>CM060910.1:107643000-109024500 GCA_030737875.1 Allium sativum
GAACTCCGCTAAATGCAAGTGGTCTTCCCATGATCCGCCAAAATCAATAATACAAGCCCGTAATAAATCTTCTAGTATGCGATTCACCCTCTCAGTTTGGCCATCTGTCTAAGGGTGGTAAGCGGTGCTCAGATTCAACTTTATTCCCAATTCCATCTGGAATGCTTCCCAGAACATGTTAGTAAATATTGGGTCTCTGTCACTGACTACACTGAGTGGCACTCCATGTATCTTAACAATTTTTTTGAAATAAATCTGTGGTAGACTTTGAGCGGTTCGGTTGGATCTGACAGGTATGAAATGGGCGGTCTTCGTGAAACGATCTACGATCACCCAAATACTGTCATTTCCCTTCCTGGTTCGGGGAAAACCATCTATGAAGTCCATGGAAATATGCTCCTACTTCCAACCTGGAATATCTAACGGTTGCAACAATCCGGCAAGTTTCTGTTGGTCGCTTTTGACTAGCTGGCAAGTAGCGCACCTGCTAACATATAAAGAAATGTCTCTCTTCATCGATCTCCACCAGAATGTATGCTTAATATCATTATACATTTTGCTCACTCCTGGATGGATACTAAGCTTTGACTTGTTTCATTCATCCAGTACTTCTTTCCGGAGCTTAGAAATGTTAGGAACACAAATTCGACCTTTCAGCCTTAGAATCCCATCGTTATCAACCTGAAAACTCGAGGGCTTGCCTTTCTGAATTCTCTCTCTGATCTACTGAATGAAGTGATCATCCTTCTGAAGAGCATATATTTTATCAATCAATGAAGTTGTAATGATAAAACTGGCGATTATTTCATTCTTCCTACTTAGCGCATCAGCCACAACATTGGCTTTCCCTGGAGTGTACAAAATCTCAAAATCGTATGCTGTAAGAAATTCTAGCCAACGTTGCTGCCTCATATTCAAGTCTTTCTGAGTGAACAAATACTTCAACGACTGATGATCTGTATATAGCTCAAACTTCTCACCCAACAGATAATGTCTCCATATTTTCAAAGCAAATACAATAGCCAACAACTCAAGATCATGAGTAACGTAATTCTTTTCATGCGGCTTCAGCTGACGGCTAGCATAAGAAACAACTTGGCCTCTTTGCATTAATACTGCACCCAGACCTTCTCTAGACGCATCTGTCCAGACTTTCAAGTCCTGATTGCCATCGATAATTGTTAACATTGGAGCAGTCATTAATCTTACTTTTAGCTTCTGAAAAGCCTCCTCACATTCTGGAGTCCACTTGAATTTTGCGTGCTTCTTTGTAAGCTTTGTTAAATGACTAGATATCTTCGAAAAATCTTTAACGAACTTCCGATAATAACTAGCCAATCCCAGAAAACTTCGGACTTCTGTGGGAGTACTAGGCTGCTTCCAATCTTGAATTGCGGTGATTTTGCCTGGATCTACAGCAATTCCCTCTTTTGATACGACGTGGCCAAGAAACTTTACTTCATCTTGCCAGAATATACATTTGGAAAGTTTAGCTTTTAAAACATTCCTTCTCAGAATCTCTAGCACTTGCTCCAAATGTTTTTCATGTTCGGCTTTCAACTTAGAGAAGATTAGAATATCATCAATAAAAACCAGGACAAACTTATTCAAGACTCCTCTGAACACTCTATTCATCAGGTCGACAAAATAAGCTGGAGCATTACATAAGCCGAATGACATTACCAACCATTCATAGAATAAATCGGGGCCTCTGAGTGCTGTCATAGGAACACACTCTTCGGCAATACGAAGCTGATGGAAGCATGTAGCTAGGTCCATCCTTGAAAACACCTGTGCTCCATTCAATCGATCCAACAAATCATTAATTCGCGGTAATGGATATTTGTTCTTTAATGTCTGTTTATTCAAGTCACAATAATCCACACACAGTCGGAGAGTACCGTCAGACTTTGGGACAAACATCATTGCTGCTCCCCAATCAGAGAAACTAGGCCTGATCAGACCCTTCCGTACAAGCTGTCGAGTTTGACTGTCTAGTTCTTCTTTCTCCTTTGGAGTCATTCTCCGAATAGCGTGCACTACTGGCATTGCATTCGGAATTAAAGCGATCTTGAAATCTATTTCTCCCTGCGAAGGTAAGCTAACAACTTCTTCGAACACATCCGCATAATTCTTGACGACAGGAATATTTTCTATGACGGCTTGAATATCCTCTTTGACAACAGGATTTTGTTCTAATTTAGCAGGAGAAACATCAAGAGTCGACCAAAAGTCTTTTCTATCAGAATTCGGACCTTCGCATGGTATGGTTATATAATTTCCTGATTTAATTTTTGCCCTAACAACTCTCTCAGCGCATTTAACCTCTGCTTCATATTTGGTTAACCAATCCAATCCCAAAATATGATCGAATTCAGTAAAATTCATGACGATAGAGATGGTAGGGAACTTATAAAAGGAAAAAGAAACAGACACCCCACAAACCCCACTAAGATTGAGGGAACCCCCAACCGGATTATGGACAGTAATGGGTTCTTTGAGCTTTTTCAAATTCAAATCCAACTTCTTAACCGCATTTCTTGCAATAAAGCTTCGTGATGCACCTGTATCAAACAGTACTTTAACTGGAATGTTTTTGACAGTAAGCGTGCCCTCCAAAACATCTGACCTCCTTTGACTAGCTGAGGGTGCTGAAGTTTTTGCCACTTCATTTACATGAACCTTTTCAGATTTCTTTAAGAGCCGGCAATCCTTTTCAAGATGACCAGTCCGATGGCATTGACTGCATTTTCTATTTTCTTGAAACTTGTTCCTGGATTTAAATTTATCCTTTCTTCGTTTCTTTAAAGATCCTCAATTTCTGGTCAAATGCCCTTGCTTATTACAGTTAGAGCATGTGGTCGCCGTTATTGGTCCTTTCTCAGATCTAACCCTTTTCTTATTGGCTTTGGGTTTCTGACTGACCTCAGACGTCGTACTAGCCTCATGACTATCAGTTTCGACTCCCCTTTGTTACTAGAACTGACTTCCTCTTCGTAGCGCAACATACCTTTCTTGTCGAGATCCTCATACTAGTAAGCCATATATATCATTTCAGAAAAAGGAAGCTTCACATGCCCCATTACACTATTCTGGTATTTTCTTTGAAGACCATAAATAAACCTCAAACTCTTCCTCTTTGGATCTTGAATTAGATGCGGGGCAAAACAAGAAAGTTCATTGAATTTCTTATGATATTCTGGAATATTCATATCTCCTTGTATCAAATAGTAGAATTCTTCATATAACCACTCAGTTGCTTCTGGAGGAGTAAATCTTTCTTGGAAAATTTCTTTAAATCTATCCCAGGTAATATTACCTTCTGGATCATCCTTAATAACCGTTTCCCTCCAGAACAAAGCTTCGTCTTTAAGTGCCCAAGATGCCAGTAATCTTTTCTGATCATCTCTTAGCTGGAGATGCTCATGAATTCTTTCAGTAGAACGCACCCAATCTTGAGTTTGACTAATGGATTCGTTGCCCGAGAATGATACTCCACCCAGATTTCGATATTTCTTTAATAGAGCCTCTAGATCTGGTTCTGTATTCCTTCTTCTGTTTCTGACACTCATTTTCTAGTACTTATGCAAATAGCAGACCAAGTGTCAGGTCAACAGTAAAGATATGATAAAGCATAGAGACAAATACTTGAATGTAAATGTGTGTATCGGGTGTATTTCATTCTGCTATACTCATACTAGGACCTTACTGATCCTATCTGTAATGAGTTATTCATCCTAGAACATTACTGGTTCAATTTCTGACGAGATCGTTAATATGTTATATTCCAGAACTAAGCTTAACCAAAGCTCTGATACCACGTGTGACGACCCGAAACCCCCGTACGACGGTGGCAAGGGTAATCTTTGGAATATAACACATAAACAAATAACAACAGAACAGAAATATAGAAATACACCAGATAATGAATAACAGAATACACTGAATACATAACAACATCAGAGTTACACAGTACAATAGGATCATACTTAGTACAAAATACAGTTTCAGAGTAATATAAAATGCCTGCAGCGGAATCAAACATAATGAAGTCTGAAACAGTAAAGAAGAAATGATAAGTCCATCTCCGGCTCCATAGCTATCCAGAATGAGTCTGCTAAAACCTGAATACAAGGCTGCCCGTGTAGAAATAAGGGCACCCGAGTTTGCAAGTGAAACAAACTACGAGTCAGTCATGGGACTGGTATGAGAAATCTACTTAACTGGTTAAACAATTTTAACATGGCAAATCATAGGACCACGCCACTTTCGCAGAACGGGTTTACTCCAGTGATTGCTAGTGTAGGTAACAAAGCAAATCTTTTAAACAACGCAATGATTTTTAGAAAGAATGAGGCCGATATAAGACTTAAGTCCCATCACACAATGCAACGCAAATCGGAGGATAGAGTTTTACCTTATATTGGCCAAAATATGCTTGATACGTATGTAACAAAGTCATTTGATATTATTACTAGTGTTTATATGTTTCGAAACAAATTCAATCATAATATCAATCATAGACAGCATAAGTGCCCCATACCACTATATCGCCATATATAGGTTTACAATCAAAACCGTACGATTTCGCATTTGGAAATTGGTTTCCGTCATGAACCAAGGCAAAAGTATAGTCCTTACCGAATTCGAGGCTGTCTAGCCCGAGCCTCAGGCAAGTACTCAGTCAAGACTTTGGATCGTCAGGGCCGGTCCACCGATGTGGATTAAAATGTCTGAACACTGCGTTTCCCTGCCCTTTGGGGCGTAAGTGAGCCAAGGAATGACTCCATCGGTCCTGGATCGACCGATATAACCGAGGCGCCTCGCAACAGCAACAACCACATAAGTGAAAATAGTATAAATGTCAGCCAGTTTAAGCACTGACGCCACCTCTAACTAGAAAGAAACACATGTCCTCCCTGATGTCTTCTCCCGTTTTTGGTTTATACCGGGTTGTGAGGCTCGCGAATTAACGTTATACACAAAGCTATGCCACACAAGCGGTGCTTTGATCATCAACCACGAGACTTTGCTTTTCAACAGAAGCCTTGATCACTTCATCTTAGCATGCCACATAGGCAATTCACGCCATGCAACAGATAGCTATCAATCACACAGAATGAAATCCAATGTTAGACACACAGTCCATTTACAAGTCCTTTTTGGGTCTGAACGAAACCGAAGGCACCTAGTACCTCGCATATCCGGTCGATTTCCAAGTACGTCTGAATGATCACCACTAATTATCTATATCTTGGGATGCCTCCCAATCAAGACATCAGTAATCATCCAAACGACGTGAAACTTTCCGGTCTTCGACCACCGTCTTCATCATCGACTTCTTATCGTCGACCAATTATTTGAAATGAGATTTAACTCGGCCTTGTCAAATAATTCACGTATATTTAGAATTTAAATCAGTACATTGTCATTCCATATCATTTATAATATTTTATAACAATTTTTCGCTATTTTTATTTAATTAAAAATAGCCCATTTTATTTAAATGACGCTTCAGGCCATAAGGCGGCCACGACGCTGTTTTTCTTCAGATTTGATTTACACATATCTGAAATTCTAACCGTTGGATCTTTACAAATTTCATATCGTTGGAAAGACCTTTTCAAGGCGGACCCAACGGTCTCAGTTTTGGGAAAATCTGACGGTCGGATCTCCCGGTATCATCGTTTAAAGTTACGATTTCAAAACGCGAACTGTAGCGTCGTTATTCATTTTATTTTAATTATATATATTATATATATATATATAAATATAATCCATTCTGGCGTTGCTTTTATTCAAATTTGAATTAAATGTTTCACACAATCTAACCGTTGGATCTTTACAAAGTTGGTATCGTTGGAAAGATATTTCCAAAGCGAACCCAACGGTTTCGGTTTCAGGAAAATTCGACGGTCGGATCTCCCAGTACAATCGTTTGAAATCACGGTTTCAAAACACGAACTACAGCTTCACTATTCGATTTATTTTAATTATATTTATATATATAATCTATTCTTTGATTTCCAAACCATTTCTTTTCATATATGTGATAAAAATTATATTTTTATCCAACAAATATCTACTTTAACACATGACTATTTTTAATACTTCATATATATACTAAAAATGTGATTTTTTATTGTTGAAACAATTTATTTCAAAAATAATGATTTTTAGCCATTCGTATATATTATAAAAAATGTGATTTTTATTGCTAATCCAATTAATTTAAAACAAGAATATTTTATATACTTCATACATAAAAAGTGATATTTTTATTGTTAAAACAATTTATTCAAAACAAGAATATTTTATACAGTTCCTATATATAGTAAAAATGTGATTTTTACCTTTCAAAGAATTTATTCAATATATGAAAATTATTCGACACATGAATATCTCAACATGTGAATATTTCAATACATGAATTTTTCATATAATTCATACGCGTAATAAAAATGTGATCTTTATTATCTAAACAATTTATTCAACACATGAAAATAATTCAACACATGAAAATAAATCAAACACATGAATATTTCAGGAAATTTCGGCAGCATAATGGCAGGGTAGTTAAATCGGCACCATCCCGAAGACGGCTCCTCGCTCTACCTTAAAACCTTGAGGTTTTTGACAATGGGGATTTCATGCATCTAGTTCGCACGCAGGCGACATGTTTTTTTCTTTACCACAAACTAATCCTACGTGGTTTCAACCAAATAATTCTCAACCACAAACGGGTATTTTTCAACCACAATCAAACAATTCAACCACAAACAATCCTAGTCAACCATTCGCTATCAATCAATTTTCACACCAATCACAACCAATAAATATCGTCCATGGTTTGTGGACGAGGGGCGTGTATATATATATATATATATATATATTCATATAAGTATATTTCACTTCCATTTCAACACATATATAATTTGTACAATGCATATATAACTTATACATCACACATATAACTTATACAACGCTTATACATGAGGTGTACGACACTTATATAACTCATACATCGACCATATAATTTATACATCGTCATTCCATATCGTTTATAATTCAGAAATCTCACATTGGTTTTCGCGTTGCCAAAAATTGTAGCAAGCTCAGAAAAATATCCGGTCTCTTCTAGAATGTAGAAGACGTCCTCAAGGTCCTGGCGTCTCTTATTTCACTGAATTTCGACCACATAGCAAAAAGATATGATTTTTAGAAGCTAATCATGATTTGCGACGGTTTTAGAATGTGGAAAATAGTTTAAATTAATAAACCCTCACCTTTCAGCGTTCGTTCAAAACTAGGGATCTATTTTCACGCAAACCCGTGTAGCGGTTGGACGATCGGACGGTGCAGCAGCGAAGGGGGAGGAGGGGCGCAAGTGCGCCAGCAGTGGGGCCTAGTGCGGTGGCTCCAAGCGCGAGCGGCGACGGTCTGAAGTCGTCGCCTTTGGCGAGGTGATTCTGGCGATTTACAACACGAGGAGGGTGGCAACGGGTATGGATTTGAAGCTTAGAACGAGATCTTCAAAATGATTCAAGAGTTGCGTGTTTTCATTGAGTGGAATTGGAGAAAAAGAGGAGAGAAGGCTGGAGCTTTTTTCCACGTTCGACGAGGGTTATCTAGAAAGAAAGCGGGGAGAGAGAAGATGAAGTGGAGGGAAGTGATTGGTCCAAGGGTTTTATTTAAATTTATAATTTATTTAAAATCCGAAAATACCCCTTCCTCCAAACGAACACCAATCCAAACCCAACGACTGTCGCCCCTAGCTAAATACCCCCATTCCGAACACAATGGAATATTTTTCGTAGGCCAATTCGACTGTTACAGTCAGTTATTCTTCAAATTAAAGTATAAAACATTCAAATTCTGTTTAGAACGTACATTTTAATTTTCCAAGGCCACATACTGCTTCTAAAAATTCCAGAAAAATTATATCTGACTGTGTTGCGACGATACGGTCCCAACAAAACTGATTTCGTCGAATTCTGAGATTGTTTGAAAAATGTTCATTTTCTGGTCGATCCAATTTGACTGAAATCAACAAAACACATTTTCCTTTGCCACGCTCACATATTGACTTCAAAAATTCTGGAAAAATAAACTTAGCAATAATTTGACATCCCGAATCTAACAAAAGTGGTTTCGTCGAATTCTGAGGTCGTTTGCAAAAGCACTATTTTCAAGGGCTATATTAATTTCACAACGACCTTTCTGAAAATTGATTTGGCCATAACTTTTGATTTCTGCTTTGAAATTTCGATCTTTCAGATTCGTTAGAAAGATATTTCCAAACAGATTTAAATATTTCTTGTTTCGCTGAAATCAAATTAATTTTGCATCCTGTACTTTCAGTCAAAGTTCGAATTCAAATTTTCAAACTGTCGCGCCATTACAGGCCTTGTTTATATTTCAAAATAAATATATTCGCTATAACTTCGATCAAAACAAATTTTTGGTCGTTATTATTTAAAATAATTTATTTTTAATATTCAAAATTCATTAAAATAGCGAAATTAAAAATTTTAAATTGGCTCAGATTCTCCGGGTTGTTACAATTATATTATCTTTTATCACATTTAAGCTAGTTTTAACATGTTGCACTCAACATCCAAACAAACATGTACATTTATCCCCAAGTTAACCATGCACAATTCATCCATTTATCATGAATATAAACAGAGTATTATTATTTATTTATTCACCCTATATATATAAGGAGATCCATTTGCGAATCAATATAATATAAGGTTATAGATTTAGGTCATCACAAAGTTCTTGATTTGGATCCTTCATCATCTAGACCAACTATTGCTGAAAAAGGAAAATCTATGTTGTAAGGTATGCTTTTGATTCATATCATACTGTTAAAGTATTGTTCGATACTGGTGTGTCACACCATTTATCACTAAATATTTAGTGGATAAGTTATCAATAGAAAATTCATACTTTATTACTTCTTTTAGGGTAGTTAATCCTATACGAGGTTACACAACTCTGAGAAAGTAATGCAATAACCTAGAATTTCAGTTACTAGCTAGGTTACACTTTTGTCTATAGTTTGTATGTGTTTGGCTTTGAAGGTTTTGGAACTATTTTGGGTATGAATTGGTTGAAACATTATAATGCTAGGGTATGTATCCAAAGTAGGGAAATATCATTAAAACGTCCTAGTTGCGGTAGTCGGATCATATATTCGGTGGAGAGTGCGAGCCCTTAGATTTTTCTCTTTATTGGGTGCATCAAAATTGGAAGACGAAGTAAGTTAATTTCCTATTGTTAACTGGTTCATAGACGTTTTTGAACTAGTTATGGGATTATAGAGTTCATAATAGATCTTGTACTAGGGGCTGAACCCGTCAGCAGTCCACCTAACAAGATGACTCTTACAGAAATGCGGGGGTAAAGTTGCAGGTAGCAGAATTGGAAGGAAAGAGTTTCATCCATCCAAGTAATTCTCCATGAGGCACAGCGGTAGTGTTCATAAAAATTCCTAATGGATCATTGAGGATATGCATTGATTATCATAAGCTCAATGAGATAGTCAAGAATATGTATCCTTCGCTGAGAAAAGACAATTTATTCGATCAGCTCAGTAGAGCTAAATTATTTTCTCAATTGGACTTGGCTATTGGTTTTTATCAATTACAAGTAGCGAAAGATAGTATTCCATTAATAGCATTTCAAAAAAGATACAGATCTGTCATTTAGATTAACGAATGCTCTTGCTTTCTTCATGGATTTGATCAACTGAGTTTCCCGAGAGCACTTGGATAGGTTCATTTTAGTCTTTATAGATGACATTTTGATGTATTCCAAAGATGAGAAGGAACATGAGATTCAACTTTGGATTATACTTAAGACTTTATGGCAACACCAACTGAAGGCTAAGTTCTCTAAGTACCACTTTTGAGAGAAGGAAGTGGAGTTTCTTAGTCATTTAGTTTCAGGTGAAAGGCTATCTACAGATCCAACAAAGATTAAGGCTAACAATAGTTGGAAAAGGCCTGAAAGTGTTAACGAGATTATAAGTTTTCTTGGATTAGCCGATTATGATTGAATATTCATTGAGGATATCTCACGGATGCGGAACCTCTTACTAAGTTGACCAGAAAGGACGTTAAATTTATTTGACATAATAAGTTTGAGGAAATATTCCACTATTTCAAGAAAATGTTGACCAATGCTCTTGTTTTTGTAGCACAGATAGAAACTAGGATTTGGTAGTGTATGTTGATGCTTGTCGAACTAGATTAGAAGTTGTTCTTATGGAGAAAGAAAGATTTATTGCGTATGCTCCTAGGAAACTTAGACATATAAAGTTGGATACGAAAATCATTATTTTGAGTTAGCAGCTGTTGTCTTTGCTTTGAAGATTTGGAGATATTACTTCTCAGGGGAGAGATTTGAGCTGTGTACGAGGTGCTTGGTCTTTCAAAAGGAATTGAATATGAGGCAACAGAGATAGCTAAAGTTTTTGGCAACTTATGATTTCGATGTAGAGTATACACCTGGAAAATGGAGTAAAGTCATTGATGCCCTCAACTGGAAACATCAGGATGTGATGTTAACTATGTTAGAAGCATAGAAAGATTTAAAGACATTGACTACTTGTGATGTGCGGATCAGATCGACACTGGGTTCAAGTAGTGGCACAACTATGTTGTTATATTTGGAAGTCCAACCAGTTTTGATTGAAACCATTGCTTTTAAGCAGGAAAATCTTATATTATCTGAAAGGAAAGAAGACTTCGAATTGGGGCAGAGATTAAAGATTTGAATGATTTTATTCTTGATTTTGATGGATGATTAATAAAGAACATAAGATTTTGTATCTGATATGTTGGTGATCTAAGGAAGGAAGTTCTTCGGGTGTGTCATAGATCTAAGTTAGAAATTCATGAGGTACCAAGACGAATTAAGACATAACAGAAGTTTCTTTTGGGAAGGCATGAAGAGAAATATCATCTCGTATTTAAGGTCATGTATGAACTGTCGGCAAGTGAAAGCCAAACATCATAGGCCAAGTGGTTTTATTTAAACAATATACATTCCTATTTGGGAGTCAGATTCTACATCGGTGGATTTTATCAGCAGGTTTTCGAGTTCAAGGAAAGGGAATGAGAATGTGTGGGTCATGATGGATAGACTAACCAAGAGTGCCTATTTCATTCCTGTTAAATCTACCAGGATGACATCAGTGTTGGCTGATTTATTCTTGGGAAATATGGTTAGACTTCATGGAATTCCTACAAATATAGCTAGTTATAGAAATCCAATGTTCACTAGCTAGTACTGGACAAGCCTGCAAAATGCTTTCTGTACCAAGCTAAAGATGAATACGGCTTACCACCCATGGATAAATGAACAGATGGAGAGAGGTCAATAAGGTTCTAGAAGATTTGTTGATAGGATGTATTCTAGATTTTGGTGGCTCATGGGAAGATCATTTGCATCAAGCTAAGTTTTCCTATAATAGCACAGGAATGGCACTGCTTGAGGCATTATATGGAAGACCATGTAAATCTCTAGTTTGTCGGTTAGATACTAAAGAAAGATCAGTCCTAGGTCCAGAATTAGTTAAACAAACTACAGAAAAGATAAAATTGATCTAGGACCAGATGAAGGAAACTCAATCGAGTCATAAGATTTATGTTAGCAATAGGTGTAAGGATGCTCAATTTTCTACTGTAGATCGTGTTTTTGTTGAGGTATCATTGATAAAGGTTGTAGTAGCTCCGAGATTTATTAGACCCTTTCTCATCTTGGAAAGAATTAGGAAACTCGAGTACCAAGTAGAGTGAGTACCTAATAATGTTAGTTGCATTGATTTTTTTTTTTAAAATTATTTTTGTTAATATAATTTAATTTTAAAGTGATTTTAAAATTTTTAATTTAAAATTTTAAAATTTAAAATAAGTATTTTTAAAATTGTATTATAAAAATAGTTTCTAATTTCTGAAAAATCTAAAAATATTATATACACATATATGTACGCAATCACACAAAAAAACAAAAATTAGAAAAGAACAAAGTGTTACAAAATTACACAATTATATCGACATACCCCCGACATGATGTCGACATATTTGTCAAAATCATGAATTTAGAATTCAAGTTTAAAATTAGAATTCCTATATCTTTTCACAAATTCCTTTGCCATTGAGAGGCACCTTATTGACTAAAGAATGTGCCTATTCAATCTCTATTTGTACCCTTTATATTCATTCATTCATATCGTCTTATTTCAAATTCAAACTTTTATTTTCAAAACTCTTATCTCTACATAACTACGACGACTTCGTCTTCAATTATTTCTACCACATGAGACACTCAAGAACTATCAAAACTTGTCTTTTCAATGATCAAGAGGCTATCAATGCCTATATCAAGTACATTAACTATGAAAAAGTCCATCCCTATGGTTTGGCATTTTAGTGATCTTCCTTCTAACTTGATGTTCTTCTCAATGTGATTCTGCTCTTTGTCTTAATGATTCAAGTCAAAGTGATTTCGTTTGTTATCCTCATCTTATCAAAATATTGTATGCTGATTTGAATGACAAGATTTATGAAAGAATGAAAATCAAGTTTGTAGTAGCATTAACGAAACACAAAGTTTTCTAAATTGCAAATTTTTGAGAAACATCCTTAGTTGTAATTTTATAGAAATAGATATTTCTACACTTCAAATTGATGAAATGATAGAGAGACTTTCCATCTTGTTTTTGTAGATGATGATTTCAAATTCAAAAATTAAAATTTTCGTCCAAAGGCAAAAGCTATTAATCTTCTTTTGCAACAATCTGTCACTCCCAGATCGGAAAATTACAACAACCCGACTCTTTAAATTTGTAAAGCTCTTTTTGCTCCTTTTGTCAATATAATATAAATTGGGCATAAGTTATTCTTGATAAATATTATCTCAATAATCTTTCTAACCATGAATACATCCTCTTTAATGATATATATCTTTAAAAAGCGATGGGAATTAAAGGTCTTAAGGCAAAATTAACACTAGAGAGGGTGTATAGTGTTTTTTTATTTGTGAATCCTTTAGAAAACTTTTGCAATATAGTTATATGTATATATAGAATGATCACAAAATCAAATAAATAAAAATATAAACAAAGTAAATGTAGTAAAGGAAAGAACAAACTAGGATTTTTAAACTAGCTCAAAGTCAACCTACATCGGGTTCAAGACTGTGTACAGTCTTTGTTTAATATCAACGATTACACATCTTGATTTCAAGGCCCTAAGGAGATACCCTCTATAACTCAGACCTTTGTGTAGGCGAATTTGATTTGCGGGTCACAGATCCTCACCCAACTTGATTTCCAAGCAAAAAAGTCAATCCCAATTGCTTTTCACCGAGTATAATCAAATCCATCTAGATTCAGGGCACCTAATCACACATATATATTTTTGTTTTGATTTTATAGTGAATGCAGAAATTATAAATTTCAAGAGAGAATAAAAGAGAGTGAAGAAATATGATGGGAGTAAGCTAATTTTATATTTGAAAAAGGGTATTTATAAATGCGAAGAGATATAGCTGTTAGAGAAGATATATCCCAAATAGACACTTTCTTTCAAATTTAAATTTTGAAATTATTCTATTATATGTCGACATACATTATGACCCCGTGTCGACATATGCTAGGCAAAATTTAAAACTAGTCTATTTTGAATTTGTTTTGTAAATATAAACTTAGATATATATATATATATATATCATAATTTGAAATTTTGTAAAACTATTTTAACATAGTAAATTATATTTTATTCATAATAAAACTTAAGAAAACTTATTAAAAATATTTTAAAATAATTTAAAAAACATAGTATTTATATATTGTAACTATACATAATCAAATATATTAACCTTGAAATATCAATATTAAAAATATAATATTATTTAATTATAATTATTAAGTTTGAGATCAAAATATAAAGTATAACTTTTTTATTGGCAAGGCAAGCCGTTTTTATAGTGGGCATACCACTTTTTTTTTATAACCAATAATAAAATATACAGTATAGTAAAGGTGATTATGGTTACAATCAAATAATTCCGTTTTTAAAGTGGACTGTCCACCGCTTACGGCATTTATTGTGGGCCGTCCACAAAGCCTAACCTAGATTACAGTACAGGAGCTTGCTAATTTACAAGACTACTAATAAAAAATACATAACAAAATACAAAAAATACACTAAACAGACATTTAACTACATTCAGTACCATTCACTGTGTAATTTGTAAACACAACCTCATTATAGTAAAGATACAGAGCCAAGAAACCAATAATGAATCCATAGGTACATTATTTTGAGAATACCCAAAATCAGCATGGCTTTAGACTATGTATGACAAGATAAGTCCAGAACAACAGGACAATGTCTCGAGCACAAAACTAGCTAGCGGCCCCTATTTCTTTGAATAGGAAAAGGCAGTGACCTCACCAATGCATCAAGCACATCACCATAGATTGACAGTGACCAAACAAGGACAGTGGCAACCCGAGGAAATATTGACATGAGAGATATTGCATGACATGAATTGAGTAACCTAGCGAGATGACCTTTGGCAAGGAGGGAGTAGATGACCAGAAAAGAGTCAGCTCCGTTTGACAGAGAAGCTTCACATGTGGAGCTGAATATGGTCGTGGAAATATTCCAACATAACAAACCAATGAGACAAGATACCATCTCACTCAAGTAACTAGTAAAATTCCATGGAAGCTAAAACAGATCCAAACATCCAACAAGAATTCAAATTTCTCATCGTTCCAAAATGTAACCTCAAATATGAGTAAATTAACTACCAATACGTAAACTGCGACAAACATTGAATATCTAAAGCCACCAATGAAATCAACATAGTCAGACATACCATCCAAAGTGCAAAGTCACCATGATATAAAGCTCACCGTGCTAGAGACTGTGAAGTGCTCCTTGGCAAACACGGTTGCAATGGTAATACTAAGCAACTAGACTGCAGAGTGGTGAGTCGTGTATTCATCATGAGGCTTCATAAGTTACTGTTTTTACAATCCTCCGGAATAGCCAAACGAACCCAAACATGACAAGCCGAAATACAACATCTCAGACAAGAAAAAATAATTCCAAAACAATGATTCCATCTCACACCAATTGTCCCTATACCCACTGTCTTAGCCAGACAAAAGTCGGACAATAAAATCACCCAACAATGAAGAGCTCTTACTCGCTGGGTCACCTGACGTCGTATATTACAGTAATTGTATAGCGAGCGATAGATGAAAACCACTGAGAAGAAATAATTGTAGTTGAAAGGAAATGAAAGCCACCACATCAATAAAGGGTCGACAAATAGGGATGGATGTTCAGGAGGATGAAAAGGGGATCAGAGGTTGTGAACATCTAGTATCTAGGTTTTGTATAGAAAAGTGGAAAATAGGTTTTGCTTGTACTCACGCAAGTGAAATTAGGAAAAGAAGGAAGCGGTGGAAGAATCACGATGATGGCAGAGGTAAAAAAATGATAGAATGATTGCATAGAGAAAGAGAGAAAGAGAATAGGGTGTGATTCCTGTCACCGTGAACAAATACAAGCGAAACGAAAACCTTATATACAACATTTTGATGATAAAGTATAATTTAAAATCAAAGTATAATATTAAAATCAAAGTATAAGTGTAATCAAAAAATAAAATGTTTATATGGAGTTTCCCTAAATATATAAAATCAAAGTTTTAAAATAATCAAAGTATAAGTTTATAAAAGGTTAAAGTATAAAAATCAAAGTACAGTATTTAAATCTAAAGTTAGTACTTTGAAAAATACAATTCTTTGAAATCAAAATAAATAAATAAAAGTTTGAATATTTAAATTCTACAAAAATATTTCAAAGTAAAGTTATCTTAAAAACTATAAATCTTTCTTTTTTGAAAATTATTTGAAACAACTATTTTGAAAAAAAAGGATATTTGAAAACTTTTTATAAAGAGAATTTAAAAAGTGGAATTTGTTTTGAAATCATTTTGGAAATAGATTTTAAAAATTGGAATATTTTTGAACAAACGTGTAACGACCTGAGAATATTCGACTCTAGAATTTCAACATAAATACATTCTCTATATTTACGTGCCTAGACTCAAGTACTGTAAAACCCCGTAATTTTAAAGGACATTATTGATAATAAACTAAAGAATACTTAATTAAATATTGAGAATTAAGTATAACGGACTATACCATTGTATTTATCTCAGAATTCTAGTTAGGATGGACTCTGAGTTTGCGTAAAACGGACAATGTACGAGGATGATATTAAGGTTAGAAGTTTCTATACACATAAGAGTCTTATGTGTAAATAAAATTAAGCCAGAAATCAAAATAAGTTAATTAGAGCTGAGCGGGAGACGAAGGCTGGAAGGGCAAGAAATAAACCCGTTAGGGGTCGACCCCGCTCTAGCCCGGGTCGACCTATAGTGTGCTTGGTCTACCATAAGGTCGATCCAGGGAGTAGGTGGGTCGACTCCTACCCGATCTTGCACGGTTCATTTTTCTGAACCTGGACTTGTTGTTGGATGGGTTCTTTGGTGGTAGGCTATATAAAGGACAATATTTCTATTGTTTTCTAACACCTAAAACAAAGGAGACAAGGAGATGCTGCCCCAGCTTTGATTGAATTAGAATATCTTCTTCAACATCAGCCTATATACATACACCAGAAACATTTCTTGTGCATTGATATGATCTATGTGAGTTCATGATACTTTTAGATATAAAATTTAAAATCCCTTACATGGTTATAAATCTAGATCTGTACCTATGCATTTTAAGAATCTGATTCATACTTAAACAGTTCTGCTATTACATGTATTCTTCTGTACACCTGATCTGCTGTTTACTTCTTATATGCCTATTTCTGATACGCCTATTTCTGTTATCATATGCCCATCTCTGTTATTATATGTTTATTTCTGTTATTATATGCCTATTTCTGTTCTTCTCACTCTTTCCCTTTTTATTTTTATAGCCTATGCTACCTTCGAGCCTAGGCCAATATCGCTGAAATATGCATACGAATGGAATTGGGAGAAATTGGGAATGATAAATTGGGGGCATATCTTGAATCATGACTGGGATTTGGTGGTATAACCTATATTGTGAGATATGACTAAAATTTGGGGGCATATAAATCTATAGGCTTAATTTAAGGATTAAGAGAAATACGTTAATGAAACTGTACTGTAGGTAACCTGTAAAACCTGTTTAATCTGTTAGGGTATGTAAACGTGTTTAATCTCACTACGCAATAGGTGACCTACTACAACGAAAATCCAAGGTGTTACCAGCTAAAATGTTGCCATAGCTTTGCTGATTTTTGTCTATTGCAACGCACGCTTTACTGTGTTAGCATAGATATCAAATTGTGTTGCAGTAGCTGTAGATATATTCAAAATAAAAAATAAAAATGACACCTCAATGATCCACTTCTTTAGTTAAAACAAGATCCTAACCATCCATCCATTATCCACTGCGCCTCCCCTTTTTCCTGCTAACATTTTCATTCTCGTGCTTCTTTTTCATTTTGTTCTCCCCCAAATCAACAATTCAACTTTTAAGGTTATTCGGAGAATCAAAAATGGATCTGTCGGGTTTCAAGGGCTCCTTTTTTCACATAATTTTTTCTTTGCTGTTCCTCCTCTAACTCATTCCTCCCAACGATTTTTCCTACCTGATATTTCTCCCCTCAAGTCGGGATTTAGACGTAAAAGTCCAGCCATCTGCTTCTGATTTCAATACAGGTAAAATCTTTAGTTTGGAAAATAATATTTGCAACCTAAATTGAAATCACAATTTCAATAGGAAGAAGATCTCACTAAGACGAGTATCGGATAAATTTCATCACATCATTGGGTCTTCTTTGTAACACATGTGGGCTATAAATTGGATTCTTAACAAAGTAAGTATTTATTGCTTGTTTTCATGAAGAAGACAACAATTTTGTTACTGTTCTGATGAAAAAATACAGCCTGCTTTGTTAGATAAGGTCTGGATTATTTTTAGCATAATTTTTTATTTTAATTAATGGAAAACATTTTTACTCGATAGTCATAGTTTCGTTTTACTGTTGTCCTATGGATAGTTTAAGTTGTTTTAACTTTTACCCTGTTTTAAGCAAATATACATGGATCCAAAAAACCCTGTAAACATCAGATAATACGCTTATCACAGTAGACTTTCTTTTGATTACATGGAGCAGCTTTCAGTTACTGCAGCATCACTGGAAATTTTAGTTATATTTTAACAGTTTTTGCTAATTATTATGCTTAATTTTACATTTTTATTCTTGTCTTTTATGAACTAGTGGAGAGAGAACTGTTAGGAAACTGAGGCTTTCAAAGGCTTTTACCATTCCTGAAGGCACAACCGTGTCTAAAGCTTGTCGAAGAATGGATTGCTCTCTGGAATTGAAACTGACAAGCTTTGGATTTCTGTAAATTGTCGGTTGATGATTTTTCATGTTAACTTTGGAAATTTAGAAGCTTTTCATGTAGTTAATTGATCGTTTACTTGTTGGATTAGGATATTTCAATTAGAGTTAAAGCAGAGGGCTTGAAAATTGAGAAAACAATAGTTTCAAAGGTTATTACTAGAAATCCAATGTTTTTTATGGCCGATACTTTGGCTATAGAAGATCTGCAGAAGATGGTTCAAGGTTTGTTGTTTTTTTCTTCAAATGATGTGAAACTGTGTATATTCGCGAGTTGAAAATCTTAATTGCTATTATCATGGAATTTTTTACAATGATTTACATCAAAGTATAACTGAACATGAACATAAGAAGATAACAACAGAAAGAATGGACCACCAATACACTTAACAACTTCTACTGAATCCGAGAATAACCCATAACACTCTTTAATATGGTAGTGTAAGTGAATTAAAGTTTTCTTTTCTCTTTTTGTGTTGCTGACAATTACTAATTCAATAAATTCAAAAAGTATAGTGGCATTTTCATACTATCAGTTAGCCTTGGACACTTCAGCAATCATAATTGTTTTAGCATAATGATCCTTTCTGTTGAGGGAACTGTGTGCTGGCAAAAGTCTAAGATACATACAAGAATAGTGGTTTCATAGCCAAAAGTATTACTTGTGTGAACAAAAAAGGGCTTGACTCATTGGCTGTTCCAGAGGTCTACTGATAAAATAATCTGAAGTTTCTCTCGTAACATTGCTTCCATCAGTTTATGCACTTGGTATACTAACAATTCCTCACCTTTTTCAATGGCAAAAAATCATGGTAAACTACTCGATGGATTCCTTTTAATTTCAAAGCGATGATCATTGATGAGGATTCCACAAGTCATATGTATACTGCAACAACACTCAAAACATGTCATTTTGAAGGTATCCTTTTTTATCTATCTGAACAGTAATTTTTTTTAAATTGTTGAACGTATTTCTATAATTTTCTTTTGCACACAATGTTTTGTTTGCAGTTTAACTAGAACAGAAAAACATTTAAAGGTAGTATGTCTGCTTGCATGTTTGAAGGTGGTATGTTTACTTGATAAGCTTATGTCTTCTTAGATTTACACAGGGGCCCTATTTACTAATTTTTAATTTCGTTTTTCTTTATAAGATGATGCAGTTTTATTTGATTAAATTTTGCATTAAGATTTCCTTTTATATGCAGACTGATAAGGTGGAGTTCATTGCTTCTGAAAGTCCATCTATCTACAGAGATGGAGTTGGTTGCAGTGGCTGTTTTAAGGTGAGTTTTAGTTCATATATACTTCATCTATATATTGTGTGTCTCTATTAAAACTTATTGTGTAAATATTAAAACTTATTGAGTAAATAATTAAAACTGAAAATGTGAGCAGATAAGGTGCAAAAATGGAAGCTTATGCAGCACCAAAGGAGTCACCGTGGTGTTAACAGACGGAGACATTGCAAACGACCAAACTTCAGGCTTAATGCACCTGCTTTTTTGGCTTTGGCAAAATAAGGACCAGCTCATAATCTGAAAGAAGCCTAAGTCACCGACATTGAATACAAGAGGTATATAAACATATACGTATTATAATTTACCGTTCATAACACGTTTGGTTTACAGGTATATTAATCCGAATCAGAGCAAGTTTCACTTAATTACCATGCATGTACTTGTGATGCAATATAAACTAAGTGAAATTGAATGATGACACATGAGTATGAATAATGCAGATTGCCATGCAACTACAAGAACAAAAACTGGTGCATACAGTCATAGCCATGTTAATATTACCTTCGGATTTGACATCACAAAACAAGTAGCAAGAGCTTGGGAGATTCCGAATCAAATTCCTGGTAGAACAACTGGTGCATACAGTCATAGCCAGGTTAATATTGTTTCTTCCATATTTTCTTTTTGATTATAATTATTGCTACTTATAGTAGCCTTTAATACAAACCTTTGGATGTTACCACGTTATATATACCTGGAAAATTGACAAATACAGCATTTTTCCGAAGGAAAATATGAAGATCTATCTTAGTGTAACATATCCTAGACTATAAATATTATTTCAATCTTGCAACGTAAGAATATTTATTTAAGCCAGTGTATCAATGCAGGGTATTAAAGGTCTACGCGATGCAATTGCTGCTGGAATTGAAGCTCGAGATGGTTTTCCTGCTAATGCAGATGATATATACTTAGCAGATGGGGCTAGTCCTACTGTATTCACTTGAACAGAACTTTTTCCTTGTTTTGTTTTAGCATACAAGAATTGCTCATGTTGCTTGTGTGATTTCAGGTATTTACTGTAATGAATTCAGCTATTTTCTGTAATGAAGTTACTTATTCATAAATGGTGTAAACTTGAATTGTTTTTCTCTTAATGTGTGTAATTATGTTTGTTGTTAGTGAAATAGCGGTTATAATTATAATATTATGAAATCTGTGATTAATAGCAGTTGATGTGTAATTGCTTTTAGCAGTTGTGAAACAAAATTTAACAACTGCTTGAAACAGTTGTAAAAAAGGTTGACTTTATTACGATTGCCAGCTGCAGTAGACATATTACAACTGTTTTTGGCAGTTGTGAAAGGGTATTTTTTTGTTGTAGTGATACTTGTGGCAACACCTGTACTGATGTTATCATAGGACCGCAAAGGTGTTTCCTTTGACTCTAAGGCAATACGGCAAAAGGCAACCCTAAAAAAGTGTTGCTATAGATAATTTTTTGCCTATAGCAACACTTTTTGGCACCCACTGCGTCACTTCTCTTGGGTGGTCGTAGGCCATCTATGGCATAATGTCTGCTGGGTTAAGTAAACCTGTTTAATCTGTTGGGGTTAAGTAAACCTTTTCAATTTGTTAGGGTTAAATAAACCTGTTAACCTGTGAAACTTAACCTGTTAATCTGTGAGGGTTAGGTGAACCTGTTAATATGCATGTTGTAACACCCCGAATTTTCGGTTAACATTATAATAACAAATTAAAGAATACTTAATTTAAAACGTGAGAATTAAGTAAAACAGACATCACCATTGCGTTCGTCTCGGAATTCTGCTTGAGATAGAGTTTGTGAATTGTGGTAGACTATGATCTGGGTATATGTTGTTTGTAGTTATGCAAGTTTATTGTTGTTGTTAATCATGAAATTATACAAGTTTATTGTTGTGGTGAATCATGAAATTATACAAGTTTATTGTTGTGATGAATCATGAAATTATACAAGTCTATTATTGTGGTGAACCATGAAATCATGCAAGTGAAATTCATGAACTTATGCTAGGTACCTATGCAAGTTATTGTGTTGCGAATTCATGAATCTATGCAAGTTGTTATCATGAACCTATGCAAGTTGTTATGAGATCATGCTAGTTACCTATGCAAGTTATTGTGTTGCGAATTCATGAATCTATGCAAGTTGTTATCATAAACCTATGCAAGTTGTTATGAGATCATGCTAGTCACCTATGCAAGTTATTATTCATGAACCTATGCAAGTTATTATTTTATGCAAGTTTGTTATGTTGTGAATCTTGAACCTATGCAAATTTTGTTAATCATGTTGTGAATCATGAACCTATGCAAGTTGTTAATTATGTTGTGAATCATAATTCTATGCGAGTTTATCATGTCTTAATCCCTAGTTGTCATGCTTATGCCAAAAATTGTACTGAAAACAATCACCTTGTCATTCCCTTTATTTTATTATTATGGCGAGGCTACTTTGTAGCCTCGATGACGCCAAAATGTACGCGGTAATGATAGTTAAGAAACGGGGAAGAGGGGAATTTGTAATAGGCATAATTTACATAGTGATTATGTAAATTGGACACATGATTCAAGTAGGGAAACATATAAAAAATTACCTATTATGACATGGGTAAAATTGGGTAATAATGGTATAATTTGAACGCGACCATTTACGGATAAGAAATTCCAATTGTTGAGTAAAATAGGTATTGACACCTATAAATGGAAAAGATTAATTAATTGATAAATTAATTAAAAATGGAATGTTAGTAAATTATAATTTGAATTGTACTTATGATACGAGGTTAGGTTACGTTAGTGGTGGAAGTCTGCCCGGAACCGACCGGCCTATCCAGCAGCCACTAACGTTGAACCTAATGTGGGAGGTCTTAGTACGTAAATACGAAGCGGGCTAAGACACGAGGTTAGGCACAACTGTGGAATAAGACTGCCCGGACCCGACCGGCATATCCAGCATCCACATGTTGTAGGCCTAGTGTGAGAGGTCTAACCCAATATAACCATAATTGGACATGGTAATAAGAAAAGACTACTTAACCTAACTTAATACATGTGACTATATGATTATGAACATAAGTTAGGGTTAAGTAAAATAAATTGGATTGTGGGTGGGTTAAGTACAACAGATGGGTAGGTGGGTAATATTAATATATATATAGGCCAACAAACTTGACCATTAAATAAACAAGATCAAATCAGTGGGAGGGTTAAGTACAACTGAGAGATAGGTGGGTAATATTAAATTATATAGGCCCACAAACTTAACCGGATAAAGGGGTTATGTAATTAAAGACACCTAACGGTATGCATAACCAGGGAAAAATAGTAAAGTTATGTATTAAAGACACCCTTAGGGGTACGCATAACTAATGGGAATAGAGAGAGTTATGTATTAAAGACACCTATAGGTACGCATAACTGATAGGTAGATTAAGAGTTATGTACTAAAGACACCTATAGGTACACATAACTGATTGAGGGCTATGTAATTAAAGACACCTTAGGGTATACATAGTCAGTAGAAAACCTAGTGGGGATACAAGACATAGGGGAGAGCCTGTATCATGTTGTGTGGGACCCATTTCAGTCAGTTACCCGAAGTGGTATCAATGTAGATAACTCCGTACTAGGCGAAGAAGGGGCACGTTTACTGATTGATTGTAAGAGATCCAAAACGAGACGGATGGTGTGGGCGGCACAAATCGACCGGGGACATGTGCGTGCATGGGCCGGGCAGAGGGGGACAAGACGACCGTGACACCGTAGGTATAACTGTGCACACCTTGGGTTTCCACTTTAGGGAATTGATACCCCCTAGTTGTGGGACCAGCACAGGGTATCTATAGAGTAGGGAGCCGATCGACTAGGGTAGTGGTTAGGGTATACCCGGACGTATGCCCTAAGTCTACTAATTTATAGTAGGGGTAGTGGGTACGACTAGTGGAGATAGGAGCAGGCGGCACCTATGACAGCAGCTAGGAATACACGAAACCACCACCATCGTTATTGTTATCATGATTAGTGAGAGGGATCATCCCATCTTGATTATACTAGTAATAGTGCAGAGTAGTTTGTAGTGAAGCATATGCATACATCTTACCTTATCTGCCTTGTCACACCTGCCATTTGTACAGTGAACCCCTTTATCCACTTTGTATGCCTGTCATGTTTACCTTTATTTATTTACTGGCTAAAAGTTACTAGACTCACCAGACTTATGTCTAACCTAGTTTGTTTCGCCTCTTTTCTTCCGTTCCCCCAGGTTCTCTGGGAGGAAACACCCAGGTTTATTCAGGATTTGGATATCATCTTCTAGGAGATAGTTCTGAAGTATGGCTCGAGTCTCTATCTCTTATATGGCTTGCTCTTTAATATGGAGAATGATGTTTTTCTTTTAAACACCTATGTACTCTGATAATGTAAGACATAAGTGTTTTTGTTGTAATGGTTTTATGACTCAACTTTATTATGTAACAAGTATTTTGGTGGTTTAAAAAAGTTGTTTATTTTCTGCTGCAAAATTTTAATATCTGTCTTGTGATATTCTGTGTCTGCTTACCTAAAATGCTCCACCAAAGTTAAGGCATTCCCTTTGTGAGTGACCTTAATGGAGGTAGGGTGTTACACTTGGTATCAGAGCTGAAGGTTACCGGATTAGATAAAAGTTTTGAAAAATAATTTTCAAAAAGGGTTTTAAAAGAAAGTATTTTCAAAAAGGAAAGTCTGTTTTGAAAAAGAACCTTCCCCGAAAAGCCATATGTTGTATCCTACGGTCCTTTATCTAAAATCTCTCCTTTTTTTTCTTAGCATGTTTGAGGATCTTAACCTTCCGGAGGGTGTAGCGATACCAGGATGGTTTAGGAGGTACTTGGAGGCTAGGGCCGCCGCCGCAGGTCCAGCAAATGTTCCTCCACCCCCAGCTGCACCCGCTCCTCCTCCTCTCCCTCCTCGCGCTGATACTTTTGCGAAGATATGCAAGGATTTTAAGGCTATGGGCGGAAAACCTTTTCAAGGGTCAGAAACATTTGTGGAAGCCAGAAATTGGCTTAAGGAGGTGGAAGAATTGTTTGGAATCTTTGAAGTAGAAGATGGAAGGAAAGTCCAATTAGCCGCTTGGTTAATGAAGGGAGAGGCCTCGTTTTGGTGGGAGGTCACTAATGGGGAGCGTCCGGTTGACTCTTGGGCAGATTTCAGGCGTAGGTTTGAGGCGAAATTTCTCTCGCGAGCAGAAGAAAATCTATACATGGAAACGTTCTTGGCATTGAAGCAGGGAAATCTGTCAGTAAAAGAGTACGTCAACAAGTTCAATCAGTTGGTGAGGTTTGGCTTAGAATTGGTGAACACACTTAAGAAGAAGGCTCTGAGATTTGTTAAAGGCTTGAATGAGCCGCTACTCGGATTGGCTATGACCCACGTTCCCATGGGGGCCACTTTTGAAAAGCTTATGGATATGGCCTTAATGCATGAAGAGGACAAGGGAGCAAAGAAAGAGGAAAAAGTTGAAGGGACATTGCAAAATGAGAAGGCAGGGCCCAAGAAAGGACAGCAACAGCAACAACAGAAGTAGAAAAGCGAAAGGGATGACAATGGCAAGGATAAGAGGAAATGTCACTATTGTGGGAAAGAGGGTCACCTAGTCAAAGAATGTAAGAGGAGAAAATTCAATTGCTTTAAGTGCGAAGAGGTCGGACACTTCTCCAAGGAATGCCCAAAGGGGCAGAACCACAGGGGACTTCTAGAGGGCAGGCGAATGCTCTCGTGGCAGATGGATAGGATAGAGATAGGAAAAATTTATGTAAAAGGTTTAATTTCCTTATCTGATTATGAAATTAAGGCTCTTTTTGATTCTGGCATTTTGATTTTGTAATTGAGACTCTGCACTTTAATACCAGTCTTGTTTCTGATCCCGTAGTTGTTTCAAACCCCTTTGGTGGTTCGGCTCATTTATTGGTGATTTGTAAGGGTTTGAAATTATCTGTGTTAAGCGTCAAAATTTTAATGTAACAATTGTGTGCTCAAGTTGATGGGCTATGGGTTAGTTCTAAATGGACCATCTTTCTACATAGAGGGCCATTCTAGAGAGGAGGGTCGTTAAGTTTCTAACTTGTCATGGGAAGACCCTCAAAGTTTCTTGTGACCCACAAGGGTCTGTTATGACTAGTTTTCTAAGAACCATTCGAAAATCTGATCTGTACCAGTAATCTGTAAGTATCTGAATATTTATGAAAAGGATAGGGGTTTCTACTCGAAGCGTGAAGTAGATTTCCAGTTTTGACATTGTTTAATGGGAGTAATTCTCTGAGTGTCAGTCTGATGTTGATTTCGGTCTTCGAGGCTGAGACTTAGGGAATTATTCTCTTAACCGATGTCAAATGGGAACAGAGCTTTTGTTTTAATTGTACTTGTTTCTATCATTTGTTTGTGTCCCATCGACCGGAGCTTCGACCTTTAGATAGGAAATCCATGAATGTAAACATGTGTTTGAGACTTGTTATGTTTGATGGTTGCATGTGGATGCAAGTGTTTGCTAGTGGTTGCCTGTGGATGCATATACACACATTAGGCACTAGATCGGCTCAATCACTCTCATTCTGCATATGGATATATGTGCATTTTCTTTTATTTTTATGGAAATGAATGAGCTAGCATATGGATGTTGCATTTGGATTAATCTGTGTGCACACATACAGAACTTATATGATGTAATAGGTCTACTTGCATACATAATGGACTCATGGCACTGACATAATTTGCATTAAGGAGGTCAACTGAATCAATGGACCGCCTGATTTTGCATTAGATAGGGACATGTACACGCACTATGCATATAAACATGAAAGCATTAGAAGTCTTGTAAGGACTATGGATGCTTGTGTTTGATGATTGAGTAGATGGACGATTGGATGGTAGGCTATACGTTCTCCTTGACTTGAAGATTTCGGGGACGAAATCCTTTAAGGAGGGGAGAATGTAACACCCCGAATTTTCGGTTAACATTATAATAAAAAATTAAAGAATACTTAATTTAAAACGTGATAATTAAGTAAAATAGACATCACCATTGCGTTCGTCTTGGAATTCTGCTTGAGATAGAGTCCGAGTTTGCGTAAAAAGGATAACGTATGAAGAAGATATCTTTAAATTAAATATTGCAGCAAAACATGAAAAAAGAAGAATGAGAAAAGAACAATGTTTAGCATTGTCCTAAGGTTTGTAAGCAAAAGACTTAGTAGCTCATTTGGTTAGAACATGTGACATACATATAAGAGGTACAGAGTTCGATCCCCGTCAGCGTCGTATTTTTGTTTTAGGGGAATGGCTAAAAAGTGGCTTAGTGTGAACGCAGTTCAAAAAGTGGTTTAGTGTGAAAATGGTTAATTGGGAAGATAGATAAAAGAAAAATAAATAAATAAATATATATATAGGAAATATATATATATACATATGTATATATATATATATATATATTACATGTACGCATCATATGGCGCACATGGCGCATTTTGTTGGTCAAAGATTGTTTTTTTTAACGTGGCTTTTTATGATTGGTCGGGTGACGATTAGTGCTGACATGGCCTTCTCTGATTGGCTGAATGACATATTAATTGGCTTAGATGGCTATGATCATTCCTAGGTTGATCTAACGGCTCTAAATTAATCAAACATCTATAAATACAACCCTAGACCAAAACCCTAAACACACAAATTAAAGTTTTAGAGCCGTCATGCTATCGGAGTCAAGTTGAGAGCAGGCGTCGTCGCAAATTAGAAGAAGATTAAAAGCTACAACAAATCAAATCAAGCCTAAAATTAAAACAACAAATAGTCTACGTCAAGGGATTAGCATAACAAATCCAGAATTCAGATCCCAGAACTCAAGACCCTCTTTTCTGTGAGTTCTAGTCACTTTTAGGTTTAAATAGATAAATGTGAATTGTGGTAGACTATGATCTGGGTATATGTTGTTTGTAGTTATGCAAGTTTATTGTTGTTGTTAATCATGAAATTATACAAGTTTATTGTTGTGGTGAATCATGAAATTATACAAGTTTATTGTTGTGATGAATCATGAAATTATACAAGTCTATTATTGTGGTGAACCATGAAATTATGCAAGTGAAATTCATGAACCTATGCTAGGTACCTATGCAAGTTATTGTGTTGCGAATTCATGAATCTGTGCAAGTTGTTATCATGAACCTATGCAAGTTGTTATGAGATCATGATAGTTACCTATGCAAGTTATTGTGTTACGAATTCATGAATCTATGCAAGTTGTTATCATAAACCTATGCAAGTTGTTATGAGATCATGCTAGTCACCTATGCAAGTTGTTATTCATGAACCTATGTAAGTTATTATTTTATGCAAGTTATTATTTTATGCAAGTTTGTTATGTTGTGAATCTTGAACCTATGCAAGTTTCGTTAATCATGTTGTGAATCATGAACCTATGCAAGTTGTTAATTATGTTGTGAATCATAATTCTATGCGAGTTTATCATGTCTTAATCCCTAGTTGTCATGCTTATGCCAAAAATTGTACTGAAAACAATCACCTTGTCATTCCCTTTATTTTATTATTATGGCGAGGCTACTTTGTAGCCTCGATGACGCCAAAATGTACCCGGTTACGCTAGTTAAGAAACGGGGAAGAGGGGAATTTGTAATAGGCATAATTTACATAGTGATTATATAAATTGGACACATGATTCAAGTAGGGAAACATATAAAAAATTACCTATTATGACATGGGTAAAATTGGGTAAAAATGGTATAATTTGAATGCGACCATTTATGGATAAGAAATTCCAATTGTTGAGTAGAATAGTTATTGACACCTATAAATGGAAAAGATTAATTAATTGATAAATTAATTAAAAATGGAATGTTAGTAAATTATAATTTGAATTGTACTTATGACACGAGGTTAGGTTACGTTAGTGGTGGAAGTCTGCCCGGAACCGACCGGCCTATCCAGCAGCCACTAACGTTGAACCTAATGTGGGAGGTCTAAGTACGTAAATACGAAGCGGGCTAAGACACGAGGTTAGGCCCAACTGTGGAATAAGACTGCCCGGACCCGACCGGCATATCCAGCATCCACATGTTTTAGGCCTAATGTGAGAGGTCTAACCCAATATAACCATAATTGGACATTGTAATAAGAAAAGACTACTTAACCTAACTTAATACATGTGACTATATGATTATGGACATAAGTTAGATTTAAGTAAACTAAATTGGATATTGGGTGGGTTAAGTACAACAGATGGGTAGGTGGGTAATATTAATATATATATATAGGCCCACAAACTTAACCATTAAATAAACAAGATTAAATCAGTGCGAGGGTTAAGTACAACTGAGAGATAGGTGGGTAATATTAAATTATATAGGCCCACAAACTTAACCGGATAAAGGGGTTATGTAATTAAAGACACCTAACGGTATACATAACCGGGGGAAAATGGTAAAGTTATGTATTAAAGACACCCTTAGAGGTATGCATAACTAATGGGAACAGAGAGAGTTATGTATTAAATACACCTATAGGTACGCATAACTGATAGGTAGATTAAGAGTTATGTACTAAAGACACCTATAGGTACACATAACTGATTGAGGTCTATGTAATTAAAGACACCTTAGGGTATACATAGTCAGTAGAAAACCTAGTGGGGATACAAGACATAGGGGAGAGCTTGTATCATGTTGTGTGGGACCCATTTCAGTCAGTAACCCGGAGTGGTATCAATGTAGAGAACTCTGTACTAGGCAGAGAAGGGGCACGCTTAGTGATTGATTGTAAGAGATTCAAAACGAGACGGATGGTGTGGGCGGCACAAACCGACCGGGGACATGTGCGTGCATGGGCTGGGCAGAGGGGGACAGGACGACCGTGACACCAGTAGGTATAACTGTGCACACCTTGGGTTGCCACTTTAGGGAATTGATACCCCCTAGTTGTGGGACCAGCACAGGGTATCTACAGAGTAGGGAGCCGATCCACTAGGGTAGTGGTTAGGGTATACCCGGATGTATGCCCTAAGCCTACCAATTTATAGTAGGGGGTAGTGGGTACAACTAGTGGAGATAGGAGCTGGCGGCACTTATGACAGCAGCTAGGAATACATGAAACTACCACCATTGTTATTGTTATCATGATTAGTGAGAGGGATCATCCCATCTTGATTATACTAGTAATAGTGCAGAGTAGTTTGTAGTAAAGCATATGCATACATCTTACCTTATCTGCCTTGTCACACCTGCCATTTGTACAGTGAACCCTTTTATCCACTTTGTATGCCTGTCATGTTTACCTTTATTTATTTACTGGATAAAAGTTACTAGACTCACCAGACTTATGTCTGACCTAGTTTGTTTCGCCTCTTTTCTTCCGTTTCCCCCCAGGTTCTCAGGGAGGAAACACCCAAGTTTTGTCAGGATTCGGATATCATCTTCTAGGAGCTACTTCTGAAGTATGGATCGAGTCTCTATCTCTTATATGCCTTGCTCTTGAATATGGGGAATGATGTTTTTCTTTTAAACACCTATGTACTCTGATAATGTAAGACATAAGCGTTTTGTTGTAATGGTTTTATGACTCAACTTTATTATGTAACAAGTATTTTGGTGATTTAATAAAGTTGTTTATTTTCCGCTGCAAAATTTTAATATCTGTTTTGAGATATTCTATGTCTGCTTACCTAAAATGCTCCACCAAAGTTAAGGCATTCCCTTTGTGAGTGACCTTAATGGAGGTGGGGTGTTACACATGCTTAACCTGTTAAAAATTCTAGTTAATTGGGGGACACAAGTTTAGGGGTTTGACTTGTGTCATTTGCTATGTGGGACCCATATCAGTCAGTAACCCATTCTGGTATTAAACAGGGACCCCGCACTAGGTAGGGGTCAGGGAACGCATACTGAATTGATTATAAGAGGTTCGCCTAAAAGGGGTTGTATATGGGCTCGTTCCAACGGAGTCATGTGCGTGCATAAGTCCGGTCCGTAGAGGGGAAATAAGCCGCTGTAGCACTAGTAAATAGGTATAGGTCCTCCTGTAGGTTGCCACTTTAGGAAGTAATACACCCTACTGTAGGATCGACACAGGGTATTTACAAGTTAGGAGCCGATCACTTGGGGGTAGTAATTGGGGTACATCTACCATGTCTATTTCTATTGAGGTACCTGTTATTTCTGTTTGGGGTAACACATGTTATTTTTGTTTAGGTGCCTCTTATTTCTGTATGGGTAAAACCCGTTACTAGAGTACACCTAATCCTACCATTATATTTCTGTGGGGATCATTTTTTTTCTATTAAGTAATTCGGGAATACCTAATCCCTTCACATATCTGTCATACTAGTGTTGGTGCAGAGAAAAGTATTTGAGAAGCGTAATCCACTCTGTTTATTATGCTTATTTTGTTCAGTCTGTTTATACTTGTTATAAGATACTGTTATCTCTTATCCAGTTTATATGCCTGTCATGATACTCTTACTTCTTTATATGCTAAAAGTCATTGGACTCTCCAGACTTTATGTTTGACCCGTTTTGTTTCCTTTTCTCTCTTTTCCTTTCCTCCTAGGTTCTCAAGGTAGGAACACTTAGGCTTGATCACGACTCTCTCTTCTGTTTCTTCTTGGACTTGGATCTTCTTTGATGTATCGCTTTGACAACTTTTCTATTTTATTATGGCTACTACTAGGGATTATGATTTTACATTTCTGTACTCTGATGGCTTTTAGCACAAGATAGATGTTTTGGTTTCAGTATTTTAGCTTGATGTTGCAACTGGTTTTAGGACCACGATATTTTTCTGCTATGTAATGAAGTTTTAAATTCCGCTACTATTTTTATGTCAATCTTGTGATATTCTATTTTTGTTTACCCATAACGCTTCACGAAACTTAATGCATTCTGATAAAGAGTGACATTAATGGACGTGGGGTGTCACATGTACCAAAAACCCAGTAGTTAGAAGAAAGACGTTTGAGAGTGAGAAAGAAAAAAGACATGTTAGAATAGAAGAAGAAGAAGAAGAACACAAATAATCACAATTAGAAAAGAAATAAATCTCACAGTGGAATTAATAAACTATAATATACCAAATTTCTTTACATAAGAGACAAATTGTATATATATATATATATATTTATGAATAAATAATCAGAATACACAACTCGATTGTCTTGTACAATCATAACGATCTGTCTGTACAATAGCTAAAAAATACAGCACACACTACGAAATTAAAATAATGTGGAAAATATGAGAATACGTCTCAGCTTCTCTCGTACCGTCCAAGAAAATCCAAAGCAAATCTGGAAAACATACTCGGTTTGACCTGAGCACATTTTAAGGGAAAGCCAAACCACCCAGATCAATCTGAAATACTTATAGTGTGGAAACTCACATCACTAAAAATTGCATAGTTTTAGAAATCCTTTAAAAGAACGGAACACTTGTAATACATGATCACAAATGAACATGTCACCTGTTTTTCCCTTATGATAACCAAAACACTTTTAAAATAAATATCCATTGATATTGTAATAATGTCTAAAATCCACAAGTACATATTTTAAAATAGTCAAAATGCTTGCATCTTACGTTCCAACATAATTGGTATACAATCAAGATCAAAAGTTTTTATTGGAGAATGAATTCCAACCATGAAAGGATAAGGGTCTACCCACCAAATCCATACACCTTTAGATAAAATGTATGGGAGACTACAACACGTTGGACCTCAGCTACTCAGGACCGATATCATCCCTTACTGGATGTTGCTAAATACGATCACCTTGGTTGATAAACAACCATTGTCCCTTGAAGCATACATAGAGATGGACACTAGATATAGGATGATTATACCCTAATGGGCACAATCCACATAGCTCTGTGGCTTACCCCTGCTTTATTCATTTACCGGTGATAAGGCTAAAGGGTATGTTTACCTTATAAATAGCATAATATTTTGGAATGCTAACGTTGCCTTCCAAAAAATTATAATGCTAGATTTCATCTCTATGAGTTCGTTCTGGGTTTGAACAAAACCGAATAGCTACATCTTCAATTATCCCTAAGGATATTTCAAATCTGAAGCATTTCAGCTGGATCTAAGTGGTTTTAGACAACTAGGTCCGATCCCAGTCTCTTCGAAACAACCATCGAACTTTTGCACCCAAATTTGATAGTAGGTTATTTAACTATAAAAGATATAAACAATTATTATCCAAGTATTTAATTTCTCATAATAATCACCAAGCCTCTTAAAAATGAATTTTTTATTTAAAAAATCTCATTCCAATATACTTATTTGAAATATTCATATACTTGTTTCATGAACTAAGTATATTTACAAAGCACAATAATTATTAAACTTAAAGAATATATCGATTATTTATATTATCAATAAGTATATTCAGAAAGTATTCTTATTTCCAAATCATATTTAAACATCAAACAAAGTGATTTAAAAAGAAATGGATATAAAAACAAACCCAAAAATGATTCTTTTAGTGTTAAGTGTGTACCACTATTTTTAAGAAGATCGATTTGGAAGATCAAATCTAGATTCCTTTTTATGAATCTCATCGATAAATCCTTTTATAATATTTTTTAATAAAACTCAATTATATTTTTAAGCCCTTTTTAAGTAAATCATTCATAAACTTTATTTATAAGTGTCAAAAATCAATTATAAACTTCTTTTGTAATTATCAACATATCAAACCTCCTTATCAAATATCAAATTTTAAATCATACTCTTGATATTAAATCATATTATCTCTCGGATAAATCAAGCTGTGGTGTTTTATTTACATCTAAGATCTTGAGTCGAAAACATTCTTATCATCGAGATAAATAGACGTTTGTTAACGCAAAAATCAGATATTCAAAAAATGTCACAATCAATTCCATTTATTATTCAATTCCACTTATTTATTATTATCGATTCCATTTATTATTCAAAATCAGAAAGGCGATTTGTATTTATACCAATTGAGCTGCGCAAAGGTGAAGCTTGCCATTTTTTTTTTGAAAATTTAAAGAGTTAGCAAATTTTTCATAAAATTTGATAACTAAAAACCGATGTATCATATTGCATATGGAATTAGAAAAAAAATTGTTAATAAAATGAAATGGATTCCTATTGGTTTGAAGCCAATATTTTATAATTAGGTTTGACACATAATATTTTCTATATGTAGAAAATAAACGAGTTCATGGACGAGATAAGTAATTGGAAATATTTTCCAATTGAATGGAAGATATTTCCTAAATATAGAAAACAAAGAATGTGGAATATCGAAATGTTTTCAGATATCGTAAGATGGCAAAGCGATATGAAAAATATTTGGGTATAGATATTGAAAGAAAATTGGGAAAGGGTCAGTTAGCCTTACGTCCCTAAAATGTTTGGAAATTTAAACGACATCCTCCCTAAAGTTTCCATACAAAACGAGTCCCTATTTTGGGACTTACGTGTTTTTTAAAATAAAAAAAAAATGAGCTGCTTTGTAAAAAAAAAAAATCCAAAAAATCGTAAATATTCCCAAAAGCATGTAGAGAAAAACTTAAAAAGTTCGTTAATGTATGCAACTATTACCAATATGTGCATACATGTTTGCATATATTCATCCAGAGTTTATATTAAAATTTTGGATCAATATATGCATACATATATGCATATGTTGGCAATAGTTGCTGAGATGTATGCATATAAAGATGAACTATTCTGCATGTGTTACGAATTGTTGCAAAAATGTATGCATTTATTTCATATTACTGCTCAAATGTATGCAACAAAGTTAAAAAGGACAAGGGCTTATGAATATGTGTAGAAATGTATGCATTTAATCTGTATAACTGCAGAAATGTAAGCAACAATGTTTAAAAACGGTGTATGCTTGAAAAATAGGAAATGATTTAATTAATGCATCAAACGATGCATTTATTGTAGTATACGACATACATTTCTGCGTTTATGCTGCAGCTTGATGCATAACTGAAATATATGCTGAAATGTATGCAACTATTGCAAATAAGTGCATCGTTTGATGAATAACACTAGCGATTCGCTGTTTTTTTTTGTTATTTTTGTTTTTGGTGCGTTTTTTTGGTGGTTTTAATGTCTGAATTTGATGACGATTAGTTGTCGTATTTAATTATGAATTTTCGTGATTTTTTTATTTTTTTGCTAATTTTTTTATGATTTTTCAAAAAATATGGACATAATTTATAAAACTTAAAGGGAGGGATGTGAGCCTAATTTCGAAATTTAACAGGGACCTAAGACTAATTTTCACATTAGGAAATGATTTAATTGAATACATATCAATTAAAAAGGGCTTAGTGATCGTTTGGTGCTAATCAATAGTATTTCCTTTTGGAAGTAACGGCTTTGGATGAATCTTAGTTCCATCGATAGTAAAATAACCGACTATCAAAGTATTGGTCAATTTAACACTATCGTTGTGTAACAACCCGCCTTTTTGCCCGATTTTCGCCAGTAATTAAACCAACTAAAATCGTTCACAAAGACGGATGGTTATAGGTACTAACATATTTGAACACAAATAACATAACTTTTATTTCATTACAAGAATTTTACATCAGAATTACAAGGAATCAGAGTATACCATTAGCTCAGCGGAAACACAAAACGAATGCTCTCAGCGGAAGAAGTGCAATCCAAAACCTAACTCTTAGCATGTTCACGCTTCATCTAGCAAGAAAGACCGCTCCATAACTGAAACAACTCGTATGCTAAACCTGCAAACTAAACTACTGGCTGCCCGTGCAAAATTATGGACACCCAGAGTTTAGGTGTGGAAAGCAATAAACTCCAGGTCAGTCGTGGGACTGGTGTGAGAACCCAAAACAGTTTATATACATATGGTTTATTTTAATGTTGGGGATTTCACCTGACCACACCGCTATCACTGAACAGGTTTACTCCATGTGAATGCCCGTACATAGAGATTCACAATGACTTTGGAAAAGATGAAGCTATCATAAGCTCATCCCACTTCACACAATGCAAGCGCACACCAAATGGGGGAGTTTTATCTCATGATAACCAAAAATGCTTGTATATGTGGAAATCCTCGTTTAATACTGTTATCAGTGCATAGTGTTGAAAAATCATTTCGCAAATAAATATAGAATCATAGCCCCATAACCCCAATTGGTTATATTGCATATAGGTATACAATCAAAATCGCATGGCTCGGATCGGAAATTGGGTTTTCAACATGATGGTACCTGACACGAAAGATCAATCGAGGACATAAAGCTAAATATCTCCCGGTTAGCATCCAAACAGCGAATACCGAATATATAGCGCAAAAGTATATATCCCCGATAACATCCAGACATCGGACACCGTACATACTCTATTCCCTCAGGTTTCGAAAATGGATCCATTCGCCGAAGCTTTCAAGTTTCAACAGAGTTTATGTATATGTATACAACCTAACCGCCAGTTTACCTGTAATATCCTAGATTTTTCGGACTTTGTTAATCGATAAATTATTGATTTTATCAATGAACTATTAATGATAATTAGAGTTAATACTTGAAAAATATTTAAATTGATCATATATGTATGTGTATTTGTAACACCCCACCTCCGCTAGGGTCACTCACAAAGGGAATGCACTAGGTTTGGTGAAGCATTATCGAGGTAAACATCCACAGAAATATTACAAGACAGAACATATATAAAACAGCGGAAGAAAAACAAATTTCATTACCTTATAAAATAGTAAGGTCTAAAACCTTTTACATCAAAATGCCATTAAAGCCATTACACTAGAACCTGCCTTGCAACTGTAAAGAACCATAAAATATTCCCCAAGTGAAACAGGAAAGCAGCCATAGCCAAGAAAAAGTCCAAGCCATACATGATGACCTTGAAGCAGAAGGAGTCCGAACTAAATAACAGTATTTCCTCCCTGAAAACCTGGGGGGGGGGGGGGAACGGAAGACAAAGAGGCGAAAAAACGGGGTTAGTCATAAAGACTGGTAAGTCCTATCTACTTCCAGCATAAAAACAGGTAAAGGTAACATGACATGCATAAACTGAAAGTAAACATAAGGATGATGACGAGATAGATAAGCTAAACCAAGATGAACTACGGTATCAAGATAAATTACGGTGTCAAGATAAATCAAGGTATCACATCGTCAGGTTTCTATCAAGTATAATATCCCAGGGTATCTATCATGTATAACATCCCACAGTGTCTATCATGTATATTTGCTCTGCACCTCCCGTACTAGTATCCCAACCCGTGTCATGTGTTAACTATAAAATGTCCCTTGCCCAATGTCATGAAATGGTCCATGTCAACCTAATATATCGCATAGGTAGGTTTTCCTAACTCGTATGTTTCTTTCCATGTATATGTTCAGTCCTTTGCCGTAAATCTTACGGGCTTCCTCACGTAATCCTATACTACATCAACGTAGTTCCATTATCCTTGAAATCGTTTGGACTGTCATCCTTGATCTAGTTATGTTTTCTTACCAAGAATTCTCGAATGTTCGGCTAGGATTTATGCCACCTAGGACCACTAGGGATTACGCTACTTACTAAACGTTTTCGTAACTCGGTTTGGGTTTAAGCCACCTAGGACCGCTAGGGATTACGCTACCCGTCAACCACGCCCTTTTTCCCACGTATGTATCGTTAATCGTTTTTCCATGTCTAGATGCACATGTATCTCAATGTTCCATCCGAGTCCCGTGACAAGGCTAATCAAGAAATACAGGAATCGGTCGGGAGCTTTAGGTTATCTGCCGATGCAGATAACAAGGTCTGTTTTTCTACCAGTGGTTATCGTTCCACGTGACCCCTCCCTCAACTACTGAAAGGCAATCCATGAAAATCATGTATGAGAACTTCTCGTTTGCCACCTGTGCCCCACCTTCTATTGGCCAACCTCACCCATAACTAGATAGCAAGTATATGGTCTGTTGGGAGTTCTTTGCCTTTCCGTATGTACACGATTGACTAAAGGTGGAAGGTAGTCGACGACGTGCTATCAGGGTTAAAGTAAGTATCGCCGACTCCACGCTAATCCACCTTAGTCTTTAGGTTGCTCGCACAGCAACCAAGGCATACCCTTGGTTCTTCTACCTCAGACCTTAACCTCTGTGAGCCCAGGCGGATCATCTGCAACCTCACAGAGGGATACCAAGAGTACCCTCACGTCCCGCGAAGCTACCGCTTCGTCACCCAGTTCGTTGGAGCCCTTATCTAAGTCGGATAAAGATTCGCTCCTCCTCATGTATTTATTTAAGCGATGACCTACCGTATCGGGTTACTCATCTATTTGTGAACTGGTCCAATCTCCTTGACTAAGAATTATTACTTAGTTGTCCTTAACTAAGGTTTATCACTTAGTTTCCCTTCCTGTTATCCTTGTTAACTACAATTTTCCACTTAGTCCCCTGAACTAGGGTTTTATCTAATGGGTTAAGTGTTGTCATTCGAGTTCATGACTTACCCCGCCTACGAATCATGTCAAAATTTGCTAAGTTTTCAAGTTCAAGACTTGGCCCTACAAACCATGTATCCAGTTGGTTAAGTATATCAAGAAGTTCATGACTTAACCCTATCAAATCGTCATGTCAAGTTGGTTAAGTATATTCAAGCGGTTCGTGACTTAACCCTATCAAATTATCGAGTCAAATTGGTTAAGTGTAGGTTAAACTAACCCCATTTAATTATCGTGTATAATTGGTTAAGTATCAGTTATCTTAACCCCATTAAGTCATTGTGTATAATTGGTTAAGTATAGGTTACTTAACCCCATTAAATTATCATGTTAGATTGGTTAAGTATTGGTTAACTTAACCTCATCAAATTATCACGTTAGGTTGGTTAAGCATTGGTTAACTTAACCCCATCAAATTGCCGAGTTTAGATTGGTTAAGTGTAGGTTAACTTAACCCCATCAAATTATCGAGTCGGATTGGTTAAGTGTAGGTTAACTTAACCCCCATCCACTAGTCATATTTATAATGGTTAAGTATTTAAGTTAACTTAACCTTATCATGTGGCATTAAGTAAATTAATGCACCCCAACCTCTCACATTAGACTTTGTTGTGGTTACTGGTTACGCCGGGCGGGTCCGGGCAGCTTTACACCACAACCTAGTCTAACCTCGGGTTTTAAGCGCGATATGACCAACTACTCACATTGGGTCTTATTGTCTGTAGCTACTGGATTTGCCGGGCGGTTCCGGGCAGATTTATGCTACAAACTCAACCCAACCTCGAGTTGGCCACTTTCATGTTTTCCTACGTGTCATTTCCACATTCAAGTTTGTCATAAATGCCATATTTTCATGTAACTTCATATCAAGTTTTCATGTCATATTCACATTTTGCCTAAACTACCCAAAATGTATTTTCCAACGCAAGTGAAAGCGAGTCAACATAGTAGGAATAATATGACAACATATTGGCCTCAAACATGTATGATAACATAAAGGGATTGGCCTCAAACATGTATGATAACATAACACTAGGTTCATCATCATAGGCATGTAAATGGTCATGAGGGGTTTAGGTTCTTTTACATGCATAAGTCCCAAGTCAAGTTCATATACATGTTCCACAAGTCAAATTGTTCTAAGGGTTCATGCCAACATTCCACAAGTCAAGATTCAATCTTGCATGATAAACTAGGTCAAACACAACATGAGTGGCATGATTTAATCGCTAAGAAATAGCCCAAAGTCATAGGTTCAAGAGAGGGGCGAGACTAGATTCACATAGACTAACATACTTAGGTTTCATCTCATTTTATTCCATGTCAACATTAGAACTACCGTTTAGATCTAAAAGTAGCTAGAACTTACATAGCGTGGCTAGAGATTCATGAGCAAACATTTGTCATAGAATGGTGTTGAGATGACACTCTACTTCCTTAATTTGATGTAGAAAGCTTGCACCCTTGATTTGAATCCAATTTGAATGCATAAGCTCTTGAAGTTGGAGATGGAGGCCATGATCAAGAGGCATTTGGGCAGCACTTCGTTGCAAGAATGATTTGTGGTGATTTAGGCTAGGTCTTAGGGTGTTTATATAGAAGTTAGGACTAGTTTAGGCTATAGGATTAACCCTAGTTTAGATCTGAACCATCAATTCTCGTCACAGGCCAACAGAACAGACCCAAAGGAGCAAGTAGGTGCACCAGGCCAACCTGGCCCGACCAGGGAGGTCGACCCCCAGGTCGACTCCCAGGTCGACCTGGTCTGGGGCAGGTCGACCCCCAGGTCGACCCCCCAGTCGACTTGGGCTGGGCGGGAAATTTTCCCGCCCAGTCTGTTTTGAACTATGGATTTCCTGAAAACTTCGACGGGCCATAACCGGGTCATACGGACTCCGATTTCCAAAAACTCAGACTCTATTTCGCGTATTTTTTCGAGACGAACGCAATGGCGCAGCCCGTTTCCCCCGATTCAGATTTTAAAATTTAATCCTGCCTTGATTCTTGTCTTAACACGTTGTTAAAATTCGGGTTGTTACATTCTCCCCTCCTTTAAGGATTTCGTCCCCGAAATCTCCAAGTTAGGAAGAACGTGTCCTACCATCCATCATCCATCTACTCAAGACATCATCCACAGGCAACCATTGTCCTTAAAATATTTCTAATGCTTTATGAACATATGCAGAAAGTGTGTGTACATGTTCCTTATCTACTGCAAATGATCAGGCCTGAGTGATCTTCTAAATGCAGAATATGTTTAGTGCCATGAGTCCAACATGTATGCAAATAGTCCTAGTCATATAAACACTATATGCGTGCACATACATTCATCCATATGCAACATCCACATGATAACACATTCAATTTTATCCATACACAAGCGTAAATACATATGCAATATGAAATGTGACTGAGCCGATCTAATGCCTAATGTACATTCAAGCATCCATGTAACAACCCGTATTTTCAATAACCTGTTATAACATAAATTGAGGCAGAATTTAATTATAAAGTCTGAATCAAGGGAAACGGGCTATGCCATTGCGTTCGTCTCGGAAAAATACGCGAAATAGAGTCCGAGTTTTCGAAAATCGGAGTCCGTATGACCCAGTTAAGGCCCATTGAAGTTTTCAGAAAATTCCTAAGTAAAAACAGATTTGAATTTCAAGTTCAAACATGGAAATTAGGGCAAACTGGCGCAGGCGGGAAAATTCCCGCCAGGACCCCCATGTCGACAGGCATGTCGACAGGGTCCCTAGGGTGTCGACAGCCCTGTCGACACAGGGTGGCCGGGCAGTTTTGCCTGGCGCACCATTTTGAGTTTGGTCTGGTCTTGTGGCTTGGTTCTAGAGGATTCCGAGATCTGATGGACCTAATTCAACCTAGGGTTAATCCTATGGTCTAAATCACTAACTTAATCTATAAATAAGACCCTAACCTACCCTAAATCACTCATTATTCAATCTAGCAACTAAACTATGCCAAAATCCATCCTCTCATGGCCTCCACTCTCTTCATACAATTCCTAAACAAATTCCTAAGATATTTCCATGCATACAAGTGTATTTAGACTTGTATGATCCTCTTTAGCTTGCATTAAAGTCTTGTTTCTCTATTGTCATCATAAAGGAGGAGTCTTGATCAAGTTTGCTTGCATTTTTGGGGTTTTAATTTGTTGCATAAGGGGTTTCTTACATTTGCTATACTCAATTGAGTCCGCATAAGCATTGTAAGCCCTATTCCTCTCATACTTGAACTTTGAAGTTAAATGCATGATATGCAAGTATGCAAGTTTGTTTATGCAAGTTTATTTATGCAAGTATGCAAGTTTGTTTATGCAAGTTTATTTATGCAAGTATGATATGCAAGTGCCATATGTTGTGCAAGTTTGTTTATGCAAGTTTAGTATGCAAGTATGATATGCAAGTTGTCATAAGTTATGCAAGTTTAGTATGCAAGTACGATATGCAAGTTGCCATAAGTTATGCAAGTTTGTTTATGCATGTATGATATGAAAATTGATATATGTTATGCAAATTTTATTATGCAAGTTTGATATGCAAAGTTGTCATATGATATGCAAGTATGCTTATGCAAGTTTGGGATGGTCATGTGGTTCATGTTAACATGTTATGCATGCTTTTGGGCCTAAAAATGTAATATGCAAGTGTATGAACACATGAATCTTTCATATGCCACCATGTTGAACTTGTGGCTCTAACACTTTTATGTCATGATTATGCCAAGTTCCCTCTTTCTATCCTTTATGCGCTATTGCGATATGTAAGCGATGGGATTGCGTTTGGGGTTGGGAAAACTTGAAAGACATAAAAACATGAACTTGGGAATTTACGTATTAAGTTAGGTCTACCCCTTGGGAATTTACCTATTAAGTTAGGTCTACCCAAGTATTTGTTAAACTTGTAATGTGTTTTGGAAACATGGTGGACATGACACTTAGAAAACATAAGTGTGGCCAACTCGAGGTTGGGTTGAGTTTGTAGCGTAATTCTACCCGGAACCTACCGGCTTAACTAGTGGCTACAAACAATAGGATCCAATGTGAGAAGTTGGTCATGTGATGCCAAGACCCGAGGTTAGACCAAGTTGTGGTGTAAATCTACCCGGAACCCACCGTCTTAACTAGGTAACCGCAACAAAGTCTAATGTGAGAGGTCAAGGCACAATTAAATTAATTAATGCCTCATGATTAGGGTTAAGTCATGGCCCATTGATACTTAACCAATTTGGGGATTCGAGGGATTGAAATGGGGTTAAGTTGTGAACTGTTGGTTACACTTAACCAATTTAATCCATTTGGGGGTCCGAGGGATTGAAATGGGGTTAAGTGGTGAACTGTCGGTTACACTTAACCAATTTAATCCATGATTAGTGAAGGGTTAAATCGCACTTAACCCTCTTAGGAAACCCTAGCAACGTGGTCTGTTCCAGCAGTAATCCCAGTTTGGTATCATCACAACCCTAGAGGATAGGCTAGGGCGGGGCACGATTACTGGACTGAGGTAAGCGACCAAAGCGAGGGCCGAGTGGTATAGCGGTGCGGGTCCAGGCGGGTTACGGACGTGCACGTAGTCCGGCATTGGACAAACTCGAGGCACGGGTACCAGTAGGTTTAGACTGTGCATTATTGCTTCAGTGTCTGGGGTTGACACCCGAGGGCTTGATACACCCGAAGGTGGACCCAGCACAGTCTGACTACAACCATATGTGGGCCGTATGGACACCAACACTTGACGTGTTAGGTTTATAGGGAGCCGATCGACTAGACCGTTGGGCTGGACCTTGTATTAAGGTCACCTCATGTTATTGGGCCAAAGTTTGGGCTGAGGGATCAATACCTGTTATGTTAGTTTGCTAGTACACCCGTGGTGCAAAACTTTAAATCCTGATTTTGCGATGGCACCTGTATCTACCTTGATAGTTAATCATCCTGTTGTTATCCTTATGTTCATACCTGCTGCTCATGTCAGTTAACTTTATCAGTTTACATTGATTGTAGTAGGGCTTACTCAGTCTTTTTGACTGACCTGTTTTCTTTCGCCTCTTTTCTTCCGTTCCCCCCCCCCAGGTTCTCAGGGAGGGAATACAGGAGCTTAGCTTGGATCCTACCTGCTTTCTTGGATAGCTCATGTATGCTTTGGACTTGAGCTCGCTATGGTTTTTCCGCTTTGGGGATAGCTACTTATGTTTTCTTTTCAGTTTTCAGATGATGTTGTTTATGTACTAGACTTATTTTATTTGGAAAATTGACATGATGTTGTACTAAGACTTGATTTGAAATGGTTTGAAAATCTTCCGCTGTTTTATCCATGTTATTTACTCTGGTTACATATATATACATGTTCTTGTTCTGCCTTGATATATCATTATGCATGTTTACCTTGTTTTAAAACGCCCCACCAAAGTCGGAGTTGTTTGCAAGAGCCACCCCGGCGGAGGTGGGGCGTTACAATCCACGAGCAACCACTTGCAACCATATCAATCATAACATGTTTCAAATACATGTTTACATCCATAGGGTTTTACCTAAGGTTCTCAAGATAGGATCGAGAAGATAAGCAAGATAAACTCCTTTTGGATTACAAGAAATCCCTTTCTAAACCCAACCCATATCCTATAAAGCCCAAAAGGTTTAGTCAACCTAACGGACACCTTCAAACCCTGACATGTATTACTAACCGATGAGTCATACTCCCCTATGGAGTTTTCAACAGAAATAGGATTGAAAACAGGACCGAGAGGATATCCATAAAAGATAGCATACAAGTAAGCTCTACAGGAAAACAGGGATCAAGAATATACTCTTAAAAAGAGATATGATGCGCGTATCTAGTCTTTAATCTTCCAAGTCGCATTTCCTTGAGCTTAATTCCATTGTGTCTTGACCATCTTTTAACTTCATGATTTCGTAGCTTCTTAATTCCCGTTTCCAAAACATGAGTTGGAACTCATTTTACTGTCGCCTCTCGTTCCACTTTCACTTATTCTTTCTCTAGTATACTTGGCTTAAACATAATTGCGTACTCATGATTCAATGCAAGCTTTCCAAAAATTCACTAGTGAATCTTGGATCTCGTTTACATACTATAAGTTATTCCACACAGAAGAACTTTCTCTTGAAAATAAACAAATGCCAAATATACTTACCAAGGTGATTTCTATAACTCATGCATAAGCGAAATGAACCGTCTGCCTTAGTGGCGAACACTACCCGATTAGATTAAGGATTTCCAATAAATGTGTTCAGAGATTCTAGGTAACTAATCACGATAGAACCCAAAAGGTTACACGAGACTTCGAGGGTATTACCAAGGCAAGTCAAGAGTCTAACTACCCTCCTTTCAAAACCGAGAGTGGCACCCCTTACTGGATAACCACTTCATCCCTAGAACCCATCCATAGCCCAAACCTAACTCATATCCATACAAGTCATGAATAAATGGACCGATTCCTCAACAAGATTTGAAACAAGAATGGGATCCTCTACTATGCTAGTACTAAGGTGCAGAGACTCAACTATCGAAGCAGACTTGAATGATGCGGTGATCAAAACCAAGTCCTGACGGGATGATAGAAAAGAAAGGCTAAACTTTTTTTTTTCCAGAAACGGTACCATCCCTTTTAGGTATCCTAGTGAGGGTATACAATTGCCTTCTCGATGATCTTGTCCTTGTCCCATAACACTTAACTATCCGTCCCGTTATACCATGCCAAAGATACTCTCTCGTCATGGGTTTTATTGTTCATCTTTTTCCCTCCTTTGTGGATTAAGCCATACCAACAAGTTGCTTATCCTTAAGCTCATATCCTTTATCCTCTTTCTTACTATCCTTTCTTACAACACGGTAATAGGTCTCTCGAGAACTCCCTCCATCGTACGGAAAACACTTACGTAGCTAGACCCGGATTAGTCGCAGTTAGAACTACTGTGACTACAGATGAAGGAAAGAAAGGAAAAGAGATTCAATCAAGGAAACAAGGATAGTGCTAATGGCTTTTTGGGGAATAGCCTTTTAAAAACAAAACTTTTCTTGAAAAATGCTTCTTTGTAAATGGTTTTCAAATAGTTCTCAGAAGGTTTTAAAACTTTTGCCCAGTCTGGTAACCTTCTGCTCTGATACCAAATGTAACACCCCACCTCCGCTATGGTCACTCACAAAGGGAATGCACTAGGTTTGGTGAAGCATTATCGAGGTAAACATGCACAGAAATATTACAAGACGGAACATATATAAAACAGTGGAAGAAAAACAAATTTCATTACCTTATAAAATAGTAAGGACTAAAACATTTTACATCAAAATGCCATTAAGGCCATTACATTGGAACCTGCCTTGCAATAGTAAAGAACCATAAAATATTCCCCAAGTGAAACAGTAAAGCAGCCATAGCCAAGAAAAAGTCCAAGCCATACATGATGACCTTGAAGCAGAAGGAGTCCGAACTAAATAACAGTATTTCCTCCCTGAAAACCTGGGGGGGGGGGGGGAACGGAAGACAAAGAGGCGAAAGAAAACGGGGTCAGTCATAAAGACTGGTAAGTCCTATCTGCTTCCAGCATAAAAACAGGTAAAGGTAACATGACATGCATAAACTGAAAGTAAACATAAGGATGATGACGAGATAGATAGGCTAAACCAAGATGAACTACGGTATCAAGATAAATTACGGTGTCAAGATAAATCAAGGTATCACATCGTCAGGTTTCTATCAAGTATAATATCCCAGGGTATCTATCATGTATAACATCCCACAGTGTCTATCATGTATATTTGCTCTGCACCTCCCGTACTAGTATCCCAACCCGTGTCATGTGTTAACTATAAAATGTCCCTTGCCCAATGTCATGAAATGGTCCATGTCAACCTAATATATCGCATAAGTAGGTTTTCCCAACTCGTATGTTTCTTTCATGTATATGTTCAGTCCTTTGCCGTAAATCTTACGGGCTTCCTCACGTAATCCTATACTACATCAACGTAGTTCCATTATCCTTGAAATCGTTTGGACTGTCATCCTTGATCTAGATATGTTTTCTTAACAAGAATTCTCGAATGTTCGGCTAGGATTTATGCCACCTAGGACCACTAGGGATTACGCTACTTACTAAACGTTTTCGTAACTCGGTTTGGGTTTAAGCCACCTAGGACCGCTAGGGATTACGCTACCCGTCAACCACGCCCTTTTTCCCACGTATGTATCGTGAATCATTTTTCCATGTCTAGATGCACATGTATCTCAATGTGCCATCCGAGTCCCGTGACATGGCTAATCAAGAAATACAAGACTCGGTCGGGAGCTTTAGGTTATCTGCCGATGCAGATATCAAGGTCTGTTTTTCTACCGGTGGTTATGGTCCCACGTGACCCCTCCCTCAACTACTGAAAGGCAATCCATGAAAATCATGTATGAGAACTTCTCGTCTGCCACCTGTGCCCCACCTTCTATTGTCCAACCTCACCCATAACTAGATAGCAAGTATATGGTATGTTGGGAGTTCTTTGCCTTTCCGTACGTACACGATTGACTAAAGGTGGTAGGTAGTCGACGACGTGCTATCAGGGCTAAATTAAGTATCGCCGACTCCACGCTAATCCACCTTAGTCTTTACGTTGCTCGCACAACAACCAAGGCATACCCTTGGTTCTTCTACCGCAGACCTTAACCTCTGTGAGCCCAAGCGGATCATCTGCAACCTCACAGAGGGATACCAAGAGTACCCTCACGTCCCGCGAAGCTACCGCTTCGTCACCCAGTTCGCTGGAGCCCTTATCTAAGTTGGATAAAGATTCACTCCTCCTCGTGTGTTTATTTAAGCGATGACCTACCGTATCGGGTTACTCATCTATTTGTGAACTGGTCAAATCTCCTTGACTAAGAATTATTACTTAGTTGTCCTTAACTAAGGTCTATCACTTAGTTTCCCTTCCCGTTATCCTTGTTAACTACGATTCCACTTAGTCCCCTGAACTAGGGTTTTGCCTAATGGGTTAAGTGTTGTCATTCGAGTTCATGACTTACCCCGCCTACGAATCATGTCAAAATTTGCTAAGTATTCAAGTTTAATACTTGGGCCTACAAACCATGTATCCAGTTGGTTAAGTATATCAAGAAGTTCATGACTTAACCCTATCAAATCGTCATGTCAAGTTGGTTAAGTATATTCAAGCGGTTCGTGACTTAACCCTATCAAATTATCGAGTCAAATTGGTTAAGTGTAGGTTAAACTAACCCCATTTAATTATCGTGTATAATTGGTTAAGTATCAGTTATCTTAACCCCATTAAGTCATTGTGTATAATTGGTTAAGTATAGGTTACTTAACCCCATTAAATTATCATGTTAGATTGGTTAAGTATTGGTTAACTTAACCTCATCAAATTATCACGTTAGGTTGGTTAAGCATTGGTTAACTTAACCCCATCAAATTGCCGAGTTTAGATTGGTTAAGTGTAGGTTAACTTAACCCCATCAAATTATCGAGTCGGATTGGTTAAGTGTAGGTTAACTTAACCCCCATCCACTAGTCATATTTATAATGGTTAAGTATTTAAGTTAACTTAACCTTATCATGTGGCATTAAGTAAATTAATGCACCCCAACCTCTCACATTAGACTTTGTTGTGGTTACTGGTTACGCCGGGCGGGTCCGGGCAGCTTTACACCACAACCTAGTCTAACCTCGGGTTTTAAGCGCGATATGACCAACTACTCACATTGGGTCTTATTGTCTGTAGCTACTGGATTTGCCGGGCGGTTCCGGGCAGATTTATGCTACAAACTCAACCCAACCTCGAGTTGGCCACTTTCATGTTTTCCTACGTGTCATGTCCACATTCAAGTTTGTCATAAATGCCATATTTTCATGTAACTTCATATCAAGTTTTCATGTCATATTCACGTTTTGCCTAAACTACCCAAAATGTATTTTCCAACGCAAGTGAAAGCGAGTCAACATAGTAGGAATAATATGACAACATATTGGCCTCAAACATGTATGATAACATAAAGGGATTGGCCTCAAACATGTATGATAGCATAACACTAGGTTCATCATCATAGGCATGTAAATGGTCATGAGGGGTTTAGGTTCTTTTACATGCATAAGCCCCAAGTCAAGTTCATATACATGTTCCACAGGTCAAATTGTTCTAAGGGTTCATGCCAACATTCCACAAGTCAAGATTCAATCTTGCATGATAAACTAGGTCAAACACAACATGAGTGGCATGATTTAATCACTAAGAAATAGCCATAAGTCATAGGTTCAAGAGAGGGGCGAGACTAGATTCACATAGACTAACATACTTAGGTTTCATCTCATTTTATTCCATGTCAACATTAGAACTACCGTTTAGATCTAAAAGTAGCTAGAACTTACATAGCGTGGCTAGAGATTCATGAGCAAACATTTGTCATAGAATGGTGTTGAGATGACACTCTACTTCCTTAATTTGATGTAGAAAGCTTGCACCCTTGATTTGAATCCAATTTGAATGCATAAGCTCTTGAAGTTGGAGATGGAGGCCATGATCAAGAGGCATTTGGGCAGCACTTCGTTGCAAGAATGATTTGTGGTGATTTAGGCTAGGTCTTAGGGTGTTTATATAGAAGTTAGGACTAGTTTAGGCCATAGGATTAACCCTAGTTTAGATCTGAACCATCAATTCTCATCACAGGCCAACAGAACAGACCCAAAGGAGCAAGTAGGTGCACCAGGCCAACCTGGCCCGACCAGGGAGGTCGACCCCCAGGACGACCTGGTCTGGGGCAGGTCGACCCCCAGGTCGACCCCCCAGTCGACCTGGACTGGGCGGGAAACTTTCCCGCCCAGTCTGTTTTGAACTCTGGATTTTCTGAAAACTTCGATGGGCCATAACTGGGTCATACGGACTCCGATTTTCGAAAACTCGGACTCTATTTTGCGTATTTTTCCGAGACAAACGCAATTGCGCAGCCTGTTTCCCCTGATTCAGAATTTAAAATTTAATCCTGCCTTGATTCTTGTTTTAACACGTTATTAAAATTCGGGTTGTTACAGTATTTATATGTATGTATATATATTAATTTGTTATATAATATTTTACATATGTATATATGTAAATTAAGGTAATAAATAATGTTTTAACTTTTGTTTACATTTTTATTTGATTTTAGGCTTATGAATACCTTATGTAAATACTTCATGTGTAATCAATAAGTCAACTAGCAACAACACTTTGTTTTCTTTTAGCTAGAACATTGATTAAATGTGTACTCTTTTTAAATCAAAATGGACATAGCTAGGTTACTTTATAACATAGCATTAGTTTTTGCCATTTCATATGAATACCAAGTACTAACATATAGACATCACTGCATAGCATTTTTTTCCCTTGAAGAATGGACATATCCTAGCTAAAACATAGGCATAGTTTCAACTGTTGCTTGAAATTAGAACCAAAACTTTGGAGATTGGATTCTTACATGTGCTGCACAGGGTAGCCGAACATATCACTAAGAATCATAGCTAGTATCCTATTTAAATCCCCTTCATTTCTAATCAAAAACATATAGGAAGCTTGAAAGCTATATGTAGCTTGTATATATTTGAGATCTAAGCATGTTTTTACAATTAATATTTGCACATGGACTCCTAGATCTCTACACTTCAATCAATCAAAATACGTACAGACTGCCTTGTATTTACTTAAGAACCAAGTATGTGTGTTTGCACATGGACTGCTACACTAGCCTACGTCTAAGATATCAAAATCATCTAGCCTTAGCACCCTACAAGTCTATGACAGCCCCTGTTTTCATATCAGAGAAGAAAGAGTAGTTTGCTTGAGAACCAAGCACACATTTTTAAAGAATTTCTTGCATATGTTCTTGTACTTGATATTACCTGGCCATATACGCCTGGAAGGGGATGATTTAGACATGAAAAGAGGTTCACATATTCTTCTCTAAAGATCTGTATGCACAGCTATGACATGACTTTTTTTTCCAATCAAACATTAAGTGTATAGCCACTAAAAACATCAGCTACCCTCTGTTGTTTCACGTCCTATAAGCTAGTAAGTACCTCATTAGTTTAGTCATTTATTTACCTATAAATATGTACCCATACCCACATGTTTACACACACTTCCCTCACTGATCACTCGAAGCAAGACTGGGAAGAAGATCTATAGAGAGAACCCAAACAGGAACTAAGAACAGAGAAAATTAATTTTTGAGTAAAACTTATGTTAAGTTCATTTCTGTTTTTCCATGTATTGTCTACTATATGATATAAAATTTTATAGATATATATATATACACTGGTTTATGGATGCATTACACCTTAGCTGATTCATGCATTGATCTGTTATTTGATCTACAAATATTACGGACAATGAAACAAGCCTCTGCCAATTTAAACAGGAACATATATTTCATCCTATTGAAAGAAAAGGCAATAAATTTAGTTTAAACGTGTTATAGAGTGTAGTTTCCATATTTAAAGTATCGTTGTACATTTATAGCATATAGTAAAAATAGTTTGGAAGTGCATAAATGTGTATATACCCAGATCTGTACTGTTTCCTATACCCAAGTCCTAAAACACCATTTTTTCGATTAGCATAAATTTGCATTTCAGGTATACGTGTGAATTCATATAAGTAAATGATGAATTTTAGTACAAAATTCACAAATTTTAGTGAACTGGAATTCGAGATAAGAGGAGTTAGTCGGAAATGCTTAACGGGGCATTTTCTGGCGATCTCGAGATTCGAGTGACGAGCTGTGAAGCGTAGAGCAGCGTGAGGGATCTGTAATCATAGGAAAAATGTTCAAAATAATTTCTATTGAATGATTTTAGCAAACAAAGTGGAAATATTGTTTTTGGTACTGATTTTTACACCCAACGTTGACGACGCATTTTCCATCAATAATGAACCGAGTTGGCTCAAGTTTGGTGAGGAGGTCTGGCTAAGGGTAGCAGACGGACTGATGAAGTTTGGAAGGAAACGGTGTTCGGTGGTGGTGTCAGCAAGCACTTTTGTGACGAGGTTTTTAACACCTGTTTATTTGAAATTGGGTTGAACATGTGAATTCGAGTCAACGAAGTTAGGGGCTGTTCTGAGTTTATGGATGGATCCTAGGGTTTTTGGTACATTTGTGGATATGAGTCGGATCGACGCTTGGTGATTGGGTTGCGCGTGCATGTGCACACATGCACATATGTGCACCATACTGTAAGAAGAAAACTGGATAATAAAGGGAGGGATTGAGGCAAATGACAAAATGAAGAAAGAAGCTTGGTCGAGTGTTGCATAACATTGATGCCTGGTTCGGACAGTGGCTCACTGGTGGGTTCGGTAAGTGATCAGCGAAGATGAAGGATAGAAACAGCTTTGGATAAAGAATGTATATACCTGAATCATGGAGAATGTGTGACAGATCCTTAGTAGGCTATAAAGCAATAAGGCTAGCTAGGAGTTTGAACTGGACAAAAGTCAAGAGGGAGTAGTTTCAGGTTTAGTTCATACTGCTATCATTTTACCATAGACGGTGAGACTAGATTGCAGTTGTAATTGTGTAATTCATACTTTCTTATTAAAATTTCCCCACGACAGTTAATCATATTAATACTTTCCTACTACTGTTTGATCATATTAAAACTTTCCCACTACGGTTAAGGTGAATCTTATCTAAACTTGCCCACTACAGTTTAATCTTATTTAAAACGTGTCAACTACAGTTTGATGCAAACCAATTCAGTGGGATGGTTTTTCTCATACTTTTCCCTGTGTTTTCCCTAATTACACAAGTCAGTGATGACCGTAATATCCTGTGCTTAGTTGACACAATGCTAGTGAGATCTACCTGCAGTTTCCACCTTTGTTTTCCATATAAATTCTCGCAAGTCTCGTGACATGCAGTAAATTTGAAAGGAAATTAGGGGATAAAACCAAAGAAAGAATAAGATGGGAATTCAAATGATACACATATGTCATGTTCAGTCCACTGTTTTCTGTAAAGCTTCAATGTTTCCATGGTCTGAATGTTCACAAAAGAAGCTAATACAGCGGCATCATGGAAGATATGGAGATGTAACTAGAAAAGCAAGGTTAAATCAAATCAAAAAGAAAGAGGACCTGGTTGCGTGAACTTTCTGCAAGTTGAAGCAACTGGAAACAAAAGAATGGGAAGGTGTGATGTGTTAAAGACATGAGACATGCGTTTTTAAGGATTGGAAGAGCAACATGAATTGGAATTATAAGAAGAAGGCGCAAGGAGAAAAGGAAGGGGTGCAATGGCTTTATGGATTTGTTTGGGCCAAGAAAGCATCAAAGGAAACTATAAAGAAAATAAAAAGGGTAGGTAGACATTTGGGCCAGAAATGATGAGCTGAAAGCAAAATATAGAAATAGAAATAAAAAGGGAAAATAAGTAAATAAAATAAAAGGGGAAATAAAAATATAAAGGAAGCAAGAATAAATATAAGGAAAGGAAATAAAGTGTGTAGAAAATGTAGTGAAGAATTTTCTTAAAGAGTATAATAGGAATATTATGTATGTAAGACATGTTTGATTTATAGGAAGAGATCTACATTGTATACGAACTATGAAAAATAGAAATCAATGTAAAATAAAAATAAATCGTTTTTGTTTAAATCCCCAAAGTATATAAATTAATTTGTTTGTTTAATAAAATAATATTATATATGTATACACGAAGTGATACAATTTTATGGACTTAGTAATAACAAATCGTATGGAAAATAGAAGCCGTCAAATTTGATGTGAAGCTAAACGATAATATATATTTTGTTAATCAAAGTTTTGATAATCTAAGTAGTAATTAAATTATTCGAGATATTTTCAAATCATTCTCAAGACAGAGAAAAGGCATTATAATCTGATGTGATAAGTCGTGATATGGGAAAATGGACGATTATCAGAGATAATGTTGGATAGTGAATTCAAATGTTTTTAAAATAAACATTTAATCATTGTTTAAATTATATTGACTCAAGTCAATAATCATTATAAGCAGAAAATGAATAAAAATACAAATAAATACAAATATTGGATTTTGAATATAATAAATTTGTTCCTTTAAGTATCACTTGACCCTAAAAGATATTAACGTTAATCGTTTCGAAGAGTCCGGATTCTATATTCCACTTCGATCCGGTTTATACGAGTAAGAGATTATTAAAGATAATAGAAGACGGAGTTTATGCAAGCGCTATTATGTTTACAGGATAGTGCCTTCGGTTTGTTCAGTCCCAGAACAACTTGTACAGACGAATGTCTGACAGAGTATATCTAACCTAATCACATACGTTGATCTCTCCAAACGTATTTATGTTGGTGGCGGAGGAATTCGTTTCTCTTAGCTTTATGCCCGTAATATATTTTTGGGGAAGTCAATTTGTGATTGGCAGATTTTGACGATGTGGCATTCAAAGGAAATAAAGAGCTAATATGTCTAAAGGTATAGCCTCAAGCTTCACAACCAGAAATGACAAAAATCGGGCAGGCATCATGGCTATGTGGGTTGCTCCCATTAGGGTGTATTGTCACCATCTAGAGAATATTCATTTTGTTACTTCTTTCGCTTCTGTATCTCCGGATAACAGTTATGTGGGCCCAACTATCGGTGATAATATATTCGATACACTCAAGAGAAATGAGTGATCAGTCATGTGTGGGCCGGGTTTCAAGATGTTCTTGTTGAACCCAGTGTATTCCTCTCTAGAGATACACTATCGAAAGGTGGATCCATACCTTGTCATAAGTTGCAAATCCATTATCCCTAAGCGCCAAGTGGTTTTGTTTGTATACTATATATGTGGAGCGTGAGATGCAAGCGCTCCGCTAGATTCTAAATTATTTGTGGAAAAACCCTAGACACTTTGATAATTTCTGATTTAAAGAATACAAAATGTGAGGTAAAAACTTGTTCCGTACTTACGGCGTGGTCTTATGAGATATGTTTTATTTCCTAACTTGTTTTAAATTCATTTATTCATACCAGTCCCCTGACTGACCCGAAGTTTATTTTTCTGTGTTTTCCCTAAAATCTTGGGTACTCATAACACTTGTTATGAGTAGGCAAGTGAACCAGGTGTTAGATAACTTTTGGAATAACTGGATGGGATGGTTTCTGCAAGGTGATCTATATATCATACCTATGAAGTTGCAAGTCAGTTATCAGTATTTATGTATAATTATGAAGTTTGTAAGTTGAAATGGAAATATACCCATGTACCTAATGCACTGTACTATGATGTATTATGACTCCAATGTGTCGTATTATACTATATTATATTTTGTTCAAGTTCCGCTGTGAGATTCTGATGTTTTTCTTTAGTTTTATCTTGTATCTATTCTTATTCTTAAATAATGGCACAACTTCCGAGGTGATCGAAAGTTGGGTCGTTATAGTTGGTATCAGAGCTTAGGTTACTGAATAACTAGGCTTTGGGTGAGTATTGAGAGAACGTATTTGTGATTTTATATTATTATATATATAGGAAGATCAACTTGAGTTATATTCAAAATAAGACGAATTAAGGTTGGATTCAAACCATAGTTTGGAATTTAAAATCCTGGGTATTTGAAAATTATTTTCTGAAAAAATTTAAAGTAATATGGTATTAGTTTGAAAATTTTGGATAAAAACCATTTTTGAATGGATTTTAAAAAGTGGTAAAGCACTGAACTCACTTCAGTCGCTGGAAAATAATTCTGAAGATGACTGCAGCATCATCAATGTTCATTTTCGAGTTTCTAAGTGATAAATTGCTACCTTAGAAAAATTTCTTATAGAAAGTTGTTTAAAGGAAAGTAAGTGGTTTGAAAATTCAAATGTTTTAAATTTGAGATAGTTATAAATATATGTATATATTTGTGCGATTTCTAAAGAATTTGAAATACAAACCCAGGATTTGAATTCTGGAAATAAATTTTTGCTCAAGCAAGTTAAATGGAAGAAGTGCCGGAAGATACCTTACTCTTTTTAAATAAAAAGAGTTGAATAAATTAGAGTCGGCCAAAGAATTGGTAGAATAAAGTTAAATTGAATTAAAATTTGATATTTTCGGACTGAACTCATGAAAACCGAACAAGTTGATTTTGCTGAAATAAAATCGGATTTCTAATGGAGATAACTAAATTAAGGATTAATTAGTTCAGAGAGACTGTAAATGGAACTTAACAAAGTTAAGTGAATTAGACTGATGGGTTGAATATGGATTCGAGTTTGAAAAGGGAATTTGGAGCAGATAAATATATTTGAACGGGTTGATTTGAATTAATGGAGTAAATAAGATTTGGAATTTATTTTCCAAATATAAAAGGGTATTTTTGAGGTAAAATGGGGTTAAGAAATTGGAACCGAACTATAGAGTGGCTGAGTTGAATGGTTTTCTGGGTATCGATTTGATGTTGGTTTCGGTCTTCGGGGTTGATACTTAGAGGGTTATTCGCTTATCGATTTACGGTCAGGAACTGATGGGTGTTGAGGAATAATAATGCAAAGATGGAAATGTTTTCCAATGATAGCGAAAGACATTTCTAGTTATAGAAATGGCCACGATAAAAAACAAACCAATGATGTGTGTTATAACTCTAATTAACTAGAATCTACTCGTTAATTTCGGGGACGAAATTCTTTTAAGGGGGGTAGATTGTAACATCCCGGATTTTTCGGACTTTGTTAATCGATAAATTATTGATTTTATCAATGAACGATTAAGGATAATTTGAGTTAATACTTGAAAAATATTTAAATTGATCATATATGTATGTGTATTTATATGTATGTATACATATTAATTTGTTATAAAATATTTTACATATGTATATAAGTAAATTAAGGTAATAAATAATGTTTTAACTTTTGTTTACATTTTTATTTGATTTTAAGCTTATGAATACCTTATGTAAATACTTCATGTGTAATCAATAAGTCAACTAGCAACAACACTTTGTTTTATTTTAGCTAGAACATTGAATAAATATGTATTCTTTTTAAATCAAAACGGACATAGCTAGGTTACTTTATAACATAGCATTAGTTTTTGCCATTTCATATGAATACCAAGTACTAACATACAGACATCACTGCATAGCTTTTTTTTCCTTGAAGAATGGACATATCCTTGCTAAAACATAGGCATAGTTTCAACTGTTGCTTGAAATTGAAACCAAAACTGTGGAAATTGGATTCTTACATGTGCTGCACAGGGTAGCCGAACATATCACTAAGAATCATAACTAGTATCCTATTTAAATCCCCTTCATTTCTAATCAAATACATATAGCAGCTTGAAAGCTATATGTAGCTTGTATATATTTGAGATATAAGCATGTTTTTACAATTAATATTTGCACATGGACTCCTAGATCTCTACACTTCAATCAATCAAAATACGTATAGACTGCCTTGTATTTACTTAAGAACCAAGTATGTGTGTTTGCACATGGGTTGCTACACTAGCCTACGTCTAAGATATCAAAATCATCTAGCCTTAGCACCCTAGAAGTCTATGACAGCCCCTGTTTTCATATCAGAGAAGAAAGAGTAGTTTGCTTGAGAACCAAGCACTCATTTTTAATGAATTTCTTGCATATGTTCTTGTACTTGATATTACCTGGCCATATACGCCTGGAAGGGGATGATTTATACATGAAAAGAGGTTCACATATTCTTCTCTAAAGATCTGTATGCACAACTATGACGTGACTTTTTTTTCCAATCAAACATTAAGTGTATAGCCACTAAAAACATCAGCTACCCTCTGTTGTTTCACATCCTATAAGCTAGTAGGTACCTCATTAGTTTAGTCATTTATTTTACCTATAAATATGTACCCATACCCACACATTTGCACACACTTCCCTCACTGATCACTCGAAGCAAAACTGTGAAGAAGATCTATAGAGAGAACCCAAACATGAACTAAGAACAGAGAAAATTAATTTGTGAGTAAAACTTATGTTAAGTTCATTTCTGTTTTTCCATGTATTGTCTACTATATGATATAAAATTTTATAGATATATATATACACTGGTTTATGGATGCATTACACCATAGCTGATCCATGCATTGATCTGTTATTTGATCTACAAATATTACAGACAATGAAACAAGCCTCTGCCAATTTAAACAGGAACATATATTTAATCCTGTTGAAAGAAAAAACCATAACTTTAGTTCAAACGTGGTATAGAGTGTAGTTTCCATATTTAAATTATTGTTGTACATTTATAGCATATAGTAAAAATAGTTTGGAAGTGCATAAATGTGTATATACCCAGATCTGTACTGTTTCCTATACCCAAGTCCTAAAACACCATTTTTTTCGACTAGCATAAATTTGCGTTTTAGGTATACGTGTGAATTCATATAAGTAAATGATGAATTGTAGTACAAAATTCACAAATTTTAGTGAAGTGGAATCCGAGATAAGAGGAGTTAGTCGGAAAAGATTAACGGGGCATTTTCTGGCGATCTCGAGATTCGAGTGACGAGCTGTGAAGCGTAGAGCAGCGTGAGGGATCCGAAATCATAGGAAAAATGTTCAAAATAATTTCTATTGAATGATTTTAGCAAACGAAGTGGAAATAGTGTTTTTGGTACTGATTTTTACACCCAACGTTGACGGCGGATTCGCCATCAATAATGAACCGAGTTGGCTCAAGTTTGGTGAGGAGTTCTGGCTAAGGGTAGCAGACGGACTGATGAAGTTTGGAAGGAAACGGTGTTCGGTGGTAGTGTCAGCAAGCGCTTTTGTGACGAGGCTTGGTAACACCTGTTTATTTCAAACTAGGTAGAACATGTGAATTCGAGTCGATGAAGTTAGGGGCTGATCTGAGTTTGTTGATGGATCCTAGGGATTTTGGTACATTTGTGGATATGAGTCGGATCGACGCTTGGTGATTGGGTTGCGCGTGCAAGTGCACACATGCACATATGTGCACCTTACTGTAAGAAGAAAACTGGAGAATAAAGGGAGGGATTAAGGAAAATGACATAATGAAGAAAGAAGCTTGGTCGAGTGTTGCATCACATTGATGCCTGGTTCGGACAATGGCTCACTGGTGGGTTCGGCAAGTGATCAGCGAAGACGAAGGATAGAAACATCAGTAACATAACAAGAGGTGGGAACGATAAACAGAGTACAAGAGAACAAAAATTAAATAAAAATAATGTGTTTACTAATTACCATGTTAACTAAGGAGAATAAGAATGGTATACACTTCTATAACCATTATTTTGGGCACATAACTTAGCAGTAATGACGTGGTATAAGTGTAGTATAAGTAGCTTTGGATAAAGAATGTATATACCAAAATCATGGAGAATGTGTGACAGATCCTTAGTAGGCTATAAAGCAATAAGACTAGCTAGGAGTTTGAAGTGGACAAAAGTCAAGAGGGAGTAGTTACAGGTTTAGTTCATACTGCTATCATTTTACCATAGACGGTGAGACTAGATTGCAGTTGTAATTGTGTAATTCATACTTTCTTATTAAAATTTCCCCACGACAGTTAATCATATTAAAACTTTCCTACTACTGTTTGATCATATTAAAACTTTCCCACTACAGTTAAGGTGAATCTTATCTAAACTTGCCCACTACAGTGTAATCTTATTTAAAACGTGTCCACTATAGTTTGATGCAAACCAATTCAGTGGGATGGTTTTTCTCATACTTTTCCCTCTGTTTTCCCTAATTACACAAGTCAGTGATGACCGTAATACCTGTGCTTAGTTGACACAATGCTAGTGAGATCTACCTACAATTTCCACCTTTGTTTTCCATATAAATTCTCGCAAGTCTGGTGACATGTAGTAAATTAGAAAGGGAATTAAAGGGGATAAAACAAAAGAAAGAAAAGGATGGGAATTCAAATGATACACATATGTCATGTTCAGTCCATTGTTTTCTGTAAAGCTTCAATGTTTCCACGGTCTGAATGTTCACAAAAGAAGCTAATACAGCGGAATCATGGAAGATATGGACATGTAACTAGAAAAGCAAGGTTAAATCAAATCAAAAAGAAAGAGGACCTGGTTGCGTGAACTTTCTGCAAGTTGAAGCGACTGGAAACAAAAGAATGGGAAGGCGTGATGTGTTAAAGACATGAGACGTGCGGTTTTAAGGATTGGAAGAGCAACAAGAATTGGAATTATGAGAAGAAGGCGCAGGGAGAAAAGGAAGGGGTGCGTTGGGCTTTATGGATTTGTTTGGGCCAAGAAAGCATCAAAGCAAATTATAAAAGAAAATAAAAAGGGTAGATAGACATTTGGGCCAGAAATGATGAGCTGAAAGAAAAATATAGAAATAGAAATAAAAAGGGAAAATAAGTAGATAAAATAAAAGGGGAAATAAAAATATAAAGGAAGTAAGAATAAATATAAGGAAAGGAAATAAAGTGTGTACAAAACGTAGTGAAGAATTTTCTTAAAGAGTATAATAGGAATATCATGTATGTAAGAGATGTTTGATCTATAGGAAGAGATCTACATTGTATACGAACTATGAAAAATAGAAATCAATGTAAAATAAAAATAAATCGTTTTTGTTTAAATCCACAAAGTATATAAATTAATTTATTTGTTTTTTTAATAAAATAATATTATATGTATAAATGAAGTGATACAATTGTATGGACTTAGTAATAACAAACTGTATGGAAAATAGAAGCCGTCAAATTTAATGTGAAGCTAAACGATAATATATATTTTGTTAATCAAAGTTATGATAATCTAAGTAGTAATTAAATTATTCGAGATATTTTCAAATCATTCTCAAGACAGAGAAAAGGCATTATAATCTGATGTGATAAGTCGTGATATGGGAAAATGGACAATTATCAGAGATAATGTAGGATAGTGAATTCAAATGTTTTTGAAATAAACATTTAATCATTGTTTAAATTATATCGACTCAAGTCGATAATCATTATAAGCAGAAAATGAGTAAAAATACAAATAAATACAAATATTGGATTTTGAATATAATAAATCTGTTCCTTTAAGTATCACTTGACCCTACCTACCGCAACCGGATTTCGAACAGGATATCGTAAAAACAATGGTGGCTGTTCCTTCTCTCTCGTTGAATACTTCTCATACAAATTCGCAAATTCCTCACTTCTTTTCGGGTAAATCGCTCTCGACTGATAAATGGAATAAATCAAGTTCGGATCTGGCTTATACAAGATCGCAGCTTTATTCCGGTGGTTGTTATCGATGCAGAAATGAAAATCATTATGCGAGAAATTGTAGGAATCAAATTAGATGCTCCAATTGTGGAAGATGGGGACATCGAAATGATTCTTTCCCAGATTATACTAGGGAAGTATATCTCAGTGATTATCTTGCGAAAGTTGATTGGGGGAATAAAATGAAAAATACTCTGCAAGGGCGATTGAATACAAAGATCATAGGAAATCAGTATCAAATCATGAGTACTGGCATGATTCTTTTAAAGAACTTCATAAATATTAATGATCAGATATAGATTGTTAATACTTGCCAAGAATTGGGTATTGGAGAGGGTGGTTTTGATAGACCCGATTATGAAAATGGTGCGCTATTGAAACTTTTTATGATGTGTTTGGGTAAATTTTGGAATTTACAGACAAAGCAATACGAAGAAAGGCGGATAAGCGACGGTGTTGTACCTCCAGTCATACCATTTGGGTTTAAAAAGATGGTCAGGGATTCAATGGTTGTCGCTCATAAAGCAATTTTAGAAAATGGTGGAAAACTTGATGATCTTCCTCCAATTTCTCCTGATGTTTGTATTGTCAATTATTATGATCTAGATGGGAAATTGGGTATTCACCAAGACAAGGATGAAAGTTATGAAAGTTTATTGGCAGGTCTTCCTGTAGTTTCCTTCTCAATAGGTGATTCGACTGTTTTTGTTTATAAGGAAGAAAGAGCAAACGAATCAGTCAAAAAAATTGTGCTAGAATCGGGGGATGTCCTCATTTTTGGGGGTGAATCAAGGGGAATATTTCACGGCATTGATGGCATTTGCAAGGATACGGCTCCAAATCTGCTTATTGAGAAGACAAATATGAATTATGGCAGATTGAACTTAACGTTTAGACAGAGTGATCCTATTCTAGGTACTGGTGGATTTTCAAATCAGAATAGTACCAAGTTTAATCGGTCATTTGCTGATGTAGTCCAACAACCTTCGATTAAAATGCCCACATGGAATCTGATAGTGAAGAAGAGTAAATACAGGAAAAATGCTGATGGTCGAACATGCTATCGTTGTGGGGATTCCTTAAACCTAGCAAAGGACTGTAGGAACGGATTACGGTGTTTTAATTGCGGCGGAGTAGGTCATCGCAAGGTTAGCTGTTCAATGAATTTCAATGGAAAATCTGTTTGGGAGGTATTGCACTACAATTGTTTGAGGGTATTTCTGAAACTGATTGAGCTTGCGGACTTGTATAAAAAGGACTTCTCTGATGACATGAGCTTTGGGGCGTATTTGATGTTGATGATGGGATGGAATTTAGAAGGGACGGTTGACGGAATTTTATGGTCCAAGGTTGTTGACAGGTACGATGTCTTCCCTCCGCTACCGAAGCCGCTGTCTAGAAAAGAACATGCATATTCATTCAGTTTGAATCTCACAAAGTTAAGGAGAATATACTCTGATTTGGGTGGTAGGATTAAAAAGCCAGTTTTTCAGTTGCTGGATGATATTTTAGCACACTTTGACATCATAAATACAGCAATTAACTGCGAGAAGGTAGGCTTTCAACGCCAAACAGATAGAAAAAGTAAGCACCAGCCGGAGAATGCAAAGGCTGTCAAATCGAATATTGTTGCTGAGTATGGTGTGTTTCTTGAAGGTGAGATGTTGGACGTATGTGGATTATATGAATATGGGACGTTAAGTGATCCAATACTTGCGGATCCTTATGTTCAGAATTGTTTAGAACCCAATGTTGTTTATGGGTTCAATGGTGGCAAATCCACTAAGGGGAGGGGGTTGGACGTGATGACAGGAATAGTTGAGGTGGATATGAGTGGATATTTTGTTGATGAGGCAGCAAAAGTTGGGGTACCAAGTGTAGTGGAGGGTTTCGATTGGTATGTGGCGAAGGATATTGATTTTTCCAATAGCTTTAGCCTGTTGGAGAACGATGCTGAATTGGTATTGAAGACTGGAGTGAACGATGGTCCAGCAGTGGCATCGAAGGTTGTCACATCGAGGAAGGGCATTAGGGTGGGTAGAGTGAAATGCAGTAGGCTGGCTCATCTGCAGGACTTGAGGAACGGTAAGGTTAAGGGATCATGTTTTAAAAAATCATGTGAATTTGATGGACTCTGAGCATGAAAATGCGTTGCTTGGTAGTGACCCCATAGAAGGCAGTATTGGTTTAAATGAGGTGGGCACTGAGAATGAAGTTGTGTTGCCTGGTAGTGACCTCATAGAGGTCAGTATTGGTTTAAATGAGGTGGACGTGCACTCTATCGATGGTGTCAGTGAGCAAACGGTCGAGGATTATGGAGGGAGTGATCGCATGGGAGATTCTGTTGGGTGTGGTTATTCGTTTCTATTGAGCAGTGATGTTGGTTCGATGTTGGTTAGTATGATGGATGTGAGATTTTTCGTTATGTCTCTGAGACCGTGTTATGGTGTATCATCTTTGGTTTATGTCATGCCTTATTCAGTGACGGTTTCGGATATTGATTTCAGTTTTGAGGTTAGTAGCGGATTGCGAGAGTATAGTGTTGATCTGACTCGGGGTAGTGAAGCTTCCTCTTCTGCATCGAGGAGAAGGAGACGAAGACGTGTGTTACCCAGTTCAGGATTGGTTCGGCGTAGTGCTAGGCTCAGATACGGTTCTTCTTCGACTCGAGGTAAGATCCCGAATTCAACTACTACTAGTGGTAGTAGATTGGATTTGGGCTCAGGTTTGTCTCCGACTTTTGGTAGTGATTATACTCCTTTTGCTTTAGGGAGCCTGTCTACTAGTCAGTTATTTCAGTTAGCCAATGATACTGCTTTTGTTTTTTCTGATATTGAGTTGGATGCCGAGTATATTAGGAGTAGAGAATTAGAGAGGGTTTCTTCATTGCGTAGATGAGGATAGTTAGTTGGAATGTTAGGGGTCTAAATGAACCTAAAAAATGTGATAAAATTAGGATTTTTTTTAGAGATTATCACATTGACATTGTCTTGCTTCAAGAAACTAAAATTGAGTGTCCAAATTTTAGTTTTTATATTAGGTTAGGTGGGTCCATTTTCCGTAATTGGGCTTGCCTACCGGCAGTTGGCACGGTCGGAGGAATTATGATTAGTTGGAAAGATAATCAATACAGACTAGTGCATGAGTTTCCAAAATTACATTCTTTACATATCATTTTAGAATCCCTTTCTGATAATTCCTTCTTGGGCATCACTAATGTGTATGGCCCCCACACAAAGGAGGAAAGGAGAGCCTTATGGGATGAGTGTTCTAGTTTCAGGAATCTTTACCCTAATCTTTGGATTAGGGGGGGGATTTTAATGTCACCAGATTTTTAGGGGAGAGATCACCACGGGAAGGTGATTTCTCTGACATGGAGGAATTCAATGACTATATTTTAGTCAATAATCTAATAGAGATTCCCCTTGAAAATAGATTGTTCACTTGGTCGAATGTCCGTAATAGTCCTTCTTTTGCATTATTAGATAGGTTTTTTATAAGTTCTGAGATAGATGATAGATATTCGATCTGTAGAGTCAAGGGTTTACAATTTTTACATTCTGATCATTGTCCGATTATTCTTACATGTAATTCGAATATTGCTGTTAGTAGTAGTTTTAAGTTCGAGAAGATGTGGTTACTGGATCATAGTTTCACAAATCTTGTTTCCATAAAATGGAAGTCCTTGTTTTATTTTAATAATATTTATAGGGGTAATTTTGCTAAGATTTATGTTGCGAAGTTAGGTAAGTTGAGATTTTTTCTTAAATGCTGGAATAAATTTATTTTTGGTAATGTAAGATTTAGAAAAGATAAGATCATGTGTGGACTATTAGATTTAGATAAAATTAGTGAGTCCAGGATTCTAAATTCCACTGAGAAAGATAGATACTGTAATCTTAGACAAGATCTCAAGCAGATTTTAGAAAAAGAAGAGACTATGTGGAGGCAAAGGTCTCGCATTCAATGGATCAAGGAAGGGGATAATAACACCAAGTTTTTTCATAGTGTGGCTAATAAGAGGAGACGTGATAATATGATTCATTCAATTATTGTCAATGATGTAGAACTGACTATGCAGAAGGATCTAAATGAAGCTTTCACTAGTTACTATAAACAAATTTTCGGTACTAAGATAAAGAGAAGAACCAATGTTAGATGGAATGACTTATATCCTCCTGATACTAGGGTTAATCTAGTAGATTTAGATAAACCTTTTTCAGAGCAGGAGATTTGGAAGGCAATCGTTGATATGCCTAGTGACAAAGCTCCTGGACCTGATGGTTTCTCTGTTAATTTTTACAAGCATTTTTGGGGAATTTTGAAGTTTGATATTATTGAATTATTTAATGAATTTTATAGTGGTGATTTGCGTTTAGGTAGTTTCAACTTTGCCAATGTCATTCTTATTCATAAGAGAGAGGGAGCTAATTCTCTTAAGGATTTTAGGCCTATCTCTCTTATTAATGTTTCGATTAAGATCATTTCAAAAGTCCTAGCGAATAGGTTGAGTAGCATGATGAATGATCTTGTTGACTGCTCCCAAACAGCTTTTATTAAAGGTAGAAATATAGTGGATGGAGTGGCAGCGGTGCAGGAACATGTTAATGTTTGTTGTAAGAACAATATAACATGTGCCATTTTGAAGTTAGACTTTGAGAAGGCATTTAATTCAATTGATTGGGATTTTATATGCGAATTATGTCTTGCCAGGGGCTCTAGTGTTAGATGGACTAATTGGATCTTGTTATTACTTAGGTCTGGTTGTTCCAACATTGTTGTTAATGGGGTAATGGGTAAGAAGATACAATCCAAGAGAGGACTTAGACAAGGCGACCCCTTATCGCCTTTTCTGTTTAATTTAGCGGTCGATGTCTTCTCTAGAATTATTAAGAGAGCTGGGAGATTAGATGTCCTAGGTAGTGTTGGGAATGAGGAATTTAATAATGAATTATTGATTCTTCAATTTGCAGACGATACACTATTATTTTCTTCTCACTTTCCTGAGCATATTATTGCTCTTAAATTTATCCTTTACTGTTTTGAGATGCTATCTGGTCTTAGAATTAATTTTGATAAGAGTGCAGTGATGGTCCTTAATGATTTTAATAATATTGAAACTTCGGTAGCTAGTACTTTGAATTGCTCAATTATGAAATTTCCTTTTGATTATTTAGGTTTTAAGATTAGACCTTCAAAGCTTAAGAAGGAAGATTGGATAGTCATCATTGATAAGATTAATAATAAATTATCTAGCTGGAATAATAGATTTCTGTCCAGAGCAGGTAGATTAGTACTGGTCAATTCGGTTCTATCAGCTATCCCCTCTTATTGGATGGCTGTTCATCGATTCCCTAAATGGGTCACTGAAAAGATTGATAGGATTAGGCGTAACTATCTTTGGAATGGTGATTCTAGTTGTAGAGGTTATAAATGTCTAATTAATTGGGACATATGTTGTAAACCTAAGAAAGAGGGAGGTTTGGGGATCATAAATTTACACAATTTTAATTCCTCTCTGCTTGCCAAATGGTTATGGAAATATAGATGTCCAGAAGTGAAGGCTTCTTGGAAGTTTATTATTTACAAATCATATTATTCAAGAGGAGAGTTCTTTATTGGAAATAGTGGTGGTTGGGATAATAGATTATCTCACTTTTGGAAGTCGGTTTTGAATTGTTTTGACTTTTTTAAATTAGGATGCAAAGTGTTAGTGCATTCAGGTAATCTTACTTATTTTTGGCACGATGCTTGGATTTCTAGTGTACCGCTTAAAATTGAATTTAGTAAGCTTTTTAATATAAGTAGATTTAAGAACGCTTTAATTATGGATGTATACAAAGCAAATTTAGATCCCCCGTGTGAGTTCTCCTTTGATAATATTTTAGAAGCAGAATTATTAAGACAATTGGCCTTACTTAAGGCTAAGTTAGCCTTATACCATTTGGATGAGAATGATGATTCTATTAGCTGAGGTATGGATAAGAGTTTAGTATACACTGTTAATTCTATGTATAGTTTAATTAACTTTTCTGGTGTTTCATTATATCCCTTCAAATTTCTATGGAAGTCTAATTCTTCACCTAAAGCTAAATTTCTAATGTGGTTGATCATTCAAAAGAAGCTCAATACGATTGAGCTTTTAAAAAGAAAAAATGTTAATTTTGATGTAAAGTGTTGTTTCTGTAATACTGGGGAGGACGATGTCGACCACTTATTTTTCTCTTGTTGTTTAACCTTTTCTATTTTTAACATGATTATAAGGATTTTTACTTTTGATTGTTTTAATTCCTTTAGTAGTTGTATCGATTATTGGAATTGTCATAGATTACGTTATAATTCTAGACAGAAATACATATTAGATTCCTTAGTAATATTCATAAGTTGGTTCATTTGGGTTGAGAGGAATCAGAGAATCTTTTATTCAATCTCTGTACCTACTGATAATCTAATTATAAACATAGTAAATTTCTGTCTGTTTTGGATGTCCAATTCACACCATAAACTATTTGGCGACTTGCAATTTGAGCGTTTTTTGTCTAAGGTTAGAATTAACCTAAGTTTATTCATTCGTATTAATAGTTATTTTAGATGCAATAGGCCTCGTCTGTGTTGTTGATTTCTTGTTACTTGGGTTAGCTCTTTTCTCATGTTTCTTATGTCCTTCTCTTTATACATATATATATGGGTATATGCCTATATATAGGTACATACTCATATACATGTGTAAGTTACTGATGATTTTGTGTTAGTTTTTTCAGATTACAGGTTATAGATGAAGCTGTGGAGCACTTGGGTTTTGCTATTTAGATGGATTATTTTGGGCTTGCTTGGATATATTGGTGTATGAGGAGTAGGAGTGTCTGTATTTTTTTGGTGATTTATTACACCTTTTGTTTTTTGATTATTATATGTATGGGCATAGATATACTTCTTATCGGGTGGTGGCCTTGCCGGAATTCGAAAACGAAGTATGATGGGTGGTGGCCTTGCTGGAACTCATCTTTCTATTGTCCCTTACATTCCTTTTTTGAGACTCTTGTTTTTGGGTTTGTGTCTTTTGGGTCTGTATTTGGATACTTGTATTACTTTGTTTTTATTATATATATGTGTGCTCTCTTCCCCTTGGAAGACCACACATTTTTGCTCAAAAAATAAAGTATCACTTGACCCTAAAAGATATTAACGTTAATCGTTTCGAAGAGTCTGGAATCTATATTCCACTTCGATCCGGTTTATACGAGTCAGAGATTATTCAAGATAATAGAAGATGGAGTTTATGCAAGGGCTATTCTGTTTACAGGATAGTGCCTTCGGTTTGTTCAGTCCCAGAACAACTTATATAGACGAATGTCTGACAGATTATATCTAACCCAATCACGTACGTTGATCTCTCCAAATGTATTTATGTTGGTGGCGGAGGAATTCATTTCTCTTAGCTTTATGCCCGTAATATATTTTTGGGGAAGTCAATTAGTGATTGGAAGATTTTGGCGATGTGGCATTCAAAGGAAATAAAGAGCTGATATGTCTAAAGGTATAGCCTCAAGCTTCACAACCGGAAATGACAAAAATCGGGCAGGCAGTATGGCTATGTTGGTCGCTCCCATTAGGGTGTATTGTCACCATCTAGAGAATATTCATTTTGTTACTTCTTTCGTTTCTGTATCTTTGGATAACGGTTATGTGGGCCCAACCGTCCGTGACAATATATTCGATACACTCAAGAGAAATGAGTGATCGGTCATGTGTGGGCCGGGTTGCAAGATGTTCTTGTTGAACCCAGTGTATTCCTCTCTAGAGATACACTATCAAAAGGTGGATACATACCTTGTCATAAGTTGCAAATCCATTATCCCTAAGCACCAAGAGGTTTTGTTTGTATACTATATATGTGGAGCGTGAGATGCAAGCGCTCCGCTAGATTCTAAATTATTTGTGGAAAAACCTAGACACTATGATAATATTTGATTTAAAGTATACAAAACGTTTTGTTCTCATAAGGTAAAAATCCGTTACGTACTTACGGCGTGGTCTTATGAGATATGTTTTATTTCTTAACTTGTTTTAGATTCGTTTACTCATACCAGTCCCCTGACTGACCCGGAGTTTATTTTTCTGTGTTTTCCCTAAACTCTTGGGTACTCATAACACTTGTTATGAGTAGGCAAGCGAACCAGGTGTTAGATAACTTTTGGAATAACTAGATGGGATGGTTTCTGTAAGGTGGTCTATATATCATACCTATGAAGTTGCAAGTCAGTTATCAGTAATTATGTATAATTATGAAGTTTGTAAGTTGAAATGGAAATATACCCATGTACCTGATGCACTGTACTATGATGTATTATGACTCCAATGTATCGTATTATATTTTATTATATTTTGTTCAAGTTCCGCTGTGAGATTCTGATGTTTTTCTTTAGTTTTATCTTGTATCTATTCTTATTCTTAAATAATGGCACAACTTCCGAGGTGATCGAAATTTGGGTCGTTACATTACCATCATTCCGCGGTGTGAGGTTCGCCGAGGTCACGATATACACAGAGCTATGCTTTTATAAGCCTTGCTTTGATCGGTACTGGCTCATTCCATACTTGAGTATGTCACATTGTCCATTCACCACGTGTCACTGAGTTCGATTAATACAAAACCTCTAAGTTCATATGACCCAGAGTCGAGAATACTTCCATTGCCACAAATTCGATATATATTAACATAAATTAATGCTACGCAGCTTATTACAATGTCAGACACACAATCCGTACAATTCCGATCTAGGTCTGAACGGAACAACAATCTGAAAATCTCCAAATATATTCAGATATTGTGCCACTTATAGCCTCGTATTGGGTGATTGGCCCAACCGATACATCGACAATCAATCCAAGCAATTCGAAGATCAGCAGTCTCCACTTATTGATTTCCAAGTCTTCGATTATTTATAATGTCGTATTATTACTTGGAATAGTTTCGAACATATATCCGATCCCGGTCTTTCAAAGTAATAGGCGTATTTAAAACATAGTTATGGATTATACATGATTTCGATTCGAACCTCCTTCTAAATCGTTATTAATTTATTTACAAAACAAAGTTGGATTAATTTAGATTTCAAAAGATCCCTTACCATTTAAATTCTTCTTCCCGATCCAGTATTGAAATTTCCAACCTTATATTTCGAGTACGATTCATTCTTTGTCGTTACCATTTTATAAGTCTTCTTAATTTACAAAGCTTAATTTAGATTTTAGTTTCGATTCACGATAATTCAACAAATTCGATATTCCAAATATAAGTTTAAATAGAGTTAAATCGACTTATATTCGATATCAAATTCACAACCTCAAGTAAACACTATTAGAATTTTTGAGGTAAATATTCTAATATTTTTCTGATAATATTTATCTAACCTTGGAATTTTATATCGAACATTCAAAGATTAACTCTACCCAACTCATTTCCTTTAAATTCTAAATTCCCATATCTTATTTAAAACTAGAAAATCTTTAAATAAAATTTCATACGAAAATACTTAAATTCTTTAAAATCTTTCAAAATATTTAACAAAACCATTTTGAAATAGCTTAAGAATTATAACTTCAAACCTATTTGATTTCAAACAATGTTATAATTAAACGCTTAATAACGTTACAAAATAAAGTAGCTGTTTAAATCAAATTGGTCCGAAATCATTCGAAATTCAAATATTTCAGCTTTAACCACCTTTAAATAATAAAATAAGATTTATCATAAATTTCCAAATTTTTAATAATTATATTATCAACCTATTTTATTCAATTTTCCATTACGGTTGTCGAACTGCACGTATAGCGACCTTTTCAAATTTTGTTTTAAACATAACTTGAAAACCACACATCAGAATTTGAAAATTTCTTTTCTATTCAAAAGTTATTATTAATGGAAATCCAACATTTCTCGTTTCACGTTATTCTGATTTAAATCGTTCAAGTTATAATCATTCGAAAACTAACATCGATATTAACAACCTGTCGTTAACGACGCGTTCCATTCAAACCATACAATGTTTAAATATAAACCATCTCATTCCTTAACTTTAGAACCATATTCTGAAAAATATTATATATCCGCATTCAAATCCCAAAACCGCTTCGCTTCAAAATCATTATTTTACATTTCCAAATATTTTTCAAATTAAATTGAATTTAGAATAATATTTCCCAGATCTACTTTCAGATTTTATTGAACTTAACAATTATACTCAAACTCGTTAAATCGCTTTCAACTTACCGCTAGTCGTTATATAGTTAAAATTTAACTAGTTATTTAGATAAACTCATTTTCATTATTTTTTCAATTTTTTTTTTCGATATTGACTTAAAAATTCACTTCAAAGAGTAATAGCTGATTATAATAGGAAAAATATTTCCATTTCAATTTTATCAAAACATAATACCACATTACCAACTTGTTTAATTAATTCAAAACATTTCAACAAAAAAATCAAAAAACACATATAAATATCAAGATCACTTTATTGTTTAAATTCAAATTTTATTTCAACTTCGATAAATCAAACTTAGTTTAGAACCTTTTCCTTTCCATTTCTGTCTTTGACAACAGATGTTAAACGTTCACAATTCAGATTTTCAAACCGCTTGAAAACTAAATTCGATTAACTCTTTTTTTTCTTTTTCAAATATTTTAACATTTAAATAGTCGTTCATAGGAAGGAAAATAAAATCGATTATTTGCATAACTCCATAACTGTAGTGTATGATGCAACCATCAACAAATCAATAAACAATCATATGAACATTAATCCATCCATTACAAACATAACCATTTCAACAACCAAATTTTCTTTGTGCGCCAACGCGTTATGTTCTATAACGTGTAGTGTTCAGGTGTTAAACTACATAACCGGCTTTTCAAACAAGGCATGCAACCATCCATGTCCACATATAATCAACCAACATCAACTAATTATAATTACTAATGAACTATAATTTATCACCTATATTAATTTAAAATAAATAATTAAATTTAACGGTTCTCACCTTCATTGCGTTCCAGTTTTCCTGTCAAAACACCATATCCGCTATGAACGAAACCAAAAATCTTGTACAGATCTTCACGGCTATGCTACACACACAAGCACACCACTATACGCTGTAACTGATCTTCTGTACTATAAATGGACTTCCTGAATGTTATCATTACACGTTAAATTCTTTCCTATGCAACTAAACTAAGTTAATGTAAATGTATAAATCCGTACACACACAGCACTTACAATTCTTCACAACCCGAAGGAGCCGAGGCTGTCACAACTGGACAGAGGGGTAAGAATGGGGCTGGTTGTTGGGGTAACCCTGGGGACTGACGTGCAATAAGAGAAGAAGGTGGTGAATGGGATTTAAGGCAGCCACAAGCAAACAAATGGGGAGACCGACTGAATAAGAAGAGTTGAGACTCGAGGGAGGTTGAAATAGGTCTGGAGGCGACTGGTGGAAGGAAGTGCGACTGCGATGCCAGAATAGGGAAGGCAGATGAACAGCATTTGGAAGAGTGAGCTGCGGGGAGGACAGTGGCGGCTCGTGGTAGCGCTAAAGGAGGCAGCTGGTGTCAAAGGTGGAGAAATAAAATGGTGTTTCAGACTTAATGGGGTGGCCGAACTGTTAGAAGAGGAAAGGGAAGGAAGTTTAAGTCTAGTGAGGTGTTGAGCTCACGGTGGTGGCGGATGGGTCAGAGATGAGGCGGACGGAGTTGTGAAAACTTGAAGAAGGGAGGAGCGTCTGCGTGCAAGAGGAGGTCACGTGAGAGTGGCGGTTGAAGGTGATGGAATCAATTCTCCAGTTGGCATGCATTAACCAAAAGGGTAGATGCATAATAAAGTAAGCTGAAACCAAGAAGAGAGAGATGAGGGAGAGGGTACTTACAAGTTTCAGGAGAGGAGAGAATTGAGTGCGGTTCCTTTCATGAGAATACAATGCGAAGAGGTGAGGAAAGAAATTATAGGGAGGAGAGCTTTGCGTGCAAACCGGATTTAGTTATCTTTTCCAAGAACAAATGATGAAACGGTAAAGTAAGAAGTGGTAGAAATACACACGTTCAGTCCCTGATGTTATTAATTTAAAGAAGTTTGTATTCAAATAAGGACACTTGGCACCACATTCTCTAGCATAAGGACACATAATTTTCCATTTATTTTAATTTATATTCAGCCAATGCATGTTTGAAAAAATATGCCTATTTTTTTAATTGTTAAATTTTGTCTTTTAGTGACATTTGTGTAACATTTATGTATGCAACTAATTTGTGTTGCAAATGTGTGACCAAATTCAACATTTATACATGTAGCTACCACTTAAAATTTCAAACATTATTTATAAATATATCCAACTTCTAAAATTTATATTAACCAAAATGAATATATATTTTTAAGTACTCAAAAATCTTAAAAAGAAAATTTATATAAATATCATAAGTTAGAAAAAATCTATATTTTACCAAATTTTCATATGTGATTAAAATACTATTACTTTATATATATATAGCTTAACCAATATAAACCTAAATAAATTTCAAATATATATATATTTAGCAATATATTATTACTTATAAAATCGTGTAACTAATCATATCCTTAAGATAAATTTTCTTTTATCAAATTCTGACTATAAACAAGATATTTACCAAAAATAAAATTTTATAATTCAAACATCTCTTTAAAATAAATTTCCATTCTTTACAAACTCATATGCATTTGACTAACAGCCAAAGATAAAATTATTCCTTACATAAAATCAATAATTTATAAAATATAAATAATATCCTTAATTATAAAAAATTTATTGTCAACATAAATTAAAATAAATTTTCTTATTCAAAATTATACTTATAAAACAAGACCAGTTATTTATCAAACCAAACATATAAAGCTTATAAAAATTCGTACTTACATCTTTAAAAATTTAAATTTATACATAGATAACTCAAATTATACAATTGAAATTCCATTAAATTCAGTTAAAACCTTGGGTTGTTACATTCACCCCCCTTAAGGCTTTTCGTCCTCGAAAAGGGGAAATAGTTGGTTCTAAACATATATGGAATTTTTACCCAAAATCCTCTATATGGTTTGAAACAGGTTTCAAAATATTAAAATAAAAGGACTCGGATTATCACATAAAACAGAGCATATATATTATAATCATCCAAAAGATCATATCATAAAGTCATCCTAGTCAGCATACAAAAGGTATCCCTACCCTAGTACGTACTACGTACTTAAGGTATTCCAAAATATACGGTTACAAAAGGTATACCTATCGAGGTACTAGTCCCAAAAATCTTGTCCTAGCCCAAAATATCTTAGTGCGTCTAAGCATTTAAGATAACCATACATACTATATACAAGGATCCAGGCCCTCATCTAACTACCCATCTGACGTATCTGATCCATCGTCTGATGGACCAGACAAACTGATCTCTTCTAGTTCTTCTTCTTCAAATTCTTCTGGTTCTTCTGCCTCAAAATCCTCCTCATCATCAGCCATATCGCCATCGTCGCCAATTTCCATATCCTCATCCCCTATGAGAACATCATTCATGCCCACAATATTTGCCTTGTCTACCAGTGGCTCAATGTCCTCCTCATCGCTATCAGAAGATAGGGCCTTGTCTTCCGTTGGAGTAGTGTATGATGATATCTCTATGGTCTCATGTTCCCCCGGATCGTTGAAAATATCCATGGAAGAATCATCTGGATCTGATCAGGAGCCGCTACTGCTACTTCTAGTGTTACCAGTAGGAAGGAACTGGGCTACGTACTGTTTCACACTAAGGGGTCTGCCACGCTAAAACAAAGATAAATCTAAGCTTAGAAATCATCAAAATTTATTATTAAATCAAAATTTATATATGTTATCATTTACCTACCATACTTAAACAATTCAAGTCGTATTACGAGACTATACTAATTAAGGGTAAATTTCTTATCTAATATATTTCAAAATCCATAAAATAGTTAGGGGACTTAAATTAAATCATTCCTATTCTTTACTACCAAACAAGAATTCATTATTATTACAGATGTTTAGTGAAGTTTAATTAAGTTAACCAAATAATTCAAGTTAATTCCCTTTTAAGTATTTACACCCAAAATTTTCCAAGTATTCAAAAATGGTTAAGGATTTTTCTTAAATTTTTTATCGACCAAAATCATTATTATTATGCCAGGTGGTTTACAAACTTTACTAAAGTTTTAATACAGGTCCAATATTTCCTAATTTTCTTTTTAAAATTTTCATACCTAAGTAATTCATCCATAGCGTCAAATAAATATTTACAAATTCAAGACTTCCTTACTAACTTTTAAGGGTTTTACTTACTCAAGTTATGGCATCTATACGAGGTTTCTAATACTTACCAATCTAATACTTATATTTTAGGTTTACCAATCTTTATTTTAACATCTTGGTTTCACGATAAAAACGCTCTCTCAAACGTAATATTCCTAAATCTCATTCTATGGTATTTCTAATCCTATCTCTAATGAGATGTTATAATTCTGATGAGTCCTATTCTTTTGTTCAAATATGTCGTACCTCATAACTTTGTATAAACCAAAGCTCTGATACCAACTGTATCTACCTGCCTTTTTGCCCGATTTTCACAGGTAATTAAACCAACTAAAATCGTTCCTAAAGACGGATGGTTATAGGTACTAACATAATTGAACACAAATAACAAAACTTTTATTTCATTATAAGAATTTTACATCAGAATTACAAGGAATCAGAGTATACCATTATCTCAGCGAAAACACAAAACGAATGCTCTCAGCGGAAGAAGCGCAATCCAAAACCTAACTCTTAGCATGTTCATGCTTCATCTAGCAAGCAAGACCGCTCCAAAACTGAAACAACTCATATACTAAACCTGCAAACTAAACTACTGGCTTCCCGTGCAAAATTATGGGCACCTAGAGTTTAGGTGTGGAAAGCAATAATCTCCAGGTCAGTCGTGGGACTGGTGTGAGAACTCAAAGCAGTTTATATACATATGGTTTATTTTAAAGTTGGGGATTTTACTGAACCACGCCGCTATCGCGGAACGTGTTTACTCCATATGAATGCCCGCATATAGAGATTCGCAATGACTTTGGAAAAGATGAAGCTATCATAAGCTCGTCCTACATCACACAATGCAAGCGCACACCAAATGGGTGAGTTTTATCTATATGATAAACAAAAATGCTTTTATACATGGAAATCCTCTTTTAATACTATTATCAGTGCAAAGTGTTGAAAAATCATTTCACAAATAAATATAGAATCATAGCCCCACAACCCCAATTGGTTATATTGCATATAGGTATACAATCAAAATCGCATGGATCGTATTGGAAATTGGGTTTCCAACATGATGGTTCCTGGCATGAAAGATCATTCGTGGATACGAAGCTAAGTATCTCCCGGTTAACATCCAGATAGCGGACACTGAATACATAGCACAAAAGTATATATCCCGGATAATCCAGACATCGGACACCGTATATACTCTATTCCCTCAGGTTTCGAAAATGGATCCATTCGCCGAAGCTTTCAAGTTTCAACAGAGTTTATGTATATGTATACAACGTAACTGCTAGTTTACCATCATTCCGATGTGTGAGGTTCGTCGAGGTCGCGATATACACAAAGTTATGCTTTGATAAGACTTGCTTTGATCGTCACTAGCTCATTCCATACTTGAGTATGTCACATTGTCCATTCACCACGTGTCACTGGTTTCGATTAGTGCATAACCTCTAAGTTCATATGACCCAGAGTCGAGAATACTTCCATTGCCACAAATTCGATATGTATTAACATAAATTAGTGCTACGCAGCTTATTACAATGTCAGACACACAATCCATACAATTCTGATCTGGGTCTGAATGGAACAACAATCTGAAATCTCCAAGTATATTCAGATATTGTGCCACTTATTACCTCATATTGGGTGATCGGCCCTACCGAGACATCGAAATCAGTCCAAGCAATTCGAAGATCAAAGGTCTTCACTTATCGATTTCCAAGTTTTCGATTATTTATAACGTCATATTATTACTTGGAACGGTTTCAAACATATATCTGATCCCAGTCTTTCCGAGTAATAGGCGTATTTAAAACAATAGTTATGGATTATACATGATTTCGTTTCGAACCTCCTTCCAAATCGTTATTAATTTATTTACAAAACAAAGTTGGATTCATTTAGATTTCAAAAGATCCCTTACCGTTTAAATTCTTCTTCCCGATCCAGTATTCAAATTTCCAACCTTATATTTCGAATACGATTCTTTCTTTGTCGTTATCATTTTATAAGTCTTCTTAATTTACAAGGCTTAATTCATATTTTAGTTTCGATTCACGATAATTCAACAAATTTGATATTCCAAACATAAGTTTAAATAGAGTTAAATCGACTTATATTCGATATCAAATTCACAACCTCAAGTAAATACTATCAGAATTTTTGAGGTAAATATTCTAATATTTTTTTGATAATATTTATCCAACCTTGGAATTTTATATCGAACATTCGAAGATTAACTCTACCCAACTTATTTCCTTTAGATTCTAAATTCCCATATCTTATTTAAAACTAGAAAATCTTTAAATAAAATTTCATAGGAAAATACTTAAATTCTTTAAAACCTTTCGAAATATTTAACAAAACCATTTTGAAATAGCTTACGATTTATAACTTCAAACCTAGTTGATTTCAAAAAATGTTATAATTAAACGCTTAATAACATTACAAAATAAAGTAGCCGTTTAAATCAAATTGGTCCGAAATCATTCGAAATTCAAATATTTCAGCTTTAACCACCTTTAAATAATAAAATAAGATTTATCATCAATTTCCAAATTTTTAATAATTATATTATCGACCTGTTATATTCGACTTTCCATTACGGTCATCGAACTGCACGTATAACGACCTTTTCAAATTTTATTTTAAACATAACTTGAAAACCGTACATCAGAATTTGAAAATTTCTTTTCTATTCAAAAGTTATTATTAATGGAAATCCAACATTTCTCGTTTCATGTTATTTTGATTTAAATCGTTCAAGTTATAATCATTCGAAAACTAACATCGATATTAACGAACTGTCGCTAACGACGCATTCCATTCAAACCATACAATGTTTAAATATAAACCATCTCTTTCCTTAACCTTAGAACCATATTCCGAAAAATATTCTTTATCCACATTCAAATACCAAAACCTCTTTGCTTCAAAATCATTATTTCACATTTCCAAATATTTTTCAAATTATATTGAATTTAGAATAATATTTCCCAGATCTACTTTCAGATTTTATTGAACTTAACAATTATTCTCAAACTCGTTAAATCGCTTTCAACTTACCGCTAATTGTTATATAGTTAAAGTTTAACTAGTTATTTAAATAAACTCATTTTCATTATTTTTTTCGATATTGACTTAAAAATTCACTTCAAAGAGTAATAGCTGATCATAATAGGAAAAATATTTCCATTTCAATTTTATCAAAAGATAATACCACATTACCAACTTGTTTAATTAATTCAAAACGTTTCATAAAAAAATTAAAAAATATATATAAATTTCAATATCACTTTATTGTTTAAGTTCAAATTTTATTTCAACCTCGAAAAATCAAACTTAGTTTAGAATCTTTTCCTTTCCGTTTCCGTCTTTGACAATACTTGTTATACGTTCACAATTCAGATTTTCAAACCGCTTCAAAACTAAATTCGAATAACTCTCTTTTTTTCAAATATTTTAACATTTAAATAGTTGTTCATAGGAAGGAAAATAAAACCGATTATTTGCATAATTCCATAACTGTCGTGTATGATGCAACCATAAAAAAATCAATAAACAATCATATGAACATTAATCCATCCATTACAAACAAAACCATTTCAACAACCAAATTTTCTTTGTGCACCAACGCATTATGTTCAATAACGCGTAGTGTTTAGGTGTTAAACTACATAACCGGCTTTTCAAACAAGGCATGCAACTATCCATGTCCACATATAATCAACCAACATCAACTAATTATGATTACCAATGAACAATAATTTATCGCCTATATTAATTTAAAATAAATAAATAAATTTAACGGTTCTCACCTTCATTGCGTTCCGGTTTTCGGGTCGAAACTCCGTATCTGCTATGAACGAAACCAAAAATCTTATACAGCTCTTCACGGTTATGATACGCACACAAGCACACCACTATACGCTGTAACTGATCTTCTGTACTATAAATGGACTTCCTAAATGTTATCATTACACGTTAAATTCTTCCCTATGCAACTAAACTAAGTTAATGTAAATGTATAATTTCGTACGCACATAGCACTTACGTTTCTTCACAACCAGAAGGAGCCGAGGCTTCACAACAGGACAGAGGGGTAACAACGGGGCTTGTTCTCGGGGTGACCCTGGGGACTGACGTGCAATAAGAGAAGAAAGTGGCAGATGGTATTTGAGGCTGCCACAAGCAAAACAAAGGGGGAGACCGACTGATTAAGAAGAGTTGAGACTCGAGGGAGGTTGAAATAGGTCTGGAGGCGACTGGAGGAAGGAAGTGCGACTGCGATGCAGAACAGGGAAGGCGGATGAACAGCGTTTGGAAGAGGGAGCTGCGGGGATGACAGTTGCGACTCGTGGTGGCGCTAAAGGCGGCAGCAGGTGTCAGACGAAGTGGCAAAGGTGGAGTAAGAAAATGGTGCTGCGGATTTAATGGGGTGGCCGAACTGTTAGAAGAGGAGAGGGAAGGAAGTGCAAGTCTGGTGAGGTGCTAAGCTCGCGATGGTGGCGGACGGGTCAGAGATGAGGCAGACAGAGTTGTTAAAACTTGAAGAGGGCAGGAGCGTCTGCATGCAAGAGGAGGTCACGTGAGAGTGGCGGTTGAAGGTAATGGAATCAATTCTCCAGTTGGCATGCGTTAACCAAAAGGGTAGATGCAAAATAAAGTAAGCTAGAACTAAGAAGAGAGAGATGAGGGAGAGGGTATTTGCAAGTTTCCGGAGAGGAGAGAATTGAGTGCGGTTCCTTTCATGAGAATACAATGCAAAGAGGTGAAGAAATAAATTAAAGGGAGGAGAGCCTTGCGTGCAAACCGGATTTAATTATCTTTTCCAAGAACTAATGATGATACAGTAAAGTAAGAAGGGGTAGAAATATACACGTTCGGTCCTTGATGTTATTAATTTAAAAGAAGTTTGTATTCAAACAAGGACACTTGGCACCACATTCTCTAGCATAAGGGCACATAATTTTCCATTTATTTAAATATAAATTCAACCAATGCATGTTTGGCAAAATATGCATATTTATATAATTGTTAAATTTTGATTTTTAGTGACATTTGTGTAACATTTATGTATGCAACTAATTTGCGGTGCATATGTGTGACCAAATTCAACATTTATACATGTAGCTACCACTTAAAATTTCGAACATTATTTATAAATATATCCAACTTCTAAAATTTATATTAATCACAATGAATATATATTTTTAAGTACTCAAAAATCTTTAAAAGAAAATTTATATAAATATCATAAGTTGGAAAAAAAATCTATATGTTACCAAATTTTCATATGTGATTAAAATACTATTACTTTATATATATATATATAGCTTAACCAAAATAAATCTAAATAAATTTCAAATATATATATTTAGCGAAATATTATTATTTATAAAATTGTATAACTAATCATATCCTTAAGACATATTTTCTTTTATCAAATTTTAACTATAAACCAGATATTTACCAAAAATAAAATTTTGTAATTCAAACATCACTTTAAAATAAATTTCCATTCTTTACAAACTCATATGTATTTGACTAACAGCCAAAGATAAAATTATCCTTTATACAAAATCAATAATTTATAAAATATAAATAATATCCTTAACTATAAAAATTTTATTGTCAACATAACTTAAAATAAATTTTCTTACTCAAAATTATACTTATAAAACAAGACCAATTATTTATCAAACCAAAAATATAAAGCTTATAAAAATCCGTACTTAAATCTTTAAAAATTTAAATTTATACATAGAAAACTCAAATTATACAATTGAAATTCCATTAAACTCAGTTAAAATCTTGGGTTGTTACACGTTGTCAATACGGAGAGACCGGTTGGATTTATTATCCGAAACAAATTCGTATAGGCATAAGCGTTGCGATTAGATTATATCGAAGATAATCGAAGATGGAGTAAAGTGCAAGGGCTTTTTTATGTTAATCCTAGGTAGAAATTGCCTATGATGGAATAATGGATATAGTGCCTTCGGTTTAGTTCAGTCCCAGAATAAACTTGCATAGGCGAATGTCTGACATGGTATTTCCAATGATCACTGTAACGACCCGGGTTTTCGACGATCTTGGTTATCCGATATACAACACATATCGAACATCCAAGGATCGAAAATAACCGAATAGTTAATGAATGAAGTTAGAGGGTGAGAATAGATAAGATAGAAACTTATATAATAGAAGAAGAAGAAGAACATCACAACACAGAATCTCACATCGCAGCGGAATAAAATATAATATATAACAACTTTTGAAATACAAAATTTGACTGTATATACATAACATTACCATCAGAGTACAACACTTACAATACAACGGAAATAACACTAGATAACTAAAATTGAAGCCTCCTGCTCCAGCTCTTCAAGTATCTGTAAATCCCGACTACTTGACTGCCCGTACAAAATTGGGCAACTAAGAGTTTAGGGAAAACAAAACAAAATAAACTTCGGGTCAGTCATGGGGCTGGTATGAGTAAAACTGTTTAAAACAATTTGAACAAGTACACGATATCTCATAAGACCACGCCGTATAACGGAACGGGTTTTTCCCTTATGAGAATCCAAAATATCTTTATATCAAAAACCTTTTGATATTATAATAATGTCTATCAACCACAATATAATAATCATCTAGCAGAACGCTTTCATCTCACGTTCTACATATATAGTATACAATCAAAACCACATGCACGTATTGGGTAATGGATTTCCAACTATGACAAGGTATGGAACCACCTCCCGATCAGTGTAACATATGAACCAACGACACTTAACCAATACAACATGTTAGATGGGTGGGTTAAGTTAACATGGACAAGAAGACAACTTAACCAATATTACATGAACAAAGTGGATAGGGTAAAGGCAAGCCTAACCAATAATACATATGGACTTGATAAGGAGAAGGGTTAAGTAAATCTTGGGTAAGTGGGTAATATTAGTATATATAGGCCCACAAACTTAACCGTTAAATAAACATGCGTGAATCAGTGAGAAGGTTAAGTAACATATGAATAGGCAACACTTAACCAGTACAACATGTTAATTAAGCAAATGGGTGGGGTTAAGTTAAATTGAGAACACTTAACCATTATAACATGTTGATTAGGAAACCCTACTAACGGGGACCCATTTCAGCAGTAACCCACATAGATGTATCACAGTACCCTGAACTACGCAGGGTGGGGCACGATTACTGGGCTGATTATAAGCGGTCAAAATAGCGGCGGGTTGTGCAGCAGTGTAGGTTCCAACGGAGTAAGGGCATGCACATGCTCCGGAGTGGAAAAAGTAGGCACTGGGCATCAGTAGTATACACTGTGCATCTTGAATCGTGTCGGGTTGCCATCATGGGAATTGATACACCCCATGATGGGGCCAGCATAGGTATCTACATACAAGCGGGGCCGAATGACACAAGTAATGAATACATAAAAGCAAGGCCGAATGACACAAGTAATAATACATGCGAGTTAGGGAGCTGTTCGAACGAGGAAGGTAGTGGGTGCAACTCGTGGGGGTAGAAGCAAAAAGGGGCACCTACAATAGTAGTTAGGAGTACACAAAACTACCATAATCATGATTCGTAAGAAGGATCAACTTTTAGTATGGGACTATTAAGTGTGCGGTGTAACTAGTAATGATATGTTGTTACTAGCATTGGTGCAGTGTAGTAATTATCCTGTAGTGATTAGAAGCGCAATCAAATTTATATCTTGTTCATCTTGTCTGCTTTTTCATGCCTGTTTATTCTACAGTCATTTCTTGCTTTACAGTTTATGTTCTTATCCTGTTACTTTAATGATTATATTGTTAAAGTCACTGGACTCACCAGACTTATGTCTGACCTAGTTTGTTTCGCCTCTTTTCTCCCCCCCCCCAGGTTCTTAGGGAGGAAATACTCATGCTTAGTTCAGATATCTCTTTCTTCCAGCTTGAAATTGAAAGGTGTATTGCTTGGCTTTGATTCTGCGTATGGCATTTTTCTATTGGGGATTATGGCTTTAAATTTATGTACTCTGAAATTTTTGTACAAGACTGATATTATGTACTTGATTTTGGTATTTGGAAATGTAATCTAATTTATTTCTGTTTCCGCTGCAATAAAGTTATTAAATTTTCAAGTACTACTTTATCTGTCTTGTAATATTCCGTTCTGTTTACTTATAATGCTCCACGAAACTTAGTGCATTCCCTTTGTGAGTGACATTAAGGGACGTGAGGTGTTACAGCGCTAATCAGAGAGATTCGACAAGAAGCCCTTTTGCTAATGAAAATCAACGGTCTTCAATAGCTCCATCTCGAATCAGCATCTTTAACATATTCGTATTTGCTGGATGGAATGGTTTTCAAGTATTTTCGATCCCGGTCTTTCCGTACCAAAAATCGTATGGGTCACATTTGATAGTTGGTTGTTTAACTATCAAATAACAATCATGAGAATAAAATGAGTTCACTGATTCAGTACTAGCATTACGTGGCCTCTTTACTTAAAAATAATTAACGAAGGTTAATTTAAAACTCTTAAATCTTTAAATATAACTATATAGATTTTCCCTTCTTATCTAGCATAATATTATTCTCAAAACTATTTTATTTTAATACCTGGGAAAACATCCTATATCATATCTAATTTTCTATTTTACTATCATTTCAAAACATTAGCTATCTCATTACTCATTATTTAATATTTGGGAAACAAATTCATGTTATCGCTCGTAAAACAACGTTACGAAATCTTTCTTGGTTTATTATTTGAAATAATAACAAACCCTTATTCTTTAGAATATATCCATTCCAAAACTCCCTTTTCATTTCCCTTTACCTGGAAAATATCATTATAGTTTCACATAATCTCCTTTTATTTATTTTACTTCGGAAATATCATTATATATATATATATATTATCTATTCTTCCCATTCCCGTTACTTTGTGAAACGACCCGAACTTCCCCGTGAAGGAAAGCACGGATTGCTTTGGGAACACGACAAATCAGAACACAAACAGAAGAACATTTCATTGCTTATTACAACAATTCCATCAGAATACAAGAATATACAGAGTATGAATAAATATTACACATTATAAAATATCAGAGATTTAAATACATTACTGCAGCGGGAAAATAATACAAAACACAACTGAAAGAAATACACGGACACAAAGCTTTCCGAGTATCGTTCCAGCTGTAAACCAAGATCCTGTGAATATAAATCTGCAAAACCCAACTACTAGCTGCCCGTGCGGAAAATAAGGGCACCTAGAGTTTAGGTTAAAACAATAAACTCCAGGTCAGTCATGTGACTGGTGTGAGAACTAAAATAGATATAAATCTTTATTTTAAAGTTAGGTAAATCAAGGGACCACGCCGTATAACACGGAACGAGTTTCCTCCCAAGAATACCAGTGCATAAAACAAACAGCGCAATGCTAAATAAAGAACAATGAAGCTGTTATAAGACCCAGGTCCCATCACACAATGCAATGCAAGCCGGAGGATAGAGTTTTTACCTTATAATAGCCAAAGAATGCTTGATACGTTTAAAATCGATTATTTCTTAATCAGACTCCAGCCGTAAATTAGTAAGAGGACGATTCCTTAAGTATTAACCCCGAAGGCCGAAACCAACATCAGACCAATTCCCAGGAAACCACCCATCTTAGCTCATTTCCAGTTAGTTTCTAATTTTATATACAATCATAAATATCAATCATAGACGACATGAATGTCCCATACCACTATGCTGCAAATATAGGTTTACAATTAAAATCGCAAAGCTCGTATTGGAAATTGGGTTTCCATCTATGAACCGAGGCAAAAGATAGTCCTCACCGAATTTGAGACGCTCTATCCCGTGTCTCAGGAACAGAACGCATCATCCCTTGGATCGTCGGGGTCGGTCCACCGATGTGGATTAAAATGCCTGAACACTGCGTTTCCCCGCCCTATGAGGCGTAGGTGAGCCAGCTAAATGACTCCATCGGTTCGAGAACGACCGATATATCCAAGGCGCCTCAAAATCCATCATCCACATAAGTAATGCCAGCCAGTTCAAGCACTGACACCACTTCTAACTAGAAGAAAACGCATGCCCTCCCTGAGGTCCGTCTCCCATTTTTGGTTCACACCGGGGTGTGAGGCTCGCGAATTAACGTTACACAAAGCGATGCCACAAAGGCCGTGCTTTGATCATCAACCACAAGATTCTGCTTTTCAACAAAAGCCTTGATCATTTGTATCTTAGCATGCCACACAGGCAAACTACTCTATGCAACTGATATCAGTCACATAGAATGAAATCCAATGTCAGACACACAGTCCATTTACAAGTCCGTTCTGGGTCTGAACGAAACCGGAGGCACCTTATTCCTCCCCCATATGTCCAATACAGGAGAGAGGCCCTCGTATATATGTGACGAGAAGGAATTTCGCTCGGTCCGAACCAGTCGCTAAACCGACCCAGACCACTCGAAACGCCCTATCGTTTGAGAACATGACAAAACAGAACGCATACACAAGAACATTTCATTGTATATTACAACAATGCATCAGATTACAAGAATATACAGAGTATAAATGAATATTACACGGAAATATCAGAGATTTAAATTACATTAAATACATAGCAGCGGAAAATAATACAATACACAACTAGAAGTAGATATACGGATACAAAGCTTTCCGGATATCGTTCCAGCTGTAAACCAGGATCCTGTGAATATAAATCTGCAAAACCAAAACTACTAGCTGCCCGTGTCAAAATAAGGGCACCCAGAGTTTAGGTTAAAACAATAAACTCCAGGTCAGTCATGTGACTGGTGTGAGAACTAAAACAGTTATTAATGTTTATTTTAAAGTTAGGTAAAATAAGGGACCACGCCGTATAACACGGAACGGGTTTCCTCCCAAGAATACCAGTGCATATGTAACACCCCGTGAATTCTATAACATTAAGCTTCACGAATTAAAGTATAATTAATTATAAATGATGAAATCAAGGGAAATGGGTTACGCCATTGCGTTCGTCTCGGAAAAATACGCGAAATAGAGTCCGATTTTTCGAAAATCGGATACCGTATGAAGAAGATATGGACGAACGAAGTTAGGCAGAAAAACCGAAAACAGTCCAGAATACACTGGCGCACTTGTGAAGTGTGCCAGTACAAAAATACACTGGCGCACCTGCCAAGTGCGCCCGTACAAATCCAACACCGAATTCTGGAGTGTTCTGAGGTGACGTGTCTTCTTTTGAGTGGCTAGATGATGTGTATTCGAGTTGTGCGATTCTGATGACTTCTGGACTGATCTGAAGGCTCTAAATCACCCTATTCACCTATAAAATAACACCTAGACCTAGCCTAAATCATACTATTTCATTTTAGCCTCAGGCCGCCGCCATTAAACCTAGAGCTCTGAATTAAAAATACAAAGAACAAAATTATAGAAGAGGAAGGACGACTACAACTAGAAGCTACAACAACTACGATGCTTTAGACAACGAATTTGAGACTATTTGATTTGGGATTTTTATTTGGATTATTTGCTTCATATTGTAAGTTCTATGTTACTTTTTAGGCAAAAACGCTAAAACAATATGGACATGCCATGAATTGAAACCAGATTTAGGAACTATTGTTAATCCATTGTTATATTGTTTATCTTTAAATTATAATTTGGGGATATTGCTATGGCAACGTTGCAAGTTGAACTTGTCATGATTTTGATGTTGTTATGAATCACTTGGGCTTAATTGTTTGGCAAGTTGGACTAATACATGTCCATGGAATCACTATGTTTATTGAAATCTTTATGTTGATTAAACCATGCCTATGATGCTAATTAAACCATGGCTATGACTATTGATGGAATTATGCCTGTGATGTTAATATACCCATCATGATTATTGAAAAATTGGGTATTGCTAGGTTATGATGAAAAGTTAGAATTATTTTGTTTATAATGTTAGATATGTTAAAAATGCTAAATTGGAATCATTATGTCTATAATGTTAATTGAGAATTATTATGTTAAAAATGCTAAGTTGGAACCATTATGTTTATAATGTTAGATGAGAATCATTATGATAAATTGGAATCATTATGTCTATGAGAATTATTATGTTAAAAACACTAAATTGGAATCATTATGTCTATAATGTTAGTTGAGAATCATTATGTTAAAATGCTAAATTGGAACCATTATGTTTATAATGTTAGTTGAGAATCATTATGTTAAAAACGCTAAATTGGAATCATTATGTCTATAATGTTAATTGAGAATCATTATGTTAAAAATGCTAAATTGGAATCCACTATGCCTATTAGGATTACTATGCCTTTAATGTTTCATGTTTATAATAAAATTATTATTATGCCTATGATGTAAAGTTGAAATCATCATGTTAAATTAAGTTGGAATCATTACTATGCCAAGTTATCATCATACTAGTATTGAAACCATGTGATATGTTATAGCCTGTTTATTATGCAAGTAATGTTGGAATTGTCACATATGCCTATCACATGTTTGGTGTTATTCCCCTTTATCTCTTGAATTGTTTATGCTTATGAACGAAGTACGTTTATATACGTTGGGGATACGATTGGGTAGAATAGGCAAAACTTGAATTAATTATAGGCATAAACTGTGAAATTTGGCATAAGTAGAACATGAAATATGGCACGAAAACTTGACTTGAACATGCCATAACTTGACTTTAAACATGCCTTAGTTGGGCACGAAGTTGATATATGAACATGATGTGGGAATAGCAAAATCTGATAAGAACATGGGCATGACTTTAGAAAACAAGAAAGTGGCCAACTCGAGGTTGGGTTGAGTTTGTAGTGTAAATCTGCCCGGAACCGCCCGGCAAATCCAGTTGCTACAAACAATAGGATCCAATGTGGGTAGTTGGTCACATCGCGCTTGAAACCCGAGGTTGGGTTGAGTTCGTAGCGTAAACCTGCCCGGAACCGCCCGGCAAATCCAGTGGCTACGAACAATAGGATCCAATGTGAGTGGTTCGGTGCATTAACGAATCAATTAATGCCAAATTAGGGTTAAGTCATGAACATGAAAAGACAACTTAACCAACTTGAACACGATTTGTAGGGCTAAGTCATGAACTTGAAAATGACAACACTTAGCCAACTTGACATGACACGTAGGCGGGTTAAGTCGCGAACTGAAATGACATACTTAACCATCTTGACATGACTAGACTGGAAAAGGATTAAGTCACGAATTACATGATTTAATCTGTTAGGCAGGTTAGGTCACGAATTACATGACCTAATCTATTAGGCGAAACCCTAGACACGACCCCTTTCAGCAGTAACCCTCTAGATGTATCAAGGTACCCTGGGGCTAGGCCGGGTGGGGCATGATTACTGGGCTGATTGTAAGAGGTGAACGACGGCAGTGGGGTACACCAGTGTAGGTTCGGTGGACTACGATCGTGCACGTATCCGGGGCAGACACTGGGTATCCGTAGATTTATCTGTGCATCTTGAATCGTGTCAGGGGTTGACACCCTAGGGCTGATACACCCGAAGGTGGACCCAGCACAGGTGACTACATTCGTGATTAGTCGTATGACACGGACACTTGACGAGCTAGAACTTGTAGGGAGCCGATCGACTAGATAATCGCTCCGTAGGACCCCGTACTTGGGTCAGACCCCGTTTCAGGGTCATTTCATGACATTGGGCCGTGGGATTTATTTCGTGATTAACTTGTGATATGGGCTTAGTATACTAGTACAGTCGATGCAACGAATCTCGAACATGTGATGCTTTACTTGACTTGTCCTGACTTATCCTGATCACCTTAGTCTATCTTGTTCACCTTGACACCATTCTTAAGTTTAGTTCCAGTTCATACATGACAGGTTGTTTTAACCGTTTCTACACTGAAAGTCACTAGAACTTACTCAGTCTTTATGACTGACCCTTTTCCTTTCGCCTCTTTTTCTTTCGTTTCCCCCCCCCCAGGTTCTCAGGGAGGAATAACTAGCTCTTAGCTTGGATATCACTTGCTTTGGCTCAGCATGTACGGTTTGCTATGGCTGCTTCTTTTTACTGCACTTGGGGAATAAGCTGTTTTACTGTTTTTAAGTTATTGCTTCTTTGGCTATTATTACAAGACAGTTGTAATGAAGTTACTTGAAATGTTTTGTAAAAGACATGGTTTATTTTGGAATGAAATGAAGTTCTGTTTTTCTCAGAAATTCTTCCGCTGTTTACTTAATTATTTATTTATGTTCTGTCTTGTGATAATTCTGTGATGTTATCTCGATAATACCTCTCCAAAACCAGGGCATTCCCTTTGTGAGTGACCCTAGCGGAGGTGGGGTGTTACACTTGGTATCAGAGCAGAAGGTTACCGAGACTGGGCAAAAGTTTTGAAAACCTTTTTGAATTTTTTTTTTCAAAACCATTTACAAAGAAGCATTTTCCAAGAAAAAGTTTTTAAAAGGCTATTCCCCAAAAGCCATTAGCACTATCCTTTGTTTCCTTGTTTGAATCTCTTTCCCTTTCTTTTCTCCATCTGTAGTCGCAGTAGCTTTACCTGCGGCTAATCTTCTTTCTAGCTTCGTAGAGGGTTTTCCCGTACGATGGAGATAGTTTTCGTGAGGCTTGTTAACATGTTATATAGGATAGGTATGAGTGATAAGAATGAAGATAAGGCGGATGAGTCTTCCGGAGTGGTTGAGCCAAGCATCCTTGAAGGCAAAAAAGTGGAAACATTGAGGCGAATTCTGATTCGTGTCTTAGGAACGGAGATCTAGGAGCTAAGGAATCAATACAGTGGGGTGAAACCCTAGAAGACGCAACTTGGGAAATTGAAGAAAAGATAAGCGCGCTATACCCATTTCTTTTTGAGGGTACATTCTCGATCTATTTTCCTATAGGTTTACATACATTTCTCTTGCTATCCATGTTTGTCTTGTTAACTCCTTGATCCTATCTTGAGAACCATAGGTAGAATCTTTTTGGATGTAAACATGTAATTGAAACATGTTATGATTGCGAAATGGTTGCAAGTGGTCGCAAGTGGTTGCTCGTGGATGCATGAATACACATTAGGCACTAGATCGGCTCAGACACATTTTCATGTTGCATATGCATGAGTGTTTATTTTGGAAACTTGGTTGTGCTATCATTTGGTTGCTGCATATGATTGAATGTTCGAGCACTCATGTAGAAATTATGAATTATAATAGGAAAAATTTGCATACATATTGGATTCATTTCACTAAACATATTTTGCATTTAGAAGATCAATCAGGCCTGATCATTAGCATTAGCTAAGGAACATATACACACACTTCGCATATGATCATAAAGCATTAGAAGTTTTTTTTAAGGACAATGGATGCTCGTGTTTGATGGATGAGTAGATGGATGTTTGGATGTTAGGATGTACATTCTTCCTGAACTTGAAGATTTCGGGGACGAAATCCTTCTAAGTGGGGGAGAATGTAACACCCCATGAATTCTATAACATTAAGCTTCACGAATTAAAGTATAATTAATTATAAATGATGAAATCAAGGGAAATGGGTTACGCCATTGCGTTCGTCTCGGAAAAATACGCGAAATAGAGTCCGAGTTTTCGAAAATCGGATACCGTATGAAGAAGATATGGACGAACGAAGTTAGGCAGAAAAACCGAAAACAGTCCAAAATACACTGGCGCACTTGTGAAGTGTGCCAGTACAAAAATACACGGGCGCACCTGCCAAGTGCGCCCGTACAAATCCAGCATCGAATTCTGGAGTGTTCTGAGGTGACGTGTCTTCTTTTGAGTGGCTAGATGATGTGTATTCGAGCTGTGCGATTCTGATGACTTCTGGACTGATCTGAAGGCTCTAAATCACCCTATTCACCTATAAAATAACACCTAAACCTAGCCTAAATCATACTATTTCATTTTAGCCTCAGGCCGCCGCCATTAAACCTAGAGCTCTGAATTAAAAATACAAAGAACAAAATTATAGAAGAGGAAGGACGACTACAACTAGAAGCTACAACAACTACGATGCTTTAGACAACGAATTTGGGACTATTTGATTTGGGATTTTTATTTGGATTATTTGCTTCATATTGTAAGTTCTATGTTACTTTCTAGGCAAAAACGCTAAAACAATATGGACATGCCATGAATTGAAACCAGATTTAGGAACTATTGTTAATCCATTGTTTATATTGTTTATCTTTGAATTATAATTTGGGGATATTGCTATGGCAACGTTGCAAGTTGAACTTGTCATGATTTTGATGTTGTTATGAATCACTTGGGCTTAATTGTTTGGCAAGTTGGACTAATACATGTCCATGGAATCACTATGTTTATTGAAATCTTTATGTTGATTAAACCATGCCTATGATGCTAATTAAACCATGGCTATGACTATTGATGGAATTATGCCTGTGATGTTAATATACCCATCATGATTAATGAAAAATTGGGTATTGCTAGGATATGATGAAAAGTTGGAATTATTTTGTTTATAATGTTAGATATGTTAAAAATGCTAAATTGGAATCATTATGTCTATAATGTTAATTGAGAATCATTATGTTAAAAATGCTAAGTTGGAACCATTATGTTTATAATGTTAGATGAGAATCATTATGATAAATTGGAATCATTATGTCTATGAGAATTATTATGTTAAAAACACTAAATTGGAATCATTATGTCTATAATATTAGTTGAGAATCATTATGTTAAAATGCTAAATTGGAACCATTATGTTTATAATGTTAGTTGAGAATCATTATGTTAAAAACGCTAAATTGGAATCATTATGTCTATAATGTTAATTGAGAATCATTATGTTAAAAATGCTAAATTGGAATCCACTATGCCTATTAGGATTACTATGCCTTTAATGTTTCATGTTTATAATAAAATTATTATTATGCCTATGATGTAAAGTTGAAATCATCATGTTAAATTAAGTTGGAATCATTACTATGCCAAGTTATCATCATACTAGTATTGAAACCATGTGATATGTTATAGCCTGTTTATTATGCAAGTAATGTTGGAATTGTCACATATGCCTATCACATGTTTGGTGTTATTCCCCTTTATCTCTTGAATTGTTTATGCTTATGAACGAAGTACGTTTATATACGTTGGGGATACGATTGGGTAGAATAGGCAAAACTTGAATTAATTATAGCCATAAACTGTGAAATTTGGCATAAGTAGAACATGAAATATGGCACGAAAACTTGACTTGAACATGCCATAACTTGACTTTAAACATGCCTTAGTTGGGCACGAAGTTGATATATGAACATGATGTGGGAATAGCAAAATCTGATAAGAACATGGGCATGACTTTAGAAAACAAGAAAGTGGCCAACTCGAGGTTGGGTTGAGTTTGTAGTGTAAATCTGCCCGGAACCGCCCGGTAAATCCAGTTGCTACAAACAATAGGATCCAATGTGGGTAGTTGGTCACATCGCGCTTGAAACCCGAGGTTGGGTTGAGTTCGTAGCGTAAACCTGGCCGGAACCGCTCGGTAAATCCAGTGGCTACGAACAATAGGATCCAATGTGAGTGGTTCGGTGCATTAACGAATCAATTAATGCCAAATTAGGGTTAAGTCATGAACATGAAAAGACAACTTAACCAACTTGAACACGATTTGTAGGGCTAAGTCATGAACTTGAAAATGACAACACTTAGCCAACTTGACATGACACGTAGGCGGGTTAAGTCGCGAACTGAAATGACATACTTAACCATCTTGACATGACTAGACTGGAAAAGGATTAAGTCACGAATTACATGATTTAATCTGTTAGGCAGGTTAGGTCACGAATTACATGACCTAATCTATTAGGCGAAACCCTAGACACGACCCCTTTCAGCAGTAACCCTCTAGATGTATCAAGGTACCCTGGGGCTAGGCCGGGTGGGGCACGATTACTGGGCTGATTGTAAGAGGTGAACGACGACAGTGGGGTACACCAGTGTAGGTTCGGTGGACTACGATCGTGCACGTATCCGGGGCAGACACTGGGTATCCGTAGATTTATCTGTGCATCTTGAATCGTGTCAGGGGTTGACACCCTAGGGCTGATACACCCGAAGGTGGACCCAGCACAGGTGACTACATTCGTGATTAGTCGTATGACACGGACACTTGACGAGCTAGAACTTGTAGGGAGCCGATCGACTAGATAATTGCTCCGTAGGACCCCGTACTTGGGTCAGACCCCGTTTCAGGGTCATTTCATGACATTGGGCCGTGGGATTTATTTCGTGATTAACTTGTGATATGGGCTTAGTATACTAGTACAGTCGATGCAACGAATCTCGAACATGTGATGCTTTACTTGACTTGTCTTGACTTATCCTGATCACCTTAGTCTATCTTGTTCACCTTGACACCATTCTTAAGTTTAGTTCCAGTTCATACATGACAGGTTGTTTTAACCGTTTCTACACTGAAAGTCACTAGAACTTACTCAGTCTTTATGACCGACCCTTTTCCTTTCGCCTCTTTTTCTTTCGTTCCCCCCCCCCCCAGGTTCTCAGGGAGGAATAACTAGCTCTTAGCTTGGATATCACTTGCTTTGGCTCAGCATGTACGGTTTGCTATGGCTGCTTCTTTTTACTGCACTTGGGGAATAAGCTGTTTTACTGTTTTTAAGTTATTGCTTCTTTGGCTATTATTACAAGACAGTTGTAATAAAGTTACTTGAAATGTTTTGTAAAAGACATGGTTTATTTTGGAATGAAATGAAGTTCTGTTTTTCTCAGAAATTCTTCCGCTGTTTACTTAATTATTTATTTATGTTCTGTCTTGTGATAATTCTGTGATGTTATCTCAATAATACCTCTCCAAAACCAGGGCATTCCCTTTGTGAGTGACCCTAGCGGAGGTGGGGTGTTACAGCATAAAACAACAGCGCAATGCTAAATAAAGAAAAATGAAGCTATTATAAGACCCAGGTCCTATCACACAATGCAACACAAGCCGGGGGATAGGGTTTTTACCTTATAATAGCCAAGAATGCTTGATACGCTTAAAAGAAATCATTTGATACTATAATAAGTGTATAGTGTATATAAAACAACTTCAAATCATAAGTATCAATCATAGGCGGCATGAATGCCCCATAACACTATGTCGCCATACATTGGTTATACAATCAAAATCGCAAAGTCGCGTATTTGGAAATTGGGTTTCCATCTATGAACCGAGGCAAAAGATAGTCCTCAACCGATTCGAGACGCTCTAGCCCACCCCTTAGGCAAGTACTCAGTCAAGCCTTTGGATCGTCAGGGCCGGTCCACCGATGTGGATTAAAATGCCTGAACATGCGTTTCCCCGCCCTTTGGGGCGTAGATGAGCCAATGAATGACTCCATCGGACCCGGATCGTCCGATCAAACCGAGGCGCCTCGCAACAGCAACAACCACACAGGTGAAAAGTATATAAATGTCAGGGCTGGTAGGTCACTGACACCACCCTAGCTAGAAAGAAACGCATGTCCTCCCTGAGGTCCTTCCTCCCGTTTTTGGTTCACCACCGGGGTGTGCGGCTCGCGAATTCACGTTACACAAAGCTGTGCCACACAGGCTGTGCTTTGATCATCACCACAAGACTTTGCTTTTCAACAGAAGCCTCGATCAATTGCCACTTAGGCATGCCACACAGGCAATTCACTCCATGCGTTTGATATCCATCAATATATAACCCCTGAGCTCGTACGTCTCAGAGAAGGGCGTTAAGCAAGAGAATAAATTCTCCGCCGCCAAATAGATATATATTTAATAGAGATCAATCACACGAACTAAAATCCAATGTCAGACACACAGTCCATTTACAAGTCCGTTCTGGGTCTGAACGAAACCGGAGGCACCTAGTACCCCGCATATCCATCGATCTCCAAATACGTCTGGACGATCACCAACTGTTTCCATCTTCTTGGGTGTACAGCCCAATCAAGATCATTAGTAATCACCCAAACGACGTGAAGACTTCCGGTCTTCAACCGCCGTCTTCATCTTCGACTTATCGTCGTATCAGTTATTCAGAATGGGATAAACCCGGTCTTTCCGAATAACTCGCGTATATTTTAAATAAGTGTTACAAAAACACAACATACGCCTCATTCCAATTCATCAGTCACTAACCGTAAATTAATTAAGAGAATAATTTCCCAAATATTAACCCCGAAGGCCGAAACCAACATCAGATCAATATCCAGAAAACCATTCTGCTTAGCTAACCGACAGTTAGTTTCTAAATTTCACATTCATAGGGAAAGGTTCCCATTAATTTTATCCAAGATAATCCTGGAATTTATTCTCTAATATTCTTTTGAATTTCGATTCAACTAGTCGGAATTAGCGAACCTTACCGAAGTAATCATTGGTTTTAATTTCCCAATCCCAACCTATTCATCCCATGAAGTAAAACTGGTAATACTTCATATCTAACACCACGGTGTTATCGGCAAATTCAATTACCATTTCACGTTCAAATCTAATTAAAGATTTAACTATCGCCTGGAGTAAAACTGGTGATACTCCATTCTCGATCTTTTCAATCTAATTAAAGATTCATTAAAACACCACTTAGTTTTAATCGTTAACTGGGTTAAAGAATCAGTGTCATTTAAAACACGGTTCACGACAAACCCAAATCACATTTGATATTAAATACAAGGCTCTGAATAGAAAATATCCCGGCTTATATTCAATATCAAATTCTACGACCAACAAATATCGTATTGGAAATAACGATATATATATATCTTTCAAATTTCCATAACAACATCTGTATAATCACGAAATTCAACATCGAAATATTCCGAAGACAATTTCGATTCAAATCCATTCCAATGCAATCATTGGAAATCCTGGTTATTTTCAAAACCATTTCAAATTCAATTTATTTATTTAAAAATAAATAGAATTATAATTCTAGTTCAAAACTAGTTCATTTTGATAAAAATCTATTTTTATCTTTTCAAATATGGAGTTTTTCATCCCAATTCTTTCTAAATCATTTCTTATGATTTTACACAAATTATTGATATTTTTAATGATTTTATCAAGGCCCGTACAGTCGATTTCCATCAATGGCCATCGAACTGCACTTACAGCGACCTTTTTCAAATTTGATTTGGACATAATTCCAAATCCAACCGTTAGATTTCTAATTTCTAATATTCGTTAGAAAGCTCTTTTCGATACGAACCCAACGGTTCCGGTTTTAGGAGAATCTGACAGTCGGATCTCCCGTAATATTCGTTCGAAGTCAATGGTCGAAATTCGAGAACTGCCGCGGCGCGGCGCGTTCTATTCAGGCCATTATATTATATATATAATATATATAATATATACTTCGCCGATTTCCTTTTAAAACGAAATTTATAAATTGTTTTAAATTCTTTTTCAAAACGGTTTCAACTTCATATTCAATTTCAAATCAAAATTGAATATTCCAATTTAAATTCATTTTAAATTCATTTCAAATTGATTTCAATTCAAATTGATTTCCAATTCAATTTCAGTTCGACTTCAATTCAATTCAATTTCAATTCGAATTCATTTCTATTCCATTTCAATTCGAATTCATTTATATTCAATTTCAATTCGAATTCATTTATATTCAATTTCAATTCGAATTCATTTATATTCAATTTCAATTCGAATTCATTTATATTCAAAAAATCAGATTTTGAAATCACTTTCGATATTCATTATAAAATGAATAAAATCGATATGAATATCGTTCACGTCAAAATGGCGTCAATCTAACCAACACGGCTTCATATGTTTCTATTTTCAAATATTCTATTTCGAATATTTCTATCTCAAATATTTCATTTCAAATATTCTATTTCCAAATATTTTATTTTCAAATATTCTATTTTCAAATATTTCTATTTCAAATATTTTTATTTCAAATATATCTTTTTCAAATATTTTTATTTCAAATATTTCTTTTTCAAATATTTTTATTTCAAATATTTCTTTTTCGAAACTGGAATGAGGCCCAATCAATTACCATATAATGTTAATTATATGGATTTTCTACAACACATGTATATATCAACAACGATGAATAATCAACCATCATCCAAAGTGCATTCTATACTGTATAAGCATCAAATATAAATATTCATTGCTTATAACAGTCTGTCAATCAATCGATCGACATACAACTAAACAATCGGGATTAGTGTACGTCAAATATCATCCCAATACCCGTGTGGGGTTTCAAGCAATCAAACACAGATTTTTATTTGTGCAGTTGGGCGATGTGTAAAATTTATCGTCCCAATCAATGTCCTTCAAATAGGTGTACATAAACAAACCGTCCGGTTTTGTAAATGAATATTTATTTATTCACATTCACGTTAAAATTTATATTTTTAACGATCAAACTATTTTATTCAACCTATGAATTTTCTATTCGGTTCATTTACAAAATAAAAATGATATTTTTATTTTTCTAACTTATTTTAGAAAATTTCGGCGGCATAACGGCACGATACTAGAAACGGGACGAGGCCTAGCCTTATCCCCGGTCTAGTGAAGGCCCACGCCATTCACAACTCAATCAAATCAATTTCATTTCACCAACCAATTCAAATTTCAATCAAATAATCTAACCAACTACACAACCAAACAATTAAACAAACAAGCCATCCATGGTCTGTGGATGACGGGTGTCGGGTGCTACTAAGCACCGTCTGCATCCTAGTATTTATATATAACTAGAAAAAGAGATTTTGAGTGAGAAGTTCTCACCAAAAGCTATCCAATACCACGACTCTTCATTTATAGAAATCTTCGTCGTTATTGCCTCTTGTCACTTTCTTTGCCCGTATTCTCTACATATATAAAAATCGAATTTTTACTTCGCTATTCAATATATAAAAATCGAATTTTCACTATGTTATTCAATATATAAAAATCGAATTTTTACTATGCTATTCAATATATAAAAATCGAATTTTTACATCACTTTCCATATTATAAAAATCATCTCTTCTATGTGTTCAAAATCAAATCTTTAAACTATTAAAAATTCGAACTTTCCTTTTTAAATTAAAATCCCTTCTTTTACAATTTAAAAATCAATTCTTTTCCACGTTAAAAATCACTTCTTTCCTTTCATAAAAATCATTTCTTTTTCTTCTCTCCACATATATAATAGAATCGCATTTTTAAAATTTAATTTTACATATAAAGACCATACCTTTATTCTCAAAATCATATCTTTATAATAAAAATCATCTCTTTATTTTATTTCAAAAATAATACCAATTATATAAACTGATTTTAAACTGAATGCTCTTCAGTTTAACTAAACTAATCACTTAGAATCAGTAAAACAAATTAAAATACAAAAAAAAGGACTTACAGAAAAAAAAGAGGGAAAAGGGGGACTGAGCAGGTTGTTCGTCAGTGGGCAGGGGTGGCTCGACGTCGGAGGGAGGAACCTTGCGGGGGGGGGGGGGGGGTCTACGTCGGCGGTTCTAGGTTAGGGCGTGGGTGGGTTTTGTTTCGAGCGGCTAACAGGGTGGAGGGAGAGAATTGAATAGAGGAGGGAGGAGCGAACAGGGTGGTGGGCTCGTGGGTGGTGGCGCCGCCGCGATGGGCGTCGGCGGTTCTTGAAGGGGCTCGAGCGATCCCTTTTTTTCTTTCAATTTTCTGAGTCAACGGTTATGAGGAGAGAGAGGGGAGGTGAGTGTATATAATAATATATTTATTATTTTATTTTAAATTTTCCTTTATAAAGCCACTTTTAATTTCGACCTCGAAACGAGACCCACCGCCTGTCGTCCATAGCTAATTACCCCCATTTCGAACACAATGGGATATGTATCGTAGGCTGATTCGACCACTTCGATCAGTTTCCGTTAAAATCAACATATAACTATATATATTGATTTTGAACGCGCATTTCAATTTACCGGGGTCACATACTAACTCTATAAATCCCAGAAAAATATTTTCTAGCTTCGTATTGACTATACGGTCCTAACAAAACTAGATTCGTTGAATTTCGATACCGTTAGAAAAATGGCCATTTTCCAGTCGATTAAAATCAACTGAAACTGGTCAAACGCGTTTTCCTTCGCCATGCTCACATATTGATTCGAAAAATTATGAAATTTAAAACCTAGCAATAATTTGACATCACGGATCCAACAAAAGTGGTTTCGTCGAAATCCGAGGTCGCTTGCAAAATGTCCATTTTTAAGGGCCTGAATTCCATAGCGACTATTCAAAATTTTCAACTGGGCATATCTTTTGATTCCCACTATGAAATTTCGATTGGTCGAATTCGCTGGAAAGATATTATCAATTAGATCCTAATGTTTTTGGTTTCGCTAAAATCCGGATTGTTTTGCACCCGGTACATCCGATTGAAGTTTGAAATCGAATTATCGAACTACCGCGCCATTTTCAATTCTATTTATAATTATATATATATAATTATTTATATTCTAAGGACGACGTATATAATATATACGTTCAATTTCTATATTCAAAATAAATTTTTCGTCGTTTTTATTTAAAATAATTCATTTTAAATAATTAAAATTCGCTAAAATCGCCAAAATAAAAATTTTAAACTGGCCCAGATTTTCGGGTTGTTACAATCTCCCCCACTTAAAACTTTTCGTCCTCGAAAAGGAACAAAGTCGAAAGTCGTTTGATCATTCAACTCTACGTTCGATCTGGCTTCCATTCTCCAACTTTTCAGTTTCTGAGAATTTTCAAAAATTTCAAAAATTTGGCTAACACCCTAAATTTTCGAAAAATTTCGCCATAACCTCCCCTGCAATGGGAGCATCGGGAAATCTCAAATAGCTTCCCCGGTCCTTCAGATCTCAAAAAGAAAAAAAAAAGAAAAAGCCAAGCGGCTAGCCAATAGGCTCATAAAATCATCATCACCCAAACAAAACAGTAAATTATGTAAACATGTACCTATTTGTCGGGCAAACAAATTTTATTCTCTGGCTCTAGCCTCCTTGCTATGACCTGTTCAATGTAAGTACAGGTATATGCAAGCAAATGCGACCAATTTTCAATACAATTCAATATTTGATGCTATTAGGCATAATGGTTCAAAATTTATCAAACAACTAAACAAGCAACACAAACATCAATCAATTAGTGAATTAGAGTTTCAAATTCATAATTTTGATTCATATACAAAAAATCATGTTTTTGATGCCAATTCACAACAATGTGTTCTAACTATATATGTTTTGGTTCTCACACCAGTCTAATGGAAATATATAGATATCACACCTTCGAAACACGAAAATAATTACTGATGATGACGCGTCAATCATCAGAATCAGGCCCGTGCGACTAGAGTGTGATTCTATATCTATCCAATATATTAAAAATTTGAATATACGTTTGCAAGGCGTATATGCAAATTCTTTATATACTGAATTGTCCAAAATCAATATAAATAAATTATTCAAATACGTGTAAAACGATTTAAATTTCAAAACAGAACTGTTTTCATTTGAAAAAAATATACTCTTCACACTCGTTCTAGGATACTACTGATCCCATCTCTAACGAGTCATCCCATTGGATATTACTAATCCAATATCTGATGAATTCTTTCGTATGGTTCTAATGTGCCTTGTTCTCTGGGCTTTGTAAACCAAAGCTCTGATACCAAATGTGACGAGAAGGAATTTCGCTCGGTCCGAACCAGTCGCTAAACCGACCCAGACCGCTCGAAACGCCCTATCGTTCGAGAACATGACAAAACAGAACGCATACACAAGAACATTTCATTGTATATTACAACAATGCATCAGATTACAAGAATATACAGAGTATAAATGAATATTACACGGAAATATCAGAGATTTAAATTACATTAAATACATAGCAGTGGAAAATAATACAATACACAACTAGAAGTAGATATACGGATACAAAGCTTTCTGGATATCGTTCCAGCTGTAAACCAGGATCCTGTGAATATAAATCTGCAAAACCAAAACTACTAGCTGCCTGTTTCAAAATAAGGGCACCCAGAGTTTAGGTTAAAACAATAAACTCCAGGTCAGTCATGTGACTGGTGTGAGAACTAAAACAGTTATTAATCTTTATTTTAAAGTTAGGTAAAACAAGGGACCACGCCGTATAACACGGAACGGGTTTCCTCCCAAGAATACCAGTGCATAAAACAGCAGCGCAATGCTAAATAAAGAAAAATGAAGCTATTATAAGACCCAGGTCCTATCACACAATGCAATGCAACGCAAGCTGGGGGATAGGGTTTTTACCTTATAATAGCCAAGAATGCTTGATACGTTTAAAAGAAATCATTTGATACTATAATAAGTGTATAGTGTATATAAAACAACTTCAAATCATAAGTATCAATCATAGGCGGCATGAATGCCCCATAACACTATGTCGCCATACATAGGTTATACAATCAAAATCGCAAAGTCGCGTATTTGGAAATTGGGTTTCCATCTATGAACCGAGGCAAAAGATAGTCCTCAACCGATTCGAGACGCTCTAGCCCGCCCCTCAGGCAAGTACTCAGTCAAGCCTTTGGATCGTCAGGGCCGGTCCACCGATGTGGATTAAAATGCCGGAACATGCGTTTCCCCGCCCTTTGGGGCGTAGATGAGCCAACGAATGACTCCATCGGACCCGGATCGTCCGACCAAACCGAGGCGCCTCGCAACAGCAACAACCACACAGGTGAAAAGTATATAAATGTCAGGGCTGGTAGGTCACTGACACCACCCTAGCTAGAAAGAAACGCATGTCCTCCCTGAGGTCCTTCCTCCCGTTTTTGGTTCACCACCGGGGTGTGCGGCTCGCGAATTCACGTTACACAAAGCTGTGCCACACAGGCTGTGCTTTGATCATCACCACAAGACTTTGCTTTTCAACAGAAGCCTCGATCAATTGCCACTTAGGCATGCCACACAGGCAATTCACTCCATGCGTTTGATATCCATCAATAAATAACCCCTGAGCTCGTACGTCTCAGAGAAGGGCGTTAAGCAAGAGAATAAATTCTCCGCCGCCAAACAGATATATATTTAATAGAGATCAATCACACGGACTAAAATCCAATGTCAGACACACAGTCCATTTACAAGTCCGTTCTGGGTCTGAACGAAACCGGAGGCACCTAGTACCCCGCATATCCATCGATCTCCAAATACGTCTGGACGATCACCAACTGTTTCCATCTTCTTGGGTGTACAGCCCAATCAAGATCATTAGTAATCACCCAAACGACGTGAAGACTTCCGGTCTTCAACCGCCGTCTTCATCTTCGACTTATCGTCGTATCAGTTATTCAGAATGGGATAAACCCGGTCTTTCCGAATAACTCGCGTATATTTTAAATAAGTGTTACACAAACACAACATACGCCTCATTCCAATTCATCAGTCACTAACCGTAAATTAATTAAGAGAATAATTTCCCAAATATTAACCCCGAAGGCCGAAACCAACATCAGATCAATATCCAGAAAACCATTCTGCTTAGCTAACCGACAGTTAGTTTCTAAATTTCACATTCATAGGGAAAGGTTCCCATTAATTTTATCCAAGATAAATTCCTGGAATTTATTCTCTAATCTTCTTTTGAATTTCGATTCAACTAGTCGGAATTAGCGAACCTTACCGAAGTAATCATTGGTTTTAATTTCCCAATCCCAACCTATTCATCCCATGAAGTAAAACTGGTAATACTTCATATCTAACACCACGGTGTTATCGGTAAATTCGATTACCATTTCACGTTCAAATCTAATTAAAGATTTAACTATCGCCTGGAGTAAAACTGGTGATACTCCATTCTCGATCTTTTCAATCTAATTAAAGATTCATTAAAATACCACTTAGTTTTAATCGTTAACTGGGTTAAAGAATCAGTGTCATTTAAAACACGGTTCACGATAAACCCAAAGTCACATTCCATTAATTATCGGGTTAAAGAACAAGTGTTATTTAAAACACTGTCCACGATAAACCCAAAAATCAATATCAATTCAATTCCAATTAAATGTTATTTAATTGGTACACTTCATTAAATCTAAATAAAAAGATTTAATCTTTTCTCAACTGGGTTCAAGAACAGTGTTAATGAAGACACCATTCACGACAAACCCAAATCACATTTGATATTAAATACAAGGCTCTGAATAGAAAATATCCCGGCTTATATTCAATATCAAATTCTACGACCAACAAATATCGTATTGGAAATAACGATATATATATATATATATATCTTTCAAATTTCCATAACAACATCTGTATAATCACGAAATTCAACATCGAAATATTCCGAAGACAATTTCGATTCAAATCCATTCCAATGCAATCATTGGAAATCCTGGTTATTTTCAAAACCATTTCAAATTCAATTTATTTATTTAAAAATAAATAGAATTATAATTCTAGTTCAAAACTAGTTCATTTTGATAAAAATCTATTTTTATCTTTTCAAATATGGAGTTTTTCATCCCAATTCTTTCTAAATCATTTCTTATGATTTTACACAAATTATTGATATTTTTAATGATTTTATCAAGGCCCGTACAGTCGATTTCCATCAATGGCCATCGAACTGCACTTACAACGACCTTTTTCAAATTTGATTTGGACATAATTCCAAATCCAACCGTTAGATTTCTAATTTCTAATATTCGTTAGAAAGCTCTTTTTGATACGAACCCAACGGTTCCGGTTTTAGGAGAATCCGACGGTCGGATCTCCCGTAATATCCGTTCGAAGTCAATGGTCGAAATTCGCGAACAGCCGCGGCGCGGCGCGTTCAATTCAGGCCATTATATTATATATATAATATATACTTCGCCGATTTCCTTTTAAAACAAAATTTATAAATCGTTTTAAATTCTTTTTCAAAACGGTTTCAACTTCATATTCAATTTCAAATCAAAATTGAATATTCCAATTTAAATTCATTTTAAATTCATTTCAAATTGATTTCAATTCAAATTGATTTCCAATTCAATTTCAGTTCGACTTCAATTCAATTCAATTTCAATTCGAATTCATTTCTATTCCATTTCAATTCGAATTTATTTATATTCAATTTCAATTCGAATTCATTTATATTCAATTTCAATTCGAATTCATTTATATTCAATTTCAATTCGAATTCATTTATATTCAAAAAATCAGATTTTGAAATCACTTTCGATATTCATTATAAAAGGAATAAAATCGATATGAATATCGTTCACGTCAAAATGGCGTCAATCTAACCAACACGGCTTCATATGTTTCTATTTTCAAATATTCTATTTCGAATATTTCTATCTCAAATATTTCTTTTCAAATATTCTATTTCCAAATATTTTATTTTCAAATATTCTATTTTCAAATATTTCTATTTCAAATATTTTTATTTCAAATATTTCTTTTTCAAATATTTTTATTTCAAATATTTCTTTTTCGAAACTGGAATGAGGCCCAATCAATTACCATATAATGTTAATTATATGGATTTTCTACAACACATGTATATATCAACAACGATGAATAATCAACCATCATCGAAAGTGCATTCTACACTGTATAAGCATCAAATATAAATATTCATTGCTTATAACAGTCTGTCAATCAATCGATCGACATACAACTAAACAATCAGGATTAGTGTACGTCAAATATCATCCCAATACCCGTGTGGGGTTTCAAGCAATCAAACACAGATTTTTATTTGTGCAGTTGGGCGATGTGTAAAATTTATCGTCCCAATCAATGTCCTTCAAATAGGTGTACATAAACAAACCGTCCGGTTTTGTAAATGAATATTTATTTATTCACATTCACGTTAAAATTTATATTTTTAACGATCAAACTATTTTATTCAACCTATGAATTTTCTATTCGGTTCATTTACAAAATAAAAATGATATTTTTATTTTTCTAACTTATTTTAGAAAATTTCGGCGGCATAACGGCACGATACTAGAAACGGGACGAGGCCTAGCCTTATCCCCGGTCTAGTGAAGGCCCACGCCATTCACAACTCAATCAAATCAATTTCATTTCACCAACCAATTCAAATTTCAATCAAATAATCTAACCAACTACACAACCAAACAATTAAACAAACAAGCCATCCATGGTCTGTGGATGACGGGTGTCGGGTGCTACTAAGCACCGTCTGCATCCTAGTATATATATAACTAGAAAAAGAGATTTTGAGTGAGAAGTTCTCACCAAAAGCTATCCAATACCACGGCTCTTCATTTATAGAAATCTTCGTCGTTATTGCCTCTTGTCACTTTCTTTGCCCGTATTCTCTACATATATAAAAATCGAATTTTTACTTCGCTATTCAATATATAAAAATCGAATTTTCACTATGTTATTCAATATATAAAAATCGAATTTTTACTATGCTATTCAATATATAAAAATCGAATTTTTACATCACTTTCCATATTATAAAAATCATCTCTTCTATGTGTTCAAAATCAAATCTTTAAACTATTAAAAATTCGAACTTTCCTTTTTAAATTAAAATCCCTTCTTTTACAATTTAAAAATCAATTCTTTTCCACGTTAAAAATCACTTCTTTCCTTTCATAAAAATCATTTCTTTTTCTTCTCTCCACATATATAATAGAATCGCATTTTTAAAATTTAATTTTACATATAAAGACCATACCTTTATTTTCAAAATCATATCTTTATAATAAAAATCATCTCTTTATTTTATTTCAAAAATAATACCAATTATATAAACTGATTTTAAACTGAATGCTCTTCGGTTTAACTAAACTAATCACTTAGAATCAGTAAAACAAATTAAAATACATAAAAAAGGACTTACAAAAAAAAAAGAGGGAAAAGGGGGACTGAGCAGGTTGTTCGTCAGTGGGCAGGGGTGGCTCGACGTTTGAGGCAGGAACCTTGCGGGGGGGGGGGGGGGGGGGGGGTCTACGTCGGCGGTTCTAGGTTAGGGCGTGGGTGGGTTTGGTTTCGAGCGGCTAACAGGGTGGAGGGAGAGAATTGAATAGAGGAGGGAGGAGCGAACGGGGTGGTGGGCTCGTGGGTGGTGGCGCCGCCGCGATGGGCGTCGGCGGTTCTTGAAGGGGCTCGAGCGATCCCTTTTTTTTCTTTCAATTTTCTGAGTCAACGGTTATGAGGAGAGAGAGGGGAGGTGAGTGTATATAATAATATATTTATTATTTTATTTTAAATTTTCCTTTATAAAGCCACTTTTAATTTCGACCTCAAAACGAGACCCACCGCCTGTCGTCCATAGCTAATTACCCCCATTCCGAACACAATGGGATATGTATCGTAGGCTGATTCGACCACTTCGATCGGTTTCCGTTAAAATCAACATATAACTATATATATTGATTTTGAACGCGCATTTCAATTTACCGGGGTCACGTACTAACTCTATAAATCCCAGAAAAATATTTTCTAGCTTCGTATTGACTATACGGTCCTAACAAAACTAGTTTCGTTGAATTTCGAGACCATTAGAAAAATGGCCATTTTCCAGTCGATTAAAATCAACTGAAACTGGTCAAACGCGTTTTCCTTCGCCACGCTCACATATTGATTCGAAAAACTATGAAATTTAAAACCTAGCAATAATTTGACATCACGGATCCAACAAAAGTGGTTTCGTCGAAATCCGAGGTCGCTTACAAAATGTCCATTTTTAAGGGCCTGAATTCCATAGCGACTATTCAGAATTTTCAACTGGACATATCTTTTGATTCCCGCTATGAAATTTCGATTGGTCAAATTCGCTGGAAAGATATTATCAATTAGATCCTAATGTTTTTTGTTTCACTAAAATCCGGATTGTTTTGCACCCGGTACATCCGATTGAAGTTTGAAATCGAATTATCGAACTACCGCGCCATTTTCAATTCTATTTATAATTATATATATATATATAATTATTTATATTCTAACGACGACGTATATAATATATACGTTCAATTTCTATATTCAAAATAAATTTTTCGTTGTTTTTATTTAAAATAATTCATTTTAAATAATTAAAATTCGCTAAAATCGCCAAAATAAAAATTTTAAACTGGCCCAGATTTTCGGGTTGTTACAATATACGTCGATCTCCAAGTACATCTGGACGATCACCAACCGATTCTCTCCTCTTGGGTGTACAGCCCAATCAAGATCATCAGTAATTATCCAAACGATGTTAAGACCTCCGGTCTTCAACTACCGTCTTCATCTTCAACTTATCATTGAATCAGTTACTCAGAATGAGATAAACCCGGTCTTTCTGAACAAATCGCGTATATAATAAACAAGTGTTACACAAACACAACATACGCCTCATTCCAATTCATCAGTCACTAACCGTAAATTAGTAAGAGAACAATTCCCTAGATATTAACCCCGAGGGCCGAAACCAACATCAGATCAATACCCAGGAAACCATTCTTCTTAACTAACCTACAGTTAGTTTCTAAATTTCACATTCTTAGGGAAAGGTTCCCGTTAATTATATCAAAGATAAATTCTTTTAAATTTATTCTTTAATCTTCCTTTGAATATCATTTCAAACTAGTCGGGATTAACGCACCTGACCGAAGTAATTATTTGTTAAATTTCCTAATCCCAACCTATAAATCCCATGAAGCAAAACTGGTAATACTTCATATCTAACACCACGGTGTTATCGGTAAATTCAATTTCCATTACGTTCCAATCTAATTAAAGATTTAACTATCGCTTGGAGCAAAACTGGTGATACTCCATTCTCGATCCTTTCAATCTAATTAAAGATTCATTAAAACTCCACTTAGTTTTAATCTTTAACTGGGTTAAAGAACCAATGTCATTTAAAACACGGTTCACGATAAACCCAAAATCACATTCCATTCTATCAGTCCCTAACCATAAATTAGTAAGAGAACAGTTCCCTAAATATTAACCCCGAAGGCCGAAACCAACATTAGATCAATATCCAATAAACCATTTAACTTAACCGATCCCCAGTTTGTTCCTGATTTTCTTAACTCCATTTGGGTTTAAGAACTGTATTATTGAAGATACCGTTCTCGGAAAACCCAAAATCCCATTTGATATTAAATACAAGGCTCTGAATAGAAAATATATCGGCTTATATTCAATATCAAATTCTGAAACCAACAAATATCGTATTGGAAATAACGATATAAATATCTTCCAAATTTCCATAACAATATCTGTATAGTCACGAAATCCAACGTCGAACTATTCCGAAGATGATTTCGATTCAAATCCATTCCAATTCATATATTGGAAATTTCTGGTTGTTTTAAAACCATTTCAAATCTAGTTCAAAACTAGTTCATTTCATTAAAAATATATTTTTATCTTTCCAAATAGGGAATTTTTCATCCCAGTTCTCTCTAAATCATTTATTATGATTTTACACAAATAATTAATATTTTTAATAATTTTATCAAGGCACGTACAGTCGATTTCCAATAACGGCCACCGAACTGCACTTACAACGACCTTTTCTAAATTTGATTTGGGCGTATCTCCAAATCCAACCGTTAGATTTCAAATTTCTAATATTCATTGGAAAGCACTTTTCGATACGAACCCAATGTTCCCGGTTTCAGGAGAATCCGACGGTCGGATCTCCCGTAACGTCAATTCGAAGTCAATGGTCGAAATTCGCGAACTACCGCGGTGCGGCGCGTTCTATTCAGACCATTTAATATATATAATATATATATTGTATATATTTCATCAATTTCAATTCAAAACGTATTTTATAAATCGTTTTAAATTCGTTTTCAAAACGGTTTCAACTTCATATTCAATTTTAAATCAAAGTTGAATATTCCATATCATTAACATATAAATGATAATATTTTCAAAACGTTATATTTTGAAATCACTTCTTTTTCGATATTCGAATAAAATCGATATAAATATCGTTCGCGTCAAAATGGCGCATATCTAATCAACACGGCTTTATATATTCTATTCAACAAATGAAATTTTTCTTCAACACATGAATATATATTTTATTCAACACATGAATTTATATTTTATTTCAACACATGAATATATATTTTATTTCAACACATGAATATATATTTCTAAAATATTCTTTATTTTCTAAATTGGAATGAGGCCCAATCAATTACCATATAATGTTAATTATATGGATTCCATACAACATACGTATGTAATCGCAATGATAGATAATCAACCATCATCCAAAGTGCACTACACAACTGTCTATCAACCCATCGATTGACATACAACTAATTATCGGGATTAGTGTACGTCAAACGTCATCCCAATACCCGTGTGGCGTTTCAAATCAACAAACACCAATTTTATTTGTGCAGTTGGGCGACGTGTAAAATTTATCATCCCAATCAATATCAGTCAAATCAGGGTACATAAACAAATCGTCTGATTTGTAAATGAATATTTCTTTTTATTCACATACACGTTCAAAATTATATTTTCAACGATAAAATATTTTATTCAACCTATGAATATTTTATTCGGTTCATTTATTCAATAAAATGATCTTTTTTATTTTTTCTAACTTATCTTGGAAAATTTCGGTGGCATAACGGCACGATACTAGAATCGGGACAAGGCCTAGCCTTATCCCCGGTCTAATAATGGCCCACGCCATACACATACCAATCATATCAATTCATTTCACCCAGACAACCAAATTCTAACTAATAATCAAATCAACTACACAACCAAACAAACAAGTCCATGGTCTGTGGACGATGGTGTCGGGTGCTGCTAAGCACCCTCTGCATCCTAGTATATATTTTAACTAGAAAAGAAAATTTAAAGTGAGAAGTTCTCACCTTGATTTTATTCTAACACGTTTTCTGAACTGCTGAATTGTTGTTGGAGTTCCAGACTTCGCATATAAGCTCTAACCTTCAATCCATCTTTTTTTCTAGCATAAGCACACCATTATGAACAACTTTTGCCTAAGGGACTTTTCGCCAATAATGCTCCAATTCGCCAGAATTCGCGAAAGTACACGATTTTTACAGCTTTTGGACAGCAGACTTTGAACGCGTATTCTGAGCAGCTTCGAACTCCAAAATGTGACTTCCGTATAGCCAAATCGAAGAGACCGTGTTCTACAACTTTGGTCTAGAGGAGTTTTGGCTAAAAACGCACGGTTTAGGATTTATTCGCGAAATAGTGACAGGGTGTTTTGTACAAAATGGGAAATTAGTGAAAAATGTGATTTTTGAGGAGGAGGGGCCCACGGCCGGAGTTGGGTGGCCATAGGGGGGCGCCGGACCTGATGGACGTGGGGGAGGCCGCTGGTGGTGGGGTGGGGTCCACGGAGGCGGGTGGTGGTGGATTTGGGGCTAGGGTTCATGAAATTGGAAGAGGGAAAGAGGAGGAAGAAGAAGAGGAGGAGGAGAGGAAGGGGAGGAGGAGGTGGCGCCGGAGGGAGGTGGTTGCAGTGGAGGAGGGGCGGCAGCGAAGGGAAAGGGGGAGGAGGCCATTTTGGAGATTTTTTGAAAGAAAGAGGAAGAGGAAGAAAGTGAGAAATGTAAAGGAGAAATAGTGATTATATGGTCGTTTCCCGCCTATCGTCTGAATGTCAACTATATCCAACTGTCGCAGATTTCGGACACAACATAGTAGACGTGAAGACGAGTCCAACGAAACAAGTTTAATCGAATTCCGAGTTCGTTTGACTGTCCGTTAAAATTCTCAAAAATGCTCAGATAAGCTCAAGAAATGTGATTTTGGTGCACCATTTCTTCTTGCACGCTCACATGCTAACTCCAAACATCATGCCCTTTTGGTTTTAACCATTATTAGACGATACGAATCGAAAATAAACGAAATCGAATTCTGAGATCGTATCAATAACGTTCCTTTGTAAAATGACTGTCTGTTCTACCCTGAACTGTTTTAGCTCGCACGGCCACATACTAACTCCGTTCGACGCGCCCTTTTGAACTCAACAATGATTTGTCATTATGAATCCAGAAAAATTTATCTCGTCGAATTCTGAGCTCATATGCAAAATTTTACTTTTTAAGGGCTATGTATTGTTATCCGAAAAACCCCAGCCAATTGCCACTATTCCGGATATCGGAATATATCGAAGCTTATACTTTTCGGAGTTCTAAATGGGATTTTGAACTCAATGGAAGTGGTTTCGAGTCCAAATTCATCCGTATGCAAAATGTGACTTTTTGCGCCATATATAATTTCCATAGCGATTTTTCAGAATTTTAAACTGGACATATCTTTCAACTTCTAAAGTGGAATCTCAGTTTCTTGGCTTCGTTAGAAAGATATTGTTTAACAGATTCATATATTTCTTGTTTCGCTGAAATCCGATTTATTTTGAATACCGTACATTCATTTGAAATTCGAAATCGAATTTTTGAACTACCGCGCCATTTCAGGCTCGTTATATAATTACATAAAATTTATTCGTTTTAACTTCGTCGAAAATAAATTTTCCGTTGTTATTATTTAAAATAATTCATTTTAAATAATAAAAATCAGTTAAAATAACCAAAATAAAAATTTTGAACTGGCTCAGATTTTCCGGATTGTTACAATCTCCCCCACCTAAAATCTTTTCGTCCTCGAAAAGGAACGAAGCTGAAAGTTGTTTAACTAACTAACTCAACTTTCATTATTTTCATTACGGCTTAGGTTCTTCAACTTTTCAGTTTCTAAGAACTTTCAAATTTTTCAAAAATTTGGCTAACACCCTAAATTTTCGAAAAATTTCGCCATAACCTCCCCTGCACCGGGAGCATCGGGAAATCCCCAAACCGCCACATAGGCCCTCTCATCTCAAAAAGAAAAAGAAACAGCCAAGCGGCTAGCCAAGCGGCTAGACAAGCGGCTAGCCAATCGGCTCTTAAAATCATCAAATCCCCAAGAAATACAATAAACGTGTACCTATTTGTCGGGCAAACAATTTTATTCCTCTTCTCTAGCCTCCTTGCTATGACCTGCTCAATGTATACACAGGTATTTGCATGCAAATTCAAGCAATTTTCAATACAGTTCAATATTTGACTAAATTTACCATTCGTGTTCCTATTGGTTTCATTATTCTAATTAGTGAAACAAATAATCAAACGACACAACCAGCAATCAATTACTTGATTAGTTTTTCAAACATGTATCTTTTACATATATAGTCAAAAATCATGTTTTTGATGCCAAATCACCACAATAAGCCCTATCTAGTTTTGGTTCTCATACCAGTCTAATGGAAATATATAGACATCTCACTTTCGAAACCCGAACATAAATGCTGATGATGCTCGAGCGATCATCAGAATCATCTCCGAGCGACTAGAGCGTGATTCTATATCTATCCAGTATATTTGGGACATCGTATACACGCTAGCTAGGCGTATATGCAAAATCTTCATATACTAGATTGTCCAAATCAATTTAAAATAAATATTCAAATACGTATAATACGATTTAAATTCAAAACAAAAATTGTTTTCGCTTTTATTTTAAAAATATACTCTTCACACTCGTTCTAGGATACTGCTGATCCCATCTCTAACGAGTCATTCTCATTAGATATTACTAATCAAATCTCTGATGAATTCTTTCGTTCGGTTCTAATGTGTCTTGTTCTCCGAGCTCTGTAAACCAAAGCTCTGATACCAAAATGAAACGACCCGAACTTCCCCGTGAAGGAAAGCACAGATTGCTTTGAGAACACGACAAATCAGAATACAAACAGAAGAACATTTCATTGCTTATTACAACAATTCCATCAGAATACAAGAATATACAGAGTATGAATAAATATTACACATTATAAAATATCAGAGATTTAAATACATTACTGCAGTGGGAAAATAATACAAAACACAACTGAAAGAAATACACGGATACAGAGCTTTCCGAGTATCGTTCAAGTTGTAAACCAAGATCCTGTGAATATAAATCTGCAAAACCCAACTATTAGATGCCCGTGCGGAAAATAAGGGCACCCAGAGTTTAGGTTAAAACAATAAACTCCAAGTCAGTCATGTGACCGGTGTGAGAACTAAAACTGTTATAAATCTTTATTTTAAAGTTAGGTAAATCAAGGGACCACGCCGTATAACACAGAACGGGTTTCCTCCCAAGAATACCAGTGCATAAAACAAACAGCGCAATGCTAAATAAAGAACAATGAAGCTGTTATAATACCCAGGTCCCATCACTCAATGCAACGCAAGCCGGAGGATAGGGTTTTTACCTTATAATAGCCAAAGAATGCTTGATACGTTTAAAACCGATTATTTCTTAATCAGACTCCAACCGTAAATTAGTAAGAGGATGATTCCCTAAGTATTAACCCCGAAGGCCGAAACAAACATCAGACCAATACCCAGGAAACCACCCATCTTAGCTCATTTCCAGTTAGTTTCTAATTTTATATACAATCATAAATATCAATCATAGACGACATGAATGTTCCATACCACTATGCCGCCAAATATAGCTTTACAATTAAAACCGCAAAGCTCGTATTGGAAATTGGGTTTTCATCTATGAACCGAGGCAAAAGATAGTCCTCACCGAATTCGAGACGCTCTGGCCCGTGTCTCAGGAACAGAACGCATCATCCCTTGGATCGTCAGGGACGGTCCACCGATGTGGATTAAAATGCTTGAAAACTGCGTTTCCCCGCCCTATGGGGCGTAGGTGAGCCAACTAAATGACTCCATCGGTTCGAGAACGACCGATATATCTAAGGCGCCTCAAAATCCATCATCCACATACGTAATGCCAGCCAGTTCAAGCACTGACACCACTTCTAACTAGAAGAAAACGCATGTCCTCCCTGAGGTCCGTCTCCCGTTTTTGGTTCACACCGGGGTGTGAGGCTCGCGAATTAACGACACAAAGCGATGCCACAAAGGCCGTGCTTTAATCATCAACCACAAGACTCTGCCTTTCAACAGAAGCCTTGATCATTTGCATCTTAGCATGCCACACAGGCAAACCACTCTATGCAACCGATATCAGTCACACAGAATGAAATCCAATGTCAGACACACAGTCCATTTACAAGTCCGTTCTGGGTCTGAACGAAACCGGAGGCACCTTATTCCTCCCCCATATGTCCAATATAGGGGAGAGGCCCTCGCATCTCCGTCGATCTCCAAGTACGTCTGGACGATCACCAACCGATTCTCTCCTCTTGGGTGTACAGCCCAATCAAGATCATCAGTAATTATCCAAACGATGTGAAGACCTCCGGTCTTCAACCACCGTGTTCATCTTCGACTTATCGTCGAATCAGTTACTCAGAATGAGATAAACCCGGTCTTTCTGAACAACTCGCGTATATAATAAACAAGTGCTACACAAACACAACATACGCCTCATTCCAATTCATCAGTCACTAACCGTAAATAAGTAAGAGAACAATTCCCCAAATATTAACCCAGAAGGCCAAAACCAACATCAAATCAATACCCAGGAAACCATTCTTCTTAACTAACCTACAATTAGTTTCTAAATTTCACATTCTTAGGGAAAGTTTCCCGTTAATTTTATCAAAGATAAATTCTTTTAAATTTATTCTTTAATCTTCCTTTGAATATCATTTCAAACTAGTCAGGATTAACGCACCTTACCGAAGTAATTATTTGTTGAATTTCCTAATCCCAACCTACAAATCCCATGAAGCAAAACTGGTAATACTTCATATCTAACACCACGGTGTTATCGATAAATTCAATTTCCATTACGTTCCAATCTAATTAAAGATTTAACTATCGCTTGGAGCAAAACTGGTGATACTCCATTCTCGATCCTTTCAATCTAATTAAAGATTCATTAAAACTCCACTTAGTTTTAATCTTTAACTGGGTTAAAGAACCAATGTCATTTAAAACACGGTTCACGATAAACCCAAAATCACATTCCATTCTATCAGTCCCTAACCATAAATTAGTAAGAGAACAGTTCCCTAAATATTAACCCCGAAGGCCGAAACCAACATCAGATCAATATCCAAGAAACCATTCAACTTAACTGATGCCCAGTTAGTTCCTGATTTTCTTAACTCCATTTCGGTTTAAGAACAGTATTATTAAAGATACCGTTCTCGACAAACCCAAAATACCATTTGATATTAAATACAAGTCTCTGAATAGAAAATATATCAACTTATATTCAATATCAAATTCTGAAACCAACAAATATCATATTGGAAATAACGATATAAATATCTTCCAAATTTCCATAACAATATCTGTATAATCACGAAATCCAACATTGAACTATTTCGAAGATGATTTCGATTCAAATCCATTCCAATTCATATATTGGAAATTTCTGGTTGTTTTAAAACCATTTCAAATCTAGTTCAAAACTAGTTCATTTGGATAAAAATATATTTTTATCTTTCCAAATAGGGAATTTTTCAACTCAGTTCTCTCTAAATCATTTAATATGATTTTACACAAATTATAAATATTTTTAATAATTTTATCAAGGCCCGTACAGTCGATTTCCAATAACGGCCACCGAACTGCACTTACAACGACCTTTTCTAAATTTGATTTGGACGTATCTCCAAATACAGCCAATAGATTTAAAATTTCTAATATTCGTTGGAATGCTCTTTTCGATACGAACCAAACGGTCCCGGTTTCAGGAGAATCCAACGGTCGGATCTCCCGTAACGTCAATTCGAAGTCAATGGTCGAAATTCGCGAACTGCCGCGGTGCGGCGCGTTCTATTCAGGCCATTTAATATATATAATATATATATTATATATATTTCATCGATTTTAATTCAAAACGTATTTTATAAATCGTTTTAAATTTGTTTTCAAAACAGTTTCAACTTCATATTCAATTTTAAATCAAAATTGAATATTCCATATCATTAACATATAAATGATAATATTTTCAAAACGTTATATTTTGAAATCACTTCTTTTTCGATATTCGAATAAAATCGATATAAATATCGTTCGCGTCAAAATGGCGCATATTTAATCAACACGGCTTTATATATTATATTCAACAAATGAAAATTTTCATCAACACATGAATATATATTTTATTCAACACATGAATTTATGTTTTATTTCAACACATGAATATATATTTTATTTCAATACATGAATATATATTTTATTTCAACACATGAATATATATTTTATTTCAACACATGAATATATATTTCTAAAATATTCTTTATTTTCTAAATTGGAATGAGGCTCAATCAATTACCATATAATGTTAATTATATGGATTCCATACAACACATGTATATAATCGCAATGATAGATAATCAACCATCATCCAAAGTGCACTACACAGCTGTCTATCAACCCATCGATTGACATACAACTAATTATCGGGATTAGTGTACGTCTAACGTCATCCCAATACCCGTGTGGGGTTTCAAATCAACAAACACCAATTTTATTTATGCAGTTGGGCGACTTGTAAAATTTATCGTCCCAATCAATATCAGTCAAATCAGTGTACATAAACAAATCATCTGATTTGTACATGAATATTTCTTTTTATTCACATACACGTTCAAAATTATATTTTCAACGATAAAATATTTTATTCAACCTATGAATATTTTATTTGGTTCATTTATTTAATAAAATGATCTTTTTTATTTTTTCTAACTTATTTTAGAAAATTACGGCGGCATAACGACACGATACTAGAATCGGGACAAGGCCTAGCCTTATCCCCGGTCTAATAATGGTCCACGCCATACACATACCAATCATATCAATTCATTTCACCCAGACAGCACCGTCTACATCCTAGTATATATTTTAACTAGAAAAGAAAATTTAAAATGAGAAGTTCTCACCTTGATTTTATTCTAACACGTTTTCTGAACTGCTGAATTGTTGTTGGAGTTCCAGACTTCGCATACAAGCTCTAACTTTCAATCCATCTTTTTTTCTAGCATAAGCACGCCATTCTGAACAACTTTCGCCTAAGGGACTTTTTGCCAAAAATGCTCCAATTCGCCGGAATTCGCGAAAGTACACGATTTTACAGCTTTTGGACAGCAGACTTTGAACGCGTTTTCCGAGCAGTTCCGAACTCCAAAATGTGACTTCCATATAGCCATATGGAAGAGAAAATCGTGCTCTACAACTTTGTTCTAGAGGAGTTTTGGCTAAAAACGCACGGTTTGGGAGTTATTCGCGAAATAGTGATAGGGTGTTTTGTGCAAAACGGAAAATTAGTGAAAAATGTGATTTTTGAGGAGGAGGGGCCCACGGCCGGAGTTGGGTGGCCGTAGGGGGGCGCTGGACCTGATGGACGTGGGGGAGGCCGCTGGTGGCGGGGTGGGGTCCACGGAGGCGGGTGGTGGTGGATTTGGGGCTAGGGTTCATGAAATTGGAAGAGGGAAAGAGGAGGAAGAAGAAGAGGAGGAGGAGAGGAAGGGGAGGAGGTGGTGCCGGAGGGAGGTGGTGGCAGTGGAGGAGGGGCGGCAGCGAAGGGAAAGGGGGAGGAGACCATTTTGGAGTTTTTTGAAAGTAAGAGGAAGAGGAAGAAAGTGAGAAATGTAAAGGAGAAAAAGTGATTATATGCTCGTTTCTCGCCTATCGTCCGAACGTCGACGATATCCAACTGCCGCGGCTTTCGGACACAACATAGTAGACGTGAAGACGAGTCCAACGAAATAAGTTTCATCGAATTCCGAGTTCGTTTGACCATCCGTTAAAATTCTCAAAAATGCTCAGATAAGCTCAAAAAATGCGATTTTGGCGCACCATTTCTTCTTGCACGCTCACATGCTAAATCCAAACATCATGCCCTTTTGGTTTTAACAATTATTAGACGATACGAATCCAAAAAAAAAACGGAATCGAATTCTGAGATCGTATCAATAACATTCCTTTGTAAAATGACTGTCTGTTTTACCCTGAACTGTTTTAGCTCGCACGGCCACATACTAACTCCGTTCGACGCGCCCTTTGGAACTCAACAATGATTTGTCATTATGAATCCAGAAAAATTTATCTCGTCGAATTCTGAGCTCATATGCAAAATTTTACTTTTTAAGGGCTATGTTATTGTTAACCGAAAAACCCCAGCCAATTGCCACTATTCCGGATATCGGAATATATCGAAGCATATACTTTTTGGAGTTCTAAACGGCATTTTGAACTAAATGGAGGTGGTTTCGAGTCCAAATTCATCCATATGCAAAATGTGACTTTTTGCGCCATATATAATTTCCATAGCGATTTTTCAGAATTTTAAACTGGACATATCTTTCAACTTCTAAAGTGAAATCTCAGTTTCTTGGATTCGTTAGAAAGATACTGTTTAACAGATTCATATATTTCTTGTTTCGCTGAAATCCGATTTATTTTGAATCCTGTACATTCATTTGAAATTCGAAATCGAATTTTCGAACTACCGTGCCATTTCAGGCTCGTTATATAATTAAATAAAATTTATTCGTTTTAACTTCGTCAAAAATAAATTTTCCGTTGTTATTATTTAAAATAATTCATTTTAAATAATCGAAATCTGTTAAAATAACCAAAATAAAAATTTTAAACTAGTTCAGATTTTCCGGGTTGTTACAATCTCCCCCACTTAAAATCTTTTCGTCCTCGAAAAGGAACAAAGCTGAAAGTTGTTTAACTAACTAACTCAACTTTCATTATTTTCATTACCGCTTAGGTTCTTCAACTTTTCAGTTTCTAAGAACTTTCAAATTTTTCAAAAATTTGGCTAACACCCTAAATTTTCGAAAAATTTCGCCATAACCTCCCCTGCACCGGGAGCATCGGAAAAATCCCCAAACCGCCACATAGACCCTCTCATCTCAAAAAGAAAAAGAAACAGCCAATCGGCTCATAAAATCATAAAATCCCCAAGAAATACAATAAACGTGTACCTATTTGTCGGGCAAACAATTTTATTCCTCTTCTCTAGCCTCCTTGCTATGACCTACTCAATGTATACACATGTATATGCATGCAAATTCAAGCAATTTTCAATACAGTTCAATATTTGACTAAATTTACCATTCGTGTTCCTATTGGATTCATTATTCTAATTAGTGAAACAAATAATCAAACAACACAACCAGCAATCAATTAGTTGATTAGTTTTTCAAACATGTATCTTTTACATATATAGTCAAAAATCATGTTTTTGATGCCAAATCACCACAATAAGCCCTATCTAGTTTTGGTTCTCATACCAGTCTAATGGAAATATATAGACATCTCACTTTCGAAACCCGAACATAAATGCTGATGATGCTCGAGCGATCATCAGAATCATCTCCGAGCGACTAGAGTGTGATTCTATATCTATCCAGTATATTTGGGACTTTGTAACGACCTGCATTCTACGCATCATAGGATCGTAGAATATTTATTTCTGTCGCATACGAAGTCGTATGGTCATGTAACTTTGGGAGACGACTATTGGGGTCATTTCCCATGTTCATGATTTTTCCCGATTTTTAAATGACCATTTTACCCCTATTTGGTATTGTTTTGGCCATAACTTTTGAATGGAAAGGAATTTTGACCTGAACCACTTCCACTGGCTCCGGATGATGGTCCCTCTTTCCGTAGAGTGGTCACATTAGCCAAACGGACTCACCGTTTGGGAGATATGGCTGAAACAAGTTACAGATGGTGAAAAACAGCTTAATTGGGCTTAACCGGGTGATTAACAGCTAGGCCCAAAGGGGAATTTCGGGATTAGAAGTTTAAAAGGGCTGTTAGGGTTTGGAGAATACCGTTTTCTCATTTTTCAGCCGTCACTATTCATTCCTCTTAACCTAGCCATGACCTCTACCCTCTAAATCTCTTCAAAACACCTCTTAATCACTTTCTAATTGAAGATTAGGCTTAGCAAACATCAAATCAAGGAGTATTAGCATGAGAACCGAGGTAGAGCTGTTGTGTAAGATTGGGAACAGCGCCAAATCAGAGAATATTTCAGTTTGGGGTTTTAGTTGTGGCAAAGGTGAGTGATTTGCATAGTTTTTGCACTAATTACAGTAATTAAGGGTAATTAGTGAAGATTAGCGAATTTACACACTAATAAATTCTGGAAAAATGTCTATAAATTCTTAAATAATATTTTATGCCTCTGTTAGAAAATTTGGACGATTCGATTAAGTTTTACTAAGTATGTGCTTAAACATGATTAAGAAGGATTAAGGGGAAAGCATGGGTTTTGGGTATGTTCGATCTAAAGCATTTCATGTAAATGATGTTTTAATGTTTTTGATTGATTCTATATGTTGTTACTGCTGTTTGGAATGTTTTGTAATGTCATAGGAAGTTTAGAATGGTTGAAAACGCCATCGTTCGGCGAAAATAGCTTGCTGGAAAAAGTTGCAGATTTTCAGAACCGGTTAGGAAGAACACCCGATCCGAACCAGATAGGAGGAGGAGATCCGATCTGAACCGGATAGGAGGAGGAGATCCGATCCGAACCGGATAGGAGGAGGAGATCCGATCCGAACCGAATAGAAGGAGGAGATCCGAACCGAACCGGATAGGAGGAGGCACCCGAACCGAACCGGATAGGAGGAGGAGATCCGAACCGAACCGGATAGAGGAGGAGACCCGAACTGAACCGGATAGGAGGAGGATGCCCGAACCGAACCGAATAGGAGGAAGAGACCCGAACCGAACCGAAGAAGACCATAACCCGAGATGCATAGGTAGTCCAAATGGGAAGTTTGTACCAAGGATTCAGATGGGAATCAACAAGTTAACTTCATGATTGGGCTTTGCCGCGGGACGTGTGCTAAGGGGCTGTCGATGTCTGTAACTTTGGATCACTATGTATAGGGGGTACGTGAACGGATTCAGGGCCACAGTGGTCTAGGTACGACTAAAAGAGCTATAGACCAATGAAGTGGGGTCATTTGTAAAGGTTTAGTCATGACTCCATGGGGTAAGCTTGGTGGTAGCAGTAGTTGTACAAGCCGAACTCCGTCACTACTTCGATGGGTCTAGTGGTTGAAAGCGGTATACATCGTATGCTTTATGCACTGAGCGAGAGATGTGAGGATGGTTTCCATGATTGAATTGTTTGCTATCACTATGACATGCACACCCCCACCCCCGTATTTCTTTACACCATATGTTGATGGCACCTTAGAGTATTGTACAGTATGTAGTGCTAACTCTTTGGTTGCAGGTCCAGGTTCAGGTATGGTTTAGTATACATGTTATTGTTCTGTTTAGCTGCTTATCGCTCATACCAGACTTTTTGTCTGACCCAGAGTTTTATGTCTCTTCTTATTACTCTGGGTGCTCACACGAGCAGACTAGAGACAGGTTAGCTGGTGATGCACGGGTAGATGATCCGGAGACGAGCAGGAGGCTTCCACGTAATATATATATATAGTATTCTCCCTGTGTTGTTGAAGATCATTGCTTGGGCATTGGTGGTGCATCTTCCACTTTAGCTTTCTTTTGTTTAGAGACAGTAGATTTTGAAAAGTTGTAATAAGCTGTATTTGGATTTCCGCTGCTCTGATGTTGACATTTATTATTAGTTATCAGCTTATGCACTGTCTCACCTGTTTTATGTCAAATATGTTATTATTATATTTTATTCCATGCGCTGTGAGACATTCTACAGGTTCCTTGATTAGTTCATTCTCTTCTTTCCTTTCTCCTGATGATCGTCCCGTGCTAGTCGGGCATGTGTATAGCGCACTTTTGGAGGAAATGCAGGCTGGTGCGGGGCGGGCCGTCACACTTGGTATCAGAGCTCTAGGTTGCATAGTTAACCTAGGGAAGTCATCAGGGAGAGATAATATACGTATACGAGAGAGCGTATTTGTGATTATTTTGGTTTTAAAAGCTATATATATATATACTATTAGTAGTATAAGGATGAAGTCGTACTGCACTAGTACCACTATGGAGTCGTTAATCGTTTTCTTTTTCAGATTGACGATGAGCCGAGATACTAGAGGTGCTGGTAGGGGAGCCAATAATGGGAATGCTGCTGACATGAGGACGATGTTTACTGACCTCATGAGAGAGATGCTTAGAGATGTACGGAGGGCAGCTCCCAATGATGGAAATGATGGTGGTCCAATAGTGCAGGCGCCGAGGGTCGACTTCGCCAAGATGAATAAGGATTATACTAGCCTTGGTGGGAAGCCATTTCACGGATCGGAGTCGGCCACGGATGTTCAAGTTGGTTGGATAGTTGCGAACGTATCTTCGAGGATTTGGGTATCGAGGATGCAATGAAGAGAAAGCTAGCGTCCCGTCAGCTGCAAGGGCGGGCGATGAATTGGTGGAATGCTATAAAAGAAGCTACTCCCGAAGATCAGATTACTTGGGAGCAGTTTAAAGCTCGCTTTAGCGAGAAGTTCATTCCAGCTGCTCAGAAGTCAGTGCTGTTTAAGAAATTCTTGGAGCTCAAGCAGAATGGCAGAGCTGTCTCGGAGTATATTGCTGAATTTGACACTTTGTCGAAATATAGGTTATCTCTTATTGATACTGCCGAGAAGAAGAATGAGAAGTTCATAACCGGTTTGGATCAGTACTTGGGGGAAAGGCTTATTAACCACATCGACGAGTCGTTTGAGTCGATTGTGGGGAAAGCATTGAGGTCAGAAAGTCTCTACCCTAAGCCGAAAACTGAGGTTGCATCTGCAGAAGAGCTAAAACCACAAGCAAGTGGTGGGGGCAAGGGTGGTTCCCAGAATAAGAGAAAGCAGAGTCAGACTAAGGATGGCCAGAAGAAGAAGAATAAGCAAGATGTTGAGTGCTTCAGCTGTGGTAAGAAGGGCCATTATGCAAGTAATTGTCGGGCCAAGCCAGCGGATAGGAAGTGCTTCAACTGTGGCCAAATGGGACATCACAAGGACAAGTGTCCACAGCCCCCTAAAGAAAAGCAAATGGTGAAAGCATATGCTCTTAATGCTATTCCTTCTTCGTCGAATGCCCCAACAGCGGCGGAGAAAGGAAAGAATGTCGTCATTCAAGGTATGCTTTCTGTTTATGATGTTCCCGTTAGAGTTTTGTTTGATACCGGAGCTTCCAGTTCTTTCATATCTAGTGACCTGGTAGATAGGCTGGGATTGGAGCCCGAGATTGTTGATAGACCTTTAGTAGTGACGAACCCGATTGGTAGTTCGACTAGCCTTAGCATGATTTGTCGTAATGTTGTCTTATCGAGTCATGGATGCATGTTTGTTTGTGATTGCTTTGTTTTGGGCTTTACTGGGTTTGGCATTATTTTGGGAGTAGATTGGCTCCAAAGATACGGGGTGGTGGTAGACTGTGAGGGCTTTTTAGTGACAGCTAGAGCGGATGATGGGCGGAGGATAGTGTTTGGTGGTCTACCCAGTAAGGGGGTATTGGCTAGTTTTCTAAACTCCCTCGACATTCCGCATAGTGAGTTGTTAGGTTTGCCCGTGGTTGGCCAGTATCCGGATGTTTTCGAAGAGGTGACCGGACTTCCACCACACCGAGAGATTGAGTTCCGTATTGATTTGGTAAAAGATGCCAGGCCTATAGTGATGCCACTTCGTCGTATGGCACCAAGAGAGCAACGAGAGCTCGAAGGGCAAGTCAGCGATCTTTTGAAGAAGGGATTTATCAGAAGTAGTGTTTCTGAATGGGGAGCACCAGTTGTGTTTGCTACCAAGGCGGATGGTTCCCTTCGTTTGTGTGTAGACTACCGCGAGTTGAATAAAGTGACGAGGAAGAATAAGTATCCTCTACCACGGATAGATGATTTGTTCGATCAGTTGAGTGGCGCGAGAATATTTTCTCAGTTGGATCTCGCGACAGGTTTTCATCAGCTTAGAGTGGAAGCTGAGAGTATAGCTAAAACGGCATTTCGGACGCCGTCTGGATTTTATGAGTGGTTGGTCATGCCATTCGGGCTGACCAATGCCCCAGCATATTTTGTGGATCTTATGAATAGGGTATTCAGAGATCAGTTGAATAAGTTTGTCCTTGTGTTCGTTGATGATATTTTGGTCTATTCGAGGACAGAGGAAGAACACAAGGAACATTTAAGAATAGTGATGGAGGTGTTGAGAAAACACCAACTGAAAGCAAAGTTTTCTAAGTGTCACTTCTGGAAGAGGGAAGTGAGGTTCTTGGGCCATGTTGTATCAGAGAATGGTATTGCCGTGGACCCGGCGAAGGTGGCTACGGTACAGGATTGGCCTACGCCCAAGAATGCAACGGATGTAAGAAGTTTCTTGGGGTTAGCTGGATATTATCGTAAGTTTATCCAAGGTTTCTCCAAGATAGCAGCACCACTGACCCAGTTGACCAAGAAGAATCAGGCTTTTGTCTGGAATGAAAGGTGCGAGAATGCGTTCAAGAGTCTAAAGGACAAGTTGATAAGCGCACCAGTGTTAGTCATTCCTAAGGGGAATGAAGAGATGACGGTATACACGGATGCCTGTGGTACCGGACTGGGTACTGTATTGATGCAAAGCGGTAGGGTTGTAGCTTATGCAAGTCGGCAGTTGAAACCGCACAAGAGAAGATACCCTACCCATGATTTAGAATTGGCAGCGATCGTGTTCGCATTAAAGATGTGGAGACACTATCTCTTGGGAGAAAGATTTGAGCTGTTTACAGATCATAAGTCGTTGAAGTATCTCTTCTCCCAGAAGGATTTAAATCTCCGTCAGCAGAGATGGTTAGAATTTTTGGCTTCCTATGACTTTGACATTGCATATACACCGGGAAAAGGCAATGCGGTGGCTGATGCATTGAGTAGGAGACATGCCAGCTTAGGCGCTATGTTTCTAGAATGGAAGCAACTGGAGTATATCGCGGGGTTTGATTTCAGACCAAAGTGCGAACTGAATCCAGAAATGTTAGCAAGTTTGACGATCAGACCCACTTTGATTGAGCGGATCAACTCTAGTCAGAGGGACGATCCTAACCTATTGGAAATCATCTCCAAGTTAGAGATGGGTATCGATGAGGAGATGAACAAGTATGGGCTTGATCGAGATGGATGGCTTAGAAAGGATGGAAGACTAGTCGTACCCAATGTCAATGGATTGAGAGATGAAGTGCTTAGAGAATGTCATCACTCAAAGCTGACTATACACCCCGGTGGTAACAAGATGTATCGAGATATGAAGCAGACCTATTACTGGGAAGGGATGAAAAGAGACGTTGGGAAGTTTATATCCAAATGCATGAATTGCCAGCTAGTTAAAGCCGAGCAAAAGAAGCCTAGTGGGTTGTTACAACCCTTAGAGATTCCCGAATGGAAATGGGAGCAAGTCTCGATGGATTTCATCGATGGTTTACCAAGGACTAGATCGGGACATGATAGCATTTGGGTGATTGTGGACCGATTGACTAAAAGTGCAAGATTTATACCAGTCAAATCAACCAGAACGGCAGCTAAATTAGCAGAATTGTATATGAAATGGGTAGTGAGATTCCATGGAGTACCTAAAAGCATTGTGAGCGACCGAGACCCGTTGTTCACTAGTGGGTTTTGGAGGAGCTTACAAGAGGCTTTGGGGTCAGAGTTACATCTCAGTACCGCATATCATCCTCAGACCGACGGTCAAACGGAGAGGGTGAATCGTATATTGGAAGATCTCTTGAGAGCTTGTATATTGGATTTTGGTGGATCATGGGATGACCATTTGCATCTAGTAGAGTTTGCATATAATAATAGCTACCAATCCAGTATCGGTATGGCTCCATATGAAGCTTTGTACGGAAGACCGTGCAACTCACCATCATGTTGGATAGAGACTGGCGAGAAGTTTGTGCTTGGACCAGATGTGGTGAGGGAAACTTCAGATAAGATTAAGGTCATTCAACAACGAATGAAAGCTGCTCAGGATAGGCAGAAGAGTTATGCTGATAAGAGGAGAAGAGACTTGAAATTCTCCGTTGGTGACTTGGTGTTCGTCAAGATCTCTCCGTTGAAGAGGGTGATTCGATTTGGCAGGAGAGGCAAGTTGGCACCAAGATTTGTTGGGCCATTCCCTGTTCTTGAATTAGTCGGGAATTTGGCGTATAGAGTTGGCTTACCAGAGAAGATGGCAGGAGTTCACAATGTATTTCATGTTTCCCAACTAAGGAAGTTCGTTCACGACTCAGATGTGACTATTTCACCTGATCAGTTGGAAGACTTCGAAGTAGAACCCGAGGCGGTTGGGAACCGCAAGCCGGCCCGTATTGTCGAGCACGACATGAAGCAACTTCGAAGGAAGGCGGTGAAGCTAGTCAAGGTTCAGTGGGGGCGAGGACGAGAATGATTGTACTTGGGAGACAGAGGAGAACATTAGGAAGACTTATCCGGAACTCTTTGCCTGGTAAGATTTTGACTTCGATTCAGTTTTCCGCATGCTAGGGTAGGCTTGTTGTTTGTTTTGCACGTTTGATTGTTGTATATGGTTGTTAGGCATGCGGAATCTTTTGTATGTTTTGGGTTAAGGAATTTCGGGGACGAAATTTCTTAAGGGGGGGAGAGTGTAACGACCCGCATTCTACGCATCATAGGATCGTAGAATATTTATTTCTGTCGCATACGAAGTCGTATGGTCATGTAACTTTGGGAGACGACTATTGGGGTCATTTCCCATGTTCATGATTTTTCCCGATTTTTAAATGACCATTTTACCCCTATTTGGTATTGTTTTGGCCATAACTTTTGAATGGAAAGGAATTTTGACCTGAACCACTTCCACTGGCTCCGGATGATGGTCCCTCTTTCCGTAGAGTGGTCACATTAGCCAAACGGACTCACCGTTTGGGAGATATGGCTGAAACAAGTTACAGATGGTGAAAAACAGCTTAATTGGGCTTAACCGGGTGATTAACAGCTAGGCCCAAAGGGGAATTTCGGGATTAGGAGTTTAAAAGGGTTGTTAGGGTTTGGAGAATACCCTTTTCTCATTTTTCAGCCGTCACTATTCATTCCTCTTAACCTAGCCATGACCTCCACCCTCTAAATCTCTTCAAAACACCTCTTAATCACTTTCTAATTGAAGATTAGGCTTAGCAAACATCAAATCAAGGAGTATTAGCACGAGAACCGAGGTAGAGCTGCTGTGTAAGATTGGGAACAGCGCCAAATCAGAGAATATTTCAGTTTTGGGGTTTTAGTTGTGGCAAAGGTGAGTGATTTGCATAGTTTTTGCACTAATTACAGTAATTAAGGGTAATTAGTGAAGATTAGCGAATTTACACAATAATAAATTCTGGAAAAATGTCTATAAATTCTTAAATAATATTTTATGCCTCTGTTAGAAAATTTGGACGATTCGATTAAGTTTTACTAAGTATGTGCTTAAACATGATTAAGAAGGATTAAGGGGAAAGCATGGGTTTTGGGTATGTTCGATCTAAAGCATTTCATGTAAATGATGTTTTAATGTTTTTGATTGATTCTATATGTTGTTACAGCTGTTTGGAATGTTTTGTAATGTCATAGGAAGTTTAGAATGGTTGAAAACGCCGTCGTTCGGTGAAAATAGCTTGCTGGAAAAAGTTGCAGATTTTCAGAACCGGTTAGGAAGAACACCCGATCCGAACCGGATAGGAGGAGGAGATCCGATCCGAACCGGATAGGAGGAGGAGATCCGATCCGAACCGGATAGGAGGAGGAGATCCGATCCGAACCGAATAGAAGGAGGAGATCCGAACCGAACCGGATAGGAGGAGGCACCCGAACCGAACCGGATAGGAGGAGGAGATCCGAACCGAACCGGATAGAGGAGGAGACCCGAACTGAACCGGATAGGAGGAGGATGCCCGAACCGAACCGAATAGGAGGAAGAGACCCGAACCGAACCGAAGAAGACCATAACCCGAGATGCAAAGGTAGTCCAAATGGGAAGTTTGTACCAAGGATTCAGATGGGAATCAACGAGTTAACTTCATGATTGGGCTTTGCTGCGGGACGTGTGCTAAGGGGCTGTCGATGTCTGTAACTTTGGATCACTATGTATAGGGGGTACGTGAACGGATTCAGGGCCACAGTGGTCTAGGTACGACTAAAAGAGCTATAGACCAATGAAGTGGGGTCATTTGTAAAGGTTTAGTCATGACTCCATGGGGTAAGCTTGGTGGTAGCAGTAGTTGTAAAAGCCGAACTCCGTCACTACTTCGATGGGTCTAGTGGTTGAAAGCGGTATACATCGTATGCTTTATGCACTGAGCGAGAGATGTGAGGATGATTGCCATGATTGAATTGTTTGCTATCACTATGACATGCACACCCCCACCCCCGTATTTCTTTACACCATATGTTGATGGCACCTTAGAGTATTGTACAGTATGTAGTGCTAACTCTTTGGTTGCAGGTCCAGGTTCAGGTATGGTTTAGTATACCTGTTATTGTTCTGTTTAGCTGCTTATCGCTCATACCAGACTTTTTGTCTGACCCAGAGTTTTATGTCTCTTCTTATTACTCTGGGTGCTCACACGAGCAGACTAGAGACAGGTTAGCTGGTGATGCACGGGTAGATGATCCGGAGACGAGCAGGAGGCTTCCACGTAATATATATATAGTATTCTCCCTGTGTTGTTGAAGATCACTGCTTGGGCATTGGTGGTGCATCTTCCATTTTAGCTTTCTTTTGTTTAGAGACAGTAGATTTTGAAAAGTTGTAATAAGATGTATTTGGATTTCCGCTGCTCTGATGTTGACATTTATTATTAGTTATCAGCTTATGCACTGTCTCACCTGTTTTATGTCAAATATGTTATTATTATATTTTATTCCATGCGCTGTGAGACATTCTACAGGTTCCTTGATTAGTTCATTCTCTTCTTTCCTTTCTCCTGACGACCGTCCCGTGCTAGTCGGGCATGTGTACAGCGCACTTTTGGAGGAAATGCAGGCTGGTGCGGGGCGGGCCGTCACAGACTTCGTATACACGCTAGCTAGGCGTATATGCAAAATCTTCATATACTAGATTGTCCAAATCAATTTAAAATAAATATTCAAATACGTATAATACGATTTAAATTCAAAACAAAATTTGTTTTCGTTTTTATTTTAAAAATATACTCTTTACACTCGTTCTAGGGTACTACTGATCCCGTCTCTAACAAGTCATTCTCATTAGATATTACTAATCAAATCTCTGATGAATTCTTTCGTTCGGTTCTAATGTGTCTTGTTCTCCGAGCTCTGTAAACCAAAGCTCTGATACCAAAATGAAACGACCCGAACTATCCCGTGAAGGAAAGCACGGATTGCTTTGAGAACACGACAAATCAGAATACAAACAGAAGAACATTTCATTGCTTATTACAACAATTCCATCAGAATACAAGAATATACAGAGTATGAATAAATATTACACATTATAAAATATCAGAGATTTAAATACATTACTGCAGCGGGAAAATAATACAAAACACAACTGAAAGAAATACACGGATACAGAGCTTTCCGAGTATCGTTCCAGCTGTAAACCAAGATCTTGTGAATATAAATCTGCAAAACCCAACTACTAGCTGCCCGTGCGGAAAATAAGGGCACCTAGAGTTTAGGTTAAAACAATAAACTCCAGGTCAGTCATGTGACTGGTGTGAGAACTAAAACAGTTATAAATCTTTATTTAAAAGTTAGGTAAATCATGGGACCACGCCGTATAACACGGAACGGGTTTCCTCCCAAGAATACCAGTGCATAAAACAAACAGCGCAATGCTAAATAAAGAACAATGAAGCTGTTATAACACCCAGGTCCTATCACACAATGCAACGCAAGCCGGAGGATAGGGTTTTTACCTTATAATAGCCAAAGAATGCTTGATACGTTTAAAACCGATTATTTCTTAATCAGACTCCAACCGTAAATTAGTAAGAGGACGATTCCCTAAGTATTAACCCCGAAGGCTGAAACCAACATCAAACCAATACCCAGGAAACCACCGATCTTAGCTCGTTTCCAGTTAGTTACTAATATTATATACAATCATAAATATCAATCATAGACGATATGAATGTCCCATACCACTATGCCGCCAAATATAGGTTTACAATTAAAACCGCAAAGCTCGTATTGTAAATTGGGTTTCCATCTATGAACTGAGGCAAAAGATAGTCCTCACCGAATTCGAGATGCTCTAGACCGTGTCTCAGGAATATAATGCATCGTCCCTTGGATCGTCAGGGTTGGTCCACCGTGTGGATTAAAATGCCTGAACACTGCGTTTCCCCGCCCTATGGGGCGTAGGTGAGCCAACTAAATGACTCCATCGATTCGAGAACGACCGATATATCCGAGGCGCCTCAAAATCCATCATCCACATAAGTAATGCCAGCCATTTCAAGCACTGACACCACTTCTATCTAGAAGAAAACGCATGTCCTCCCTGAGGTTCGTCTCCCGTTTTTGTTTCACACTGGGGTGTGAGGCTCGCGAATTAACGTTACACAAAGCGATGCCACAAAGGCCGTGCTTTGATCACCAACCACAAGACTCTGCTTTTCAACAGAAGCCTTGATCATTTGCATCTTAGCACGCTACACAGGCAAACCACTCTAGTCACACAGAATGAAATCCAATGTCAGATACACAGTCCATTTACAAGTCCGTTCTGGGTCTGAATGAAACCGGAGGCACCTTATTCCTCCTCCATATGTCAAATATAGGGGAGAGGCCCTCGCATATCCGTCGATCTCCAAGTACGTCTGGACGATCACCAACTGTTTCTCTCCTCTTGGGTGTACAGCCCAATCAAGATCATCAGTAATTATCCAAACGATGTGAAGACCTCCGGTCTTCAACCACCGTCTTCATCTTCGACTTATCGTCGAATCAGTTACTCAGAATGAGATAAACCCGGTCTTTCTGAACAACTCACGTATATAATAAACAAGTGTTACACAAACACAACATACGCCTCATTCCAATTCATCAGTCACTAACCGTAAATTAGTAAGAGAACAATTCCCCAAATATTAACCCCGAAGGCCGAAACCAACATCAGATCAATACCCAGGAAACCATTCTTCTTAACTAACCTACAGTTAGTTTCTAAATTTCACATTCTTAGGGAAAGGTTCCCGTTAATTTTATCAAAGATAAATTCTTTTAAATTTATTCTTTAATCTTCCTTTGAATATCATTTCAAACTAGTCGGGATTAACGCACCTTACCGAAGTAATTATTTGTTAAATTTCCTAATCCCAACCTATAAATCCCATGAAGCAAAACTGGTAATACTTCATATCTAACACCACGGTGTTATCGATAAATTCAGTTTCCATTACCTTCCAATCTAATTAAAGATTTAACTATCGCTTGGAGCAAACTGGTGATACTCCATTCTCGATCCTTTCAATCTAATTAAAGATTCATTAGAACTCCACTTAGTTTTAATCTTTAACTGGGTTAAAGAACCAATGTCATTTAAAACATGGTTCACGATAAACCCAAAATCATATTCCATTCTATCAGTACCTAACCATAAATTAGTAAGAGAACAGTTCCCTAAATATTAACCCCGAAGGCAGAAACCAACATCAGATCAATATCCAAGAAACCTTTCAACTTAACTGATCCGCAGTTAGTTCCTGATTTTCTTAACTCCATTTGGGTTTAAGAACAGTATTATTAAAGATACCGTTCTCGACAAACCCAAAATCCCATTTGATATTAAATACAAGGCTCTGAATAGAAAATATATCGGCTTATATTCAATATCAAATTCTGAAACCAACAAATATCGTATTCGAAATAACGATATAAATATCTTCCAAATTTCCATAGCAATATCTGTATAATCACGAAATCCAACATCGAACTATTCCGAAGATGGTTTCGATTCAAATCTATTCCAATTCATATATTGGAAATTTCTGGTTGTTTTAAAACCATTTCAAATCTAGTTCAAAACTAGTTCATTTCGATAAAAATATATTTTTATCTTTCCAAATAGGGAATTTTTCATCCCAGTTCTCTCTAAATCATTTATTATGATTTTACACACATTATTAATATTTTTAATAATTTTATCAAGGCCCGTACAGTTGATTTCCAATAACGGCCACCGAACTGCACTTACAACGACCTTTTCTAAATTTGATTAGGGCGTATCTCCAAATCCAACTGTTAGATTTCAAATTTCTAATATTCGTTGGAAAGCTCTTTTCGATACGAACCCAACGGTCCCGGTTTCAGGAGAATCCGACGGTCGGATCTCCCGTAACGTCAATTCGAAGTCAATGGTCGAAATTCGCGAACTGCCTTCGGTGCGGCGCGTTCTATTCAGGCCAATTAATATATATATAATATATTATATATATTTCGTCGATTTCAATTCAAAACATATTTTATAAATCGTTTTAAATTCGTTTTCAAAACGGTTTCAACTTCATATTCAACTTTAAATCAAAATTGAATATTCCATATCATTAACATATAAATGATAATATTTTCAAAACGTTATATTTTAAAATCACTTCTTTTTCGATATTCGAATAAAATTGATATAAAAATCGTTCGCGTCAAAATGGCGCATATCTAATCAACACGGCTTTATACATTCTATTCAACAAATGAAAATTTTCTTCAACATATGAATATATATTTTATTCAACACATGAATTTATATTTTATTTCAACACATGAATATATATTTTATTTCAACACATGAATATATATTTTATTTCAACACATGAATATATATTTTATTTCAACACATGAATATATATTTCTAAAATATTCTTTATTTTCTAAGTTGTAATGAGGCCCAATCAATTACCATATAATGTTAATTATATGGATTCCATACGACACATGTATATAATCGCAATGATAGATAATCAACCATCATCCAAAGTGCACTACACAGCTGTCTATTAACCCATCGATTGACATACAACTAATTATCGGGATTAGTGTACGTCAAATGTCATCCCAATACCCGTGTGGGGTTTCAAATCAACAAACACCAATTTTATTTGTGCAGTTGGGCGACGTGTAAAATTTATCGTCCCAATCAATATCAGTCAAATCAGTGTACATAAACAAATCGTCTGATTTGTAAATGAATATTTCTTTTTATTCACATACACGTTCAAAATTATATTTTCAACGATAAAATATTTTATTCAACCTATGAATATTTTATTTGGTTCATTTATTCAATAAAATGATCTTTTTTATTTTTTCTAACTTATTTTAGAAAATTTCGGCGGCATAACGACACGATACTAGAATCGGGACAAGGACTAGCCTTATCCCCGGTCTAATAATGGCCCACGCCATACACATACCAATCATATCAATTCATTTCACCCAGACAACCAAATTCTAACCAATAATCAAATCAACTACACATCCAAACAAACAAGTCCATGGTCTGTGGACGATGGTGTCGGATGCTGCTAAGCACCCTCTGCATCCTAGTATATATTTTAACTAGAAAAGAAAATTTAAAGTGAGAAGTTCTCACCTTGATTTTATTCTAACACGTTTTCTGAACTGCTGAATTGTTGTTGGAGTTCCAGACTTCGCATACAAGCTCTAACCTTCAATCCATCTTTTTTCTAGCATAAGCACGCCATTCTGAACAACTTTCGCCTAAGGGACTATTTGCCAAAATGCTCCAATTCGCCAGAATTCGCGAAAGTACACGATTTTTACAGCTTTTGGACAGCAGACTTTGAACGCGTTTTCTGAGCAGTTCCGAACTCCAAAATGTGACTCCCATATAGCCAAATCAAAGAGAAAATCGTGCTCTACAACTTTGGTCTAGAGGAGTTTTGGCTAAAAACACACGGTTTGGGAGTTATTCGCGAAATAGTGACAGGGTGTTTTGTGCAAAACGGGAAATTAGTGAAAAATTAGATTTTTGAGGAGGAGGGGCCCGCGGCCGGAGTTGGGTGGTCATAGGGGGCGCTGGACCTGATGGACGTGGGGGAGGCCGCTGGTGGTGGGGTGGGGTCCACGGAGGCGGGTGGTGGTGGATTTGGGGCTAGGGTTCAAGAAATTGGAAGAGGGAAAGAGGAGGAAGAAGAAGAGGAGGAGGAGAGGAAGGGGAGGAGCAGGAGGTGGCGCCGGAGGGAGGTGGTGGCAGTGGAGGAGGGGCGGCAGCGAAGGGAAAGGGGGAGGAGGCAATTTTGGAGTTTTTTGAAAGAAAGAGGAAGAGGAAGAAAGTGAGAAATGTAAAGGAGGAAAAGTGATTATATGCTCGTTTTTCGCCTATCGTCCGAACGTCGACGATATCCAATTGCCACGGATTTCGGACACGTCATAGTAGACGTGAAGACGAGTCCAACGAAACAAGTTTCATCGAATTCCGAGTTCGTTTGACCGTCCGTTAAAATTCTCAGAAACGCTCAGATAAGCTCAAAAAATGCGATTTGGCCGCACCATTTCTTCTTGCACGCTCACATGTTAACTCCATACATCATGCCCTTTTGGTTTTAACCATTATTAGACGATACGAATCCAGAAAAAAAATGGAATCGAATTCTGAGATCGTATCAGTAACGTTCCTTTGTAAAATGACTGCCTGTTTTACCCTGAACTGTTTTAGCTCGCACGGCCACATACTAACTCCGTTCGACGCGCCCTTTGGAACTCAACAATGATTTGTCATTATGAATCCATAAAAATTTATCTCGTCGAATTCTGAGCTCATATGCAAAATTTTACTTTTTAAGGGCTATGTATTGTTAACCGAAAAACCCCAGCCAATTGCCACTATTCCGGATATCGGAATATATCGAAGCTTATACTTTTCGGAGTTCTAAACGGCATTTTGAACTCAATGGAAGTGGTTTCGAGTCCAAATTCATCCGTATGCAAAATATGACTTTTTGCGCCATATATAATTTCCATAGCGATTTTTCTGAATTTTAAACTGGACATATCTTTCTACTTCTAAAGTGAAATCTCAGTTTCTTGGCTTCTTTAGAAAGATATTGTTTAACGGATTCATATATTTCTTGTTTTGCTGAAATCCAATTTATTTTGAATCCTGTACATTCATTTGAAATTCGAAATCGAATTTTCGAACTACCGCGTCATTTCAGGCTCGTTATATAATTAAATAAAATTTATTCATTTTAGCTTCGTCGAAAATAAATTTTCCGTCGTTATTATTTAGAATAATTCATTTTAAATAATCAAAATCCGTTAAAATAACCAAAATAAAAATTTTAAACTGGCTCAGATTTTCCGGGTTGTTACACTTTGGGAATCTCATTATACATATTTCAAATCTTTTTATTTCCGTTACTTTGTAAATCTCATTATATAATTTTAAATCTTGAAATTTTCATTACGTTATTATTTCTCATATGGAAATAATAAATTATTCTATACCTCCTTCCCATTACAGCTAATATCATGTTCAGACAATCCTAAAGTCATTCAAGTTGGGGTATTTTAATCACCTCTCAGACCTTGATCAACAACGTTCTTATCTCAAGATAGAAATGAGTTGTAATTCAAAACTCGTTATTTCATTCTAATATCAAAACAAATCCTATTTAACCATTTTTCTTAAAACATGATTTTATAATCCATTTCTGATTTTTGAAAATCTCCTTTCCAAATACAACTATTTAATTTGCTAATTAAGTAAATGCTTATTAACATCTCCTTTTACACTTTAAATTCTCTTAACCCATTTGTTTTATAACACAGATTTTTATTACAAAAATCTTATTCTGAAATCCTTTACCAAATTCACTTTTAACAATCCCTTTCCTAATCCATTCAACCATTTCCTGCTTGAAAATATTATTTCAATTTCCTTCATTTTACTTAATTCCATTATTAAGTAACATTAATTTGAAATTAATGATATAACACCTCGTCGCTTTTTTTAAACCATGTTTAAATAAATACTGGGTCAATATAAACCCTTTTCATCTCAATGTCCTTTTAACTTAATTCAAAGATTAAGTCAACATAATTTAAGCTATCGTATTTGCTTAAAATCCCCTTTTAAAATCTTATTAAAATTAAAATAAATATCCGTTAATCTATTTTATTAGATAAATTCAAAACAAACTAATCCAATAATCGATCCCAGTTAAAACGATTGACTCAAAACTCGGTTATCTAGTTAACCGATTCCAATTAGTTCCCACTTTAAATTAATAATATAACTAATTTAAATAATTCCGTTTAATTGTTTCTTAAAAACAATTATCAAATTATTAACCGTTAAGTTAATTTTATACTCTCTTGCTTATAAATCCGATTAATATCAGAATTTTCTTTATAAAATCATTTAATAATTATCTATAACTTAAATGATAAATTATGAAAATTTATTTTCTTTTAATAACTTTTTTCCAAAATCTCAAAATCTAACTTCGGTTATAAAATATATTTTATAACTTCATTTCTATCGATTCACCTGTCGGTAAATCAATATCTAGAAAACGATTGATTTATAGGCCATATACTGCCAATTACTTAACTAATATTACCCATTGGTTTAAACAAAACAAACGTTGAATTTTGTGTCAACGGTCAACAATCAAATCAATCATCCAACCAGAACAGTTCATATAATGATAATATGAAAATAAATAACATTAAATATATTTGAGGAATCCCGTTAGATCCCTCCAACCTATACTTCCCTGCATCCATATACATTATCAATCATTCAGTTCAAATAAACAAGGGTTTTCATAACAGTCAAAATCGACAATTCAATATCAACCAATTTATTTAATGCAACCATAACAATTCAAACACTTCGTTTAATTAAACACGTTTATTTTATAAATGTGATCAACAAGGTAAGTTACCCTAATTGGGACCAAACGTTAAAATAACGGTTTGGTGTTTCATTGAAATTAAACAACGTTTAACTTCATTAATTCAATCAATATGCATATATATATATATATATATATATAACAAATAGTCAATCACCAGCAATCATAGCACAAAAATTATAAAACCTGACTTACATAGAATATAAGTGGGAAGAAAACTGAGTGAGTTTAACTTACCTTGTTTTCTGTTGTCGCTAAAGAGGTTCGGTTTTTAGTTCCAGCTAAATTAAACTAGCGTTTAATTTAACAATTATTTCCATCAATCTCCAGTTCTACCCAAGTCAGTTCCAAATGTAGATTTCTTCATCACGATTCAAATGCCACTTATTTGGTTAAATTATGTCCATAGACACACAAGTTATACTATTATAATCATACGATTTATATTAAAAATCATTAGTTTCTTAAGTAAATATTAGTTTTGGTTAATTACTTTCAAAATCTAAATCATGGGCCGATTGACTCAGATAATTGGTTCCCGTTGTTCATCTCATTCAACGCTATATAGAATGCCCAACACGATGCTACGTGCATCGTTCAAAGCACACTCTAATTAACTAACAAATCCCTAATGATATAAATTAACTATTACTTAATAATTAAAATTACTTTGCTCAACCCTGTTAATAAACGATTTCCTGTTGTTTCTTGGTTACTCTTCACGCAAGCTTTCATATGACCAATTTGTTCAACTCCAATCATCGTATCTTGCGTGCCTCCTCCGTTCTGTTCTGCTTCAGTACAATTTTCCACGCCATCCACATTCAAATATCGTTCATGTTCGTGCACAATATAAACTTCCTTAATTAATTCTTTAGTATACACTTAAGTAAAAACTAATTATTTTTATAAAAATTTGAACGGGCCGATAATTTATTTTTGATACTTTTATGTCTCATTCGAAACTCCAACAACCGACTTTCCATTTGTCTCCTACTGCTTCATTCACCATTCACTTCTTTGAGCCCAGGAAACCCACAATGCCATCCACAAATTAAACCACCGCGCCATCACAACGTTGGCCAGAACCCGATCTAATTGCGTCACCTCGAAGCCCTACGTGAGCTTGTACTTCTGCCGCAGCCTCGTGAAACTCGGTCGTCTCCAGTACGAGCAGCGACGACTTGAACACGGCGGCTTCCAAATCCAATTACGACCAACACGAACTACGAAATAACATCATACCCATTAGAAACAAGGAGCACATCAAGCTTAACATTTTTCCCTTTAATCGACTTTGATTTTGATCAATATAATTTGAGAAATTTAAGGAAGAATTAGCGTGATTTCAGCCGTTCAGAACTATGAGAGGCAGCGCAAGGCCCTATTGACCAGAGAGAATTGTTTGATGCAAATAAGGGTTTGCTGAACGTATATTTATATGGAAAATGGATTGAATTATTAATATAAAATTAATTGAAACTTCGCAATGAAATATCATGTTGAATCAAGCACATACGATGTCCAATCGAGGTTAAACTCCTAATCCCAGCATAAAAAATATTCCGGTCCCGATGGGATAGGTTTCGTCGAATTTCGAGGTCATTTGTGAAAAGTCCTTTATAAATCACAAGAAAAAAATGACGCGATTAATTTCCCACGATCACAAAATAAATCCAGTCAACTTGAAACTTTGAAATTCTACTAGATCTTTTCCTTATGGATCCAATGAAATTTATTTCGTTAAAATCGGTGTTCATTTGGCCAGTCATTTATTCCTCCAAAGTTACCCCTGTCTAAAATGGCCAAAATAAAATAAATGATTAAATAAAAATAAGGGCGTTTGGTGCTACCACGATCACATGGTTAATCGGATTTCTACCAATTTGAAACGAAATAATAACTTACTAATATGGATCCAATAAAATTCTTTTGGTCGAAATCCGACTCCGTTTCGAAAACGACGATATTTTATAATTTAAATTTTTTTCGGTTTACAATTAAATTCTATACGCTCACATATTAATTTCGTTTGGCCCCAAAATTTGCAACACGCTATGTTTTGACGTTCCGGATCCAACAAAATTCGTTTCATCGTAAATGGAGGTCGTTTGAAAATTGGCCATTTCTAAGGCTTGTAAAATATCTATTAAATATTATATAAATCCAAAATAATCAAATAAAATAATAATAAATTACTATTATAGTAAATATCCAAATAAACTATCATATAGATTCAAATATAAATTGTACAACTCAATATCATCAATTTCGAGTTAAAGATTATACAAATTATGTAAAAAACCATATAAATTATTAAATAAACGTTATCGTTTATTAACGATTTCCATAGCGACTATTTTAAAATTTGATTTGGACATAACTAACAATCTATAACACGAAATCTGAATTTTTCTCTTTGCAAGAAAATTATAATCAATTAGATTCAAACACTTCTTGTTTCATGTAATTCCGACTTATATCGAATCCTGTACACCCATCTAAAGTTCAAAACTCAATATTACGAACTACCGCACCATTTCGAGCTCGTTTATAATTATATATAAATTTAACATTTAAACTTGTTTTAAATAAATTAATTCAATGTTAAATCGATTAATATTCCCAATATAATATTTAAAAATAATAAACTAAATAAAATATTCAGCTACCAAAAATACAGGACATTACATTCTTCCCCCTTAAAAGAATTTCGTCCCCGAAATTACTATGGCTGGAAAAAGGTTACAAATTCCATTATCTTTAAAATTCAATTTATTTTTGAAATGAAAACCAATTTATTATTATCAATATAAATTTTCAAAAATATTGAAAAATTTCTAACACATTATATTCCCTGAAAAATTCGGCAGAGTCTCCCCTATACGGAGTGACTTCTGCGATATCGCAGGAAAAGATAATATATATACATCGACCCACACGGTCGGAAAACAAAAACCAAAAACCCCAAAATTTGTATTTTCGCGTAGGCGTACCTTTTACGAGCGCTACTGAGCATACTTGCTCAACTTATATGCAATCTACGCAACCAAACTTAATCCTCATAGCCTTCTGGCACCTATACTTACTCAATTCAACATATAAGTAACAAATATATGAAATTCTTAAATAATATTCATTTGTTAACAAGTATAACTATACAGATTCCCAAAATCAGACTTGTAACATCAATTCATTTGTAAATACAGGGTTAAACATTAACTTCAATTTATATGCAATTTCATTCTAATTTATAATATTGGAACTCATTTCTCTTGTTTTTCAATTCATTTCACTTATTTTAAACCATTGATGAATATATTTCAACCAATCTAACACACAATCAACAATCATTTAACAACCAATGCACAACCAGCTTAATTCGATCGAATTTATATTCAATATTAATATTTACATTGGTTTAACATATTTGAATATCAGTCGGTTAATAGTCGATTTATTTCTATTTGTTTAATATCCATTAAATTATCAAATCCCAAATTAATGTTTAATTACAATATCATTCTCAATTTAATTTCACTTAATCAAGTTAAGTTCCAATTCAAATTTTTAATCCAATTTGAATTTAATACAAATCAATCAACACACAATATTACAATAATATAATAAAATTATATCTTTTCTATACGAAATATATTTCGGGTAAAATTATTTTGTTTACCCGTTTTACAAAACAATATTGTCTTCATTACCAGTTAAATGCTTCTCAACACTTGAACCAATCAACCAACACAATACAAAACATTTGTATATAAAATCTACAAATACGCTCTCTCAAATATATACGCACAAACTCAATCTAGGGTATTACTAACCCAATCTCTATCGAGTTACGCCACAGAGCCAAGGTTATAAGTAAATCAATAGATCTGATACCACTGTAACGACCTGTTGGAATTCGACGCCCGAATTCTGACAATAATACATTAATCTTGTATTACTTGCCAAAACTCGAGTATCGAAAAACACAGATAGTTATTAGAAAGAAGTTAGAGGGTGAGATAAGAAAGAAATATTAGAATAGAAGAAGAAGAAGAAGAAGAACCAACAAAACACAGAGTCTCACATCGCAGCGGAACAAAATATATAATGTAGAACTAATTCTTTAATGAGAGCTTTAAAAATACTTACAATCTTCAGAGTACATCAAGACGGTAATAATAACTTGTCCTCATATACAATCACAGAGCGCAATAATATCTATATAATATCATATGTCTGAACACTTCCAGCTCGTCTCTTCACAGCATTCGATAACCTGAACCTGTACAACCCAGTCTAACCCAAGCATTACAAACGCTGGATCATGCAGTTGAACCAGAGTGAGAAAAACACACTAAGTTTTAGGGAATCACACAACTAGATTTTAAAGTAAAAATCTTTTCAAAAGAAAAGGATAATTGTAAGATGAAATCCAGACATAAATAAGGAGGTTTTTACCTTACGATTACCCAAAATGTTTTTGAATTCAATATCTTTTCTAATATTATAATAGTGCCTAAACACAAATAAATATCAATCTAGCAGAACGCTTGCATCTCACGCTCTACATACATAGTATACAATCAAAACTATGGGCTCTTATTGGAGAATGGATTTCCTGGCAAGTTATGGAACTACCTTCCCGATAATGTACCTTCGGAGATGAATACATTAGGGTTCAACAAGAAAATCTTGCAACCCAGGCTAAACATGACCAGCCCCTCATTTCCCTTGAGAATACCGAATATATCATCACCACAGTTGGGAGCCATCCAACTGCCGAGCATACAAAAATAAATTGGGACAACCGAAGGCATTTGATTTCTCTAGATCAGGTAATGATGTAACCTAATGGGTGCGACCCACATAGCCATGCGACCTACCCGATTTTTGCCATTTCCCGGTTGATGAGGCTTGAGGCTACGCTTTACCTTTATAATCAGCACATCACATTTACTTCGAATGCCACAATGTTATATCCATCAAAATCACTAATTTACGTCTACAACAATACTTTACGTGTTAGCTAAAAGAAGTTTCCTTCTCCGCCTTTACTCCTGTTATGGTTGAAGAAATCAATGTACGTGACCTTTCTGGAAATACTCTATCAGACATCCATCCATATAAGTCACCTAGGAACAAGATGAACCGAAGGTACCCTCCTACTGCATCCAAGGAATCACCTTGAGAATCAGTAGCGAGAAGCCCTTGTGAATCCATGGATTCCAACCACGATAGAATCACCATCAAATAACTCTTTGAACTAATTAGAGAGATTGGACAAGTAGTCCTTCCGCATATGAAAATCAATGGTCTTCAATAGCTCCATCTTGAATCAGCATCTTTAACGTATTCGTATTTGTCGGATGGAATGGTTTTCGATTGTATTTGATCCCGGTCTTTCCGTACCAATAATTATATGGGTTAGATTTGATAGTCGGTTGTTTAACTATAAAATAACAATCATGAGAATAAAATGAGTTCACTGATTCGATACTCGCATTACTTGGCCTCTTTACTTAAAAATAATTAACGAAGGTTAATTTAAAACTCTTAAATCTTTAAATATAACAAATATAGCTTTTCACTTCTTGTCTAACATAATATTATTCTCAAAACTATTTTATTTTAATACTTGGGAAAATATCCTATATCACATCTAATTTTCTATTTTACTATCATTTCAAAACATTGGCTATCACATTACTCATTTTTTGATATTTGGGAAATAAATTCATCTTATCGCTCGTAAAACAACGTTACGAAATCTTTCTTGGTTTATTGTAACGACCTGTCATGTTGGCCGTGCCGAATCGACACAACATGTCAACTCGAACCGTCCAAAATGACAGATTGTCATTAGCTTCTGAGGTAAATAGAATAAATCATAGAATCACACATCATAGACACAAATACAGAGTAATATAATATCTCGTAGCGGAAAATAAATAATACAATAGTAGTTCATGAAGTTACTAAATAAATTTTACAATAGAGTTTACATGTACAATACAGCGGAAGTCTAATACAATAAATATATGATAACAGTCTAAAACAGAATGGCAGAAATAACTGGATGACTAGAACAACTGATCAGCAGGTAGATATAGGTGAGCAAAAATCCAATATAAACTCCAGACTTAAAAGGTGAATCTCAAAAACTGGAATACTCGATCTGACTTGAGCAATAATGCAAAACAAAACAAGTCGGATCAGGACTAACATTCTCATGGAAGTAAATCAACTCAAATGAAATGTTCGATGAAATGTAATCAGTAACTTAAAGGATGTTTGGGATCTCCATGCTGTAAGGATCCATCAAACTAATACTATATATTATAATACGCTACATACAATAGTGTCTGTCAGTAAAGTAAAAATATCAAAATAGCGTAAGCGGGTTTACCATTATTACCCTTACACCGTTTATATATTCCCATAGTATATATAGTACCGTAATTCCTCCGTAAACTAGAGGGCTATCAGAAAGCACTCCATATAAAATAGTACAAAACAAAATCGTAATGGGCTCGTATAAATCATGTGATAAGGCACGCAAGGAATGCCAGGGTGGAATCAGCGTTTGTAGAGCCGGACCGGTGGTAACGCATAGTAGCTACTACCGCACATACTCCCAAAATCAAAAGGGCCCAATCGAATCTGAATAGTAATATAGTAATATCGAAGAAGTGCGCTCAATAGGAGGTATGACCTCTCTTGGTCTCGGCATAGCTCCTGTTTTAGTCACATCAAGCTGACTCAAGGTAGTTAGGGTATTGTAATTAATATTAAATAAAAAATAGAGTCGATTGCCATCCATCCTACTTCATTCTGGAACCCCGCCGCGTACAAAGTTGTTAAAGTGGTTTTCGGCATTGGCAGAGAGTATGACAATAGCCGATTCCAGTCTCTTTAACAACCAGCCGTTTACATTTTTCACATCGTGGCCATCATTTTACAAATATCTTTATAAAATAGTTTATATGAATCTCATATTCGAATTTGAATCAAATTTAAATATCTAACTTTGATTATATTTAAATTTGAAAACAACTCAAATTGCTTAAATCAAATCGATTTAAAACCATATCATAAAGATCTCAAATATAGTATTATACTATAATAATCAACTTCGATTATGATTTCCGAAAGTGCTTGCATAACGAATTTCAAATCCAAAATCGACTTATATTTAAGTTATACCTTAAAGGTCTCGATTACCCTTTAACTCAATACTAAAATATTTAACTTTGGTGATATTTTAGTTTGATTTATATTCAAAAATCCAAAATTTTAAACTATTCAAATTGTTAATTTCACCTTTTCAAGAATTCGCGTTAAGTCAATTCAAAAATTCAACATTGGTTCGAGTTCAAAATATGTAATTCAAATCAAAGCTTATACTCCAAGTTGAACAAAAAAACCTAGTTCCGCCTTTTATAAGAATTTGTTTGAGTCGATTCAAAATCCCAAATCACTTAGGTTCAAAATAAATTTTTATACACTTCAAATCGAAATCTTATATTTCAGTTCAAACCAAATCATATCATATAATATAACCCAAGCCGAACCACTAAATTTACTGCTTATAAATTCAATTCAAGGTCTTATATTCAATTCAAACAATTTATGCGATTCAAAACCATTCTTATAAATTCGATTTAACAAATTTCTTAGTTCAAACTAAACAATTTATAATGTCAATTCCATATATAACATTTATATATTAAAATTTACATTTGGTCACTTAAACCCGAATTTATTTCATATCAATTATAAATTCAAATTAAAATCAATTTACGCAATTCACATTCATTTCTTATCAGAGTTCAATTTTTAAATTAATTCAAATTCGTATTCAGTTGATTTATAATCGAATTCATTTCATATTCATTATAGGTTCAAATTCATATTCATATCTTATATCAGTTCATTCGTTATATCAAGTATCGTTATATAAATTTTAAAATCTTAAATCTCGAATTCAAACCGCGAAAACCTTAACTTATCCATCTTTGAGTTTATTATTAAAATTGTAAAATATATATATAAAGAAAATTTAACTTTGAAAAATAGATATATATATATAAGTTTATAAAAATTCTAAAATTAATTACAAAATAGATTATAAACATATATAAGATTAAAATAATATAGAAATAGGTTTAAAGAATTATTTATTATATAAAAGTTTAAAATACTTATATGATTAAATTATATAGTTTAAAATAAATAAAATTATAAGTAAAATCGTAAATAAGTATTTAAATCTATATTTACTTATAAAAAAACATTTTAAAGCATATAATTTAGAATTTACAAAATATAAGTTTAAAATCTTCAAATTTAAATATAAAATATAAAATCTTAAATTATTATTTTAAACTTAAAATTTTCAAATCACTTTACTTCGAAACCTGACCAACGGTGTTCGTATATAGTTTTCTACCCTATGGTCAAGTGATACAGATATTTATCATTTCAATCCGCAATTTAAAATTTCTTTGGGTATATCGTTTCAACCCGCAATCTCAAATTCAGTAAAAATTGATCAAATCTAACATTTCAACGCAAAACAATTTTTCCCTATTCTAGTGTCTGTTCGGGTATGTATCATTTTAACCCTTAATGATTTTTCCTAAACTATGGGCATCAACAACATAAACAAATCATTTCATAGCATCAATCACATCATCAATGCACCTACGTGTCACATGAATATCGTGTCATATATGAAAGTGTACATAACAAACAATTTCTTCTAACAATCCTATACATTTCATAACAATTCATTTGTGCTGATCTAACAACCATGAAACAATGTAGGTCAATTGTGAGACAAACTCATCTTTCGTGGCACAGATTGGAGATAGCAGACCGACTGACACTGAATGAACCAACGACTTCCAGGCATGATTCAGAATGGATCCAACTCGATGATTGCTCAATATTATTTTATTTTAATAAGAAGAGGTTAGAGGATTTCACAATGGACCGGTATGGCATTGGGTCTTTGGGATGGTTTATGAACTCGACACCCCATGAGACTCAAAAATAAACACAACAAATTATTACCAAAATAATATGTATGTTTCTATATATACATACACACAGTAAAACATATAATATATATTTTTAAAATCACACCCCAAAAATTAAAACCATATATATATATATATATGTATTTTAAACTATATAACATATCCAAACCAATATATATTATAAATTGTATATATAATACACCATCATATAATCTTAACTCACTCACACGCATACAGACAAAACAACACTCACACACGCCCATAGTCTCATGCATACACATAGTAATGCTCATCCACCCAAACCACCAATATGCAAGTAATAAACCTCCCACAAAAAAACCAATACTCACGCATACACGTAAACAATACCACACACACCTCATATACTCACACAACAAATGTAGCATGCTCGGTGGGGAAAACAATAGAAATGGTGATGGGAAGGTGGCTAATGCTGATGGGGTGTCGGCCATATGGTTTTGACTTCCACACTGTAGTTGAATGGTCAGTAGCGTGGTCTAGTCGAGAAGGGTGGAGCAATGGCAGGTGGAGCAGAGGGTGTGATCAAACCTGGTCGAGACAACAACATCACGGTGGAGCTTGGGGATGGGTTGGCTCAGTGAAGGCTGAACTCAGTGGAGGCGTGTCACTGGGATCACAATTATGCGGGTGGCGGAGCTTGGATTCGGTGGAGGCCTTGAGGAGGCTCGCGGAGTGTATTGGCGGAGTTGGCGAGCTAGAAAGTTGGCTGGCGTTGTAGCGGGTGATGTGAAGAGGCAGATAACATGAAAAACGATCGATTTTCGAGAGAGCTGCTGTGAAACATAAGTGGGTGGGGGAAGATGAGAGGAACTGGAAGGGAGAAAGCAAAATGTAAAGGAGACCGATATTATAAAAGGAAAGAAAGGAATAAGAATAGTTCTTTTGTTTCTCCCTTTTTCTTTTATGAGGTGAAACACCGCGGAAATAAGGAACTAACGCATGCATTGTATTCTACAAAATACATAAAATGGTTTGAATGAACGCATGGAATGGGAAAAGTTGGTTTGGAAATAAGGAAAATTAACATGGAATGTTACGTGCATGCATAGCTTGAAAATAAGAGACAAATGTGACCATTTAGTAAGCCTTTGAAAAATAAAAAAATAATTGGTTGGCTTAGCAAAATAAAAGGACGGGTTTTGAAGATCTAAAATGACTAGGAAAATATGCAGAACCCGGATAGGGACACGTCGAACTCAAGTGACATTGTTTCAAAAATGAACTGCACAAGCCTTTCCGCAATTTTAGCGCGAACCGAGCACCGAAACTGAAAAATGGATATATTACGGTAATCAACTCGACGAGATGGACACAACGGTATATAGTTTGCATTGTTCGGATGCTCCGTACAAAAACGCATTACATACCCCTTTTAAACGTAAAATTCAGAGAGGAAAACAATTAAACGGAGGTCAAAACGTCCGATTTACATGAAACGAATTTCGTCGTAGGATTCGGGACAACGAATAGAATACTTTCCATGTTTGTCCAAACTAGTTTCGGAGAGATTTTAAAATTGCCAAAATTTGAGCCATTATGCGCGGCCTTGCACTGAAAATTGCGCAAACGACAAACATTCAATTTTTTCGACAAATTTTTCACAATTGCTACATCTCACTATACGTACTTCAAATTCCAAGTTCCCGTTACGAGAAATCACATAATATTATGAAATTAAATCAAGGATATAAATTTTATTAATATAGAAAATAAATTATACAATACGAGTTTATTATTTAAATTAAAATACAAGAATAAATTCAAATTCAAATAAATAAACTCGATTTAATTATATTCAATAAGTAATATTAAAATTGCAAATATCAATTTGTATTATTAAATTATATTCATAACAAATAAATCTGAAATGAATTTAGCTTTAAATCAAAATCAATATTTTTTTCTTATATTAATCCATACAAATTGAGTTTTAAACAAATAAAATCAAATCAAATTTTAAATTTAAACTAAATAAAATACACTAAAATGCAGTTTTTTACAATCTCCCCCACTCAAACCTTTTCATCCCCGAAAAGGAACGAGGCAGAGATATAGTAATTAAATAATATAATATATATTTAAACCAATGTTTCATATCTATTATCATATCCATATAATAATTTGAAATATATATAAAGCAAAAGTTCAAATATTTTTGAAACATTTCAAAATAGTTTTAAGTATTCACTCGACGTCTCGATTGGCGATATATGTCTGTTGCACTTTCGAAACCCGAAAATAGATATTGATGATGTCGCGGTCATCACTAGATCATTTCCAAGTGACTAGAATGTAACTTTATATCTATCTATGTAACAACCCGGAATTTCTGAACCAATTTAAAAATTTTATTTTGGCTACTTTAATGGATTTTGAATATTTAAAATGATTTATTTTAAATAATAACGACTAAAAATTTACTTAAATCGAAGTTAGAACGTATAAATTTATTTTAATTATAAAATGAACTTGAAATGGCGCGGTAGTTTGAAAATTCGATTTTAAATTTCAAATGAATGTATAGAATTGAAAATAAATCGGATTTTAGTAAAACCAGAAACATCTGAATCTGTTTAATAGTATCTTTTTAACGAATGTGAAAAATTGAGATTTCACTTTATAAGTTGAAAGTTATGTCTAGTTTAAAATTTAAAATAGTCGCTATAGAATTTATATATATTTTAATATAATATATAGCCCTTAAAAATAAACATTTTGCAAACGACCTCTGTTTTCGATGAAACCACTTTTGTTGGATTCGGAATGTCACATTATTGTTAAATTCCAATTTTCATAATTTTTGGAATTAACATGTGAGCGTGGAAAAAGAAAACGTGTTTTGTCAGTTTTAGTGAATTGGATTGACCAGAAAAAGGCCATTTTCAAACGGTCTCCAAATTCGATGAAATTAGTTTTTTTAGGACCGTATCGTCAAAACATAGCTAGATTTAGTTTTCTGTAATTTCGGAGTCAGTATATGGCCCTGGTAAATTAAAATCTACGTTCAAAATTCAATTTACATTGATTTATATTTTAATTTAAAGAAAAACTAATCGAAACAACTGAACTGGCTCACAAAACATATCCCATTGTGTCCGGAATGGGGTTATTTAGCTAGGATGACAGTCGTTGGGATCGATTTGGAGTTCGTAGCGATAAAGAGGTATTTTTGGAATTAAACAAAATTAAAATAATTTAAATATAAATACTGGCCAATCACAGAATTTTAACCTAATTTGTTTTCTCCAAAAAGTCGCCGCTCTCTCAGTAACCAATGGCAGAATGCAATTCAAATTTTTTTCCTTATTTTCTCAAAATCTATACAATAATTTCACGAACTCCAAAAGGGAAAATTATAATGCTTTTTATCCTCTATAAATCTATATGGGTATCGCCGGTTCTGGTTTGGTGAGGACGAGGAAGCGCTGCAAAGTCGCGGGGTTCGAAGAGGGATTGAGGGCAAACGGAGGGTGCGAGTTGGCCGAGGTTCATGGGGGTGGCGCGGTTCGCGTAGCGGGTCGATGTGGGAGGGTCTGATCCTCGTCAGTTGGAGCGACGAGGAGAAAAACTTCAACCCTAGGTTGGAAGCACAGTCGAACTCGGCCAGAACGAGGAAGAAAGGGAAACAGTAACGTTTTTTTGTGTTATTAATTTAATTAACAATTTCAATTTTAGTAATCAACGCATTAAAATCTATATCTTTTGCATACGAGGTCCAAATCGCGCAAAATTGGATCCATTGCGATCGTGGGGATGAGAGCTTCACAACAAGACTAACTGAGCCCAATTTGGAGATAGTTAGAAATTTAGGAAAATTCAAACCCAAATTGTTTTGAAACCATCAGTTAAATAATGACGGAGTGGAAACCAACTGAGAACTCTCCCTCACTCAATTTATTTTACAGTTATTATATAATAGGTTGCAGACCGGACTTAGTAGCTCCTGAGACTATTGTTTGAAACCATGGATGTATTGATTGATGATTGTTTACAGTGTAATGTATCATTATTAAACTGTGATTATAAATATTTGTATATAATAAATAAATTCACATGGAATGTGATGTAAACCCCACATGGGTATTGGGACGATAATTTTACACATCGCCCAAGGTACAAATAATATTTGTTGATGTTTGAAAGCCCCACACGGGTCCGGGGATGATAATTTATTCACATCTCCCCTGAATTTAATTATGTGTCAATCGATGGGTTGACAGTCTGTAATGAGTGTTATTTATTTATTTTAACGCTTATACGATTGTAAATTGCATTCTGGATGGTGTTTGAATGTTGAATGATTATTTATTATTATTGTTGAATACATGTGATGTATGATATCCATATAACTGAAATTATATGGTAATTGATTGAGTCGCATTCCGATTCAGAAATAACGAATATTTTAAAATAAAGAATATTTTAAAATAACGATGTTTTAAAAATAACGAATATTTTAAAATAATATTCAATGAATAATCAAAGTATGATTTTGATGTCCGATTTTGGATGGACACGAAAATATTGAAATGTATGGAGCTGAGTTAAGTATAGAAGCGCCATTTTAACCCGAACGGGTTTATCGATCGATGTTATTCATTTTATAATGAATATCGAAAAGGAGTGATTTAAAAATATAATATTTCAAAAATATTATCATTTTAATATTATAATGATATGGAATATTCAATTTTGATTTAAAATTGAAAATGAAGTTGAAATCATTTTTAAAACAAATTTAAAACGATTTATAAAATACGTTTTAACTGGAAATCGACAAAATATATATTATATATATTTAATGGCGTATATAGAACGCGCCGCGCAGCGACTGTTCACGAATTTCGACCATTAACTTCAAATGGACGTAACAGGAGATCCGACCGTCGGATTCTCCTAAAACCAGAACCGTTTGGTTCGTATCGGAAAGAGCTTTCCAAAAAATATATTAGATTTGAAACCTAACGGTTGGATTTGAAATTACATCCAAATCAAATTTGGAAAAGGTCGCTATCGATGCAGTTCGGTGGCTACGGGCTATGATAAAAATATTAATAATTTGTGTAAAATCATAATAAATGATTTGGAAAGAATTTGAATGAAAAATTCCACGTTTGTGAAGATAAAATATATTTTTGTCGAAATGAACTAGTTATGAACTAAAATAATAATCCAATGTTTTTAAATAAATAAATTGGATTTGAAATGGTTTTAAAATAACCAGGATTTTCCAATGACTAAATTGGAATGGATTGGAATGGAAATAATCTTCGTGATATTTCGATATCGGATTTCGTGGTTATACGGATATTGTTATGGGAATTCGGAAGATACAGATATAGTTATTCCCAATACGATATCCGCTACTTTCAGAATTTGATATTGAATATAAACCGATATAATTTATTTTCAGAGCCTTGTATTTAATATTTAAATTGGATTTTGGGTTTGTCGTGAATGGTGTCTTAAATAACACTGTTCTTAAACCCCGTGTGAATAGAATAAATCTTTCAATTAAGATTATTAGAGTTTCCAGTTATATTTAGTAATTGGAACAAAATGGAATGTGAATTGGGTTTATTGTGAACTGTGTTTTTAACGACATTCGTTCTTTAACCCAATTAACAGTGAGGATATGATTTGGAATTTATAAATCTTTTAACTAAGATTTAATGAGAATTTTCCAATGTAAAGTTTTCCAATTTAATATATTAAATTGGAATTTAATGGAATTCGATTTTGTAATAATCTAAGTGAGCTTCTGTGTAGGAAGACTGTTAATAAATATGGAATTTAAAAGGCTTTTTCGTTATTCCATTAATATTATTGGTTGGATACGGAAATTTATATCAATAATATATATATATTGATCTATTTTCCGTGAAGATTCCATGGTTAATGGAATATGATTTTGGGTTTATCATGAACATGATTTTGGGTTTATCGTGAACTTTGTTTTAAATGAGATTAGTTCTTTAACCCAGTTAAAGATAAGATTAATTTCTTAAATTTCAATAATCATAAAGTAATGACTTTTGAGATTAAAACTGAACCAGAGTTTTAATGAATCTTTAATTAGATTGGAATGGGAATAAGTTAATTAAATTTATCGAATTCATGAAATGATCGAGAATGGAGTACCACCAGTTTTACTCCAGGCGATAGTTAAATCTTTAATTACATTTGAATGAGAAATGGTAATTAATTTTACCGATAACACCATGGGTGTTAGATATGGAGTACTACCAGTTTTGCTCCATGGGATGAATAGGTTGGGATTGGGATAATTAAATAAATGATTACTTCGGTAAAGTTCGCTAATCCCGACTAGTTGATAAACCTTAATTTGGTTTAGAATTGTGAAAAGATAAAATAAAATCTTTTGAAATGGATATCCAAAGGAAGATTAAAGGATGAATTTAAAAGAATATATCTTTGATAAAATTAGTGGGAACCTTTCCCATACGATGTGAATATTTGAATAAAAGAATATTCTGAATTGGAATGAGGCGTATGATGTGTTTTTATAGCACTTGATTATAAAATAAGCGAGTTATTCGGAAAGACCGGGTTTAACCCATTCTGAATAATAAATACGACGATAAGTCGACGATGAAGATGGTGGTTGAAGACACGAGGTCTTCACATCATTTGGATGATTACAGATGTCTTGATTGGGCTATACACCCAAGACAAGGTAATAAGTGGTGATCGTCCAGACGTACTTGGAGATCGACCGGATATGCGAGGACCTCTCTCCTGTATTGGACATATGGGACGAGGAATAAGGTACCTCCGATTTTGTTCAGACCAAGAATGGACTTGCAAATGGATTGTATACTTGACATTGTATTCCGCGCTGTATTCATTGATCTCTATTAAATATATATCTATTTGTCGGTGGAGAATTTATTCTCTTGCTTAACGCCCTTCTCTGAGACGTATGAGCTTAGAGGTTATATATTGGTGGAAATCAGTGGTACAATATGGATTGACAGTGTGGCATGCTGAGTGGCATGTGATCAAGGCTTTTGTTGAAAAGCAGTTAAACACCCCACCTCCGTTAAGGTCACTCACAAAGGGAATGCATTAACTTCGGTGAAGCATTATAGGTAAAAGATACAGATAATTTACAAGACAGACATACAAACAGCAGAAAAACTGGAATTATTTCATAAGTAGTGTGGTTTAGTCAAAACATTATAACCATTGTCTCAAAACCAAACTTCCAAGTCATTACAATAAAACCTCTGTCTTAATTAAAAACTCCAAATACATAAAGAAGCATAAAACAGTAGTAAAGCGGCATAAATCCCCAATAAAAGTGTAACCATAGCCATAGCCCAAGAAAAGAGGATCCAAGGAATACATCTACTCTCTTCAAGCTGGAAAAGGCCTGAACTAAGCAGAAGTATTCCCTCCCTGCGAACCTTGGGGGGGGGAACGGAAGAAAAGGAGACGAAAGAAAACGGATAAGACATAAAGCCTGGTAAGCCTAGTGATTTTCAGCATGTAAACAAGAAAAAGGATCTTGACATGAATAAACTGAATATAAGACAATACCATAGTGACAAGATAACATAAGACAAGGTAAGGCAAGATAAACTGAATATGCTATCGCACTCATTCCTATTTCTCTGCACCTACTAACAATTGTTTCAACTAGCCTTATGTGTTCATAATAAAGTGATCCCTTTATCGATTGGCTTCTACTCGCATGTATTTATTACTTGTGTCATTCGGCCCCGCTTGTTTGTAGATACCTGTGTTAGTCCCACCATGGGGTGTATCAATCCCTATGATGGCTACCCGACACAATTCAAGATGCACAGTGTATAACTACTGATGCCTAGTGCCTGATTTTTCAACTCCAGAGTACGTGCACGCCCGTACTCCGTCGGAACCTACACTGATGCACCACCTACCGCTATTTTGACCGCTTATAATCAGCCCAGTAATCGTGCCCCACCCTGCCTAGTTCAGGGTACCGTGATACATCTATGTGGGTTACTGCTGAAATGGGTCCTGTTACTAGGGTTTCCTAACCAACATGTTATAAAGGTTAAGTGTTCTCAATTTAACCTAACCCCACCCATTTGTTTAATTACCATGTTGTATTGGTTAAGTGTTGCCTACGTTAACTTAACCCTACTGTAACAACCCGTATTTTAATAACGTGTTATAACCATAAATCAAGGCAGAATTAATTTTTAAAATAAGAATCAAGGGCAACGGGTTACGCCATTACGTTCGTCTCGAAATTATGCTTGGAAACAAGTCCGAGTTTTCGAAATTCGGAGTCCGTATGACCAAGTTATGACCCTTCGAAGTTTTCAGAAATTTTCAAGTTCAAAACAGCTCAGAATTCAAATTCAAATTTCGAATTCAAACCCCAGAATGGACTGGGCGGAAAATTTCCCGCCCAGGACCAGGTCGACCTGGGGGTCGACCATAGAGTTGACCTGCCCAGGACCAGGTCGACCATAGAGTCGACCTGGGTGTCGACCTGGGTGTCGACCTGGGTGCCGAGCCCATTTTTGAGTCAGAGTTCACTCTGATGTTTCCAGTCCGATTTCTGTCTAGATTTGTTGGCCTAACCCTGTATAAACATCCCCTAACCTTAGTCTCTCTACACAAATTCTCTCTGGCCTTATACTGCTAAAACTCTGGTTGAAAAGTTAGAGAAAAGGGACTGCTTCTTCTCCAACAAGGCTACGTGTAGATTATTGCCGTTTGGGGGATTTTTGTTAGACTCAAGATTCAACATCGCCTCTTTGTTTTCTAATTCTCAAACCACAATCTGTAAGCCCCAGTTACTTTTAGATCTAAACTTTAAACTTAATATGGACATGTTGTAAATTGAAATTGAACCTAAATATGATAATTATCTTAGATCTATCATTGTATATCTTGGATCTATCATTGTTCATTTTTGGACCTAGTACTTTTGATCTATTATTTGTTCACCTTGGATCTATTCATCTTGAAACTTGACTTGTGGGAATACTTATATGAAACTGATTTGGAGCCTATATATGTTGTAGATCTAAAACCCCTAATGTCCATAATATTCATGCCTGTGATGTTGAATTAGTTGTTATTCACAAGTTTGGGGTTATTGTCTTATGCTAACTGTTACCATGACTATAACCCTATTTTGCTAGATTTGATATTTGAGACCACTATTCCATATGCCAGTATTGTTGTAATCATTTATCTCAAGTTATACCGTGCTTGACCTGTAATCACTCTTGCCACCTTATGCTCGTTCTTTCTATGTTATTCCCAAATTAGATTTGTTTATATCGATTCGAATTCACGTGCGATGGGAATACGATTTGGGTAGTTTAGGCAAACCTGAATTTACCATGAACTTGGAACATGAACATTGTTATAACTTGAATCTGAATATGGACATGAAACTTACCTTGAAACTTGCCACGAGCTTGATATGAAACTTGAACATGGTCATGACTCTAGAATGAACTTGAAAATGGCCAACTCGAGGTTGGGTTGAGTTTGTAGAGTAAATCTGCCCAGAACCGCCCGGCGAATCCAGTGACTGCAAACAATAGGATCCAATGTGGGTAGTTGGTCATATCGCACCTAAAACCCGAGGTTAGACTATGTTGTGGTGTAAATCTGCCCGGAACCGCCCGGCAATCCAGTGACCACAACAACTAGTCTAATGTGAGAGGTTGGGGTGCATTAATGAATTTATGCTACATGATAGGGTTAAGTCATGAACATGAAAGACAACACTTAACCAACTTGATACATGATTGGATAGGGTTAAGTCACGAATCTGAATGACAACACTTAACCCATTAGAAACCCTAGTTATGCGGTCCTTTTCAGCAGTAACCCACTTAGATGTATCACGATACCCTGGGACTAGGCAGGGTGGGGCACGATTACTGGGCTGATTGTAAGCGACCAGAACGACGGCTGAGTAGGTGCGCCATTATAGGTTCAGGCGGACTATGGTCGTGCACGTAGTCCGGAGTAGAAAAAACAGGCATTGGGCACCAGTAGGTTTACACTGTGAGTGCTTGATTCGTGTCGGTGGTTGGCAGCCTAGGGCTTGATACACCCTATGGTGGACCTAGCACATGTGACTACATTTCGTGATTGGGCCGTATGACACAGACACATGACGAGCTAGAACTTGTAGGGAGCCGATCGATTAGTAGGTCGTACTGTAGGATCCCGTAATGGGTCATTTCATGATATTGGGCCAAGGGATCATTTCATGGTTAATACTTGACATGGGTTAGAATACTAGTACAGTTGGTGCAGCGAATCTTGAATATGCGATGCTAGACTTGACTTATCTTATTATCTTAGTTATCATACCAGTCCCGTTATCATCCTTATGTTTAATTCCAGTTTATTCATGTCTTGTTAACTTTGCTAGTTTTTATACTGAAAGTCACTAGGGCTTACCAGTCTTTATGACTGACCTTCTTTCTTTCGCCCCTTTTTCTTTCGTCCCCCCCAGGTTCTCAGGGAGGAAACTCTAGCTCTTAGCTTGGATTTAGCTTGCTTTCTAACAGCTCATGTACGGTTTGGTCTTGAGCTACGCTATGGCTGCACTTCTGCTATTTTTGGGGAATAATTTACTTTTGTTATTTTAATTTATGCTTCTTTATCTAGAACTTGATGTAATGGAATAATGACAATTTGTATTTTGGATATGTAAGGTTTTGACTCTTTTCTTGAAAGTAATGAGATTTGGTTTTTAATTTCTACCGCTGCTTTATTTATGTTTTGTCTTGTGATATCTCTATGCATGTTTACCTAGATAATACTCCACCAAAACTAGTGCATTCCCTTTGTGAGTGACCCTAGCGGAGGTGGGTGTTACATTTGGTATAAGAGCAGAAGGTTACCAGACTGGGAAAAAGTTTTAATAACCTTCTGAAACTATTTTCATAACCATTTATAAAGAAGCATTTTTCAGGAAAAGTTTTATTTTTAATAAAAGGCTATTCCCCAAAAGCCATTAGCACTTTCCTTTGTTTCCTCGTTTGAATCTTTTTCTTTTCGTTTTTCAGCATGTCTGACCTTAACCTTCCTGAGGGAGTAGCCGTACCTGGATGGTTCCGAAGGTACTTAGAAGCTAAGGCCAACGGCGCGGGCCCGGTAGACATCCCTCCTCCTCCTCCCCTAGTGGTCGCGGTTCCTCCTCCTCCTCCTGGTACCGCCTTCGCAAAAATATGCAAAGACTTTAAAGCAATGGGCCGCAAGAACTTTGTTGGAACTGAAACCTTCGTTGAGGCACGAAACTGGCTAAAGGAGACTGAAGACTTGTTTGTTATCTTCGATGTGGAGGATCATAGGAAAGTTCAGTTGGAAGCATGGTTGTTGAAAGAGGAAGCTGCATTTTGGTGGGAAGTCACCAACGCTACCAGGCCAGTTGAGACTTGGGCAGACTTTAGAGAGAGGTTTGGGCTTAAATTCTTATCGTCAGCGGAAGAGAACCTTCAGATGGAGAGGTTCCTAGCACTTAAGCAAGGAGACATGTCTGTTAGGGAGTACGTGAATAGGTTTAATCAGCTTGCTCGGTTCGGTTTGGACTTGGTCAACACGGCCCAGAAAAAGGCTGTACGCTTTGCTCGAGGATTGAACGAGCCACTACACAGTTTGGCCATAACTCGTATACCCATGGGGGCGACCTTTGAAAGCTTGGTGGATATGGCTCCACTTCATGAGGAAGACAAGAATAGCAAGAAGGAGGTTTGTAACAACCCTGAATTTTGGGGCCAATTTAAAAATTTTATTTTAGGAATTTTAATGAATTTTGAATATTTAAATGATTTATTTTAAATAATAACGACCAAGATTTTATTTTAATCGAAGTTAAAACGAATAAATTTAATTTAATTATAAAAGGAGTTTAAAACAGCGCTGCAGTTTGAAAATTTGAACTTGAACTTTGACGGACTGTACAGGATGCAAAATAAATCAGAATTGAGTGAAACCAGAAATATTTAAATCTGTTTAATCATATCTTTCTAACAAATCTGAAAAATTGGAATTTTGTTTTAAAAATCAAAAGTTATGTCCAGTTTAAAATTTAGAAAAGTCGCTGTAGAATTTATATATATTTTAATTAAATATGGCCCTTGAAAATAGTCAATTTTCAAACGACCTCGGTTTTCGAAGAAACCACTTTTTTTGGAACCGGAATGTCAAATTTTTGCTAAGTTTAATTTTCCAGAATTTTTCGAATTAATATGTGAGCGTAGCACAAGAAACTGTGTTTTGTCAATTTTAGTTAAATCGGGTGGACCAGAAAATGACCATTTTTCAAACAGTCTCAGAATTCAATGAAATTAGTCTTGTTAGAACCGTATCGTCAAAAGAAAGCCAAAAATAATTTTTCTGTAATTTTTAGAGTCCGTATGTGGCCCCGACATATTTAAATGTACGATAGAAATTAAATTATTTATTTAATATTGTATTTTTAAATAAAAAAATGCTACAGACATTAGAATTGGGGCCTGAGACATAGCCCATCGCGTTCATAAGGCATCAAAACGTTAAGATAGACAGTAAGCATGCCTAATTCTGAGTTCGGGCCAAATCAGGCCTTAATGGGCTAATTAAATTAATTAAATATTATAAATAACTAAATTTTCCCTAACCCTATCCCCTTATTCAACAGCCGCCGCCCTCCTCTATTTCATGGCCATGAACGCTCCATCCTTCCTCCCCTAAATTCTCCTTCATCTCAACGAACTAGACCCCAAACTGAATACCAAATCGAAGAGATTCTCGCTCTCTACGTTTCTATACGGTCATATCTCCTCTGGTGGCCTGTGCTCCTCGAACCACACACCCAAACCTACGCCATATACACTCGTCGGCCTCCCCCAAAGCTCCACCGAGCTTCACCATAGCGGGCCCCCTTGGCGCGCCTCCCGTAACCCTCCGGCGTGGTGTATCCTGATCGAGACGAAGTGGAATGAATTGCAATTGAAATCGAACCCTAGAATTGAACTTGGGTGATAAGTTGCGGCCGTGAGTTCCTGAGGTAGAAGATGGACTAATTTCTAATTATTTAATTAATTTAAATGTTATAAAACTTGTAAAAATCGTATCTAACACATACGACATCGGAAATTAACAATTTCAGTTGCGTTGGAATCACAAAGTCGAGATCTACGCGATGGCACCAACCATAGCTGAAACAGAGATAGTTGAAATTTCAGCCAAAATGCGATGTGAGAATTTCTAATTTTAATTATTTTAATTATTTTAATTAATTTAATTAATTATTTTGTCGCTGTTAAATAATTGTTTGTATATTATTTAATTAGATTTGCGCTGTGATGAATTGTGATTGTTGTTGTATTCCCAAAGTTAAAGTATTCGGGATTTGAACGGTCTTGGTCGATTTTGCGATCGACTGAGTCCGGGCAAAATGCGGGTCTTTACAGTTGGTATCAGAGCTTTGGTTAGCTCAAATCTTTGGGGTACAACTCGTTAGAACTGAACAAAAGACTCATCAGAGATTGGATTAGTAATATCCAATAAGAATACTCATTAGAGATAGGATCAGCAGTATCCTAGAATGAGAAAACTCATTAGAGATGGGGTTAGAAATGCCCTAGAATGAGTTGAGAGTAACAAGCCTATAATATACGTATTTGTAATTATAACCTATTTTAGAAAATATGATTTTAAGTATATAAAGATTATATATTTGAAAGTTAACCAACTATAAAATTATTTAAACCAATAAGAATTGAAAAATGGGGTAGGATAATTAAACACTTTTTGCTTCGTTCCTTTTCGAGGACGAAAAGATTTTAAGTGGGGGAGACTGTAACAACCCTGAATTTTGGGGCCAATTTAAAATTTTTATTTTAGGAATTTTAATGAATTTTGAATATTTAAAATGATTTATTTTAAATAATAACGACCAAGATTTTATTTTAATCGAAGTTAAAGGAATATATTTAATTTAATTATAAAAAGAGTTTAAAACGGCGCTGTAGTTTGAAAATTTGAACTTGAACTTTGACGGACTGTACAGGATGCAAAATAAATCAGAATTGAGTGAAACCAGAAATATTTAAATCAGTTTAATCAAATCTTTCTAACGAATTTGAAAAATTGGAATTTCGTTTTAAAAATCAAAAGTTATGTCCAGTTTAAAATTTAGAAAATTCGCTGTAGAATTTATATATATTTTAATTAAATATGGCCCTTGAAAATAGTCAATTTTCAAACGACCTCGGTTTTCGACGAAACCACTTTTGTTGGAACCGGAATGTCAAATTTTTGCTAAGTTTAATTTTCCAGATTTTTTCGAATTAATATGTGAGCGTAGCACAAGAAACTGTGTTTTGTCAGTTTCAGTTAAATCGGGTCGACCAGAAAATGACCATTTTTCAAACAGTCTTAGAATTCAACGAAATTAGTCTTTGTTAGAACCGTATCGTCAAAAGAAAGCCAAAAATAATTTTTCTGTAATTTTTAGAGTCCGTATGTGGCCCCGGCATATTTAAATGTACGATAGGAATTAAATTATTTATTTAATATTGTATTTTTAAATAAAAAAATGCTACAGACATTAGAATTGGGGCCTGAGACATAGCCCATCGCCTTAATAAGGCGTCAAAACGTTAAGATAGATAGTAAGCATGCCTAATTCTGAGTTCGGGCCAAATCAGGCCTTAATGGGCTAATTAAATTAATTACATATTATAAATAACTAAATTTTCCCTAACCTTATCCCCTTATTCAACAGCCGCCGCCCTCCTCTATTTCATGGCCATGAACGCTCCATCCTTCCTCCCCTAAATTCTCCTTCATCTCAACGAACTAGACCCCAAACTGAATACCAAATCGAAGAGATTCTCCCTCTTTACGTTTCTATACGATCAGATCTCCTCTAGTGGCCTGTGCTCCTCGAACCACGCACCCAAACCTGCGCCAAATACACCCGTCGGCCTCCCCCAAAGCTCCACCAAGCTTCACCATAGCGGGGCCCCTTAGCGCGCCTCCCGTAGCCCTCCGGCGTGGTGTATCCTGATCGAGACGAAGTGGAACGAATTGCAATTGAAATCGAACCCTAGAATTAAACTTGGGTGATAAGTTGCGGCCGTGAGTTCCTGAGGTAGAAGATGGACTAATTTCTAATTATTTAATTAATTTAAATGTTATAAAACTTGTAAAAATCGTATCTAACACATACGACATTGGAAATTAACAATTTCAGTTGCGTTGGAATCACAAAGTCGAGATCTACGCGATGGCACCAACCACAGCTGAAACAGAGACAGTTGAAATTTCAGCCAAAATACGATGTGAGAATTTCTAATTTTAATTAATTTAATTAATTATTTTGTCACTGTTAAATAATTATTTGTATATTATTTAATTAGATTTGCGCTGTGATGAATTGTGATTGTTGTTGTATTCCCAAAGTTAAAGTATTCGGGATTTGAACGGTCTTGGTCGATTTTGCGATCGATTGAGTCCGGGCAAAATCTGGGTCTTTACAAGGTTAAGCCTAATGAGACTCAGAATAAGAAGGTTGACTTCAAGAAGGGAGGCAACAAGAATGACAAGAATAACAAGGGCAACAACAACGCTAACAAACCACGAGAGATAAGGAAGTGTAACTTTTGTGGGATTACTGGACATCTAGCTAAAGACTGTAGAAGGAAGAAGAGAAAGTTGGGTGAATGCTTTCATTGCGGAGATACTGGACACATCAACTAAGATTGCCCTAAGAAGCAAGGACAAGGGCAAGGGCAGTCCCAGCGAGCAGGACCTTCTGGAGGGCAGTTGCATGCTCTCAACACCACTCCAGCTCTTGATCGAGGTAGTAATATTTCTGTAGAAAGCCTTGTTTACATTTCTGACTTTCCTGTTCGAACCTTATTTGACTCTGGCGCATCACATACTTTTATTTCTTCTGATATTGTTGAAAATCTGCACCTAAGTACTAGTCTAGTTGAGGATCCCGTCATAGTTTCAAATCCAATTGGGGGCTCTAGTCATTTATCTATGATGTGTGTGGATTTAAGGATTTCTATCTTAAGCGTAGAATTCACGTGTAATGCTTATGTTCTCGGATTTATGGGATACGGTTTGATCCTAGGAATGGATTGGCTGTCCAATTATGGAGCCATTCTTGATTGTGAAAGAAGGGTAGTGAGGCTCATGACTCGCCTTGGTAATACCCTTGAAATTTCTTTTAACCCTAGGGGTCCGGTCATGTTGTGTTATCTTGAATCTCTTGACTCGTCCATCGATAATTTGCAATCTGTAAGAGTGGTCCGAGAATATCCAGATGTCTTTGATGAGGTGAAGGGGTTACCCCCTAAATGCGAGATAGACTTCTATATTTATCTTGTTGATAATGCCAAGCCAGTGTCATTGCCCGTTAGACACATGGCCCCGCGAGAGAGAAGAGAGCTCAGTAAACAAGTCAAGGAGTTGCTTGAGAAAAATTTCATAAGACGAAGCAATTCTGAATGGGGTGCTCCAGTGGTATTCGCTACTAAGGCGGATGGTTCGCTTCGTCTATGCGTAGATTATCGTGAGTTAAACAAGCTAACTAAGAAAAATAGACACCCACTACCAAGAATCGATGATTTGTTTGACCAGCTCGTGGGAGCATCTGTTTTCTCTCATCTCGATCTAGCCACAGGATTCCATCAGCTTAGTGTGGCTGAAGATAGCATTGACAAAACTGCGTTTAGGACTCCAGATGGGTTCTTCAAATGGCTCGTCATGCCGTTTGGGTTAACGAATGCACCCGCGTACTTTGTAGATTTGATTAGTAGGGTGTTTGGGAGTTCCTTAACAAGTTTGTGGTAGTTTTCATGGACGATATTTTGACCTTCTCAAAGGATGAAGAAGAGCATGCTAGACATCTCAAGGAAGTCATGGATATGCTTAGAGCACACCAGTTAAAGGCTAAGTTCTGCAAATGCCATTTTTGGAGAAAGGAAGTTCGGTTTCTTGGACACGTAGTTTCTAAGCAAGGTATAGCTGTGGACCCCGCAAAGGTAGTTGCGGTACAAGACTGGAAAATTCCTAAGAACGCAACGGAGGTGAGAAGCTTTCTCGGTTTGGCGGGCTACTACAGGAAGTTCATTAAGGACTTCGCTAAGATCTCAGCTCCCCTTACTAAGTTAACAAAGAAGAACCTAGCTTTTGCATGGGACATAGAATGTTACGTTGCTTTTCAAAGGCTTAAGAGAGCCCTTACCATAGCTCCAGTTCTGGCATTACCCGACGGAGGTAAGATGTTTACGGTGTACACAGATGCGTGCGGCACGGGACTAGGCGCTGTCCTAATGCAAGATGGAAGAGTGATATGCTACGGGAGCAGACAACTTAAAGTTCATGAGAAAAAATATCCCACACATGACTTGGAGTTGGCCGCGATTGTTTTTGCCCTTAAGTCTTGGCGCCACTATCTTCTGGGTGAAAAGTTCGAGCTGTACACCGATCACAAATCACTTAAGTACCTCTTTTCGCAAAAAGATTTGAATCTAAGGCAACAGAGGGGTGGAATTCTTGGCATCATATGACTTCGATATAGCTTATACCCCTGGCAAGGGTAACGTGGTGGCGGATGCGCTAAGTACAAAAAGGTTGGCCTTGAGCCCCTTGTTTGTTGAAAGGAAAAGCCTTGATTTTATAGCAGCCTTTGATTTTTACACCTGCTGTTGAGTCATTGGCGGCTACGCTAGCATCTCTTGAGCTAAGACCTACACTTTTGGACCAAGTAGGGACTTCACAGAAGGAAGACCCACAAATAGTCGAAATCATGGACAAGCTGATTAGTGGTGAGACGTCAAGTCACCTCAGTAGATATGCCATAGATGACAAGGGATGGCTAAGGCGTGATGGCAGGCTATGCATCCCACAAGTAGGAGACCTAGTAAGAAAAGTCCTCGAAGAGGCGCATCACTCGAAGATGACCATTCATCCCGGAGGGGATAAGATGTACAGGGATATGAAACGCATTTTCTTTTGGGCTGGAATGAAAAAGGACGTGGCAGAGTTCGTTTCGAAGTGCATGGTGTGCCAACAAGTAAAGGCCGAGTCAAAGAAGCCCGGTGGGCTATTACATCCTTTGGAGGTTCCGCAATGGAAATGGGAGAGTATCTCGATGGATTTCGTGGATGGACTGCCTAGGTCAAGGAAGGGAAATACTAGCATATGGGTCATAGTTGATAGACTCACGAAAAGTGCTCACTTCATTCCGGTGAAAAGCAAGAGGACCGCATCATGGCTAGCGTCTATTTACCTTCGAGAGATAGTACGGTTGAACGGGGTTCCTTCTAGTATAGTTAGTGATCATGACCCAATTTTCACTAGCCAGTTCTGGAATAGTCTGCAAGAAGCAATGGGTACACGACTAAGTTTAAGTACGGCCTATCACCCACAGACGGATGGTCAAACCAAAAGGGTAAATAGGGTACTAGAGGATCTTCTGAGGCTATGCATTCTTGACTTTGGTGGTACTTGGGAAGACCATCTTCCTCTCGTGGAGTTTGCATATAATAATAGCTACCAAGCTAGCAAAGAAATGGCACCGTTCGAAGCCTTGTATGGAAGACCGTGCAAGTCACCAACTTGTTGGTGGGAAGTGAAAAACAAGCTTATACTTGGGCCCGACATGATAAGGGACACTTCTGAGAAGGTTGAGTTGATACGAAGACGGATGAAAACGACCCAAGATAGACAGAAATCTTACGCGGACAAGAGAAGGACAGACCTAGAGTTCGAAGTCGGAGATATGGTCTTTGTAAAAGTTTCTCCTTTATGCAATGTGGTTCAGTTTGGAGCGGTAGGAAAGCTAGCACAAAGGTTCGTAGGACCGTTCCCTATCATTGAGAGGATTGGGCAGATGGCCTATAAGGTAGAATTACCCGAGAGGCTGGCCGGAGTACACAACGTCTTTCACATCTCTCATCTCTGAAAATGCTTACATGAGTCGGCCGAAGTGGTTGAGCCAAGCATCCTTGAAGGCGTAGAAGTGGAAAAAGAAGCAACATTGAGGCGAGTTCCGATCCGTATCTTAGGAACGGAGATCAAGAAGCTAAGGAATCAAGAAGTCAAGCTAGTTAAAGTACAGTGGATTGAAGCCCAAGAAGACGCAACTTGGGAAACCGAAGAGAAGATACGCGCGCTGTATCCATTTCTTTTTGAGGGTACATTCTCGATCTCTTTTCCTATAAGTTTTCATATCTTTTGCTATCCATGTTTGTCTTATTATCTTCTCGATTCTATCTTGAGAACCTTAGGTAGAACCACATGGATGTAAACATGTGATTGAAACATGTTATGGTTGATGTTTGCAAATGGTTGCAAGTGATTGCTAGTGGATGCATGACACACATTAGGCACTAGATCGGCTCAGTCACATTTTCATGTTGCATATGCATGGGTGCTTATACTTGTATATGGATGGAACTTGTTATGCTATCACTTGGATGTTGCATATGAATGAATGTTATGTGCACTCATGTAGAGATTATAAATTATGTTAGGAATTTGCATACGTGTTGGACTCATTACACTAACATATTTTGCATTAAGGAGGTTTACTGAATCAGTAACCGCCTGATCTTTTGCATTAGATAAGTACATATACACACACTTACTGCATATGTTCATACAGCACTAGAAATCTTTTAAGGACAATGGTTGCCTGTGGATAATGTTTTGAGTAGATGGATGATTGGATGGTAGGATATATTCTTTCTAACTTAAAGATTTCGAGGACGAAATCCTTTAAGGAGGGGAGAATGTAACAACCCGTATTTTAATAACGTGTTATAACCATAAATCAAGGCAGAATTAATTTTTAAAATAAGAATCAAGGGCAACGAGTTACGCCATTACGTTCGTCTCGAAATTCTGCTTGGAAATGAGTCCGATTTTTTGAAAATTGGAGTCCGTATGACCAAGTTATGACCCTTCGAAGTTTTCAGAAATTTTCAAGTTCAAAACAGCTCAGAATTCTAATTCAAATTTCGAATTCAAACCCCAAAATGGACTGGGCAGGAAATTTCCTGCCCAGGACCAGGTCGACCTGGGGGGCGACCATAGAGTCGACCTGCCCAGGACCAGGTCGACCATAGAGTCGACCTGGGTGTCGACCTGGTTGCCAAGCCCATTTTTGAGTCAGAGTTCACTCTGATGTTTCCAGTCTGATTTCTGTCTAGATTCGTTGGCCTGACCCTATATAAACAGCCCCTAACCTTAGTCTCTCTACACAAATTCTCTCTGTCCTTATGCTGCTAAAACTCTTGTTGAAAAGTTAGAGAAAAGGGATTGCTTCTTCTCCAACAAGGCTACATGTAGAGTATTGCCGTTTGGGGGATTTCTGTTAGACTCAAGATTCAACATCGCCTCTTTGTTTTCTAATTCTCAAACCACGATCTGTAAGCCCCAGTTACTTTTAGATCTAAACTTTAAACTTAATATGGACATGTTGTAAATTGAAATTTATCCTAAATATGATAATTATCTTAGATTTATCATTGTATATCTTGGATCTATCATTGTTCATTTTTGGACCTAGTACTTTTGATCCACTATTTGTTCACCTTAGATCTATTCATCTTGAAACTTGACTTGTGGGAATACTTATATGAAATTGATTTGGAGCCTATATATGTTGTAGATCTAAAACCCCTAATGTCCATAATATTCATGCCTGTGATGTTGAATTAGTTGTTATTCACAAGTTTGGGGTTATTGTCTTATGCCAACTGTTACCATGACTATCACCCTATTTTGCTAGATTTGATATTTGAGACCACTATTCCATATGCCAGTATTGTTGTAATCATTTATCTCAAGTTATACCATGCTTGACCTGTAATCACTCTTGCCACCTTATGCTCGTTCTTTCTATGTTATTCCCAAATTAGATTTGTTTATATCGATTCGAATTCACGTGCGATGGGAATACGATTTAGGTAGTTTAGGCAAACCTGAATTTACCATGAACTTGGAACATGAACATTGTTATAACTTGAATCTGAATATGGACATGAAACTTACCTTACGAGCATGATATGAAAATTGAACATGGTCATGACTCTAGAATGAACTTTAAAATGGCCAACTCGAGGTTAGGTTGAGTTTGCAGTGTAAATCTGCCCGGAACCGCCCGGCGAATCCAGTGACTGCAAACAATAGGATCCAATGTGGGTAGTTGGTCATATCGCACCTAAAACCCGAGGTTAGACTATGTTGTGGTGTAAATCTTCCCGGAACCGCCCGGCAATCCAGTGACCACAACAACTAGTCTAATGTGAGAGGTTGGGGTGCATTAATGAATTTATGCTACATGATAGGGTTAAGTCATGAACATGAAAGACAACACTTAACCAACTTGATACATGATTGGATAGGGTTAAGTCACGAATATGAATGACAACACTTAACCCATTAGAAACCCTAGTTATGCGGTCCTTTTCAGCAGTAACCCACTTAGATGTATCACGATACCCTGGGACTAGGCAGGGTGGGGCACGATTACTGGGCTGATTGTAAGCGACCAGAACGACGGCTGAGTAGGTGCGCCATTATAGGTTCAGGCGGACTATGGTCGTGCACGTAGTCCGGAGTAGAAAAAGCAGGCATTGGGCACCAGTAGGTTTACACTGTGCGTGCTTGATTCGTGTCGGTGGTTGGCAGCCTAGGGCTTGATACACCCTATGGTGGACCTAGCACAGGTGACTACATTTCGTGATTGGGCCGTATGACACAGACACATGACGAGCTAGAACTTGTAGGGAGCCGATCGATTAGTAGGTCGTACTGTAGGATCCCGTAATGGGTCATTTCATGATATTGGGCCAAGGGATCATTTCATGGTTAATACTTGACATGGGTTAGAATACTAGTACAGTTGGTGCAGCGAATCTTGAATATGCGATGCTAGACTTGACTTATCTTATTATCTTAGTTATCATACCAGTCCCGTTATCATCCTTATGTTTAATTCCAGTTTATTCATGTCTTGTTAACTTTGCTAGTTTTTATACTGAAAGTCACTAGGGCTTACCAGTCTTTATGACTGACCTTCTTTCTTTCGCCCCTTTTTCTTTCGTCCCCCCCAGGTTCTCAGGGAGGAAACTCTAGCTCTTAGCTTGGATTTAGCTTGCTTTCTAACAGCTCATGTACGGTTTGGTCTTGAGCTACGCTATGGCTGCACTTCTGCTATTTTTGGGGAATAATTTACTTTTGTTATTTTAATTTATGCTTCTTTATCTAGAACTTGATGTAATGGAATAATGACAATTTGTACTTTGGATATGTAAGGTTTTGACTCTTTTCTTGAAAGTAATGAGATTTGGTTTTTAATTTCTACCGCTGCTTTATTTATGTTTTGTCTTGTGATATCTCTATGCATGTTTACCTAGATAATACTCCACCAAAACTAGTGCATTCCCTTTGTGAGTGACCCTAGCGGAGGTGGGGTGTTACACCTACCGTTATTAGCATGTCTGTTCGTTAGCATTAATTCATTCATTAATGCACCAACCTCTCACATTAGAACTGTTGTTTGTGGTTACTGGATGTGTCGGGCGGTTCCGGGCAGACCTCTACCGCAAACTCATTCTAACCTCGGGTTTTGGGCTTAATGCGCTAACCTCTCACATTAGATCTGTTGTTGCGGTCGCTGGATGTGCCGGGCGGTTCCGGGAAGCCTTACACCGCAACTCAATCTAACCTCGGGTTAGGCATGTTCATCTTTTAGCCAATTTACATATTTACCATACATGTCCAAGTCTAGATTTTTGTATGCCAATTATCCCCAATTGTAGTCAATTCAAGTTATGTCTCATTTACTTGTTATGTCCAAAATTACTCCAATAAGTTATACCCAATTCCCCGCGTTACAATCGCACGTATAACAAGATTCAACAATGTTTCCAAATTCCAAGTACTCATAAAATAAAACGGAAAGGGGATAGAGAGGAAACACAAGAATTGACATAAGGAAAATAGGCATGTAAAGTTGTACCAAATACCAGAATCGTGTTTCCAATAGGCATGTTGTACATTAACAATGAATATGAGCAAACTAAGGAAAATACATCATAGTTATACAGATTCGATAGGATTTAACGTAAATAAATTACTAATCTGATGTATAACATGATAGGTTCAATTGTGTCAATCACAACAGTCTCATAGGCATTGGTAATTTCTGATTTGACAAAAGGATAAGCATGAATCAGAATTGATTATCTCACAATTAGGCATGGTTCTAGATTCGATTCATTACAAGTCATGATTTCTATTACATGTTCCAAATCTGAGATATAACCGAACTTACAGTGATAGGATTAGAAAAAGTGAATTAGTTGACGTTGTAGCGATTCTAATCTCTCTTTACTGATTGAAGCGGAAAACCTTTACTTTAATTTGAAGCTCTCCAATTTGATTTCTAGTTTGGAGAAGGAGGCTGGGCTAGTTTAGGGATGGACAGCATGGTGGCATCATAGAATAGGGTTATGAGGTTAGGGTTAAGTTTAGATATGTATTTATAGATGTGTAGGATTAATTAGAGCCTTTAGATCAACATAGGATCCATCCAAACCATCCAGTCCAAGAAAATGCGTCATCAGGCCAATCAGAGAAGGCCACATCAGCCCTAGGCTATAAAATACGTCACTGGACTTGGATCTAATAAGGGTCGACTCCCTACAGGGGATCGACACCTATGTCGACACCCCTATAGTGGGGTCGACACCTTTGTCGACTCCCCTTGGGAGGGTCGACACCTCTGAGCGGGAAATTTCCCGCTCAGCCTCTTCTTCTGTTTTGAATTTCGAACTGGTTTTCTAATTTTTAATTATTATTTTATTTTAAATTCTGCTTTGAACTGAAATCTTCTAAGCTTCGTAACTTTTTCATATGTAGTCCGATTTACGCAAACTCGGACTCTATCTCAAGCAGAATTCTGAGACGAACGCAATGGCGCAACCCATTTCACTTAATTCATCCTCTAAAAATTAAGTGTTCTTAAATTTGTTAGTTTTAATATTCATTGAAAAATACGGGGTGTTACATTCTCCCCTCCTTAAAGGATTTCGTCCCTGAAATCTCTGAGTTAAGAAGAATGTATCCTAACATACAACATCCATCTACTCAACCATCAATCACAGACATCCATTTTCCTTAAAAATATTTCTAATGCTTTCATGATTATATGCATAGTGTGTGTATATGTCCTTATCTAATGCAAAATCAGGCGGTCTACTGATTCAGTTGACCTCCTTAATGCGAATTATGTCAGTGCCATGAGTCCATCATGTATGCAATTATTCCTAATCGTACTTTATAACTTCTACATTAGTGCACAATCATTCATACAAATGCAACATCCATATGATAACACATCAAGTTTCAATCCATATACAAATACATATATGCATATGCAATATGAAAGTGACTGAGTCGATCTAGTACCTAATGTGTGTGTATATGCATCCACGAGCAACCACTAGCAACCATTTGCAACCACTTGCAACCATCAATCATAACATGTTTCAAATACATGTTTGCATTCATTGGTTTATACTTAAGGATCAAGAATAGGACCGAGGAGATATACTTAAAAGATAGGTACAAGCATGCATAAACTTATGGAAAAAGAGATCAAGGATGTACCGTCAAAAAGAGAAGGGTAGGCTGCATGTATCTTGTCTTCAGTCTCCCAAGTCACGTCTTCTTCAGCATCACTCCATTGTGCTTTAACTAGCTTGACCTCATGATTGCGTAGCTTTTTAACTTATGTTCCCAAGATACAAGTTTGAACTCTTCTCACTGTCGCTTCTCGTTCCACTTCTACTTCCTCTAGTATGCTTGGCTCCACAACTTCCGCAGACTCATGTAAGCACTTTTGTAAATGAGAAACATGAAAAACATTATGAACTCCAGCCAATCTTTCGGGTAGCTCTACTCTATAAGCCATCGTCCCAATCCTCTCAATGATAGGAAATGGCCCTACAAATCTTGGTGCCAATTTTCTTATGGATCCAAAGCGAATGACAATCCTCAAAGGAGATACTTTAAGGAAACCCCTGTCTCCAACCTCAAACTCAAGGTCGATTCTTCTTTTATCCGCGTAGGACTTCTGTCTATCTTGTGCGGTCTTCATTCGTCTTCGTATCAAGTCCACCTTCTCTGAAGTTTCTCTAATCATGTTGGGCCCAAGTACGAGCTTGTCTGTAGATTCCCACCAACAAGTTGGTAATCGGCATGGTCTTCCATATAAGGCCTCAAAGGGTGCCATGCCTATAGTGGCTTGGTAGCTATTGTTGTAGGCGAACTCCACCAAAGGAAGATGATCTTCCCACGTTCCTCCAAAATCAAGAATGCACAATCTCAAAAGATCTTCTAATACTCTGTTCACCCTTTCAGTATCACCATCAGTTTGAGGGTGGTAGGCAGTGCTTAAGCATAGCTGTGTGCCTACAGCCTCTTGCAAACTCTTCCAAAACTCACTCGTAAAGATAGGATCTCAATCACTTACTATGCTAGAGGGTATCCCATGTAGTCGAACAACTTCTTTAAGATAAATGGATGCTAATGATAAGGCAATCCTCCTACTCTTAACAGGTATAAAGTGAGTGCTTTTAGTGAGCCTGTTAACTATTACCCAAATACTGGTATTGCCCCTTCTTGACCTAGGCAACCCATCTATAAAGTCCATTGAAATGCTATCCCATTTCCACTGTGGGACCTCTAGAGGATGAAGCAGACCACCAGGCTTCTTCTACTCTGCCTTGACTTGCTGGCATATCAAGCACTTAGAGACGAATTCAGCTACATCCTTCTTCATGCCATTCCAAAAGAAAACCCTTTTTATGTCTTTATACATCCCTTCTCCACCTGGGTGTATGGTCAACTTAGAATGGTGTGCTTCTTCGAGAACTGTCTTCACCAAATCCCTTTCTTGTGGGACACATAGTCTTCCATCCTCTCTCAACCAACCCTTGTCATCTATGGAGTATCTATTGAGGTGGCTAGAAGTATTACCTCTAATTAACTTATCCATCAAATCAACTATATGAGGGTCTTCACGTTGCACGGTTCCTATTGAGTCCAAAAGCGTAGGCCGCACCTCTAGCGTTGCTAACGAACCAGGTACAAATTCAAAAGAGGGTCTAAATTCAAAGGTTGCTATTTACTGCAAGTTTTGCCTTTCCACAAAGAGTGGACTTAAGGTCAGCTTTTTCCTACTTAAGGCGTCTGCTACCACATTGCCCTTGCCAGGGGTATAAGCAATCTCAAAATCGTATGAGGCAAGAAATTCCATCCACCTTTGTTGTCTTAAGTTAAGATCTTTTTGTGAGAAAATGTACTTTAATGATTTATGGTCAGTAAACAATTCAAACCTTTCTCTTAGTAGGTAATGACGCCATGACTTAAGAGCGAAAACAATGGCAGCTAGTTCTAAATCATGAGTTGGGTAGTTCTTCTCATGTACCTTTCCCCCATAACAAACTACCTTGCCTTCTTGCATCAAGACGACGCCTAATCCTGTACCGCATGCGTCTGTGTATACTGCAAACATCTTACCCCCATCAGGCAATGTCAGAATTGGGGCTGTTGTTAGAGCCCTTTTCAATCATTGGAAAGAAACATCACAATCCAAATCCCAAGTGAAAGTTAGGTTTTTCTTCGTTAATCTTGTAAGTGGGGCTGAGATCTTCGCAAAGTCTTTAATGAACTTTCTATAATGGCCCGCTAGTCCGAGAAAACTTCATACTTCGGTTGCATTCTGTGGAATCTTCCAATCTTGCACCGCAACTACTTTTGCGGGATCCACAGCTATCCCCTCTTTGGACACCACATGTCCAAGAAACCTTACTTCTTCTCTCCAAAAATGGCAGTTGGAGAATTTTTCTTTCAGCCGATGTGCTCGAAGAGTATCCATAACTTCCCTTAAATGCAAAGCATGTTCTTCCTCACTTTTTGAGAAAATCAAAATGTCTTCCACGAAGACCATTACAAACTTATTAAGGAACTCCCTAAACACCCTACTCATCAAGTCTACGAAATAGGCAGGTGCGTTTGTCAAGCCGAAAGGCATGACAAGCCATTCGAAAAAACCATCCGGGGTCCTGAACGCGATCTTATCTATGTTGTCTTCAGCCACTCTTAGCTTATGAAATCCAGTAGCCAGATCTAGTTGGGAGAAAACTGATGCACCTACGAGCTGGTCGAACAAGTCGTCTATTCTTGGAAGTGGGTGCCTATTCTTCTTGGTTCGTTTTTTAGCTCCCTATAATCCACGCATAGGCGAAGTGAACCATCCGCTTTGGTTGCGAACACTACTGGAGCAACCCATTCAGAAATACTTCGCCTTATGAACCCCTTTTCGAGAAACTCTTTAACTTGCTTGCTGAGCTCCTTCCTTTCCCTTAGAGCCATGTGCCTAACGAGTAAAGCAACTGGTTTTGCATTATCAACTAGGTATATGCAGAAATATATCTCTCACTTTGGAGGTAAACCCTTCCATTCTTCAAAGACATCCGAGTACTCACAGACTACTCTAAAGATTGCAAATTTTCAACAGACGCATCAAGAGATTCTAGGTAGCTAAGCATAACAGAATTCATAGGATTACAAGAGATTTCGAGAGTATTACCGAGACGAGTCATAAGTCTAACCACTCTCTTTTCATAGTCAAGGATGGCACCATTACTGGATAATAAATCCATGCCTAGAATCAACCCATAGCCCGTGAAGCCCGAAACATAAGCATTACATCTAAACCCAATGCTTAGTATAGAAATTTCCAAATCCAAACAGATCATTGATAAATAAGCCGAACCCCCAATTGGATTTGAAACAACCATGGAATCCTCTACCATACTGGTATCTTGGTGCAGAGATTTAACTAAAGCAGTAGATATAAAAGAGTGCGAAGCGCCAGAATCAAAAAGAGTACGAACAGGATGATCAAAAAGATAAACTAAACTCTCAACACAAATATTTCTACCTCTTTCTTGCGTAGGTGCTGTGAGAGCATGAATCTGCCCTCCAGAAGTAGATCCGGTCCTCTACCCTTGCCCTTGCCTTCTTGGGCAGTCCTTAGCCATATGTCCTATCTCGCCGCATTGAAAACAACCACCCATCTTCCTCTTCTTCTTCTTCTTCCTGGAGTCCTTAACCTGATGTCCAGGTATGCCACAAAAATTACACTTCCTCTTGTCATGGGGTTTCTTATTCTTCCTGCCTTTCTTGGAATCCGTCTTCTTATTATACGATCCCTCCACTTTCTTGTCCAGAGGTTCTTCCATCTTCGCCTCTTTCTTCCCATCCTTGCCTTCCACCTGTAACAGTGCCATGTCCACCAATCTCTCATAGGTCGTGCCCATAGGTATATGGGACATAGCTAGGCCGTGCAGTGGCTCATTTAACCCTTTAGCGTAATGGAAAGCCTTTTTATGTGGAGTGTTTACCAACTCTAGTCCGAATCTAGCCAGCTGGTTGAACTTGTTGACGTATTCCTTAACCGATACGCTTCCCTGTTTGAGTGCTAAGAACTTATCCATCTGTAGGCTTTGCTCAGCTTACGAGAGGAACTTCATTTCAAACCTCATTCTGAAATCCTCCCAAGTCTCAACTGGTCTCTCAGCATTAGTAACATCCCACCAGAAAGAGGCTTCATCCTTAAGTAACCATACAACCAACTGTATCTTCTGCCTATCGTCCACTTCGAAGATAACAAACAAATCTTTGGTTTCCTTGAGCCAGTTTCTAGCTTCCACGAATGATTCAGTCCCATTAAAGTTCTTTCTGCCCATAGTTCGAAAGTCTCTACATGTCTTCGAGAAAGCATTGGCACGCGGAGGAGGAGGAGAAGGAGGAACGATGGGTACAGTTGGAGGAACGTTTCCTTGGCCTTCGGCGGGTACCCTGGCCTCCAAATACCTACTGAACCATTCGGGTATTGTGACTCACTCTGGGATATTAAGGATGCTTTGTTCCCCAGACATGATGAAACGAAAAGAAAAGGATTCAAAACAAAGTATAGAAAGATAGTGCATATGGCTTTGGGGAATATGCCTTTAAAATAAAACAACACTTTTCTTGAAAATGCTTCTTTAAAACTTCTTTTTTAAAAATAGTTTCAAAAACTTTTATCTGATCTGGTAACCATCAGCTCTGATACCAAGTGAAACACCCCACCTCCGTTAAGGTCACTCACAAAGGGAATGCATTAACTTCGGTAAAGCACTATAAGTAAAAGATATAGATAATTTACAAGACAGACATACAAACAGCGGAAAAACTGGAATTATTTCATAAGCAGCAACATTACAACCATTGTTTCAAAACCCAACTTTCAAGCCATTACAATAAAACCTTTGTCTTGATTAAAAACTCCAAATACATAAAGAAGCATAAAACAGTAGTAAAGCGGCATAAATCCCCAATAAAAGTGTAACCACAGCCATAGCCCAAGAAAAGAGGATCCAAGCAATACATCTACTCTCTTCAAGCTGGAAAAGGCCTGAACTAAGCTGAAGTATTCCCTCCCTGCGGACCTGGGGGGGAACGGAAGAAAAGAAGACGAAAGAAAACGGATCAGACATAAAGCCTGGTAAGCCCAGTGATTTTTAGAATGTAAACAAGAAAAAGGATCATGACATGATTAAACTGAATATAAGACAATACCATAGTGACAAGATAACATAAGACAAGGTAAGGCAAGCTAAATTGAATATGCTATCGCACTCATTCCTATTTCTCTGCACCTACTAACAATTATTTCAACTAGCCTCATGTGTTCATAATAAAGTGATCCCTTTATCGATCGGCTTCTACTCGCATGTATTTATTACTTGTGTCATTCGGCCCCGCTTGTTTGTAGATACATGTGCTGGTCCCACCATGGGGTGTATCAATCACTATGATGGCAACCCGACCATTCTTAGCATGTCTGTTCATTAGCATTAATTCATTCATTAATGCACCAACCTCTCACATTAGAACTGTTGTTTGCGGTTGCTGGATGTGTCGGGCGGTTCCGGGTAGACTTCCACCGCAAACTCATTCTAACCTCGGGTTTTGGGCTTAATGCGCTAACCTCTCACATTAGATCTGTTGTTGCAGTCGCTGGATGTGCCGGGCGGTTCCGAGCAGCCTTACACCGCAACTCAATCTAACCTCGGGTTAGGCATGTTCATCTTTTAGCCAATTTACATATTTACCATACATGTCCAAGTCTAGATTTTGTATGCCAATTATCCCCAATTGTAGTCAATTCAAGTTATGTCTCATTTACTTGTTATGTCCAAAATTACTCCAATAAGTTATACCCAATTCCCCGCGTTACAATCGCACGTATAACAAGATTCAACAAGATTTCCAAATTCCAAGTACTCATAAAATAAAATGGAAAGGGGATAGAGAGGAAACACAAGAATTGACATAAGGAAAATAGGCATGTAAAGTTGTACCAAATACCAGAATCGTGTTTCCAATAGACATGTTGTACATTAACAATGAATATGAGCAAACTAAGGAAAATACATCATAGGTATACAGATTTGATAGGATTGAACACAAAGAAATTACTAATCTGATGCATAACATGATAGGTTCAATTGTGTCAATCACAACAATCTCATAGGCATTGGTAATTTCAGATTTGACAAAAGGATAAGCATGAATCAGAATTGATTATCTCACAATTAGGCATAGTTCTAGATTCGATTCATTACAAGTCATGACTTCTATTACATGTTCCAAATCTGAGAAATAACTAAACTTACAGTGATAGGATTAGAAAAAGTGAATTAGTTGACGTTGTAGCGATTATAACCTCTCTTTGTTGATTGAAGTGGAAAACATTTACATTAATTTGAAGCTCTCCAATTTGATTTCTAGTTTGGAGAAGAAGGAGGCTAGGCTAGTTTAGAGATGGACAACATGGTGGCATCATAGAATAGGGTTATGAGGTTAGGGTTAAGTTTAGATATGTATTTATAGATGTGTAGGATTAATTAGAGCCTTTAGATCAACATAGGATCCATCCAAACCATCTAGTCCAAGAAAATGCGTCATCAGGCCAATCAGAGAAGGCCACATCCGCCCTAGGCTGTAAAATACGTCACTGGACCTGGATCAAACAGGGGTCGACTCCCTAAAGGGGGGTCGACACCTATGTCGACACCCCTATAGTGGGGTCGACACCTATTTCGACTCCCCCTGGGGGGTCGACATCTATGATCGGGAAATTTCCCGCTCAGCCTCTTCTTCTGTTTTGAATTTCGAACTGGTTTTCTAATTTTTAATTAGTATTTAATTTTAAATTCTGTTTTGAACTGAAATCTTCTAAGCTTCGTAACTTCTTCATACGCAGTCCGATTTACGCAAATTCGGACTCTATCTCAAGCAGAATTATGAGACGAACACATTGGCGCAACCCATTTCACTTAATTATTCCTCTAAAAATTAAGTGTTCTTAAATTTGTTAATTTTAAATAGCATAGCTTTGTGTATAGCGTTAATACGTGAGCCTCACACCCTGGTGTGAACCGAAAACAGGAGAGGACCCGAGGGAGGATATGCGAGTGGTGTCATGGTATGGAGCCCAAACTTTTTACTCATGTGGATGTTGCATATTATTTGATGGATAGCGAGGTGCCTCGGAAATATCGGTCACTATGGGGCCGATGGATATGATGGTCGATATACTGACAAGATTTACCCCTGTAGGGCGGGGACACGTATTGTTTAGGAATAACCAATCCACTAACGTAAGTGTGGACCGTCCCTGGCGCTCCTAAGGGTCGATGCGTTCTGATCCTGAGGCTCGGGCTAGAGAGTGTCGAATTCGGTAAGGACGATCTCTTGCCTTGGTTCATAGATGGAATCCAATTTCCAATACATGACATTTCAGTTTTAATTGCAGAACTAGTAGGGCGACATAGTAGCATGGGATACTATGCCGTCTATGATTGATACATTTATATTTGAAGTTGATTTCTTCACTTATAGTAATAATAAAAGATTAAATTTCGCGTATCAAGCATTATTTGGCTATTATAAGGTAAAACTCTATCCTCCGGCTTGCGTTGCATTGTGTGATGGGACCTGAGTCTTATAATAGCTTCATTTTCCTCAATTAGCATTGCTCTGTTTGTTTTATGCACTGGTGTTCTTGGGGGTAAACTCGTTCCGTGTTATACGGCGTGGTCCCTTGATTTACTCTACTTAAAAATCAAGTTAATAACTGTTTTAGTTCTCACACCAGTCACATGACTGACTCAGAGTTTATTATTTTAACCTAAACTATGGGTGCCCCTAATTTCCACACGGGCAGCTAGTAGTTTTGGATTTTGCAAATATTTCTTTTCAGGATCCTAGATTTACAACTAGAACAGTATTCGGAAAGCTCTGTATCCGTGTATTTCTTTCAGTTGTGTTATGTACTATTTTTCTGCTGCTATGTAAATTATTTTAATCTCTGATATTTTTCTGATGTATATTATTTATTCCTACTCTGTTATATTCTTGTACTCTGATGTAATTGTTGTAATAGCAATGAAATGTTCCGTCGTTTGTGTAACAACCCGAAATTCTGGGCCAGTTTAAAATTTTTATTTTGGCAATTTTAATGAATTTTGAATATTTAAAATAGATTATTTTAAATAATATCGACGAGAAATTTATTTCGAATATATTTCGAACGTATATATTATATACGCCGTCGTTAGAATATAAATAATTATATATAATTATAAATAGAATTGAAAATGGCGCGGTAGTTCGATAATTCGATTTCAAACTTCAATTGAATGTACCGGGTGCAAAACAATCCGGATTTTAGTGTAACCAAAAACATTAGGATCTAATTGATAAGATCTTTCCAACGAATCCGAAAAATCAAAATTTCATAGCGGGGATAAAAATATATGTCCAGTTGAAAATTCTGAATAGTCGCTATGGAATTCAGGCCCTTAAAAATAGACATTTTGCAAACGACCTCGGATTTCGACGAAACAACTTTTGTTGGATCCGTGATGTCAAATTATTGCTAGATTCCAAATTTCATAATTTTTCGAATCAATATGTGAGCGTGGCATAGGAAAACGCGTTTGACCAGTTTTAGTTGATTTTAATCGACTGGAAATTGGCCATTTTTCCAACGGTCTCAGAATTCGACGAAACTAGTTTTGTTAGGACCGTATCGTCAATACGAAGCTAGAAAATATTTTTCCAGAATTTTTCGAGTTAGTATGTGACCTCGGTAAATTGAAATGCGCGTTCAAATTCAATATATAGAGTTATATGTTGATTTTAATGAAAACTGATCGAAACGATCGAATCAGCCTACGATACATATCCCATTGTGTTCGGAATTGGGGTAAATAGCTATGGACGACAGGCGGTGGGCCTCGTTTCGAGTTCGTATGTAAAAGTCAACTTTTTCATAATAAAATAATTAAATAAAAAAAATTAAATTAACCCTCTCTTCCCCTTATACTTCTGCCCCCCCCCCCCCCTCGTTCAAAATCATTCCAAAAGAAAAAAAACCTAAACTACCGCGATACCCCCCCCCCCCTCAGGCGGTGCGCCACCGCGATCGAAGCCCCCCTGCTGCCGCATCTCTCCCTCCGATCCCACTTCTCACCACCTCGACGCAGCCGAACCCCGATGCCCTAGCCCCCCTCCGTCCCTGCCTCCACCGCCGCACACCCCCCCCCCCCCCCAGCGCCGCCACCCTCCTCCGTTCTCTTCCTCCTCCCTTCAACGAATCCGCCCCTCTCCTCCCTCTGAAAAATAGAGTAAGTTTTCTTGCTTTTTAATTGATTTTAAAAAACTGATTTTAATTGATTTTAAAACTGATTTTAATGGATTTTCAAAACTGATTTTATTTGATTTTCAAAACGGATTTTTAGTGATAAAAGATTCGATATATATCGTAACGAATAAACCTTTTATAGAGGTTAACAATATATGATTTGGTGGAATAAAAATATGATTTTTATATATTCGTATAGCATAGCAAAATATGATTTTATATATTCGTATAGCATAGCAAAATATGATTTTTATATATTCGTATAGCATAGAAAAATATGATTTTTATATATTCGTATAGCATAGGAAAATATAATTTTTATAGAATAGAAAAGATTTGATTTTTCGAAAGTAAAGATTTGAATATTTAGAAGAAGAAAGATCGTATTTTTATATAGAAGAAAGCATGATAAAAATTCGATTTTTATATATTGAATAGCTAGATAAAAATTCGATTTTTATATATTGAATAGCAAGATAAAAATTCGATTTTTATATATTGAATAGCTAGATAAAAATTCGATTTTTATATATTGAATAGCTAGATAAAAATTCGATTTTTAAATATATGAAGTGATTATAAAAATACGATTTTTAAATTGAAAGTGAACAAATAAAAATGTGATTTTTATTTTAAAGACATCAGTAAATAAAAATGTGATTTTTATAAGTAGTGGCTACGGGCAACGAAGATGACAAAAAGGCGAGAACGACGAAGGTTTCTACAAAAGAAGAGCCGTGGAGTTAGGATAGCTATTGGTGAGAACTCCTCACTCAAAATTTCTTTTTCTAGTTTTATATATATACTAGGATGTAGACGGTGTTTAGTAGCACCCGACACCCGTCATCCACAGACCATGGATGGCTTGTTTGTTAAATTGTTTGGTTATGTAGTTGGTTAGATTATTTGGTTTGAATTGATTGTTTGGTGAAATGAAATTGATTTGATTGATGTGTGAATGGCGTGGGCCTTCACTAGACCGGGGATAAGGCTAGGTCTCGTCCCGTTTCTAGTATCGTGCCGTTATGCCGCCGAAATTTTCTAAAATGTGTTAGAAAAATAAAAATATCATTTTTGTTGTGTAAATGAACTGAATAAAAATTTATGTGCTGAAATAAAATATTTTATCGTTAAAAATATGATTTTTAATGTGAATTTGAATAAATAAATATCCATTTACAAACCGGACGGTTTGTTTAATTACACCTATTTGAAGGACATTGATTGGGTCGATAAATTTTACACATCGCCCAACTGCACAACAAAAATCTTTGTTTGATTGTTTGAAACCCCACACGGGTATTGGGATGAAATTTGAAGTTCACTCATCCTGATTGATTAAATATGTCGATCGATTGATTGACAGGCTGTTATAAGCGTTAGATATCTATATTTGATGCTTATACAGTGTAGTGCACTTTGGTTGATGGTTGATTATTTTTCAATGCTATTATATACGTGTGATGTATGAAAATCCATATAATTAACATTATATGGTGATTGATTGGGCCTCATTCCAATTTAGAAGATAAAGAATAATATAAAATAAAGGTTCATGTGTTGACCGTACTCATCCGTTGAGATTAGTCATGTGTTGAACGAAATATTTTATATAATAAAATTTACATCTTTATCAATACAAAATAAAGGTTCATGTGTTGACAGTACTCATCCGTTGAGATTAGTCATGTGTTGAACGAAATATTTGAAAACGAAATATTTGAAATAGAATATTTGAAAATAGAAATATATGAAGCCGTGTTGATTAGATTGACGCCATTTTGACGTGAACGATATTTATATCGATTTTATTCATTTTAAAATGAATATTGAAAAGTGATTTCGAAATCGAATATTTTGAAATGAAATTTGAATTGAATCGAATAGAAAATCAATTGAATTTGAATAGAATAGAAAATCAATTGAATTTGAATAGAATAGAAAATCATTTGAATTTGAATTGAATAGAAAATCTATTGAATTTGAATAGAATAGAAAATCAATTGAATTTGAATAGAATAGAAAATCAATTGAATCTGAATAGAATAGAAAATCAATTGAATTTGAATAGAATAGAAAATCAATTTAATTTGAATAGAATAGAAAATGAATTTGATTTGAATTGAATTAGAATTGAATAAATAACAAATTGAATTTGAATTGAATAAATAACGAATTCGAATTGAATTGAATAAATAACGAATTCGAATTCAATTTAATAGATAACGAATTCGAATTGAATTGAATAGATAACGAATCTGAATTGAATTGAATAGATAACGAATTCGAATTGAATTGAATTGAATAAAAAACGATTTCGAAATAAATTGAATATAAAACGATTTCGAAATGAATTGAATATAAAACGATTTCGAAATGAATTGAATATAAAACGATTTCGAAATGAATTGAATATGAAACGATTTCGAAATGAATTGAATATGAAACGATTTCGAAATGAATTGAATATGAAACGATTTCGAAATGAATTGAATATGAAACGATTTCGAAATGAATTGAATATAAAACGATTTCGAAATGAATTGAATATAAAACGATTTCGAAATGAAATTGTTTTCGAAACGAATTCAAAACTATTTATAAAACTTCGTTTTAAATAGGAATCGAAGAAATATGTATTATATATATTATATATAATATAATGGCCTGAATAGAACGCGCTGCGGCAGTTCGTAAATTTCGACCATTTATTTCAAACGGACATTACGGGAGATCCGACCGTCGGATTCTCCTAAAACCGGAACCGTTGGGTTCGTATCGAAAAGAGCTTTCTAACGAATATTAGAAATTTAAAATCTAACGGTTGGATTTGGAGATACGTCCAAAACAAATTTGGAAAAGGTCGTTGTAAGTGCAGTTCGATGACCGTTGATGGAAATCGACTGTACGGGGCTTGATAAAATTATTAAAAATATTAATAATTTGTGTAAAGTCACAAGAAATGATTCGGGAAAAATTGGGAAGAAAAACTCCATATTTGAAAAGATAAAAATAGATTTTTATCGAAATGAACTAGTTTTGAACTAAAATTAAAAACCCGTTTATTTTTTTAAATAAATAAATTGGATTTGAATTGGGTTTTAAATAGAATTGATTTGTGGGTTTATCGCGAACAGTGTTTTAAATAACACTAGTTCTTTAACCCGATAATAACTAGAATGTGATTTGGGTTTGTCGTGAACTGTGTTTTAAATGACACTAGCTCTTTAACCCAGTAAAAGGAGTTTTAATGAATCTGCAATTAGATTGAAATGGGGAGTTGATAATTTAAATTATCAAATTTAGAAATTGAGCGAGAATGGAGTATCACCAGTTTTGCTCCAAAGCGATAGTTAAATCTTTAATTAGATTTGAACGCGAAATGGTAATTAATTTTACCGATAACACCATAGTATTAGATATGGAGTATTACCAGTTTTGCTTCATGGGATGAATAGGTTGGGATTGGGAAATAAAATAAATAATTACTTTGATGTGGTTCGTTAATCCCGAGTAGTTTGGGAAACCATAATTTGGTTTGAAATGACATCCAAAGGAAGATTAAAGGATAAATTTTAAAGAATTTATCTTGGATAAAATTAATGGGAACCTTTCCCTAGGAATGTGAAATTTAGAAACTAGCTGTAGGTTAGCTAAGAAGAATGGTTCCTGGGTATTGATCTGATGTTGGTTTCGGCCTTCGGGGTTAATATTTGGGAAATTATTCTCTTGTTGATTTACGGTTAGTGACTAATGAATTGGAATGAGGCGCATGTTGTGTTTGTGTAACATTTGTTTTTAATATACGCGGGTTGTTCGGAAAGGCCGGGTTTATACCCATTCTGAATAACCGATTCGACGATATGTCGAAGTTGAAGACGGTGGTTGAAGACCGGAAGTCTTCACATCGTTTGGGTGATTACTAAAGATCTTGATTGGGCTGTACACCCAAGATGAGGGAATCAGTTAGTGGTCGTCCAGACGTACTTGGAGATGGATGGATATGCGAGGAAAGTGCCTCCGGTTTCGTTCAGACCCAGAACGAACTTGTAAATGGATTGTGTGTCTGACATTGGATTTTATTCTGTGTTGATTGATTTCTGTTAAATATATATCTGTTTGGCGGCGGAGAATTTATTCTCTTGCTTAACGCCCTTCTCTGAGACGTACGAGCTTAGAGGTTATATATCGATAGATATCAATCGCATGGCATGAATTGCCTGTGTGGCACACTGAGTTGCATGGATCAAGGCTTCTGTTGAAAAGCAAAGTCTTGTGGTTGACGATCAAAGCACAGCCTACGTGGCAGCTTTGTGTATAACGTGAATTCGCGAGCCTCACACCTCGGTATGAGTTAAAAACGGGATACAGACTGCAGGGAGAGCACGACGTTTCTTTCTAGCTTTGGTGGTGTCAGTGACTTACCAGCCCTGACATTTATATACTTTTCACCTATGTGGTTGTTGGATGAGGCGCCTCGATTTTAGGTCTGTAAGGACCGGGAAACGTGTGTTCAGGAATTGCCAATCCTCTAACGTAAGTGAGGACCGGCCCTGAAGCATCCAGGGTTACCCAGAGTGTGTAGTCCTGAGGCATTTGCTAGAGTGTCTCGAAGCGGAGCTTGCCCCTTGCCTCGACTCATGACGGAAATCCAATTTCCAATACGTGTATTTCGGCTTTATTTGTAGAGCCTAGTATGGCGACATAGTTCTATGGGGCACTTATGCCGTCTATGATTTATATTTATGATTGAAATTGTTTTGACACTATACACTTATTATAGTATCAAATGATTTGTTTTAAACGTACCAAGCATGTTTGGCTGTTATAAGGTAAAACCCTATCCTCCGGCTTGCGTTGCATTGTGTGATGGGACCTGGGTCTTATAATAGCTTCATTTTTCGAAAAGCATTGCGCTGTTTATTCTATGCACTGGTATTCTTGGGAGGAAACCCATTCTGTGTTATACGGCGTGGTCCCTTGAATTACTCTCTTTTAAAGTAAAGCTTTAAATAACTGTTTTAGTTCTCACACCAGTCACATGACTGACCTGGAGTTTATTGTTTTAACCTAAACTCTGGGTGCCCTTATTTTCGACACGGGCAGCTAGTAGTTTTGGTTTTGCATATTTATATTCACAGGATCCTGGTTTACAGCTGGAATGATATCCGGGAAGCTCTGTATCCGTATATCACCTTCAGTTGTGCTTTGTATTATTTTCCGCTGTTATGTAATTTATTGTAATCTCTGATATTTATCGAATGTAATTTATTCATTTATACTCTGTATATTCTTGTATCTGATGGAATTGTTGTAATAGCAATGAAATGTTCTTCCGTCTGCGTTCTTTTGTGTGTTGTTCTCAAGGTAATCCGCGCTTTCCTTACCGGGGAAGTTACGGGCTATCACAGTTGGTATCAGAGCTTTGGTTTACAGAGCTCGAGAACAAGACACATTAGAACCATACGAAAGAATTCATCAGATATTGGATTAGCAATATCCAATTAGAATGACTCGTTAGAGATAGGATCAGTAGTATCCTAGAACGAGTGTGAAGAGTATATTTTTCAAATGAAAACAATTTTGTTTTGAAATTTAAATCGTTTTAAACGTATTTGAATATTTATTTATTTTTAATTTGGACAATCCAATATATAAAGATTTTGCATATACGCGTCATGAACGTATATTCGAAGTTTTAATATACCGGATAGATATAGAACCGCACTCTAGTCGCCCGGACATGATTCTGATGATGGCGCGCCATCACCAGTATTTATTTTCGTGTTTCGAAGGTGTGATATCTATATATTTCCATTAGACTGGTGTGAGAACCAAAACCAATATAGCTAGAGCACATTGTTGTGGATTGGCATCAAAAACATGATTTTTGACTATATATCAAATTATGATTTTGAAACGTTAAATTCACTAATTGATTGATGTTTGTGTTGTTTGTTTATTTGTTTGATAATTTTAAACCATTATGCCTAATTGAATCAAATATTGAATTGTATTGAAAATTGGTCGCATTTGCTTGCATATACATGTACTTACATTGAACAGGTCATAGCAAGGAGGCTAGAGCCGAAGAATAAAATTTGTTTGCCCGACAAATAGGTACATGTTTACTATATAATTTACTGTTTTGTTTGGGTGATGATGATTTTATGAGCCTATTGGCTAGCCGCTTGGCTTTTTCTTTTTCTTTTTGAGATCAGAAGGCCTGTATGGCAATTTCGGGATTTTCCCGTGGCTCCCGGTGCAGGGGAGGTTATGGCGAAATTTTTCGAAAATTTAGGGTATTAGCCAAATTTTTGAAAATTTGAAAATTCTCAGAAACTGAAAAGTTGGAGAATGGAAGCCAGATCGAACGTAGAGTTGATTGATCAAACCACTTTCGACTTCGTTCCTTTTCGGGGACGAAAAGTTTTAAGTGGGGGAGATTGTAACAACCCGAAATTCTGGGCCAGTTTAAATTTTTTATTTTGGCAATTTTAATGAATTTTGAATATTTAAAATAGATTATTTTAAATAATATCGACGAGAAATTTATTTCGAATATATTTCGAACGTATATATTATATACGCCGTCATTAGATTATAAATAATTATATATAATTATAAATAGAATTGAAAATGGCGCGGTAGTTCGATAATTCGATTTCAAACTTCAATTGAATGTACCGGGTGCAAAACAATCCGGATTTTAGTGTAACCAAAAACATTAGGATCTAATTGATAAGATCTTTCCAACGAATCCGAAAAATCAAAATTTCATAGCGGGGATCAAAAGATATGTCCAGTTGAAAATTCTGAATAGTCGCTATGGAATTCAGGCCCTTAAAAATAGACATTTTGCAAACGACCTCGGATTTCGACGAAACCACTTTTGTTGGATCCGTGATGTCAAATTATTGCTAGATTCCAAATTTCATAATTTTTCGAATCAATATGTGAGCGTGGCATAGGAAAACGCGTTTGACCAGTTTTAGTTGATTTTAATCGATTGGAAATTGGACATTTTTCCAACGGTCTCAGAATTCGACGAAACTAGTTTTGTTAGGACCGTATCGTCAATACGAAGCTAGAAAATATTTTTCTAGAATTTTTCGAGTTAGTATGTGACCTCGGTAAATTGAAATGCGCGTTCAAATTCAATATGTAGAGTTATATGTTGATTTTAAGGAAAACTGATCGAAATGATCGAATCAGCCTACGATACATATCCCATTGTGTTCGGAATGGGGGTAAATAGCTATGGACGACAGGCGGTGGGCCTCGTTTCGAGTTCGTATGTAAAAGTCAACTTTTTCATAATAAAATAATTAAATAAAAAAATAAAAAATTAAATTAACCCTCTCTTCCCCTTATACTTCTGCCCCCCCCCCCCCCCCCGTTCAAAATCATTCCAAAAAAAAAACCTAAACTACCGCGATACCCCCCCCCCCAGGCGGCACGCCACCGCGATCGAAGCCCCCCTGCTGCCGCATCTCCCCCTCCTCAACTCCCACCCTCCGATCCCGCTTCTCTCCACCTCGACGCAGCCGAACCCCGATGCCCTAGCCCCCCTCCGTCGCTGCCTCCACCGCCGCACACCCCCCCCCCCCAGCGCCACCACCCTCCTCCGTTCTCTTCATCCTCCCTTCAGCGAATCCGCCCCTCTCCTCCCTCTGAAAAAAACAGTAAGTTTTCTTGCTTTTTAATTGATTTTAAAAAACAGATTTTAATTGATTTTAAAACTGATTTTAATGGATTTTCAAAACTGGTTTTATTTGATTTTCAAAACGGATTTTTAGTGACAAAAGATTCGATATATATCGTAGCGAATAAACCTTTTATAGAGGTTAACAATATATGATTTGGTGGAATAAAAATATGATTTTTATATATTCGTATAGCATAGTAAAATATGATTTTTTATATATTCTTATAGCATAGTAAAATATGATTTTTATATATTCGTATAGCATAGAAAAATATGATTTTTATATATTCGTATAGCATAGGAAAATATGATTTTTATATTAGGAGAAGGTTAAAAATATAATTTTTATAGAATAGAAAAGATTTGATTTTTCGAAAGTAAAGATTTGAATTTTTAGAAGAAGAAAGATCGTATTTTTATATAGAAGAAAGCTTGATAAAAATTCGATTTTTATATATTGAATAGCTAGACAAAAATTCGATTTTTATATATTGAATAGCTAGATAAAAATTCGATTTTTATATATTGAATAGCTAGATAAAAATTCGATTTTTATATATTGAATAGCTAGATAAAAATTCAATTTTTAAATATATGAAGTGATTATAAAAATATGATTTTTAAATTGAAGGTGAACAAATAAAAATGTGATTTTTATTTTAAAGACATCAGTAAATAAAAATGTGATTTTTATATGTAGTGGCTACGGGAAACGAAGATGACAAAAAGGCGAGAACGACGAAGGTTTCTGCAAAAGAAGAGCCGTGGATTTAGGATAGCTATTGATGAGAACTCCTCACTCAAAATTTCTTTTTCTAGTTATATATATATACTAGGATGTAGACGGTGTTTAGTAGCACCCGACACCCGTCATCCACAGACCATGGATGGCTTGTTTGTTAAATTGTTTGGTTGTGTAGTTGGTTAGATTATTTGGTTTGAATTGATTGTTTGGTGAAATGAAATTGATTTGATTGATGTGTGAATGGCGTGGGCCTTCACTAGACCGGGGATAAGGCTAGGCCTCGTCCCGTTTCTAGTATCGTGCCGTTATGCCGCCGAAATTTTCTAAAATGTGTTAGAAAAATAAAATATCATTTTTTTTGTGTAAATGAACTGAATAGAAATTTATGTGTTGAAATAAAATATTTTATCGTTAAAAATATGATTTTTAACGTGAATGTGAATAAATAAATATCCATTTACAAACCGGACGGTTTGTTTATGTACACCTATTTGAAGGACATTGATTGGGTCGATAAATTTTACACATCGCTCAACTGCACAACAAAAATTTGTGTTTGATTGTTTGAAACCCCACACGGGTGTTGGGATGAAATTTGAAGTTCACTCATCCTGATTGATTAAATATGTCGATCGATTGATTGACAGGCTGTTATAAGCGTTAGATATCTATATTTGATGCTTATACAGTGTAGTGCACTTTGGTTGATGGTTGATTATTTTTCAATGCTAATATATACGTGTGATGTATGAAAATCCATATAATTAACATTATATGGTGATTGATTGGGCCTCATTCCAATTTAGAAGATAAAGAATAATATAAAATAAAGGTTCATGTGTTGACCGTACTCATCCGTTGAGATTAGTCATGTGTTGAACGAAATATTTTATATAATAAAATTTACATCTTTATCAATACAAAATAAAGGTTCATGTGTTGACAGTACTCATCCGTTGAGATTAGTCATGTGTTGAACGAAATATTAGAAAACGAAATATTTGAAATAGAATATTTGAAAATAGAAATATATGAAGCCGTGTTGATTAGATTGACGCCATTTTGACGTGAACGATATTTATATCGATTTTATTCATTTTAAAATGAATATTGAAAAGTGATTTCGAAATCGAATATTTTGAAATGAAATTTGAATTGAATCGAATAGAAAATCAATTGAATTTGAATAGAATAGAAAATCAATTGAATTTGAATAGAATAGAAAATCAATTGAATTTGAATAGAATAGAAAATCAATTGAATTTGAATAGAATAGAAAATCAATTTAATTTGAATAGAATAAAAAACGAATTTGATTTGAATTGAATAAATAACAAATTGAATTTGAATTGAATAAATAACGAATTCGAATTGAATTGAATAAATAACGAATTCGAATTGAATTGAATAGATAACGAATTCGAATTGAATTGAATAGATAATGAATTCGAATTGAATTGAATAGATAACGAATTCGAATTGAATTGAATAAAAAACGATTTCGAAATGAATTGAATATAAAACGATTTCGAAATGAATTGAATATAAAACGATTTCGAAATGAATTGAATATAAAACGATTTCGAAATGAATTGAATATGAAACGATTTCGAAAAGAATTGAATATGAAACGATTTCGAAATGAATTGAATATGAAACGATTTCGGAATGAATTGAATATAAAACGATTTCGAAATGAATTGAATATAAAACGATTTCGAAATGAATTGAATATAAAATGATTTTGAAATGAATTGAATATAAAACGATTTCGAAATGAAATTGTTTTCGAAACGAATTCAAAACTATTTATAAAACTTCGTTTTAAATAGGAATCGACGAGATATATATTATATATATTATATATATAATATAATGGCCTGAATAGAACGCGCCGCGCCGCGGCAGTTCGTGAATTTCGACCATTTATTTCAAATGGACATTACGGGAGATCCGACCGTCGGATTCTCCTAAAACTGGAACCGTTGGGTTCGTATCGAAAAGAGCTTTCTAACGAATATTAGAAATTTAAAATCTAACGGTTGGATTTGGAGATACGTCCAAATCAAATTTGGAAAAGGTCGTTGTAAGTGCAGTTCGATGACCGTTGATGGAAATCGACTGTACGGGCCTTGATAAAATTATTAAAAATATTAATAATTTGTGTAAAATCACAAGAAATGATTCGGGGAAAATTGGGATGAAAAACTCCATATTTGAAAAGATAAAAATAGATTTTTATCGAAATGAACTAGTTTTGAACTAAAATTAAAAACCCGTTTATTTTTTTAAATAAATAAATTGGATTTGAAATAGGTTTTAAATAGAATTGATTTGTGGGTTTATCGTGAATAGTGTTTTAAATAACACTAGTTCTTTAACCCGATAATAATTAGAATGTGATTTGGGTTTGTCGTGAACTGTGTTTTAAATGACACTAGCTCTTTAACCCAGTAAAAGGAGTTTTAATGAATCTGTAATTAGATTGAAATGGGGAGTTGATAATTTAAATTATCAAATTTAGAAATTGAGCGAGAATGGAGTATAACCAGTTTTGCTCCAAAGCGATAGTTAAATCTTTAATTAGATTTGAACGTGAAATGGTAATTAATTTTACCGATAACACCATAGTATTAGATATGGAGTATTACCAGTTTTGCTTCATGGGATGAATAGGTTGGGATTGGGAAATAAAATAAATAATTACTTCGATGTGGTTCGTTAATCCCGAGTAGTTTGGAAAAACATAATTTGGTTTGAAATGACATCTAAAGGAAGATTAAAGGATAAATTTTAAAGAATTTATCTTGGATAAAATTAATGGGAACCTTTCCCTAGGAATGTGAAATTTAGAAACTAGCTGTAGGTTAGCTAAGAAGAATGGTTCCTGGGTATTGATCTGATGTTGGTTTCGGCCTTCGGGGTTAATATTTGGGAAATTGTTCTCTTGTTGATTTACGGTTAGTGACTAATGAATTGGAATGAGGCGCATGTTGTGTTTGTGTAACATTTGTTTTTAATATACGCGGGTTGTTCGGAAAGGCCGGATTTATACCCATTCTGAATAACCGATTCGACGATATGTCGAAGTTGAAGACGGTGGTTGAAGACCGGAAGTCTTCACATCGTTTGGGTGATTACTGATGATCTTGATTGGGCTGTACACCCAAGATGAGGGAATCAGTTAGTGGTTGTCCAGACGTACTTGGAGATGGATGGATATGTGAGGAAAGTGCCTCCGGTTTCGTTCAGACCCAGAACGAACTTGTAAATGGATTGTGTGTCTGACATTGGATTTTATTCTGTGTTGATTGATTTCTGTTAAATATATATCTGTTTGGCGGCGGAGAATTTATTCTCTTGCTTAACGCCCTTCTCTGAGACGTACGAGCTTAGAGGTTATATATCGATAGATATCAATCGCATGGCATGAATTGCCTGTGTGGCACACTGAGTTGCATGGATCAAGGCTTCTGTTGAAAAGCAAAGTCTTGTGGTTGACGATCAAAGCACAGCCTACGTGGCAGCTTTGTGTATAACGTGAATTCGCGAGCCTCACACCTCGGTATGAGTTAAAAACGGCATACGGACTTCAGGGAGAGCACGACGTTTCTTTCTAGCTTTGGTGGTGTCAGTGACTTACCAGCCCTGACATTTATATACTTTTCACCTATGTGGTTGTTGGATGAGGCGCCTCGATTTTAGGTCTGTAAGGACCGGGAAACGTGTGTTCAGGAATTGCCAATCCTCTAACGTAAGTGAGGACCGGCCCTGAAGCATCCAGGGTTACCCAGAGTGTGTAGTCCTGAGGCAATTGCTAGAGTGTCTCGAAGCGGAGAGGAGCTTGCCCCTTGCCTCGACTCATGACGGAAATCCAATTTCCAATACGTGTATTTCGGCTTTATTTGTAGAGCCTAGTATGGCGACATAGTGGTATGGGGCACTTATGTCGTCTATGATTTATATTTATGATTGAAATTGTTTTGACACTATACACTTATTATAGTATCAAATGATTTGTTTTAAACGTACCAAGCATGTTTGGCTGTTATAAGGTAAAACCCTATCCTCCGGCTTGCGTTGCATTGTGTGATGGGACCTGGGTCTTATAATAGCTTCATTTTTCGAAAAGCATTGCGCTGTTTATTCTATGCACTGGTATTCTTGGGAGGAAACCCGTTCCGTGTTATACGGCGTGGTCCCTTGAATTACTCTCTTTTAAAGTAAAGCTTTAAATAACTGTTTTAGTTCTCACACCAGTCACATGACTGACCTGGAGTTTATTGTTTTAACCTAAACTCTGGGTGCCCTTATTTTCGACACGAGCAGCTAGTAGTTTTGGTTTTGCATATTTATATTCACAGGATCCTGGTTTACAGCTGGAATGATATCCGGGAAGCTCTGTATCCGTATATCACCTTCAGTTGTGCTTTGTATTATTTTCCGCTGCTATGTAATTTATTGTAATCTCTGATATTTATCGAATGTAATTTATTCATTTATACTCTGTATATTCTTGTATCTGATGGAATTGTTGTAATAGCAATGAAATGTTCTTCCGTCTGCGTTCTTTTGTGTGTTGTTCTCAAGGTAATCCGGGCTTTCCTTACCGGGGAAGTTACGGGCTATCACAGTTTGCGTTCTGATTGTTGTGATCTCAATTCAATCCGGGCTTTCCCGTAAGGGGAAGTTTGGGTCGTTTCAATCTATTACACATAGGATCTAACATATACGTTGATCAGACGTATACCCAAATCACTAAGTATTTGATAGGCCAAATTTGACGTCACGTAAGAACCCAAATCATCTTCATATATTTAAACAGAATATATACCAAGTTTTTCAAATAATACACTATAAATAATATATCTAATCCTTAAAAAAAGAATTAAGCAGGGAAAAATTATATCTCTCCCCACTCATTTATTTATTGAAATTTAACTCAATCCTTAATAAATATACAATAATATTATTATTTAATCAAATACATAACAATAATATTCTATACTATACCTAAATATTTTCAAACTCATGTTATCTATATTTAAACCTATAAAACTTATCAAATTCCATAAGTTATATTTAAAAATCACAAATTAAAAATCTTTAGAAATCCATTTAAATTTATAAATTCCTATATATATACATTTATAAACTACATCATTACATATTTCAAACAAGATAAAATCATTTTCTTGCAAAATCCACATCTTTAAATCTTATATAAAATATATGATTTATAAAATATAAAATCTTTAAGTATAAGCATCAAATGTTTTCAAAATATTGGTATTACCAAAACATAATGTTATTTATAAATATATGTCTTCTACAAATACAAATCAAAATTCAATATTGCATCAAGAAAAATCTTATAATATAATGACTATCAAAATACCAATTTCAAAACAATATTTAATAAGTATGAAATCAGTAGAAGACTTTACTCCCCTTCTACTTCTTACCTTGTTATGGATAAGGATAAGTTATAGAATTCGAGTTAAAAGCTGAACGAATGAAAGAATCTAATCAAAAAGGATATACGAAGGAAGATAGATTGAAATGGAAAGGAAATTTCAGAAGAAGATTTAAATATTAAACAAAATTTAATATTCGAAAATATTTGTTTAAAAACATTTTAAAATCATTTTAAAAACTGTTTGTACTTTCAAAATATGCTCTCTCTCTCTCTCTCTCAAGAAGGATTCTGCGACCGATTCCACTCATTCTAGGGTATCACTACCCTCTTTCTAATGAGTTTTTACCCCATAGGGTAAAGCTTTAAAAAACCAAATCTCTGACACCACATGTAACAACCCGCCATTTTGGTTGTGCCGAGTCGACAAAACATGTCAACTCGAACAATCCAAAATGGCAGATTGTTATTAGCTTCTGCGGTAAATAGAATAAATCACAAAATAACATATCACAGACACAGATACAGAGTAATATAATATCTCGTAGCGGAAAATAAATAATACAATAGTAGTTCATGAAGCTACTAAATAAAATTTACAACAGAGTTTACATAAACAATACAGCGGAAGTCTAATACAATAAATAAATGATAACAGTCTGAAACGGAATGACAGAAATAACTGGATGACTGGAACAACTGATCAACAGGTAGATATAAGTGAGAAAAAATCCAATATAAGATCCAGACTCCAAAGGTGAATCTCGAAAACTGGAATACTCGATCTGACCCGAGGAATAATGCAAAACAAAACAACTCGGATCAGGACTAACATTCTCATGGAAGTAAATCAACTCAAATGAAATGTTCGATGAAATGCAATTAGTAACTTAAAGGATGTTTAGGATCACCATGCTATATGGATCCGTCAAACTGACACTATATAGTATAATATGCGACATACAATAGTGTCTGTTAGTAAAGTAAAAATATCAAAATAGCGTAAGAGGGATTACCAATATTACCCTAACACCGTTTAAATATTCCCATAGTATATACAGTATCGTAATTCCTCTGTAAACTGGAGGGCTATCAGAGGGCACTTCATATAAAACAGTACAAAACAAAATCGTAGTCGGCTCGTATAAGGCATGTGACAAGGCACGCAAGGAATGCCAGGGTGGATTCACCGTTTGCAGAGCCAGAATGGTGGTAACGCATAGCAGCTACTACCGCCCGCCTCGAGACACACTCCCATAATCAAAAGCGCCAAATCGAATCTCAACAGTAATAGAATAATATCAAAGAAGTGCGCTCGATAGGAGGTATGACCTCACTTGGTCTCGGCGTAGCTCCTGTTTTAGTCACATCAAGCTGACTCAAGGTAGTCAGGGTCTCGTAATTAATATTAAATAGAAAAATAGAGTCGATCGCCATCCATCCTACTTCATTCTGGAACTCCTCCACGTACATAGTTGTTAAAGTGGTTTTCAGAATTGGCAGAGAGTATGACAATAGCTTATCTCGGTCTCTTTAACAACCAACCATTTACATTTTTCACATCGTGGCCATCATTTTATAAATATCTTTATAAAATAGTTTATATGAATCTCATATTCGAATTTGAATCAAATATAAATATCTAACTTCGATTATATTTAAATTTGAAAATAACTCAAATGTCTTAAGTCAAATCGACTTAAAACCATATCATAAAGATCTCAAATATAGTATTATACTATAATATTTGACTTCGATTATAATTTCTGAAAGTACTCGCATAACGAATTTCAAATCCAAAATCGACTTATATTTAAGTTATACCCTAAAGGTCTCGATTACCATTTAACTCAATACTAAAATATTTAACTTCGAGGATATTTTAGTTCAATTTATATTCTAAAATTCAAAATTTTGAAATATTGAAATAGTTAATTTCACCATTTCAAGAATTCGCTTTAATTCAATTCAAAAATTCAACATTGGTTCAAGTTCAAAATATGTAATTCAAATCAAGACTTATACTCCAAGTTAAACAAATCAAAAAAAAAACAAGTTCCGCATTTTATAAGAATTTGTTTGAGTCGATTCAAAATCCCAAATCACTTAGGTTCTAATTCAATGTTTATACACTTCAAATCGAAATCTTATATTTCAGTTCAAACCAAATCATATCATATATTATAACCCAAATCGAACCATTAATTTACTACTTATAAATTCAAATCAAGGACTTATATTCAATTCAAACAATTTATACGATTCAAAACCATTCTTATAAATTCGATTTAACAAATTTATTAGTTCAAACTAAACAATTTATAAAGTCAATTCCATATATAACATTTATATATTCAAATTTACATTTGGTCACTTAAACCCGAATTTATTTCATATCAATTAAAAATTCAAATTCAAATCAATTTACGCAATTCACATTCATTTCTTATAAGAGTTCAATACTTAAATTAATTCAAATTCGTATTCAGTTGATTTATAATCGAATCCATTTCATATTCATTATAGGTTCAAATTCATATTCATATCTTATATCAGTTCATTCGTTAAATCAAGTATGGTTATATAAATTTTAAAATCTTGAATTCAAACCGCGAAAGCCTTAACTTTTCCATCTTTGAGTTCATTATTAAAATTGTAAATATATATAAAGAAAATTTAACTTTGAAAAATAGATATATATATATATATAAGTTTATAAAAATTCTAAAATTAATTAGAAAATAGATTATAAACATTTTTTTTGAAAATTGGTTCACTTTATTATTAGCAAAAGAAAGCATACATGAAATAGGTTAGCATACTAACCTTTACAACAAAGAAAAATAAAAGGAAAGAAAATACAAGTAGCCTTTAAACAGAAACAACATTAAATTGACCCATGATGAGTTCGCCATCTCGCTTCTGTGCAAAAACCCCACATCTCACAACTAGCAGGTCGTCATTTATATAAGGTTCCTTCCTTTTAACATAAATTTACTTCATAGTAGAAGATAATAGCTTTTCCCAAATCATAACTAAACATTTCGAACCATTATCATCCAAGCCATCCAACAAGAACCATCTTCCAACTAATCATCCACAACTTCATAGAACAAACGTAACACGTGCTATCCTATAGAGCATATAGCCGAACAGTTTGAGCAAAACTTCATAGAATAAACATATATAAGATTAAAATAAAATAGAAATAGGTTTAAAGAATTATTTATTATATAAAAGGTTTAAAATACTTATATAATTAAATTATATAGTTTAAAATAAATAAAATTATAAGTAAAATCTTAAATAAGTATTTAAATCTTTATTTACTTATAAAAAATATTTTAAACAATATAATTTAAAATTTACAAAATATAAGTTTAAAATCTTAAAATATAAAATATAAAATCTTAAATTATTATTTTAAAATTAAAAATTTCAAATCACTTTACTTCGAAACATGAGCAATGGTTTCCGTATATAGTTTTCTATCCTATGGTCAAGTGATACACATATTTATCATTTCAATCTGCAATTTAAAATTTCTACGGGATATCATTTCAACCCGCAATCGCAAATTCAGTAAAAATTGTTCAGGTGTATCATTTCAACCCATAACAATTTTTCCCTATTCTAGTGTCCGTTCGGGTATGTATCATTTCAACCCTTAGTGATTTTTCCTAAACTATGGGTATCAACAACATAAACAGATCATTTCATAGCATCAATCACATCATCAGTGCACCTACATGTCATACGAATATCGTGTCATATATGAAAGTGTACATAACAAAAAATATCTACCCTATACATTTCATAACAGTTCATTTGTGCTGATTTAACAACCATGAAACAATGTAGGTCAAGAGTGAGATAAACTCACCTTTCGTGGCACAGATTGGAGACATTAGACCGACTGACACCGAATGAACCGACAGCTTCCAGGCACGATTCAGAATGGATCCAATTCGATGATTGCTCAATATTATTTTATTTTAATAAGAAGAGGTTAGGGGATTTCACAATGGATCGGTACGGTATTGGGTCTTTGGGATGGTTTCTGAACTCAACACCCCATGCGACTCAAAAATAAACACAACAAATTATTAAGAAAATAATATATATTTCTATATATACATACATACAGTACAACCTATAATATATATTTTTAAAATCACACACCCCAAAATTTAAAACCATATATATATATATATATATTATTTAAACTATATAACGTATCCAAACCAATATATATATATTATAAAGTGTATACATAATACACCATCATATAATCTTAGCTCACTCACACGCATACAGACAACACAGCACTCACACATGCCCATAGTCTCATGCATACACATAGTAATGCTCATCCACCCAAACCACCAATACGCAAGTAATAAACCTCCCACAAAAAAACCAATACTCACGCATACAGGTAAACAATACCACACACACCTAATATACTCACACAACAAACTTAGCAAGCTCGGGGGGGAAAACAATAGAAATGGTGACGGGAAGGTGGCTAATGCTGATGGGGTGTTGGCGGTCTTGCTTCCGCACTGTAGTTGAACGGTCGGCAGCGGGGTCTGGTCGAGAAGGGTGGAGAATTGGCAGGTGGAGCGGATGGTGTGCTCGAACCCGTTCGAGACAACAACATCACAATGGGTCTTGGGGATGTGTTGGCTCGGTGAAGAATGAACTCGGCGGAGGCATGTCACTGGGGACACGGTTATGCGGGGTGGCGGAGCTTGGATTCAGTGGAGACCTTGAGGAGGCTTGCGAAGTATCTTGGTGGAGCTGGCGAACTAGAAAGTTGGTTGGCGTTGTGGTAGGTGATGTGCATGAAAAAAATGATCGGTTTTCAAGAGGGTTGCTGTGAAACATAAGTGGGTGGGGGAAGATGAGAGGAACTGGAAGGGAGAAAGCAAAATGTGAAGGGGACCGATATTATACGAGGAAAGAAAGGAATAAAAATGGTTCTTTTGTTTCTCTCATTTTATTTTATGAGGTGAAACACCTTGGAAATAAGGAATTAACGCATGCACTGTATTCTACAAAATACATAAAATGGTTTGAATGAACGCATGGAATGGGAAAAGTTGGTTTCGAAATAAGGAAAATTATCATGGATTGTTACGGTGCATGCATAGCTTGAAAATAATAGACAAATGTGACCATTTAGTAAGCCTTCGAAAAACAAAAAAATAATTGGTTGGCTTAGTAAAATAAAAGGACGGGTTTTGCAGATCCAAAATAACTAAGAAAATATGTGGAATCCGGATAGGGACGCGTCAAACTCAAATGGCATTGTTTCAAAAAAGAACTACACAAGCCTTTTCGTAATTTTAGCGCGAACCGAGCACCAAAACTGAAAAATGGATATATTGTGGTAATCAACTCGAAGAGATGGACACAACGGTATATAGTTTGCAGTGGTTGGATGCTCCATTCAAAAACGCAATATGGACCCCTTTTAAACATAAAATTCAGATAGGAAAACAATTAAATGGAGGTCAAAACATCCCATTTTCATGAAACGAATTTCGCTGTAGGATTCGGGACAATGAATAGAACACTTTCCATGTTTTTCCGAACTGGTTTCAGAGAGATTTTAAAATTGCTAAAATTTGAGTTGTTATATGCAGCCTTGCACTGAAATTGCGCGATCGACAAATATTCAAATTTTTCAATGAAATTTTCATAGTTGCTACATCTCACTATATATATTTCAAATTTCAAATTCCCGTTATGATAAATTATAGAATATTATGAAATTAAATCAAGGATATAAATTTTATTAATATTGAAAACAAATCATACAATAAGAGTTCACTATTTAAATTAAAATATAAGAATAAATTCAAATTCAAATAAATAATCCTTAATTTAATTATTTAATTAACAAAATCCCTTATCCTTGTAAATCACGTGCACTGCCAATCCTTTCTTCCCCAAATACATTTTCAATCCCGCCTCCCTCCATCTCATGTACATGCCCTTGACCATGGCTTTGACCGTCGTATTCTCCTCCTCCAAGCTACCATTTGAAATTCTGCCTTCACCATTGTAACACCCCACCTCCGCCAGGGTGACTCTTGCAAGCACACTAGCTTCGGAGGGGCGTTTAAACAAGGTAAACATGCATGCAGATATCACAAGACAGAACATATAAGTAAAACAGAGTAGTAAAGCAGCGGATAAAACTTGCATTTCCAAAACCATAGTTAAGTTACAATAAAGTACTTAGTCATTATTTTCCAACAAACAAAGTCTAGATAAAAGCATAAACTGAAAAACTGAAATACATAAAGTACTATCCCCAAAGTGAAGTGATAAACCATAGCTAGCTCAATGTCCAAACCCGTACATGAGCCAATCCAGTAAGCAAGCTAGAAAGATCCAAGCTAAGCTCCAATGTTCCCACCCTGAGGACCTGAGGGGGGGGGGAACGGAAGACAAGAGGCGAAAGAAAACAGGTCAGTCAAAAAGACTGGTAAGCCCTACTACTATCTGTCTATGAACTAGTAAAGTTAACTGGCATGAGAAGCTGAGATGAACATAAGGACAACAACATACTGGCATGATGATTAACTAACAAGATAGATAAAGGTGTCATCGCATAATCAAGGTTAAGTTTTGCACCACGGGTGTACTAGCATTCTAACATGTCAAGTAAAAACAAGAATTGATTCCTTGGCCCAAGCTTGGCCCAAATAGTTTGAGATGACCTAGATCAAGGTCCAACTACTCGGTCTAGTCGATCGGCTCCCTATAAGCCTAACTCGTCAAGTGTCGGTGTCATACGGCGTAATCATGTAATGTAGTTGACTGTGCAGGGTCCAACCTAGGGTGTATCTGGCCCTACGGTGTAACCCTCTGACACCATACCATGATACACAGTCCAAACCTACCGGTGTCCGTGTTCAACTCCGGACTTGATGTGCACGACCATGGTCCGCCTGAACAACCGGGGCATCATTCAGCCGTCTCTTTTTGGTCTCTTATAATCAGCCCAGTAATCGTGCCCCGCCCTAGCCTAGTCCTAGGGTCTTATGATACTACCTAGAAGGTTACTGCTGAAAAGGACCACACAACTAGGGTTTCTTAACGGGTTAAATGTGGTTAACCCGATCCAAACGTGGATTAAATCGGTTAAGAGTACCCAAGGCTCCTGACTTAACCTCGATTAACCCATCAAGCCCAAATTGGTTAAGTATTAAGTGGACCATGACTTAACCCTAATCAGGAGGGATTAATTAACTTAATGCGCTTTAACCTCTCACATTAGACTTTGTTGTGGTTACTAGTTAAGCCGGGCGGGTCCGAGTAGCTTTACACCACAACTAGGTCTAACCTCGGGTTCGAGCACAACATGACCAACTTCTGACATTGGGTCCTATTGTTTGTAGCCACTAGTTAAGCCGGGCGGGTCCGGGTAGATTTATGCTACAAACTCAACCCAACCTCGAGTTGGCCACACTCATATTTTCTAAGTGTCATGTCCATTATGTTTCCAAAACATAATTACAAGTTAACATATCACGTCATGTTACAAAAATCATGTTCATGTCATTATGTTACCCAACCCCAACGTAATCCCATCGTTTACATAATCGCAACAACGCATAAAGGATAAAATAGGGAACTTGGCATAACCTTGACATATAGGTGTTGAAGCCACAAGTTTAACATGGTGGCATATGAAATGTACATATGTTCATATACTTGCATATTGCATTATTAGGCTTCAAAAGCATGCATAAAACCAAACTTAGCATATGAGTGATACATGGTGATAAATAACATGTAGAAGTTGCTAGAAGTTCGCATTTTGCCTCACATGCAAGTTATCATAAGGGATATGATAACTTTCATGTTGCCAAAATGCAACCTTTAATATAAAGCTTGGAGCTTTATGCTCAAAACCTCAAGTTTAACTTGCATAACATGATAACATGATCAACCCAAACTTGCATAACATAGCAACATGTGTCATACATAATGATTAAACCAACTTGCATAATGATCATCCAAACTTGCATATAATGATCAACCAAAATTGCATATAATGATCAACCAAACTTGCATATAATGACCAACCAAACTTGCATATAATGATCAACCAAACTTGCATATAATGATCAACCCAACTTGCATATAATGATCAACCCCAAACTTGCATCATTCATTTAACTTTAGAGTTCAAAGAAAGAAAGTAGAAAAGGGCTTACAATGCTATGAAGACACAAATAAATATTTATTATAAAAATTGAGACGAAGCCCTTATGCAAGCACCAAAAACCCAAATATGCAAGCTCCAAATGAAAACCCTTGAGCCAATTCAATAAAAACCCTTGCTTTGAAATAGAAATGTTGCAACTTGACTTGAATGCAAGCTAAGAACACTCATACAAGTTTGAAAACACTTGTATGAACTCAAAATCTCTCATAGAAATTAACTTAGAAATTTTAGCATGAGAGTGGAGGCCATGAGAGGAACAAATTTGACATAGTTTAGTTGTAGGATTGAATAATGGTGATTTAGGCTAGGTTTGGGGTCTTTTTATAGAGGATTAGGATAGGATTAACCCTAGATTCAATCCAAGCCATCAAAGCATGTCTTGGGGAAGAAGTCAAGTGTAGGAACCATCTAGGGCCTTTAGATTAAAGCTGAACCATGAGAACCATTCAAATGCAAAATCTGCATTTGAGCGAATCAGCCCACGGGTTGACAGCCAAACACCCTGGATTAACCCCTAGTCGACCCAGCGAGCTCGGGTCGACCTCAAAAATCGGCCGGTTCGGTTATTCCCCTCTCCCAATTCGCTGTTTTGAACATTTTTGCATATTTATTTATTTATTTTTCAATTATATATATATACATATATCAATATATATATATATTTCTCTGCGCAACCCATTTCACTTAATTAAGTATACTTTAATTTGTGAATTTTTCGTGAAACTTCGCGAGGCCATATCTTGGTCATACGGACTCCGATTTTCGAAAACTCGGACTCTATTTCACGTATTTTTCCAAGACGAACGCAATGGCATAGCCCTTTTCCCTTGATTCAGATTTTACAGTTTAATTCTGCCTCCATTTATGTTATAACATGTTATTCAAAAATACGGGTTGTTACAACCATCGAGTAGCCCTTCGTGAACATTGCCAAACAATCACCTTCAGGTGAAACTCGCACCCCCACCCTGTTCGAACCGACCTGATGCATTCGAACTTCTCTATGGCCACGTCGCTTTCTTCCTACCTCGACATAGACACTTCAAAACCCCTCACTGATGCGCCTCCTCAACAGAAGCACACTAACACCCTTGCCGTAGCCTAGCTCCTCCTGCCCTGCTGATCTTCTTTGGCCCTAGCTCGCCTGAATAAATGTCGAGCCCAACCAAAGTTCATCGCACCAGATTTTGAGCCTATAGATGTGAAGCCCTCATTCACACGAGTTGAAAAAATCCAACGTCACTCAGTTTTACTAAGAATTGCTCACGATTTAATTACTTGAAGATTATAGTTGGTGGCGGCCTGTTTTTCAATTCACAGAAGAATGAACGAAGAATTAGGTTGTAAGGAGGGAGTTAAAGTTTATTTATAGGGAGAAGCTTTTGAAATATTTATAATATTATATTCCAATATAATCACGTGTATTTTTATCAAACGTTTTAAGCCCGCACGACTTCATAACAAATCTGAATTCCACCAAATTTGATACTCTGCTACACTACAATATTTCGGACCCAATAAAACTACTTTCACCGAATTTTGAACTCGTTTGTTAAAACAATATTTTTACGTGTTAATTAAATCAAGCTAATATTTAATCGATTTACAAACATTTCTATTCATCGATAATAAATTAGTATTATCGTTCATATTCAAATATGATTTTTTATAAGCTTCGAAATCAGTTTAATTCCCTATTAAATTACAGATTCAATTATGTTATGTTAAATAACTCGTATATTCTGAATTCAAGTTATTAAATTTCTAATTTAATCAATTCATATTTAATTAAATTAAATATTCAAGTTCAGAAAATGCGGCTCATTACATATCTCATTTCAACAGTTTCAAATCATTTCGGACACAACTTTGGTTAATATTCACGACCAACTAAATAACAATTGAGAGAACTGAGACCATCAAAACCACGTCAATGACGAGCTACAATTTTGGGCCAAGTTCATCATTACCAAAGAGCATCAACACATCGTCCCAGCGTAGACAGGGCGCTGCCACTTCAATTATTAGCACTGTAGTTCAAACTCCAAAGACAACAAATATGTTCATCCTGCAACATTATATCATCTCAGTTTCTGCACCCATCGTCAGATCCACATATTTTATTTCATATATTAGAAATAACAGAATCCAGAGAGAAAGTCTAACACCAAAGTTGTTTTCGTTAAAATCATTGATAGTCAGAACACTTGGAACGGCACTGTAAAAAAAGACAAAAAAAAAGATAAAAGAGTTTATCATTATAGGAAAATACATTAACAGAAATATATCGCGCATACCTCTAATCATACGAAATATTCATCTTTCAACAGACAAATCAGGGAACAATAATCTGGACGAACCGAACAAAATAGCGTAACTGCTGGAAACGAAGATAATCTGAAACGAAATGATAGTTTGAAATCAAATTATCTAAAGTAATCAAAATTGAAATTAATAATCGCATGTACAATTGAATTACCTGATATCGAAATTCACGCTTTACCCAGTCGAAGTATACTCGAATAGAAAGTAATATAATCGAATCGAAGTTCAAAAATCGAATTGAAAGATGAATATGGTTCTCGGATCGAATTGAAGAATCGAATTGAAACGAATATAAACGAATATAATCGAAATGAATATAATCAGATCGAATTGAATTCTCGGTTGAAATTAAAGTTTAACTCAAATTTATTTGAGAAAGATGTTATTTTTGGTCTCAATAAAGTGGGTAAAAGGCGCATTATTTATTTGGTGGCCTGGAAAGTTATTTTTTAAAACAGGCGGCCTGGAAAGTGGACAAGAGAATAGAAGGTAATTTTTTAAATGTTGGAAAATAATAATTGATTTAAGAATGAAATAGGAACCCACACATCTCATTTGCACTTATTTTTTGCATATATTTCAGTATTTTTATTATAAACAATTTTGATCATTATGACAATATGGTTACATTAGGAAATGACACATGTTGATAAATAATTATTTCATATTCAAATGACCTTCTGCCTAAAATAAGCGAATACATTAACTCTTCTTGGTAGACTAATAAACTTAATTAATCATATTTCCAAGATCCACCATGTGGTGTTCCAATATGAATTGATAACTATGACAATAACGACATTGTTGATGACACTCCAATTTTGGACTGGAATGTAACTTTTTAAGGATACATCACTCACTTTTGAATTGTTAAGAGTGGTCTCGAGAAAGTTTTTTTTCAAACTTTCAAACGAAATTGCCCCTTATAATTATGGTAGTGTTTGATGGAATTTAATAAGTCGATATAGTGAAGGGTGATTGTTTCACATGTCTAATGTATTCAATGATATAAGGTCGAAAATAAGTTGTGTAAACGGCCATTTGTGTTAAAGGGTAATTTTCTTAATGTATTATTAAATAAAGTTTAATTATAGGGGTTTTTAGCCTCAAGGACAAAATGAAAAAAAATTGTTACATAAGGACGAAGGGGTAAAAGTTTATCCATGAGGACAAATTTCAGTGTAAAGGGAGAAATTCAGGGGGTCCACTATAATTCCTCCCTTTACACTAAAATTTGTCCTTATGGACAAAATTTTAGCCTCTTGTCCTTATGGAACAATTTTTTGTTCATTTTCCCCTTCAGGTTATTTTCCTGTAAATTATAACAGTACACGCCATAGTAATTTAAAAAGAAACAAAAAAATGACCATTATTATCCAAAATTGGAGTGTTATTAACCATTCTCAATAAAAAATATACATTATTTTGTTAACAAGTAAAATAATGATACTATGTGTCCTTTTTTATCTTTAATGAATTTCTCTAAATTACTAGGTCAGTCAACGTTTAATTTTAAATGTGGATAGCGTTTTGCTTCTGCATTCAAAATTATTTCTATATACTGGATATTCATATGTGCGGATATAAACAAATATTGAATAATTATCCTTTATGTTAATGATATCACGATTGATATACTTAAAATCACCACTACCCCAGGATACACATGAACTGTCTTACAAACTTATTATGCTTTTACAGTTGAGAAGTAAAATAAGAGGACGAATAATAAGGATAAATTTATTGGAATCATTATGATATTATTGATGAAAAAATATACATAATTTGTTTCATTCTCGTTTTCTTGGAGATTTATAGCAATAATTCTTCTAGCTTGTTTCGATAAATATGTGTAACAACCTATAATTTTAGAACCAATTTAAAAATTATTTTTAATCTAATTTTATGTGAATTTTAGCCCAAATTTCAAAAATCTATTATTAAAAGCTGATTTGAGCAGTTTACAAAGGAACATTATTGAGGATGACCTCGAATTTCGATGAAACTTTTTTATTTAATCCGTAGTGTCAAATAATGGAAGAATTCCAAATTTTGTAATTTTTGGAGCTAATGTGTGCACGTGTGAGAAGAAAACGTACACTAGAATCGCATATTGAAATTAAGATGAAACGCGTTCGAAAAATAAAATGAAAGGTCAAACGAACTCGAAATTTGATGAAACCTGTTTCGTTGGATCCGTAATTGTGTTTATTGTCAGAATCCAATATTTCGTAACAAACCGAATTAATTTGTGGTCGTACGTTCAAAAGAGGTGGAGGCTAACTAGCACACTTTTATAAACACTGAATTAGAAGGCTTGTGAAACGGAGGCTATCCAACAGGCCAAGGTGTTTTTTTAGGACTCACCAGATACGCCACCTCAGTGATGCACGTGAGGAGTTGTAATTTTGCGCTTAAGCCCCTCCATCTTTTCTTTTTTTCTTTCTTTTCTTTTGCACTTACCTCCTCCCTCCCCCTTTTCTTGCAAAAAAATGGCCTCTTTCCTCCACCCCCACTAGCCTACCGTCGCTGCCATTGTGACCCGCACCCCCTCCCCGTGTCACGCGCATGCCAGCCTAGCCGCTGCTACCAGTGGGTCCCCCTCCTTCTCTTTTGCTCCAAACACCTCCTTTGATCCATTTTTCACACATCACCACCCCCTTACCCCTCTAGCCACCACCTACACCATGCACACACCCCGAGAACCCTTCCCCTCGCTGTACAAGCCCGGACAGCAGCTCCCTTCGCTTCCCTAACCCTGAACACCCGCTAAAACTCCCCTCTAGCCACCACCTATTTCTTATTATGAGTATAAATATTATGTATCATTTGTGGATGCTTATACTAGATATACTTGGATATATTTTTTGAAAACTAAGTCTAATACTAAAGGTGCTGTCATAAATTTTATCAATATGTTTGAAAACCAAGTAAACTGTCAAATTAAATGTATACAGACAGATGGAGGATTAGAATACAAACCTCTAACTGATTATTTTACGAATAAGGGTTTTATACACAGAGTAACATGCCCTTATACTTCCGAACAAAATGGTATAGTTGAGAGAAAACATAGACACATAGTTGAATCAGGTTTAACTTTGCTAGCTCAAGCATCCTTGCCACCTAAATTTTGGCCTGATGCTTTCAGTACTGTTGTGTATCTAATAAATAGAATGACCACTAAAGTACTGAAATACATAACACCTCTAGAAAAGCTATTCAATGTGAAACCTGATTACAATAGTCTAAAAACATTTGGTTGTCTATGTTTTCCTTACCTAAGACCTTATAATAATCATAAACTTGACTATAGATCTAAACCTTGCACATTTATAGGTTATTGCAATAATCAAAAAGGGTTTAGATGTATAGACAATTCTGGTAGAATTTTTACAAGCAGACATGTTATTTTCGAAGAAAATATTTTTCCTTATAGCAGACTAGATATACAAACCACAACCGAAATATATAATCCAAAGATTAGTATACCTGATCTGCATTGTATTGCTGACACATGGCATCAAGAGAATAGTGACAAGGCTGCTAGCATTAACTCTGAAGGTCACCACAGTGATAGTGAAACTAGTGATGATTTGCCAAAGCAAACTAGCCACACCATTCAATCACCTGCAGAATCAAGTTGTAGGCAATAAGAAGCAATAAGAGAAGAAACTAGCAATGGGAGCAATCAAAATACTAGCAGCAGACAAAATGACTCACCAACTCAATCACCACAACATCAAACTGGACATCCAATGATAACCAGATCAAAATGAGGCATATTCAAATCAAAGACTTATACTACAGTCATTACTGAAGAAGAGCCAAATAGTTATCAACAAGCAGTGAAACATAAAGAATGGAGAAAAGCAATGGATGAAGAATATCAAGCACTGATGAACAACTGTACATGGGAACTTGTAAATCCACCAAGAAACAAGAATATAATTGGATGCAAGTGGGTATACAGACTAAAAAAGAATCCAGATGGGTCTTCAATAGATATAAAGCAAGACTTGTTGCAAAGGGGTTCACACAAGAATTTGGTTTTGATTATAATGAAACTTTCTCACCAGTGGTAAAACCCTCAACAATTAGACTTATACTGACTATAGCATTAAACAATAATTGGCAAATCAAGCAGCTAAATATCAACAATGCATTCTTAAATGGAAATCTACATGTAGAGATATTCATGCAACAACCACAAGGCTATACATAAGATCCAACATTGGTATGCAAGTTGAATAAAGCAATCTATGGCCTGAAACAAGCACCCAGGGTATGGTTCGAAAGACTAAAAGCAAGTTTAACAACACTAGGCTATTCACCTACCAAATCTGGTACATCACTATTCACACAAATCAGTGAATCATCTACCAGTTATATATTAGTATATGTGGATGATTTAATCATTACAGGCAGTAGTGACTGAAATAAGAAAATTGGCAGATTATTTGAACAGTCAGTTCTCAATAAAAGATTTGGGTGACTTATCTTATTTTCTTGGAATAGAAGTCAAAAGGAAATCAGATAAAAAAAATTCATCTCTGTCAAAGAAAGTACATAGTAGAGCTTCTAAACAAGACAAATATGATTGAAGCAAATGGTCAACCAACTCCTATGATCTCAAAACAACACTTATCAAAGAACAGGGGAGAAGCTATCTTAAATATTAAACAATATTGGAGTGTTGTAGGAGTAATACAATATGCTACTATAACACGGCATGATATTTCTTTTAGTGTTAACAAAGTGTCTCAATTTTTGCAGGAACCCGAAAGTGAGCATTGGACAGTAGTGAAACAAATACCCAGATATTTAAAAGCAACAATCAACTTTGGCATATCACTAAAAGGCAGCATATACTTAAGCATTACAGCGTACTCAGATGCAGACTGGGCTACAGATATAGAGGATTGAAAATCAGTTTCTGGTTACTGTATTTATGTAGGAGAAAGTCTTATTTCGTGGTGTTCTAAAAAGCAAACAACCATCTCGAGATCTAGTACGGAAGCAGAGTATAGGAGTGTTGCTAGCACCACAGTAGAAATCTTATGGTTGCAATCATTATTAAAGGAGATAAAACTATCATCCAGCAGGAACCCTATAATTTGGTGTGATAATCTAAGCACAATCTACATGACAACAGACCATATTCAGCATAATCGAACCAAACATATAGAAATCGACATTTATTTTGTTCGGGAGCAAGTCCAAAAGAAGAATCTACAAGTGAATCACATTCCAACTTATTATCAAAGGGCTGACATGCTAACAAAATCACTTTCAGCTAAAAACTTTCATAGATTCAGAGAAGCACTTGGAATTGAAAAATTGCAAAAAAATACGAAGTAAAAGATGAAATGTTTCTTGGCAAATTAGGGCAGCAAAACCTAACCCTATCTTGAGGGGGCGTAATAAAGGAAAGAAGGAATAATGGGAAAGCAACGGTCACATGCCCATTATAACAATGCAACGGTCACATTCCCATTATAACATAGCAATGACCATATACCCATTATAACAATGCAACGGTCACATACCTATTATAACAATGCAACGGTCACATGCCTATTATAACAATGCAACGGTCACATTCCAATTATTCAAGCCTATTTACATTTATTTCTTGTAATATAAAAAGAGGACTTATATATAATTTGTATTATCTTACAATTACAATTCATCAATAACAAAACTTCTCTTCAATCTTGTTTCTTCTGTTTTATTTTCTATCAAAGAAGTATATATATAATAAAGATAGAACAGAAGGAAAGAAAGAATAGGGTGGAAAAAAATGTGTTTTCCTGGAGTTTGAATGAGAGAGGAGAGAACTGAGTGATAATTGTTTACACTACCTGGAGTTTGTCTGGTGTTTAAAAGAATGGGGTGGCAAAAATATATGATGGGCCTTGCCCTCTGCAATACTTTGTCAGGTTCTATAGCCCACTTTGCTCTGCATCACAACCAAACTGAGAATAACGATATAGACAATTTAAACCTTAAGTATTCAGTTTATGTGATTCAAATACAATGATAATTGTTTACACTGTGCGCTAGGAACACATTATGTAAGCCGAATCATAACTAATTAACTGCTGAAAATATTTCAGTTATGTTTGTTTTTATTTCCATTTAATATTAGTCTTAAGAAATACAATGTCCTATATCTACATTAATTTTTGCATCTATGGGTTTTTATTCCTCTCTCCTTCATTATTCTGGATGTTTGCAAATAAACAAATCAACGTACGTCATCAACACATACATTAATACAATAACTTCAATGTTTAAATGGTTTTGAGTACAATAATGTAATGGATGGTGACTAAAATATTTGGAGATAAGTGTAACAACTCGGAAAATCTGAGCCAAATTAAAAATTTTAATTTGGCTATTTTAAGGAATTTTGAATATTTAAAATAAATTATTTTAAATTATAACGACCAAAAATTAGTTTAGATCGAAGTTATAGCAAATATATTTATTTTGAAATTAAAACAAGGCCTGAAACGACGCGGTAGTTCGAAAATTTGAATTCAAACTTTGACTGAATGTACAGGATGCAAAATAAGTCGTATTTCAGCGAAACAAGAAATATTTAAATTTGTTTGAGAATATCTTTCTAACAAATCTGAAAGATCGAAATTTCATAGCAGTAATAAAAAGTTATGGCCAGATCAATTTTCAGAAAGGTCGCTGTGAAGTTAATACAGCCCTTGAAAATAGTGATTTTGCAAACGACCTCAGAATTCGACGAAACCACTTTTTTTGGATCCGGGATGTCAAATTACTGCTAGGTTTATTTTTCCAGAATTTTAGAAGTCAATATGTGAGCGTGGCAAAGGAAAATGTGTTTTGGTCGATTTCTGTTAAATCAGGTCAACCAGAAAATGACCATTTTACAAACGGTCTCAGAATTCGACGAAATTAGTTTTGTTGGGACCGTATCAACAAAACAAAGCCAGATATAATTTTTTTGGAATTTTTAGGAGAAGTATGTGGCCCCGGAAAATTAAAATGTATGTTCAAAACAGAATTTGAATGTTTTATACTTTAATTTGAAGGATAACTGACTATAACAGTCGAATTGGCCTACGAAACATATCCCATTGTGTTCGGAATGGGGGTATTTATCTAGGGGCGACAGTTGTTGGGTTTGGATTGGAGTTCGTATGAGAAAACCCTAATTTTCAGATTATTATAAGTATCGACCAATCACGATTTTTTCATTCCTTAAATTAAAAAATTAAAAAAACCGCTCCTTCTCTCTCCCCGACCTGCGCGCACGATGGAAAGCTCTGGCCACCTTCTCTCTTCAAATTCTCCGCAACCACTCAATGAAATCGCGTGATTCTTGATCCATTTTGAAGCTCTAACTCCCCTCTTCAAATCCAAACCCGTTGCCACCCTCCTCGTGCTGTAACTCGCCTGAATCACCTCCGGGAAGTAGCCGACTTCCCAGCGCCGTCGACGCCAGCAGAGGCCACCAAAGTGGAACCCTCCACCACGCGCGCGTGCGCCACCACGCGCACGTGCGCCTCTCCGCCCTCTTCGACGCTGCGTCAGCCGATCGTCGCCTCGCTGCACGGATTAAGCGCAAATCAGTGACCTAGTTTTGAACCCACTTTTGAGTTAACTCCTGAGGTATATTTAAATTGGTTTTAACACCTTTAAACCGTCGCGAAATTTGAATAACTTCTAAAAATCGTATCTTTTTGCTATGTGGTCGAAATTCGGTGAAACAAGAGACACCGCGACCGTGAGGACGTCTTCTGCATTCTAGAAGAGACCGGATATTTTTCTGAGCCTTCTACAATTTTTGGCAACACGAAAAGCAATGTGAGATTTCTGAATTATAAACGATATGGAATGACGATGTATAAATTATACGGTCGATGTATGAGTTATATAAGCGTTGTAAACCTCATGTATAAGCATTGTATAAGTTGTGTATGCGATGTATAAGTTATATATGCATTGAAAAAAAATTATATATGTGTTGAAATGAAAGTGAAATATACTTATATAATATATATATATATATATATATATATATATATATACGCCCCTCGTCCACAGACCATGGACGATATTTATTGGTTGTGATTGGTGTGAACATTGGTTGATAGCAAATGGTTGATAGAATTGTTTGTGGTTGAAAAATATTGGTTTGTGGTTTGAAATATATTGGAATTGGTTGTGGAAAAAAAATTCCTTATGACCTGAAAGATGGTCGGAATATTTAGGTCCTTAGAGTACGCCCCTCAGGGGAAGCAGCGATGCTTAAGGTAGCGCGAGGAGCCGTACTTCGCTACGGTGTCGGTTTTAAACCCCATGTCGTTATGCTGCCGAAATTTCCTGAAATATTCATGTGTTTGAATTATTTTCATGTGTTGAATAAATTGTTTAGATAATAAAAATCACATTTTTACCATACGTGTGAAGTATATGAAATATTCGTGTGTCGAAATATTCACGTGTTAGAATATTCGTGTGTTGAATGACATTCATATGCCAAGTAAATTGTTTTAACATTAAAAATATCATCTTTACTTTATATATGAAGTATATAAAATAACAGTGTTTTAAATAAATTGTTTTAACAACAAAAATATCATTATTATCTTATGTATGAAGTATATAAAATATCCTTGTTTTAAATAAATTGTTTTAACAATAAAAATAACACCTTTATCATATGTATGAACTATATAAAATATTCATGTGTTGAATAAATTCTTCGAACGATAAAAATCACATTTTTATTAAGTATATGAAGTGTTAAAAATATTCATGTGTTGAAATAAATATGTGTAAGTTAAAAATAATATTTTTAACATGTATATGAAGTGAAATTGATTTAGAAATCGACGAACGAATTATATTTATATAAAAATATATAAATATAAATTAAATAAAACGAATCGAGCCCCTACAGTTCGTATTTTGAAACCGTGATTTCAAACGATTATATCGGGAGATCCGACCGTCGGATTTTCCCGAAACCGAAACCGTTGGGTTCGCTTTGGAAATATCTTTCCAACGATACCAAGTTTGCGAAGATCCAATGGTTAGATCTCTAGATATGTGTAAATCAAATCTAAATAAAAACAGCGCCAGAATGGATTATATTTATATATATATATATAATTAAAATAAATCGAATAACGACGCTACAGTTCATGTTTTGAAATCGTAACTTTAAACGATGATACCGGGAGATCCGACTGTCGAATTTTCCCAAAACTGAGCCCGTTGGGTCCACCTTGAAAAGATCTTTCCAATGGTATAAAATTTGTAAAGATCCAACGGTTAAAATTTCAGATATGTGTAAATCTAATCCGGAGAAAAACAGCGCCACGGTCGCCATATGGCCTGAAGCGTCGTTTAAAGAAAATGGGCTATTTTTAATTAAATAAAAATAGCGAAAAATTGTTATAAAATATTATAAACGATATGGAATGGAAATGAACTAATTTGAATTCTAATATACGTGAATTATTTGAAAAGGCCGAGTTAAATCTCATTTCAAGTAATTGGTCGACGATAAGAAGTCGATGATGAAGACGGTGGTCGAAGACCGGAGAGCTTCACGTCGTTTGGATGATTACTGACGTCTTGATTGGGAGGCATCCCGAAATATAGATAATTAGTGGTGATCATTCAGACGTACTTGGAAATCGACCGGATATGCGAGGAACTAGGTGCCTCCGGTTTCGTTCAGACCCAGAACGGACTTGTAAATGGAAGTGTGTCTGACGTTGTAGATTGACAACGCGGCATGCAGAGATGTAGTGATCGAGGCTTTTGTTTAAAAGCAGAGCCTTGTGGTTGATCATCAAAGCATAGCTTTAATAGCTAGCTTTGTGTATAACATTAATTCGCGAGCCTCACACCCCGGTATGAACCAGAAACAGGAGAAGGGCTACAGGGAGGACATGCGTTTCTTTCTAGCTAGAGGTGGTGTCGGTGCTTAAACTGGCTGACATTTATATTATTTTCACCTATGTGGTTGTTGCTTTTGCGAGGCGCCTCGGATTTGGAGTCATTTGGCTCATTTGCGCCCCATAGGGTGTGGAGACGTATTGTCCAGGGTTTAAGTTTAATCCACATCGAGTGGACCGGCCCTGACGATCCAAGGGACGATGCGTTCTGTTCCTGAGACATGGTAGGCTAGATTGTCTCGAATCGGTGAGGACTATCTTTTGCCTCGGTTCATAGATGGAAATCCAAACTTCCAATACGATACGTGCGGTTTGGTTGTATACCTATAAATGGCGACATAGTGGTATGGGGCACTTATGCCGTCTACGATTGATATTATGATTGAATTTGTTTTAGAAACATATAAACACTAGTAATAATATCAAATGACTTTGTTTCATACGTATCAAACACATTTTGGCCAATATAAAGTAAAACTCCGTCCTCCAGTTTGCGTTGCATTGTGTGATGGGACTTGAGTCTTATATCGGCTTCATCTTTATAAAAAGCATTGCGTTGTTTAAAGATTTACCTTATGATTTGCACTGGCAATCACTGGAGTAAACCCATTCCGCGAAAGTGGTGTGGTCCTATGATTTGCCGTATGATTTTTGTTTAACCAGTTAAGTAGATTTCTCATATCAGTCCCATGACTGACTCGTAGTTTGTTTCACTTTGCAAACTCGGGTGCCCTTATTTCTTCATGGGCAACCTTGTACTCAGGTTTAGCAGACTCATCCTGGACAGCTATGGAGCTGGAGCTGGACTTTACCATTTCTATTACTGTTTCAGACACTGTTATGTATATTATGTTTGATTCCGCTGCAGACATTTTATATTACTCTGAAACTGTATTTAGTACTAAGTATGATCCTGTTATACTGTGTAACTCTGATGTTGTTATGTATTCAGTGTATTCTGCTGTTCATTATCTGGTGTATTTCTCTATTTCTGTTCTGTTGATATTTGTTTATGTGTTATATTCCAAAGATTACCCTTACCGCCGTTGTATGGGGTCGTCACAATAAGTTAGCATCTAAGGATGCTAAGATATTGACTAGGTTGGCACCGTATGATTCTGCAGATTTTAAAAATTTAAAGAAAAAAGTTGGGCTTGTGTACTTGGCTGTTCGGGCCAGAGAAGAAATTAAAAATAAAAGAGGAATAGGAAAAGAAAGTAGAAGAGAAGTAAAGGAGAAAATAATTTTAGAAAGGGAATAGAATTTGTAGAAAATTTAATATAAAAAAATCTTCAAGGCATAAATTTAAATAAGGATAAATATATTTCTAAAAGAAATGAAAGCGGAGCAGTGTTATTATGTTTGGTAAAACCTAGAATGGAGATGATAGATGATCAGACAGGATCATTGTAAACAAAAGTTTTACTTGGTTAGAGTTAAATGATGTTATTCAAAAAAATAGATAAAGTAAATTTATTTCTTTTCGAATAAATTTAAATAAAGAAAATACAGACTCACTTATTTCAAAAATCCAGATAATTAGATCAAGTCAGATTAGCTAAATTGTAATCGATAATGTGTCATAAGTAATGGATGATGGCTGATAGTCAGTAATAGTGTGTTGTGATTAACTCTATTGTTTTAAAATAAACACTTAAATAACATTATTTTTAAATAAATCAACTTAGGTTGATAGATATAACTTAAATCAAGAAATGATTTAAAAATTTAATTAACAACAATTAACCTAAATAATGAAATGTAAAAACTAAACATCCATTCTACCTATAGAAGCAAGATAATAAACTGAACAAAAATATCATAAACGTAGCTTTGGAAAATATTTTTAGGAAAATGTTTATTTCTCAAGAGGTAGTTTACTTTATGATTCTTAAAAAATTACATAATTAAATAAAACTGACAGTAGAAACATCCAAATTTTCTTTAAGACATTTTATTATGCATCCTACAACAACATCGGCACATCAAAGAACATTCAGAAACATGTAAGCACAACCAAATCCTGCTTTAAAAATATAAGAAAATACGTAGAGTTATTATAGCAAAAAGTAGATAAAAGGAAGCTATACTTGCAGTTTCATTGTACAATATGACATTAAAGCTACTAATTTATCACATACTATAAAAAAAGACATTCAAGTAACTATTTATCACTTATCATAATGAGTGTTCATCTTGTTAAGCATCAGGATATTATAATGGTTCTGTTATATTGGTGATGTAGCTGAGAGATTTTCTTCAATGAATTGTTAAATATGGAATGTTAAATCTCATAAACTGGGTAACTTAAAAGGATGGAAACTGGGTGAGTGAAACTGCCGTTTAATGTCATAAATTGGATAACTTAATAGGATGGACACCGAGTGAGTGTGTAATGACCCGCATTGGAAGGGGTATTATGATTAATTTATTTAATTATATAAATGGTGGTTTAGTGAATTTAATGGTCGTGGAATAAAATAATGGTGAATATTTAATTTAAATAATAAATTAAATAATACATTTAATTCTGAGATAATCAGAATTGGCCGAAATGACGATATGGTGTGAACCGGATCATCTGTGATATTTAATTCAGTTTAGAATTGAATTTGAATAACGAATATATTCAATCGTCGACAGTTGAACATATAGAATTATAATATAATTAAAATCGAGCTTGAAATGGCGCTGCAGTTCGTAAATTGGCGATTCGAACTTCAACTGAATATACAAGATTCGCTTTAAATCAGATTTATGTGAAACAACAAACGTGTGGGGCTGGTGGAGTATATCTTTCTAGTGGAAGAGAAAAATCAGGATTTCGTCGTGTAGATTTTGAGATATGTCCAAATCAAATTTTGAAATAGTCGCTATGGAATCGTTTATCGACCGTAGCGGTTTATTCGATATAATTAGAGATCGGGTTTGAATTTAGACAAGGTTCTTTTGGGACATAGCAATAATTTAATTTTTAGAATTTTATTGTAATTTTTAATTAATTAAATAAGCAACTTTTTATTTGGAGTATTTTGCACCCTGTAATCAACATTTTGGGGTTTCACAATATGAGTTAATCTACCGGTATTATTATATTTTTGGGATCGGGGCACTGAGCTCGACACAACAGTATTCTTATTTCTGTCTGTAGCAACCGTATGTGGTATTTTTGTATATTACTTCATATGGAAGTTCATGTGTATATTATAAAATAAAATCAAATAAATCCATCCTCTGTTCTTTAACGTAAATGGACCTCCTGGATACACCGTTACCCTCGTCATTTAAGGATGCGTGTCCTTTGCCTTAGCCATTTAGTTTGCTTGGAAATAAATTTTACACGCAAGTCCTCCTCTGACCTTTGCTACTTCTTTCTTATTTTACCCGTAACCCCCCACTTCACTCACTTAGTTCATGTTCGTTTTTACTTCGAGATTTCTGCCAACCTCATTAAAATGGCCAACCAAAATACTAAAACTAAAATAAGGGAAGTCAGTGAGCGGCTTGCTGTTGAAGTGTTTTATGCAGAAGTGTTTTATGCGGAAGTCAGTCAGTAAACGAAAACTTATGTATGAAGGTCGGATTCTTGTTGTAGAAGGGAACACTAATTCGAAGACAACTGTGAAGGGGTTTTTATTTAGACTAAGAAGGGGGGCGTGGAAAGATAGGTGTACACATGTGTGGCGTTGGGGACTGGGAAGCATGCGGAGAAGTGTTTTAAATGGTGGAAGGAGTTTGGTGCGTGGCTCTTCAGCAAGGAAGTGGGAGTAGCAACACGCATGAAAGTGGGGGTACGTGAAAGGAGAACAATGTTTTGTAAATTTGTGGCAATGGAAGAAACTGATGAAGCAGCCGTGTGCAATTATGATGAATCTGGGAAAGAAAGAGATGCACTATTTTCGTGAAAAAGAGGAGAGGAAATATGGAGCGGATGGTATTACAAAGGGAAAGGCGTATGGTAAGGGAAGACGAGGAGGGCTGTGCTGTGTAGTTTGGGATCCACGCAAGCTTGGGGTTTCAAGTAATAGGTAGGGGCTGAATTAAATTGTGTAAGCCCAGATAGGAGTTACACGTGTAGTGTGGTGCATGCGGGTAGTTTACAAGGCATTGGACTAAAGGAGGGAGTGCGGTAGGCAGAGGAAATTTCGAGATGCCATTACATACAGGCGGACGCGTTATCTGGAGTTGGGGGAGGAGGATTTCATGAGGACGGGTAGTGGGTTAAAGGGTATACACTTTGGGCCAATTAGAAAGAGAAAGCCCGGTTAAAAATAAAATATAAAGAACGGGAGAAAGCCCAAAAACCAAGGATGTGTGCTAACAGGGAAATGAGGCGGATGTTTTAAGCTATGGGAAAGGGAAGTTTCACGCAGCTAATTTTATCTGGAGTTAGGAAGAAGACCCTATTGTTGGTCGTGGGGTTAATGGGTAGTAAAGGGCCGAGAGAAATGAATGATGAGCCCAGTTTTAAATTAATTACTTAAGTTTATTTAATTTAAATATATACAATTTTATAAATGCTATATCTCGCTTGTACGTGGTCAGATTTACGAACGGTTTGTCGTGTTGGAATCGTATGGACGACATCTACAACATGAAGCTGACTGGAAGTAGATTGAGGCTCGTATGAATTTATGGCGAAATAAATTGTTTGATTCAAATCAAACAACAGTTTATCGTTCTTTAACGATGAACTGCCAATGTGAGTAAATCTCACTAACTCTGAACAGTTTATAATTTCATATTGTGTTTTTAGAACTGTTAGAAATTGTCTGATTGATTGTGTGTTGACTGTTTAATTGAACTGCTAGCCAGTTAGTTGAATTTCTATATTGATTCTGTTTAACCGAATATATCATATGGAACTAAAAGTGATGTTATCTATATTGTTTAACATCTGTGATGCAGGGAAACAGGTTGGAGGAATCCAACTGGATTCCTCAACATTTATTTTACTGTTTTTCATATATTGTGATATATGATGTGTTATATAATCTGTTATGGATTATGTATGTTGGAATGATGTTGATCATGGTTATTCGATATTTTAAATATCATAAAAGACCCTGGGATGTAAAAAGAATTATTTCAATGTATATTGAAATAAAGGGAGTTTATAAAATCAACATATTTTATAAAAGGAAATATTTCAAAAGTAAATAAAAAGGGAAAAATGTTTTTAAAACGAATAGAGTTTTATAAAAGGGAAATCATTTGTAAAGTGAAGAACTGTTACTAAAAGTAAATCTTTATAAATGAATAGTTTATTCGAATCGAATAAAGGAGCTAATCGATGTTAGTTTAATCGATTAGAGTTAAAGTAAAAGGAGTTAATCGATGTTAGTTAATCGATTAGAGTTAAAGTAAAAGGAGTTAATCGATGTTAGTTAATCGATTAGAGTTAAAGTAAAAGGAGTTAATCGAATATAGTTTATTCGAAAGGAGTTAAGTGAAATGAGTAAATCAATAGCGTTAGTCAAATAGAGTTAATCCAATAGTGTTAGTCCAATAGAGTTAATTGATAAGGGTTAATCGAATAGAGTTAAGTGAAAAGAGTCAATCGAATATAGATATTCGAAGGAGGGTTAAGTAAGGAAGTTAGTAAAGGGATATAAAGTGAACTTTTTCTATTTCAAAGTTAGAAATGTTGTTCAGTTAAGGTCTGAGAGGTAGTTCTACCCCAACTTGATTGGCTTTGTTTTTAACTAAGGAATAGTTAAGGTTCGGCAGTAAAGGAAATGGTTTGAGTTGGCATCGCGATGGTTTGTTTAAAACATCTGTCTAAGTCCAATGAAGAAGCTTTGGAAATGTTTTTTTCAAATAAGAAACCAGAAATGTTTTCTAATAAAGAAAACAAGAAATGGAAATGTTTTCCAATGGTAATAACATATATTTTCTAAATTTAGAAAATAAGAAATGTTGAATATAGGGAAACAGGAGATGAAAAATGAACTAAGGAGATGAATGTTAAATGATGTTTGATCGATATAATTTCCATTTGGAAATAATATCGTTGTTTGCACACTTGTTTTCCTTCGATAGTTAAATCACAGACTATCGAAGTTTTGACCATTTTAACGTTGTTAATATGGAGAGACCTGTTGGATTATTATCCAAAGAACCACTCTGTATTGGCATAAGCGTTGCGAATCATATATGCCAAGGAAATTGAAAACGGGGTTATGCAAGGGCTATCCTGTTTACAGAATAGTGCCTTCGGTTCCTCCTGTTCCTCGATGACTTATATGGATGGATGTCTGACAGAGTATTTCCAGATGATCACGTATATTGATTTCTCCAACTGTACCAAGAGTGGAAGCAGAGAAGGAAACTTCTTTTAGCTAACGCGTAATGTATGGTTGAGGACGTCAATCGGTGATTTGATGGATTTGACGATGTGGCATTCAAAGTGAATCTGGTGTGATGATAAAGCGTAGCTTCTAGTCTCACATCCGGTAAATGACAGAAATCGGGCAGGCAGCATGGCTAAGTCGGTCGCACCGAAGTAGGGTGTATAAGCACCTGATCTAGAGTTTCATTTACTTCTAAAATTCTATTGTTGATGCTGTCCCATTCGGGAAACGGTTGCTGATCTCAACTGTTGGTGATATACATTCGATACACTCAAGCGAAATGAGTGGTCGGTCATGTGTGGTCGGGTTGCAAGATGTTCTTGTTGAACCCAGTGTATTCCTTTCTAGAGGTACACTAGCGAAAGGTGGTTCCATACCTTGTCATAGTTGGAAATCCATTACCCAATACGTGCTTGCGGTTTTGATTGTATACTATATATGTAGAACGTGAGATGAAAGCGTTTCTGCTAAATGATTATTATACTGTGTTGATAGACATTATTATAATATCAAAAGGTTTTTGATATAAAGATATTTGGATTCTCATAAGGGAAAAACCCGTTCCGTTATACGGCGTGGTCTTATGAGATATCGATTACCTGTTTGAACTGTTGTTAAATGTTTTACTCATACCATTCCCATGACTGACCTGTAGTTTATTTTGTTGTTTTCCCTAAACTCTTGGGTGTCTAAATTTGTATGGGCAGTCAAGTAGTCAGGATTTACAGATATACTGGAAGAGCTAGGAGCAGGAGGCTTCAGGATCATATAGCTATAGTTATTTCCGCTGTGTTGTAAGTGCTGTACTTTGATAATGATATGTATATTCAAGTACAGATTTGTATTTCAAAGTTATGTTATGAAATATATTTATTCGTTCCGCTGCGAGATTCGTGTTACTCTTATGTTGTGTTCTTCTTCTTCTTCTATTCTAATTTTCTATCTTATCTTTCCTCACCCTCTAATTTCTTTCACTAATGACTGGTATTTTTTTGATGTTTTGGTTATCGACATCGTGTTTATGTCGATAACCAAAGTCGCTCAAAATCCGGGTCGTTACAGTTGGTATCAGAGCAAAGGTTTAGAATTACTTGGCTCTGTGGCGTGACTCGGTAGAGATAGGGTTAGTAATACCCTAGATTGAGTTTGATTGTATATATATACGAGTGAACGTATTTGTTATTCAATATAAAATAAATTTTTATTGTGGAGATTCATTGGTTGAGTAGTTTATGAGTTCTGGTCGATCAGTTTGATCCACTGTATCGGTAGGGATTTTGTAAACACTCGAATACGATGAACCGTCATGGTATGTTTTGAAAAGAGGATAAATTAAAATAAGTTTACCTAAGGTATATCCTGATATAGAGAAGATATATATATCATGATTATAATATATTGGATATATTGGTTGTTATTATAATCGAGTAAGATTATAAATTTAATGGTAATGTGAATAACCAATCAGAATTCATATAAGTGAAATACGTGAAATCAGATGAGTTAAATCTGAAATTTTAACCAGGAATCGAATTAAAACTCTGGAGAATTGGATAAGTGTTTGTAAATGGATTTGGATTAAAAATAAGGATAAGATCCTGGGAGATTTTAAATTATTTTACAAGCAGTGTGAATTATATTTTGAAATGAATTTCAAAGTGGAAATGTTTAGAAATGGTTTTATAGTATTGAACTCACTTCGATCACTGGAAAATAGATTCTGATGATGACAGCTGCATCATCAATTTTCATTTTCGAGTTGTAAGTGACGAATTACTACCAGAGATACTGTTTTGAATTTGTTTTGGGAAAGACAAGTTGTGTTGAATTTCAAAATGGGATTTTTTTAAATAGATTTGAAATATTTACTTGTTTTAAAAGAAATAAAACGAGAAGTCCCTTTATAAACGAAGTTTATAAATAGTTCTTTTATAAATGAAGTTTATAAATGAAGTGAAGAGAATTATCATTGGATAATTCAGAAATAAAAATACAAGTGTGAAATTGAAAGGGAAATCTATTTTCCAAAGGTAGAAATATCGATTTCAATAGGAATTGAAATCGAGACTTATTTAAAGAAATTTGAATAAAGGAAGTTCAAACATAGAATTTGAATAAGAGAATTCAAAAGGGGATTTGAATATAGAAATTCAAAGGAGATTTGAATAAAGAAGGTTTAAATAATGAAATTTGAATATAGAATTCAAATAGTTTGAAATGAAATTTGAATATAGAATTCAAATAGTTTGAAATGAAATCTGAATATTGAATTCAAATAGATTGAAATGGAATTTGAAAATAGAATTTCAAAATAGAATTTGAAACAGGAATTTGAATATAGAATTCAAATAGAGTTGAAATGGGAATTGGAATATATAATTCAAATAGAATTCAAATGGAATTTGAATATAGCATTCAAAGGGGATTTGAGGATTTATATTCGAAATTGAATATGAAGCGTAAGTTGAAAATGGAGTTCAAATTAGTTAATAAGCAAGTTAAAATATATTTGAGCATGTCATGTTCAAATATAAAAGTGAAATAGACTAAAAGAGTTAATTAACAAATTAATTAACGAATCGAGTTAAAACGATCAGGTATAGTTAAAATAGATTGGGCAGGTATAAATATACATGAGATAGGTATGGATAAGGTATGAAGGTATATAAATAGAATGCTCGACGAAAAGGTATGTATTTAATTCACATATGAGATTTTATGCGCCGTATCGGCTAGCCGCTTGGCTTTTTCTTTTTCTTTTGGATTGGAGATGGCCATGGGAGGCTATTTGAAATATCCCGATGCTCCTAGTACAAAGGAGGTTATGGCGAATTTTTCCGGGAATTTAAGGAGTTGGAATATTTTTAAGATAATTTGATAATTAGATATCAACGTATCGATATATATATATATATATATAAGTCGATAAGGAAACGAACTTAGAAATAGAACAGTAAAATCAAAAAGGAAGTCTAGAATAAAATCTAGTAAGAATAGAAAGAGGAAGCGTATACGTGTTTAAAGTGAATAAGTAGTTGTATGGTATTGATTATTCGAGTAAGTAGTCATATCTGTTTTGACGTTATAAATGTTATTCAGTCAAGGTCTGAGAGGTAGTTATACCCCAACTTGATTGATTTCATTATTAACAAATAAATAGTAAGATTTCAGGCTCGAAGATCAATGTTGAATAAGAGTTAGTTGAATGTAGTATTTGGGGTGTCGTAACGACGTTTTACACAACATCTGTTTTAACTCAAATAAGTGTAAGCTTGGAAATATAATAAAGAATATTTCCTAAGTATAGAAATAAACGTGATCGGAAAAGAGATAAGTAATTGGAATGTTTTCCAATTATAAATAGCATATATTTTCTAAAGTTTAGAAAATAAAGGAAGGTGTTATTCGGAAATGTTTTCCAAATAACATAAAAGGCCAATATGGTTATTGAAAATATTTGGTTAACAAATATTGATAAAGAAATAGAGAAGTGATTTAACTAATGAAATATTAATAAAGGGCTCAGTGACATGTTCAAAAGGAAAATTTGTTTTTTTTTTTGAAAAGAGTAAACTATTTAAAAACTCCCAGGGAAAGACTGTTTGAATTAAAAACAAATTTAACAGAAATTTGTGAAAGCAAAATTGAATTAAAGTAAAGCCAGTAAAGTGGTAACTGAGATTGAATTAGAATGATATCAAGACAAATTGGATTGTGAAATTCAAATTTGAAGTGTAATGTGGCAATCAAGTTAATAGTTGGGAATCGAGAAGAAACTCGAGTTGAAATGATATTTGGCTTGGATAAAAGCGAATGGTGGTGTTGTGGATAAAAACAGATTGGAATTTGATTAGGATAACATTGGTATATGCTGAGTGGATAGCATATGGAAGTGACAGAGATGATATGCCGACAAAAGGTACAAGTTTATATTTCTATTGGATATAAGATTTATGAGCCGAATTGGCAAGCCGCTTGGCTGTTTGATTTTCTTTTGGGATGGAGATGGCCCCGAGAGGCGAGTGGTGGTTTGACCTATTGACCAGTACAAAGAAGGTGCTGGCGAATTTTTACGAAACTTAAGGCATTAGAAAATTTTCAGGATTTTAGAAAATTTTCGTTGTTAAGAATTTATTAATAATTTAATTGAAATTAAATTGGTTCAGTTGAAATTGAAGTTAAAAAGTGAACAAATATGTTCTAACCAGTCGATAGGGTCGTCCTCTACCTTTTAGCAATTTCGAGGACGAAATTATTTTAAATGGGGAAGATTGTAATGACCCGCATTGGCAGGGGTATTATGATTAATTTATTTAATTATATAAATCGTGGTTTAGTGAATTTAATGGTCGTGAAATAAAGTAATGGTGAATATTTAATTTAAATAATAATTTAAATAGTATATTTAATTCTGAGATAATCAGAATTGGCCGAAATGACGATATGGTGTGAACCGGATCATCTGTGATATTTAATTCAGTTTAGAATTGAATTTGAATAACGAATATATTCAATCGTCGATAGTTGAACGTATAGAATTATAATATAATTAAAATCGAGCTTGAAATGGCGCTGCAGTTCGTAAATTGGTGATTCGAACTTCAACTGAATATACAAGATTCGTTTTAAATCGGATTTATGTGAAACAAGAAACATGTGGAGCTGGTGGAGTATATCTTTCTAGTGGAAGAGAAAATTCAGGATTTCGTCGTGTAGATTTGGAGATATGTCCAAATCAAATTTTGAAATAGTCGCTATGGAATCGTTTATCGACCGTAACGGTTTATTCGATATAATTAGAGATCGGGTTTGAATTTAGACAAGGTTCTTTTGGGACATAGCGATAATTTAATTTTTAGAATTTTATTGTAATTTTTAATTAATTAAATAAGCAACTTTTTATTTGGAGTATTTTGCACCCTGTAATCAACATTTTGGGGTTTCACAATATGAGTTAATCTACCGGTATTATTATATTTTTGGGATCGGGGCACTGAGCTCGACACAACAGTATTCTTATTTCTGTCCGTAGCAACCATATGTGGTATTTTTGTATATTACTTCATATGGAAGTTCATGTGTATATTATAAAATAAAATCAAATAAATCTGTCCTCTGTTCTTTAACGTAAATGGACCTCCTGGATACACCGTTACCCTCGTCATTTAAGGATGCGTGTCCTTTGCCTTAGCCATTTAGTTTGCTTGGATATAAATTTTACACGCAAGTCCTCCTCTGACCTTTGCTACTTCTTTCTTATTTTACCCGTAACCCTCCACTTCACTCACTTGGTTCCTGTTGGTTTTTGCTTCGAGATTTCTGCCAACCTCATTAAAATGGCCAACCAAAATACTAAAACTAAAATAAGGGAAGTCAGTGAGAGGCTTGCTGTTGAAGTGTTTTATGCGGAAGTGTTTTATGCGGAAGTCAGTCAGTAAACGAAAACTTATGTATGAAGGTCGGATTCTTGTTGTAGAAGGGGACACTAATTCGAAGACAACTGTGAAGGGGTTTTTATTTAGACTAAGAAGGGGGGACGTGGAAAGATAGGTGTACACATGTGTGGCGTTGGGGACTGGGAAGCATGCGGAGAAGTGTTTTAAATGGTGGAAGGAGTTTGGTGCGTGACTCTTCAGCAAGGAAGTGGGGGTAGCAACACGCATGAAAGTGGGAGTACGTGAAAGGAGAACAGTGTTTTGTAAATTTGTGGCAATGGAAGAAACTGATGAAGAAGCCGTGTGCAATTATGATGAATCTGGGAAAGAAAGAAATGCACTATTTTCGTGAAAAAGAGGAGAGGAAATATGGAGCGGATGGTATTACAAAGGGGAAGGCGTATGGTAAGGGCAGACGAAGAGGGCTGTGCTGTGTAGTTTAGGATCCACGCAAGCTTGGGGTTTCAAGTAATAGGTAGGGGCTGAATTAAATTGTGTAAGCCCAGATAGGAGTTACACGTGTAGTGTGGTGCATGCAGGTAGTTTACAAGGCAATGGACTAAAGGAGGGAGTGCGGTAGGAAGAGGAAATTTCGAGATGCCATTACATACAGGCGGACGCGTTATCTGGAGTTGGAGGAGGAGGATTTCATGAGGATGGGTAGTGGGTTAAAGGGTATACACTTTGGGCCAATTAGAAAGAGAAAGCCCGGTTAAAAATAAAATATAAAGAATGGGAGAAAGCCCAAAAACCAAGGACGTGTGCTAACAGGGAAATGAGGCGGTTGTTTTAAGCTATGGGAAAGGGAAGTTTCACGCAGCTAATTTTATCTGGAGTTGGGAAGAAGACCCTATTGTTGGTCGTAGGGTTAATGGGTAGTAAAGGGCCGAGAGAAATGAATGGTGAGCCCAGTTTTAAATTAATTACTTAAGTTTATTTAATTTAAATATATACAATTTTATAAATGTTATATCTCGCTTGTACGTGGTCAGATTTACGAACGGTTTGTCGTGTTGGAATCGTATGGACGACATCTACAATATGAAGCTGACTGGAAGTAGATTGAGGCTCATATGAATTTATGGCAAAATAAATTGTTTGATTCAAATCAAACAACAGTTTATCGTTCTTTAACGATGAACTGCCAATGTGAGTAAATCTCACTAACTCTGAACAGTTTATAATTTCATGTTGTGTTTTTAGAACTGTTAGAAATTGTCTGATTGATTGTGTGTTGACTGTTTAATTGAACTGCTAGTCAGTTAGTTGAATTTCTATATTGATTCTGTTTAACCGAATATATCATATGGAACTAAAAGTGATGTTATCTATATTGTTTAACATCTGTGATGCAGGGAAACAGGTTGGAGGAATCCAACTGGATTCCTCAACATTTATTTTACTGTTTTTCATATATTGTGATATATGATGTGTTATATAATCTGTTATGGATTATGTATGTTGGAATAATGTTGATCATGGTTATTCGATATTTTAAATATCATAAAAGACCCTGGGATGTAAAAAGAATTATTTCAATGTATATTGAAATAAAGGGAGTTTATAAAATCAACAGATTTTATAAAAGGAAATATTTCGAAAGTAAATAAAAAGGGAAAAATGTTTTTAAAACGAATAGAGTTTTATAAAAGGGAAATCATTTGTAAAGTGAAGAACTGTTACTTAAAGTAAATCTTTATAAATGAATAGTTTATTCGAATAGAATAAAGGAGCTAATCGATGTTAGTTTAATCGATTAGAGTTAAAGTAAAAGGAGTTAATCGATGTTAGTTAATCGATTAGAGTTAAAGTAAAAGGAGTTAATCGATTAGAGTTAAAGTAAAAGGAGTTAATCGAATATAGTTTATTTGAAAGGAGATAAGTGAAATGAGTAAATCAATAGCGTTAGTCAAATAGAGTTAATCCAATAGTGTTAGTCCAATAGAGTTAATTGATAAGGGTTAATCGAATAGAGTTAAGTGAAAAGAGTCAATCGAATATAGCTATTCGAAGGAGGGTTAAGTAAGGAAGTTAGTAAAGGGATATAAAGTGAACTTTGTCTATTTCAAAGTTAGAAATGTTGTTCAGTTAAGGTCTGAGAGGTAGTTCTACCCCAACTTGATTGGCTTCGTTTTTAACTAAGGAATAGTTAAGGTTCAGCAGTAAAGGAAATGGTTTGAGTTGGCATCGCGATGGTTTGTTTAAAACATCTGTCTAAGTCCAATGAAGAAGCTTTGGAAATGTTTTTTTCAAATAAGAAACCAGCAATGTTTTCTAATAAAGAAAACAAGAAATGGAAATGTTTTCCAATGGTAATAACATATATTTTCTAAATTTAGAAAATAAGAAATGTTGAATATAGGGAAACAGGAGATGAAAAATGAACTAAGGAGATGAATGTTAAATGATGTTTGATCGATATAATTTCCATTTGGAAATAATATCGTTGTTTGCACACTTGTTTTCCTTCGATAGTTAAATCACAAACTATCGAAGTTTTGACCATTTTAACATTGTTAATATGGAGAGACCGATTGGATTATTATCCAAAGAACCACTCTGTATTGGCATAAGCATTGCGAATCATATATGCCAAGGAATTTGAAGAGGGGGTTATGCAAGGGCTATCCTGTTTAAAGAATAGTGCCTTCGGTTCATCCTGTTCCTGGATGACTTGTATGGACGGATGTCTGACAGAGTATTTCCAGAAGATCACGTATATTGATTTCTCCAACTGTACCAAGAGTGGAAGCGGAGAAGGAAACTTCTTTTAGCTAACGCGTAATGTATGGTTGAGGACGTCAATCGGTGATTTGATGGATTTGACGATGTGGCATTCAAAGTGAATCTGGTGTGATGATAAAGCGTAGCTTCTAGTCTCACATTCGGTAAATGATAGAAATCGGGCAGGCAGCATGGCTAAGTCGATCGCACCGAAGTAGCGTGTATAAGCACCTGATCTAGAGTTTCATTTACTTTTAAAAATCTATTGTTGATGCTGTCCCATTCGGGAAACGGTTGCTGATCCCAACTGTTGGTGATATACATTCGATACACTCAAGCGAAATGAGTGGTCGGTCATGTGTGGCCGGGTTGCAAGATGTTCTTGTTGAACCCAGTGTATTCCTTTCTAGAGGTACACTAGCGAAAGGTGGTTCCATACCTTGTCATAATTGGAAATCCATTACCCAATACGTGCTTGCGGTTTTGATTGTATACTATATATGTAGAACGTGAGATGAAAGCGTTTCTGCTAGATGATTATTATACTGTGTTGATAGACATTATTATAATATCAAATGATTTTTGATATAAAGATATTTGGATTCTCATAAGGGAAAAACCCGTTCCGTTATACGGCGTGGTCTTATGAGATATCGATTACCTGTTTGAACTGTTGTAAAATGTTTTACTCATACCAGTCCCATGACTGACCCGGAGTTTATTTTGTTGTTTTCCCTAAACTCTTGGGTGCCTAAATTTGTATAGGCAGTCAAGTAGTCAGGATTTACAGATATACTGGAAGAGCTAGGAGCAGGAGGCTTCAGGATCATATAGCTATAGTTATTTCCGCTGTGTTGTAAGTGTTGTACTTTGATAATGATATGTATATTCAAGTACAGATTTGTATTTCAAAGTTATGTTATGAAATATATTTATTCGTTCCGCTGTGAGATTCGTGTTACTCTGATGTTGTGTTCTTCTTCTTCTTCTATTCTAATTTTCTATCTTATCTTTCCTCACCCTCTAATTTTTTTCACTAATGACTGGTATTTTTTGATGTTTTGGTTATCGACATCGTGTTTATGTCGATAATCAAAGTCGCTCAAAATCCGGGTCGTTACAGAGTGAAACTGTCGTTTAATGTCATAAATTAAGTAACTTAAAAGGATGGCCACTGAGTGAGTGAAACTGCCAATTGTTCATAGTAAATGAAGAATGCAATAATATAACTTATATGTATAGTGAAGAAGAGTTGAAGAGAAGGATGCTTCTTTTCCATTCAATAATCACAAATATATAAATTTACAAGATTCATGCACCTACAATTATGGAATAATATAATTAATGATATTTGAGTAATATCATTAATGATATTTATACTTTTTCCTTATATTATGACATATCATTAATGATATTTATTTCTCAATATTATGTCAATCCTTATCACGCCCCCTTAAAATGGACGGCCAAGATGAGAGACCGGTTTTGCTAACCAATGTTGTGAAGGAGGTACGTGGTAGTGGCTTGTTAAGGGCATCCGCAAGCTGGTCATTAATGGATATGTAAGAGGCCCTCAAATTTCCACTTTGCACATTCTCTCTGACAAAATGATAATCCAATCTCAAATGCTTCATTTTAGAATGAAAAACTGGATTAGCACTCACATATGTATCTCCAGCATTATCAAAATAGATGACTGGCGCGAGAGTGAGGTTATGACCAAGCTCCTTGAATAAATTTCCTACCCAAATATTTTTAGCAGTAGCATTTGCCACTGCCCTGTACTCGGCCTCGGTAGATGATCTAGCTCTTGTACGCTGCTTCATTGATGTCCAAGAGATAGGATTCTTGCCCAAATAGACTATATATGTTGTTGTAGAAATGTAGTCGTCTTTGTCACGAGCCCAATCTGCATCAGAGTAAGCATGGAGAGTGAGAGGTGAATATTTGTGTATAATTAAACCCATATTAGATGTACCACTTAGATACCGAAGAAGACGATGTAGAGATTGCATGTGTTCCTCAGTTGGGCACTGCATGTATTGAGCTAACTTGTTCACTGCGAATGCCACTTCAGGCCTTGTGAGACTTAAATATTGTAAAATAACTATAAGAGTACGATACTCAGTAGGATCTTTAAGAAGATTTCCATGTATTGTTAACTGAGGATGAGTTGCTAATGGTGTTGCAACTGGTTTTGCATTGTCCATATTAGCTTTGCACAAAATATCAGCAATATTCCTCTTTTGACTCAAGAAAATACCCTTTGGATGAGGCACTACTTCCACTCCCAGGAAGTAAGACAATTCTCCAAGGTCTTTGAGTGAGAAACGTGCTGCGAATTTTTTTATAAAAGCTTCCAGAGCATGAGTTGCATTACTTGTAACAATAATATCATCCACATAAACCAACAGATAAATGATGTCACCATTTTTGTGCAATGTGAACAAGGATGAATCAGAGACCGTATTCTTGAAGCCCAACTCAATTAAATATTGTCGTAATTCTTTATACCAACCTCTTTGAGCTAGTTTTAACCCATACAGTGCCTTGTTTAATTTACATACATGTGTTGGATGTATAGGATCTGTGTAGGCAGGAGGTTGTATGGTGTATACATCATAAGTGAGTGTACCCTGTAGAAAAGCGTTATTTATGTCAAGTTGGCGTAATGACCAACCTTGACTAACCGCAAGTGAGAGCGCAAGCCAAACCGTGGCGGGTTTAACTACGGGGCTAAAAGTTTCATCGTAGTCGATGCATCTCTCTGATTAAAACCTCTTGCAACATAAAGAGTGTAACACCCCACCTCCGCCAGGGTGGCTCTTGCAAGCACTCTGACTTTGGAGGGGTGTTTGTACCGGGTAAACATGCATAATGATATATCAAGGCAGAACATAACATATGTATATATGTAAACAGAGTAAATAAGATAAGTAAAACAGCGGAAGATTTCAAACTATTTCAAAACAAGTCTGGTACAACATAATGTCAACTTTCCAAATAAACAAGTCTAGATAAAAACAACATCAACTGAAAAACTGAAATACATAAGTACTATCCCCAAAATAAGTGATAACCATAGCTAGCTTCATGTCAAAACCGTGCATGAGCTAAAATCCCACAAGCAAGCGATCCGAAATCCAAGCTAAGCTCCAATATTCCCACCCTGAGAACCTGGGGGGGGGGGAAACGGAAGCAAAGAGGCGAAAGAAAACAGGTCAGTCAAAAAGACTGAGTAAGCCCTACTACAATCAATGTAAACTGATAAAGTTAACTGGCATGAGAAGCAGGGATGAACATAAGGATAACAACATACTAGCATGATGATTAACTAACAAGGTAGATAAAGGTGTCATCGCATAATCAGGTTTAAGGTTTTTGCACCACAGGTGTACTAGCAAGCTAACATGACTTGAATAAACAAGTATTGATCCCTTGGCCCAAGCTTTGGCCCAATAACATGAAGTGACCCTAATACGAGGTCCAATAACATGAAGTGACCCTAATACGAGGTCCAATAACATGAAGTGACCCTAATACGAGGTCCAACCAAACGGTCTAGTTGATCGGCTCCCTATAAGCCTAACTCGTCACGTGTTGGTGTCAATACGGCCTAAACATGATTGTAGTCGGACTGTGCTGGGTCCACCCTTCGGGTGTATCAAGCCCTAGGGTGTCAACCCCTAGACACCATAAACATGAGTCCACAGTCTCGATCTACTGGTACCCATGGGTGACTTCTCCAAATACGGACTACGTGCACGACCATAGTCCGTCCGGAACTACATCGGCGTACCACCCGGCCGTCGTTTTTGGTCGCTTATACCAGTCCAGTAATCGTGCCCCACCCTAGCCTAGTCCCTAGGGTCATGATGATACAAACTTGGGATTACTGCTGGAGTGGACCCCCTTTGCTAGGATTTTCTAGTGGGTTAAGTACGGTTTAACCCTTTTACTAATCATGGATTAACTTGGTTAAGTGTAACGATGGGTTCACGACTTAACCCCGATTAATCCACCAAGTCCAAATTGGTTAAGTATTAAGTGGACCATGACTTCACCCTAATCATGAGGCATTAATTAATTAATGTGCCTTAACCTCTCACATTAGACTTTGTTGCGGTTACTAGTTAAGCCGGTCGGTTCTGGGTAGCTTTACACCACAACTTGGTCTAACCTCGGGTTCAAGGTACAACATGACCAACTTCTCACATTGGGTCCTATTGTTTGTAGCAACTAGTTAAGCCGGTCGGTTCCGGGTAGTTTTACGCTACAAACTCAACCCAACCTCGAGTTGGTCACACTTATATTTTCTAAGTGTCATGTCCATTATGATTACCAAACATATTACAAGTTTTCAAGCATTTGGGTAGACCTAACTTAATAGGTAAATTCCCAATGGGTAGACCTAACTTAATAGGTAAATTCCCAATCTTATGTTTTTATGTCTTTTAAGTTTACCCAACCCCAAACGCAATCCCATCGCTTACATATCGCAATAGCGCATTAAGGATAGAAAGAGGGAACTTGGCATAATCATGACATAAAGGTGTTGAAGCCACAAGTTTAACATGGTGGCGTATGAAATGTACATATGTTCATATACTTGCATATTACATTTTTAGGCCTCAAAACCATGCATAAAACCAAACTTAGCATATTGGTGATACATGGTGATAAATGACATGTAGAAATGGCCATAAGTTCGCATTTAGCCTCACATGCAAGTTATCATAAGAGATATGATAACTTACATGTTGCCAAAATGCAACCTTTAGCATAAAGCTTGAAGCTTTATGTTCATATACTCAAGGTAAGCTTGCATAACATGATAACATGAGTAAATGATCAACCCAACTTGCATAACATAACATGGCAAACTTGCATAACATAACATGATAAACTTGCATATCATAACATACCAAACTTGCATAACATGACATAGTAAACTTGCATATCATGGCAAACTTGCATATCATAATGATCAACCAAACTTGCATCATTCATTTAACTTTAGAGTTTAAATATGAAAGTAGAAAAGGGCTTACAATGCTTATGAAGACACAAAAATATATATAGATTGAGACAAAGCCCTTATGCAATCAAATAAACCCAAAATGCAAGCTCCAATAGAAAAACCCTTGATCCAAAATGATCAAAACCCTTGCTTTATGATGTAAATATGGAAACTTGACTTGAATGCAAGCTAATGACACTCATACAAGCTTGGAAACACTTGTATGCATGGAAAATTTCTCATAGAAATAACTTAGAAATTTTTTGAAGAGAGTGGAGGCCATGAGAGAAATGATTTTGCCATAGTTTAGTTACTTGAATGAATAATGATGATTTAGGGTTAGGTTAGGGGCTTATTTATAGAGATTAGGATTAGTTTTAGCCTTAGGATTAAACCCTAATTCCAATCTCAGCCCTCAAAACCGAATCTGGCCCCCAAACTCAACACAACTCCAAAATGGTGCACCAGGCAAAACTGCCCGGCTGAACCAAGTCGACACCCAAGTCGACAGGGCTGTCGACTTGGGCCTAACCATGTCGACTGCCCAGTCGACAGGCCTGTCGACATGGGTGGTCTGGCGGGAAATTTCCCGCCTGCGCCCAACTGCCCTAATTTCCAAATTCAAACTTGAATTTGAAATCTGTTTTTACTTTGAAATTTTCTGAAAACTTCTTTGGGCCTTAATCGGGTCATACGGACTCCGATTTTCGAAAACTCGGACTCTATTTCGCGTATTTTTCCGAGACGAACGCAATGGCACAGCCCGTTTCCCTTGATTCAGATTTTAGAATTAAATTCTGCCTCGATTTACGTTATAATAGGTTATTGAAAATACGGGTTGTTACATTCTCCCCTCCTTAAAGGATTTCGTCCCCGAAATCTTCAAGTTAGGAAGAACGTATCCTACCATCCAACATCCATCTACTTAAAACATCATCCACGAGCAATCATTGTCCTTACAAGATTCTAAATGTTGTATGAACATATGCAAAGGTGTGTGTATATGTACTTATCTAATGCAAATATCATCAATGCAAATTATGTTAGTGAAATGAATCCATATGTATGCAATTCCTAACATAATGTATAACATCTATATGTGTGCACATAACATACATCCATATGCAACATCCATGTGATAACACAAAAATTTTCATCCATGAATAAGCATAAACACTCATGCATATGCAATATGAGGAGTGTGTGAGCCGATCTAGTGCCTAATGTGTATAATGCATCCACGAGTAACCACTTGCAAACACTTGCAACCACTTGCAAACATCAAGCATAACATGTTTCAAACACATGTTTCATCCAAAGGGTTTCTACCTAAGGTTCTCATGACAAGATTAACACGATATAGATAGCAAAAGAAAGATATGCTACAAAGAGATCGGGAAGATAAGCAAGATATACTCCTTTTAGATTACAAGAAATCCCTTCCTAACCCAACCCATATTCTATAAAAGCCCAAAAGGTTTAGTCAACCTAACAGACCCCTTCAAACCCTGACATGTATTACTAGCCAATAAGTCATACCTCCCGACAGAAATAGGACCGAGAATGGGACCGAGAGGATATACGTAAAAAGATAACATGCGAGTAAGTTCCACAGGAAAACAAGGATCAAGGATATGCTCTTAAAAAGAGATATGATGCGCGTATCTAGCCTTCAGTCTTCTAAGTCACGTTTCCTTGAACTTGACTCCACTATGTTTTGACCGTCTTTTACCTCATGATTTCTTGGCTTCTTAACTCTTATTTCCAAATATGAGTTGGAACCCATTTCATTGTCGCCTCTCGTCTTCCTTTTTCACTTACTCTTCTATCATTCTTGGCTTAAACATAACTATGACCTCATGGTTTCATGCAAGCTCTCCAAAATTCACTAGTGAATCCTGGATCTCGTTTACTTATTATAAAGTATTCCACACAGCAGAACTTTTCTTGGAAATACCAATCCACGTTGCCAATTGCTCTTACTAACGTGATTTTCTATAACTCATGCTTGAACGAAATGAACCATCCGCCTGCGAATGATAGGCCGTACTTAGATTCAGTTGCTTGCCCATGACTTCCCGTAGACTATCCCAAAACTGGCTAGTGAAGATTGAGTCATGGTTACTAACTATACTTTAGGGAACCTCGTGCAACCGCTTTATTTCTTGAAAGTAAACTGTCGCTAGCTATGATGCAGTCCTTTCGCTCTTTACCGGAGTGAAATGAGCACTCTTCGTGAGTCTACCTACTATGACCCACATGCTCATATTCCCTTTTCTTGATCTAGGCAGTCCATCCACGAAATCCTTCGTGACGCTCTACTACTTCCATTGCGGGGACCTCCAATGGATGTAATAGCCCACCGGGCTTTTTATGACTCGGCCTTAATCTGTTGGCACAACATGCACCTTGGGACAAACTCGGCCACCTCCTCGAGTGATGTGCATCTTCAAGAGCCTTCTTTCTCTCATTGCGTCGTAGCCATCCCTTGTCATCTATAGCGAGGTGTCTTAACATCTCGCCTCGAATCAACTTGTCCATGATCTCGACTAACTGCGGGTCTTCTTTCTGCGAAGTCCCTACTTGATCCAGAAGGGTAGGTCTAAGCTCAAGGGACGCTAACTAACTAATTAAACTGAGAGAACTTCTTACTTTAATTGTCCTCGTCGGAGCTTTCCGGTCTTGAACCGCGACCACTTTAGCGGGATCCACCGCTAAGCCTTGCTTAGAAACTATGTGCCCAAGAAATCTAACTTCTTTTCTCCAAAATGACATTTGGAGGACTTGGCTTTCAACTGATGGGCTCTAAGCACATCCATCACCTCCTTGAGATGTCTAGCATGTTCTTCCTCGTTCTTTAAGAAAGTCAGGATATCATCTACAAAGACTACCACAAACTTGTTCAGGAACTCCCTAGGCACCCTACTCATCAAGTCCACGAAGTAGGCGGGTGCATTAGTTAAACCGAATGGCATGATCAGCCATTCTAAGAATCCATCTGGAGTTCTGAACGCAGTTTTGTCTATACTATCCTCAGCTACTCTGAGCTGAAGGGATCCAGTAGCAAGATCAAGAGAAAACAGATGTTCCTACAAGCTGATCAAACAAATCATCGATCCTTGGCAATGGTTGTCTATTCTCTTTGTTTAACTCACGATAATCAACACAAAGTCGAAGAGAACCATCTGCCTTGGTAGTAAATACTACAGGCGCTCCCCATTCAGATATACTTCGTCTAATGAAGTTCTTCTCAAGCAACTCCTTGACTTGCTTTCTTAACTCTCATCTTGCGGGGCCATGTGCCTAACCGGCCACGAAACTATCTTGGCATTATTAACCAGATAAATGCGGAAATCTATCTCTCGTTTAGGGGTAACCCCCTTCACTTCACCCAAGATATCAGGATATTCTCGGACCACCCTCACCGATTGCAAACTATCGATAGACGAGTTGAGGGATTCAAGATAACACAACATGACGGGACTCATAGGGTTACTAGAAATTTTTAGGGTATTACCGAGGCGAGTCATGAGCCTCACAACCCTACGCTCAAAAATCAAGGATGGCTCCAAAACTGGACAATCGATCCATGCCCAAAATCAACCCATACCCCATGAAACCGAGAATATAAGCATCACACGAGAACTCTACACTCAAGATAGAGATTTTCAAATCCACGTAGATAAGAGACAAATGGGCGTAAACCCCAATTGGATTTGAAACACACACGGGATCATAAACTAGACTAGTACTTAGGTGCAAACTTTCAACTAGATCAGATGAAACAACTATGCGATGCGCCAGAATCAAACAAAATACAAATAGGAAAATCAGAAATGTAAACAAGACTTTTAACAGAAACACTACCTCGATCATAAGCTGGAAGAACGATGTTGAGGGGATGAACTCGCCCTTTAGACGGTCTTGCACACTGAGTCTGACCTTGCCCTTGCTTCTTCGGGCAATCTTTGATGAAATGTCCAGTCTCACCGCAGAAAAAGCATTCACCATTCTTCCTTTTCCTCTTCTTACAATCCTTAATAAGATGAGTCGAACTTCCACAAGTAAAGCACTTCTTTTCCTTCTTATCTTTAGACTTCTCTTCCTTCTTTTTCATTTCCTTTTTGGGCCCCGTTTTCTTGTTTTGAGACTCATTCACCTTGATTTCCTTCTTGTCACTCCTATTCTCTTCATTGAGTAGGGCCACATTCACCAAACTCTCGAAGGTCGCTCCGATGGGTATATGAGATATGGCCAAACCACGCAATGGCTCGTTTAGTCCTAGAGCAAAGTGCATGGCCTTCTTCTGAGCTGTGTTAACCAAGTCTAAACCGAACCGAGCAAGTTGATTAAACTTATCCACGTATTCCCTAATAGTCATGTCCCCTTGCTTTAGTGATAGGAACCTCTCCATCTGAAGGTTCTCCTCTGCTGACGATAAAAACCTCAGTCCAAACCTTCTTTTGAACTCATCCCAAGTCTCAATTGGTCTAGTAGTGGTGGTGACTACCCACCAATAAGCAGCTTCCCCTTTCAATAACCATACCGCCAACAGAACTTTCCTACGATCTTCTACATCTAAGATAGCAAAGAGGTCTTCAGTTTCCTTTAACCAGTTTCTTGCCTCAACAGAAGTCTCCATCCCAACAAAATTCTTGCAACCCATCGCCTTAAAGACTTTGCAAATCTCCGCGAAATCCTCTTGTGGATGCTGAGGGGGAGGAGGAAGAGGAACCTCAGCGACAGGAGGAGGAGGAACATTAACTACCGGAGGAGGAGGAGGAGGAACATCGGCGGGGCCGGCTTCGGTCGCCCTAGCGTCCAAAAGTCTCCTATACCAAACAGGTATGTGTACTCCCTCCGGAATAGCAAAGTTATCAGCCATACTGAAAATGAAGAAAAAAGATAGATTCAGAATGGAGAAAAACAAAGGAATTTTTGCTAATGGCTTTTTGGGGAATAGCCTTTAAAATAAACTAGACTTTTCTTTGGAAAATACTTTATACTTGGTTTTGAAAATAGTTTTCCAAAAGTTTTCTAAAAACCTTTTTGTTCCTTCTCGTAAACCATATGCTCTGATACCAAATGTAACACCCCACCTCCGCCAGGGTGGCTCTTGCAAGCACTCTGACTTTGGAGGGGCGTTTGTACCGGGTAAACATGCATAATGATATATCAAGGCAGAACATAACATATGTATATATGTAAACAGAGTAAATAAGATAAGAAAAATAGCGGAAGATTTCAAACTATTTCAAAACAAGTCTGGTACAACATAATGTCAACTTTCCAAATAAACAAGTCTAGATAAAAACAACATCAACTGAAAAACTGAAATACATAAGTACTATCCCCAAAATAAGTGATAACCATAGCTAGCTTCATGTCAAAACCGTGCATGAGCTAAAATCCCATAAGCAAGCGATCTGAAATCCAAGCTAAGCTCCAATATTCCCACCCTGAGAACCTGGGGGGGAAACAGAAGCAAAGAGGCGAAAGAAAACAGGTCAGTCAAAAAGACTGAGTAAGCCCTACTACAATCAATGTAAACTGATAAAGTTAACTGGCATGAGAAGCAGGGATGAACATAAGGATAACAACATACTAGCATGATGATTAACTAACAAGGTAGATAAAGGTGTCATCGCATAATCAGGTTTAAGGTTTTTGCACCACAGGTGTACTAGCAAGCTAACATGACTTGAATAAACAAGTATTGATCCCTTGGCCCAAGCTTTGGCCCAATAACATGAAGTGACCCTAATACGAGGTCCAATAACATGAAGTGACCCTAATACGAGGTCCAATAACATGAAGTGACCCTAATACGAGGTCCAATAACATGAAGTGACCCTAATACGAGGTCCAATAACATGAAGTGACCCTAATACGAGGTCCAACCGAACGGTCTAGTTGATCGGCTCCCTATAAGCCTAACTCGTCACGTGTTGGTGTCAATACGGCCTAAACATGATTGTAGACGGACTGTGCTGGGTCCACCCTTCGGGTGTATCAAGCCCTAGGGTGTCAACCCCTGGACACCATAAACATGAGTGCACAGTCTCGATCTACTGGTACCCATGGGTGACTTCTCCAAATACGGACTACGTGCACGACCATAGTCCGTCCGAAACTACATCGGCGTACCACCCGGCCGTCGTTTTTGGTCGCTTATACCAGTCCAGTAATCGTGCCTCACCCTAGCCTAGTCCCTAGGGTCATGATGATACAAACTTGGGATTACTGCTGGAGTGGACCCCCTTTGCTAGGATTTTCTAGTGGGTTAAGTACGGTTTAACCCTTTTACTAATCATGGATTAACTTGGTTAAGTGTAACGATGGGTTCACGACTTAACCCCGATTAATCCACCAAGTCCAAATTGGTTAAGTATTAAGTGGACCATGACTTCACCCTAATCATGAGGCATTAATTAATTAATGTGCCTTAACCTCTCACATTAGACTTTGTTGCGGTTACTAGTTAAGCCGGTCGGTTCCGAGTAGCTTTACACCACAACTTGGTCTAACCTCGGGTTCAAGGTACAACATGACCAACTTCTCACATTGGGTCCTATTGTTTGTAGCAACTAGTTAAGCCGGTCGGTTCCGGGTAGTTTTACGCTACAAACTCAACCCAACCTCGAGTTGGTCACACTTATATTTTCTAAGTGTCATGTCCATTATGTTTACCAAACATATTACAAGTTTTCAAGCATTTGGGTAGACCTAACGTAATAGGTAAATTCCCAATGGGTAGACCTAACTTAATAGGTAAATTCCCAATCTTATGTTTTTATGTCTTTTAAGTTTACCCAACCCCAAACGCAATCCCATCGCTTACATATCGCAATAGCGCATAAAGGATAGAAAGAGGGAACTTGGCATAATCATGACATAAAGGTGTTGAAGCCACAAGTTTAACATGGTGGCATATGAAATGTACATATGTTCATATACTTGCATATTACATTTTTAGGCCTCAAAACCATGCATAAAACCAAACTTAGCATATTGGTGATACATGGTGATAAATGACATGTAGAAATGGCCATAAGTTCGCATTTAGCCTCACATGCAAGTTATCATAAGAGATATGATAACTTACATGTTGCCAAAATGCAACCTTTAGCATAAAGCTTGAAGCTTTATGTTCATATACTCAAGGTAAGCTTGCATAACATGATAACATGAGTAAATGATCAACCCAACTTGCATAACATAACATGGCAAACTTGCATAACATAACATGATAAACTTGCATATCATAACATGATAAACTTGCATATCATAACATGGCCAACTTGCATAACATAACATGATAAACTTGCATATCATAACATACCAAACTTGCATAACATGACATAGTAAACTTGCATATCATGGCAAACTTGCATATCATAATGATCAACCAAACTTGCATCATTCATCTAACTTTAGAGTTTAAATATGAAAGTAGAAAAGGGCTTACAATGCTTATGAAGACACAAAAATATATATAGATTGAGACAAAGCCCTTATGCAATCAAATAAACCCAAAATGCAAGCTCCAATAGAAAAACCCTTGAGCCAAAATGATCAAAACCCTTGCTTTATGATGTAAATATGGAAACTTGACTTGAATGCAAGCTAATGACACTCATACAAGCTTGAAAACACTTGTATGCATGGAAAATTTCTCATAGAAATAACTTAGAAATTTTATGAAGAGAGTGGAGGCCATGAGAGAAATGATTTTGCCATAGTTTAGTTACTTGAATGAATAATGACGATTTAGGGTTAGGTTAGGGGCTTATTTATAGAGATTAGGATTAGTTTTAGCCTTAGGATTAAACCCTAATTCCAATCTCAGCCCTCAAAACTGAATCTGGCCCCCAAACTCAACACAACTCCAAAATGGTGCACCAGGCAAAACTGCCCGGCTGAACCAAGTCGACACCCAAGTCGACAGGGCTGTCGACTTGGGCCTAACCATGTCGACTGCCCAGTCGACAGGCCTGTCGACATGGGTGGTCTGGCGGGAAATTTCCCGCCTGCGCCCAACTGCCCTAATTTCCAAATTCAAACTTGAATTTGAAATCTGTTTTTACTTTGAAATTTTCTGAAAACTTCGTTGGGCCTTAATCGGGTCATACGGACTCCGATTTTCGAAAACTCGGACTCTATTTCGCTTATTTTTCCGAGACGAACGCAATGGCATAGCCTGTTTCCCTTGATTCAGATGTTAGAATTAAATTCTGCCTCGATTTACGTTATAACAGGTTATTGAAAATACGGGTTGTTACAAAGAGCCTTGTACTGAATTATGTTACCATCCTTATTCCTTTTAATTCGAAAAATCCATTTGCATCCCACTACATTTTGTAACATAGATGAAGGTACAAGATCCCAAGTTCTATTTTTCACCAATGCATTTATCTCTTCATCCATAGCTTTACGCCAAACAGGGATTTTTAATGCTTAGGTGATATTTTTTGGGATCTCCATTTCATGGACCTCCGCATTTAAATTCAGCTTACTGATTGGTTTCTTAATGCCATGTTGTAGTCTTGTGGTCATTTTAGGAGAATGTACTGGATTGTTGGTTGTTGAATTTGTAGATGTGGATATATCAAAGTTTGACTGAGATGAAGTAGAGGAAATCTCAGCAGTGGTATTAGGAGGTTGAGGTGAGTTTGTTGTGGATATAGGAGATGAAAGGGGTAAAGTGAGGAATAAGGTAGGAGGTCTGTTGGAAAGTGAGTTAGTTTGCAATGAATGAGAAGAGGAAGATTGATTATTTGATAATATAGATAATGTGAGAGGTGCCCATTGTTCCACTAGGTCAGACAAGGAGGTAGTTGAGTTATTAAGTTCAGAAGAAGGAAAAATGTTCTCTTTGAAATGAACATGACGAGAAACATAGACACGATTAGTGTTTAATTCGAGACAATAATATGCACTTTGAGTAGGTGAATAACCAACAAAAATACATGGTTGAGATTTAAGTTCAAGTTTGTGAGAATTGTAGGGTTTAAGCCACGGGTAGCAAAGACACCCAAAACTTCGAATCTTGGAATAATTAGGATGTTGGCCGAATAATTTAAAGTAGGGTGACACATTATTTAGAGTTGGCATGGGAAGTCGATTAATCAAGTAAACAGCAGTTGAGCAAGGATTTGTCCAATATTCAAGGGGCATTTTAGCATGAGTTAAGAGTGATAGAAATGTCTCAACAATGTGTCGATGTCGTCGCTTTGAATAGCCATTGTGTTGAGGGGTGTAGGATGGAGTTGTGAGACGTGAAATTCCATTGATGGACAGGTAGTTACGTAGGCTTTCATACTCACCACCATTGTCCGAGTAGAGAGTTTTGAGAGGCAGTTAAAAGTATTTTTTAGTTAGAGCTTTATAGCGAATGAATACATGTTTTGCATCTGATTTTCATTTCAAATTATACAACCAAATGTATTTAGAAAAATGATCAAAGAAAATAAGATAATATTTAAAGCCATCATGAGAGTAAATTGGTGATGTCCAAAGATCAGAGTAAACATATTTAAGTGGGGCAGTAGACACAATAGAGGAAGTAGAAAAAGGAAGTTTATGACTTCTATTGCAAGCACATGAACTACAATCTAAAGTGGAGAAACTAGGAACATGAAATTTATTTTTGGAAACAATTTTCCTAAAAACATTATGAGATAGATGCCCTAAACGATGATGCCAATCAAGTGAACTAGTTGCATAGACTGTAGGGGTTGTGGATTTAAGCTGATAAATGCCTGTTGCAACCAGCCCTTCGAATAGAGATTCCCCCGTTTTGAGATCCTTCATATGAAAAGAGGTGAAAGAAAAGACAATTGAGATATTGTTATCATGACAAAGTTGAGAAACGGAAATTATATTTTTAGGCATGGCAAGAACAACTAAGACATTATTTAGTTTGAGTGATGATAAAAAAACAAGAACCGACGTGAGTGATTTTAAGGCCTTTGCCATCACCGACGATCAACTCTTCGGTTCCATCATAAGGAGCATGGAGGAATAGATTGTTCAGATCTGCCGTGACATGGTGGGAAGCACCACTGTCGAGAAGCCATGTTGAAGAAGATGAAGAGGCAAAGGGATTTGTGATGTTTGCTTGAGGTTTTGGTGTGAATCAGTTTGATGGAGGTTGGGAATTTGAAGAATGTGGAATGACATTAGGAAACTTTTGCTTAAATAAAGGACAAAGAGCAATCACATGTCCTTGTTCTCGGCACCATTGACATTTTCCTAGAAAGGTTTAGGGCTTTGTGGGATCACTGCCATTAAGAATCTGATAGGATGAAGTTTGGTTAATGAGAGCCATTTAAGAACAGGAAGTTTCGTTTGGATCGGAGCTCTGATACCATGAAGAAGAGTTGAAGAGAAGGATGCTTCTTTTCCATTCAATAATCACAAATATATAAAGTTACAAGATTCATGCACCTACAATTGTGGAATATTATAATTAATGATATTTGAATAATATCATTAATGATATTTATACTATTCCCTCATATCATGACATATCATTAATGATATTTATTTCTCAATATTATGTCAATCCTTATCATATAGATCTTGCAGGGTTCAAAAGTAAGGAAATTTCCCTTGTATTAGTTGGATAGGTTGAAGTTTAATATACCAGTAAACACATTGTGCCAACCTTATATACATTGAGCTAAATATCCAATGTAATTGTTGAAAACTGAAGTTTAATTTTACATGAAAAAATCAATAAGGAAAGGGTAAGTAATTAAGTTAACCACATTCACATACTATGAAACCAACTGGTTGAGCTTTTTTCCGCGTAAGAGATCTATTTACGTTCCTAGTTAAGAGTGTAATTAAAAAATAAAAAGACGTAAAATCAACCGTAAACTATACCATTGTAAAATACTAATTCTAAATTACACCAAAATAATCAACATATACCCAGATAAATAACCGAACATGTATTTTCTAATTTAGAATTTTGATTAAAAAGCAACACAAAATAAATTGGTAATTCGAAACGCTTATAAGAAGACTAAAATGTAATTATTTTCTACACAGTTGCCAAATAATATGCAATGTTGGGAAATTTAAGAAACATAAGCATGGGAAAACCTATATATTGACTTTGTTATGTGGATTACTACTACATTTTATGGGGCATGAAGTTGATCAAATATTGGTATCTTCAAGGACAACAGAAAATGTATGCAGTTCTAAGTTAACATACTGTGTAGAAATTTGAGGATAAATAACTAATAGTGACACGTATTGCAAATACATGGTCCAAAGTCAAGCCATGCCCTTATTGCAACTCCAATGTGGAATGCAATGTGAAAATCAATTAAAGAATAATCTATGGCTACTTGAATATCAATATTGAAGATGCCAGTGTCCATTTTGTGCATAGTTGTCAACAGGTCTTGCTATCTTATTTTTTCCATCATGATTTCAAGTAAAAAATTGTATAAACACAAATATGCAATGAAGAAACACAACAGAAGTTATACAATAATAAAAATATAAGTGGCCAAAATTTTCACATCTATCTTTCTGCTGTGGTAATCAAACATGCACAATCCAACATGAACAACAATGCCACATGCCCCCCCCCATCAAAATAACACTAAAATCCTAGAACATGATAAATAATACTTTTAACCATTAGAATAGAAAATTCGCATGTTAGGAAATGATATATAAAGGTATAGGTAAATATGATAACCATAATCTATTTGAAATATTAAGTACCACTTGTGAAATGAAATTGTAACTAATCAATGTGTACATAGTAAATACATCCAACTTCAGGTTCAGTTATTAATTTTACAGAGATTATAGTATTGAAGCATACTGATGAAATTAGCATAAGAATTGTATCGGCCGAAGTAGATAAATTTTACGATGAATTAGGGCTTAATTAACGTTGTAATCATGTAAAGCACCTTTTTATTTTACATCATGAAGGAAGTAGTATGCGGAAGAAAGAAAAAATTAAAACCTGAATAAACGAACAATATCACATTGGTTAACATGTAAGTACAGTTAAATCCTAAAATAGCATGTGGACTAAATATAAATGATCATAAAAGCACTCTAATTTTGTTCTAGACCTTTTGTTATGCATCCTTTAATAGCAGCGACACATCAAAGCATACTGGGTAACATGTACGTATGGTCAAATCCTGCTTACATATAAGGAAAAATACTCGACCCCAGAATTACTACCGCAAAAGAGTAGGTAAAATACTTATAATTTCAAAATAAAATTACACTAAAGTTACTAATTTATCACATGTCTTGATATCATTGGTACATGTAGTACGCAAACAAATTCCATCATGTTGCATGTACATGCACCAAACAAAGAGTCATGAAACCTAACATTCTCGTTGAGTTTACATGACGTGTATATTTGTTATATATAAGTTGTACCAAACTTTACAATTCCTGAAAAGATAAAGTTGTGTAACCCTATTTATAAAATGTATAGATCCATATGTATAAAATGTAAAAGCAAGTAAAGGATGTAATAAAGGACTTTCTCCATGGTAGATTACGGTAATAGAGTGATAACATTAATGGAGGAATCTGAAACCATTGATTTAATAGAAAAGCAAGATACAGAGAAAATGGAGGCTGACAATAGAAGAGAAAGCCTTAAACCCTAAAATAACGAAAGAGGCCTTTATATATAGGCAAAACTAGAAAACAAAGAAAAAACTATACTACCTTACAATAGCATATTAAATACGCTAACATCCCCCTTCAAACTCATGATGCGATAGCAATGAGCATCGAGAGTTTGTCAGTCAAAAAATGAAAGCACGAAGAGGACAATGATTTAGTAAACAAATCTGCAAGTTGTAAGGAGGAAGAGACAAATGGCAATGGCAATGTCAATGTGCCATTCTGAAGGTGATGGCGAGTAATATGGCAGTCAATCTCAATATGCTTGGTCCTTTCATGAAAAACCGAGTTATGAGCAATCTGAATAGGACTCTTATTATCACAGTGCAAAGGAGTTGGTCGCCGCAAGGAAACGCCCATATCAGCATGCAACCATCGCAGCCAAAGAATTTTACAAGTAGTAGAGGCCATAGCACGATATTCGGCCTCTGTTGAAGACCGAGATATAACATCCTGCTTCTTACTTCTCCAAGAGATTAGAGAATCACCTAGAAAATTACAAAAGCCAGTAGTGGATTTGCGATCAGTAGGATCACCAGCCCAATCAGCATCAGAGTAAGCACATAACTCTAAAGATGAAGCAGAAGAAAGCAAAAGAGTCTGGAACTGAGTGCCACAGAGATATCTCAAGATGTGAATAACAGCATCCCAATGAACTATAGTAGGAGAAGTAACAAACTGACTGACTATGTGAACAGCATATGCAATAGTAGGGCGAGTGATAGTGAGATAAACCAAACTTCTAACAACCGTTCTATAAAGATTAGGATCTGGCAATGAAGACCCAACATAAATAGAGTACCGAGCATTGAGCTCAATTGGAGTATCAACTGTCTAATTATCCGAGAGGCGAGCACGCTCAAAAATATCAGAAATATACTTAGATTGAGAAAGAAGATACCATTTTGGAGAAGAAGCAACTTCAATACCCAAGAAGTATCGAAGGGGACCCAAGTCTTTCATAGTAAAACTTTGAATCAACTCAGACTTCAACAAGCTAATCCCAACAACATCATCACCTGTAATAATCATATCATCAACATAAAGAGAAAGCAAAATTCGACCAGCCGAGGTACACTTGACAAACAAAGCAGAATCATGGTTACTCGGGCAAAAACCAAGAGAAGTAATCACAGTAGAGAATTTCTCAAACCAAGCACGGGGAGCCTGTTTGAGACCATAGAGAGCCTTCCTAAGTTTGCAGACTTCACCAGGTTGATGATTAATACCAGGAGGAGGAACCATATAGACCTCTTCATGAAGATCGCCATTCAAAAAGGCATTTTTAACATCCATTTGAGTGATATCCCAACGACGAACAGAAGCAACCGCAATAAGAGTTCGAACTGTAGTCATTTTTGCAACAGGAGCAAAAGTCTCCTCATAATCCATACCATATTCTTGAGAATAACCCTTAGTAACCAAGCGAGCTCTATATCTTTCAATAGATCCATCAGCCTTAGTTTTAATCTTATAGACCCAACAAGAACCAATGGCACGTTTTCCTACAGGAAGAGACACTAAATCCCAAGTATGGGTTTGATGAAGAGCAGTTACCTCCTCAACCATAGCACGCTGCCAAAGAGGATCAAGAACCGCCTCTTTGACAGATGAAGGCTCAGAAAGACAATGAATCGAAGCAAGGAATGAAGAAAATGAACTGGAAAGAAAAGAATAATCAAAATCAGATCGTCTAGTAGACTGACGGTTTCGGATAGGATATCGATGTTCACTAGTATCCGCTGTCTCAGAAGATGATTGGGTAGTTGAGGGGCCAATAGGAGTGTCCGGATTCTCAGCAGGAGGTAGCTCATCATCAGCAGAAGTAAAAGGATCAATGCAAACAAGATCAGGCATAGATATACTGTGAGAACGGTCAGGAATTGTAAAATAAGGAATATGTTCAAGAAAGACAACATGACGAGAAACATATAACTTTTCACTGACTGGATCAAAACAACGATACCCCTTTTGTCCTGCACCATAACCAAGAAATACACATATAGCAGACCATGAAGTTAACTTACTCCATTGGACATGAGGAAGAAGAACAAAGCATGTAGAACCAAAAACACGAAGAGAAGAATAATCTGGTGGATAACCATACAATTTCTCATAAGGAGACAAGCCAGAATTATGAGAAGTAGGAATTCTATTAATCGAATAAACAGAAGTAAGAGTTGCCTCCCCCCCCCCCCCCAAAAAAAATTCACAGGAACACTAGCAGACAATAAAAGTGACCTAGCAGTCTCAAGAATATGCATATGTTTCCTTTCAGCAACCCCATTTTGTTTAGGAGTATCAGTGAAAGAAGTCTGATAAATTGTGCTGTCTAAAGCAAGAAGTTCCTTAAAAGCATAAGAAGTATATTCACCCCCTAAATCACATCTAAAACATTTAATAACAGCTGCATGTTGAGTTTTAATAAGAGATCGAAACTCATTATAGATGCCAAAAAAATCTGAGCGACGTTTCATAAGATAGATCCAACAATAATGAGTTCAGTCATCAATAAAAGAGACTTAATAATGAGAGCCTCCCTTTGTAGAAACAAGAGAGGGTCCCCAAATATCAGAATGAATAAGATCAAAAGGTGCAATAGCAAAAGTATTACTTTGAGGAAAAGGCAAAGCAAAAAATTTTGCAAGTTTACAACCACTACAATCAGAAATATCATGAGTTTTCAAATCTCCTAAAACTCCTGTAGATGCTAAAAATTGTAATCCAGACCTAGAGACATGACCAAGGCAAGAATGCCACAAATAAAACACAGAAGAAGACTAACTCAAACGAAAAGACAAAACATCCATACCAAGAACAGCAGCCGCAATCTTAGGAGTTTTGAGTTGATCCAATATATAAAGTCCTCCTTCCCTATGGCCGGTCCCAATCACTTCCTGAGACTTTGGATCCGGAACATAACAATCAGAAGAAGAAAAAGAAACCAAGCAACCATTATCACAAATTTGACCAACAGAAGCAAGATTTAATGCAAGACTAGGAATGTGATAAACATTAGATAATGACAAAGAAGGTGTAATAACTGAACCAACACCTTGCAAGGGCATAGATTTACCACTAGCACTCATGACAGGAACAGAAACTTTAGGGGCCAAAGAAGTGAAAGAGGACAAGTTAAGTGACATATGATTTGAAGCACCAGAATCTAAAATCCAGGGGGAAGAAGATCTACCTGACGAACTAGATGACAAACCTATTTGAGATGAAGCTAACATGGCATGCGGCTGAGATGCAAGGAACTTCTGAAATTGTTCAATCATCGATGGATCTAAAGAAGAAGTCGTAAGTGCATTGTGAGCGCGAGGAAGAAGAGGAGGTCCATTATGAGGAGTCGGTGGTCGGTAACTCCATTGCTGAGGCTGCTGATGGGGTTGTTGCTGAGTATACTATTGCTTTTCTTTACCTAACTTTGGACATTGTGATTTCCAATGACCTTTCTATCTACAAAATCTGCATTCATCACAAGCAACAGTTCCATAAGGCTTGACTTGCGAATTTGAATTTGGTTGCGGAGGCATGGCGAAGACTGATGGAGTAGAGACTTCCTTTGCAACAGAAAGCTTAAGATAAATTTCCTCAGCCAAAAGTTCACTAACAACAGAATCAACAAAATGCAGCGGATGACGATGCAGAATGGACCCACGAAGTCCTTCAAACTCATCACGAAGAGCCACTAAAAACTGTACCAATTTCTTCTCCTCTCTTCATCCAATATAAGGCCCAGAGGCTCGTAATTCAACAGATTCTGTGAGCGCCAGCTGATCCCACAAATCTGTCATAGCATTATAAAATTCTTGAATACTCATGCTTTTCTGCTGCAGAGTACGAATATCAGACTCCAACTGGTACTGTTTTGCTAAGTTAGATTGTGTATATAGTCTAGCTAGATGATCCCAAACCTCCTTAGCTGTCTCATATTTTGCTAATTGGGTACCTATCGAGTGTTTGACAGAATTATTGATCCAAGTAATGATCTTAGAATTTGTAACTTCCCACTTATCAAACAAGGACACATAATCAACAGTTGTGCTATCCTCAGGCTTGACAAAAGCACCCAAAATGTAACCCCACTTTTTTTTACCTTTCAAAAAAAAATTCATCACATAACTCCAATACGCATGATTTTTACCATCTAACTGAACATTAACTGCTTGAAGCGAATCATCTCTAGTTTCAGCCATATTAAAAATAAAATAAAAATCAACAGAAAACTAATTGCAATAGCCGATGCTACGGGTTAGGGGGTGCGGGGTTAGGGGTGACTAACTGAACACTAACAGAAAACTAACTGAACAAAAAATCAACAGAAAACTAATTGTTTTGCAAAGTTCAGAAAATCTCTAGTTCCGAACAGAACTTCCAAATTCCGAAATCAGAAATCAATTTTCGCAACTCAGTTGATGCTGCGGGTTAGGGGGTGCAGTTTGGTTCTGATTGAGGGAGGTAGGTTAACGTGAAATCGATGGTGAGATTTGGGGTTTCGGGTGGAGGCCAACCAGGAGGTGAATTTGTGGGTTCGATTGGGGTTCCGATGTGTTTGCGCCTTCGGTTGAGGTCGAGGGTGACTTGAATTTCGGTTGCAGGATTTTGAAGCAGTTTTGGTAACTAATGGGAAGAGAGAAAAATTGGCTCCGATACCATGATAACATTAATGGAGGAATCCGAAACCATATATTTAATAGAAAAGCAAGATACAGAGAAAATGGAGGCTGACAATAGAAGAGAAAGCCTTAAACCCTAAAATAACGAAAGAGACCTTTATATATAGGCAAAACTAGAAAACACAGAAAAAGACTATACTACCCTACAATAGCATATTAAATACGCTAACAAGGACTGGCTTATAATTCCATAGTTTCCAAACGTCATTTATAAAAGCATTAATATAGAAGTTAATTATATTAAGTAGTAACTATCTTAAATTATGATCGCAATCACCAAAAGAAAAACTACACCCACTAACATAAGTATCAAAAAAAGCATCTAAAACTCTTTATTCCCAATTTTGGCAGCAAGAGGAAATCAAAGTTAAAAAAAATCGAACAACCAATGGATGGACTATACATAGAAAAAGAGCAATCGCTAAATAAACCATTGGTGATGACATGAGAAGGGGAAAGGAAATAACCATTAGATTTGAAATTAGGCCACGAAAACAAAACTGGTTATCAGAGTTTGAGATCTCAAATTAGTTCATGAAATTAAATTAGACCTCCTTTATTATGGATCCTACATTAACCTTGAACGGTACAAAAATTAGTGTTTCAGAATTTCATACATAGTTTGTAGTCCCAAAAAAACATATTAAATAGCAATCATTGTAAATATAAAAATGCATGAGTGTGAAATTTTAACTAAGCAATATAAATTAAACTAAATAAAGAAAGGAAGGATTATATTATATGTACATGATCATCGAAGCTGTTACAATCAGAAAGTGGAAAATAAAAATAAATTCTTTCTAAAATTGGAAGAATAATTTATTTTTTCTAGCCTTCGGATTATGGTAAACGATGCTAACTAATTTTTCGAACCATCATTGACATGAGATGTCCTTTCAATTCCCATACTGTAAAAATCAGTAACCAAATCTAGTGAGCTTCACGAATAAAAGAATTTCCGTTTCACTGTCTTAGTCAGCAACTACATACCGTTGATTTACTAATTACAAATACAGCCTAACATTTAAATACAAATCTTGAAAAAAAATATGCATAGCTAAAAGTATAATAAAATCACGCTAAAGATCAAAAATACATTAGAGTTATGGCATGTGTAATAGAAAAATCAATTATTTATAGTTATCACAACATTATCTTAGAATCTGTAAAGACTTACGAATTCAAGGATTCGCTATGCTTGAGTGCGAAGTGCATTTACACTCATCCCTGCATCTCATGCAGAAGTATTCATAAAAAGCAATAACTTATTTGAACATAAGTATTCGTAAAAAGTAATAATTTATTTGAAAAAACGGCATATTCAATGAGATGTGTTAAACAACCGTGATTCTTGTTGGTTTTAAGATTATGAACACTAAAAAATAGTTCCAGTATGTTTAAACCTGCAATTTTTATTCTATTTTTATACAGCACATTTCATATTATCTGGAAATGAATCGGATTGCATAATTGTATATTATTCGCTAATCTTATACATATGAAGCAAGCATACAAAAATTAAAAATAATCAAGTTCGGTAAAGGCATAACAAATTCGAACCATACAAACCAATATAACCTAGGTTTATTACCTCAAGGGGAATAGATTGAGGCAGTAAAGGCAGATCCTTATCAAATCATCCAACAAAAATACAATGTCTCATGAAAACTGCTCGAGGATGGGCTGAACAACTGCGAGGAGAGGTGTAGGGAAAGAGCCCAATCCACGAGGTTAAGTGAAGAATAGGCAACAGAGAAACAAAATCTCGAGAAATTGGTGTCAAATTTGGATCTTTTGTCCAATTAGACTGGTATTAGGTTAATCCAAAATTAGCGTCAAGTGAACATATACAAAAGGGAAGGGAGGACGACAACAGGAAAGAACAAAAGAGAAACGTCCATTGATTTTTTTTGTTTGTTCATAGACAGAGGCTTTGAAAGTGAGTAATTAATATTTCACTATGGGACCGTTGAGTTTAAGTAGGTGCGACCTTTGGTTTCAAATGGCTAAGAAGCGAGAATTATATACTCCTTTTTATAATATAGTATAGATGTTATTTAGTGAACGGTCATGGTTCGTAATGTACGATACTTCAATAAATATAGTTCACTCGAAATAAACCAATAAACTATACTATGAGATCGAGTATTTAATTTAACTGATTACATAAAAGGTCATATTGTGTTAATTGTAACATAAGGCTTGAACTATAGTATAAGTCCAAGAACTTGATAGCTGAAATGTCAGTTTGATCGGTTTACGCGAAAGCAACATATTTGATGTACTTAAATGTTATGGATAATTAAATGCACTTTCGTAAAGAGTCTGTCATGATATTGCAGTAAGGATTTTATTTTGAATGGTTTGACCATTTAGAAAGAAAAAAAATGAATGCATTAGAGTAAACGTAAATTAAGGTATAGTTGGGATGAAGAAAGTGAATAGTCATTTTTTTTTGGTAAAGCCGACCGGTTTTTATAGTGTTATGTAACACTTTTTTATTATGACTAATAATAAAAATACAATACAGATAACTGTTGTTAGCAGTCAGCTAAATTCGGCTTTTAAGGTGGATTGTCCACCACCTAAGGAGTTTATAGTGTTCCGACTACTCTACCTAACAGGCTTACAGCACTGGAGCTAGCTAAATTACTAGATTAGAAATATAAATTCACTTCATACATCTGTCTTACACATAAGCATAAAAACAGTAAAATATAGATATATGGAACTAGGACACAAACAGTAAAAGAAACATCAAAAGTCTTCTCTGTCGCACCTTATCCCAAAATTCATAGAAGCACAGGGCTCAATACATATGGGAAGACCATCAATTCATAGTATGGCAAGGGCAGATTACATGATGTAGCTACATACTTGAAACGACCCGAAATCCCCCTTACGGGAAATCCCGGATTGAGTTGAGAACAAACCACATCATAACACAAACGGAAGAACATTTCATTGTTTATTACAACAATTCCATCAGAATACAAGAATATACAGAGTATAACTGAATATTACACAACAAAAATTATCAGAGATTACAATAAATTACATAGCAGCGGAAAATAATACAAATCACAACTAGAAGGAGATATATGGATACAAAGCTTTCCGGATATCGTTCCAGCTATAAACCAGGGTCCTGTGAAGATAAATCTGCAAAACCAAAACTACTAGCTGCCCGTGTCGAAAATAAGGGCACCCAGAGTTTAGGTTAAAACAATAAACTCCAGGTCAGTCATGTGACTGGTGTGAGAACTAAAACAGTTATTAATCTTTATTTTAAAGTTAGGTAAATCAAGGGTCCACGCCGTATAACACGGAACTGGTTTCCTCCCAAGAATACCAGTGCATAAAACAACAGCGCAATGCTAAATAAAGAACAATGAAGCTATTATAAGACCCAGGTCCCATCACATAATGCAACACAAACTAGAGGATAGGGTTTTACCTTATAATAGTCAAAGAATGCTTGATACGTTAAAACAAATCTTTTATTATTTCTATAAGTGAAGAAATAAATTTCAAATCATAAGTATCAATCATAGGCGGCATGAATGCCCCATACCACTATGTCGCCATATATAGGTTACACAATCAAAATCGCAAAGTCACGTATTTGGAAATTGGATTTCCATCTATGAACCGAGGCAAGGGATCGTCCTCTACCGATTCGAGACAATCTAGCCTACCATGTCTCAGGAACAGCCGCAACTGCCCCTTGGATCGTCAGGGCCGGTCCACCGATGTGGATTAAAATGCCTGAACACTGCATTTCCCTGCCCTTTGGGGCGCAAATGAGCCAACGAATAACTCCATCGGACTCGGATCGTCCGATATAACCGAGGCGCCTCGCAACAACAACCACACAGGTGAAAAGAATATAAATGTCAGGGATAGTAGGTCACTGACACCACCCTAGCTAGAAAGAAACGCATGCCCTCCCTGATGTCCTTTCCCGTTTCTGGTTCACAACCGGGGTGTGAGGCTCGCGAATTCACGTTACACAAAGCTATGCCACACAGGCGGTGCTTTGATCATCAACCACAAGACTCTGCTTTTCAACAGAAGCCTTGATCATTTGCATCTTAGCATGCCACACAGGAAAACCCCTCTATGCAACTGATATCAATCACACAGAATGAAATCCAATGTCAGATACACGGTCCATTTACAAATTCGTTCTGGGTCTGAACGAAACCGGAGGCACTTTCCTCGCATATCCATCGATCTCCAAGTACGTCTGGACGATCACCAACTGATTCCCTCATCTTGGGTGTACAGCCCAATCAAGATCGTCAGTAATCACCCAAACGATGTGAAGACTTCCAGTCTTCAACCACCGTCTTCATCTTCGACACCACGTCAAAATAGTTATTCAGAATGGGATAAACCCGGTCTTTCTGAATAACTCGCGTATATATTAAACAAGTGTTACACAAACACAACATACGCCTCATTCCAATTCAGAACATTCTTTTATTCAAATATTCTTATTCTTTGGGAAAGGTTCCCATTAATTTTATCAAAGATAAATTCTTTAAATTTATTCTTTAATCTTCTTTTGAATATCAATTCAAACTAGTCATGATTAGCGAACCACACCGAAGTAATCATTTATTTTATTTCCCAATCCCAACCTATTCATCCCATGAAGTAAAACTGGTCATACTTCATATCTAACACCACGGTGTTATCGGTAAATTCAATTACCATTTCACATTCAAATCTAATTAAAGACTTAACTATCGTCTGGAGCAAAACTGGTGATACTCCATTCTCGATCATTTCAAACTAATTAAAGATTCATTAAAACTCCCCTTAGTTTTAATCTTCCCCAAAAATCAATATCAATGATTATTTAACTTGGGAAATCACCTCCTGACTTTAACTGGGTTAAGGAACCAATGTCATTTAAAACACAGTTCACTATAAACCCAAAATCAAATTCCATTAATTATCGGGTTAAAGAACAAGTGTTATTTAAAACACCGATCACGATAAACCCAAAAATCAATTCCAATTCAATTCCAATTAAATATTATTTAATTGGTACACTTCATTAAATCTAACAAAAAGATTTAATCTTTTTCTCAACTGGGTTTAAAGAATAGTGTTAATTAAGACACCATTCACGACAAACGCAAATCACATTTGATATTAAATACAAGGCTCTGAATAGAAAATATATCGGCTTATATTCAATATCAAATTCTACGACCAACAAATATCGTATTGGAAATAACGATATTAATATATCTTTCAAATTCCCATAACAATATCTGTATAATCACAAAATCCCACATCGAAATATTCCGAAGACAATTTCGATTCAAATCAACTCCAATTCAATTATTGGAAATTCTGGTTACTTTTAAAACCATTTCAAATCCAATCTATTTATTTTTCAAAATAATTGAATTATAATTCTAGTTCAAAACTAGTTCATTTCGATAAAAACACATTTTTATCTTTTCAAATATGGAAATCTTCATCCCAATTCTTCACAAATCATTTCTTATGATTTTACACAAATTATTACTATTTTTAATAATTTTATCAAGGCCCGTACAGTCGATTTCCATCACGGCCATCAAACTGCACTTACAGCGACCTTTTCCAAATTTGATTTGGACATAATTCCAAATCCAACCGTTAAATTTCTACTTTCTCACATTCATTAGACAGCTCTTTTCGATACGAACCCAACGGTTCCGGTTTTAGGAGAATCCGACGGTCGGATCTCCCGCAACGTCAATACGAAGTCAATGGTCGAAATTCACGAACTGCCACAGCGCGGCGCGTTCTATTCAAGCCATTATATTATATATATAATATATATAATATATATTTCGTCGATTTCCTTTTAAAACGATTTTAACTTCCATCTCAAATTCAAATCAAAATTGAATTCTCTAATATAAATTCGTTTTAAATTCATTCCAAATCGATTTCAATTCTATTTCAATTTAATTCGAATTTCAATTCACTTCAATCTAATTCGAATTTCAAATCGCTTCAATCTAATTTGAATTTCAATTTACTTCAATCTAATTCGAATTTCAATTCATTTCAAAATATCAGATTTTGAAATCACTTCCTTTTCTATATTCATTTTAAAAACGAATATAATCGATATAAATATCGTTCACGTCAAAATGGCGTCAATCTAATCAACACGGTTTTTATTCAACACATGAATATATATTTCTGTTCTTTATTTTCCAAATTAGAATGAGGCCCAATCAATTTCCATATAATGTGAACTATATGGATTTTCTACAACACATGTATATAATAGCAACGATAAATAATCAACCATCATCCAAAGTGCATTCTACACTGTATAAGCATTAAATATAAATATTCGACGCTTATACAGCCTGTCAATCAATCGATTGACATACAACTAAACAATCGGGATTAGTGTACGTCAAATCTCATCCCAATACCCGTGTGGGGTTTCAATCAATCAACCACAGATTTTATTTGTGCAGTTGGGTGATGTGTAAAATTTATCATCCCAATCAATATCAGTCAAATGTGTGGATATAAACAAATCATCTGATTTGTTTATAAATATTCTTTTCATTTTATATACACGTTAAAAATTCTATTTTTAACTATAAAATATTTCTTATATAAATATTTTATTTCATTTCACATCACATCACACAATCAATTTTCACAACAACATGCAATCAGTCAAACAACCAAGCATACAAGCCGTCCAAGGTCTGTGGACGACGGGTGTCAGGTGCTACTAAACACCTTCTGCATCCTAGTATATATCACAAACTAGAAAACAAAACTAAAAGGTGAGAAGTTCTCACTGAGGGTTCAACTCCGCCATGCTTTGTTGTTGAACTGCTGAACCGTCTGGATCGGTTGAAATTCCAATTCAGTTCTTTTCACGCTGTTCAAATAAAAATTATATTTTTATTGCTTCATTCTAATAATTAAAATTCATATTTTTATTTCTACTTCATATATAAAGATTGAATTTTTATTTATATATCATCGCTATAAAAATCACATCTTTACTTCACTATTATATAAAAATCATATCTTTAATATTTCTATTATATAAATATCATATCTTTAATATTTCTATTATATAAAAATCATATCTTTAATATTTTTATTATATAAAAATCACATCTTATTTTTAAAGACAAAGGGGTATATTTAAATTTGAAACATATTTAAATAAAATAAAAAATCAATGATATATAGATATAAAATATACAATTAAGATTTTACCTAATTAATGAACTAATATACTAGTTAAAAGAGAAATTTACACTGCATCCCTCTCTCTGGAAGCCGCTGAACTGAGCTCGCCCCCTAGGGCATGGATTTGCCACCGCCACAGTTGATCGGAGAGCCATCAGGGGTCGCTGCCTGAACCACTGGAACGCCTGCTGCCATCACCTGGGAGGATGGCGAACTCGAGCGTCCCTGGTGGCCGAAAAACGCCTGTGAACGGTGGGAGTTTCCTAGTAAAAATCGAACGAGTTGCTTTAGGATTCTCGATCCCCTCCATTGCATCCATCAAACTCGACGAGCTAATCAATTCCATGATGGGAACATTCGAATTCGCTTGCGGGATTGAGAGATTTTTATGGAGAAAGAGTCGAGCTTTTTGGATCGTCGGTTGAAGCTGATGTCGGCTGTAACAAAAGGGTTGACCGTAGTTATTTATTTTGACTTAGGGTTCGGGATTGCTAGGGTTATATATTAATTTAAAATATTATTTAATTCTTTTATTATCAAATTTTGAAGTTTAACTTTACCAACTCCAAACCCAACGACTGTCGCCCCTAGGTAATTACCACCCTTCTGGACACAATGGGATATGTATCGTAAGCTGATTCGATCGTTTCGATCAGTTTCCATCGAAATTACATTTAAATCATTATTTTGAATTTTAAACGTACATTTCAATTTACTGGGGTCACATACTAACTCGAAAAATTCCAGAAAAATATTTTCTAGTTTCGTATTGACGATACGGTCCTAACAAAACTAGTTTCGTCGAATTCTGAGATCGTTTGAAAAATGGCCATTTTCCAGTCGATTAAAATCAACTAAAACTGGTCAAACGCGTTTTCCTTTGCCACGCTCACATATTAATTCGAAAAATTATGAAATTAGAAACCTAGCAATAACTTGACATCACGGATCCAACAAAAGTGGTTTCGTCGAAATCCGAGGTCGTTTGCAAAATGGCTATTTTTAAGGGCCAAAATTCCATAGCGACTATTCTGAAAATTCATTTGGACATATCTTTTGATTCCCGCTATGAAATTTTGATTTTTCGGATTCGTTGGAAAGATATTCTCAAAAAGATTCTATTATTTTTGGTTTCACTAAAATCCGGTTTATTTTGCACCCGGTACATTCATTTGAAGTTTGAAATCGAATTATCGAACTACCGCGCCATTTTCAATTCCTTTTATAATTTAAAATAATTATTTATATTCTAACGACGATCTATATAAATATATTCGTTCGAATTATATTCAAAATAAATTTCTCGTCGATATTATTTAAAATAATTCATTTTAAATAATCAAAATTCACTAAAATCGCCAATTTAAAAATTTTAAACTGGCCCAGATTTTCGGGTTGTTACAATACTCGAGCTCCACGCCTAAGCAAAGCTCAGTGTTGGCAAAGGAAGACTTCAAGAGAAAGTTTCATCATACATGCCCAAAAATAACAGTAAATAGGTTGGAAGGAGAAGAAAACACCATGAAAAAGCATGCAAAAGCATCCATGATTCACAATGTTGACTTGAAAACCAGCTCGCCAAAACTCAATACCCATAATGGACCTAAAAAACACATGAATTGAAATGCAGGCGAGAATACTAAACATAACAACAACAACTCCATAAAGTCTGTACTCCATTTACCACAGTAAGAAACCAAAGCACCTATGCAAACCGTAACCCAGGAAGGAGCATCCTCCAACAACCGAAAGCAAATCTCAACAAACATCACCAAAAACCAAAACTAAACCACAAACAGAAGAATTAAATCCACAAGCCGAAGGCCAATGACACAGAGAATTCGAGCTCCAATGTGATGAACCAACACAACTATCAAACACAATTCAGATTGCCAAACTAGACCATTAATAAAGCTCATTGAGATGGAGGCTATGGTTCACAATATACCCTCAATTTGCTGAAAACCAGTCCTTGCGAGGGATAAATCGCTACTTAGTATAAATAGTTCAAAATTTTCACAACCAGAAATGGACAAAAAGTGAGTTGCGATACCTTCTCAGAGAAGAAAAAACACGCTGCATCCTAGGGCTCACCGTGTGGATCCAAAAAAACTAGACGCAAGTCGACACTAGATCTGAAAGCCAAAAATAGCCACCACGCCTATTCATGGTAGACAGTCTGTGGAAAGGAATGGAAAAGAGAGTAGTAGAGAGGAGGTAAAAATAGGGGAGAAGAGGAATACTGCCGCAAGGTTAGACACGAGATGCTTCAATGAGGTAGCGAAGAATGGGGGTAAAATGGAGCACAAATGATTCGAAGGGAAAGATTCAGATAAGAAGGTGGAAACATAGATGCGAGAACAACCACGCGTGGCAAAAACAAGGAAGGGGAAAAGATGATTACAGAAAGATGTCGAGACGAGAGAGTGGTTTGAAGATTTCAGAGGGGAGAGAGAGAAAAGAAGAAAGAGGCGACATCCCTGTTTCCATTAACAATGGTTCTCACACATGAAGTTTTTTTTTTAGTTTAGCCATTTCTTAGGAAACAAGAATTGGAATAATAGTGGTTGATACTTAACAATTGAATGAGAAATATGATTTATATTCCAATATGTATTTTCATATATAGAAAATTGTTTTTCATGAGATTTATTTCTTTGAGTTCAAGATATTTGATCAAAGACTCTCCACAGTAAACTAGTTGTTGTATGTGAAATAAATGTATATGTTAAGTGAACGATGGACCTCCAAATTTAGTACACTAGTAATGGTGGAAATAGTGGGAGCATGCCAAATAGAACATAATGGTTGCACCATATTACAAAAAATTGTTTTGTAGAACGTACTGAACATTATTTGTGAAATAATGACTATTTTTTAGTATCGACTAAGAAGTAGACATAACTATATTTCAATATGAATATTTTGATTATTTATTATGAAATAAAACTATAATATGGTATTTATTTTCATAATAAAATGATGCATTAGAGAATACCGAAGTATCTAATATTATGTAAAGTTATTTGAAATTATGGACTAAGCCACAGTTTCGAGATAATAATCTTATTATGTGATTTTGAATCATACAATACTTGTTGATTATATCTCAAATAATAAAAGGATGTGCATCCATTGAGTGGGAGCATTATAAGGGTTAACAAACTCTTCGGACTGATACATATAGATGTATGCAATTATAGTCTATTAATGCCAAACAATTCCACATACTTTGTTATATTCATCTATGATTTATTACCAACATGGACATGTGTATCAGATACACATATTGTGAGCTTAATGTTAGATCATTGAATAAAAGAAATGTAAATAAAATAACATGCAATAGAATAAAATGATTTGACCGAATAAGTAGTATATTGGGAAGAGTTCCAAATGTATGTGTATGTGTGTGTGTGTGTGTATATATATTCAATCCTGAAAGTCACTTCTCTGTGATATACATAACGATGCATCGATAAGGAGTAATTGGACAATGTACGATTAACTGTGAGTGAAGTTTAGTTAATTTCTTTCTATAAGGTCATGTACTTAAGAGTAGTACACAAGGTTAATATTATGTCATCTAAACAATAGTTTACAAAATCATACAAGATAAAGGTTTATAAAAAACTCCAACATGTTCTAGACAAGGAAATTGGTAGGTTGTATGAGTGTAAAGAATGCACATAATAATTGTTCATGAAGGATGTTATATGAATCTCCCTAATAGGTTTTGGAAAGGACTGTCATTTTATTTTTTTCAATTTTTTCAGGCAGGAATCGACCTAAGCCGTAAAACCCCCTAGTGCACCTAGCTCGGTCTGTAGATACCACTTAAGTGGCTAATCATAGCGTATGCACACGGTAAACCCTTTTAGCATGCTATTCTGGGTTTCGAACTCGCATCGTTTTTACCTCGACACAAGTACTTAACCGCTGGGCTAATGTTGCGGACTTGGAAAGGACTGTCATTAGATGACATATTTGTGTTTTGAACATAAGTTTTGTAAATTAAAACCGAATCAGTTTTATAAATAAAAAATTCATAATGCGTTTATGAATGTTTATTCTATTTGCAATATGAAACAACTATTGTTTCGAGACATATCAACTACAATGTGAAGGATTTTCTTTAAGAAATTATTGTTAGTAAAATGGAATTGGATACGATCCACAGACATAACTGATTATATGAGATGAAATGAAATTAACCAACCTGAACGAACATAAAACAGTAAAAAAAATAGTAAGTTTTCTCGTACATCAAAGAGAAACTATGAGTTTCTTATTTAATGTCAAATCATATAATCCTCGGTTGTTCAATTAAACCATTAAGGGTGTTGACTCTATGTGGCACGATGCAGGAATCTGAAAGAATTCCAAGTACGCTATCCTAATATAATTTTGGTGCTCGTAACCGAAGGGATGTGATCCACTGGCTGAGATTCTGTCTTTATGAGAAAAACTAATGCAGTTGGAAATGAATGAGCAATGTTGATAAGAATAATATCGTAATTTTGAAATTGTTGAAAATAGCATAATATATTCAATATTCAACATGCTCAAGTTAATTCGGATTTGCCCACAAAATTATTGCTTACTTAGACTTAATGTTTTGATGCATATGCATTGAAATAGAAAATTCTAAATAAAGATTTAGAGTTAGATATTTACACATATTAACCAAAAAAATAATTCCAAGTCCATGGGAGCGATATTGGGTTTGTGAGTCTTTGGATATGAACCAAGAAATGATATGAAAGTATCATTTTATAAGCATAAGAGTGAACAAGTATTTTAACAGAAATCAAATAGTTTTATTTTCAATCAAAGTGTAGAGGAAGCGTATGTTCATAAGAAAGAGCATTAAAATATACATTGATATTTCTAAACTTTATGTGAACAACATGTTGTTGATTTTAATGCGGTACTTGTGTTAAAATCATCCTTATTTGTTTTAATACTCAACTTTGGATTGTAAGTGATGTCTTTTATAGTGAGTATAAACAATATTGGGAATGTCCCAAACCAATATGCAAAGACACCTTATTAAATTGTTTAATACGGAACATGTGAGGTGAGTCCCTTATACATTGGCGATAGGACTAATTATACATGTTATATTGTCTGTAATATCTTGATTTGCTTATGTATTTGAATCATAGCAAATATCAAATCCAAATTGATATCACAAAACAGTTGTTTGAAGCATGCTTGTGTATTTCCGAAATACTATAGAATTGTTTACAAAAACAACAAACTCCTTATAAATGAGTGTTCAACCTTGAACTTTATAAGTGATATTGAGTTTAATATGTCAATAATGAATTCAAATTAAGAATCTTTAAATGTGAAATGTTCTAAGTTAAAGACAATGGTTGATTTAATGAAAAGGCTTAGAACATTGCCTTGAATAGCAATGCAATAAAATCGATGTATATAAATATATAATTTCCTAAATTTATCACTGAGCTGATTCCAAATGATGAGAATCCCATAACATTGTTATATGATAGCAATTGTTGGGATACATTTTGTAATAGAACTTTGAGCTCACTATAAGTCAAGAGACATACCCTGAATTGTTCCACAAAATAAAACAGTTTATCACCATCAGAGAGAGTTGATTGATGGAGTAAATAATTGAAATATAATAGCATACCCGTTCGTAAAGAGACTGACCCAATTGATTTTGAAGAAAATCGATTGGTGAAGTTGGAATAAGATTCCATAATTGACCCCAAGTGCAAGTAGGAGATTGATAGAGTTAGGGGCATGCCCCAAGGAAAATTATGTTATTTGTTACATATATCCTTTGACCAATCTTTTTCGAAATAGAAGTGTTTTCTTTCTATTATATAATTGATATAATGTGTTTATATTAATTATTTAATTTAATTAAAAGTATATTTAATAGAAATCCATAAATGGCATGTTTTTTGTTAGCAGTTTCAAAGTGTTGTAACCGTGAGTAATTTACAATAATGAAAATAAATATACCATTTTAATTATTCATAGTCAAGATGTATCGAGATTGGATATCGATACATCTGTTGAGACTAGATTACGTAACGCTCCCCAAATGTGGGGCAGTGTATTACTTATGACTATTGGGGGCACTAAGGGGTTACGTACTAATAGTTATTGGATGACTACAGAATGATTCACTCGATAGTTTTCTGTTGGTTAATATAACTAGGGTCTAAAAGAGAATACTGATGTGAAAAATTTACACAGTTCTCTCGACTTGAGAATATTGTTGATCTTCAATATAGAAGCTCTGCTTTAATTATAGTTAAATCATGGCATTACATCCATAGAACGACTATAGTTGAGTCGAGTGGATCAAAAGCATTGGAAGTAGGGTTGTTATGGTAACGGTAAATTTACCATTACTAGCTGATCGGTAACCATTTTTGATTGAAATCGGTATACAAGTTAAAACGGTATAGTAACGGTAAACTTACCATTTTCTACAGTAAATTATCGGTAACCGTTCTTCAATACCAGTGGTAACGGTAATTTTACTAGTCAAATTGAAACATATGTATGTTTATATGATATGCTTCATTACATGTGTTTAGATCAAAATAAATAATTAAATTTAGTTCAATAATCAGATGAGATAATTCAAAGTACACTTCTTTTCTTTTTCATCTAAGTCTTTTATTAACTAACACTGCAAATATAGTATTGTAAAGATGCATTATGGAAAAAAAATATGTCAAAATACAAACTTCAATGGAAAACATAATTTACCTTTTCCAATGTAATGGTTACCAGATTATCGGTATACCAGTCGATCGGTAACAGTAAAAAAATTTAGCTTACCAGTAAAAATAGTACGGTAATGGTATTTGCTAAATGGTAACGGTAACCATTACCATAACAACCCTAATTGGAAGTGAAACACTATTCAAGAAAGGATCCGTCTCCTTTGTTAATGAGGTTAGTATCACGATCGACTGATGTCAACTCAAAGTCAAAATCTCTAGCCAAAGCATTTAGGTTAACAATTATTATTATTTAACCAAAGATTTTATGTTTTGGCTATAACGCTGACTGTGGAAGATATTGGAATTTTGACCAATAACTAATTCCATATGTCCTAATGTATTATAGTATTAACGAAGAGAACTTGTAACACCCCGTATTTTCTGAGAATATTAAAATAACAAATTAAAGAATAATTTATTTGAAAAAGAAGAATGAGAAAAGAATGATGTTTAGCATTGTTCTAAGGTTTGTAAGCAAAAGACTTAGTAGCTCATTTGGTTAGAACATGTTGACTTGCACTAGGGGTCAATCCAGGGTGTTTGGCCGTCAACCCGTGGCCCGATTTTCCCTAAGGGATGATATGGCATCTGAGTGGTCCTGATGGTTTCTGGGTTAATCTAAGAGCTCTAATCGATCCTAGACATCTATAAATACATCCGTAACCTAAACCTAAATCTCTTACACAATTCTCTAGCCTCAATTGCTCTCTTCTTCTCTAAAAAATAAATCAATGGCGTCTCTACTCTGCTGAAACCTAAGCTAGGACTTGTGCTTCTTCTTCCTCCAATTCTGATTAGGATTAAAAGAGAACAGCTACAACACCTTTTTCTTTTAGAATCCAACCAAGGCAAGTACAGTTATTTTTCGATATGAAATTTAATTATGATCCTAGCATGATAATGAGTCTGAATCCGAGATGATGCCTATTTTTGTTTATCAGATCTGTTTTCCTAGGAATCTATCTTATTTATTGTGACTGTTCTGTATCTTCTCCCTCTTTTCTTCTTTTCTGTTTTTATAGCCAGGCTACCACGAGCCTGAGCCAAATCTCATAAGAGATGAACGCACAAACGCTAAATTTGAGGAAAATATTGAAAGATGCATAATTGGGCATAACTGATTTGTGACTGATTTGAGAACACAACACATGTTGTAATTTAAGATCTAGATCTGGGCATACTATATATATGACAGTTCATGATTTGGAAGAAGGAAGATTATTATATGATAACATATGACTTGTAATTTGGGGACATAATGCATGTTATAATTCAAGATCTGATTTTGAGGACATAATACATGTTGAATTTAAGATCTAGATTTGGGGCATATTTTATATGACAATTTATGACTTGGAAGAAAAAGCATTTGTGACTTAGGACTAAAAAACATATATTAAAATAGGGATAACTATTAATGTGAATACGCCTAATTTGGATTTTTGGATATTTGACATATGCGGTAATAAAAGGCTATAATTTGGCATAGTTTATATTGTGCACCATGATTTTGGGGTTTTTGGGGAATATTCTATACTATGCAAATTTAACTAAAATATGGGGGCATATGTATGTTGTGAATTATGACCATAATTTGGGCATGTAGATTTAAAGGCTTAATTTATAAAAAAGCAAGATATGTTAATGGAACTTTAGAGAGATGTTTTAACTGCCTAATCTGCTAAATCTGTTGAGACTGAATACTGTAATTTGAGTATGCATTTGTAGACTCGATCTAAAATCGAGCAAAACATGTTTGAATAATCTATTGTAACTTGTAAAGAAGTTAATTTGTTGAATTGGCAAAATTAGTCTGATACTGGCATAATTAGCCTGTTATTGGCATAATCTGTGAATGAATATTTTAGGTATAATAAGAATGCCGAGACACGAGGTTAGACTCAGTTTGAGGTGGAGACCTTGTAACAACCAGAAAATTTGCGATCTTGGTTATTCGATATACAACACATATCGAACATCCAAGGATCGAAAATAACCGAAATTAGTTAATGAAAGAAATTAGACGGTGAGAATAGATAAGATAGAAACTTAGAATAGAAGAAGAAAAAGAACACAACATCAGAGTAACATGAACCTCACAGTGGAACGAATAACATATAATAGATAACATATCCTTGAAATAAAATCAGTATATGTATACAATAACATTATCAGAGTACAACACTTACAACACAGCGGAAATAACTATAGCTATGTGATCCTGAAGCCTCCTCCTCCAGCTCTTCAAGTGTCTGTAAATCTTGATTACTTGACTGCCCGTACAAAATTGGACACCCAAGAGTTTAGGGAAAAAAACAAAATAAACTCCAGGTCAGTCATGGGACTGGTATGAGAAAAACAGTTTAAAACAGTTGAACAAGTAAACGATATCTCATAACACCACGCCGTATAACGGAACGGGTTTTTCCCTTATGAGAATCCAAAATATCTTTATATCAAAAAACTTTTAATTTTAAAATAATGTCTATCAACCACAATATAATAATCATCTAGCAGAAACGCTTTCATCTCACGTTCTACATATATAGTATACAATCAAAACCGCAAGAACGTATTGGGTAATGGATTTCCAACTATGACAAGGTATGGAACCACCTTTCGCTAGTGTACCTCTAGAGAGGAATACATTCGGTTCAACAAGAACATCTTGCAACCCGGCCACACATGACCGACCACTCATTTCGCTTGAGTGTATCGAATGTATATCACCAATGGTTGGGATCAGCAACCGTTTCCCGAATGGGACAGCATCAAAAATAGATTTTTAGAAGTAAATGAAACTCTAGATCAGGTGATTATACACCCTAATAGGTGCGACCTACATAACCATGCTGCCTGCCCGATTTTTGTCATTTCCCGGTTGATGAGGCTTGAGGTTACGCTTTATCATCACACCAGATTCACTTCGAATGCCACATTGTTAGATCCATCGAAAATTACTAATTGATGTCTACAACAGTACATTACGTGTTAGTTAAAGAAGTTTCCTTCTCCGCTTCCACTCTTGATACGGTTGAAGAAATCAATGTACGTGACCTTTCTGGAAATACTCGGTCATACATTCATCCATACAAGTCATCCAGGAATAGGATGAACCGAATGCACTATTCAGTACATCCATCTTAGGCACTGTTATCTAAGACTTATACAATAGCCCTTGCACTTTACTCCGTCTTCAATTATCTTTGGCATATGTGATTCGCAACGCTTATGCCAATACAGAGTGGTTCTTTGGATAATAATCCAACCGGTCTCTCCACATTAACAACGTTAAAATGGTCAAAAACTTCGAAAGTCGGTGAGTTAACTATCAAAGAAAAATACGTGTGCAAACAACGATATTATTTCCAGTCGGAAATTCTATCAAACCAATCATCAATCATACATATACCTATATAAATATATATTCATATGTTCCTTATTTTCCATGTTTAGAAAATATACGTTAACGCTGGAAAACATTTCCATAACTTATTTACGCATCACTATTCTTCTACAACTATCAGTCTCTGATTGTAAACTAGTATAAGAACAATTCCCTAAGTACCAATCCCGAAGGTCGAACCCAACATCAGATAAACACTTAGGAAACCATTCAACTTAACCAGTCTCCGGTCAAATTCTGATTTAGCTTAACTCCATTTCTCGACTCCTTATACATGAACACTTACTTTTCTAATTCATATTTCAAATTTCAATATTTGATTACATTTTCTGATTCTATTTGGAAAACATTTCCAAATCTTCTTTACTTGGATTTAAACAGATGTTTAAATCAACATCGCGATGACAACTCAAACCACTATACTTATTTACTAAAATCACTTAACCACTTTCACTCTCGAACCTTAACCATTTCTAAATTAAAAACGAAGTCAATCAAGTTGGGGTATAACTACCTCTCAGACCTTAACTGAACAACATTTCAAATCTCGAAATAGGGTAAGTTCATCTTTTAACGCTTTAACACTTCCTTACGAACCCTCGGATTCTATTTACGAACCCTCTTCTTTTACAAGTTTACGTGATTATAACAATGGTGTTATAATCTCCTGCATCTGAAATATATTATTTTTAATATGACTCTAACTCGAAAAATATAACGACAACTAATTTATTTACTCCTATTCGGTTAACTCTAATCTATAACTCTTATTTGAATAACTCCAACCTAATAACTCTTACTGTATTAACTCTTATTCGAATAACTTATATTCGATTTGCTTACTTTCGAATACTTATATTCGAAAATCTCTTCCTTCGAATAAATCTTATTCGATTTAACTCCTGTCGAATAACTAGATTCGATCAACTCACTTCGAATATTTCTGATTCGATTATCTCACTTCGAATACCTACTATTCGATTATCTCACTTCGAATATTTCTGATTCGATTCACTTCTTCGAATAACTAAATTCGATTAACTCATTTCAACTCTATTCGAATAAACTAAATTCGATTAACTCCATTTGAATAACTCTAGTTCGATTTAACTCTATCGATTAACTCTAACTGATTAACTCTAATTGGTTTAACTCTACGAGTTTAACTCTAATTGATTAACTCTAACTGGTTTAACTCTAACTGATTTAACTCTGCGGTTTAACCTAACTGGTTAACCCTAATGGTTTTGCTCCAACTGGTTAACCCTAACTAATTAACTTTTTGTCCTTATTCAGTTTCAAACATCGATGTTGAAATCGATTTTTACTTCTTATTATAAGTCCTGATTTATATATCCCATTTATCCACTGATAAATAATTACTTAATTTATAAATATCATTTATAAATTAATCTACCCCATTTATCTGTTTTCTCCATATATAAGTCCTGACTTATATATATATATATATATATATATATATCCAAAGATATATATTTCCTTTATAATCTATTTATTTCTAAATGCCTTTACCAATATTTCCATTTTAATCCTATTTGTAAATGGTTTACAAATATTTCCTTTTCAAATTCTATTTGCAAATGGTTTGCAAATATTTCCTTTTAGGGTTCTATTTCCAAGTATTCCCTTTATTAACCTTATTTATTTATCCTAAGTATTTCCTTTATTAATATCTTATTTATTTTCTAAATAAATATTCCTTATATCTTATCTTATTTATTTAAGAAATAAATATCTCCTTTTCTTATTCTATTTATTTAAAAAAATAAATAATCCTTTTAATATCTTATTCTATTTCCTAAGTCAGTATCTCTTTTATAACTTATTTACTTAACAAATAAGTATCTCGTTTAACATCCCCTATTTATTTAACCAATAAATATCTCATTTATAAAATATAATGATTTTGTAAATATTCCCTTTTCTTTATAAATATTTCATTTATAAAGATTTCCCCTTTCTATATAATTTCACCTATAAAGATTTCTATTTATAAATATTTCATTTATAAATATTTCATTTATAAACATTTCATTTATAAAACCCTTTTGATTTTATAAATATTTTATTTTCAAATACCATTTGAAAATTCCCTTTTTTCCACATTCCGGTATTATATGGTACTTAACACATCAAACCACGATGACCAATATCGTCCAAACACATATAATCGACAACAGATTATAAACCACGTCATATATCACAATATATGAAAATAATAAAATAGCTGTTGAGGAATCCAGTCGGATTCCTCCAACCTGTTTTCCCTGCATCCACAGATGTTACACAATAAAATCAACATCACTTTCAGTTCCATATGATATACTATTAAACAGAATCAATATCGGAATTCAACTAACTGACTAGCAGTTCAATCAAACAGTCAACACACAGTCATTCAGACAATTTTTAACAGTTCTAAAAATACAACATGAAAATATAAACTGTTCAGAGTTAGTGAGATTTACTCACTTTGGCAGTTCATCATTAAAGAACGACAAACTGTTTGTTTGATTTGAATCAAACAATTTATTTCGCCGTAAATTCAAACGAGCTTCAATCCACTCCCAGTCAGCTCCATGGTGTAGCCACCGTCCATACGATCCCATCGGATCCTGTTTTGTCCAATTTCGATATCATACGAGAAAGTTATGTATTTTTAAAGTTTTAAACCATTTGAACGATATAAATATTAAATAACTAGACCTTAATTCCTTTATATAAAATTTTGGGCTCTACCTTATACTTACGGCCCATTACTCCCTTAAAGACCCACGACCCCTTGCTTCTTCTCCCAAAACTGAAAATCGCTTCCTTCAGTAAACACCACAACGCAAGCAAACATGGCCGAACTATCCTCTCTTACTGCTTCTTCACCCCTCCACAATATCCAAACCCGTAACCAGCGTCGAACTCCCCTTCTCGGTACCTTCCTCTCCATACACGCATCGTCAAGTTCGCATTCCAGGTTTTCACCGTGACCTCGAGCGTCTCACGCTACCCAACAGTGGATCACCGAACTCCCTTGAAACGGAAAATCCCTAAAACTCGCTACAATGTACGGTTTTACTCCCTCCATCCAATGATCAGCTCTAAATCCATCATCACTCCCTAAATCATCCACCGTGATCAACCCTAACTCACACTGTACAATTTCCATCGGCCAAGAATTGACGCCGAACTCAACAAGATGGGTATGAGGTCGAAGTACACACCCATACGAATCCGAATATCTCTACTTTGCGCTTTATAGGAATTGACTTTATTTGTTATGATTTTTCTTCTTGGAATTTTTTACTGTAAAAACATTTGCGGTTATATATAGTTGTGATGGTGGTTGGTGATGTTTTTGGCAGAGAAGAGAGGATGGCGTGGCCCTCATTTGGTCCACAAAAATGTTGGGATATTTTTTTTAATTGATTTTTATATTTTATTTTATTGATTATATGCTTGTCTCTCATCCTTAAAAATCACTGCGACCACATAAGATCTCCTAAAATCACGAAAATTGACATGCCACTAGAGTTTGGCATTACGGTCCCAACGAAACTGGTTTCGTCGAATTCCGACTTCGTTTGCTCACACAGTGTATTTTTAAACGTCAAAATACTGACTGTTTTTCACTCTAAAAATCCGTACGGCCACACACTGACTTCAAAAATCATGGAAATTGAAATCTAGCAATAATTTAATATTGCAGATCCAAAAAAATTGGTTTCGTCAAATTCTGAGGTCGTTTGCAAAACGGACTATTTTTAAAGCTCTGAATGACCCATTTAAATATATAAATATATTTAAATATAATTAAATATTTATAAATAAATATTATCGTATATATTCACAGTGGAATACCATACAGCTCTAGAATATTCCTATATGAATTTCTAGCTTGATATTTCAAATCCCGATTTAATCGATATTCGATTTATAATGAAATTCCTTTTTAAAATATAAATAATTCCTTTATAAATTATAAAGGAATTCCACAGCGACTTTTCTAAAATTTGATTTGGACATATCTCAAAATCTACACGACGAAATCCCGATTTTTCTCTTCCACTAGAAAAATATACTCCACCAGCTCTCAACGTTTCTTGTTTCACAGAAATCTGGCTTAAAACGAATCTTGTATATTCAGTTGAAGTTCAAATCACCAATTAATGAATTGCCACACCATTTCAAGCTCGATTTTAATTATAATATAATTATACGTTCAAACTGTCGTTCAAATAATATATTCGTTATTCTAATTCAATTCTAAACTGAATTAAATATCACAGATGATCCAGTTCACACCATATCGCCATTCCAGCCAATTCTGGTTATTTCAGAATTAAATATGTTATTTAATTTATTATTTTAATTAAATATTCACCATTATTTAATTCAACGACCATTAAGTTCTCTGAATCACTATTTAAATAATAAAATAAATAAATTATTATACCGTTGAAAATGCGGGTCATTACAAACCTGCCCGGAACAAACCGGCCTAACCAGTAGCCGCAAACTATCAGTCTAATGTGAGAGGTCGTAGGCATAGCTAAAAGAAGCCTATACACGAGGTTAGGTCTGGCTTGTGGCAGAAGTCTGCCCGGAACCGCCCGGCACATTTAGCGGCCACAAGCTACCGACCTAATGTGAGAGGTCTGTGCATTAATAATTAATTAATGAAAATCTAAGATAAATATAATGCCTAAAACGTGTTGGGTGGATAGGGTTAAATCAACTGGACTGATGAATCTAATAAACCCGTTTCATGAATCTGTAGGCCCAATACAAAATTAGACAAATCTGTAAGTCTGTTAAAACTGTACATCTGATCCGTTAGTCTGAAAACTTGTAACTTGATTGTCTGATCTATGAACTAGTAAATCTGAACTCTGCATGTCTGAAACTTGAAACTAAGTTAATTTGAAATCTGTTAGTCTAGGGACACAGGTTAGGAGGGGACACAGGCGAAACTAAGTTAATTTGAAATCGGAACTCTGCTTACTGAACTAATTATAAGCAGTTCATTCTAATAATGGCGAGGGGTGTTGATGGCGCGTTCCAACTGGGTCATGTGCGTGCATGAATCCGGTCTGCTCTAAGGATATAAGACACTGTGACATCTGTAAATAGGTCTGTGCCAATAGGTTGCCACTTTAGGGAGTGACACACCCTACTGTGGGGTCGACACAGGGTATTTACGTATTAGGGAGCCGATCGCTTGGGGTAGGATTTAGGGTACACTTAGTTCTCTCGGTTTCTGTTGGTATCGTCTGTTTCTGTTGGGTCGTAACTCCTGTCTGTTTCTGCGTGGCACCGTCTGTTGGGTGGTAAAAGCCCATTACTAGTGTACACCTAATTCAACATTCTGTTTCTGTACGGATTATTCTGTTTCTGTCTTTGATCCCGTTTCTGATTCTGTTTCTATATCTTCTGTTGGGGTGGTAAAGGCCCATTATTAGTATTCTGCTTCTGTACCTTTTGTCTGTTGGGTTGGTAAAGGCCCATCACTAACATTCTGTTTCTATAGAGACTATTCTGTTTCCGTCTCTGTTTCAGTTTAGACATTAGGATAACACCTAATCCTGTTATACTAGTATTAGTGCAGAGAAGTGAAAAGTAATAGCTTATATCATTATGTTTCTTCTGTTTAACCTAAGTATATCTGCTACTCCTGTTACTGTTATCTCTCATCCAGTTTTATTTGCATGCCATGACATTATTATATGTTCATAGCTGAAAGTCACTGGACTTGCCAGACTTTTTGTCTAACCCTTGTTGTTTCGCCTCTTTTCTTCCGTTCCCCCCCCCCCTCTCCCCCCAGGTTTTCAAGGAGGGAATACTCTAGCTTGATCCGGATTTCTTCTGCTTGAAGTGCTTAAAGTATGGCTTGCCTTTTTATGGCATCTTCTACGGGGATTATGATTTTAAAGTTTTGTACTCTGATGGCTTTTGAACAAGGCTGATATTTATGTACTTGAGTTTTGGTACTGTGATTTTGAAAGATGTAACCAAACTTATTTCTGTTTTCAGAAAATTTTTCAAGTACTATTTTATGTATCTGTCTTGTAATATTCTGTTCTGTTTACTTAAACGCCCCTCGAAACTTAATGCATTCCCTTTGTGAGTGACATTAACGGACGTGGGGTGTTACAGAACTGGTGTAAATAATTGTCACTTTCAGGTACTGCTGATAATAAGTAAAACTGGATTTTACCGAAAGATGTGTAAGCGATGAACTCAGCCAAAATGTTGCACTACCTCCTAAATGACGTGTGAACATTAATATTTGAATAGTTCGATATTAAACACCAACTGAAATTACACCTTTGAGTCGCATAACTGTAATGTTGAATGCTTTGAAAACCACATGATCTAATTAATTTATAATCTTTATAAATTCATTAAATTAATTTATATTTATGAAATATTAATAATTAATTTTATTTATTTGATTTGTTTGAATGATATTAGTATTTAATAAAGTACGCACATAAAAGTTATGTATGTATACATCGATGTATGATATTGATAAAATATTTAAATTGGATTTAAATAGATTAATTACTAGATGGGTTTGGGAATATTTTGAGGTCCAATAGATTCATTCATAGAAGGCTGAAAATTTAATGGTCGGATCTAGAAAATAAAGGAAGGAGGTTAAGAAAGGCTCCCTCCATAAATACATTGTATTTCATTCATTTTCCACTCTTAATCTTATTTTCTTCAAAAACCCTAGCCTCCACCTTCGTTCTTCTATATTCATGGACAAAATTTAATGGCCTCCTATAACGCCCCGCCTCTATACCCGCTATAGTCAAGTTCATTTCATGTGAAATGCTGTCGGACATAGTGGAGAATAAGGTTGGTTAGGAGCGACCGTTAATATATTTACTCTTGCTTGGAAAGTAACGTCGAATGGCACGGCCGTACCAAAAATTTCGACATGACCATTCCAGGCGAAGGGCATCTACACAATGGCATAATAGCCTCAGAACACATACAGAACAATATAACGCAGATAGTCACAGATATTCACATCACAGGCATATAAACTGATATGAATATAACAAATAAGTGTTTACATCAATTAGAGGTCATACACGACACTCTAACTCCAAAATAATAAATACATATACCAAATCACATAGTTATAATGATATATGTCATAAAGGTAGTCAACTACATACAATCCAAAAGACTGCAACTATAAAGCAGTCAAGCCAAAAAGTCATCATAAGGTCCTAACAGGAATGTCACCTAAGCACCTGTAACACTTGGGTCTGACCCGAATATTATTTAAGAAAACAGAAAATAAACGGATCAGTCAAACCATTCTAATTCATAACATGAGACAATATTAAGAGATATACCATAAATGACATGATAAGAATAAACAAGAGGATTCATAAATAATATGAAATGCATGATGTCAACATATATAAAATCTCAATAAATCTCATGACAAGAAAATAGCATATAACAATAAGAATTGACAAATAAATGCCAAACATAAATCAAATCGACGCACATCGCATCAAAATAATCAAGAATCCAGAAATCACTAGAAATCCAGAAAACATCATAAAAAGAGGCATGTCATAGAAGATGAGATACGATCTCATGGTAGTGAACCCATATGTTTGAGCCAAACCTCCCCATGGTGCCGGGGCATGACCCTGATAGAGAGAAAACGCATAAATCATGAAGGTTGGACCGAAGTCCCATAGATGAAGGCCACAAATCATAAATTCCCACTCGGGTGATCGCGAATCAAACAAATATGTCGTGAAGCGGATACCAACGATCCGGGTGAATAGAAATTATTCCGAGCTAGTTAATATAAGAAAATAGCAACATGTCCCATAACCACATGCTATTCTCGAATATTTACTCACTCGTCATTGGTTTCTATTCAAAACAGGGAAAATCACCACATATGTTCAAACGAACGTGTCCGGTAATTATTCGCCAAAATAAACATATAAGGGGTCATAGTCCTCATTTTTATTAAGGTGAATAAACTAAATTTCTCGTCCGATAGGATAAGGAATCGTATATAAATTAATAGAATCGGAACCGGGTTTAGAAATCGAATTTATTTTAAAAGGATATGGATTTAAAAACTGATTAAACGTTGGTTCGATGCCCATTGACAATATAAAACCCCGTTATCCATTGTTGTTCAATTATTCATAAAAACCGTCATCGTAGCGAATGGAACACAAAAATCATAAAACATAAACCCACATTTCATAGTTTTAAAACGATTTGAAAACCAAATGAGACGGCGCGACAACGACAATCCGAACGAGCTCGAGATCGTCGCGACACGCGCGAGGGAGGATCGGAGAAGGAGGTCGGGAGATCACGGAGTCGTGCGCTTCGGCGCCCGACCGGGGAGGGACGACCGGACCTGGGCATTGCTGCCTCGGTCGGTCACCAGTCGGCTGGCCCTAGGGGGTCTGTCGACCGGTCTGGGACAGAGCCCAGATGCGGTCGACTGACCCCCTTGGGTCGGCCGACCAGTTTGTGCCTAGGCGTGAGCCCAGGCACAAGTGACGGGGGATTCGTCCCCCGTCGCGACCTCTCCTTCTCCGACACTTCTCTCCGGCCTTGTGACGACCTTTTCCGGTGCGTGTGCACCTTCCATCCGAGCCGGAGACGAGTGTGATTCAACGCATGTGCACATGAAGATTTTCAAACTCAATTTCGACAAAATTTGAAATCAATATATATTCAAGAATCAACTACGAACCAAATCAATTCAAACAAACATGAATATCATAAATAATCTACAACTACACTTGTACAAGCTTAGAGCTTGTGGCATTGATGTGAGTTCCCAAAGAGAACTCACAACACCATATTCACATGCATAAACATATATACATAAGATTGCAATGATTTTGATTATATATTCCAAAACGAATAGACTCTCTAACCAAAGCAATCAAATGCAACTCAAACTATGACCCAATGGTTTGGCAATGCTAAAGGGAGATTGTAAGGACTTGTGTGCACACAAGAACTTCACTTATAGCATGCACAATCCGAATATAGATTAAAATAGGATTTCCATTACTCAAAACGCAAGGAAATCAACAAAGTAAGCTAATAACTAAATGGATGCACAACATATACACAATACAAACGTGCCATAGGAACACTATACAAGCTTGAAGCTTGAGGCATAGATGTGAGTTCTAAAAGAACTCATCTTTGGCTTGAATTGGAGGAGAACAAGCATAACCCAAGCAAAGAAGCTTACATTCCTCGATTGCTCCCCTATAATCACCACATAAACACATATTGTAATGACCCGCATTTTCCAGGGGTATAATTACTTTATTTAATTATTTAAAATAGTGATATAGGGAATTAAATCGAGGTCTAATTAAATAATATGGAATATTTAATTAAATTAAATAATATATTTAATTTAGAAATAATCAAAAATATTGGAAATTACAATATTCTGTGAACGGGGTCGTCCCTTAGATTTAATTCGGCTTAGAGTTGAATTATATTGACGAATATATTCAATTGACGTCAGTTTGAAAGTAGAATTATAATATAATTAAAATCGAGCTCGAAATGGCGCTGCAGTTCGTAAATTGGCGATTCGAACTTCAACTGAATGTACAGGATTCGTTTTAAGCCGGATTTCTGTGAAATAAGAAACGTGTGGAGCTGGTGGAGTATATCTTTCTAGTGGAAGAGAAAAATCGGGATTTCATCGTGTAGATTTTGATTTATGTCCAAATCAAATTTCAGAAAAGTCGCTGTGGAATTCCTTTATAATTTGCGACGCTTTAATTACGTTATAAATGGATTTTCGATATAAATTGAATATCGAGATAATCTGGAATCTGAAATATCAAGCTGTAAATCCTGATATGATATTATGGAGCTGTACGATATCATATGTGAAGATATACGATAGTATAAATTTATTTATATTTAATTTAATTATATTTAAATATATTTATATATTTAAATGGGTCATCCAGAGCATTAAAAATAGCCACTTTTGCAAATGAAGTCAGAATTCGATGAAACTAATTTTGTTGGATCTGCAATGTCGAATAGTTGTTAGGTTTCCAGTTTTGTGATTTTTAGAGTCAGTGTGTGGTCGTACGGATTTTTAGAGTGATAAACAATCGATATTTTTACAGTTAAAAATACGCTGTGTGAGCATACGAAGTCGGAATTTGACGAAACCAGTTTCGTTGGGACCGCAATGTCGAACTGTAGTTGCATGTCCAGTTTCGTGATTTTTGGGTATCGTGTGTGACCACACGGATTTTTAGAAGGTAGAAACGAATATAAAATGAATAAATAAAATATCTAGATAATATCTAAAATATCTAAAGCTTCTATAAATAACCCTTTTTAACGTTCTAAAACCTAATCAACTCATCCTTTGGTCAAAGGAGAAACAAGCCGTCGGTTTCCCTTTTCCATTCTTCAGGAAAACCAAGCTAGTGAGTTAAAGAAATCAAATAAAATTCAAATCACATTACTTAAATCTCATATCTATGTTCATTGAAATCGTTGTGAAGAGAGCTTTCAGCTCATACCCATTTTCTGATGTGCGTCGTTAATTTTGAGGCTGTCAGAGCAGCTCGACCACTTACAGAAATAGCTAGGGTTCATGATCTCGTGAATCTCAAGCATCGATTTCGGTTTTGAGTAATGTTTTCGAGATCTGGGAGAAATTCCGCACCTTGTATGCGAATGCGGTGGGTTTCAGCGAAGATAAAAGTCGATGTCTTCATTTTTACCGTGGTTTGAGCTGTTCCAATTCGAGTTGCAGGGGACGTCGAAATTTATGGGGATGAAATGAGTGGATGGAGGTTTTCGTGAGGAGTTTAATGGTTGATGTGGTTTTGAATCTCGTGAGTTTATGAAGGAGGAAGAGAAGTTTAAATTTTCGATAAGGGCCATTTGACATTAGAGAAGTGCTGCGCGTTCTTGCTGATGGAGGAAGTGCTGTAGCTTTTGCGGGGTGAATTGGAGTTGGGCTGGGCGAGTATGGTAAGGTCCAGGAGGAAATAATTTATAAGTTGGGGGAAGGAGATGCTAGAGTGAACGTCGAATACTGGAGACAGGTCCTGGAAGGAGATGCTGTGTAAATTGGTGCGGGTCTTTATTGGGCCAGGATGGAGATGAGGAGGGGATTAACGGGCAGTTAAGCAAGGTTCAGTGGGATTTCATGGTTTTAAAGATTGGTGAAAAGTTCAGTTGCTATGCGAGGCAGCCGTTATGTGAAGTAGGTGGTTGGAAACATTGAATGTCTGTATGACGTGAGAAGGGATGGAAATGGCTTTGTACAAAAATGAGGAGCAAAGTTCTGAAGCTCGATTTAAAGGAGGACCTTTTTATGGGTCAGCGCAAAAGGAATTGGGCCGCTGGAAAACAAGGTTAAGGCCTGCTATTTAAATAACAATAGTTTAACTAAATTCAATATTTGTATAATAACTTGTGTAATGTATAACTAGTTCATACTGTATCCGAATACAGTAAAACGGGATCCGATAGGATCACACAGACGAATGCTACAACACGGAACCAGACTGGAATGATTGGAGCTGTTTACAATTGATATCGAAATAAATTGTCGGATCAGAATCGACAATCGATTATCGTTCTTTAACGATGATCGACAATGTGAGTAAAGCTCACCAACTCTGAACAGTTCTATTTTTACAGCGTATTCTTAGAACTGTTAAATATTGTCTGTTTGACTGTGTGTTGACCGTTTGATTGAACTGCTAGTCAGTTAGTGGAAATTATATATATATATATATGTATATGTATATATATATAAACCGTTAAATATTTATATTTTGATTCTGCTATCAGAATATCTCATATCAAAGTGAAATCGATGTTAATCGTATTGTCTAACATCTGTGATGCAGGGAAACAGGTTCGAGGAATCCAACTGGATTCCTCAACAGTTATTTTACTGTGATTTATATAATGTGATATATAATCTGATGTTGATTATGTGTGTTGGACGATATTTATCGTTGTTATATGGTGTGTTAAATACCATAAGATATACCAGAATGTGGGAAAGGGATTTTCAAAGTATATTTTGAAAATAATTTATTTATATAAAATCAATGGATTTTATATATATAAGAAAAGAAAGATTTTATAAAAGGAAATAAAAATTTATAAAATCAAAGGGGTTAAAAAGAGATATATTTGTCAAAAACAAATATAAAGAGATATATTTGTCAAAACAAATATAAAGGAAATATAGTTGAAATCAAATATAAAGTAAATATATTTGAAAGAAAATATAAAGAGATATATTTGTCAAAACAAATAAAAAGTTAAAAGGATTATATATTTAGGGAATAAATAAAGAGTTAAAAGGATTTACTTATTTGGGAAATAAATAAAAGATAAAAGAGATATTTATTTGTTAAATAAATAGGATTTAAATAAAGGAATATTTATTTGTTAAATAAAGGAATATTTATTTTTAAATAAATAGGATTTAAATAAAGGAATATTTAATCGGAAGATAAATAGAATTAAGCAAAAGGAATATTTAGGAATAAATGGAAATCTGTTTTTAACAGATAAATCGAAAGGATTAATTTATAAATAACAGTTTATAAATTAAATAAAATATTTATCATTCGATAAATGGAATATATAAGTCTAAACTTATATAGAGAAGAGATATTGGTTTCAACACCGATAGGTTTAAATTGAATATGTACCCAACACTAGTATAAGTGAAGTAACGTTATTAAAGAGAACATTTATAAAGTGCAGAACCGTTACTAAAAGTAAATCTTTATAAATGAATAAGCGTTATCAAATAGGAGTTATTCGAATAGGAGAAATCGATTAGAGTTAGAGTTAATCAGTCAGAGTTAACCAGTAAGAGTTAATCGGATTAGTTATTCGAATAGAGTTAAATAAATAAGAGTGATTCGAATTAGTTATTCGAATAAAGTTAAACACAAAGGAGTTATCGAATTAGTTATACGAAAGGAGTTATCGAATTAGTTATTCGAAAGAAGTTATCGAATTTGTTATTTGAAAGGAGTTATCGAATTTGTTATTCGAAAGGAGTTATCGATTAGTTAAATCGAAAGGATTTATCGATTTGTTAAATCGAAAGGAAAGATTATCGAATATCGTTTATTCGAGAGGAGATTATCGAATATAGCTTATTCGAAGGAGTTATCAATTATTAGTTTATTCGATGGAGTTAATCAATTAGAGTTAAATCCAAGGATTTAATCGAATATAGTTTATTCGAATAGAGAAAAAGAGTTAATCGAATATAGTTTATTCGAATAGAGTAAAGGAGTTAATCGAATATAGTTTATTCGAGTAGAGTTAGAGGAGTTATCGAATATAGTTTATTCGACAGGAGTTAAGTGAATAGTTAGATTAATCAAAGTGAATTAGTTAAGTTAAACTAAGTGAATTGGTTTAGTTAACCAAAGTGAATTTGTCGAGTTAATCAAAGTGATTAGTTCAGTTAATCGAGATAAGTAAATCAAGTTAGGTTAATCGAGTTAAATTAGTCAGTCGAGTTAATAAATTGAGTTAGTCAAACCAAGTAAAACCAGTTAGAGTAAATTAATTAAGGTTGACCAGTTAGAGTTGATCGGTTAGAATTAACCAGTTAGAGTTAATCAATCAGAGTTAATCAAATAGAGTTAAGTAAAATTAGAACTGACTAGAGATTAGTAAATTGAATGGTTTTCTAAGTGTCTATCTGATGTTGGCTTCGACCTTCGGGATTTATACTTAGGGGATTGTTCTCATGCTAGTTCACAGTCAGGGAATGATAGTTGGGGAAGAGTAGTGATTTGTAAATAAGTAGATGGAAACGTTTTCCGGTGTTAGTAACATATATTTTCTAAACATAGAAAATAAGGCAATGTGAATATATATATATATATATATATATGGATATATGTTGATGATTGATCGATATAATTTCCATCTGGAAATAATATCATTGTTTGCACACTTGTTTTTCTTTGATAGTTAAATCACAGACTATCGAAGTTTTGACCATTTTAACGTTGCTAATATGGAGAGACCGGTTGGATTATTATCCAAAGAACCACTCTGTATTGGCATAAGCGTCGCGAATCATATATGCCAAAGATAATTGAAGACGGAGTAAAATGCAAGGGCTGTTGTATAAGTCTTAGATAACATTGACTATGATGGATATATGGAATAGTGCCTTCGGTTTGTCCAGTCCCAGGACAACTTGTATGGACGAAGGTCTGACAGAGTATATCCAATGGATCGCGTAAGTTGATCTGTTCAAACGTATTCACGTTTGGTGGCAGAGGAATTCGTTTCACTAAGCTGTATACCCGTGTTATTTTTGGATAAATCAATTTGTGATTTGGCGGGTATGACGATGTGACATTCTAAGTGAATGAGGATGACTTGTATGAATGAATGTCTGACAGAGTATTTTCAGAAGGGTCACATTCATTGATTTCTTCAACCGTAACAAGAGTGGAAGCGGAGAAGGAAACTTCTTTAGCTAACACGTAATGTACTGTTGTGGACGTCAATTAGTGATTTTGATGGATCTGACAATGTGGCGTTCGAAGTGAATCTGATGTGATGATAAAGCGTAGTTTCTAGCCTCATCAACTGGTAAATGACAGAAATCGGGCAGGCGGCATGGCTAAGTCGGTCGCACCGAAGTAGGGTGTATAATCATCTATCCAGAGAATATTCATTTGCTTCTTTAATCTATCAATGTTGTCCCATATATATACGGGAACGGTTGCTGATCCCAACCGTTGGTGATATACATTCGATACACTCAAGCAAAATGAGTGGTCGGTCATGTGTGGCTGAGTTGCAAGATGTTCTTGTTGGACTCCAGTGTATCGTTCCTAGAGTACACTGATCGGAAGGTGGTTCCATACCTTGTCATAGTTGGAAATCCATTACCCAATACGTGCTTGCGGTTTTGATGGTATATTATATATAGAACGTGAGATGAAAGCGTTTCTGCTAGATTGATATCTATTTGTACATAGACATTATTATAATATCAAAAGGTTTTGAAATAAAGATATTTTGGATTCTCATAAGGGAAAAACCCGTTCCGTTCTGCGGCGTGGTCTTATGAGATATCGTTTACTTGTTCACATGAATGTTTAAACTGTTTTACTCACACTAGTCCCATGACTGACCCGGAGTTTATTTTGTTGTTTTCCCTAAACTCTTGGGTGCCCAATTTTGTACGGGCGGTCAAGTAGTCAGGAATTTACAGATATACTTGGAGAGCTTGGAGCAGGAGGCTTCAAGATCATATAGCTATAGTTTATTTCCGCTGTGTTGTAAGTGCTGTACTCTGATAAGTGCTATTGTATACATAACTGTTATATTTCAAAGTTATGTTATCTATTATATGTTATTCGTTCCGCTGTGAGGTTCGTGTTACTCTGATGTTGTGTTCTTCTTCTTCTATTCTAAGTTTCTATCTTATCTATTCTCACCCTCTAAATTCTTTCATTAATTACCGGGATTTTTCGATGTTTTGGTTATCGACATCGTGTTTATGTCGATAACCAAAGTCGCTCAAAATCCGGGTCGTTACAGTTGGTATCAGAGCTTAAGTTAAGTGAATTACCTTGGCTCTGTGGCGTGACTCGGTAGAGATAGGGTTAGTAATACCCTAGATTGAGTTTGAGTGTATATATACGAGTGAACGTATTTATTATTGATATAAAAATTTGTTTTATATTGTGGAGATTCATTGGCTGAGTTGTTTATGAGTTCTGGTCGATCAGTTTGATCCACTGTATCGGTAGGAGTAAATAAACACTTGAATACGATGGACCAACACAGTATGGATATGTGATATATTATCATATATAGGTTGTGATTATAATCGAGTAAGACTATAACATGTGAAATGGTTATATATAACCAATCAGAATTTATATAAGTAAAATGTATGGAATTGAAATGAATTAAAGCTGAATTTAAATCAGAATTGGAGTTAAAATCCCAGAGATTGGGAAAGTGTTTGTAAAGGAATTTGGATTAAGTATAAGGAAATTTTAAGATCCTAGGAGATTTTAAATTTGTTTAAAACATTTCAAATAGTATTTGGAATTGATTTCAAAGTGGAAAGGTTTAGAAATGGTTTTAAAAGTGATATAGTATTGAACTCACTTCGATAGCTGGAAAATAATTCTGATGATGACTGCAGCATCATCAGTGTTCATTTTCGAGTTGATAAGTGACGGATTACTACCGAGGATTTTGTTTTTGAATTGTTTAAGAAAAACAAGTGTTTGGTACTTTGAAATAAACACTTTGATTTTTGATATGATAAAGTGATTTAAAATTCCCAGGAAAAGATTTTTGAATTAAAACCAAATTGAATTGAAGGTTGGAAAAGCAATTGGAATTAAGTTGAAATCAGTTAAGAGGTAACTGAAATTGAATTAGAATATATCGAAACAAATTTGGATTTATAAGATAGGAATTTGAAACGATATGTGGTTGATGAGTAAGAATTTGGGATCAAGAAATAAAACTTTGATTTGAAATTGAATTTGGCTTGGATAAGCGGATGGTAGTGTTAAGGATAAATTAATCAGAGGTTGATTGGATTGATATTGGTATATGTTGGGCTGATAACAGGTGAAAGTGATAAGGTTGATATGCCCGACAAAGAGGTACAAGTTTATATTTGATATAAGCATGAAATTTATGAGCCGAATCGGCAAGCCGTTTGGCTGTTTGATTTTCTTTTGGGTTGAAATAGGCCTAGAGAGGCGAGTTGGAGTTTTACCGATAGGGCTGTACAAAGGAGGTTATGGCGAAATTTTCCGAAAATTTAAAGTGTTAGAAAATTTTCAAAATTTTTGAAAATTTTAATTAGTCGAAATAAATAAATATTTTAGCCGATATTAATTGGTTCAGTTGAAATCAGAAAGAAGGGGTAAAAAAATCTTAGGAATTTCAAATAGATAGGGTCGTCCTCTACCTTAGCAATTTCGAGGACGAAATTATTTTATGTGGGGAAGAATGTAACGACCCGCATTTTCCAAGGGTATAATTACTTTCTATGATTATTTAAAATAGTGATATAGGGAATTAAATCGAGGTCTAATTAAATAATATGGAATATTTAATTAACTTAAATAATTAAATAATATATTTAATTTAGAAATAATCAAAAATATTGGAAATCACAATATTCTGTGAATGGGGTCGTCCCTTAGATTTAATTCAGCTTAGAGTTGAATTATATTGACGAATATATTCAATCGACGTCAGTTTGAACGTAGAATTATAATATAATTAAAATCGAGCTCGAAATGGCGTTGTAGTTCGTAAATTGGCGATTCGAACTTCAACTGAATGTACAGGATTCGTTTTAAGCCGGATTTCTGTGAAACAAGAAACGTGTGGAGCTGGTGGAGTTTATCTTTCTAGTGGAAGAGAAAAATCGGGATTTCGTCGTGTAGATTTTGATTTATGTCCAAATCAAATTTCAGAAAAGTCGCTGTGGAATTCCTTTATAATTTGCGACGCTTTAATTACGTTATAAATGGATTTTCGATATAAATTGAATATCGAGATAATCTGGAATCTGAAATATCAAGCTGTAAATCCTGATATGATATTATGGAGCTGTACGATATCATATGTGAAGATTTACGATAATATAAATTTATTTATATTTAATTTAATTATATTTAAATATATTTATATATTTAAATGGGTCATCCAGAGCATTAAAATAGCCACTTTTGCAAACGAAGTCAGAATTCGATGAAAATAATTTTGTTGGATCCGCAATGTCAAATAGTTGTCAGATTTCCAGTTTTGTGATTTTTAGAGTCAGTGTGTGGCCGTACGGATTTTTAGAGTGAGAAACAGTCGATATTTTGACAGTTAAAAATACACTGTGTGAGAATACGATGTCGGAATTTGACGAAACCAGTTTCGTTGGGACCGTAATGTCAAACTGTAGCTGCATGTCCAGTTTCGTGATTTTTGGATATCGTGTGTGACCACACGGATTTTTAGAAGGTAGAAACTAATATAAAATGAATAAATAAAATATCTAGAAAATATCTAAAATATCTAAAGCTTCTATAAATAACCCTTTTTAACGTTCTAAAACCAAATCAACTCATCCTTTGGTCAAAGGAGAAACAAGCCGTCGGTTTCCCTTTTCCATTCTTCAGGAAAACCAAGCTAGTGAGTTAAAAAAATCAAATAAAATTCAAATCAAATTCCTTAAATCTCATATCTATGTTCATTGAAATCGTTGTGAAGAGAGCTTTCAGCTCATACCCATTTTCTTATGTGCGTCGTTCATTTTGAGGCTGTTAGAGCAGCTCGACCACTTACAGAAATAGTTAGGGTTCATGATCTCGTGAATCTCAAGCATCAATTTCAGTTTTGAGTAATGTTTTCGAGATCTGGGAGAAATTCCGCACCTTGTATGCGAATGCGGTGGGTTTCAGCGAAGATAAAAGTCGATGTCTTCATTTTCACCGTGGTTTGAGCTGTTCCAATTCGAGTTGCAGGGGACGTCGAAATTTATGGGGATGGAATGAGTGGATGTAGGTTTTCGTGAGGAGTTTAATGGTTGATGTGGTTTTGAATCTCGTGAGTTTATGAAGGAGGAAGATAAGTTTAAATTTTCGATAAGGGCCATTTGACATTGGAGAAGTGTTGCGTGTTCTTGCTGATGGAGGAAGTGCTGTAGCTTTTGTGGGGTGAATTGGAGTTGGGCTGGGTGAGTATGGTAAGGCCCAGGGGGAAATAAGTTATAAGTTGGGGGAAGGAGTTGCTAAAGTGAAGGCCGAATACTGGAGACGGGTCCTGGAAGGAGATGCTGTGTAAATTGGTGCGGGTCTTTATTGGGCCAGGATGGCGATGAGGAAGGGATTAACGGGCGGTTAAGCAAGGTTCAGTGGGATTTCATGGTTTTAAATATTGGTGAAAAGTTCAGTTGCTATGCGAGGCAGCTGTTATGTGAAGTAGGTGGTTGGAAACATCGAATGTCTGTATGACGTGAAAAGGGATGGAAATGGCTTTGTACAGAAATGAGGAGCAAAGTTCTGAAGCTCGATTTAATGGAGGACCTTTTTATGGGTCGGCGCAAAAGGAATTGTGCCGCTGGAAAACAAGGTTAAGGGCCGCTATTTAAGTAACAATAGTTTAACTAAATTCAATATTTGTATAATAACTTGTGTAATGTATAACTAGTTCATACTGTATCCGAATATAGTAAAACGGGATCCGATAGGATCACACAGACGAATGCTACAACACGGAACCAGACCGGAATGATTGGAGCTGTTTACAATTTATATCGAAATAAATTGTCGGATCAGAATCGACAATCGATTATCGTTCTTTAACGATGATCGACAATGTGAGTAAAGCTCACAAACTCTAAACAGTTCTATTTTTACAGCTTATTCTTAGAACTGTTAAATATTGTCTGTTTGACTGTGTGTTGACTGTTTGACTGAACTGCTAGTCAGTTAGTGGAAATTATATATATATATATATGTATATGTATATATATGTATATGTATATGTATATATATATATATATATAAACCATTAAATATTTATATGTTGATTCTGCTATCAGAATATCTCATATCAAAGTGAAATCGATGTTAATCGTATTGTCTAACATCTGTGATGCAGGGAAACAGGTTGGAGGAATCCAACTGGATTCCTCAACAGTTATTTTACTGTGATTTATATATTGTGATATATAATCTGATGTTGATTATGTGTGTTGGACGATATTTATCGTTGTTATATGGTGTGTTAAATACCATAAGAAATACCAGAATGTGGGAAAGGGATTTTCAAAGTATATTTTGAAAATAATTTATTTATATAAAATCAATGGATTTTATATATATAAGAAAAGAAAGATTTTATAAAAGGAAATAAAAATTTATAAAATCAAAGGGGTTAAAAAGAGATATATTTGTCAAAAACAAATATAAAGAGATATATTTGTCAAAACAAATATAAAGGAAATATAGTTGAAATCAAATATAAAGGAAATATATTTGAAAGAAAATATAAAGAGCTATATTTGTCAAAACAAATAAAGAGTTAAAAGGATTATATATTTAGGGAATAAATAAAGAGTTAAAAGGATTTACTTATTTGGGAAATAAATAAAAGATAAAAGAGATATTTATTTGTTAAATAAATAGGATTTAAATAAAGGAATATTTATTTGTTAAATAAATAGGATTTAAATAAAGGAATATTTAATCGGAAGATAAATAGAATTAAGCAAAAGGAATAATTAGGAATAAATGGAAATCTGTTTTTAACAGATAAATCGAAAGGATTAATTTATAAATAACAGTTTATAAATAAATAAAATATTTATCATTTGATAAATGGAATATATAAGTCTAAAGTTATATAGAGAAGAGATATTGGTTTCAACACCAATAGGTTTAAATAGAATATGTACCCAACACTAGTATAAGTGAAGTAACGTTATTAAAGAGAACATTTATAAAGTGCAGAACCGTTACTAAAAGTAAATCTTTATAAATGAATAAGTGTTATCAAATAGGAGTTATTCGAATAGGAGAAATCGATTAGAGTTAGAGTTAATCGGTCAGAGTTAACCAGTTAGAGTTAATCGGATTAGTTATTCGAATAGAGTTAAATAAATAAGAGTGATTCGAATTAGTTATTCGAATAAAGTTAAACACAAAGGAGTTATCGAATTAGTTATACGAAAGGAGTTATCGAATTAGTTATTCGAAAGAAGTTATCGAATTTGTTATTCGAAAGGAGTTATCGAATTTGTTATTCGAAAGGAGTTATCGATTAGTTAAATCGAAAGGAGTTATCAATTTGTTAAATCGAAAGGGAAGACTATCGAATATCGTTTATTCGAGAGGAGATTATCGAATATAGCTTATTCGAATGAGTTATCAATTATCAGTTTATTCGATGGAGTTAATCGATTAGAGTTAAATCAAAGGAGTTAATCGAATATAGTTTATTCGAATAGAGAAAAGGAGTTAATCGAATATAGTTTATTTGAATAGAGTAAAGGAGTTAATCGAATATAGTTTATTTGAGTAGAGTTAGAGGAGTTATCGAATATAGTTTATTCGACAGGAGTTAAGTGAATAGTTAGATTAATCAAAGTGAATTAGTTAAGTTAAACTAAGTGAATTAGTTAAGTGAATTGGTTAAGTTAACCAAAGTGAATTTGTCGAGTTAATCAAAGTGATTAGTTCAGTTAATCGAGATAAGTAAATCAAGTTAGGTTAATCGAGTTGAATTAGTCAGTAGAGTTAATAAATTGAGTTAGTCAAACCGAGTAAAACCAGTTAGAGTTGATCGGTTAGAATTAACCGGTTAGAGTTAATCAATCAGAGTTAATCAAATAGAGTTAAGTAAAATTAGAACTGACTAGAGATTAGTAAATTGAATGGTTTTCTAAGTGTCTATCTGATGTTGGCTTCGACCTTCGGGATTTATACTTCGGGGATTGTTCTCATACTAGTTCACAGTCAGGGAATGATAGTTGGGGAAGAGTAGTGATTTGTAAATAAGCAGATGGAAACGTTTTCCGGTGTTAATAACATATATTTTCTAAACATAGAAAATAACGCAATGTGAATATATATATGGATATATGTTGATGATTGATCGATATAATTTCCATCTGGAAATAATATCGTTGTTTGCACACTTGTTTTTCTTTGATAGTTAAATCACAGACTATCGAAGTTTTGACCATTTTAACGTTGCTAATATGGAGAGATCGGTTGGATTATTATCCAAAGAACCACTCTGTATTGACATAAGCATCGCGAATCATATATGCCAAAGATAATTGAAGACGGAGTAAAATGCAAGGGCTGTTGTATAAGTCTTAGATAACATTGACTAAGATGGATATACAGAATAGTGCCTTCGGTTTGTCCAGTCCCAGGACAACTTGTATGGACGAAGGTCTGACAGAGTATATCCAATGGATCGCGTAAGTTGATCTGTTCAAACGTATTCACGTTTGGTGGCGGAGGAATTCGTTTCTCTAAGCTGTATACACGTGTTATTTTTGGATAAATCAATTTGTGATTTGGCGGGTATGACGATGTGACATTCTAAGTGAATGAGGATGACTTGTATGAATGAATGTCTGACAGCGTATATCCAGAAGGGTCACGTACATTGATTTCTTCAACTGTACCAAGAGTGGAAGCGGAGAAGGAAACTTCTTTAGCTAACACGTAATGTACTGTTGTGGACGTCAATTAGTGATTTTGATGGATCTGACAATGTGGCATTCGAAGTGAATCTGATGTGATGATAAAGCGTAGCTTCTAGCCTCATCAACCGGTAAATGACAGAAATCGGGCAGGCAGCATGGCTAAGTCGGTCGCACCGAAGTAGGGTGTATAATCATCTATCTAGAGAATATTCATTTGCTTCTTTAATCTATCAATGATGTCCCATATATATACGGGAACGGTTGCTGATCCCAACCGTTGGTGATATACATTCGATACACTCAAGAAAAATGATTGGTCGGTCATGTGTGGCTGAGTTGCAAGATGTTCTTGTTGAACTCCAGTGTATCATTCCTAGAGTACACTGATCGTAAGGTGGTTCCATACCTTGTCATAGTTGGAAATCCATTACCCAATACGTGCTTGCGATTTCGATGGTATACTATATGTAGAACGTGAGATGAAAGCGTTTCTGCTAGATTGATATCTATTTGTACATAGACATTATTATAATATTAAAAGGTTTTGATATAAAGATATTTTGGATTCTCATAAGGGAAAAACCCATTCCGTTCTGCGGCGTGGTCTTATGAGATATCGTTTACTTGTTCACATGCCTGTTTAAACTGTTTTACTCACACCAGTCCCATGACTGACCCGGAGTTTATTTTGTTGTTTCCCCTAAACTCTTGGGTGCCCAATTTTGTACGGGCAGTCAAGTAGTCTGGAATTTACAGATATACTTGGAGAGCTTGGAGCAGGAGGCTTCAAGATCATATAGCTATAGTTTATTTCCGCTGTGTTGTAAGTGCTGTACTCTGATAAGTGCTATTGTATACATAACTGTTATATTTCAAAGTTATGTTATCTATTATATGTTATTCGTTCCGCTGTGAGGTACGTGTTACTCTGATGTTGTGTTCTTCTTCTTCTTATATTCTAAGTTTCTATCTTATCTATTCTCACCCTCTAATTTCTTTCATTAATTACCGGGATTTTTCGATGTTTTGGTTATCGACATCGTGTATATGTCGATAACCAAAGTCGCTCAAAATCTGGGTCGTTGCAGTTGGTATCAGAGCTTAAGTTAAGTGAATTACCTTGGCTCTATGGCGTGACTCGGTAGAGATAGGGTTAGTAATACCCTAGATTGAGTTTGAGTGTATATATACGAGTGAACGTATTTGTTATTGATATAAAAATTTGTTTTATATTGTGGAGATTCATTGGCTGAGTTGTTTATGAGTTCTGGTCGATCAGTTTGATCCACTGTATCGGTAGGAGTAAATAAACACTTGAATACGATGGACCGACACAGTATGGATATGTGATATATTATCATATATAGGTTGTGATTATAATCGAGTAAGATTATAACATGTGAAATGTTTATATATAACCAATCAGAATTTATATAAGTAAAATGTATGGAATTGAAATGAATTAAAGCTGAATTTAAATCAGAATTGGAGTTAAAATCCCAGAGATTGGGAAAGTGTTTGTAAAGGAATCTGGATTAAGTATAAGGAAATTTTAAGATCCTGGGAGATTTTAAATTTGTTTAAAACATTTCAAATAGTATTTGGAATTGATTTCAAAGTGGAAAGGTTTAGAAATGGTTTTAAAAGTGATATAGTATTGAACTCACTTCGATAGCTGGAAAATAATTCTGATGATGACTGCAGCATCATCATGTTCATTTTCGAGTTGATAAGTGATGGATTACTACCGAGGATTTTGTTTTTGAATTGTTTAAGAAAAACAAGTGTTTGGTACTTTGAAATAAACACTTTGATTTTTGATATGATAAAGTGATTTAAAATTCCCAAGAAAAGATTTTTGAATTAAAACCAAATTGAATTGAAGGTTGGAAAAGCAATTGGAATTAAGTTGAAATCAGTTAAGAGGTAACTGAAATTGAATTAGAATATATCGAAACAAATTTGGATTTATAAGATAGGAATTTGAAACGATATGTGGTTGATGAGTAAGAATTTGGAATTAAGAAATAAAACTTTGATTTGAAATTGAATTTGGCTTGGATAAGCGGATGGTAGTGTTAAGGATAAATTAATCAGAGGTTGATTGGATTGATATTGGTATATGTTGGGCTGATAACAGGTGAAAGTGATAAGGTTGATATGCCCAACAAAAAGGTACAAGTTTATTAAAGAGAACATTTATAAAGTGCAGAACCGTTACTAAAAGTAAATCTTTATAAATGAATAAGCGTTATCAAATAGGAGTTATTCGAATAGGAGAAATCGATTAGAGTTAGAGTTAATCAGTCAGAGTTAACCAGTTAGAGTTAATCGGATTAGTTATTCGAATAGAGTTAAATAAATAAGAGTGATTCGAATTAGTTATTCGAATAAAGTTAAACACAAAGGAGTTATCGAATTAGTTATACGAAAGGAGTTATCGAATTTGTTATTCGAAAGAAGTTATCGAATTTGTTATTCGAAAGGAGTTATCGAATTTGTTATTCGAAAGGAGTTATCGATTAGTTAAATCGAAAGGAGTTATCGATTTGTTAAATCGAAAGGGAAGATTATCGAATATCGTTTATTCGAGAGGAGATTATCGAATATAGCTTATTCGAAGGAGTTATCAATTATTAGTTTATTCGATGGAGTTAATCGATTAGAGTTAAATCCAAGGATTTAATCGAATATAGTTTATTTGAATAGAGAAAAAGAGTTAATCGAATATAGTTTATTCGAATAGAGTAAAGGATTTAATCGAATATAGTTTATTCGAGTAGAGTTAGAGGAGTTATCGAATATAGTTTATTCAACAGGAGTTAAGTGAATAGTTAGATTAATCAAAGTGAATTAGTTAAGTTAAACTAAGTGAATTAGTTAAGTGAATTGGTTAAGTTAACCAAAGTGAATTTGTCGAGTTAATTAAAGTGATTAGTTCAGTTAATCGAGATAAGTAAATCAAGTTAGGTTAATCGAGTTGAATTAGTCAGTCGAGTTAATAAATTGAGTTAGTCAAACCAAGTAAAACCAGTTAGAGTTAATTAATTAAGGTTGACCAGTTAGAGTTGATCGGTTAGAATTAACCGGTTAGAGTTAATCAATCAGAGTTAATCAAATAGAGTTAAGTAAAATTAGAACTGACTAGAGATTAGTAAATTGAATGGTTTTCTAAGTGTCTATCTGATGTTGGCTTCGACCTTCGGGATTTATACTTAGGGGATTGTTCTCATACTAGTTCACAGTCAGGGAATGATAGTTGGGGAAGAGTAGTGATTTGTAAATAAGCAGATGGAAACGTTTTCCGGTGTTAATAACATATATTTTCTAAACATAGAAAATAAGGCAATGTGAATATATATATATGGATATATGTTGTTGATTGATTGATATAATTTCCATCTGGAAATAATATCGTTGTTTGCACACTTGTTTTTCTTTGATAGTTAAATCACAGACTATCGAAGTTTTGACCATTTTAACGTTGCTAATATGGAGAGACCGGTTGGATTATTATCCAAAGAACCACTCTGTATTGGCATAAGCGTCGCGAATCATATATGCCAAAGATAATTGAAGACGGAGTAAAATGCAAGGGATGTTGTATAAGTCTTAGATAACATTGACTAAGATGGATATACGGAATAGTGCCTTCGGTTTGTCCAGTCCCAGGACAACTTGTATGGACGAAGGTCTGACAGAGTATATCCAATGGATCGCGTAAGTTGATCTATTCAAACGTATTCACGTTTGGTGGCGGAGGAATTCGTTTCTCTAAGCTGTATACCCGTGTTATTTTTGGATAAATCAATTTGTGATTTGGCGGGTATGACGATGTGACATTCTAAGTGAATGAGGATGACTTGTATGAATGAATGTCTGACAGAGTATTTCCAGAAGGGTCACGTACATTCTAAGTGAATGAGGATGACTTGTATGAATGAATGTCTAACAGAGTATTTCCAGAAGGGTCACGTACATTGATTTCTTCAACCGTACCAAGAGTGAATGAATGTCTAACAGAGTATTTCCAGAAGGGTCACGTACATTGATTTCTTCAACCGTACCAAGAGTGGAAGCGGAGAAGGAAACTTCTTTAGCTAACACGTAATGTACTGTTGTGGACATCAATTAGTGATTTTGATGGATCTGACAATGTGGCGTTGTATGAATGAATGTCTAACAGAGTATTTCCAGAAGGGTCACGTACATTGATTTCTTCAACCGTACCAAGAGTGGAAGCGGAGAAGGAAACTTCTTTAGCTAGCACGTAATGTACTGTTGTGGACGTCAATTAGTGATTTTGGTGGATCTGACAATGTGGCGTTCGAAGTGAATCTGATGTGATGATAAAGCGTAGCTTCTAGCCTCATCAACCGGTAAATGACATAAATCGGGCAGGCAGCATGGCTAAGTCGGTCGCACCGAAGTAGGGTGTATAATCATCTAGAGAATATTCATTTGCTTCTTTAATCTATCAATGCTGTCCCATATATATACGGGAACGGTTGCTGATCCCAACCGTTGGTGATATACATTCGATACACTCAAGCAAAATGAGTGGTCGGTCATGTGTGGCTGAGTTGCAAGATGTTCTTGTTGAACTCCAGTGTATCATTCCTAGAGTACACTGATCGGAAGGTGGTTCCATACCTTGTCATAGTTGGAAATCCATTACCCAATACGTGCTTGCGGCTTCGATGGTATACTATATGTAGAACGTGAGATGAAAGCATTACTGCTAGATTGATATCTATTTGTACATTGACATTATTATAATATCAAAAGGTTTTGATATAAAGATATTTTGGATTCTCATAAAGGAAAAACCCGTTCCGTTCTGCGACGTGGTCTTATGAGATATCGTTTACTTGTTCACATGCCTATTTAAACTGTTTTACTCACACTAGTCCCATGACTGACCCGGAGTTTATTTTGTTGTTTCCCCTAAACTCTTGGGTGCCCAATTTTGTACGGGCAGTCAAGTAGTCAGGAATTTACAGATATACTTGGAGAGCTTGGAGCAGGAGGCTTCAAGATCATATAGCTATAGTTTATTTCCGCTGTGTTGTAAGTGATGTACTCTGATAAGTGTTATTGTATACATAACTGTTATATTTCAAAGTTATGTTATCTATTATATGTTATTTGTTCCGCTGTGAGGTTCGTGTTACTCTGATGTTGTGTTCTTCTTCTTCTTCTATTCTAAGTTTCTATCTTATCTATTCTCACCCTCTAATTTATTTCATTAATTACTGGGATTTTTCGATGTTTTGGTTATCGACATCGTGTTTATGTCGATAACCAAAGTCGCTCAAAATCCGGGTCGTTACACATATGCAAACAAATAGGTGATATAACATCATAAAAATCCAAAATTTACATGATAGAGAGACAAAGAAGGAGTGTAGAGAGCTTACATGAGTCTCTAAACCGGATTAGCACAAGAATTGAGCCCTAAATTGAAAACCCTAGCTCTTAGAGTTTTAATTTCCACTCTTCATCCCCATTTTTGTTTTCATTTGGAAGAAAGGAGTGAATAGGAGGAGAGTGTTGGTTGTTGGAAGGATTGGGGAGGGTTTTAAGTGAGCCAAAATGGCTAGTCTAGGTAACCCAAGCCCCACTCGAAGTCCCAAAATTTCCAAACTCGGAATATACCGATGTTTATAGTCAAAAAGGTTGCAAACGATGATCCGGACTCAATGGAAGTGGTTACGAGTCCAAATTCATCCATATGTAAAATGTGACTTTTTGGTCATATACTCGATTAAGGAATAACGATGCTATATTTAAATAAAATATTTAAATATATTATTGTCAAATATGCGGGTTGTTACAGACTTCCCCCCTTAAAGAAATTGCGTCCTCACAATTATTTAAGGAAAAACTCAATATAGATAACAACCACGCATCAACAAGATGTATATGAAAATAGAATAACTCTTGAATATTCTAATCAAATTTTAACTTTGATTATAAAACACTATATAACTTAAGTTTATACATGTATAATGTTCAAATAAAATTCAAGAACATATACAAGAAACTAACTCATTTTTCTTTCACTAGAAAACTATAATTCAATAGATCCGGATAATTCTCGTTTTCGAAGATTCTGGCTTATTTTGGATCCTATACAATAATTTGAAATTCAAATCTCAAAATTACGAACTACCGCCACGCGACAAGCTCGTTTTAAATAAAATTCAATTAATTCGTATAACGTTCAATAAGTTTATAAATTATAAACCTATACTCTTACGTTTTCAACACAAACTAATTAATCAATCAAATTAGAAAGTGGGAAATATTGACTATCCAAAATTGTCGAACATTCCTTATCATATTCGAGCTAGAAAATTTTATCCCTTATAAAATTTCTTAGAAGTATTCTAGCTTATAAAATTTTCTTACATTGAATAGGATGTATATATTGGTCATATATATCCCATTCACGAGGATAAACGATCTCATTGGGGAAACAAGACCATGAAATAAAAATCCGGGTTATACACCCGAAATAGGAAATATTAGCATGTTCTCTAATATTTCAAAAACAAATAAATTGGAACTTTTAAGTTTCCAATAAACCCCAAAAAATCTCAAATTTGAAATATTAGCACGTCCTCTAATATTTCACGAACAACTTCAAAGTCATGTGAACACAATAAATAGTAGAAGTCGAACGAATTGCGCAAAATTTGAAAACCAAGGTTTTCAAATACACAAAAATATCACCAAGAAAGATGAGGTCAATCCAGTCGAGTTATGGCCTCGAAAGTTGTGTTCATTAAGCTTAACAAAATAAGCTGGAACATTTGTTAACCACAGGGATAAAACGAGCACAAAAATAATAAAGAGTTGGTGAAAACTCGATTGCTAAATCAAATAGTAGAATGACTTAAGCACCACTAACTTATCGAATAGATCATCGTATAATGGGTATAAATATTCCAAAAAATTCACTAGTAATGTTAATTACAAAACATGTTTTCTCTAAGGCTATTCTCATTGTTATGAGAATTTATAAAATGTAAGGGAGCTAACGAATCAAAATTAGAATCATTAAGAACAATAGAAAACTATCCCATAGTTATGGGATGTCTAAGATGGATGATATTCTCAGAAAATAATATGCGGACCTCAGAATGGATAGGTCAATCCATCCCGAGAATCACCCAATACTAAAGCAAACAAGACATGCAATTAAGCATGGAAAGAATAGCCGCATAGAAGAGAGTTAGTCATCCATAAAAACAAGATTTTTAAAAATCCACCAAAGTTAGTCTCAAGGATGACTTCTCAAAGGAAAAGCAACTTTTAGCGAAGTTGATCTACCAAAATACTAAACCCAATTTAGTACACAAGAGATGAATATTGGGAATCAAAAAAGATCCCCACATCTTGAAATCCCGAAGATCGAGAATAAAAATCCTGAAATAAGAGACTAAGATCAATAAGAAAAATATAACTTATTGCTTTCCAAAAGAAGGTCCGAGATAATTCTCAATGAAAACTCGAATCACCCAAGCTCTAGAAATCACTCAAAGATATCTAGAAAAGTATAAAATGGATAGACACTCAAACCATAACACGTGCGAGCATATAAATCCATAAATCAAAATGTTATTCAAAATGGTTCTAATAACACAAGAATGGATTCACAAAAAGTTCACAAAAACCCAAATGAGGACATAGCTTTAAAAACGAATAGGTAAGTAATTCGTGTCCGAATTAAATAAGGAGAACCTATGAATTGCTGAAATCACAATTACTTCGATGTCTTCGATGCACTGTAAATATATATACAATAGTAGCCATATCAAAAATGGTGAAATCACGAACAACAAAATCACACAAACAACATGAAGTGGATCCGTATAGACTACAATGGCCCCGACAAGGTCGCTGACACCTTACAAAAGTAGTTTCACCATTACGATAAGGTTGTTGACACCTCTCAAAAGCAGTTTCGTCAGCCACAAGATTGGAAAAGATTAAATTCTCCACAAATGATCAAGAGATCAAAATCACAAAGTAATCATCAATGGTCAACAAAGAAAGCATAATTTACATTAAGCTAGTAAATAGGCGAGTTTAGCCAAATGTCCGATAACCACTGACTAAACTCAAATATTCACGAACAAATTGCAAACTGCACTATAATAATGCAAAAATGATCATAACATAATTGCAAAAAGGTATAAACCAAAGTTTACTCAAGAAACATATAAATGGCCGTCATAACCAAACATAAAAAGAATGGAAACAAATTCAAACAATTATTACTTGGAAATATGAAAATAAATTTTGAAGATGCTGCAGTCATCACCAACATTATTTTCTTTAAACATGTCGAGATAGACATCCAATAATGAAATTTAATTTCAATTTACCAAGTCCAAAAATTAACTGGCAAAGTAAACACAAGTGTATCGACCCACTCGTTTTTACCGAGACGTTTAATTAAATTCCTTATTCAATCGAAAAGGCAAAATTACTTGTTTGAAACAAGTAACACACAAAATCAAAAGGGAATACGTATTCATTACCTAAAGAAAATTAAAGTTATATCAATAGAAAAATAAATGGGTAATGAAAACTCAAGGTAGCACGTAAGAATTTTCACAAAACATAGGTTTGGAAAATCTACATACTTAGATATAAAGCAAGCACCCACTAATTCCTAAGGACATGGTGTCCTTAAATTCATTCGACGCAAAAAAGATAAATGACCACAATTTCAAAAGAAATCAAACGAGATGATCACGGTAATCATCATTATAAATGATAAAGAGGATGGCACCCTTATAGGCATTAGTTTCCTTACCAAAATAAGATTTCCTTACCAAAATAAGATATCTCAAATTCATAGCTAAAAATTCAAACTATGAAAGGTGTAAAGGATATATACGATGGTCATATATATCCCATTCAAATTATTATTTTATTGAAATCCCTACGGATGCAAATTAACAATCAATACTAATGATTTGCCTCGCCATTTATTTGTATAAAGTTTCCAATGCTAAGGTTCAATGGTGATGCACATCATTAATATTTAATATAGGGGTTGTCTTGGAATCATCTCATTGAAGTGTTCAGAAACTCCTACCGATATCGTGGCGTCCCCCTTCTCAATTAGAACTTCTAACATACTCCATGGGCAAAACTCAACATGATAAAATAAATCACTTCCAAATAGGAGCGCAAATTTATAAATAAATAATCAGGGGTGCAACCATTTATTTACGAACTAAATTTGTAATCATAAATAATTAAACAATCATCTCATAGTGCTTAGCGGAAATAATTTATTTGTTTTCACTTCGCAAAGCTAATCTCAAGAGGATTAGTATTTTGCTTGGCCAAAATTACTTTGTTGAACCGTTTTACAAAATAATTTAGAAATCATCAAAACTAAGTCCCCAAAAGTTATTTCAACTCAAAAATTTGAATAATTTGAATTCCTACCAAAGAAAAGGGATGGGACTCTAGGTTTGTCAAGGCCAAGATTCGCAAAGATGAACTCGAATAAATTTGATTGGTCAAGTAAGGATCATGATATAAGATAGGATATGACGGGTCCTAAGACTCGATTTAAATCCTAAACAAGATTTCCTAACAAATTTAGGACAATGATCCTTTCCATTTTAGGAGGTGGTTCAGGCCTGACATTAGCCCTGGTATGATGACGATGAGGACGGCCAGCCATTTCCCTTCTTAAAGAAAGAAAGAAAGGAAAATGTTACTCAAAAATCAAGGATCATAACCCTATTCTAGGATAGATAAGCAAGCATGACTCAATCTAACCCTAAGCCTCAAACTCCTAAAAGATGTCTGAGACATGATCCTTGCTACAAAATTCTATATTGTTCCGAAGATTGGCTCTGATACCAACTGTAACGCCCCGCCTCTATACCCGCTATAGTCAAGGTGTGAAATGTCGTCGGCCATAGCGGAGAATAAGGTTGGTTAGGAGTGACTGTTAATATATTTACTCTTGCTTGGAAAGTAACGTCGAATGGCACGGCCATACCAAAAATTTCGACATGACCATTCCAGGCGAAGGGCATCTACACAACGGCATAATAGCCTCAGAACACATACAGAATAATATAACACAGATAGTCATAGATATTCACATCACAGGCATATAAACTGATATTAATATAACACAATAAGTTTTTACATCAATTAGAGGCCATACACGACACACTAACTCCAAAATAATAGATACATGTACCAAATCCCATAGTTATAATGATACATGTCATAAAGGTAGTCAACTACATACAATCCAAAAGACTGCAACTATAAAGCAGTCAAGCCAAAAGTCATCATAAGGTCCCAGCAGGAATGTCACCTAAGCACCTGTAACACTTGGGTCTGACCCGGGTATTATTTAAGAAAATAAACAATAAACGGATCAGTCAAACCATTCTTATTCATAACATGAGACAATATTAAGAGATATAACATAAATGACATGATAAGAATAAACAAGATGATTCATAAATAATATGAAATGCATGATGTCAACATATATAAAATCTCAATAAATCTCATGACAAGAAATGAGCATATAGCAATAAGAATTTACAAATAAATGCCAAACATAAATCAAATCGACGCGCATCGCATTGAAGTAATCAAGAATCCAGAAATCACTAGAAATCCAAAAAACATCATAAAAAGAGGCCTGTCATAGAAGATGAGATACGATCTCAAGGTAGCGAACCCATATGTTTGAGCCGAAGCTCCCATGTTGCCGGGGCGTGACCCTGATAGAGAGAAAACACATAAATCATGAAGGTTGGACCGAAGTCCCATAGATGAAGGCCACAAATCGTAAATTCCCACTCGGGTGATTGCGAACCAAACAAATATGTCGTGAAGCGGATACCAACGATCTGGGTGAATAGAAATTATTCCGAGCTAGTTAATATAAGAAAATAGCGACATGTCCCATAACCACATGCTATTTTCGAATATTTACTCACTCGTCATTGGTTTCTATTCAAAACAGAGAAAATCACCACATATGTTCAAACGAACGAGTCCGGTAATTATTCGTCAAAATAAACATATAAGGGGTCATAGTCCTAATTTTTATTAAGGTGAATAAACTAAATTTCTCGTCCGATCGATAGGATAAGGAATCGTATATAAATTAATAGAATCGGAACCGGGTTTAGAAAACGAATTTATTTTAAAAGGATTTGGATTTTAAAAACTGATTAAACGTTGGTTCGATGCCCATTGACAATATAAAACCCCGTTATCCATCGTGGTTCAATTATTCGTAAAATCCGTCGTCGTAGCGAATGGAACACAAAAATCATAAAACATAAATCCACATTTCATAGTTTTAAAACGATTTGAAAACCAAACGAGATGGCGCAACAACAACGATCCGAACGAGCTCGAGATCGCTGCGACACGCACGAGGGAGGATCGGAGAAGGAGGTCGGGAGATCACGGAGTGTGCGCCTCGGCGCGCGACCGGGGAGGGACGACCGAACCTGGACATTGTTGCCCAGGTCGGTCACTGGTCGACCGACCCTAGGGGGACGATCGACCGGTCTAGGACAGAGCCCAGATGTGGTCGACCGACCCCCCCTTGGGCCGGTCGACCGGTTTGTGCCTGGGCGTGAGCCCAGGCACATGTGACGGGGGATTCGTCCCCCGCTGCAACCTCTGCTTCTCCAAGACTTCTCTCTGGCCTTGTGATGACTTTTTCCGGTGCGTATACACCTTCCATTCGAGCCAGAGACGAGTGCGATTCAATGCATGTGCACATGAAGATTTTCAAACTCAATTTCGATAAAATTTGAAATCAATATATATTCAAGAATCAACTACGAACATGAACATCATAAATAATCTACAACTACACTTGTACAAGCTTAGAGCTTGTGGCATTGATGTGAGTTCCCAAAGAGAACTAACAACACCATATTCACATGCATAAACATATATACATAAGATTGCAATGATTTTTATTATATATTCCAAAACGAATAAACTCTCTAACCAAAGCAATCAAATGTAACTCAAACTATGACCCAATGGTTTGGCAATGCTAAAGGGAGATTGTAAGGACTTGTGTGCACACAAGAACTTCACTTATAGCATGCACAATCCGAATATAGATTAAAATAGAATTTCCATTACTCAAAACGCAAGGAAATCAACAAAGTAAGCAGCTAACTAAATGGATGCACAACATATACACAATATAAACGTGCCATAGGCACACTATACAAGCTTGAAGCTTGAGGCGTAGATGTGAGTTCTAAAAGAACTCACCTTTGGCTTGAATTGGAGGAGAACAAGCACAAACTCAAGCAAAGAAGCTTTCTTTCTTCGATTGCTTCCCTGTAATCACCACACAAACACATATGCAAACACATAGGTGTTATAACATCATAAAAATCCGAAATTTACATGATAGAGAGATAGAGAAGGAGTGTAGAGAGCTTACATGAGTCTCTAAACCGGATTAGCACAAGAATTGAGCCCTAAATTGAAAACCCTAGCTCTTAGAGTTTTAATTTCCACTCTCCATCCCCATTTTTGTTTTCATTTGGAAGAAAGTAGTGAATGGGAGGAGAGGGTTGGCTGTTGGAAGGATTGGGGAGGGTTTTAAGTGAGCCAAAGTGGCTAGTCTAGGTAACCCAAGCCCCACTCGAAGTCCCAAAATTCCCGAACTCGGAATATATCGATGTTTATAGTCAAAAAGGTTGCAAATGATGATCCGGACTCAATGGAACTGGTTACGAGTCCAAATTCATCCATATGTAAAATGTGACTTTTTGGTCATACACTCGATTAAGGATTAACGACGCTATATTTAAATAAAATATTTAAACATATTATTGTCAAATATGCGGGTTGTTACACCTCCTAACCTTAAATTTTCCAAAAACAAAATCAAAACAGACCCAAAAAAAATACAAAAGTAGTGCTTCAGATTGTTGTAATTTCTGAATGCCATTCATCCAGATTTAGAAGTATTTTCATTCAAGGTTTGATTTATTAGCTACATCTAATGACAAATTCATTGCTTCAAGTTGTATTTCAAGGTTTCCGGATTAAGGCGTGGCCTTTTTATTCTAATGATTTTAAAATAATGATTTAATGAATAAAATTGAATATTATAATCTATATGCGTATGGTATTGTCTCATTTGATTTGAAAATGGTATTCGTAGTTAGACTTGTTTATTATGTGAATTGATTGGAATTTTATTAAGATAAATTAAAACTTATTTTTGTATGCATAATTTATGCTTTGATCATAGGTCTATGAGTTAATCTTTTGAATCAAAGCATAATTTTTAGATCTGAAAATTTATATGCTCGTATTAATTATCTAGTTTCATTTTAATAAATCAAACCAATGATTTGTATATAACTAGTATGACGTTTTAACTCTAGATCTATGTTTTAAGCACTTAAATCAAATTACATATTTTAAATTTGATAGTTTGTATATTGTCAATATATGCATCTCTAATGTAATAGAAACTTACATCGGTCTAAAATATGTTTTGATAGCAAATTAATTGTGAACATTTTCTAAATTTGTTACTCTATTTGATACCTCAAACATCCTTATTTAAATATTTAAAGGTTTATTAATATATTATTTATTTTATTATTTTTCACCTTTATTTTATTAAAAAACATTTCATATAGGTTGAATATGTTGATTTAATTGTATGTGTGTATATTTTATTTATCAATCTAAATTCACAAAAGTGAACAAGTAAATCTGAAATTTTTTAATGTAATGTATAGTTTATTTTGAATCAATTATGAAGTTCTAATTTAACTTTTAAGTATACATAATTACATAATTTAATCTTCATATTGTATATGTGTACATGTAATATTTAATACTCATATTTCAAATTATATTTTGATTGCTTTATTTTCAACAAACAATTCAAAATGAGACAATAGTATACGTGTATCAATTATTGTTGGATGTTCTTATTCTTATGTCATAATGATTCGTTAAAGTTAATTGAATGTTGCATTTGTTAAGTTTGTTAAAGAGGAAAAATGAATCAATATTCTTTGTTATGTTTTATTTCTTTTCATATTCGATTACATGTAAACTAATTCTTATTCATTTATATGTACAGAGTTATCAGTTAACCATACTTGCATATCATTAACTATTACGTCACACAATTAATAGTTATCAGTTAACCATATTTGATTGCTTGTAAAATGATTCTAATTCATTCATATGGAATGTGAGTGCGATGGGGTTTTGGGATTTCCTGTGGGTCTTTGTGGTTTGGTGTTCTCTTTCTCTTCGGCCATTCGGTGGTGCGAGCAGCGTGCATGGACGAATAGCTGGTATTTTTAATAGCTATACGATCACAAACTGTGTGGTTAGGCAGCAGTTGCGTTGCCATGTTGTTGTCCGGCTTAACGATCTCTTTCTTATTCCCTTTATTGGTCCGTTTTTCAGTCATTTATCCCTCCCTAATCACGATCATCAATCTCATGATGACTTTGTGTTGGAGGGGAATATACAGCGATTAGTGACGTCTTAAGAAGACGTTACAACATCCCTTTCCTTTTCTTCGTTGCCTCCTGCTCCTCTGGTTTCTCATATCTCGCATTATTGTCCCCTTCTCACTCGTTCGAGATTCGTGCCATTAACGATCGAATAGACCGATGGAGAGAAACTCATACTCCTATTGTCATGTCCAGAACCTGGTTTCTAAATGAGAAATTAGCATGTCCAAAGCAAGTTGCACTTTTTTAATCCCGTCCGCGGAAAGCTTTTTATTTGACTGTATATCTTGTCTTCCTCCTTATGTTTCTAGGAGGATTTCTCGACTTTTGTTGCGCACCCCTTGTACGATTTGTACTCATTCTCTAGCTACTTCGGAGTAAATTGTTCGATCTAGTCGTCGCACACTTTATCTGATCTGATTATTCTATTGTCGGTTTTCTTTATTTTTCAGAGCTTTTTTGGTTCTTTTCTTAAGCTTTCCCAGTATGATGCCTTGCCTGGAATGTTAGGGGTATTGGAAACGATGGCTCTTTTTCCCGTTTGAAGTGCATCATCAAAAAGTACTTTGTTTTCTTGATGGCTCTTCAGGAACCTCTGGTGGGGTTGGAGGCTTACACCGATGTCGTCCTTCGGCTTCGCTTTGGTAATGGTATCTCCAATGAATCCACTAAAATTTGGATTCTATGAGCCAAATATGTCACTATCAAAGTCGTTTTCGATTTGTTTGGGCTTCTAACTGTAGAGTGCTTGTTAGCTCTCTTCCCCTCTTTTTTCCTATTATCTATCGTGTATGCCAGATGTGATTGCGTCGAGCTTCTTAGTTATGGCATGATATGTTTCTCCCCCAAAAGTTGGTTCGAGGGCCTCTGTATTGGGGGTGATTGGAATGTTGTTTCTTCTCAAGCAGAGAAAAGAGGGGGTGCCTCGATTAATCAGGCACCGACGTATGATTTTAACTCTTTTATTATCCAATCGGGGTTATCCGACGTTTCCTTCTTTGGACGGCTTTCACTAAGTGTAATAACCAAAAAGGTCCTAGTAGAATCCTCTCTAAGCTCAATCGAGTTTTCGATTCGCCGGGGTGGCTCAGTTTTCCTTACGCTCTCTATGGAGTACCTGCACCGCACCAATTCGGACCATGTGCCCACGATAAGTGCTCCCTGCTTTCCTCCTATGGCCCTCGTTTTTCATTTTCAGTCGATGTGGAAATCCCACCATTCCTTCACTTCGGTGGTGGGGGAATCTTGGGCTCTTCCTACTTCCAGTAGTTCGATCGCTATTTTTTCCTCTGAACTCAAGCGTCTAAAGATATGCTTGAAGTCCTGGAATTTGCAGGTCTTCAAGAACATATTCAACCGAGTCCATATTGTAGAAGAGGCCCTTGTGTTGGCCGAGGCCTCTTTCGATAAAGATCCCTCCCCTGCTCTTAAGGCGGATTGGGTAAAAGCCCAACTCGCCTTCAACTCAGAGTGGTGCATCGAGAATGCTTTCCTTAGGCAACATGTGAGGCTCAAGTGGATTGTTAACGAAGATTCCAACTCTAAATTCTTCCATCGGAAAGAAGAAGAACCATTTTGCTATCCATCAGATTCTCCGACCGAGTGGTTCTAAGTCATCGGGTCCTACTGAGGTGGCGGTGATGAGTTTCTCACTTAAAGTCCTTTCTGAGTAGTCCTTCGGAATTATTTCCGATCATGTGATTCTCTCTTTCGTCCCTTCATTAGTTTAGTATTCAGAGACTGATTATCTTTGTTGTTCGCCATCTTTGGATGAAATCCACGCGAGTGTCTTCTCGCTCAGTCAGCACAACGGTAGTGGACCTGATGGTTTTAACATGGGCTTTTTCCGTTGCGCTTGGCCCAGTACATCGCAACACTTCTCTCTTGCGATCTGTTCGTTCATTTTGTGTGCATTTCTTCTGATGAGCTGGACATCTATGAACCTCTCACTTATTCCTAAGTGAAAGAATCCGAGCTCACGTTCTGACTTTCGTCCGATTAGTCTGTGTAGCTTCTTGAAAAAGGTCAACTTTAAGGATTTTGGCGATTAGTCTCGTTCCTTTTCTAGATCATGTAATATCCTCATCCCAGAAAGGTTTCGTGAAAGGCCGCCTGATTATGGATAATGTGTTGCTGGCTCAAGAGCTCATACCCTAGATAGACCAGAAGACTAGAGGTTCCAATATGGTGATTAAGTTGACATGGAGAAGGCATACGATCGCGTGTCTTGATTTTTCATCAAATGGGTGTCGAGGTATTTTGTGTTCCCTGAGTCGTTTATATATATGGCTTGGAGACATATCTTGAGGTGTTGGTTCTCTGTTCTTGTCAATGGTGTCCGTAAAGCGTTCTTCCGATTGGGAAGGGGTCTCCATCATGGGGACCTCCTTTCCTCGTCCATGTTTTTTATCACTGCTAATTCTCTTCTCAATCGGATCCACTCTCTTGTCGTTATGGGGGAAGATTCGTCATTTTGGTATTCTGAGTGATTGCCCCATTCTATCTTCGTTGTCCTTTGCCGATGACATTAATATATTCTCGAATAGGAGCTGTCGTTCCATTATGCGGCTTCTTTCTATTCTTCACCTTTATGAGAGTTGCTTTAGTTAGTTGATCAACACTATAAGAGTTGCTTTATTCCTGCCAAATCCATGAGTCCTGTGAGGATCTCTTGGATTGAGTCCCAATTGGGCTTTGGGTTGATTCTCTTCCTCTTTCTTATCTGGGTATTGTTATGTATCATGGTCGCAAAATCAATACGGCATTTAACCCCCTAACTGACAAAGCTAAGGGTAAGATCCTTTCGTGGAAGTCAACCCTTATCTCCTGGCAGGTCGATCGGTTCTCACTAAATCTGTTCTCGATTCTCTGAGATCGCACGTCTTCGCTTCAATGACTCCCCTTCATTCGTCTTTCATTCGTATCAGTCTCTGACTTCGTCCTTTTTCTGGGATAATAGGGGCGAAGTGCGAAGGCACCACTGGATCTATTAGGAAACGGTTTTCCATCCTAAGAGGGTTTTTTTAGGCCTGCACAATCCGAGGGATGTGTGCAAGGCTTACGCTTGTAGGCTCTGGGTTAGATTCAAAGCTAATGACTCTCTCTGGGATTTGTTCTTGCATGCTAAGTATCATCGTCTATCTTCGGTCGATTTCCCTGACTCCCCCTCTTACGCTAATTAGACGTGGAAGAGGATGTAATCATTGAAATCTTTCTCCGACTCGCATGGTGGGGGATGTGCTTGGAACGGGAGAGTTTTCTCCCTTTAAGCAACATGAATTCTCCTTGAATTCCAGTAAAAATTCGTGTCTTTTCCTAAACTTGGGATGCACTTATCCTGCCAAAGGTTTCCATCCTTATATAGAAATTATTACGCAAGGTCTGTCGATGGATGCAAACCTAAGGAGGATAGGCATCCCATTAGCCTCTCTGTGTAGGTGTTGCTGTATCAGTTAAGATGAATCAGCCGCGCAACTTTTCTTCGAGGGGATGTTGCTCGGTTAGTTTGGGCATCCTTGAGGGTGTGGTGGACCTTTAAGGTACCCACCCATCATTGTTGTCTCTTCTTCGTGCTTATTGGGATGGAGGGAAGGGAAAGGGTCTTAAATCAATCCTTTTCAGGCTTATCCCTTGCTTAGTTTGCTGGCATCTATAGTGTGTCTGAAACAAGGTTGGCTTTGACAGGACTCCGATGGTGGTTTCGTCAACTATTCATAAAGTTTCTACTGATGACTTTTTCTCTTTCCAGGTTAGGCCCTTCATGGGTAACCTCAATTCTCAGTCTCTTGGGTTGGTTTCTTCTTTTTCCATCACTCGTGGCTCTCGTCCTCATGAGGGGGTGGGATGATCCTTTTTTCTTCAAGTTGTGGTGGTTGGTCTTCTGGTCATTCCTTGGTGGTATCTGAAGAAGCTCTATGAGGATCTTTCTCCTAATTCGGAATTGATACCTGCCACTCAGGAGTTCCTGGTCGTCGATGTGGTTTTTCTAGATTCCCCTGGTTTTGGATGGATTCTGGAGCTACTCTTGATGGTGTTTCCTTTTCGGATTTGGATTATTGTTCTGTGGTGTTGCCCTTCGGTCCTCCCGTTACGGGGTGGTGTTGTGGAAGAGGTTTCCTTTCTTGGTCGAGGAAGGGTCAGGCTCCTCTAGGTCTATTGGGGTTTAGTGGTTTTGTTGCTTGTGTGGGGGAGTTCTTTGTTTGTATTTGGCTTTGTTTTTGTTTTCTGTCCTTTGGGGTAGTACCATCTGGTCTGTATTTTGTAGTTTTGTTCTATGTGGATTTCCAGTCTCCGAAGAATTCTGCTTTGGTTGTTGTTTTTGTGAGCCATTGGAGAAAGGTCATTTTTCTCCTCTTTTGGTATATATTATGCTTATTTTGATTATGTTTTCTATATATTCAAAAAGAAATTCCATATCTCAACATTGTTTATATATTCACACAAATGGATGCATTTGATACATCCATTATAATACCATAAATTAAGTTTCGTTTAAGTTTCCAATTATATCTATCTACATGATACCCTTTATTTATTTCCTATACCTATATGATATCCATACTGACCACACTTACTTACATGCTAATACAGTATTAATTTATGCCATGAATAATTTTGATTAATAACATTAATGAATCAACCAATGCAAATTAAAGAGAGAAAATAAAAGGGTTTTATCTCCATTTATTGTAATTTATGCATTAATTTAATTACTTCATAAGAGAATGAAACGTAAGGCTTTCTTTCGTGTCTGTATATATACACTAGTTCTAGTAACTAAATGTTTAATGTATTCGATACACTATGCAATTCTTAATTGAATTTATCCAAATTAAATAAATATTGATTTTATTTCAAATAAAATTTAAGTAAAATCTAAATACATTTAGGCTTCATATGACCAATTAAAGATCTAAAATGGCTAATTCTTTTGAAATTCAACCATTTCTTCTGCTGTGGGCTGGCCCGGTTCATTCACAAAGATCATTTTCTGGAAATAAACGGAACCTCTTTCGACTTAGGAAATACATATTCGGGTAATAGGATAGTGGAGTCTTGAAATCATTATCTGTAAATAGGCGGAACCTTTTTCGACTTAGGAAAACCAAATTTAGGTAATAGGATAATAGAAGTTCAGATATCATCTTCTGAAATAGGCGTAGCCTCTTTCGACTTTAGGAAATTCATATTTAGGTAGTGAGATTTTTATAAGTCTGAAATATACTTATTCCGACTTTGACAAGGCAAACTTCATCTTTTTATGGAAAACACGGAATATCCTCTTTCGATTTGGTTACGAAAGTACTTTCAGTTTTATGTTATTTTTGGCCATCATAGGCATTTTCTAAAGCATTGGATTGTGTGCTTTAGTGTTCCTTTAGAGCTTTTGATCCCTTCTTTGAGATAGGACACAAACAAGTGTAGTGCATTCTTATGTCGAGTAGAGGTAGGGCTTGATCATGTATGGATCAGAGGCAAAGCGTGCTTCAATCAGAGCTAGATGCATGTCCTCGGGCTTACTTGTTCCTCCTATAGAGGGCGCTTTAACCTATCCCTCGAGCGCGGTTAGCGGCTATGGTGCATCACCCTCGTCCTTGAGCGCGGATGACCACTTACCTTCCTCCCTTCAGGAGGCGTCGGGGATATACCAAAGGCTTGGAGCCAGGCGCACGATGCCCTGGCTTACTACCTTTCCCTTTCATGGGAAGTACCCGGGATATACCCAGGAATCTCTAAAATAATCCATTGTAGAGCGGCGGTATCTCTTCCCCCAACAAAGTAGAAATTCTTATTCTTGGTATTTAAAGCAATTCTTAATTCTTCACAGAGGTTCTTTCTTCAGAATTAAATTTCGCTCCAAAATAACTTTTAATTCGTAAGATATCTCTGCAATTTTCCTTGCCTATAGAGGCGGTTTATCCTCTTCCTTAGTGCCCTGCATTGGTTGGTTTCATGACAATTCATTATGTGGTAGTATCAATAACCTCCTCCATTAATCCATCCCTACTTCATTCCTTCCTTTCTTGTTATCCAATAGTCAAGTTCCTCGTTTGTTAAGAAAAAGATACCCTCTTGAAATGGCTAACTTGTATTTTATAATTGGATTGGTTTTCCCCTTTTTTCTTAAAGGCCCAACTTCATATTTCCTTTGTTCTGGCTACGATCCCATACTATCATAAAATATTTTTCTCTTGGACTTTATTGTAGGTATTGTGAAGAAAGTATATTGCTGATGCTTCAATGCTTTCCTGGTTGATATAGGTATAGATTTCTCGAGGTCCAGCCACAGTACCTTGCCATTTTGGGCAAAGACCTCATAATTCTTTGTTATTTCTTCCTCAAAGATCGAGCCTCGTGGAAAAGTTTGTATAGACATAGCGTATTGCTTTGATTGCTAAAGGATGAGGTTAACCCTCCTTGAGATGGGTTTATTCCTACTCTTCCGGAGTCATAATCCCCTTATCTCTTTTGATTAATTATACTTAGGGCTTTTATTCGCAACATTTGTTTCTTATGAAACCTTAAATCCACATAAGATATTTCCTTTTAGGATGGCTCCAAAGATCCTTATTCTGATTTGGTTGATTTGATATCCATGATAGGGGAACATCATATCAAGTTTAACACGCTCCTTTCCATCGAGGTTGACTTAACCTTTCTCCTAATTTTCTCTGGTTATCCTTATGTCGATAATAAAAAGGAGTCGCAAGCTCTTTCCCTTTACTGGACCGTGGAGGTGTCCATATATCCCTATTGAGTTGATACTTCACCCTACGGGAATATTTTCTTACTTCATCGAGATTTTCATTCTTCTCATAACCCTTATCTTTTGGTTCGTACGAAGCATTGTTTGAGGCTTCCGCAATTCTTTGTAATCCGTTAAGAGTTCTTCCTAGCTTGTTTCCCACTGGTTTCTTTCTTAAGGATAAACTTTAATAATCCTTGGGAAAAGAAATAGGATCGAAGGTTCAAGCCCTCCTTCTAGCGGCAAAAATGTTAGCCAAATTTATGGTTAACATTCTAAAACAAAGATTAGTCGCAGATTTTCCTGAGCGTAGAAGAAAGGCAATGGGCTTGGATATCATTTTTGCTACCGAACCTTCGTAAAATGCCTTTATTGAGTGTTGAAATTAATTTCCTATGGAGAGTAAGACTTTCGTAAGTTACCCTTAGGAAGGTCCTCCCGTTTAAGCAATGATTTCTTTGGAATTTCCTTTATAGCTTCGGGACAATACCTTTGGGATATTGGTTGTTGGGTTGTTTATAGGATTCTGGGGTATCCTTTCGGGGATTTAAGTACTTATGGTGGTTTCTGATAAAATCTTCCGGAAGCCTATAGGGCGACAAGATCGCCCTGGGAAGGCATATAAGTATCTTACATAACCATTAGATGGGATTCTGAGGTATCCTTTCGGATTCTGAGGTATCCTTTCGGGGATTTAAGTACTTTTGGTGGTTTCTGATAAAATCTTCCGGAAGCCTATAGGGCGACAAGATCGCCCTGGGAAGGCACATAAGTATCTTACATAACCATTAGATGGGGAGTTTAAGGTTAGATTCTAATAGATTTAAGTTTTTATTATGGCAAAGTCAAAATTCCTAAATTTAAGGGTTTCCTGAGTCCTTATTGGGGGAATTCTAAGGAGGTTTTGGCCTAACTTCTTGACTAGGGGAAATAAAACTTTTCTTAGGTTTCCTAGGGATTTCCAAGACGGTTAGCTAGGGTTATTTGAATGGATTTATATATTTCCTTATGAATCGAGGATTATATTTGCAATGTTAGAACTATATACAAGTATTTAAACAAAATTCACCATAATTACCTCATATAATTAATGAGTGTCCCTTATTGAGAAATTTGAGGATTACAAACACTTTCCCCCAAATTTATTTATGATTTAGGGTTTCACTCCATAATTTAGTATTACAAATTTTGGAAAATGAATACTTTCCATCTATCCTGGACTCCAAGGGTCCTATTTATAGGAGCGGATTATCTTTTGTCTGTCTTAAGGACTTGCTTTGGCATATCGGGTTGTAAATGCTAAGCCTTTATAAGTGCCCCTGCTGCTTTTCTGTGCGAGAGGGTTTGTGAGGTTGCTTCTAAATATTTCAGAGAAAGGAGCCTTCAGATGAGCATGGAAGAAATGGATATATTTGGTCGTTTGACTTTTCCCATCCTTACTCGATACTTTGCTTGTGATGCCTTGCTAGCAAAAGCTTAAGTTCCCACGTATTTATGTTTTGGGTTTCCCGAAAGGCTTATTGAACTCCGGCTTATGGGCTTAGATATGTCGAGCCTGGATTTGTTGCCCTTTGCGTTACGCCAATCGGGGTTTTCTTCTTGAACTCCAAAGGCATGCATCGAAGGATTACTTTCATCTTCTTCGACAAACTCTATCAAGGCATTTGTGCTATTGACTAGTTTGTTACAATCTTCATAAGCATTCCCTTCTGGGTGCAGATTTGGTTAGTATAGAAGGTGTGCGCGTGTCAGCTTCTAAACTATAGCGACGCTCCTTTCGATGCTTATTTTTAATTGCCTCTTCCGGCGACCCTTTTCTTTTTCTTTTTCCTGGCCTTCTTTAACTTGGCTGAAGTGATCGCTTGGATTAGCTCTCGTAACTCCAAGGCTATTACCCTCTGGGTTATGCCGAGAGGACCTTTCCTGGCTGATTTGGGATTCTTTGCTTCTACCTTTCGTACTTTTAGGGCTTACCCTGGAGGCTTGTGATCACCCCTTCCCAAGGGCTGCAGGTACCTCCGCCTCTTCACCCTAATTCCTGCATATCGGTCGGCGTTGGTTATTTTTGGTGCTAATGGTAACTTTCATCGTAATCAAGTTCCTTAAAATTCACATTATTGTTATATCCTTTAATCATATGCTAGTGATTAGCAAATCGAAATGGTTTGCCTCTCACTCTGTCGTCACTAGAGGATAGGTAAATATGTATTGGACTGTAGTCACTCATAGATGATGGAAGGACAATGACTTTCAAATCAGAAAATTTATCAATGCCATCTGAATTTACTAAAACACGATCAAGTTTACAAAAAAAATCTGCATTCGCCACTTCTTTATGTATAATGCAGGCCGCAGTGTGTTGGTCAACCAACCCAGAAGCAACTATGTGAATATCACATTCAGATAGCTGGGATACTCTGATGGTAACTCCACCCTTTTTCTCTTCGGGTTTTAGAATAGCATTAAAGTCCCCCATCACTATCCAGACGCCCTGAACACTTCCAGATAAATTTTTTATTTTATTCCAAAGTTCAGTCCTTTGACTAATTAGATTACTAGAATAGACAACAGTTATATTTAGAACCATACCCCCAACATGAATCATGTTCATTGTAATTTGTTGTTCGTCCTTGTCTGTCACAATACATTGCCAAATAGGTTTGTTCCAAAGAATTAGAATTCTACTTTTATCACATAATTCATTATTGGTAGCCTAATTCCATTCATCACCGTAGAGTCAACGAAAATTCCAAGATATCATCATTAAGTTTATTTTCCAGTATTCCCATGAAAGGAGAAAGAAATTTCCTCCTAAGATTAAAGAGTTCTAAATAAGGGGTATCATTATTTAGACCTCGCACATTCCAACTAATTAGGAACATTTACTGGAGAGAGATCTACTTCTCAATTTCCTAGAAGATACCTCTCATACCACTAATGCAGACTTACTTTTATCATCATTTTTAAAGACCTTCTTTACATATTCAACATTTGTTTTTGTAAGAAATTTCCTGCCACTGTTTTATGCATCTTATTTTTCCTTGTCCAAGTTCTGAATGTTAACCTTAAGTGCATTTAAATCTTTGTTGCTTCAGGATCTACCACAATATACATACACACACACACACATTTTTTTTTTTTTTTTGGAAATGGGTTTAGATTTTATTTAAGGCTTGGAAGCCCAAAAGGAAGACAAAGCCCACGGCTTCGTTACTGCAATACACAAACCGACAACGATTTACTTTATTACAAAGCGAGATTATTCTCGAAAGTTTCAGATCTAAACTCCTCACTCGCTTTCTCTTCTTCTCCAACTTCTGTCATGGCGGCTGGAAAGCGAAAAAGCTCGTCCTTGTACCTTGGAGCGGAACCGATGGCCGCAACAGATCCACGTCTCTATTATCGTCTTCTCCAGGTGTCGTTCTACTGGTATTCCCTTTGAACTTGCTCTTCCTCATCAACGCCAGTTTGATGTTTTGAATGGCCATCTTGCTAACTAACTCGACTGTTTTTTCTTGTTTCTGAAAAATTCTGTTGTTTCTTTCCTTCCAAATGGACCACACAGCAACTGTAAGAGCGACGCCGTGCACTTCGGTTATCTGACTTACGCTCTGCCTGACGACTTCAAGGTGAGCCAGGATCTCTTGGATTTGCCTTTTGTTTGTGTTGAATTTTACAAAGTTACAGCAGTTTTCCCACACGCGTCTTGAGAAAGGACATTCAAAAAATATGTGTTTATGAGACTCAACCTCATTTTTACACAACATGCATGTGTCTTCCTGTATGATATTCCACTTGAAAAGCCGATCTTTAGTTGATAATCTTCCCAATATAGCTTTGTAAGTACAACTGGCCATTTTAGGGACGTTACGTTTGCTCCACACAATTTTGCTCCAAGGTTTGGTGTCAAATTTAGGTCTGATGTCCTCCCACACCTGCTTGATGCTAAATTGACCCCCTGACCAGTTCCAAATATCGTAGCTGTGGTCATTATGTATGTGAGTGTTTTCAATGATTTTTCTTTGTTCCTGAGTACATGGTATGTCTGGGCTCCATCTATTTTCATCTATTATGTCACTCACTCTCCTGTCTGGACATCCATATGCATAGAAAGTATCCCACCCCAGCATGTCAATAAATGATTTACCATCCACCCATGGGTCTTTCCACAAATCTGTTTCATTGCCAGTTGCTATCTCTCTTCTGCAATGTCTTGCTAATACATCCCTTACACGCAGAATAGCTTTCCATGTAGTAGATGCATTGTTATCTTCTCTTATCACCTAGAAATTATCTTTTTTGTATCTAGCATTCATCCATCTTGCCCAAAGCCCCTCGTTATTTATCACTTTCCATGCTTGCTTGAGTGTAAAAGCCTCTCTCATAACTTTGATGTTCCTGAGCCCTACTCCTCCTTCCTGTTTTGGTTTGCAAAGATCTTCAAACTTGATTTTGTGTAGTCCCCCTCTCCATATGAAGTCTGCACACACTCTTTCAATTTTCTCAATAGAAGCATCAGGTAATTGAAAAGTTTGTAACCAGAAGTTGACCTTTGCATGGATGACAGTGTGAACCAGTTCTACTCTGCCAGCAAAGGTTAGCAGTCTTGAGCTCCACCCATAAAGTCTTTCCCTTATTTTTGTGATGAGTGTACTGCATTCCCTGTCAGTAATTTTGTTTGATGACAGTGGGACACCCAAGTATTTCACTGGGAGTTCACCCTCTTGAACTTGTAAAACCTCCAGCACATCAGCCTTACTTCTGCAGTTTTTGTTAAAGTAGCACTTAGTTTTCATTTCATTAACTTTAAGCCCACAGTATTTCTCCAGCCTGCCAAATATCTCCTGGATCTGCACAGCCGTCCCCCTATTTGCCTTGACACAGATTAGCAAGTCGTCAGCGTATAATAAGTGACTTATTCTGGGCTGAAAAGTGTGAATAGTCTGAATCATTTGGTTATGGGTGGCAATCTCCATTTGTAAAGTGTAAAATTCCATGGCAACCGCAAACAAGTAGGGGGAGAGAACACACACACACACACAAACATATATATATATATATATATATACATATATATACATATATATACACACACACATATATATATATAGAGAGAGAGAGAGAGAGACGCACACGTGTGTGTTTAGAGAGGCTTGTATGTTTGTTGCAGTGTAAACCCAAACACTTACATAGTGACATGTTAAACAATACACAATATATATCATATAACATATAACTACAACATAGAGTAAAACTCTGTTTACAACTTAAATGAAATATTGTTTTTATTTAAAATTAATCTGGGCCAGATCAACATAAATTTAGACTTTATAAGTCAAATAAGATCCAATAAAGAATAAAATTTTTGAAATTTATCTGTTTAACTCCACGCGTGTTCACTACAAGAGAAACTGTAGTTTCCAACGGCCAGCGGCCGTTGGAAACGCCGTTGGAGGCCGTTGGTCAACCCGTTGGTATATGGATCAACGGTTTCCAACGACTTCCAATGCAAACAACGCCCATTTTCCAACGGCTTCCAACTTGAAGATATGGCCACGTGTCCCATATTTCTAATCAAAGGGGCATTAGAAAAGGATGGAAACCGTTGCAAAAAAATCGTTTCTCGCCGTTGGAAACCGTTGGTAGTGGATGACCAATAAGCCGTTACTCGCCGTAGCTCGCCGTTGGAAATCTGGGTCTTTTTTTTAACAGATTTCTGATTTGCCACTACAATCCACACACAACACAATCAACCAATGAAACTGCTCCAATCCGAGCATATAACTAAAAATCTGAACCATATATACACCTAATCAAAGTAAAAAAATAAAAATCAAACACAAAACACATTAACTAACCAATATTTACATAACATACGTCGCCAAAACATCATAACCCATGTCCAAACGTAGTCAAAACAACACAATCATGTCCAAACATCATAACCAACACACCACACCATCACCAAAGCACCATAACATGTCCAAACCATCAATATATACAATAACCATGTAGCAAGCCTCACTAACTCTCAAAACACACACAACCATGTCCAAACGCTAACCTGATCAACTCTCTCCACCGGAAGATGAAGGTGGCGTACCGTACTGGGCAATGAACTCCGCTAGCTTCTGATTAAGCAACTCCATCTGCTGGTCACACCGATCCTCACGCTCATGAAGCTCCACAATTTCTTCTTTTAGCTGTTCGATTACTTCATTGTCCTGAGCCCTCTGATACGCCTCCTGAGATGATCTAACCTGTATCATTTACGAGTACATGTATAATTAGTCATATCGTAATTTTTTATTAACAACATTGTTGTCTTTGTTTTAGTATACTAAATGATCTTATTTTATGATTAATAAGATGTCATTCCAATGTATTTTTAAATGTATTCGAGAGTACTAATAACCATATTATTTTTGTTTGAAGCAGTTGATATTTTACAAAGTCAATTAGTATTGGATAACAGCGAAATTGAAAGAAGCAAAACTATGAACATTTCGAAATTAAATAAATTATATAATTAAATTACATGATTATCCTCAAGGTATACTCTTAACCTCACCAATATTTTTTGTATGAGTGATGTAAAATGAGTTGATAGATAATTGTTCTACATGTGTGATGTAAATTTTAGTATTACCTCTAGATTTCCATAACCGTATCGTCTGTTCCGGGTGGGCTTATCCATGACAGCATCCAATATCATGTCCTCCTCATCCTTGGTCAACTCAGTCTTACCAGTAGATTCCAGTAACTGCGCCTTATGTGCTTGAAATTTCTCCTGTTAAACATAAAACAAATGAAATTAGATAACACTATCTTAATTAAATTATACCTATAAATTAATTATTCTATACTTACATATCGCTCACACGCCTTATCATCATGGTCCCAACTGTACGAAACTGAGCCTGTGTCGTCAGTCTGACTCAGTGCATGAGTATGCTCGAAAACATCCCAGTACGACACAGGAGCCATACGCGCTCTCTCCTGAAATAAGCATGCATATACATATATGTGTGTGTTTGTAAATTAAAACTTAAAGTTAAATCAACTATTAAATTTGAACGATGCAATTATTAAATATACCAGATCCTCTCGATGGTGCTGAAACGACTTCGACCCATCTCGATGCGTAACAGAATTCTTGCTCCTGTTAGCTGCATTTCTCTCAGACGAGGCCTATACATTTAATTTGTTTTTAAAAATGTATTATTCCAAATCACATATTAAATGAATAGAATAACTTAAATTAAATATGCAGTAAATTTACCAGAAAATCCTCATTATTATTCCAATAAGCAAGCAACTCATCCCACACTGATTCGCTTATCCAATTCGGTTTTTTCCCACCTGATTTCAAACTGTTCATTGTCTCTCTGTAATTTTTTGCCACTTTAGAATTCCAGTGGCGCTTGACGAGATCAAAATCTATCTTCTGCAGATCCATTGAACCCTGCATTTTAACAAAAAATAGCAGACATATATGAACTTATCAAATAAGAGCATGAATACTTAACATAATAAATGTTATATCACACATACCCGAAAATCCTGCCATATAGTCTCCTTCACAATGTCGGGTACCGATGTCCATGTGGGCCAACATGCAGTCGTGCGAGCCTGATATGCACGTCTAGATATCTTCAAGACTGTGTTGGACGGCTCCAACTCAAACCCCATGTGATAAACGAAAAAAATTATGTCTATTCGAACAAAAATTTATATAATTTATTGTACATGAATTAAATTTATACTAAAAACTTAGTATTTATCCTCTGCTGGCTTTTGGCTTAAGCCAGACCACAGGACGAGGTAAGTCCGACGGACCACCCTCATCACCACCTTGTGACATTACCTGTTACAGATAACAACATAACGTTTATAGCATAAACATGAAATAGCTATGTAAAAACAAGGTATGAGATAACATGAGTAGGAAATGTTATGATTCTATATATGTTCTTGTTAATAGACATGTCTACTTAACATATGAGTTACTTGTACATAGATAACATAAGAAATACCTAAAAAATATGAATTTGATTCGTACTAGGTAAAAAAAAACATAAAATTACCTTTTTAAAATGAGGATTATTGGTTAGTCGTCCTCATTACTTTCGGATTCTGACTCCATTTCCTCCTCCATATTTGTTTCATTTGTAGTCTCAAATACGTCAATTAATGTGTTTGATTCATCGTTTAGAGGTCCAAAATCTGTTTGATCATCGGTTATTACTACTTCTGGATTTTCGTCGACATCTGCTTGATAAGCTTTGTCGTCGATAATATTACATCCGTCAAAAGTAAACCTTGCCTTTGCTTTGAAAATAGCCTACCAATCTATTTTGTCTCTTCTCATAGATGGATAAGGAGCATAATAAACTTGAAGAGCTTGTTTGGCAAGTACAAAAGGATCGTACTTATAATAACGGGAAGTATGTCTCACTTCAATAAGATTATATTTTGGGTGCACATTTATTCCAGAACCCGAAACATTGCTGAACCAGTTGCACTTAAACAAAAATACTTCTTCCGCGGGTCGTGTGAAATATGTCAATTGCAGAATCTTGTTTAGCACGCCATAAAAATCATGTATATGGTCGTTTGGATCATCACTACCTTTCACAAATACACCGCTATTGTCAGTTAATTTTTCAACACCATATTCTTTAGTGTTAAATTTATATCCATTAACAAAGAAAATTGGATATGTCCTGACATTTCTTTTTGGTCCTATTGCCAAATGTTTCAATCCTTTGTCCACAACACAATTTGTTGGATCAAAAACATAATTAGTAAACCAACTAGCGAATTCTTTGTTGATATCGCCGTTTGGATACTGTGATTCATAAATGCTGCAATTATAGGACAAATGTTACATTTATGAATAAACATTTAGTACATGTATACGTAGATGTATAAGTTCATTACCTAACGAACGGTGCAACTTCAGTGCAATTGAGAAGAATATATGTGTGTGCTGCATTATAATCTGTATCATTCAGCCATTCTTCCACACATTTACCAGAAGGCCGTCCATGTTTTTTAAAAATTGATAAAGTCGTTGGACAGTCATCTTGATCAATGCCTTCGTCATTACGCGTAGTACTTGCAAATGATATGTTCACATGATCACTAAAATAATGGAAGAAAAAAAATGAAGCTTCTTCTTCGATGTATGATTTGCAAATAGAACCTTCAACTCGAGCTTTCTGCCTCACTTTTTTCTTTAGATGGTTTAAATACCTATTTATAATTAATGCAAATTATTTTTATTACATGTTTCATTAACCAAAATTTAAATTAACTAAAAATTAATATACCTTTCAAATGGATACATCCATCCATATTGCACAGGCCCTCGAAGGCGTGCTTCTAACGGAAGATGAATAGGTAAATGCTCCATAACATTGAAAAATCCTGGAGGAAATATTTTTTCCAATTTGCAGAGTAATATAGGGATTTCTTCTTCTAGTTTACGTAGACGATCAAGTTTTAATGTAGTAGAACAAAACTCTTTATAGAACAAACTAAGCTCCGTTACAACAGTCCAACTTTTACGGGCAATAGTTCTTTGAAAGCGACGGGCAATAAATTTTCCATTATAACATGACAGTCGTGACTTTTCATCCCGCTAAATTTGTTGTTTTTATAGTCGACGCATCTACGAAGATTGGAAGATATACCATCTGGGAATCTTAATCCTTCCATCCATTTTTAAAATATTTTAATTTGATTATTGTCCAATTCATAGCACGCTTTCGGTTTTTTGGTGTCATTTGGCTTTATATGAAGCTCCGGACGATTACATATTACTTCAATATCGCGTCTTGATTTCAAATCATCTTTCGTCTTCCCTTTAACATTCAAAATTGTATTGATTACATTATCAAAAACTTTTTTCTCATTATGCATCACGTCAATATTATGACGAATTAGAAGATCTTTTCAATAAGGCAACTCTCAAAATATGCTTTGTTTCCACCAATTATGAGTCATTAATTTACCTTGAATTTCTTCCTGTACTCCAGTTTCATGAATCTTGGGAAGATCTTTTACAAGTTCAAAAATTTGTTCACTTGTCCATACTTTAGGTGGTCGCAAAGTTTCATGCCTATTGACTGTAAAAAAATTCTTATCTCTTCTAAAAAGATGATTAATTTTAAGGAAACACCTGTGACAGTCAAACCATGAAATTTTCTTTCCGATAGGTAAAGAAAATGCTCTTGTTTCTTGCATGCAGTACGGACAAGCTAGACGACCAGCCGTACTCCAACCTGAAAGCATTGCATAAGCAGGAAAATCGCTAATTGTCCACAACAGAGAAGCACACATACAAAAGTTTTTTTTGCGAAATATCATATGTTTCTACCCCTTCATACCACAATTTTGTTTAATTCTTCAATCAACGGTTGTAAATACACATCGATTCCTTGCGTCGGATCATCAGGACCAGGGACGACAATTGTGAGAAACATATAAGGCGTTTTCATACACATCCATGGAGGTAAATTATAAGATGTTACAATTATAGGCCAGGATGAATATTTAGAACCAAATTGAGAAAATGGTGAAAACTCATCCGTACATAAACCAAGTCTAACATTACGACTCTCAGATGCAAAATTGAGATATTTTTGGTCAAAATGCTTCCATGCTTCTCCATCAGACGGGTGTGTTAACGTACCTTCTTCACGTGTTCTTACACTGTGCCATCTCATATGTTGCGCGGTTACAGAAGATGCATATAACCTTTGAAGTCTAGGAATAATAGGTAAATAATGCATACGTTTATACGGGACTTCCTTTCCCTTTTTCTTTCTAGGTTTGTATCTTTCCTGACTACATATTCTGCAATTCTTAAGGTTGATATCTTCCTTCCAAAAAAGCATGCAACCCTTTACACATGTATCTATTTTTTGATATAGTAAACCAAAGGCAGACATCATTTTTTTAACTTCGTAATGATTTTCACACATCAAATTATTAGGAGGCATATGTCGCTTCGCAGCTTGTACAACAGCTGTAAATCCAGCTTCTGTGAGGTTGTATTTCGATTTCGTCGCAATGTATTCAGCAGTTACTGATAATTGAGTTCTGCTTTCACAACCTTCCCAAATGGGTTTTTTCGCTGCATCTAATAAATCATATATTTTTTTGGTTTAAATATTTGGTTCTTCTTCATCATTACCATCGTCATCAATACCATCGTTATCATTAACTTGTTGAACCGGAAACATTGAACGTGCAGCATCTTCAACCATTTGTTCTACGAGATTCGTCGTACCAATTTCATTATTCACTACCTTCTCAACTTGTGTAGAAGTAGATGCTAATGGTTCTCCATGACGATCCCAAACTGAATAATTCGGCACAAAACCATACTGACGCAAATGAACTCTAACCATTTGTGGTATCAAATGCTTCAATAACTTGCATCTACTACATGGACAACGGATTTCGACGTCGTTTCCGTTATTACTTAACGCGAAATTAATAAACACACTGACACCGTCAATAAATTGTTTCTTTATTGTGCCACCAGTTTCTCTTCGTTGGTACATCCAGCTTCGATCATTAAAATAATTGCGATCCATTTTTCCTAAGTACATATAAAATTAGAAAGAATGTTAAAATTTACAATTTTTAATTATTACTTTTATAACAATTTTTGTGTCTGCCACTAAATTCTCAAAATTCCCTTATAATTGATATATACATGTTATGTTGAAATATATTCACAATTTTAATACCGAATGCATGTTATGTTAATTGATCATTTACTGGTGTGTCATCCTACCTCCCATTACAAATACAATAACGTAATTAAATCACGTAAATCTTTTCAATTTAAACGATTCAACAAAATTTCGGCAGTACTTCCCTTTAGTTCCCTGAACAGTACACAATTGCGTGTACACAGGGAACATAAAGGAAGTACTTTCGAAATTTTGAGAACCGTTTAAAATGAAATATTTTACGAGATTTAATTTCGTTATTGTGTTCGTAACTTGTCCAATACAAAGGACAAATCCAAAAAATATTGTATATGATGAATATAAATGTCCGTTTTGTTAATAAAACGAACATTCACATAACGATTATATACAATACTTATCAGAAGGGGCCAAAAAAACTCTCTAAGGCTTTATGAATGTAACATATTACGATTTGGTTTTTTTTCGTGATTGAAGTGTATTTTTTCAACTTTGATTTCGAAATTTCAACTTAAAAAAAAAATTAAAATCATAGTTGCAGGTTTACGATTAGTTGCAGAACTCAAAAAAAGGCCAAAGCTCAAGCCGTGCGCGTTTGTGCGCCTTAGCGCCTTAATTAACTACTCTGAATTGTACGTATATGAATTTTATCATATATACGTATATTTTCAACATAGAATCGAACTGTATAGTCGTACGTTATATACATAATTAAATGTTGTTTTCGCTAAATTTTTATAAAATATACACATAAATATTTCTATTTCCACCACATGTTTTCAACAAATTAAATATATTTTTCAATGCATACATCACTATATATGTATACATATGTGCATATTCAACTTGAAATAACTAAACCCTATATTAGCAACATAATCAAATAAATCTATAAATACAAACGTACTAACAACAATCAATTAAACTAACTAAAACCCTAGATTAATTAACAACCCTAGATTAATGAACAACTAAGTAATTTATAAATAAAAACCCTAAATTAGCAACTTAAACGATTAAACCCTACATTAGCGACTAATTAACAGCATCATACATACAAACATACACTAATTAACAAAATTAGGGTTAATACACACAAACATACCTTCAAATTGGAGAGAATCCGAGATTAGAGATGAGAAGATAGTGCCTTGACCGACTTGGAGAGATCCTTGGTGGATGGAGGCACGGAATAGGGTGATTTCAGAATTAAAGGGGTGGGATTTAGGGGTTTTTGGAAACGAATTCGTGCTGGAACAAAATGGGGAAGAAGGAGGAAGCTTCGGGTGATTTTGCTGCAGGCCCGTGTAACGGGTACCAACGGCCTCCAACGGTTTTATAACCGACGGCCGCCAACGATTTCCAACGGCTAATATTTGGACTCCGTAATATAATACAAAATTTTGGCTTTCGTTGGAAGCCGTTGGTCAACGGCCGTTGGAGGCCATTGAAACCACCTCTCGCTATAATGTTCAATCCTTGTAGTGGTCGGTCCAGTTTCAACAACAAAGAACAAGATTTCTCTCTAACACCGTCTTTCTTTTCTATTACCACCTTTCAGAATAATCATCTCAGTCCCACTTCTTAATCACCAATGTGAACCAGATGTTGAGTCATGAGCATAGGGTGTACTAAGAAAAATTGAACTTCCTTGTGATCTCATCCTACGGACCAACAGTTCTATCAAATATCAAACCTTATAGCTTTGACATCATTTGTTTAAAAAAAAAGTCAAATGTCAGAAAATATATTGCTTATTTCAAGAAATATTCGGAAAGATTGATATATAAATTTTCAAGGAGGCTTAATACAACTCAAACTTTTATTTACATGGTGATTTGGTACTTACAAATTTAATGAAACTATGTATTAAAACTAGGGGTGTCAAATGGAAGTATAGTGAAAATTATGATTTTTAAAGCTAAATTTGTCAAAATTACGAAAATGCCCTTCATGCTGGAAAAAAATGAAAAAATAAATAAATTTCAAAAAATTTATTATTTTGAAAATCATAATTTTAAAATATCTTTTTTTGCTTTTCATTTTGTAATTTTCTGGATATTCTGAAAATTTTTCATTTTTTTCACTTTTTCTAAAATGAAGGGAATTTTCAAAATTTTAGCTTTAAAAATCGTTATTTTAAAATAATTCTTTTTTTACTTTTCATTTCGTAATTTTTTGGATTTTCTGAAATTTTTTCACTTTTTCCAATATGAAGGGCATTTTCGTAATTTTGGTTCTTTTAGCTTTAAAAATCGTTATTTTGAATTAATTCTTTTTTAACTTTTCATTTTGTAATTTTCTGGATTTTCTGAAATTTTTTCATTTTTTTTCACTTTTTCCAAAATGAAGGGTATTTTCGTAATTTTAGCATTTTTAGCTTTAAAAATCGTTATTTTAAAATAATTCTTTTTTTACTTTTCATTTCGTAATTTTTTGGATTTTCTGAATTTTTTTCATTTTTTTCACTTTTTCCAATATGAAGGGCATTTTCGTAATTTTGATTCTTTTAGTTTTAAAAATCGTTATTTTGAATTAATTCTTTTTTAACTTTTCATTTTGTAATTTTCTAGATTTTCTGAAATTTTTTCACTTTTTCCAAAATGAAGGGTATTTTCGTATTTTTAGCTTTAAAAATCGTTATTTTAAAATAATTCTTTTTTTACTTTTCATTTCGTAATTTTTTGGATTTTCTGAAATTTTTCATTTTTTTCACTTTTTCCAATATGAAGGGCATTTTCGTAATTTTGGTTCTTTTAGCTTTAAAAATCGTTATTTTGAATTAATTCTTTTTTAACTTTTCATTTTGTAATTTTCTGGATTTTCTGAAATTATTTCATTTTTTTTCACTTTTTCCAAAATGAAGGGTATTTTTGCAATTTTAGCATTTTTAGCTTTAAAAATCGTTATTTTAAAATAATTCTTTTTTTACTTTTCATTTTGTAATTTTTTGGATTTTCTGAAATTTTTTCATTTTTTTCGCTTTTTCCAATATTAAGGGCACTTTCGTAATTTTGGTCCTTTTAGCTTTAAAAATCGTTATTTTAAATTAATTCTTTTTTAATTTTTCATTTCGTAATTTTCTGGATTTTCTGAAATTTTTTCATTTTTTTCAATATGAAGGGCATTTTCGTAATTTTGGTCCTTTTTAGCTTTAAAAATCGTTATTTTAAAATAATTCTTTTTTAACCTTTCATTTTGTAATTTTCTTGAATTTTTTAAAATTTTCCATTTTTTTCATTCCAAAATAAAGGGTAGTTTTGTAATTTTGAAATTTTTAAATTTTAAGTTTTTATAAATGTGTGATTTTAATTTTAGATTTTAAGTTTTTTATAAATGGATATAATGGATTATCCATTTATGATCCTTTTAAAAATGGGTCAACCCAACCCATTACCCATTTAATAAAATTCATAAATGGGTTAACCCAACCCATTTGTGGATAGGGTAAATGGGTTGGGTAAACGGGTTGAGTCATATTTTGACACCCCTAATTAAAACACAACTTCCAAGTTCCAGCTTTTTACAATGTGAATGCACTTATAGCATTCCTTTTATTAATCAACTAATCTGAAAATTGACTGATGATTACCCGTTTGTATGCACACAGGCAAAGCGATAAAAGTAGCTTAATCAACAACATAAAGGGTCATCGTCTGATGTTGGAATCACAAAATGGTTTTATATTGATGTATATTACAAAACCTTTTGGTGGTACAGTTTCAAGACTCTTGTAATAAACTGTCCAAATACAGATTAAGTATATATCTTCCTGTAGACTGCACATCCAGTCTTCTGTCGCTCGGTTCATATTTACCTCTACGCAGTTGATAACGGTGTGTCACTGCTGAAACAGTGTATGTCTGGTCTTGTATTGTTACACTTTCCCCGCAATGTATATTCTGCAAAAAAAATGAAAAAGCATTCAATTTACATATTTACACTGTAATTGGTTTTTTAAGGAAGGAAGGTAAATTATTTCTGTTCTCTTTAAGATATGTTTCACTGCTCAAAAGCAATGGCTACAGTGATAAAACCCTACAAAAATCTTACAAAGACTAGGCAAATAACTTCCCTCTAAAACTATACATGTACCACAGTTAAAAAAACTACTTTCTCAGCATTTTCACTTGGTATATCAATGCAGCATGTTATGATAAGGTTTTGTATCCCAAGGGCAGATGTAAAGGCTCATTTCGCTTGAGATGAAAATTCGAAATTTTACCAAAAATCCACGATTTGATAGAACCTTAGGTTTTCAGTGTTTAAATTCTCCTTCGTTTCAGTCCAGATATCAATCCGAGATTTTTCCAAAATTCAAGATCTGAAACTTTCATGTACCGCTTTACTTTAGCGTTTGGCCTACATCCACGGTACAAATTCTACAGTTTCATATGTATTATGTATGAACTGTAATTATTATTATTATTTTAAAGAACATTATCTGAAATTAAAAGAATCTTAATCAATACTTGAAAGGTGTTGACAATAATTTGCCTACTCATGAACTTCCGAATATACACTTACTGTATTTGCATCATGTCACAAGTTCGATTCACAGTAATGTTGAAAATCTATACCTATTTTTTGCTGGAAGTTGAAATAATATTGAAGTCGCGCATTTGAATTCCAATGATCTTTTGTGGCAAATACACAGATGGTCCTGTATATATGGATTGAATATCCACTAAATTTTGTTAAATGCCCTCTAGTTTCCATCACACAATCCTCTTTGTCTCTTCTCTTAGTGAGTCTCTCTTCCCCCGCTGACTTATTTAAATATAAACTAGTATGAACCCTTGCTACGCATACGGGTATTTTCAGTAATGCTAGTTTTATTTAAATTGGTAGTAATACATGGATACGTTGCTATGTAATTAGACCTTATATTGCTTCATATTTAGCCAAAAAGTTTTTTTTTCCGCGTTTTGGTTAATTTTGTACATGAAAAAAGTATTCCTTTTAGTACAAAAGGCGATATGTCTGCTATATATCGTTTACTTGAAATAGTTAAGGCAAAAAAATAAATATTAATATGTCAAGTGCATGACATATCGTTAATAAACCTTATGACACCATCCATTATTTCAATAATAAAAATTCATCTTGCTTAAATATGATATATTTAGAATAAAATTAAAGTTTGGAGCAACCATAGTAATCGATAATAGAGTAATTATTTCCTTCCATATGTACTACTGTTTGTTGATAGAAATTTCGTTTTATGACCAGATAGGTGTTACACTTCATAGTAAATCACCTGTAACCATTGTAAATAGTAAATTTGGAATTTAATAGGTACATTTAACCATGGGAAAAAGTAAATGAGTTTTTCTAAGATATTCTAGAGATATTAAACGTAGCCTTCACGACTAATTAACAAACATGAACATTGATCAAAACGTCCTAAGATATATATATATATATATATATATATATATATATATATATATATATATATATATATATATATATATATGCCACTTGCATTTTTGAGTTTCTAGTGGTTTCATCCGAATCTCATCAGTCCAAGTCAAATTGTTCTACCAATAACATATATGTGCATGTTAGTTTAGTAAATTTCACGTCATAATAATACAATGAAGGGAAATTCAAGTGTCAGTGCAGTTCATCAATATATACTGATAAGGAAGTAATCGAATAGCGTTTATGAGAACAATTTATTTTAAGTATCAGTTGTAGTCAAGATAGGATGTTGATTGTAATGTTGAAATAAAGGTCTAAAAAAAATAGAAAACCGAACCCATCATAAGCATGAACCCTATTTTGTGAATGAATTCTATAGGGAATAAAAAGCGGCAAAACATTTTGATATTTGCGATTGTATTTGAAATAAAGCAAGATAATTTTAGTAGCGGCAAAAGTTTTTTTTCGTTGAAAATATGGTCTGATAAAAAAAACAGCTATATGTTAAGATATAAGAAAGAGTAGTTAATGAGAGCATAAAATCAATCAAACATTAAGTGTAAGAAATATTGGAAGACTGCTAGTATAAACAGTCTTTGGGGTTTTTCAAGTTAGGTAGCTTTAAGTCCATGAAATATTGTCCAAAAATTATATTGCTGTCAGATTTGCATTCAACAACAACAACAACAAAGCCATATATCCCAAACAAGTTGGGGTTGGCTAGATATGGAACCCAAAATTAAGGTATCATAAGGTTCCATATCCATAAGAGAGGCTAAGTTTTTACGTTGGCTCGCCACGCCTATCACAACCCTCCTCCTTTATCCTGGCAGATTTGCATTGTTGAGAGAAAAAAAAGTTCAATAAAAAATCGACTGGATGAGTAAATATAATTGTATATCATCCATTAAAATGCAATATATTTGAAAATGCAGTGCATATTTATTGTTACAATGTTTTGGAAAATTTAATTCAATATTGGATATAAGTTAGGTACCCCTCAAGTCTACTATCAAAGAGGCTGTATATGGAACCACTTATTCAGTACCTTTCGTTTGAAGGCGGGTGGTGATATATAAATGTTTCACCATGAGACTAATGCTTTCAATTTTTTACCGATCGTATTCAATTTGGCAGTCAGTATTTTTAGTTGTAATAACTTTGAACCATAGTGGCATACCTTTCATTTACTTTGGTTCCTTTTAGAGAAAATGGCTGGTTTTTGGAAACAGACACATCATAGACCATAGTTGTATCAGTAGTAACCACCATTACAAATTTGTTAGTTCCGACTTCTATTTAGTTAGCGTATAGGGATTAAAAAATATGCTTGTGAAAAAACAGATAAAACATATATATTATCAAATAGAATCATCATGTTATTCATCCATGTCCACATTCCTTTATTGAAATGCTCACAGTTAATGTTCAATTTTCTATGATGGAGGTAGTTTATTATATTTTAAGCCCCTTATCTGTAAATTGTTCTTTTCAGATCATTGACCACAAAATTTAGTCTAATTAGACGAGAAAATTTCATATTTTATTTTTTACCTCTTCCTTTCAAATAATTGGTTAGGCTGTAATAGTTCTATAATGCTATAATCAGTTTGAAAAGGCTCCATATACAATTATTTGATCTGCTCAAACACCTGAATACTTTCATGGAGTGCAAGATTTGTTACTTCGATGCTTTGGAATGATTTAAAATCGCGTTAACTACATATATTTAAAGAAAATTAATTATCCCCATACTAGTCAAAATCATGTATACGTTAACACATAAAATAAAACTATATATACAACTATTGAGCGGATTCATCCAGTACATTTAGTTTTTAATATAACTTTATTTCTACTTATTGAATAACTAAGATAAGCATATAAGAGTAGAAAAAATTGAAGGGTTTGTCAGATATATAACATAGGTTAAAAATTACTTGTGAAAGTATGGCCAGAAATTATTTGTGAAAGTATAATCTAGATTGACCAAATTGACTAAAAAAGATACAATTCTAATTTGTCAAGAATGTAAAAGTAAAATTATAATATTTGATATCATATTGGAAGGATAAATAGTTGATTAAATAAAGACTTTTTAAATATTGATTATTTCTTAAAAAGTAAGTCACATATAAATCTTGTTGTAAATTTGCAATATGTGAACTCATAAAGCATTTAAATTTATAGTGTAAAATTAGAAATTGTTGTCCTATTTTCCTTAAGAAACCATAGTTTCATTTTTACATCTGAGAAGTTTAATTTAAAAACAGAAGTATGCACGTAGAGAGAAATCTTAGTGATGGAGATACATATACTTAAATTAGTTTGAAAGCGCTGTATATTTTTAATTTAAAAGCTACAGAATTTCAAAATGTAAATACAAACATAGTATAATTGGATGACGAAGCGCAACAGAATACTTTGTGTTTATTTTGCAAAAAGATTGAATAGAAATTTTCAACATTAGCTAAAACAAACAACTTTGGCCATGGGACTATGAATAATGGAAACATTATATATAGATCTATGATTAATAAACGTGAACAACCTTTTTCATATTTTCAAAGGCTAGATTTCTACATATTTAATTATTTTAAATACATAGGTCATATAAAAGAAAAAAGATGTTGAATTTAAAATTTTGGAATGCTTTGTGAAAATGACAATGAAATAGGCAAAAGATATTCAAAATTTGAGAATTCTTTGCAAAATAAGTCGTTAGTATCCGCAAAACTTAAATCCATAAATCAATTGAATTAATTCTGACATTAAGTTCAATTTTGTTAAACCTAGCATTAATTGCACTCAGTATCACCATGTCCGTAAAAATTTTACATGACTGACATTACAAAGTTCATACATGTTAGCACTTGTGGTTAGTGACAGAACAGATCCAAAACATAAAATTAGAAGTCACTTTGTAAGAAACCGACATGTTAATTAATGTGCAAACACTACATTCATGTTTGACTAAGATATATGTGTAGTATAGTAAATTTGTAAAGTGCAAAATCGGAATACGGTTATCGAGCGAATCAACCATTTAGATTATTTTTCCAAATGCAAGAGAAGAATGACCTAGACATTCAATCAAATCTCCAATTTTAAAATCCCTGTTTATTTACAATGAAATGTAGAATGTAATTTCGAAAATAATTAGTAGCATTTTTTTTAAAATAAGAATATGTGAAATTAAAAAAGATGAATAGAAATCATAATACCAGCAATCACATTATATTTAAATTGGTAAAATTAAAATTATTCAAGCCTGGTGGGAATTAAATCTATAGTAGTATTTCCAAAATAAATAAAACAAGTACTTAAAGCAACATTTTTAGTGAACCAATATGCAAAACACAAATTGAATTTGTAACAAAAGCGAATGTATCATACCTGAATTAATAAAATTCAAACTACACAATCAGTACAGAAAATATACAATGAATTAATAAATCAAATTATAAATTTAAGGTTTTTTTAGAATTACTAGCGAAGACATGAAAAAACCATGAGAGACAAATAAGGTAAAAAATGTAATAAGGGAAATGGGAAATAGCATAGCCTAGTTATATGTTTAGGAATCAAAAAAACACCGAGCCTTAAACGCTTCAAGTTTAGTGGAACAACAAAGTGTTAAAAGCATATTAGTCAATGATATAGATATTTAATTCAACAAACGAAAAGCATAACTAAAAAAGGGAATCGGTAAAATTACATAAAAGCATAAAGATATAGTTTCAAAAATAGAATTCCTATGAACAACCGAAATATGGAAAAAGAACATCAAAATGAATTTCAAAAGTCATTCACATATATAAATTATATATGATGGCTTCAAATTTACTTGAATTGTTACCAGATGTGAACACGTAGATGTAAAATTGCAAAAGAAAGATGAGTACTGCATGTGTAGGAAAGAGAAGGATTTGCTATTTTATGAGGTGGTCTCCATTATCCACCATTAATTTTGTCGACTAGGGTTTTTGAGAAAAGAGGAAAATTGTACGATTCTCATCTCAAAAATTAGATAACTGGAATGGAAGTATAGTGAAAACGGAAAAACTATATGGTTTAATCTTGGAAATTGTACACGCCTATGTATCTTTTCAATAAATAACTTTTATTAACGTAACGTTAAATTTGAAATATTATTTTTAAGGAGAAAACAAAATACAAAGAGATAGATATTCTCTTTTATAGGTAATATATAATGAAAAATGCTGCTATGTTCCTTAAGGGCACAATTTATGGTAGGTGAAATTACACAAATGACTGTCCTGAATTATATTTATTTTTTATGTTGTGAGGACATATAAGATACTGGAATTAATTTAGCTTCGGATCATATTAACCAGAAATTCACTGAAAGCCTACGATCAGTTTGGATCGTTCATAGATAACCAAAATAGCCAGAATATCCGAGGGACTGGAGGAGCCCCAATACCTGCATAGAAGAGGAATGCTCATAATCATATGTGAGCGATCCTGTCATGTTACCGGCAAGGCTGCCACAGGTCGTCGTATGTACTTGAAAGACTGCATTCAAGGAAGTCTCATTTTGGCGAGATAACCCCGGCAAGTCAAGTCAAGGCAACCTTGTCGAGGTATGTCAAGAGGCCAAGATGGTCACGAGTAGATATTCTTGTCGCGTCACTGACAAGTCCACTCGATGTAATCCAAGGTCGTTGACAAGGCGACCCGCTAATCCAAACGAGCAGGATCGTACGAGATCCGCAACTCGCCATCAATCCACGGGTGGATATTCTTATCATGTCACTGACAAGTCCACCAAACGTAATCCAAGGTCGTTGACAAGACGACCCAGTAATCCAAACGAGCAGGATCGTACGAGACCCGAAACTCGCCACCAATCCACGAGTGGATATTCTTGTCGTGTCACCGGCAAGTCCACCCGATGTAATCCAAAGTCGTTGACAAGGCGACCCACTAATCCAAACGAGCAGGATCATGCACGATCCGACACTCGCCACGAGTCAAGGCGATCTCTTCGAAGTAGGACGAGAAGCCAAGATAGCCAGACGCTTATTAGAGTTTGCAATCCCGTTATCGATTTCACACTTCACAAGTGAGCGTCCTCACTTTGCGAAGTAATTTTATCAAAGTTATCAAAGTTGGGGATTTTTTAGTAAAACCAAAGGGAAGCCCAACGGCTCGTCATCCGTAAAGAGCATGCTTAGGGAGCTGGCCTGCCCCCGGGCATGGGTAGGCGGACTTAACCGTTTTATGATTCCAAATTCATTTGTAGAGGAAAGCGAATAGTTTATTGTTCGTGAAGAGCATGCCTAACATCTCACCGGTTCGTGTTACATGGGTAAACAAACATAACCATTCACAATTCAAAGCCGAAAAAAGTAAACTTTTCATTAATAACCAAAGAGGTGATGGTGTATCGTCGGTAAAGAGCATGCCTAGGGATTATAACAGCTCTCGTGTATGGGTATACCGACTCAACCATCTTACAACCGTGACAATTAAAATAACCAAAAGGAAGGATACATCCAAAGGACCAATGTCCTTAAAGACAATGCCATGGGCTGAAGCCCAAATAACCGAGCCTAGAAAGCCATAAGTGAGGAGCGCCTTATTTGAAAATCATAATATCCTATAGCCAAGAAAACCAAAGAAAACATAACTACAGCCTAAGCATCAAAGGCCGGAGAACCAAGATCCGAATCCATGAAGCCGAAAGAACAAAATCCACAGTGCTAGAAAGTCCAAAGCCGCAAGTCACAAGATACCGATGTCATAGAGACTTGCATCCCAGACATCAGAGCCAGAAAAGGGTTAATTGATGATAATGCCCTTGCGACCATTGTTGGTCCCGGGCATATCCTGATTCCCAGCCTTAGTCCGAACAAACCGCGCTAGAAGTCCGTGCCAGATACGCTCTTCTACCATGTCCCTAAGATGTCGACAATCGTTCGTATGATGGCCAGGGAAGCTGTGAAATTCGCAATACTGATCGGAATCCCTTTTTTTGGGTTAGGCCCCTGAAGGGAGGCAGTCTGAAAGGATGATGGGGATGAACCTCTCGAAAGATCTCCTCGAGGGTATGAGTAAGCTCTGAGTAAGACGAGAACTTGGGTTTCCCCCGAGTTCTATTGGGATTACTTCCCGAGAGGGGTTCCTTAGCGGTAGCAGGAATCTTAGTCTTTCCAGAGTCGGGCGGTTTACCGTCCATAGCCGCATTATCTTCGAGGTTTTTTTTGTTGTTAGCCTTCGCATCCTATTCCCGAATGAATCTTTCAGCTTCGAAATAGAACTAGCCAAGGTCCCTTTGTGGGTCCTAAAGTAGTGAAGTCCTGAATTCAGACTTATCTAGAACACCGGATACTGCGGCCATTAAAACCATAGAGGGGTTAGGTCTCTCGACCGAAGCCACCGCAGCATTGAACCGTTTAAGAATTTCCGCAGGGTCTCGCCGGACTTCTTCTTAATGCCGTTTAGAGTCATGACGCTTTTCGGGCGAGCTATGTTGACTCTAAATTGTTCCACGAATCGGGTAATTAAAGCATTCCAAGAAGTGGCGGTGTCCGACTCCAGCTGCTTGTACCACATCGCAGTTATGTCTGTTAAGAAGAGCGAAAAGCACTTGGCTATGACATTTTCCGAAGCTGAGAGAACTTCCATATATCGAACGTATCTCATGAGGTGAGCGGTCGGGTCTTTGCGACCATCATAGAGATCCAACACTGGTAGCTTAAAATCATGTGGGTTACGAGAGGTCCTGATATCCAAAGAAAGCGGACTGCGAGTCACATAATCCATGTCTGTAGAAGAAGCACCGCCTCGAGTGTACCGACGGATGACATCCGCGATCTCTGACCCATTTCTGAAAGCAAGCAGTTGATTTAGACTGTCAAAAGCGGCACTGGTACCCCCAGTGTTCAAGTCCAAGTTGGGAATCGGTTGGTCGAGGAGAAAGTCTGGTTGGATTCCGACTTGAGGGGCCACATCGGGCATAATCCTAACTTCCGGAACCGTGGGAGCACTACCATCTAAAGCTGCGCGCACCGGCGCTTGAGCAACATTTCCCACTGCAGAGCCCGTTGTCCGACCAAAGTGTCACGGGCTGGAGCGGCGTCGAGGTTTGGGTTGCCCCCGAGTGTAGCGGGACCGGCACCGTTTCGAGGAGCGGCGTCAGCCTGCTGATTAGTTTGCGGGGTTGCCCCCAAGTCCCGAGTCGCAGGCGGAGGAACATTGGTACTAGTTTCAATAATATCTGTCTGGTCAGTCGGCCTTGAAGTGTTCCTTATCATGTCTTCAATACAAGCGAGGAAGGTATTGAAAGCATCTTTCTGTTGCTCGAGTCGAGCATTCAAATCCGTAGCTAAGTTTTTAATCATTCCATCGACGTCCTCTCGAGTAACATAGCATAACTATCTTTGTGAATGTCCAAGTGTTGATGGAAAACATGTATGTCATGTTTTAATTATCAATGCCATGTCCAATGGCCAAGAAGAAAGAATTGGAAACCATTAATGAGTGTTTGGAGCTCTAGAAGTTCAAAAATTCCAAGAAAGAAGAATCCCAACCACAACAAATTATCATAACAGAAGGTAGGAAAAAATTAAAAGATATGACCTTTGCGATCTGAGTACCAATTGAATAAACTTAGCTGCTTTTAATCTCTTTTTCACATCAAGATAACTTGATGGTATTTATAGGAGGGAGGTTAGGTGGGAGTAGGTGAGCAACGGGGCCCACCAACCGAATTTTCGTATCCCATTGTAAAGAAGGGAGTCAAAATTCCTTGAAACACAAGGGATTCGAAATTCCCTGAAACAGGGATTCGAAATTCCGAATCAGGGGATTCGAATTTCCCCGAAATAGGGGATTCGAAATGTACATAACTGATTGTTTTGAGGATGAAAATGAGTGGATGTCTTCGACCGGATCGCTTTGTGTTTTCTAACGATGTTCTTCATGCTTGAGCGCGTTGCTAATCAAATACTTGAAGTGTGACGGCTTCGACCAAAAAGTGTGTTAACAAGGGGATTTTCACTTAAAGAGCTTCTTTGTTTAAGATAATAAGTTTTAAGGACATCACCTTTGAAAAATTAATTTCAAAGACAATTTACAAGAAGAAGAAAATATTATTTTCAGTTATATAGAAATAATGATAAATGAATTTATCATTCTCCAGTATAACTTAAAAAGACAAATGAATTTATCTTTTTCATGTGAATTGTCCTTAATACTAATTATTAATTATTCAGAAGTGTTGTCCTAAAAATTTATTACCTAAAAATAAGATGTACTTCAGCCTAATTTCCACATTCGTAATATGCGACCTTAGAGCACACATCAACAAAACCCATACATAATAGATAGAAATTATTTGAACGCAAAAGGTGTTATCTAGAAAATGTACCGCTCCAAAACATAAAAATTGAAGTCATTCTATAGGAAACCGTCATGTTAATTAATGTACAAAAACTACATTCTTATTTGACTAAGATATCTGTATAGTACATTCGTAAAATGTAAAATAGGAATAACATTATTGAACGAATTAACCCTGTTGATTATTTCTCCAAATGCAAGAGAAGAACGACCTTGACTTTCACTCAAATCTCTAATCTTAAAATCCTTGTTTATTTACACTGAAATGTAGAATGTTATATCAAGAATAGAGATTTCTGAAACAATTGCTAGCAAAATATTTTTAAATATAAGAATATGTGAAATTAAAAAGGATGAATAGAAATCATAATACCAACAATCACATTATGCCTAAATTGGTATATAAAAATTATTCAAGCCATTTGGAACTAGATCTAAAGTAGAATATATTTCCAAAATTAATAGAACGAATACTAAGAGTAAATTTTTAGTGAATCAATATGCAAAACACAAATTAATTAGTAATACAAACAAATGTATCACATTTGAATTAATAAAATTCAAATTACAAAATAAATAAAGAAAACAAGCAATGAATTAATAAATCAAATTATAAATGTAAGTTTTTTTTAGAATCACTACGGAAGACATGAAAAAAACATGGGAGACAAATAAGGTAAAAAATGTAATAGGGCAAAATGGAAAATAACATTGTATAGTTACATGTTTAGGAATAAAAAAAAGCACCGAGCCCTAAATGCTTCGAGTTCAATGGAACAACAATGCATCAGAAAGCATATTTGTCAATAATATAGATAAATAAGGCTGCAAAGGAAAAGCATGACTGAAAAGCATATAAGAAGTCGGTAAAATTACATAGAAGCACAAAGATACGTTTCAAAAATAAAATTCAATTACATAGAAGCACAAAGATACGTTTCAAAAATAAAATTCCTATGGACAACCAAAATATGAAAAAGAACAATAAAATGAATTTCAAAAATCCTATTCACGTATAAATTATAAATGATGGGTTCAAAATTACTTGAATCGTTATCATACGTAAACACAAAGATGTAAAATTGCAAAAGAAGTAGAAAAGTACTGCATGTATAGAAAAGAGAAGGAGGTTTGGGTGGTCTCTATGATCCACCATTAATTTTGATCGGCTAGGGTTTTTGAGAAAAAAGGAGAACTGTACGCTTATCTTAGAAATTAGATAATTGGAATGGAAGTAAACTGAAAACAAACAAAAAATATACGATTGTAATTTTAGAAATTATATACGTGGATGTAACGCTTTCATTAAATAACATCTATTAGTGTAACGTTAAATTTAAAATATTATTTTTAGTGAGAAAACAGAATGCAAAGAGATAGGTATTCTCTGCTATAGGTAATATAGGATGAAAAGTGTTATTGTGTTCCTTATGGCACATGTAATGGTTGCAGGAATTACACAAATGATCCCCTTGAATTATACCTATTTTTTATATTATAAGGACAGATAAGGTAATGGAATTAATTTTTTTGTCCTTTAGTGTATAAATACGATCCATAATATGCAACCTCAAGGCATGCATTAACAAAACCCATATAGAGTAGATATAAATTATTTGAAAGTAAAAGGTGTTACTTAGAAAATGTCCTTTGTAACGATCCAAAATTTCTGATATTTTTAAAATTCGAGTTTTTAAGAATCTGAAATAACCACGCACGGTTCTGGATACATACACTTATTTTTAAATACGATTTCAAAAAGTATAACAATCCGATAAGTTATTAAATCAGTTTTATACACTTATCAATTCAAACAATTTTGAGAATTTGACATTGTTCACCGATATCGTAAATTTTGATATTTTCTGATAGTATTTTGAATACGACTTATGTAATAGTTAAAATAAGATTGTTGGATTTTTTTAAAATGATAACTAAAAAGAATATTTTGAAAATCGGTAATTTAGTGCTATTTTAAAAGCTGCCAATAAGAACATTTTGCAAACGGTCTCGAAATTCAACAAAACCAGGACCATTAGAACCGTATCTGAAAAACATAGCAGAGTTTCAAATTTCGTAACAATCGGGATTAGTATGTGATCATACAAGTAGGAAATGCGTAGATAAATTTTAAAGGAAATTGATTTAAAACGATTGAATTAATTAGTTTTGAGCCCATATTTAATATTTAAAATATAATAAAAATAAAACACATTTGTCTACTGTTGTGTAAATGTTTTTAGAACATAAATTTATTTCCATAAGCATTGATATGTCATTATACAACATTTACTAGTGTTAAGCTTGGTTAAACTAGCTTAAAATAACACATTAGCTAGAGAGTGTGTTTCTTTTGAGGTGTCACCACCCTAACAACTCATTTGTGTTTGTTTTGAGTTGTCACCCCCATCCTCCTAGATCACCGACACCTCAATGATACAAGGCCACTTCCTTTTGCCTATAAAAGGAAGCATTCTTCCTTCCTTAATTCACTTTCTTTCTCTCCACTTTCTTACTCTCTCTCCCCCTTCCTTGCTCCGCCGCCTACCCCCATAGCCCACCACCGTGCTGCCACCACCCCCACCGCCACCACCACCCCTCCGGCCAGCGTAGCCCCACTCGTGGGCCCCCTCCTCTCTAAAAAGCTCCACCGCCCTTTAAAACTCCAAAACCCACACCCCTTCTTCATTTGCACCCAAACCCGCCACCCCCTTCACCACCCGCCATGGACCCCACCCAACACCACCACCGTGCGCAGCCCAGATCAGCGGGCCCCACCTCCAAAAACCTAAGCCCCGTTTGTCTATAACTCCGCTCCGTTAACTCCTCGAACCAAAAACATACCTGCTTATATACCTGTTAAATTCTAGAACCACATAGCATCGAACCTCTGTCCAAATTATTTTCAGGAAATTCCGATGACGCCGAAAGACTGTTGAAATCATCCGGAATAGCTAGGACTTCCTACAAATAAAGCTAGGAGGAGTGGAATACTAGGTGAGAACCTTTGAACATAAAAGAGCTAATTAAATATTGGTTATAGTTGTGAACTCGTTTAAATTGGTTAATCACTTTTAATGAACAATATAGGTTCATGGTGTGGTTTGATAATGGTTGGTATGATTTAATGATATGTGGTGTGGAAAAGATTCGATTTTTAAGTGAAGTTTATATGGTCACTTAAGTATATGACACATAAAACTGATAACGTTGACATTGAAATAGGTTTGAACCTTAAATGGTTATGGAATGGGAAATTAACTTGATATTGGTTATTGGATATAGGTATGAACTCCATTTGGTATTGAATACTTATGTTGATTGATGATTGTGTATTGTGGTTAATCTGTTGATTGACAAAAGCATATAAGCGTTAGTTTAATGCTTATATGTTATTAACTATGTCACGATATGTTTGAATGAATTTTATCATGATTGTTGATAATATGATATGTGATTACCATGGTTAAATATGGCCAAAAAGTATGATTATTGGTTCATTGGTTAAGTCTTCATTCATTAAAACAATTTTAATGAATATTTTATAATATAATAATGGACGAAAAATAAGTCCAAAATTGATATTTGATTTTTCATGGAAGTGAAATTAAAGTCATTTCGATTAACTTTTGCAAAAGAAAGAAATGATTTTGGAAAAATTAAAAGCACGTTATGGCATGTCGAAGTTTTTATTTAAAAATGAATAGTAACAAGGAAAAAGTGAAGTTCAGTTAGGGACCTAGGGTATTTGGGAAATGTTTTAAAAAGAATTCCTTTTCAAAATTATCTTATTTATTTTTATAATGGACCTCAAGAAAGTTTGGATCCAAACGGACAAGTTTTAAAAAATAATATTATTTTAATAATAAAATAATATTATAATATTCATTTAATGGAATATTTGAATTTTGGGTAGAAAATTGAAATATAGTTTCCGAAAATTATTATATATATTATATAATTAATAAATTATTTTAGAAGCAATTCGATTGGATTTATAATATAAATCGAAGTTTGGTCAGAATAGAACTCCTCGCACAGCGACAGTACGGGAATTTCGACCATTGACTTCAAACTAACGTACCGGAAGATCCGACCATTGAATTTTCCGAAAACGAAAAACGTTTGGTTCGAAATGAAAAGACCTTTCCAATGATATGTAAAGTTTTAAAATCCAAATGTTAGATTTTGAGATAAGTTCAAATCAATTTTGAATAAAAACAGTGTTAGTGTCGTTAATGACCCGAAAACGGATTTAAAGAAAAGAGCTATTTTTAAATTAATAAAAATATGAAAAAATTATATAAATCATGATAAATGATTTCAAAGCGATTTAGAAAAGAAATATGAAGTTTCGAGCTATATTTTTGGATATTTGTGTTTTCAACCTAACTGACTGAAAACAGTAAAACGACGTTTTGAAGAATTTAAGTTAAATGAACTAAAATTTTAAATATTAGTTTATTTAATTTGATTGGGATTATTCATCAAGTGTTTGGTGTTAATTCCGTAGACGGGACTCATACTATTCGTGGAATTTGAAAGGTGGATACACTGTTACCCTGCTCATAGTATTTGTTGAATGTGCGAAGTTGATATTGGATATGAGCTGATACGATTTCTTTCTAAATCATATATGTAATATTAACTGTTTTGGGTTGTTGTGGACGATGTCTTGAATAACATCATTTTTAACCCAACAAGTAGAGTTAATTTGTTATAAAAAATAACATTGTTTTGAAAGACGTGTTTTGATATATCTTTTGAGTAAGATGGAAGTTTTTCGAATTTAATTAATCAGATTTGGATAGAAATGATCTTTCGGATATTTGGTATTGATTACCGTTGTGTAGACGTTTATTATTTGAGGAATTTAAAAGATATTTATATCGTTATTCCATTTATAATATTTGTTGATTACGAGAATTGGTGTTGAAAATAAGTTGATGTAATTCTGTTTGATTTCTTATATTTAATATTAATTGATTTTGGGTTTGTCGTGAATAGTGCCTTCAATAACATTGTTCTTCAACCTAGTTAAAGATGAAGAGTATGGAATAAAGATTAATGAAGTTTTCCAATTAATAAATCAAATTGGAATTGGATGGGAATCGATTTGGTGATAATCGAGATGAGTCTCTGTGGATGAAGACATTTACTATTTATGGAATTTAAAAGGCTTTGTCGTTATTCCGTTTATAGTATTAGTCCGATACGGGAATTTATATCAATTATAAACTGATATGATTTCCGTGAAGATTTCATTTAAAATGAAAGAATGATTTTGGGTTTGTCGTAGATGGTGTTTTAAATAACATTTGTTCTTTAACCCATTTAAAGGAGAATATGAATTTCTTGAGATTAGTTGAAATGGAATCTTTATTTAAATTGAATATAAAGATTTAAAGAAAGAAGTTAGAACTCGATGGTTTATCGTTGAGTCGGGTAATTCTGATGTAGGTTTAGGCTTTCGGGATCATACACTTGATAAAATATCCTCTTGACGTTGTGCAATCGAGAATCAATTATGGTTAATGAATGGTTTCCTCTAACGATATAAATAAGAAATCACAAGTACAATTTTGCCCCAAAGATATGATTTAGGAAAGTTAAAAGTGATATACCATTATGATGGTTAATGAATAATTTGGATTTGAGTAAGCGTGTTTTCACGAAATGACAAGATTTAATCTTTAATTAGATTTGAAATGAAAGAAGGTAATTAAACTTACCTAAATACGAGTGCTATTAGATATCAAGTACCACTAATTTTGCTCCATGGAATGAATAGTATGGGAATGGGATAACAATTTGAGGAATTACCTTTTTGTAAGATTCGATAATCCCAATAAGGCTTAGAAACCTTGATTTAAGTTGAATTAGTGAAAAGAGATTTTATAATCTTTGGAAATGATTTCCAAGGAAAGATTTAAACAATAGTTTAAAGGATAAATCTTTGATAAGATTTAAGGGAGTAATTCTCAATGTAAAAAATGATTTGAGTAAATGATTATTTCGAAATGGAATAAGACTCATGATATGTTTATATATCAATTTGTCTTAAAGATGCGCTAGTTATTTCAGAAACCCAGTGTTTCGACTCATTCTGGATAACTATACGACGAGTATTGAAGAAACTTAAAGACGGTGATTGAAGACCGGAGACCTTCACATCGTATGGATTATTGTTGATGTCTCGATTGGGGTGTACACCCAAGACGAGATTATAAGTGGCGGTCGTCCAAACGTGCCTTGAGATTGACCAGATATGCAAGGGCCTCTCTCCTTAATTGGACGAGGAATAAGGTGTCTTCGGTTTCCTTCGGACTCAGAACGGACTTGTAAATGGATGTGTGTCTGAGGTTACAACATAACCAATTGGTTTCAATTGATGTTATATCAGTTGGTGACGGATAATTTATTCTCTTAGCTTAACACCTTCATCTGGGACTTATGTACCCAGAGGGTTATATATTAATAGACACCGATTATATGTTGTAAATTGACAATGTGACACGCTAAGTGCTGAGCCGATCAAAGCTTCTTGTTGAAAAGTAGAACTTTGTGGATGATGATCAAAGCATGGTTGATATAGCGTAGCTTTGTGTTGAAACGTGATTGTAGAGCCTCATAACCCGTGAATGGCCGAAAACACGGTGATAAACTGTTGAGTAAGGACATACGTTTCCTTCTAGCTAAAAGTGATGTCATGATATGAAGCCCAGGCAGGTTATACTTATGTGGATGATGGATTGAGACACCCCAGATGATGGTCAAATATGACCAAAATGACGGTCGAATATGATCAGGGAACGTTATGTTCAGGAGTAACCCGAACTCACCGTGAATTGGTGGGCCGGCTCTGTCGATCTGAAGGATCACATGCGTGTGAGTCCTGAACATCTTGCTAGAGATGATCCGAATGGTTAAGGAAGATCCTTTGTCTTGGTTATTGATGGAATCCAACTTCTAATACGAGCTTACGTTTTCTTTTGTACCCTAATAGCCAACATAATGGGATTGGGCATTATGCGAACTAAGACTGATACATTTACTTTCGAAAGTGATTTCGCCACTATGCACTAGTAATAATAAAAAAGAATTTGTGTATCAAGCATGTTTGACTATTATAAAGTAAACTTTTTCCTCCGGTTTGTGTTGCATTGTGTGACGGGCCTTGAGACTTATAATAGCTTATTGCGAGTTGTTTACGACTGGTATTCATGTGAAGAAAACATGTCCCGTGTTATACGGCGTGGTCCTATGATTTACTCAACTTTAAAATAAAGAATAATAACTGTTTTAGTTCTCACACCAGTCCCATGACTGATCCGGAGTTTATTGTTTCCCACCTAAACTCTGGGTGCTCATGTTTCCCACACGGGCAGCTAGTAGCTTTGGTTTGCAGATTATTTTATAGAGTAGGTGTTGGATTGAAGCTAAAGCTGTGTCCAAAGCGTTTATTTCTTTCGCTGAGTTTATGTTTTCCTTTATATACATGTTACACTCTGATGTAGTTATTTCCGTTGTGCGATGTATTTATTATTGTACTCTAATGTAATATTGTAATGATATTAATGAAAAAGTTGTTTTGTTCAGTTCTTATAAGTTGTAACCCCAAGCGATACGTCTTATTGATCGGTTTAAGTTGGTCTAGCGATCGGTTTGAACCGGGCAGCAGGACGGGTCGTCACACCCTCAAAATTACGAGAAAATAGCATTTTATTCTCAAAATTATAAGAGCATAGGAAATCAAGTGACATAGATTGAATTTATTATACAATGAAATAAATGAGTGACTTAAATTAGTGTGCAAAATGAATGCTACAAAACAAGGGTGTTGTGAAGCACGCCAATATGCATGTATGTATGTATAAAGAGAAGTCAATGAATATGATTCCCCCAGTATTTTTTTAAATTTTGAAAATACCATCATTCATCAACGGATCTCAGTGTCACTTTGTAACCTTCTTTACTATATCATTTTCGATTAACCATCAACGGAATTTTACTATTAATTTACCATCGACATCACTAACAAAACAATTTGAAATAAAAGTGGTGTGACAACTAATTTTTTTTTGGCATTCAAAGCATACATCCATCCACTCCTTTTTTTAATTAAATAAAAAGTAAATATTTGGCTATTAGTTGCACGTACGTATGGTTTATACCATGGCTTAAGTTTCAGACGGTACCTCGAAATTTCAGAGGAACCATACCGGTGTCGTTGGCAGAAGAACCGAAATTAATTCAAAACTTTGGTTTCGGGTCTATGTATATTAAAAATAAAATAAAAGATCGACCTCAATAACGAAATCGAAATAGAATTTACGTGGAGAAAGATCGAAACCAATTTCTCATCCTCAGCAAAATCGACTTTGAAACATGCGACAATGAAGATGGAGCAAGATCCTCAGTGAGGTTTACCTTCTTCGTGTTTTTGTTTAGATTGTTTTCTTTCTTTTCGGTTTTGCTTAGGTTTTGCTCAACATTGAATTTGAGCAACAGGCCCGACGAAAATTTCATCAGCAAATTTTACCCTTTTTACAATCGTTGTGATGTGTTTGTGCGTTTGGTGTATTTGGGCTGCATACAATTAAATTTAGTCTTGTGCTGAAATGGGCAGTATTGGATTTGGGCTAGCCACTATATTGCCTTGGGTTGAAATTAGTTTAATTCCCTTAGGTTAACTATTTTGTCTTTAATTATATTTATGTTGAATAGGCTGAAATTTTTTATTTCGGATTTTAGTAATATTTGTGTAGCGTTAAGTTTTAATTTAGTAAATTTTTAAGTTTAATCGGTTAGAGTTTAGTGTAATTTGATCCAATTGTTAAGCTTAGTTTGATTCAATAGTTACAACATTTTTATTTGTTAAGAAAATTGAAAAGTGGACCAAAACCAATATCAGAACTTTTGAAATTTCCGAAATCGTCTGAAACTACTAAAATTTCAAATGGTTGAAGCCGAAACAGAATTCTTGAACCTTGGTTTATACTAGTATATGTGTATGTTTGTCTGTGTGATGTTTTTTTACACACGTGCATAAAATATGAAAATTTACTAATAGCATGGTAAAAAAATATTGAAATATCTTTCAGTCTCGTCTGTATACAATTTCAAATTATATTAGTTTTTCTGTGACAACTAATAAAAAAAAGGTCAAACTATAAAGTCATATCTAATTAAATGAACAATGGTCATTAACTTCAATTATATAACTAGCATTGTGAATTGTGTAAAAATATCTGTAATTACATTTTCAGCTCCGTCGTATATGGTGCCAATATTGAAAAAAGGAGAAATGACAATCACTACAACTAAGGGCGGATCAACCTAAATTTTTTTGTGTGTGTATTGTGGGGGTTTCGGGGAACAGGGGAGGGGATTCCCACTAATCTAACATGGTTATCTAGCCTAAACACAATTTTTAAAGCACCTATTTCATGGTTCATATACATGGTGAGACTTGTAGAAAGGACTAAGGTCCATCTGCTTTGAACTTCGATTGTGTATTCAATATAGACTTCAACATGCATAGAAGATGAAGTGGATGTAGAAAAATCAATATTACACCAAATGAGAGAATGCAAATAGGGTGATAGTCATGTTTTTGATATCTTCCAATTGGAAAACAAAAGAAGTCATTAACAAATTTATATGTAAAACCAATTTTCAATAGTACATGTAAAACAGTTTTCAGAAAAGGTTTTCAAAAATCCTAGATCAAACACACTTCAATTGTTACTGAAATCAAAACCGAGAATTGAAAAACCAACCAAGGCCTAAATGTATTGAAGGTCTGAACAAACAAAATAATAACCATCAAAGCTAACTTGCTCCAGACTTAAATAATGAACTGGGAATATCAAACCTTGATCCCTTTGCTTTATGTTCAATCTCCACAATTTGGTCCAGACGTAAGAATAATGCATACAAAGTTATTCTCTCAGTTTTACGGAAGTTTATTATGCACCAAATTTGCTCGATTTTGGCAACCGTGGAAAGACAAAAATCAAAGTCTTTAAATGACTCAGTAGTAGAGCAAAGCAAAGCAAAAGGTCATGGCAACCGTGGAAAGACACCCGAATTTGCTTGATTTGGTAAATTTTAACATGAATATTTGCTTTTTCTGTCAAATTTGAAAACTGTTAACCTTGCTATTTATCTCTAAAATCCACATGTACACCTTACCGCTAATACAATATGTGTGAAGCATCGTAATATGAATCATGCTATGATGTCAGTAATTGACATTTAAGCCTTTTAATTTCAACCTGTAACATTTACCTTCCGCTAATGGATCTTGTGTCGCTTATAGAATTATTACATCTCGCAAACAGAGAGCATACATTTTTTTTTTTTTTTAGCTCATCTCTATTTTGTCTCTTAGGTGTGCAACGTCTACCATTTGTATTAACTAATTTATGTTGCACATGCAAAATGTGTGTGCCATGCACAGACTATTTTGTTTTGCACACGAAATGATTATATTTCTTACCTTGTCAATGTTCTACAATCCTGAGTGTCACTAAGGAATGGAACAATCAACTGTCTAGAGTTCATACAATGAATATTTAAGATTCATTGCAAAATTATGATACCGAAATAGGAAATACTTATTTCAGGTTTAGCAAAACCGAAATAGGAAATACGAGATGATTATATTTCTTACCTTGTCAATGTTCTACTATCTTGTGTGTCACTAAGGAATGGTACAACCAACTGTTTAGAGTTCATACAATAAATTTTTGAGATCCATTGCAAAATTATGATACCGAAATAGGAAATACTTATTTCAGGTTTAGCAAAACCTTTATGAGGATTTCTAACATCTAAAAGAAATGTTGTTCTACAATGTTATGTACTGTGAAGCTTAATTCTATTTGTCGATGCAAGAGGACTGTTGAGCAAGGCAAGTATTTAAAGTAAAGGAAACTGAACAGACAAATTATTCATATTCAAAATCGCATATACAAATTATATTTCTGAAAAAGCTTCCATGCAACGCAAATAACACTTATAAACAAAAGCATATTCACTGGCAATGTTAGTTGAATCCCGTTCATAAAAATTTGACAAAGGCAGCTACTTACATTAGCTTAGAGATTTGATTTAAGCTAGATTTACAAATGAAACTCCCACTTCAAACTTGTTATTTAATGGCCCATGCATGAAAAGAAGAAGGCAACTACATTTGTGTTAGAAAGATATACATTTGCTGAATTATTGAGCTTAATCATATAATCTGATGCAACTATGCAAGTTAGTTCGTAAAGCTACATGCCACTGTGACAAAATAACCATGAGTGATAATTATTTGCTACAGATTTGAACAAACAAATCAAAAAATTAATTGCACATTACATTAGTATCTGTCTATTTTACTGCATACACAAATCCTCTGAGATAAACAGGATGCTGAAGCTACCTGTCTAGCTAATCACTTTTGTTTTCTATTAGAGAGATCAATGTATGGAAAGGGGAAGATTTTATAGTCTCAAACCAAAAATTTCAATGAATACCGGATGGAATTCCGCTTACACAAAAGAGATATATAAACCAAAAATTCTAATCATGATAATCAAGTACAGATAAGGTTAAAATCATACATTATAACAAAATTATAAATTAATTAAGAACAAATTCATACCATTGGCAAACATTTAACTCCTAAATTTCTCGGAGGAGGTGTAACTTCAACAACTTGATAAGGATAAAACTGCTCTTTATTTTTATCCTTCTTTCTACAATTTATTTCTAATCTGCCACCATGCTTTACATAATCAAAAACACAAAAAATAGTTACCATAATTAGCTCAAGATCAAAATCCCATTTGACTTAAGCGGTGTATTTGAAGAGATAGCTCACCTTGTGGTTGTAATTAATTAAAGAGCCTGAGACCATTGCCATCGCTTCCCCTCTTCCTCCGATAGTCTGATTGCTTTAATAAATCCGGTGGTTATATTCCCAATATTTTAATCTTAGCTGATTTTGTGATTACAAATCGTACAGCTCAGCCAATGAGAAAATTACCGTATCTCGAGCATTTAGTTTCCAGTGTTGGACGCATCAAACGCGTGCAGCACACACTGAACAAATTGGCTTGTTTCTTCAATGGAGCACGACTGCACAAGCACAACAAACCTTTGACGTTCCTTGATACACCACTTAACCCAACTGAACATGTATTATTTTCTGAATAATATAAGACTAATCTCTTTTAGATCCAAATGAATCAATATCTTTCAACAATCATTATTTGATGTTGTCAGCCCTTGGATCTACCTAGTAGAAGATAATATTTGACAAAATTTTGAATAAACTTTTAGTACATTATACAATAAAACAAATACTACTTAAATACCCCTTTTAAAATCGTAAATGCATTACCCATTTAACTTGAATATCTCGTTAAAATACCCGCTAAAATGGCTTGTTAACGTCACGCTCAAACACAATCTAATTGAGCTGAAAATTACTGGGCTTTTGACATCCCATTCTCCTTGTATTATTCTATATTTGAATTTTTAAACTTTTTCTAACAACCAATACTTTAAACAGTTAATGCAAATATGTAATATGGATGCCGAATTCACCACATTATACATATACACACACACACACACACAAAAGGAGGGTTTCAAGGAATCCCTGTTTTGCAGCACTCATTTAGCACTCCTACTGTACCGTAAGCTACAACATTCTAAATCCAACAAAAATTTGTTGATGTTCAATCCACATATATATTATCATATATCCAAAATTTGAGCTCGTTTTGACATTTGTAACATTTTCAAAATCTTAGATCAGTTATTCACGGTTTAGACATTTATTCGAACTATTAAATTTAAACATCAAACATATTATTCTACGAATGTCGGAACGAGCTCGAATTTTGGATAAATGATATAGATACGGTAAGGGTGCAGCAAAACAAGAATGCCTTGGAATGCTCCTCTCTCTCTCTCTCTCTCTCTCTCTCTATATATATATATATATATATATATATATATATATATATATATATATATATATATATATATATATATTGGTGTAACGTCCCGCATTTTTATCGGTTTATATTTGAATATTTAAATCAGTTTATATACTGAATTCAGAATATAAATGGAGTTTATATTAATTTTATCGAAGTTTGAAAACATATAAATAAATAAATAATTAAACGAGCTCGAAATGACGCGGTAGTTTGTAATATTCAGTTTTGAACTTCAGTTAGTGTACAGAATTCGTTATAAATCGGAATTCGCTGAAACAAGAAATATTTGAATCTGTTGAACAATAATTTTGTAATGAAAGAGAAAATTCAGAATTTCGTATTTTATATTGAGAGTTATGGCCAAATCAAATTTTTGAATAGTAGCTATGAAATCGTTTATAAGCCGTAATGATTTATTTAATTAAATAAAACAATTTTAAATCAGTTGAATATTATTTTAACTTGATATCGAGATTTAAATTCGTATTATTTCAGTTTGGAAGTTGTATAAATTCGATTTGTAAAAAAAATATGATAATAATTTATTTATTATTATTGGATCAATTTATATTAAATTAAATTAAATTTTAAACCGTCATTTAATTTAATATCGTTTGTATAGGGTCGAATTGGACCGTGGAAACTGTTCCCATGTGTTCAGAATAGTGGTTGAACCCTAGGAATGTCTTTTGCCGCGTTCAAATAGGGGTTCAATATCGTAGGATATTTTAATTTAAGGCACCGCGGTAAATAAATTAAAATTAAATTAAAATATAAATAAAATTTTAGTAAAAAAATAGGAGACGACCTATATATCTTAACATAGCTATGCTGTAAGTTATTTCCCGTCCTCTCTTTTCACCTTCACGTCCGATTTCTTTTCATTCTCCCTGAAATCTCAAAGATGGTACGCTGCAAACCTCTCTTCAACTGCAAGCCTATTCTTTTATTGGAAATATCATCTGAAATCTATCTGTAGGCTCAGCGTCTTCTTCTTTCATTCAAGTACGAATGTAGTTCCTTCCACGCCAAGCTTCATAGCCATTGTACGCTATGACTTAAACCTATTTGTACCAATCGATACTGATGTTGTTCCTATCCTTCTCCTGTTCGCTTCTATAAATTGAGCGTTGCCTTCCATTTTTCTTCAAAAACGAAACCAGCGAGAAACAATTCCACTCATTACTTCGCTCTCTTTCTTTTCTAGTCACTGAAATCCCTAATCGAAACCAATTCAAAGTATTTCCTCTTTTTCTTCTTTTTACAATCATTCACGAAATCATTTCCGACAAATAACAAAATAAATTGTAAATAGAAATTGCAAGTCACTCTCAGCATCGTGATAAAACCCACCGTGTTCGGTGAAGCTCGATAAGGTGCTAAAATTGTTCGGAAGGGTGCGATAGTCGTTCGAATGGGAAGCAACAAAGAATTGGACGTTGTATTCATCGCGATTGAGTAACGCATTCAAATGAGAGGGTTTCAATACTGAGTTGAACTGGGGATCCGATTGGAACGGTGCTCGTACTCGAGTGATTTGGGGATAAGGGACATGAGCGTACGATGTTCTGGTGATTGAACAGTGGAGATTTGGAAGCTCGAAATTGGAGGAACGGAACACCGCGAATTGGAAGAAGGCCATTTTGATTTCGGGAAGGTGGAATACCAGTGCGATAATGGTTCCGGTGGTATTCAATAGGGTTGTTGAGCGATGGATGTTGGAAGTATAGAGCGAGCGTTGGATGTAAAACTGGGATATGCGAGATGACTGGGAGGATTGGGTTTGGCAAAAGGAGTTTGATCTGTTTTTGTGTGCGCAGTAAGGATTTTGGATCTGCAGTTGAATGAAATAGGGAAGTTTGGGTCTGTTCTTCTTTTCGGAAGATGATGCGCATTTAACTGGTAATGGAACTGTCAATGGAGAGTATTCTGGGCAGTTGAAATTGTGATGTTTGCAGTAATGATCAGGGGTTGATCCGGCGAAATTGATTAAGGGATGATGGCAGTTTTTGGAGTCAGTCGGAGGTTTGTTTCGTGAATTGGTCGAGCATAAGGTATACAATTATTTTTAATTTAATTTAAAAATACATAAAATAATTTATTTATGTTGTAGTTAGATTTGAATAAATTAATAGTTAATCGTTAATTAAAAATAAATTGTAGGTGCTAGATAAATTAGTTCGAGACAATTCAAGTAGACGCGACGATACAGAATTTAATCAGATATTCGACAACGAGAAATCGAGGTGAGTTAAACTCACTCAGTTAAATTATTGGGAACTATTTTTAATAGTTCAAATTTATTTTATTGCTTGATGGTTGATAATTGATTGATATAAAGTAATTATAATATATAATAATATTATATAATATTGGTGATTGGTGATTGGATATTCCCTTACTACCATTAGCGGATGCCCGCAGTACCATTAGCGGATGATTTCCCTATGCGTCCCACAATATATATAGTGGATGACCTTGTATACCGCGATATCCTACCTCGAAATAGGATGGGTATTATTATTGTTGACTAACGTCTTTGATGCAGGAAAACAGGTTGGAGGAATCCAGCTAGATTCCTCACATTTAAATTATTTGTTTATTACATATATGCTGTTATATAATGTGGTTATAACCTATGACAGTTATAGTGTACTTGGATGTGTTAGAACACTGATTGTTGATTTTGGATATTTTAAATATCCTAAATAATAATATATTTATTTCAAAATAGAAATTGAAATAAAATAAGAATTTTAAAAGGAAATAGTTATTTCCAAATAAATTTGGTTATTTAGAATCCAAATTTAATAGATTTTAATATTATATATTTGTTTAAACCAAATATTTTGAAAGGCAATTTTAGAAGCGATATTTTAAGAAGTGGGATTATTATTATTATTTGAGAAATTGGGAAAATGTAAATTGTGTATGAATTTGGGAAAGAATAGAAACGAATGTAAAAAAAATATTTAATAGATTGAAATTTTCTAGTTACAAGGAAAATATAAAGAAGTTATATATCTCAACAATTAGAAGTTATAAATAGATTGAAACTCGAAGTTTCAAGTATAAAATCGAATTTGACCAAATGAGTCAAGTATGGATTTGTGTTGAGAAATATTATTCATGGGTGAGGTGAATAGACGTTAAAGCAAATAAGTTGAAAATAGAAATTCGTTAGGAAGAGGTTTTAAATTTATAAATTCTAATTGAATTCAACTAGTAAAGACAATATGTATTTTATTAAAGAATTTATATAAGATTTTGGATAATGAATATTAATAGTAAGGAATTCACAAATAATATGTATATACATATATTTTGGCTATGGAATGCGGTTTATAGAAATGAAGCTAAACTAAGTTATAACTAAAATATAAAAGTATGTAAAGGAGATTTTATTTTCAAATGAAATATTTATTTAGTAACTAAATAATAAATATTATTGGACGACTTTTATTTTAACAAAAAAGACGAGAGGTTGATTTTGTAAGCGATGTTTATGAAGAAGGGAAATTATTCAGGAAATATAATATAAGTATGAAGATGAAAGGGAAATTGGGCTTGAAATCAGTATTGTTAATGGATTTGAATTTTCGAAGTTCAATGGGAATTATAAATTGGATTATATAAAGTAACTCTATAATTAGAAGTTATAATGGGATTGAAAACTTGAAATCTGATTTATGAAATCAAGTCTAGTATGGATTTGTATTGAAATTATTATTCACGACTTAGGTGAATAAATGAGAATAAAGTAGTAGTGAAAAATAGAAATTTATAAAGGGTTTTGTAATATTAAATTCTAATTGAATTTAGGTAGAATTAATTTGAATAATATAATATAGATTATATTAAAGAATCTTACATATGGTTTATAAATAGCAAATATTATTAGAATTTGCAAATGATAGGTAAATACGAATATTGGAGAATAGAAGTTATAAATAGAATGGAATGAAGTTTTAAACATGTATAAATGTTTATAAAAATTATTTATGGAATAAAGACTTGATATAGAACTTGGTTTATGAAGATTGAAATAGAATTGGATGATGAAAGTATATCACTATTAGAAAAATCCTGTTTCAGTTTAGAAATAAATATTTAGCATATGTTTTGCAAATCAAATCCGTAAAGTAATACTGAATAAAGATTGTAGTAATTTTAAGTTAAATTTTTGAACAGCCATAAATTTGAGATAAACACCTCATATAAAAATGGTAATTCTTGGAAATTCCCATTTAAAAACTTAGAAATGAAGTTAAGGGAAATTAGGAACTGACTGGGAATTTGTGAGTGGAATGGTTTTCTGAGTTTCAATCTGATATTGGTTTTGGCCTTCGGGATTGACACTTAGGGAATTATTCTCTTACTAGTTTACGGTTAGAGAATAATGACCGATGAGAAATACGTGCTAAAAGGGATTTTAAAATGAAAGGGGCTTTTGAATATGCCTATATATATAAATATATAAGAAGAAAATGAGTATTCCAATTATTGGAAAAATGGAGAAGTTTTGAATTAACGAACGATTAATCAAAAAGAGGATAAAGTAATGGAGAATATTAAAATAGTGAATTCAATTTTCTTTTATGGATGAATGGATGTTTTATTTGATAGTTAAATAACCGACTATCAAATTTGGCCAAAAACGATTGTTGATACGGAAAGACCGGGATCGAATTTATTCGAAAACCATTCCAAACCAACTAATATGTAACGTGAAAGATGCTGATTGAAGATGAAGGAACGAAGACCGTGGATCTTCAAAAGTGAAAGGACTACTTGTCGGAGTCTCTGGAGTCGCGCCCGGAAATATTCTAATAGTGACCCTGTCGTGATTGATATCGACGGATTGCAAGGACTACTCGCTACTGATCCATAGGGTGATTCCTAGGATGCTGTAGGAGAGTGCCTTCGGTTTATCCAGTCCTAGGACAACTTGTATGGACGAATGTCTGACAGAGTATTTCCAAAGGACCACGTACGTTAATTTCCTAAAACGTATTTCAGTTGATGGCGGGGAGGGGTACTTCTCTTAGCTTAACACTGGAATATTTTTGTGGACGTCAATTAGTGAAATCTGGTGGATTGACGATGTGGCATTCAAAGTGAATGATGGCCAGATGATCTAGAAATACGATTATAACCTCAAGCCTCACAACCGGGAAATGACAAAAATCGGGCAGGCAGCATGGCTATGTGGGTCGCACCCATTAGGGTGTATTTTCACCATCTAGAGAATGTTCATATTTGTTACTTCTTTTCTCTTCTGTATCTCCCGGGAATGGTTATGTTGCTAGCAACCGTAGGTGAAAATATATTCGATACACTCAAGAGAAATGAGTGGTCGGTCATGTGTGGGCCGGTTGCAAGACGTTCTTGTTGAACCCAGTGTATTCCCCTCTAGAGATACACTATCGACAGGTGGTCCCATACCTTGTCATAGTTGGAAGTCCAATCTCTAATAATCGCCCACGGTTTTGATTGTATACTATATATGTAGAGCGTGAGATGCAAGCGTTCTGCTAGATTGATATTTATTTGTATTTAGACAATATTATAATATCAGAAAAGATATTGATTTCAAAATGTTTTGGGTTATCGTAAGGTAAAAACCGTCCGTGTTTATGTGTGGTCTGGTCTTACGATTATCCTTTCTTTCGATATGATTTTTAACTTTAAAATCAAGATGGATGATACCAATAATTTAGTGGGTTTTTTCTCATACCGGTTCACCAGACTGACCTGTGGCATTTGAAATGCTCGGGTCAGACCGAGTTGGGTCTGACCGAGTTTACAGGTTCATGGTAAGATGGTATGGACTTCAGGAGACAAGATGGAGGAGTTCATACGTATCATATATTTAGATATTATTCCGCTGTGTTGAAAATGAAGACATACTGTTATAACTGTCCAGATTTATTGAATGGTCGTTGTACTCTGATGAATTGTAAGTATTATTTCAAATTTTCAACAAAGTGTTATTTTTGTATTATATTTTATTTCGCTGCAATGTGAGTTGTTCTTCTTCTTTTTCTTCTATTCTAATCTTTCTATCTTATCTTATCTCACCCTCTAACTTCTTTCTATAACATTCTGGATTTTCGGTACTCGAGTTTAGACACGGGATGTATTTGTGTCGAAAATTCGAGCATCGAATTTTCTGGTTCGTTACAATAGGCCCTTTGTTTCCACCTTTCTTTTATAATAAAATAAGATAGTGGAGGGAGAGAGAGAAAGCGGAGGGAGAAAAAAACTGGATGTGCGGTGGAAAACAGAGGGGGCAAAAGGGGTGGTAAACCGTTTGCGGTGCCATTGAATGCTCATTTATGTGTGTGTGTGTGTGTATATATATATATGTATGTATGTATGTATGTATGTGTGTGTGTGTTTTATTGTGACATCACACCCCGAGACTCACTCTAATAAAGAGCATTACTAAGTAATACTGTCTATTAGAGCGGAGAATAGGGCCGGTTAGGGACGACCATCCGTAATTTTGTATTGGACAAGTATTGTATATGTCGATTGGGTGTATAATTGTTTCTTTTTTTTATCTAAAGTGGATCGACATGCTCAATGCATATAATATAAAACTGCGATGGTTAAGGATCGTATTCAGAACAATTTACAACTCATCACAGTTAACAGATCACGGAATAGATACAATCACAGAATACAACATATACATGTGCTACAAATCTGAATAGTTAAACATGAACCATACAAAAATACAACATCTCCAAATGAGAGAATATACAATGACTCAAATACACAAAAACTTCAACTGTGAAATAGCTTCAGATGAGGTAATCCAAAGGTGAAACTCCAAGACCAAACCCAACAACCAGCTAAACCTAAAACAACTCGGTCTGACCTGAGTATTTTATACACATATCAGTCTAGTTTACATATAGATTCCTTTCCAACAAAAAGGAATTATATATGCTTAAGATATCAACTCACATTACACAAATCACACCACAACCAAGTGGAACACACGAGAGGATATGAACACAAACTTAGATATTACTCTTAGCACAGGTTACCCAAACTCTACGTTTTTGGGTATTAACACAAGAAATCACTTAACACAAGATGGAAAACTCAGAAAACACTAAACCACAGAATTCAATAAAGTCAAAAAAATCACGAGAATCACTAAAAACATAAGAACCATTGAAATCACAAGGATTATTGAGTTCACATGAATCATTGAAACAACAAGAATCACTAAAATCGCTAAATCAAGAAATCACCAAACTCTGTTGAGAGTTTAAAACCACCAATAATAATAATGGTCACAATGGTGAAATCAACAACAAATCATAAAACATTGAAACAACATGATTAGATCCAACATGATTGGCAAGCCGGAGTCATGCCTGCATGTGTTAACAACATGATGGATCAAGGCCATAGCCAGTACTTACAACAACATGAGGGGCACCCTATCCAACATAATAGCCCCAAAAGTCAACAACATGATTGACCCAAAGGTTGCATACAACATGATCGACTCGAAGGTCCACTATACAATATGATTGATCCGAAGTTCTAGCACGGGCTTAAACAACATGAATGTGTCTTGGACCCTCAGATAGTAACCAGAAAAGTAGTAATCGTGCATCTCATACCACACGTTCTCACTTAACAATTCACACACCATAAGTTAGCTTCACATTACAAAACACAAGAAATCATAAGAAACGTAGAGAATCGCTTACGATTACTGCTTCAATTGGATAGATCTGGGATTAATCGATACTGTATATTGTCGTGTCCTATACCGCTGGGTTTATAATATCGTTCAATCACCAACATGCCTTCTCGAAGGGTGCAAAATACGTATGGTTTTTATATACTGAAAATACTTGGTTTACAAAAAAACAAATTTATAAAACAACCTTGAAACCAATTGATTTATTCTTTAACCCTTTTATAATTTGAAAATACATTATTATTATTATTATTATTATTGCCTAAAGACAGTTATATATTTATAAAACCGAAACAATATAAACTGTTTGGCTCAAAGCCATAGCAAAATCTTATATACATAGCTAAGAATAAAAAACATTTTTATAAATTATGCATGTGTGTCAACCTATGAAATTCATCCTAAAATATAACACCAAAACCATCATAGATCATCAAATCCTGGTTACGAATTGAATGTAATGTAGACTTGCATGATTAAGAATGAAGCCACAACAAAGACACGATAAAATAAACTCAACAATTCATCGATAAAGCTGTAACAACCCGGAATTTTGGCAATATAAACCAATTATTAGAATTTCAAAAATAGGAATTTCTGGAAACGATGGAATTTGGCTACGAAACGTTAACCGATGAGTTCGTCTCGGAATTCTGATTAACTTTCATGTTTGGGGTTTCACGAACGGAGTCCGTATGAAAAAGTTACGGACGAAATACGACAACAGGCGGAAAATAAATAAATTAGAATAATTATATATTATATACCATATTTAACCAGCCTCACTGGACATGTGGCGATCACAGTGGTCGATCCACTGGGCGCCAGAACGCCCAGTGACGGCTAGGTTTAAAGGGGTTAGGTTATAATATGTTATTAAATGAATGGACGGATATAAAATAAAATGAATCTAACGGTTCATCGCCAGTTCCACTCCTATAAATAAAGGGGTAAGGCTCATTCTTTTCTATACAAATCTACAGGCAGCAGCGAAGTTTTTCCATTTCCCTTTCTCTTCAAATTTAATTTCTTAATTAAAAATATATTCATATGCAACTAATCAAACACAAATCATATAGGATTGAAAGGGATTACCAGATCCAATTGAAAGAATGTGAATTAACGCTCTACATCAGATTCTCCCCTCTCTCTTCCTATTTTCTTACATATCTACAGATCTGAAATTATCCCCTTTTCAGATAAATTGTAGATTTATAAGAATTTGGCAATTGTAGGACTAAAAGATTCAAACTTCAGATTTGGATGCTTTCAGGTGAGTGAGAAATTTACATATATAGTTATAATAGCCTGTTTATCTCGTTTGAATTAGATTCAAAGTATATGCCTATTTTCATTAGATCTGTTCATAATATGGTTGTAAATAAATTGAAATCTATCAGATCTGGTTGTAAATATTGTTAAAACTTGTAAATTGTGTATTATGATCAGTAATAATATTAATTGTATGATTCTTAAATTTGTTTATACAAATTTCCTACAATTATGTTGTAAAATGTATTGTAGTTGTTGTAAAACACTGAGAATTTGGAAATCAGTCCCAATAGTAATGTTTATATGTATTTTTTCTTCCAAATCCCTAATTTTAGTGTAAGTTGGTGAATCATGTGATTTTAATTTAAAAGAGTTATACCCATTTGCGTTTGATGTTGTTGGGGTTTTTGGCTTAGTTGTTGTAAATATGTCATTTTCCTCTTTTTAAACAAAAATGAATTGTTTTGAATTTACAAAAGATATAACAAAAAGATTAAAAAGGGGAAAAGTGGTGCAAACGTACGTATAAATATAAACATACATATTTGTGCGTAGTTTTCATCAACTATTCCAAATATATATAGGGTGCGTTTGGCACAGGTCCCTATTAATGTAACAACCCGGAAAATCAGAACCAATTTAAAATTTTTATTTTGGCAATTTTAATGAATTTTGAATATTTAAAATGAATTATTTTAAATAATAACGACAAGAAATTTATTTGGAATAGAATTGGAACATATATATTTATTTAAATCGAAATTAGAATATAAATATTTATTTTAATTATAACAGGAATTGAAAATGGCGCGGTAGTTTGAAAATTCGATTTCAAATTTCAAATGAATGTACAAGATTCAAAATAAACCGGATTTTAGCGAAACCAAAAATATTAGAATCTATTTGAAAATATCTTTCCAACGAATCTGAAAAATCCAAATTTCATAGCGGGAATAAAAAGTTATGTCCAGTTGAAAATTCAGAATAGTCGCTATGGAAATATAGCCCTTAAAAATAGTGATTTTGCAAACGACCTCCGTTTTCGACGAAACCACTTTTGTTGGATCCGGAATGTCAAATTATTGCTAAATTCCAAAATTCATAATTTTTGGGATTAATATGTGAGTGTGGCAAAGGAAAACGTGTTTTGACAGTTTTGGTCAATTTGGATCGACTAGAAAATGGCCATTTTTCTAACGGTCACCAAATTTGATGAAATTAGTTTTGTTAGGACCGTATCGTAAAACATAGCCAGGTTTATTTTTCTGGACTTTTTGGAGTCAGTATGTGACCCCAGTAAATTGAAATGTGCGTTTGAATTTAAAATATATTGATTTATATTTTAAATTTAACGGAAACAAATCGAAAAGTATAATTGGCTAAAGGGACATATCCCATAATGTTCGAAATGTGGGTAATTAGCTAGGGACGACAGTCGGTGGACTCGATTTGGGGTTCGAATTAAAAAGTTACTTTTTGGAATTTAAAAATTAAATTAAATATATATATTATTATATAGTCAACCCCCTCCTTCTATTCTCTCCCCGATGATTCAGATTTAATAAAAAAAACGACGAGCCCTCCATCGCGATCCACAGCCGAACCTCGCCGCCGCCTCCGGGCGGAGCACCGCCGCACCCCTGGCGCGCGCCTCCCCTTCCTCCTCCCTCCTCTCTTTACCCCCTCTGACGATCAAAAGCCCGCACCCCCCAAAAACCCCCAGACCCCGCTGCCTCACCAAGAACCCGCCGCCGCAAGTAGATGAGGGCCCCATCGTGCCTGCCGCCTCCCCTGCTACCCCCATCGAGCCACCTCCGGCCAAATGTGGGGCCGTCGCCGGTCAGAGGCGCCGCTTCCCCCTTTGCTCCACCTTGTCTTGCCGATTAACCCCTTCTTTCTACAATTCAAGGTAAATAAATTCGAATTGAATTTTATTTTCAGTTTTTATTTACATATAAAATGACATGATAAAAAGAGGATTTTTATTATACGACTAACATGATAATAATGGGATTTTTATGTATATAATAGCGAGATAAAGATTAGATTTTTATCATAGTAAAGATTAAATTTTTATCGTAGTAAAGATTAGATTTTTATCATAGAATAGCTATGATTTTAATTAGTATAAAGATTAGATTTTTAATCACTATAAAGATTTGATTTTTATAATGTTTTCATAGAGATAAAAATACGATTTTTATATATATGAAAGTGAGATAAAAATACGATTTTTATACGTATGATTTAGAATAAAAATATGATTTTTATAGAAATGATTTAGAATAAAAATATGATTTTTATAGAAATGATTAGAATAAAAATATGGTTTTTATAAAAATGGTTTTCGAATAAAAATGTGATTTTTAAAAATATAAATATCATTGATTAAAAATATGATTTTGAATATAAGAACGTCGATATAAAAATTTGATCTTTAGGAACATGAAAGCGATATAGAGATATGATTTGTAACGATATAAAAATATGATTTTCATATATATAATAACCATATAAAAATATGATCTTTATAATGTAAACATCATATTAAAAAAATGTGATTTTTACTATGAACAGCGGGAAAAGATAGCGATGGTATCGATTGGAATCGAATCCAAATCCAGACCGTTCAGAAATAAAGAATGGAGGAGTGGTTCCCAAAGGTAAGAACTCTCTCACTGAATTTATTTATATAGTTATTTATTTTATAACTGCATATATGAACTGCTCCCCGTCGTCCACAGACCATGGACAACTTATTTGGTTTGGTTATTTGTTTGTTTGAATTGATTGTGATGTGTAATGGAATGTAAAATATTCATCAGTTGAAATAAAATATTTTATCGTTAAAAATATAATTTTTGACGTGAATGTGAATAAAATAAATATTCATTTGCAAATCGAATGATTTGTTTATATACACTCATTTGACTGATATTGATTGGGACGATAAATTTTACACATCGCCCAACTGCACAAATATAATCTGTGTTTGTTGTTTGAAAACACCACACTGGTGTTGGGATGATATTTGACGTACACTAATCCCAATAGTTTAGTGGTATGTCGATCGTTTTGTTGACAGACAGTGTAAGCGTGAATTATTTATATTTAACACTTATGCAGTTGTATAATACACTCTGGATAATGGTTGATTGTTTATCATTGTTGTTCTATACATGTGTGTATGAAATCCATATAAATAAAATTATATGGTAATTGACTGTGTCTGATTCCTGTTCAGAAATAATGAATATTTTAAAATAACGAATATTTTAAAATAATGAATATTTTAAAATAATATTCAGTAAAAGATCAAAATCTGATTTTGATGTCCGATTTGGGATGGACACGAATATATCTAAATATATAAAGCCGTGTTGATTAGATTAACGCCATTTTGACGTGAACGATATTTATATCGAATTTATTCATTTTTATAATGAGTATTGAAAGGGAAGTGATTTCAAAATTTGAACTTTAAAAATATTATCATTTAAATATTGATGATATGGAATATTCAATTTTGATTTGAAATTGTATATGAAGTTGAAATCGTTTTGAAAACGAATTTAAAACGATTTATAAAAGCGTTTTATATGGAAATCGATGAAATATAATATATATATATATATATATATTATATATTTAATGGCCTGAATAGAACGCGCCGCGCCGCGGCAGTTCGCGAATTTCGACCATTAACTTCGAATGGACATTACGGGAGATCCGACCGTCGGATCCTCCTAAAATCGGAACCGTTGGGTTCGTATCGAAAAGAGCTTTCTAACAAATAGAAGAAATTTGAAATCTAACGGTTGGATTTGGAATTATGTCCAAATCAAATTTGGAAAAGGTCGCTTTAAGTGCAGTTCGATGGTCGTTTATGGAAATCGACTGTACGGGCCTTGATAAAATTATTAAAAATAGCAATAATTTGTGTAAAATCATAATAAATTATTTGGAAAGAATTGGGATGAAAAATTCCATATTTGTAAAGATAAAATTATATTTTTATCAAAATGAACTAGTTATTAACTAGATTTGAAATCCAATAATTTTTAATTAAAATAAATTGGATTTGGAATGGTTTTAAAAATAACTAGGATTTCCAATATGTAAATTCGAATGGATTTGAATCGAAATTGTCTTCGGAATATTTTGATGTTGGATTTCATGATTATACAGATATTGTTATGGAAATTTGAAAGCTATATTTATATTGTTATTTCCAATACGATATTTGTTGGTTGTAGAATTTGGTATTGAATATAAGCCGATATATTTTCTATTCAGAGTCTTGTATTTAATATCAAATGGGATTTTGGGTTTGTCGTGAACGATGTCTTAAGTAACACTGTTCTTGAACCCCATGCGAAGAGAATAAATCTTTTAGTTAAGATTGTTAGAGGTTTCCAATTATATTTAATAATTGGAATAAAATGGAATGTGATTGGGTTTATCGTGAACTGTGTTTTTAACGACATTCACTCTTTAACCCGATTTACAGTGAAATGAGATTTGGGACTTATAAATCTTTTAATTAAGGTTTAACGGAATTTTCCAAAGTAAAGTTTTCCAATTTAATAAAATAAATTGGAATGGAATGGAATTTAATTTGATAATAATCGAAGTGAACTTCTATGGAGGAGGAAGACTATTACTATATATGTAATTTAAAAGGCTTTGTCGTTATTCCATTTATATTATCAGTTGGATATGGAAGTTTATATCGATTATATATATTGATCTGTTTTCTATGAAGATTACATGGTTAATGGAATGTTATTTTGGGTTTATCGTGAGCTGCGTTTTAAATGACATTAGTTCTTTAACCCAGTTAAAGATAAGATTTATTTCTTAACTTCGAATAATCATTAGGAAATGAATTTTGGAAATTAAAACTGAATTAGAGTTTTAATGAATCTTTAAATAGATTGAAAGGTGAATTTGATAACTAAAATTATCAAATTCAAGAAATGATCGAGAATGGAGTATCACTAGTTTTGCTCCAGGCGATAGCTAAATCTTTAATTAGATTTGAACGTGAAAATGGTAATTGAATTTACCGATAATACCGTGGTGTTAGATATGAAGTATTACCAGTTTTGCTTCATGGGATGAACAGGTTGGGATTGGGAAATTAAACAAATGATTACTTCGGTAAGGTTCGCTAATCCCGACTAGTTTGGATAACCATAATTTGGTTTGAATTGAAATAAAAAAGAAGATTAAAGAATAAATTTAAAGAATTTATCTTTGATAAAATTAATGGGAACCTTTCCCAAAGTATAAGAATATTTGAATAAAGGAATATTCTAGATTGGAATGAAGCGTATGTTGTGTTTTTATAGCAGTTGTTTATTATATACGCGAGTTATTCAGAAAGACCGGGTTTATCCCATTCTGAATAACTGATTCGATGATGTGTCGAGGATGAAGACGATGGTTGAAGACCGGAGGTCTTCACATCGTTTGGATGATTATTGATGTCTTGATTGGGCTGTACACCCAAGACAAGGTAATAAGTGGTGATCGTTCCAGACGTACTTGGAGATCGAACGGATATGCGAGGACCTCTCTCCTGTATTGGACATACGGGACGAGGAATAAGGTGCCTCCAGTTTCGTTCAGACCCAGAACAAACTTGTAAATGGGTGTGTGTCTGACATCGGATTTCATTCTGTGTGATTGATAGACATAGGTTGCATAGCGTGAATTGTCTGTGTGGCATGCTCAAATGCAAATGATCAAGGCTTCTGTTGAAAAGCAGAGTCTTGTGGTTGATGATCAAAGCACGGCTTTAATATAGCATAGCTTTGTGTAGCGTTAATTCGCGAGCCTCACACCTCGGTGTGTACCAAAAATGGGAGAGGACTTCAGGGAGGGCATGCTTTTCCTTCTAGCTAGGAGTGGTGTCAGCGTTTTGCAAGCCCTGATGTTTTACTTATGTGGATGATGGATAGCGAGGCGCCTCGGTTATTTAGGTCTCTGCGGAGCCGATGGATGGTCTTTATACAGACCAGATTGACGCCCCATAGGACGGGGAAACGTAATGTTCAAGCATTTTAATCCACATCGAGTGGACCGGCCCTGAAGATCCAAAGGCTTGACTGAGTACTTTCCTGAGACACGGGCTAGAGTGTGTCTAAGTGGTAAATACGATCCCTTGCCTTGGTTCACAGATGGAAATCCAACTTCCAATACGTGACTTTGCGGTTTTGATTGTAGAGCCTAGTATTGGCGACATGATATATGGTACCCATGTCGTCTATGATTGATACATTTATATTTGAAGTTTTTTTATACATTATGCACTTATAATAGTATCAAATGATTTGTTTTAATGTACCAAGCATGTTTGGCTATTATAAGGGAAAACCCTATCCTCCGGCTTTCGTTGCATTGTGTGATGGGACCTGGGTCTTATAATAGCTTCATTTTTCCACAAAGCATTGCGCTATTTTGTTATATGCACTGTTATTCTTGGGAGGAAACTCATTTCGTGTTTTACGGCGTGGTCCCTTGATATATCTGATTTTAAAGTAAAGTTTTAAATAAATGTTTTAGTTCTCACACCAGTCACATGACTGACCTGGAGTTTATTGTTTAACCTAAACTCTGGGTGCCCCTATTTTCCACACGGGCAGCTACTAGTTTTGGTTTTGCAGATATTATACTCACAGGATCCTGGTTTACAACTAGAATGATATTCAGAAAGCTCTGTATCCGTATATTCCTTTCAGTTGTGTTTTGTATTATTTTCCACTGCGTGGTAATGTAATTTAAATCTCTGATATTTTTCTAATGTATATTATTGGTTCATACTCTGTATGTTCTTGTATTCTGATGAAATTGTTGTAATAAGAAATGAAAAGTTCTTCTGTTTGTGTTCTGATTTGTCGTGTTCTCAATTCAATCCGGGCTTTCCTTCACGGGGAAGTTCAGGTCATCTCAATTAAGTTTCAAAATTAGTCTTACATCCGGTCCTGGGGAAGTTCAGGTCGTCTCAATTAAGTTTCAAAATTAGTCTTACATCCGGTCCAAAACTTATTATAAATTACATCCCTATTTTTGAAAATTCATAAAAAAATACGTAACGCATTTAATTAAAACACGTAAACAAAAAAAAAATCAGTCGAAAAAAGCACCAAAAACAAAAAAGAACGAGAAACAATGAAACTGCAGTTACTTGCATTAAGGGATGCAAATATCTCAAAATTCTTGCATTCATCTGTGCAACTATTTCAGTTATGCATCTTTGTTGACATTTTTGCATACATGCATGCAAGTAGTACAGAGTTCTTGCATATAAATATGCCACAATTCGTAAGCATGCAAATCAGTTCATATTTATTTGCATACATGCATGCAAGTAAAAGAGAATACTTGCACACATGCAAGCAACAATCTGCAGGCATGAATATCCGTTCATTTTTACTTGCATACATGTATGCAAGAAAATCAGTATACATGCATGCATGTATGCAAGAATTCATGTAGATTTTCAGTGTAAACTACTTCAGGAATTCTCGCATACATGTATGCAACTATTGTGTATACTTGCATACATGTGTGCAAGTTTTTTTTTCCGTTAGTCTTCTGGGAACGTTTGCAGATTTTAGATTTTTTTTTTATATGGCAGCCCTTTTTTTAACAAAACACGTAACATCCATTTTAGGGACCCACTTTTTATAAATAAGTTGGGAGGGAGGCCGTTTTAATTTCAAAAGTTTTTAAGGACATGACACTTATTTTCATATATATATATATATATATGTGTGCATATATATATATTTCTTGTGAATTTGAAATATGTATATTCCACTAATTAGCCATGATTCACAATAATTACAGTTAATGGTATTTTTGTAAGATTTGGAACCCTACGGCAAGATTGAATGCAAAAAGGAAATGTTTGGATATTGATTAAACCAAATCATCAAATTTAAGAATAATAACAAGAATAAAAGATAACTACGTTGACCGCGTGAAAACATAAAAATAAATATATACATATTATCCATCCAAATCTGCGTAAAATGGTAAAATATACGTTGTATTGAATGTTTGAATGTTTGAACGATATTCAATTATGGAATTATATATGAAAATGTAATCCATATTGAATTAATATATTTGTGGTGACCGTTGTAGCAATTAATATAATTAATTGCTATAAATAAGGCCATAAATCAATAAATAACAATTGTAACTAATGTTGACTAGGGAAAAGTGAATATAATAAGATAATGGTTACATTTCCTAAATTTATTAGGATAAATGTTGTAAACCCCAATTAGGTAATTTGAATTATAACTGCATTTAGACACGAGATTGATCTCAACTAATGGTAGAAGTCTGCCCGGAACCATCCGACAAATCCAACATCCATAGGTGGTCAGCTTAATGTGAGTGGCCTAATGCATAAATATAAGTGTACTAAGACACGAGGTTAAGTTCAACTTGTGGTAGAAGTCTGCCTTAACCGACCAGCAAATCCAGCATCCACAAGTGGTCAGCTTAACGTGGGAGGTCTGGTGCACAAATATATATATACATAAGACAACAAATAAACAAATAAACAAGAATAGTAATTGTCTGTTGGGACACAACAAGTAGATACTTCGGGACTGAAAAAATAAGGACATCTAGTGTAAATGGTTGCCATAGGAGAATATGACCGTTAGCATCATAAGTGGCAATAAACTAAAGGATAGAAGCAAATGGGTATAAAAGGGGATTAATGGATACTGATTGTTGTTTGAATACTAAGTCCAACTAGAGAAGCAATTAAATAAATATCTTAGGGTAAGGAGGATAAAAACTCCCTTATTTATATTAGTTAATATTGAACTTATAAATAATAGTAAGGATTGGACTTAGTAGGTTAGTGATGTAAAACATTATTAACCATAGGAACCCGCGATGACAATGAATCGTGTGCATACAGTATTCCCGTGAAGAGAGACTAAACGGGAATGACTTAATAACGTAGCCCACTTTATTCCAATAGGGAAAGGTAGTTACTTGGATTGAGGAGTCCACCTGGGAGTAAGTCTTTCAACTTAAGGGTCTAGAATGGCCTGTGTGTAGGGTCTACCCAAACCAGAAAACTAAAAATGTCAGATATGGCTACTTACCCTTCTCATTACAACCATCTAGGTTTTGTAGAGAAGGTCGGGTTCTCATAGGTGTTTTAATCTGGCTTTCGGTTATTGTTATCCCTCATGCTCATTATTGACAAAGTGACTTACTTTGAAAAGGTAGTTACTTAAGCTAATACTAGTTTATCCTATTTTGTTTCTGCTGTGGGTTTTCTTATCGTACTCTGATTATGATCATGCTCATTTATTGCAGGTACCAGATATACATGCTCCAGGCTTGGATGTGTTCAAGTTTCATTTTTTGTCTAAATTTGGGCTCAAAAGAATGTGGGGTGTTACATTTGGTATCAGAGCTTAGGTTAAACGATTAAAGGAATTAGTTAAATTAGGACTCGTGAGAGAATGTGATTCGATTTTCTTTTCTGTTTTTCTTTTTCTTTCTTACTCAACTTTACTTTATTTCGACAAGAATTAGTTATGGGCCTAATTATAGTAAAAATGGGCTTTATGCGATTAAGAGTTGAAATAAGTGGAGTTCAGGTTTCTAGCTAATTCTGTCTTACCCCATAGTACGTTGGCGATCTCGTCATGAAGAGCATGAGGACGACATATGGCAGATTCCGTTTCGAGTTTGGAGACTGGATAAAAATTTAGCTACAACTGAGATAGTCACGATTTCTGGTTTTTGGTTTCGTTGGTAGTTCCAGTTAAGACCATTACTCGATCCAAAACAGAAAAGTCCACATTGGTATGTCGTATCCATTTTGGGAATATAACTTCGAGGAATATCCAATTATTCCTTCGTTGAATTTCCGAATCTACCTTTATTGAAATATTCATTTGAGTTCTTGGCCTTATATTCGAAGAAATTTATTTTTTAATACTATTTAGGAAAAATAAAATGGGTTTTTGAAAGTTATGAAATACGGTTTCGAAAAATGGTCATATAAAGGCCAAGTTTTATAAAGATATAGTTTATAAATTTTAATTTGTTCGTGTTTCAAAATTATTAGGGCTATAGTGTAATTTTAATAAATATAGTCTGATTGGTAGGACGAAAGGAATTAGAAATGATAAGGAATATACAACTAAACTTAAGAATAATAAATATTCATTCCTTGTGATTTTTAGTATCCCTCTCCCTATATATGTTGGATAATTTATTGAAATTATCACAATTAATCATTAAGATTTTTAAGCTCTAACACTTTTGAATACGAAAAGGTTTTTCAGTTTGTAATATAAACTGGAATATAAATAATAATAAATTGGGTTTATAAATACGAAACCGTTAGTTATAATAAAAATCCCATTTAGGAAAAGTCTTATATTTTTCTTCGAAAAGGCTAAGGAAAATCCTTCGTCTAAATTTTTGGGATATTTGATTTTGAATCGTTTAGTTTATCTCGGCTAGTAAGGGGAAAATCCATTTTAAATTTTATTTCAGATTTCTAGCTGATTTCTTGTTTTAAGTTCGATCGTTTCGATGGTCACAACCTTTTAGGAGGCGAGGGAAAAGGCGTTTGAAAATTAAATTTCTTAACTCGACGAGTGGTAAAAGTCGATACGAGAGTTCGGTCGGGAATGAGAGTTGTTTTCAACGTAATAGAAGTTTTATTTTAATTTACATATAATTTATATGGGTCGTTGGGCCGAGGTTCGTACGACGCCCATTAAGGGGGTAGCGGTCGACCGTCCTTCTATGGCCAAGTCGACCGCTCCCCTTAAGGGGACGTGGTCTAGAACCGAACCCGATTCCACTGAAACTATATATATTGTTCCAGCCGACTTCTCCTTCCCCAACCCCAAATTTCCATCGAACCCAAACCTTCCCCCATTCCCAAGCTCCAATCCGAGCAACCTCCACCGCGTTTCGTCCCCAATTACCACCAAAATCCTTCTCATGCAGGTCCCTACCCAATTATACTATGGATTTGCAATTTCCTTTGCCCAATTCGCTAATTCCTCCATGACACCTCCTCGACACGCTGGTCTCATGCCTTAGGAAGCTGCTTGGTTAGACCGCGATAAGGGGAAGATCAAGCACTACTTATCTACGGCCAATAATGAGTTTCAGGTTAGTCGATCGGTGTGACGTTCTCCGATTTTGCCGTTTTTGGTTTGGAGGAGCTTTTTGTCGCCGCAAGCCTAGTACTGATCCTGCTCTTCGACATCTTTGAGCGCGACCTATATCCGTGCACTGTCTGTATGTTTAATGCTCTGATGGATGTTGACATCGATGACGAGTCCTGCGTCATTAGATTTGAGGTTATAGGCACCCACATTGAGTTCACCGACGACGACTTAGCTTGTATTTTGGGCATCTCAGCAGTCGGAGCCAAGTTTGATGCTATCGAGATGGAGGACCTCATATCCTTCAGCGTATGTTCTTTGAGACCCACGGAGCCTGAACCACCGTTAATCTACGACCCATCACCGGAGTAGTTTTGTGCATTCTACATCACAACATCATCTCGAAGACGGGAAGCTTGGAGCAGATTTATCCTTCTGTTCGCCGCGCCACCTATGCTATTCTTGGCGGCATAGCCGTCAATTGGGCGCGCGTGCCTATGATTCGTCTTTATGAGCCCTTCGTCGGCACCCCACGGAGCCATTTTCCTTACAGTCACCTTCTTACCCGTGTCTTCCGACACTTCTAAGTGAGACTTTTTTGGGGAGACGACGGTGAAGAAGACACCGACCGCCATTAGCCGCTCCACTCTCTGAAAGATAGGCATTCAGCTTACTGATGCTCCTCTTCCTGCACCACCCGCTCCAGCTTAGCAGCCTCAGCATCCCTAACAGCCTGGTCAGGAGAGTCGAGAACTCGACACCCTCCGCAACATCCAGGCCGAGCTTCGAGAGGTTAGCGAGGAGTAACGCCGACTGGCGCGTGAGATTGGCTGCATCTCCGCCACACTGCGCTCCTGGCGCGAGCGTGGGTAATGGATCTAGGTTCCAACCGCGGAGGCCGACCAACCTACAATGGGTGGTCATTGTTAGCGTATGCCTTGCGCATGTTGTATCTTGTATCATGTGTTTTCCTTTCCAGCATTTTCCTTATCTTTGTTGTTGTTGTTGTTATTGTAGTGTTGTAACTACTAGTATTGAAAAATCGAGCGACGTTGGTTAATGAGATTTCTGGGTTTGAAATTGTTTTGTCATTCATGCTTATTTATTTGAATGAAAACTCGTTCATAAACTAGCACTTGTCCTAGAGCTGGAAAGAATAGAATTCTGTGTTAGATAAAATTTTAGTAAAGGATTGGTTCCACGTGGATATATAAATAAATAAATAACTGCTCCTTATTGAAGTTAAAATTTATTTTGGCCTTTTGTCTGTTTTCAGTTTTCGCATTTTTGTGCGACTGGCTTCCTTCTTCGTCAACATGTGACTTAAATCGTTTAAGTTTCCGCAAAATACATTTTTGAAGTTTTTGGAAAACGTTATTAGAAAAAAAAACTTTTTATCGTTTTATAGGATAGAGAACTGTTTTGAAAAGAAATTTTCAAAACAAACATGGGAGTTTTTCAAGCGGAAATTTACTTTTATGAAAAAAGTTACAATTTTTGGTCACATGAACGACATAAGAGAGGTTTTAGGATGCTTTATGTGCGCGTTTTAGCGGTGCAATATGACCGACGATATGATAAAAATGTTAATGATAACAAGGAAATTGTTGTTTTAGCCTTGGAAACATAATTTCTGTACCTTGTCAACGATGCGCGCAAGTTATTAATTAACCCGTTTTATGTTTTAAAGCTTGTCTTAAGCCTCCTTTACAGTTTATAGATGGATTTTTTTTTGAGTATTTTGGGTAACTGATGTGAAAATTTCACTATAAGGTGGGAAATGGAATATTTGCAACTGGAGGAAACTTAAAATTCTTCGCTTTGATTTCCTTTTTCCGGTTTAAGAGAAGTTAAATAGGAAACGATTAGATTGCGTGATGTCTTGGATGGTAGGGTTTGGATGAAAAATTGGTTGCTTCACACTTTTATTCATAACTATGTGAAGGTAATGGATGAAAAAGAGTTTTCAAAATTTTCACTCATATAGAACTGCCAGTATATTTAGGATGTTTTGCATCATGCTTTAAAAAAGTATTTCAAAATTTAATGCATACAAATAGGAGGATCTGATATAGAATCATCTTGCATACATGTATTATCGTTGAAATCGCATTATGTACACCCTGCACTTATGCACATGGTTGCAAAGTGGATGTACATAAATTGGTTGTGTAAAATAGGACAATAGGTGTCAGAATTTCGAGACAAAATTCCTTTTAAGGAGAGAAGAATGTAACAACCCAAAATTTTAGCAATATAAACTAATTATTAGAATTTCAAAAATAGGAATTTATGCAAATGATGGAATTTGACCACAAAACTTTAATTGATGCGTTCGTCTCAGAATTCTGGTGAACTTACATGCTTGGAATTTCATGAATGGAGTCCGTATGAAAAAGTTACGGATGAAATACGAAAATGGATGGAAAATAAATAAATCAGAATAATTATATATTATATATCATATTTAACTAATCTCACTGGGCAGTTGGTGGCCCTAGCGGTCGACCGGCGACCGGCCTTAGCGATCGACCCAATGGGCGCCAGAACGCCCAGTGACGGCTAGGGTTAAAGGAGTTAGGTTATAGTATATTATTAAATGAATGGACGGATATAAACTAAAATGAATCTAATGGTTCATGGTCACTACAACAAAATAGCCTTTTCACAACAGGCAATAATCATTGTAATAGGGTTTTCGCAACGGGCATTGTGGTCGTTGTATTAGGCCACGTTGTAATATGCCAGTTTTTACAATGGTCATTGCCTGTTGTAAACAGCCTTTTTACAACAGGCAATGTACGTTGTAATATGGTTTTCACAACGGTCATTACAACCGTTGCATTAGACTACGTTATAATAGATCACAATTTTACAACGGTCATTAGCCATTGTAATAAATTCTATAACAACAATTAATGCTCGTTGTAAGACATTGAATCTTGCAAAGGCGACCGTTGTAATATAAAATATTCACGAGAATTTAAATATCTGCATCAAAATTTCTAATTATGAATAGATAATTTATTCAAACAAATATTTTATTACACTTTTGAATAGTACAAAGCTATATTTCTCTCTGTTACTCGATCAATATACAAAATACTCATTTGTACAAGCATTGCCACACTGCATATACCAGTTACACTCACTCATTCACCCTCACACTCAATGTCTTCATTTTCAGTGATTGATTCAGAAATTGTCTAATTATATGTTATACCTAACATATAGAATAACAAAGTAAACTGAAAAAGAGACAATTTAACTTAGTTTCTTCATTAATAAAATCAAATATAATTTGACATGTATATTTCTATTCATCCAATAAAATATCATTGGAAATTTCTTAGGAAAAAAGGCTTACACATCAATTTCATATTATGATGTGTGTGTGTGTTGTGTTATAAGTGTTGGAAAATCATTCTCAATGGGAAAAACTTCAACTTTAATGGTTTCAATGCGTACTGGATATATGATGCTGCAGCTTGTGGGAAAAAAAACTATAGCGTTGCGTCAATAATGCAGCAAGCTTCAGAACATGGTCATACAGTAGGTAGAACATGGGCTATTAGCGATGGTGGTTCTTCTCCTTTGTAGATTTCTCCGAGAAATTACAATGAAAACATGTTCAAGGTTATGTAAAATATACCTAAAACTGGTTTGGATCAACTTAAATAAGCCGTTGTTTAGCGTTCTGAAAGCCAAAACCAATTCATTTAAGCTTTCAAAATACCCAAAAAAAACCACTTATGATCCAAACGAAATCCTAAATATGCATTTCTTTGTTGTTGTTCACCAAATATTTCTCCTAAAATAAGATTTTGAATATACAGGGGTTGGATATAGTTATAGGTGAGGCATATAGGAATGTCATCATGCTTATTCTTAGCATGGTGAATAACTATGGAGATTTGGTGGTAGAAAACAATATGTTAATTCTGAATATGACTTTTACAAGAACAAACTCAATGGAAGGATTCCTGTGCCAAAGAGAAGGGAAAGGCTATTGATAATTCGCTTTGTATTCGAGAACCATCCGTAGAGAAAGTAAAGAAATCCTGATCCGGACAATACAATCGTCAACTCAAAGATATTGATCCGAGAAAAGACGAGGATCCAGGATATCAAATGTCGACTCCAATTTATTTGATGATGGAAATTTCGGTTGATAACAACGAGCCTTCTAAGGTCTTGAATATCAAATCCCACTTAGACCCCTTCGAATGAGGGAATTAACCAACTTTCTCCATGCAAACCTTGACGTGTTTGCCTGGACCTATACTGACATGTATGGGATTTCACCATCTATCATGTGTCATTCACGCAACTTCGACCTGAAATATGTCCTAGTGAAGCAGAAAAGACTTATGCTCGGTGTAACGACCCAACGGATTTCAATGCTCGAATTTCAACAATAATACATAAACTAGTATTACTTGCCAAAACCCAAGTATCGAAAATACCGGATAGTTAATAGAGATAAAGTAGAGGGTGAGATAAAGATAATAAGAAAGATTAGGATAGAAGAAAAGTAGAAGAATTAAACCATCAACAATACACAGAGTCTCACATCACAGCGGAAAAATAATACAATATAGAAATAAATCTTTGTTGAAAAATACTAACAATCGTCAGAGAATAATAGATAATACAATCTGGACAGTTATAACAATATATCCTCATATATAATACACAGCGGAATAAATATTGATTATTTATTATACGTCTGGACTTCTCCAGCTCATCTGTATACCTCACAACATCTAATAGCCTAAACCTGTAAAACTCGACCTGAACCGAGCATTGCAAACGCCATGGATCAGTCTTGTGAACCAGCGTGAGAAAACTCACTAAGTTTATAAGTATCACCCAATTGGTTTTAAAGTAAAGATATTTTCGCAGGAAAGGATAATCATAAGCCAATCCACACATAAATACGGATGGTTTTTAACTTACGATTACTTAAAATATTTTGAAATCATATCTATTCTGATATTATAACAGTGTCTAAATCAAATAAATAACCATCTAGTAGAACACTTACATCTCATGCTCTACATACATAGTCTATAATCAAAAACCACGGGCTCTTATTAGATAATGGATTCCGACTATGGTAAGGTATGGAAACACTTTCGATCAATGTAATCTAGAGAGGATACACTGGAGTTCAACAAGAACATCTCGCAACTCGGCCACACATGATCGACCACTCATTCCTTTGAGTGTACCAAATATATTGTCACCCAACGGCTGAAGTCACCGTATTCCCGGAATATATAAACGAAAGGAGAACAAATAAATTTTCTCTAGATGGTGACAATACACCCTAATGTGAGCGACCCACATAACCATGATGCCTACCCGATTTTTTCCATTTCCCACTTGTGAGGCTTGAGGTTACAATTACCTTTTGAGAACATCGCATCATCATTTACTTTGAATGCCACATTGTCAGATTCGCTAAATCACTAATTGACGTCACAAAAATACTCAGGGTGTTTAAGCTAAGAGAAACGAATTCCTCCGCCACCAACAAGAGTATATTTGTGGAAATCAGTGTACATGATCCTTAGGAAATACTCTGTCAGACATTCGTCCATACAAGTCATCTAGGAATAGGATGTACTAAAGGTACCCTCCTACCACATTCTTATATAGGAATCATGCAAGGATCAGTAGCGAGTAGTCCTTGCAATCCGAAGATTTCAATCATGAAAGAACTACAATTGAAATATCTTTGGTTGAATAGCAGAGAAATTTGACAAACAAACCTCTCGGTTATGAAGATCAATGGTCTTCAGTTGCTCTGCATTTTCCACGTATTTGTTGGTTTGGAATGGTTTTCAAATATAAATTCGATCCCGGTCTTTCTATACAAATAATCTTATAGGTTAGATTTGATAGTCGGTTATTTAACTATTAAATAAATAATAATTCATTTATAAAAAAGAAAATGAATTCACTGATTCAATATCCAACATCATTTAGCCTCTTTAATTAACCAGTCGTTAATTAAATCTTCTAAATCTCCCAATATTAGGAAAACATTTAACTTTTTCTTATTTAATATAAGAATATTTAAGTATCACTTCACTTCTACTTTACTAACTTCTCATTGTAAATTGGTAAGTGAATAAGTCTCTAAGTATACAACCCCGAAGGCCAAAACCAACATCAAGTTGACATCTCGAAAGTTACTCGATTCAACCAACATATATTAGTTTCCAATTTCCTTGGAAAATCATTTTTCATAACAACAGTGTTGCGGTCTTTGAATTCCTTATTACACACGAAAAGAATAATCTTAATTATTAAATTTATGTTTATCACTAACTTCGCCATTTAGGTTTACTTCTCAAAACTCACTTAATTTCCTTATAATATGATTTACTAAACTATAATTCATTCTCAAACTAGTGCGATAATTTCCTACCTTCTTTTCCAAAATAATTTCTCTAAGTCCTATAAGCTGATGTTATAAATTTTCAACTCTAGTCGATATCCATTTACTAAATCATTTGAAATACTAGGCTATGAATCCAATACTAAATATTGATTTGATATTAAACTTACAGGTCTATAACTACATTTCACTTTTAATTCCATATATTCACTAATTTCATTCACAAAACCCATTGTAACCACATTTCGGGTATTTATAAGCAATGTTTGCAAAAACGTTTATTTGTTAAGAAGAATCACTTTTCAACTCTTTTAAATCAATTCCTGTATGTAACGACCCGGAAAATTCAACGCTAGAATTTTCGACAATAATACTTTACCCTGTATTACTTGCCAAAAACCCAAGTATCAAATCCAGATTGTTAATAGAAAGAAATTAGAGGATGAGAAGAGAAAGAAATATTAGAATAGAAGAATAAAAAGATCGGAATCTCACAGCGGAATGAATAAAATATAATATATCAAATCTTTATACAAAAAGAAACTGTATATTACAACATCAGAGTATACATACATTTCAATACAACACACAGCAAAACAATATAATACTAGTAATACGGCTATACGTCTCGACTCCATCTCCTCTTTCGAAGCTCCAAGCAACCCTAACCTGATAATATACTCGGTCTGACCCGAGCACATTTGAAGCAAAGCAAAATTCACTCGAATCAATCTGGAATACTTTCAGTGATGAATTCACAGCACAAACAAGATAATAGTAAGACCGATCCACACATAAACACGGACGGTTTTTACCTTACTATAACCCAAAACATTTTTATATATTAAAATCCAGTGATATTATAATAGTGTCTATCAAACCACAAATAAATAACCATCTAGTAGAACGCTTGCATCTCACGCTCTACATATTTATTATATAATCAAAAAACGCAAGGCGCTTATTGGAGATTGGATTCCAACTGTGACAAGGTATGGGGCCAACTTCTGATCAGTGTACTCTAGAGGGGATACACTGGGGGTTCAACAAGAATGTCTTGCAACCTGGCCACACATAATCGCCTACTCATTTAGCTTGAGTGTAGCAAATATATTGTCACCCATTACGGTTTTAACGGCCCACCGTACATCCGCGGAGATACAGAAATCGAAAGAAGAACAAAATTTGAATTTTCTCAAGATCAGTGACAATATACCATACTTGGGAATGACCCACCTAGCCATGCTGCCTGCCCGATTTTTGTCATTTCCCGGTTGTGAGGCTTGAGGTCACGTTTTACCTTTCAGAGAACATCTCATTTTCTTTGAATGCCACATCGTCAGATCCGTCAAATCACTAATTGACGTCCACAAATATACTCTGGGTGTTAAGCAAGAGAATTTCTCCGCCACCAAACTTGATATATTTGTAAAAATCAACGTATGTGACCCTCAGGAAAAACTTTGTCAGACATTCATCCATACAAGTCATCCACGAACAGGATGAACTGAAGGCACCCTCCTACAACATCCTATTTGGGAATCACCCCAAGGACCAGTAGCGAGAAGTCCTTGCAATCCGAAGATTTAAATCACGACAGATTCACAAGTCAAAATATCTCCGGGAGCGACATAGAGATATCCAACAAGTAGTTCTTCCGCTCATGAAGATCAACGTTCTTCAATGCTCCATCTTTATATATTTATACGTTAATCGTGAGCGCACAGTTTGTTGAAGTGGTTTTGGGTCTAGTTCCCATCCCGGTCTCTTCGAAACGACACATAAAAAGGTTTAATAACAATATTCATTGATAGTTGGGGTTTTAGTTATCAACTCAAACAATATTGATCAGTACCTTGGCAGCTCAGGCCTTTTCAAACCATTCAATTAAAAACCATTATATCGATTTAAAATCGATTCTATAATTTATTTCGACCAATCTCTTTTGTCTCGTATTCTTGAATATACTAAACAATACATATCCTTTTGGTATAAATTAAAACATTGAAATCATACTATATCTTTTATAATAGGCATATCTCAAAACCCCTTTTTATATCACTTTGAAAATATCACTATATATTTCTTTAATTCATTTATTTCCTTTCGGTGGAAATATTCTTTTAAATCCCTTTAATATTTCCTTTGATTCGAAAATCTTATATACATTCACAAAATTTCTTTTCAACTTTCTTTTCCGCTATAAACTAATATCATCTCTCGATAATAGGGAAATCGTTCAAGTTGGGGTATTTTATTTACCTCTCAGACCTTGATCGACAACGTTCTTATCTCAAGATAGATAGAAGTTTATATCTCAAAACCCGATAACATTAATATGATATTACTTCCATTTACTACTTCGTTTAGCACATGGTTACATAAACCATACTTTATATTTGGAAATCTTATTAAGTAAAATCTCCTTTAACTTCATCGCATAGTTTTAAATTTCCATTTACAAACCCTGTTTGTATATTTGGGTTATTAACCGCTTTAAAGAATTCTTTCCGTCATTAACTTATTATACTTGATTATCCTTTAAACAAATTTCAATTTAAAGGTCATCGCCTTGGTTATTAAAATAATAAACAAGTAAAAATAGTTCCTTTTACTATTAACCAAAATAGAACAATCAATTTCTTTTAAACGGTTCGATAATCACTTCAAAATGCAGTTAATTAAATATTAATTAACTTCTAAGCGTATACACTACATTTAAACAATTACTTATGAAAAACTATTCTATAACAATTTAAAATAACATTTATAATTGGACAGTTGACCAAGTCAATTTAAATAAAATCGTTAACTTGCTAACTGGTTCATTCCGGTTCTTCTAAAAAATATAACTAATTTAATTTAACCAGCTTAATTGTTTCTTCTTTGAAAACATTTATTTCTCATTTTAAATACTTCGGTAAATCTTCTTGCCTTTCCCTTCTTACGATAACATAAGAGTATAAATTGTTAATAATTATTTGAAAATACAATATTAATATATTTATAAACCACCTATTTTAAATAGCTTATATAAATAAACAAAAATATTGAAATTTCAATTCAGTTATAAAAATAAATTTATAACTTAAAACATCGTCAATTCGCCTATTGGCAAATCAACGTCTGAAAGTATAGATTTAGGGCATTCACTGCCAACCACTTAATCAATATTGCTTATTGATTAAAAACACAATGATCGTTGAATTTAAATTCAACGATCAACATCCTATAAATAGCCAACATTTAATAGGATATAACATTGTTTAGTTGAACAATTCATATATATAAATAACATGAAAAATAGAAACATATAATTTAATTGAGGAATCCGGTTGGATCCCTCAAACTGGTCCTTCCATGCATAACAGATTGTAATAACAAACATATGAAATAATATTCAACCAATCATCCAATACGACGTTAATATAAACGTCGACAGCCATTATACAACAAACATGCATCCAATTTATTTTATTATCTATAAATATAAGTTATATGAATTTTGCACATCATAATATTCCAGAAAACTGTGAGAGTTAACTCACCATTTATTTTGATTGACGGTTGGTGTTGTTTCGTATAATTTTAAACAAGCGTTTAAAATTATATGAAATTTCAGCTGCCTCTGAATCACACCGTTCCACCTCCACCGCGTAGCCGTCAGCGATATGATCCCATCAGACCTCGTTTCATGGAATTCTGATAACATGTGGTAAAGTTATTAATATTATTAGTTTAAAAACAAATTGGACGTAATTAGTTAATTAACAAAATAATTAAAACCATAATCCTTACTTAATTCACCTTAACCCGGTATTCCCTCTCGAATCCCATATTAAACACTACTCTCTGGTATTTTCCTATGCAAGCACTATTTTCCACTTCGGTCCATATTTCTATTTTATTTTTATTTTATTTTTTTCTCACGTGGTAAGGCCCAAGCCCAATTAGAAATTCATCCCGCTTCCCCTGATAATTTTTTCTCTCCTAACACTAAAAGCTCTTTGTTCCTCCTATATCTCCTCATCACGTTGGTACCTTGAACTCACGTACCCACCTTTCTCCCCTACACACAACTCTTTCTCCATTATATTCTCACGAAATACATTCACACTGCTTGGATAATGGACCACACTTCCCACCTTTACACATAAATGCTGATGCATTACCTCTTCATATTTCTTCTCGCGCGTTACTTCCTGAAGTCCCACTTCTCATATTTTTGTTTCTTTAAAACTTTGTCCACTGTTCTTTTTCACTTTTTTTTCACGCAAGGGACTCTAAGTCCATATAAACCTTCAACTATCATGAAACTGTCTTCTTCCTCCATAGAAACAATATAAACCCGATTCTTTATACACACACACACACATATATATATATAGATGTAGATATATATATATATATATATATATATATATATATATAATGCAAAGCCGAAGCCTGGTACAACGAAAAAAACAACCCCAACACCAGGATCTTCACGTGCTCCAAACCCTACCCATCCTCTTGCATGCCGCCCATCTCTCCTATGCTTGTTCTTCCTCTTCACGCATCACATCTCCTAGGCAAAAACATCGAAGAAACTTCCCCTATAGGTTAAAGTACTACGCCATTTCCGTGCCCTGACGATCTCCTCTCACCTACCACCACAACAGCATCTCGACAATCTCCCCTTGCACCACCCCATCTAGAAGCGAACAAAAGAAACGCTAAAATCCTCCAACTGTCACTGCACTTATAGGTGTTGCACCTCACCGGACAACCCAAAACTCCATCACAAACCTCCTCTTTCCAATGCTACAACTTCGCTTAGCATCTCCCAGCTCCGACAGCAAAAGCAACCAACGGCATCGACATCCAAAACCAAACATCTGTAAGCTCGAATATATAAATATGATAAAGGGGTAGAGAATAAGAGGGGTACTATTTTCTTCGAATGAAAGAGAGATGGATATTGAAATATTGAAGGAAGAAACAGTGGAAGTTTTTAAAATAAAGGAAAGAGCTGTGTATACAAAATAAAGAACATACGAGGTTTTTTTATACATGATGGGTGGGGAATGGTTTGCACAGGCTTGCTGCATACGAAGGAGACGTAATATTATATTTTTTATTTTTAATTTGTTAATAAGCCAGAATAATTGACTTAAGATACAATGATTCTACAGATAATAGGTGCAATGTGTTTTTAAAGCATAGGCTTTAGCTGTCATTTTGATAGAAGAGGGAAACGTGGCTCCAGAACAGAGGAAATTTTATATTCCTTTCAGCGGCGTCCGCACCTGGTTTTGGAACTTCACACATGGTTTTAATTGTTTGGTGAGAATAACATAGAAATAAAAGGATCAAATATTTTAGGCGGTAGAGATTTTTTTTATATATAGATTTGTCATGTTGTGTACAAGCGTATAAGGTCAGATTTGCCTTTTGCCGAGATTTTAGATAGGGGTACGCTAGGATTAAAAATGGTAGTAGGGAAATTTTGATAAGATTTGAAAATCTCACTGCTGCGATTTGGACAAGGATATCTGAGTTCAGTGATTTATTTTAGATTTTCTGCAAGATTTGATGAAGATTGATTTTATCCAAATTTATACAATGACTTGGCTATGACAGGATTTGGAAACAATAGGGTAAGATTTCCAAGTATCTTTAGAAAATGGTGTTCACAAAGCGAACACCGATTTTATTATTTAACGCGAATTTAATGTTTGACATTTAAAATTTGTACTATCTCATTTATACAATATTGCAAATTCAGCTACTTCGCACTATTTCAAGATTCAATTATTATTTTAAAATATTCAAAATGATTAAATTTCAACTTATCTATCAGTTCATTATTAAATTCTGCGCGCTCTCAGAATAATCACAATTGGCTCTAAATTGAAAATCTAGTAATAACTAGTCATTCATGTTTTAATTAAATTATAGTTTATTGAATTTTACCCATTTAAATTTCCAAAACAATATTCAAAAATCATTTTAAATATTAAATTAGATGGTTAAAAATCTGGACGTTACATTCCTTCCCCCTTAAAAGAATTCCGTCCCCGAAATTACTAAGATAGAAAAAATGCAACAAATCCAGTATCTCTTCTTAAAATTTAATTAACTAAAGATTTCACTTCCACTTTTTAAACTAAACCAATTATTTATAATTAAAAACCAACTAATTTCTATACAAACGAATTCCAAAGATTTACAAAAAGATATAAAATTTTCTAAATCTATAGACTTTGGAGAAATTTTGGCGGAGTCTCCCTTATACGGAGAGTCTTCTGCAATATTTCAGGAAAATAAATAAATTCATCGACTCACACAGTTGGAAAATCCAATTCAAAACCCAAATTAAAAAACCCCAAATTTTATATTATGCGTAGGCGTACCTTTTTGTGAGCGTTACTATGCGATAAGCAATAAATACTCGAGCTTGCTCAATTATTATGCAGCTCTAATCGGATTGGATCTAATCATCTCAGAATTTAATCAATCACTAACTAGCTTTTCTGCACCTGTTCTCAACTCCAATGAAACTCATTAGTTTTCAAAACTATGTCAGTTAGATTCAAACATTCATATTATCCATTTTATATCCACATAAATTTTTAACCAATTCTTACCAATCAATCTTCATATTCCATTATAATTTCATTAAATTTGAAGTCGTTCAATCATTGGTTCACAACCAAATCCATTTGCCTTCAAATTTACATCTATGCAAACAATAAAAAAAAAAAAATCCAACATTCTATTACGATTCTTTAACTGGAATTCATTTGCATTCTCCAAGCATCAATCAAACTTTGTTTCAATTCTAACTCATGAGATTTATTTGAACTCAACATAAAAGTTAATATCATATCTGAAGTTTAATAACCCATTTTGAATTCCAATTCAAATTAACATTAGTTGATTATAATAATTTAAGAAAATACTATTTTTATTCTCCTTACAAAATGTACCGGTCAAAAATAGTTTTTTTTTTAAATAAAATATTTTATATCAAATTACAAATACGCTCTCTCGTATACATATACACTCAAACTCAATCTACGGTATTACTAACCCCATGTCTATTGAGTTACACCACAGAGCCAAGGTTATCTCTAAACCATATGCTCTGATACCAACTTTAATGACCCGGAAAATTCAATGCTCGAATTTTCGACAATAATACTTTACCTTGTGTTACTTGCCAAAAACTCAAGTATCAAATCCAAATTTTTAATAGAAAGAAATTAGAGGATGAGAAGAGAAAGAAATATTAGAATAGAAGAATAAAAAGATCGGAATCTCACAGCGGAACGAATAAAATATAATATATCAAATCTTTATACAAAAAGAAACTGTATGTTACAACATCAGAATATACATACATTTCAATACAACACACAGCAAAGCAATATAATACTAGTAATATGGCTATACGTCTCGACTCCATCTCCTCTTTCGAAGCTCCAAGCGAACCCTAACCTGATAATATACTCGGTCTGACCCGAGCACATTTGAAGCAAAGCAAAATTCACCCGAATCAGTCTGGAATACTTCCAGTGATGAATTCACAGCACAAGCAACTTGTTTAACTTTAGAATTCCTTTTGAAAGAAAGGATAATAGTAAGACTGATCCACACATAAACACGGACGGTTTTTACCTTACTCTAACCCAAAACATTTTTATATATCAAAATCCAATGATATTATAATAGTGTCTATCAAACCACAAAAAATAACCATCTAGTAGAACGCTTGCATCTCATGCTCTACATATATATTATATAATAAAAAACCGCAAGGCTCTTATTAGAGATTGGATTCCAACTATGACAAGATATGGGATCACCTTCCGATCAGTGTACTCTAGAGGGGATACACTGGGGTTCAACAAGAACGTCTAGCAACCCGGCCACACATGACCGCCCACTCATTGGCTTGAGTGTAGCAAATATATTGTCACCCATTACGATTTTAAGGGCCCACCATACATCCGCGGAGATACATAAATCGAAAGAAGAACAAAATTTGAATTTTCTATAGATCAGTGACAATATACCCTGCTTGGGAATGACCCACCTAGCCATGCTGCCTGCCCGATTTTTGTTATTTCCCGATTGTGAGGCTTGAGGTCACGTTTTACCTTTCAGAGAGCATCTCATTTTCTTTGAATGCCACATCGTCAGATCCATCAAATCACTAATTGACGACCACAAATATACTCTGGGTTTTAAGCAAGAGAATTTCTCCGCCACCAAACTTGATATATTTGTAAAAATCAACGTACGTGACCCTCAGGAAATACTTTGTCATACATTCGTCTATACAAGTCATCCAGAAACAGGATGAACTGAAGGCACTCTCCTGCCGCATCCTGTTTGGGAATCACCCCAAGGATCGGTAGCGTGATGTCCTTGCAATCCGAAGATTTCAATCACGACAGAATCACAAGTCAAAATATCTCCGGGTGCGACTTAGAGATATCCAACGAGTAGTTCTCCCGCTCATGAAGATAAACGGTCTTCAATCTCCATCTCTATATATTTACATGTTAATCGCGAGCGTACAGTTGGTTCGAAGTGGTTTTGGGTCTAATTTCCATCTCGGTCTCTTTGAAACAACACGTAAAAAGGTTTAATAACAATATTCATTAATAGTTGGGGTTCTAATTATCAACTCAAACAATATTGATCAGTACCTTGGCAGCTCAGGCCCTTTCAAACCATTCATTTAAAAACAATTATATCGATTTGAAATCGATTCTATAATTTATTTCGACCAATCTCTTTTGTCTCGTTTTATTGAATATACTAATCGATACATATCCTTTTGGTATAAATCAAACCATTGAAATCATACTATATCTTTTATAATAGCCATATCTCGAAACCCCTTTTTATATCACTTCGCAAATATCACTATATATATCTTCAATCCATTTATTTCCTTTCAGTGGAAATATTCTTTTAAATCCGTTAAATATTTCCTTTGATTCGAAAATCTTATATACATTCACAAAATTCCTTTTCTACTTTCTTTTCCGCTATAAACTAATATCATCTCTCGATAATAGTGAAATCGTTCAAGTTGGGGTATTTTATTTACTCTCAGACCTTGATCGACAACGTTCTTATCTCAAGATAGATAGAAGTTTATATCTCAAAACCCAATAGCATTAATATGATATTACTTCCATTTACTACTTCGTTTAGCACATGGTTACATAAACCATACTTCATATTTGGAAATCTTATTAAGTAAAATCTCCTTTAAATTCATCACATAGTTTTAAATTTCCATGTACAAACCCAGTTGGTATATTTGGGTTATTAACCCCTTTAAAGAATTCTTTCCATCATTAACTTATTATACTTGATTATCCTTTAAACAAATTTCAATTTAAAGGTCATCGCCTTGGTTATTAAAATAATAACCAAGTAAAATAGTTCCTTTTACTATTAACCAAAATAGAACGGTCAATTTCTTTTAAACAGTTCGATAATCACTTCAAAATACAGTTAATTAAATATTAATTAACTTCTAAGCTACGTTACATTTAAACAATTACTTATGAAAAACTATTCTATAACATTTACAATTGGACAGTTGACCAAGTCAATTTAAATAAAATCGTTAACTTGCTAATTGATTCTTTCCAGTTCTTCTCAAATATATAACTAATTTAATTTAACCAGCTTAATTTGTTTCTTCTTTCAAAACATTTATTTCTCATTTTTAATCCTTCGGTAAATCTTCTTGCCTTTCCCTTCTTATGATAACATAAGAGTATAAACTGTTTAATAATTCTTTGGAAATACAATATTAATATATTTATAAACCACCTACTTTAAATAACGTGTATAAATAAATAAATAAATTGAAATTTCAATTCAGTTATAAAAATAAATTTATAACTAAAACATCGTCAATTCGCCTATTGGCAAATCAACATCTGAAAGTATAGATTTAGGCCGTTCACTGCCAACCACTTAATAAATATTGCTTATTGATTAAAAAGACAATGATTGTTGAATTTAAATTCAAATATCAACATCCAATCAATAACCAACATCTAACTAGGATATAACATTATTTGGGTGAACAATTCATATATATAAATAGCATGAAAAATAGATAACATATAATTTAATTGAGGAATCCGGTTGGATCCCTCCAACCTATCCTTCCCTGCATAACAGATTATAATTACAAACATATGAAATAATATTCAACCAATCATCCAATACGACGTTAATATAAACGTCGACAACCATCATACAACCAATAGGCATCCAATTTATTTTATTATCTATAAATATAAGTTATATGAGTTTAGCGCATCATAATATTCTAGAAAAGTGTGAGAGTTAACTCATCATTTATTTCAATTGACGGTTGGCGTTGTTTCATATGATTTTAAATAAGCGTTTAAAATTATATGAAATTTCAGCGGCCTCCGAATCACACCATTCCAACTCCACCGCGTAGCCGTCGGTGATACAATCCCATCAGACCTCGTTTCATGGAATTCTGATAATATGTGGTAAAGTTATTAATATTATTAGTTTAAAAACAAACTAGACGTAATTAGTTAATTAACAAAATAATTAAAACCATAATCCTTACTTTATTCACCTTAACCCGGTATTCCCTCTCGAATCCCTCATTAAACGCTACTCTCCAGTATTTGCCCATGCCCGCACTATTTTCCACTTCGGTCCATATTTCTATTTTATTTTTTTTCTCATATGGTAAAGCCCAAGCCCACTTAGTAATTCAACCTGCTTCCCCTGATACTTTTTCTCTCCTAACACTAAAAGCTCGTTGTTCCTTCTATAACTCCTCATCACGTTAGTACCTTGAACTCACGTACCCACCTTTCTCCCGTACACACAATTCTTTCTCCGTTATATTCTCACGAAATATGATCGCACTGCATGGATAATCGACCGCACTTTCCTCCTTTACACATAAAAGCTGATGCATTACCCCTTCATATTTCTTCTCGCGTGTTGCTTCCTGTGTAACAACCTGAAAAATTAGAACCTATTAAAAAAATCATTTTAGCTATTTTAACGGATCTTGAATATTTAAAATGATTTATTTTAAATAATAACGACTAAAAATTTATTTTAAATGAAGTTAGAACGAATAAATTTATATTTTAATTATAAAACGAACTCAAAGTGGCGTGGTAGTTTGAAAATTCGATTTTAAACTTTAACTGAATGTACAGAATTCAAAATAAATTGAATTTCAGTAAAACCAGAAATATTTGAATTTGTTTAGTTATATCTTTCTAACGAATGTGAAAAATCCAGATTTCATAATATAAATTGAAAGTTATGTCCAGTTTAAAATTTAAATTAGTCGCTATGGAATTTATATATATTTTTAAATTATATATAGCCCTTAAAAATAGCCATTTTGCAAACGACCTCCGTTTTCGACGAAACCACTTTTGTCGGATCCGAAATGTCAAATTATTGTTATATTCCGATTTTTTATAATTTTTGGAATTAATATGTGAGCATGGTAAATTTAAACATTTTTGGTAATTTCAGTTTGAACGATTAGAAAATGACCATTTTTCAAACTGTCTCTAATTCGACGAAATTAGTTTTGTTAGGACCGTATCGTCAAAATATAGCTAGATTTATTTTTTTGTAATTTTTTGGAATCAGTATGTGGCCCCGGTAAATTAAAATATTCATTTAAATTTCCGCTGCTATGTATTTAATCTCTGATATTTTTCAATGTAATATTTATTCATACTTTGATATATTCTTGTACTCTGATGTAAATTGTTGTTATAGTAATGAAATGTTCTATATTTTGTGTTCTGATTTGTTGTATTCTCAGGTTCAATCCGGGCTCTCCTGTAAGGGTGAGTTTGGGTCGTTTCAGACGAAGTCGCACTCCTCGTATTTTTGCTTCTTTAAAACTTTTCCCACTGTTCTCTCTCACTTTTTTCTCACGCAAGGGACTCTAAGCCCATATAAACCTTCAACTATCATGAAACCATCTTCTTCCTCTATGGAAACAATATGAACCCGATTCTTTATATATATATATATATATAATGCAAAGCCGAAGCTTAGTACAAGGAAAAAAAAACGCAACCCCAACTCCAGGATCTTCACGTGCTCCAATCCCTACCCATCCTCTTGCATGCAGCCCATCTCTCTTATGCTTGTTCTTCCACTTCACGCATCACAGCTCCTATGTGACACCCCATGTCCGTTAATGTCACTCACAAAGGGAATGCATTAAGTTTCGTGAAGCGTTTTAGTAAATAGAACAGAAATATACAAGACAGACATATAAAATAATAGCGAAAGAAAAAAACTTTATTTCATAAGATATCGTGGTCCAAAAACATCACATGTCTGAAATACAAAAGCCCATTACAACATAAAAGCCATTGTCTTGTACTTCAAAAATATCAGAGTACATAAAAGAAATAAAATTCCCCAAAAACAAGCCATAACAACAAGGATAGGAGCTTGAGCCATACATATCAGCAGCTCTAGCAAATAAGCAGAATCACTGTCAAGCCTGAGTGTTTCCGCCCTAAGGACCGGGGGGGGGGGGGGGGTGAATGGAAGAAAGAAGAAGAAACAAAAAGGGTCAGACATAAAGTCTAGCGAGTCTAATTACTTTTATCAAGTAAATAAATAAAAGTAGCATGACAGGCATATAAAGTGGATAAGAGAGATTACTACATAAAAGACAGGTGTGACAAGGTAAACAGGATAAGGTGTATACACTTCCCTAATGATTAATCTACACTACTACTAGCATATCCAGAATGAGATGATCCCTTCCACTATACGGTGGTAGACTTAGGCATACATCCAAATGTATCCTAACTACTACCCTAACCGATCAGCTCCCTAATCCGCGTGGATACTCTGTGCTGGCCCCGCCGTAGGATGTATCACGTCCTAAAGTGGAAACCCTCCGCTGATATGCACAGCCCCATATCTACAGGTGTCACGGTCGTCTTATCCCTTTCTGCTCGGCTCATGCACGCACATGGCCCGGTTGGTTTGTGCCTCCCACACTATCCTCCACGTTTAGATCTCTTACAATTAGTCCAGTAAGCGTGCCCCTTCTCCGACCTAGTACGGAGTACATGTTTCATACCTACTCCGGGTTATTGGCTGAAACGAGTCCCACATAATATGATACAAGTTCTCCCGTTTGTCTTATATCCCCCACTAGGTTTTCATTAGCTATGTATACCATTAGGTGTCTTTAATTCCATAACCTTATCCTTTCCACTAGTTATGTTTACCCTAAAAGGTGTTTTTAATTACATAACTTTATTATTCCCAAAGGTCATGTATACCATTAGGTGTCTTTAATTACATAACCTTATCGGGTTAAGTTTGCGGGCCTATATGTAAATATTATCCACCCCCCCCCCCAGATTTGCTTTACCTACCTACTGACCAACAATTTTACTTAACCCTAACTTTAGTTCATAATCATACAATCCCCATGGATTAGATTAAGCTAAGTAGTCTAATTTATTACCATGTCCATTTATGGTTTATAATGGGCTAGACCTCCCACATTAGACCTACAACTTGTGGATGCTGGATATGTCGATCGGGTCCAGGCAGACTTCTTCCACAAGTTGGGCCTAACCTCGTGTCATAGACCGTCTCGTATTTGCGCACTTAGACCTCTCACATTAGGTGCAACATTAGCGGTTGCTGGATATGCCGGTCGGGCCCGGGCAGACTTCCACTAGTAATGCAACCTAACCTCGTGTCATAAGTGCAATTACAATTTCTAATTGTAATTATTATACATTTCATCCTTATCCAATTCTTACCTATGTCTTTATAAGTGATTATGCCCCTTTTCCCCCATTTTGAATTATATGTCCAATTCATATAAACATTATTTAATTTATGCCAATTCTAACCTTTTTTTACCCGCTTCCTAACTAACGCATTCGCATATATTTGGCTGCATTTAGACTAGAAAGTAGCCTAGCCATAAACAACAAAAAGGGAAAGGTGATGGGAAAAATGACAATAGTGATTGTTCTGGCATTAACATAAACTAGCATGGTGATAAGGTGGACATATAAGCCTAAATCTGATGAACTTGTGGCAGTTAACTAATTCTATCATTACTATGATGTCATAGTAAGCATAATAAGATCTAAATTAACAATTTAGATGTCCAACTGGTTTAGATATAATATGATAGGCATAAGATGATAAACTAGGACTGGTTAATAATTTAGATGTCCACATAATTCAGATCTAATAGTAAAAGAATAGATCTAACACGAATAAGGTCAAGATCCACATCATAGCATGTCATAGAAGTTACAGTAGATCCGATAAGATAAAGATTTAGATCCAATAGTTAAAAATAGATCTAACACAAATAAGGTCAAGATCCACATCATAAAATGTCATATGTTCACAACTTACAATGGATCCAGTATAATATAGGCACATGAACAAATATAAACTATAGTCATATCACGTTTACTTTTAAATATTTAAATCTAAAAGCAACTAGGAACTCATAGAGTTTGGATTAGAAAATAGAAAAAGAATGGATCTTGAATCTCTAACTGATTTGCTTAAGTTGATTGTTGTAGAAGATAGGATCCCTCTCAGTTCAGACCCCGACAACATTTGGCCTCCATGATTTCCAAGGAAGAAAACAGGAGAAATGGACACACATTATAGCTGCCAGCACCTCTGAAACCGATCGCCACGTCATCCCTAGGGGTGTCGACCCTGGTGTCGACACCCCTGTAGGGGGTCGACCTTGGTGTCGACACCCCCTAGGGGTGTCGACACCCTAGAGCGGGAAATTTGCTGCCTTCTAGCATTTTGATTTTTGAACGATTTTGGATAAGGTTTTGACTCATATGTATATATAATTCTTCTGCGCTTATACAAACTTAAAATCCTCATAACTTCTTCATACGATGTCCGTTTTACGCAAACCAAATGTCTATCTTTCCCAGAATTTCGAGACGGATGCAATGGTGCAGTCCGTTTCCCTTAATTTCGAATATTAAATTAATTATTATTTAATTTATCCTCTTTTAATGTTGTTAAAAATACGGGGTGTTACATCCTAGGCAAAAACATCGAAGAAACTTCCCTTACAGGCTACAGTACTTCGCCATTTTTGTGCCCTGACGATCTCCTCTCACCTACCACCACAACAGCATCTCGACAGTCTCCCCTTGCACCACCTCATATTCAAACCATCCACACCTAGAAGCGAACAAAAGAAACACTAAAATCCTCCAATTGTCACCGCACTTATAGGCGCTGCACCTCACCGGACAACCCAAAACTCCATCACCAACCTCCTCTTTACAATGCTAAAACTTTGCTTAGCAGCTCCCATCTCCGATAGCAAAAGCAACCAACGGCGTCGACATCCAAAACCAAACATCCGTAAGCTCGAATATACAAATATAATAAAGGGGCAGAGAATAAGAGGGGGGTACTGTTTTCTTTGAATGAAAGAGAGATGGATATTGAAATATTGAAGGAAGAAACAATGGAAGTTTTTAAAATAAAGGAAAGAGCTATGTACACAAAATGAAGAGCATACGAGGTATTTTTATACAGGAAGGGTGGGGAATGGTTTGCACAGGCTTGCTGCGTACGAAGGAGACATGATATTATATTTGTTATTTTTAATTTGTTAATAAGCCAGAATAATTGACTTAAGATATAATGATTCTGCAGATAATATGTAACGACCGGCAAATCCGTACTATCTGAGTTGACTATTAACACCACACGTCCAACCCAATTTGCATAGAAATACGAATCATTATAGGAAAGAAGTTAGAGGATGAGAAATATAAAGAAAGAAATATTAGAATAGAAGAAAACGAAGATCACAAACTCACAGCGGAACGAATAAAATATATTATATAACAAAACTTTTGAAATACAAATCAGTAACTGTATATACATACCATCATCAGAGCACAACAGTTATTTCTGGAACAGTTATAAACACCTATTTCCAGATGCAAAACATGGTTCACAGCGGAATATACGATAGTCTATAGCTAACTGGTGAAGCCTCCTGCTTCCAGCTCCTCCAAATAAATCTGGAAAATCCCGACTACTTGACTGCCCGTACAAATTTGGGCACCCAAGAGTTTAGGGAAAACAAAACAAAATAAACTCTGGGTCAGTCATGGGACTGGTGTGAGTAAACTCCAACCACTAGTTTAACTTTACAAATCCTTTCAAAAGAGAAGATAATAGTAAGACCAGCCCACACATAAACACGGACGGTTTTTACCTTACTATAACCCAAAACACTTTGATACGAAAATCCAGTGATATTATAATAATGTCTACATCAAGTAAATAACCAAATAGCAGAACGCTTGCATCTCACGCTCCACATACAAAGTATAAAATCAAAAACCGCATGACGCTTATTGGAGATTGGATTTCCAACATGACAAGGTATGGAACCACATTCCGCTAGTGTATCTCTAGAGAGGAATACACTGGGTTCAACAAAAACATCTTGTAACCCGGCCCACACATGACCGACCACTCATTTCGCTTGAGTGTATCGAATGTATATCACCAACGGTTGGGATCAGCAACCGCCTCCCGACTGGGACAACATCGAATAGAATAAGAAATTAAATGAACCTCTAGATAAGTGATTATACATCCTAATGGGTGCGACCCACATAGCCATGCTGCCTTCCCGATTTTTGTCCTTTCCCGGTTGTTGAGGCCTGAGGCTACGAATACTTACCATTCATTGATAGCACAATCACTTTGAATGCTACATTGTCAGATTCGTTAATCACTAGTTGAGTTTGCACAAATATTTTGGATGTTATGCTAAGGGAATAAATCCGTTGCAACCATATATATTTATACAGACCAACCCATTTGATCATTGGAAATACTCTGTCAGACATTCATCCATTTACGTTCGTTTTGGGATTGAACGAAACCGAAGGCACTATTTCTATTTAATAGAAAGAGTCCTTGCACTGTACTCCGTCTTCAATATATTCAGCATACTTGGTTCGCAACGCTTATGCCGATACGGAGTGGTTCTTCGGATAATAATCCAACCGGTCTCTCCATATTGACAACGATGGTCAAAAACTTCGATAGTCTGTGATTTAACTATCGAATAAAAACAAGTGTTCATCCAAACATATCAAACAAATCACTGGGCTCTTTAATTAATATTTCATTAATTAAATCTCTTCTCCATTTCCTTATCAATATTTGTTAACCAAATATTTACAAGTATCGCCTCCTTTTATTTTCTATAGTTAGAAAATATTTTCGATTTTAATTGGAAAACATTCCAATCACTTATCTCTTCCACGAACTCATTTAGTTCTATACTTAGAAAACATTTGTTATTTTATTTCCAAGTTTACATTTATTTGGGTTAAAACGGATGTTGTGTAAAACATCGTTACGACAACCCAAATATATACATTCAACTAAATCTCTTTAAACGTTGATCTTCGAGACTGAGTTTTGCTATTTATCGGTTGTTAATGAAACCAATCAAGTTGGGGTATAATTACCTCTCAGACCTTGACTGAATAACATTCATAACGTCAAAACAGACAAGACTACTTACTCGAATAATCAATACTATACAAACCAATTATCTATTTTTAAAACACGTATACATTTCCCTTGTTATTTTTAACAAATCTAAGTTATAGTTTCCTTCTTGTTTCAAATATCCTATTTAAATTTGTTTCATTATCTAATTCTCTATATATATATCGATATATGGATTTCTAGTTATCAAATTTTCTTAAAAATATTCTAACTCCTTAAATTTTCGGAAAAATTCGCCATAACCTCCCCTGTATCGGGAGCATCGGGAAATTTCAAATAGCTTCCCGGTAATTTCTCATCTCAAAAAGAAAAAGAAAAAGCCAAGCGGCTTGCTGATACGGCGCATAAAATCTCATATATGAATTAAACATGTACCTTATTGTCGAGCACACTAATTATATACCTTCATCACTTTATCCCATAACTGTCTCTGGTATATCTATACCTGTACAATTCATTTCAACTTCATACACTCGTTTTGACTCAATTCGTTAAAGTAACTCTTTAACTAACTCTTTGCCCATCTCGCTTGTATATATGAATATAACACGTTTCAAATATATTTCAACTTACTTACCAACTAATTGAATTCAAATTTTAATTTAAGTTCTATATTTGATTTCAAATATATGTTTATAATTCAAAAATTCAATTTTCAAAGTTCGACTTCAATTCACCACTCGATTAACTAATTCTTCTTTGACTTAGTTAATTCTATTCAATAATCAAAAATATGATTATTGTTTCAAAAATCACTTTTCTTACTTCACTTGATTTCACCTTTATGTTCTAACTCAAGACCAGGTTTTTAAATGGAAATTCGGATTTTTATTTGCTTAAAAATCACTATATTTATTATATAAAATCCATTATGGTTTTAATGGTTTCTGGCGCTGCACTTTTAAAATTTTGATTTTGACATAACTCAAAATCTATTCGACGAAATCTAGATTTTTCTCTTCCATTAGAAAACTATTATTCAACCGGTCCTGACGATTCTTATTTCAAAGAATTCCGACTTCAATTGAGTCCTGTATACTCAATTGAAGTTCGAGTCGCCAATTTACGAACTGCAGCGCTGCGGCGAGTTTGTTTTAATTATATTTATATATATAAACTTTTAAACTTCGTTAAAATGAATCCAACTCCATTTTAACTCTATTTGAATTTCTTGATTCAAATTCCAATCTCGCTTTTATTTGAATTCTATATTCAAATTCCAATCCCTTTTCTATTTGAATTCTATGTTCAAATTCTATTTCCTTTTCTATTTGAATTCTAAATTCAAATTTCCATTTCCTTTTCTATTATTCAAATTCTATGTTCAAATTCTATCTCCTTTTCTATTTGAATTCTAAATTCAAATTTCCATTTCCTTTTCTATTATTCAAATTCTATACTTGAAATTCCATTTGAATTCTATTCTTCAATTTCTATTTCAATTCTTCTTTGAAATTCTATATTTCAAATTCAATTCAATTCTTCTTTGAAATTCAATATTTCAAATTCAATTCAATTCTTCTTTGAAATTCAATATTTCAAATTCAATTATTCAAATTCCTTTATTCCTCTATTCACATTCCTTTATGAATTTCTATATTCAAATTCCATATTCAATTCTTTTTGAATTCTCGATTCAAATTCTATATTCAATTCTGTTTGAATCTTCTATATTCAAATTTCAAATTTCAATTCTGTTTGAATTCTCGATTCAAATTATATATTCAATTATGTTTGAATCTTCTATATTCAAATTTCAAATTTCAATTCTATTTTAGAAAAATAGAATTTCCTTTCTAATTCTCAAATATCCTTTTTCATGATATTTTTAAATATCATTACTTAAGCCCAGTGATATTTAAACACACAAAGCAACCAATTATTTATTTTTCTAACACATCATATATAACAATATATATGCAAACAAATAAACAAACAGATAATATACTTTTGAGGAATCCAGTTGGATTCCTCCAACCTGTTTTCCTGCAACCACAGATGTTAGCACATAAATAATACCCATTCTGCTTCATGGCAGAATATCGTGGTATAGAAGGTCATCCACTAATCATAGCGTGGGGCGTATAGGGTAATCATCCGCTATGAAACTGCGGGCATCCGCTAATGAGACTGCGGGAATCCAACCAATCAATCAACCCAATATATATATATATATATAATAGCCTAAATAACTAATATATATATAAAACAAGTAGAAAAATCCAAACAAGCAACAACAATTATTTTTACGAAGTAAAAATAATTATAAATAAAAGGTGAGTGAGATTTACTCACCTAGATTTTCCCATTTGGTGAATTTCCACTTAAAAATGCCATATCATCTTCGCTATGCATTTACTTGAATTGTCTTTTATTTCACACCAATGATTTATTTAATATAATTATCGATCAAGATTCCTTTATTAACTTTTTACATAAATAATTAATGTTATGTAATTTAAATTATATAAAACATATACCTTTTCGCTTGAAAAATAATCGATCGACTATGTAATATCTTCGAGCAGCCTTAAAGACAATGCAATTCAGCCCATCTTCACTATCCACACCTCTGAAATGCCCTGTCTCGATAACTCCCCCTAAACTAGCATCGTCACGGACCCATAATTCTGCAAACTGACCCCTTTCACGACAGTATATGCACCGGAACTCCACTGCGCTGCCACCCAAAAAGGCCACCCTCGCTTCATTACCAAATTGGTTTACCTCCATCAATATTCAGACTAATCTCTTATTTTCTATTATTTAAACCACTGTGGTGCCGCCATCGAACTGTTGTTATACTGATCGGTTCAGTGATTAGAAAATCATCATCAGCCTTCCTTAGTTGAATGTCAGACATCAGCAAATCCTCTCCAACATCCAATTGCCACTCTTCACAGTTCAACCCTTCCTATCAAACTCTAGTTTGAACGAATCCCACTGTCGAACTCATCATTCCACCCAATTCCTCTTCTCACCGTAACCAGAAATCCACCCCTCTTCCTCAGTTCGCGCCCCTGAGATGAACGCTACAGCAAATCACATGCGGTCAGAAATAGCACCGCGACCCTAGAAAACCTCATACTAATCTCCGTCGAACCATGCCAAACCCCCAAATCACCATCGCAACTTCTAACCTGCGAGCCTCTTCAATGCTGAATTGAGCAACCCTAAATCGCGAGTCTCTAGAAGGTCTTCGAGCTACAGAAGGTTTCGGGTTCTTTGATTTTGGGATATTGAGGAGAGGAGCCATCATTTTCTCTGGCTTGGGGCTTTCGATTTTGGTTTTTTCTGAGGAAATGGAAATGGCCAAAGGAAAGTTGCGATATATATAATAGTGGGTAGGAGACAATTCGTACTCGACATTAAAATTGTGCTTTACTTTGCAACGAAGCTGGGGAGCAGAATTTGTGGCTCGAGAAAAACATTATAGGTCTGCGCTGGGAAAGTGGAGGTCTGCGTGAAGGAAAGGGATAGGTCGGCTGAGGAACATTTGATTTAAACTTTGAAATGATTTTTATAAAATATAATACTCTAAAATATCTCTTGGTCCATACATAACATTTTGAACCGCTTTTTAATCGTATCGAACGGCATTCTCAGCGTTATTCGTTACCCTGAACTCAACGGGACGAGTTCTGAAATTAAGTTCGACTGTATAGAAGAGAACAATTTTAAATTAACACTTTAATTTAAATTCGATTTAAAATATAAATAGATTTCAACATTTAATTTCATCGATAATAAATTATTATTATTGTTTTAATTCAACATAGAATTTATATTAATTGACCGAAGTGTTTCGATTCAGTTTTAAATTCTGAATTCAATTATATTACGTTTTCGTATAACAACTATTCAATATATTCGAATTAGATTGTATATCGATTATTTAATCGATAACCAAATATAAAAATCATTTATATTATCAAATCAATATTTAAAATAAATATTAAATATTCAAAATAAACTGTTCAAATATCCGGGTCGTTACATTCTTCCCCCCTTAAAATAATTTCGTCCCCGAAATTGCTAAGGTAGGAAAATGGTACGAACCCATTACTTTTCGAAAACTCATCTTATGCTGAAACTCAACACTTTATATTCCAACTAATTTTAATTTCAACCAAAACCTTTGGTTTTTATTCATACACATTCAAATTGATCTAAATTAATTTATCCACTTTGATTCATTTAACTTGCTTTAAATTAAATTTTAATTCCAGAATTCAAATCTCCGGGTTTTTATTTCAAGTCCTTCTGAAATCACATAAATATATACATATATTTATTTCCATTTCAATTTCAAACATTTGAATTTTCAAACAAATTTTCAATAATAACTTTCTAAGGTAGCAATCCATCACTTAGAAACTCGAAAATGAACACTGATGATGTTGCAATCATCATCAGAATTATTTCCCAGCCACTGAAGTGAGTTCAGTGCTTTATTATTTCTAAATCCATCTAAAATGATTTTCTTTCAAATCCTTCTAAAACAAATCTATATTATTTTAATATACTTTGAAAAATATTTTCAACTTCCCAGGATTTAAAATTGCAAATTCTGGTTTGAATTAAATTCTAATTCATCTCATTTGTATATCTTATTCATATACAATTTAATTTTGGTTATATATAACCATTCCAATTTTTATAATCACATCTGATGACAATAATAGCAACCAACTCATCCATATATAAATAATTCTAGAAAATTATTAATCTTTTATATCAAAATATCCTTTTGGGAAAAATTATTTCATTTACCCACTTTAAAACAATATTATGTCAATTCTTCTGTTCAAGTGTTTAGAAACTCCTATCGACGTCGTGGCGTCCCACGATTCGACCAGAATTTATAAACCACTCAACAGACTAGCCAACACAATATAAAACAATCTTTATATCAAATTACAAATACGCTCTCTCATATATACACTCAACTCATCCTAGGGTACTACTGACCCTATCTCTAATGAGTAATCCCCACCAAAGCCTAGGTGTTCGCTCAACCTAAGCTCTGATACCAACTGTAACGACCCGCAAATCCGTACTATCTGAGTTGACTATTAACACCACACGTCCAACCCAAATTGCACAGAAATACAAATCATTATTGGAAAGAAGTTAGAGGATGAGAAATAGAAAGAAAGAAATATTAGAATAGAAGAAAACGAAGATCACAAACTCACAGCGGAACGAATAAAATATATTATATAACAAAACTTTTGAAATACAAATCAGTAACTGTATATACATACCATCATCAGAGCACAACAGTTATTTCTGGAACAGTTATAAACACCTATTTCCAAATGTAAAACATGGTTCACAGCGGAATATACGATAGTCTATAGCTAACTGGTGAAGCCTCCTGCTTCAAGCTCCTCTAAATAAATCTGGAAAATCCCGACTACTTGACTGCCTGTACAAATTTGGGCACCCAAGAGTTTAGGGAAAACAAAACAAAATAAACTCTGGGTCAGTCATGGGACTGGTGTGAGTAAACTCCAACCACTAGTTTAACTTTACAAATCCTTTCAAAAGAGAAGATAATAGTAAGACCAGCCCACACATAAACACGGACGGTTTTTACCTTACTATAACCCAAAACACTTTGATACGAAAATCCAGTGATATTATAATAATGTCTACATCAAGTAAATAACCAAATAGCAGAACACTTGCATCTCACGCTCCACATACAAAGTATAAAATCAAAAACCGCATGGCGCTTATTGGAGATTGGATTTCCAACATGACAAGGTATGGAACCACCTTCCGCTAGTGTATCTCTAGAGAGGAATACACTGGGTTCAACAAAAACATCTTGTAACCCGGCCCACACATGACCGACCACTCATTTCGCTTGAGTGTATCGAATGTATATCACCAACGGTTGGGATCAGCAACCGCCTCCCGACTGGGACAGCATCGAATAGAATAAGAAATTAAATGAACCTCTAGATAGGTGATTATACATCCTAATGGGTGCAACCCACATAGCCATGCTGCCTGCCCGATTTTTGTCCTTTCCCGGTTGTTGAGGCCTGAGGCTACGAATACTTACCATTCATTGATAGCACAATCACTTTGAATGCTACATTGTCAGATTCGTTAATCACTAGTTGAGTTTGCACAAATATTCTGGATGTTATGCTAAGGGAATAAATCCTTTGCAACCATATATATTTATACAGACCAACCCATTTGATCATTGGAAATACTCTGTCAGACATTCATCCATTTACGTTCGTTCTGGGATTAAACGAAACCGAAGGCACTATTTCTATTTAATAGAAAGAGTCCTTGCACTTTACTCCGTCTTCAATATATTCAGCATACTTGGTTCGCAACGCTTATGCCGATACGGAGTGGTTCTACGGATAATAATCCAACCGGTCTCTCCATATTGACAACGATGGTCAAAAACTTCGATAGTCTGTGATTTAACTATCGAATAAAAACAAGTGTTCATCCAAACATATCAAACAAATCACTGGGCTCTTTAATTAATATTTCATTAATTAAATCTCTTCTCCATTTCCTTATCAATATTTGTTAACCAAATATTTACAAGTATCGCCTCCTTTTATTTTCTATAGTTAGAAAATATTTTCGATTTTAATTGGAAAACATTCCAATCACTTATCTCTTCCACGAACTCATTTAGTTCTATACTTAGAAAACATTTGTTATTTTATTTCCAAGTTTACATTTATTTGGGTTAAAACGGATGTTGTGTAAAACATCGTTACGACAACCAAAATATATACATTCAACTAAATCTCTTTAAACGTTGATCTTCGAGACTGAGTTTTGCTATTTATCGGTTGTTAATGAAACCAATCAAGTTGGGGTATAATTACCTCTCAGACCTTGACTGAATAACATTCATAACGTCAAAACAGACAAGACTACTTACTCGAATAATCAATACTATACAAACCAATTATCTATTTTTAAAACACGTATACATTTCCCTTGTTATTTTTAACAAATCTAAGTTATAGTTTCCTTCTTGTTTCAAATATCCTATTTAAATTTGTTTCATTATCTAATTCTCTATATATATATCGATATATGGATTTCTATTTATCAAATTTTCTTAAAAATATTCTAACTCCTTAAATTTTCGGAAAAATTCGCCATAACCTCCCCTGTATCGGGAGCATCGGGAAATTTCAAATAGCTTCCCGGTAATTTCTCATCTCAAAAAGAAAAAGAAAAAGCCAAGCGGCTTGCTGATACGGCGCATAAAATCTCATATATGAATTAAACATGTACCTTATTGTCGAGCACACTAATTATATACCTTCATCACTTTATCCCATAACTGTCTCCGGTATATCTATACCTGTACAATTCATTTCAACTTCATACACTCGTTTTGACTCAATTCGTTAAAGTAACTCTTTAACTAACTCTTTGCCCATCTCGCTTGTATATATGAATATAACACGTTTCAAATATATTTCAACTTACTTATCAACTAATTGAATTCAAATTTTAATTTAAGTTCTATATTTGATTTCAAATATATGTTTATAATTCAAAAATTCAATTTTCAAAGTTCGACTTCAATTCACCACTCGATTAACTAATTCTTCTTTGACTTAGTTAATTCTATTCAATAATCAAAAATATGATTATTGTTTCAAAAATCACTTTTCTTACTTCACTTGAGTTCACCTTTATGTTCTAACTCAAGACCAGGTTTTTAAATGGAAATTCGTATTTTTATTTGCTTAAAATTCCCTATATTTATTATATAAAATCCATTATGGTTTTAATGGTTTCTGGCGCTGCACTTTTAAAATTTTGATTTTGACATAACTCAAAATCTATTCGACGAAATCTAGACTTTTCTCTTCCATTAGAAAACTATTATTCAACCGGTCCTGACAATTCTTATTTCAAAGAATTCCGACTTCAATTGAGTCCTGTATACTCAATTGAAGTTCGAGTCGCCAATTTACGAACTACAGCGCTGCGGCGAGTTCGTTTTAATTATATTTATATATATAAACTTTTAAACTTCGTTAAAATGAATCCATCTCCATTTTAACTCTATTTGAATTTCTTGATTCAAATTCCAATCTCGCTTTTATTTGAATTCTATATTCAAATTCCAATTCCTTTTCTATTTGAATTCTATGTTCAAATTCTATTTCCTTTTCTATTTGAATTCTAAATTTAAATTTCCATTTCCTTTTCTATTATTCAAATTCTATGTTCAAATTCTATCTCCTTTTCTATTTGAATTCTAAATTCAAATTTCCATTTCCTTTTCTATTATTCAAATTCTATACTTAAAATTCCATTTGAATTCTATTCTTCAATTTCTATTTCAATTCTTCTTTGAAATTCTATGTTTCAAATTCAATTCAATTCTTCTTTGAAATTCAATATTTCAAATTGAATTCAATTCTTCTTTGAAATTCAATATTTCAAATTCAATTATTCAAATTCCTTTGTTCCTCTATTCACATTCCTTTATGAATTTCTATATTCAAATTCCATATTCAATTCTTTTTGAATTCTCGATTCAAATTCTATATTCAATTCTGTTTGAATCTTCTATATTCAAATTTCAAATTTCAATTCTGTTTGAATTCTCGATTCAAATTATATATTCAATTCTGTTTGAATCTTCTATATTCAAATTTCAAATTTCAATTCTATTTTAGAAAAATAGAATTTCCTTTCTAATTCTCAAATATCCTTTTTCATGATATTTTTAAATATCATTACTTAAGCCCAGTGATATTTAAACACACAAAGCAACCAATTATTTATTTTTCTAACACATCATATATAACAATATATATGCAAACAAATAAACAAACAGATAATATATTTTTGAGGAATCCAGTTGGATTCCTCCAACCTGTTTTCCTGCATCCACAGATGTTAGCACATAAATAATACCCATTCTACTTCGTGGCAGAATATCGTGGTATAGAAGGTCATCCACTAATCATAGCGTGGGGCGTATAGGGTAATCATCCGCTATGAAACTGCGGGCATCCACTAATGAGACTGCGGGAATCCAACCAATCAATCAACCCAATATATATATATAATAGCCTAAATAACTAATATATATAAAACAAGCAGAAAAATCCAAACAAGCAACAACAATTATTTTTACGAAGTAAAAATAATTATAAATAAAAGGTGAGTGAGATTTACTCACCTAGATTTTCCCATTTGGTGAATTTCCACTTAAAAATGCCATATCATCTTCGCTATGCATTTACTTGAATTGTCTTTTATTTCACACCTATGATTTATTTAATATAATTATCTATTAAGATTCCTTTATTAACTTTTGACATAAATAATTAATGTTATGTAATTTAAATTATATAAAACATATACCTTTTCGCTTGAAAAATAATCGATCGACTATGTAATATCTTCGAGCAGCCTTAAAGACAATGCAATTCAGCCCATCTTCACTATCCACACCTCTGAAATGCCCTGTCTCGATAACTCCCCCTAAACTAGCATCGTCACGGACCCATAACTCTGCAAACTGACCCCTTTCACGACAGTATATGCACCGGAACTCCACTGCGCTGCCACCCAAAAAGGCCACCCGCGCTTCATTACCAAATTGGTTTACCTCCATAAATATTCAGACTAATCTCTTATTTTCTATTATCTAAACCACTGTGGTGCCGCCATCGAACTGTTGTTATACTGACCGGTTCAGTGGTTAGAAAACCATCATCAGCCTTCCTTAGTTGAATGTCAGACATCAGCAAATCCTCTCCAACATCCAATTGCCACTCTTCACAGTTCAACCCTTCCTATCGAACTCTAGTTTGAACGAATCCCACTGTCGAACTCATCATTCCACCCAATTCCTCTTCTCACCGTAACCAGAAATCCGCCCCTCTTCCTCAGTTTGCGCCCCTGAGATGAACGCTACAGCAAATCACATGCGGTCAGAAATAGCACCGCGACCCTAGAAAACCTCATACTAATCTCCGTCGAACCATGCCAAACCCCCAAATCACCATCGCAACTTCTAACTTGCGAGCCTCTTCAACGCTGAATTGAGCAACCCTAAATCGCGAGTCTCCAGAAGGTCTTCGAGCTACAGAAGGTTTCGGGTTCTTTGATTTTGGGATATTGAGGAGAGGAGCCATCATTTTCTCTGGCTTGGGGCTTTCGATTTTGGTTTTTTCTGAGGAAATGGAAATGGCCAAAGGAAAGTTGCGATATATATAATAGTGGGAAGGAGACAATTCGTACTCGACATTAAAATTGTGCTTTACTTTGCAACGAAGCTGGGGAGCAGAATTTGTGGCTCGAGAAAAACATTATAGGTCTGCGCAGGGAAAGTGGAGGTCTGCGTGAAGGAAAGGGATAGGTCGGCTGAGGAACATTTGATTTAAACTTTGGAATGATTTTTATAAAATATAATACTATAAAATATCTCTTGGTCCATACTTAACATTTTGAACCGCTTTTTAATCGTATCGAACGGCATTCTCAGCGTTATTCGTTACCCTGAACTCAACGGGACGAGTTCTGAAATTAAGTTCGACTGTATAGAAGAGAACAATTTTAAATTAACACTTTAATTTAAATTCCATTTAAAATATAAATAGATTTCAACATTTAATTTCATCGATAATAAATTATTATTATCGTTTTAATTCAACATAGAATTTATATTAATTGACCGAAGTGTTTCGATTCAGTTTTAAATTCTGAATTCAATTATATTACGTTTTCGTATAACAACTATTCAATATATTCGAATTAGATTGTATATCGATTATTTAATCGATAACCAAATATAAAAATCATTTATATTATCAAATCAATATTTAAAATAAATATTAAATATTCAAAATAAACTGTTCAAATATCCGGGTCGTTACATAATAGGTGCAACGTGTTTTTAAAGCGTAGGCTTTAGCTGTCATTTTGATAGAAGAGGGAAACGCGGCTCCAGAACAGAGGAAATTTTATATTCCTTTCAGCAGCGTCCGCACCTGGTTTTGGAACTTCACACATGGTTTTAATTGTTTGGTGAGAATAAGATAGAAATAAAAGGATCAGATAATTTAGGAGGAAGAGATTTTTTTTCTATATAGATTTATCAAGTTGTGTACAGGCGTGTAGGGTAAGATTTGACTTTTGCCGAGAATTTGGATAGGGGTACGCTAGGATTAAAAATGGTCAGCAGGGAAAATTTGATAAGATTTGAAAATCTCACTGCTGCGATTTGGACAAGGATATCTGAGTTCAAAGATTTATTTTAGATTTTCTACAAGATTTGATGAAGATTGATTTTATGCCAAATTTATACAATGAATTGGCTAAGATAGGATTTGGAAACGACAGAGTAAGATTTTCAGGTATCTTTCGAAAATGATGTTCACAAAGCGAATGCCGATTTTATTATTTGATGTGAATTTAACGTTCGACATTTAAAATTTGTACTATCTCATTTATACAATATTGCAAATTCAGCTACTTCCCACTATTTCGAGATTCAACTATTATTTTAAAATATTCAAAATGATTAAATTTCAACTTATTTTTCATTCATTATTAAATTTTGCACGCTCTCAAAATAGTCTCGATTGGCTCTAAATTGAAAATCTAGCAATAACTAGTCATACACGTTTTCATTAAATTATAATTTATTGAATTTTACCCATTTAAATTTCCAAAACAATATTTAAAAATCATTTTAAATATTAAATTAGACGGTTAAAAATCTGGACCGTTACACCGTACACTTTCAATTCCATTAGTCCATTTCAACATTTAAAATCTTTTAAAATTTCATTTACGCCACTTAAGCCCCTTTTTGCAGTCATTTTAACAGTCCAATTTTGTTTATACCACTTAGCCATTTATTTACTAATATCTTGATTTTTTCATTAATTATAATTTAAATAATTTTAAAAACATAAATAAAACCTCGGCGTTACTTTTAAAATAACATCGTATTCCAAATATATATAAAATATAACTTTTAAAACATTCAAAATTGATTTAACATCGATTCAACAAATCTTTAATTTTATCAATGGTACTAAAGAGGCAAATGTCTAATAAAGTACCATCCCGTGAAATAAATGTTTAACAACCAATTTCACATTTAAACAAACACAAAAAAAAATTGATAAACATTATCAGTATCAGTGAGGAATCCTGTTGGATTCCTCCAACCTGTCAATTCCTGCGTCACAAATTCATACTATTTTTTTGGTAAAGTCGACCGGTTTTTAAGGTGACTGCAAACACCTTTTTATTGTTACTAATAATAAGAAGATATAATATGGTACTGGTGATTGTAGTTACCTATCAACTACATCAGTTTTTATGATGGACCGTCCACCGCTTACGGAGTTTATAGTGTTCTGTCCACTCTACCTAATAGGCTTAAAGTTCTGGAGCTAGCCTAATTTTGACAAGGCTACAATTTTTCCTAACTCACCACACTGGGTGAGACTGAGTACATAACATACTTCACATTAAGAGATTACATTCGCATACAATATAAAAAATTGTACAAGACTGTATACAATAAAGGTTTGTGTACTCAAGCAAGTTGCATGACAACACTATAGTTGATTTGAGACCAGTGATGTGCGAATAGAGCTACAGTTCAAATCAAAAATGGCATTTCAGAGATTTCGAGCTCCACATCAAGTATGTAGCAGTTTCCATGCACAGATATTCATGCTTGTAACTAGAAAATGTGGCTGAAATTCTAGAGTTTTCCTAGAGAGTGGGAGGAGACGAAGTTCACTATGGGGGACAATAGATTTGATAGCACGCATGCTTCACCGGTTCAGCTAACACTCTGGTGATGATTTCAGAACCAACTCGCAAACTAACAAAACAAACCCCAAAAACCATGGATTTATCATGGAAGTCTAATTACAACAATTCCATACAAACACCACAAGACAGTAAAAGTCAGGGTCCGTCAGGCGATACACCATCATTCAGTAATGGCAAAATTCTACACCGAAGCATTACGTTTATTGCTATTAGAAGAACGTTGATGACCCAACAGGCATGACAAATACAATTGGGGCGATTGTAGATTACATACATTACCATAGATCCGAGGTACAACATATATACACCAGATCTGAAGCTATCCACTATCGGAAACAAAACAATCACTAAGGTACTTCCGATAAGGCGAAAATCAGAGTGGTTATTGAAAACCGATTAAGCGTATTGACCCAATACAGACAAAGGAAGTACCTTTGACGAAACGCGAAATCAAGCACCCAATAGGAATTACTGCTCACCAGATAAACTCCGCGTCAGATACAAACTCCCACCCATGCAACGTCCAGTTGAAACTTAAGTAGTAGTTGCTTGAAAACACTGCGTTGAGGAGGAAGTGGTGTCTGCTTAGTTTCCAAAGAGCCAATAAATTAGATCTGATGTGGAATTGAGGGTTGCTTCTCTGAAATTAGGTTACCTAGAAGAGCTTAATAGAAAAAGTGACAAAATGCTTTTCTGAAGGTCGTCATGAACTATAAAAACAAGGCAACAAGGAGAGGCGAAGTATTGTGAAGAAAAGAGTGAAGAAAGAGGCAGTTCAGTGTAGAGAAAAGAGGCGTGAAGAGATGGAATTTACCTTGTATCCATTAACGATGACCACTCAGAAAAAGGAAGCTCGTGCTCTCTGTTTTTTTTTTTGATGAAATTCATATTTCAACATATATAGTAATAACATATAAAATTTAACAACCACAGATGCAGACTCAAGTTGGATCCTCCAACCTGTTATTCCCTACATCCAAATAAGTAACCTCAATTAAAAGCATTCATAAGAATGCAAATTTGAACTGATAATTTTATAGCAGTCAATAACAATAATTTAGCATCAACCATTTTATTTAACACTAACGATAACAATTCAAAAAATTCATTAAATTAAACGTGTTTATATTATAAACATGACCTACAAGGTAAGTTACCTCAATTGGTTATAATCATTAAAAAATAACGACTAATTTCAAATAAATTAAATGGACGTTTAATTTAACTAGTTCAGTTAATATATATGAATATTATTCAGTAATCATCCAATAATAAACAATCATAACTCACAATATTAAACTCGACTTATATAAAATATAAGTGGGACAAATTGAGTGAGTAAACTCACCTTGATTTCATTTGTCATTTAAACAGTTGGTTTTAATTGAATTAAACAAGCATTTAATTTAATTAAAACTCTAGCTTCCAACTAGGACCAAAACAGATCCAGACTAGTGCTCGTCCACATGATCCCAATGCTTCTTGATTTGTTCATTTCTGTGAGCATATGGGCAAGTTATATCAATTATTATATATATGGTTTAGATTTATTAATTAATTTCTTAATTATATATATTAATTAACTTTAGTATATAGCTTAACCTAATCTTGTCCATTGACTTCTTCTTCTCAAGCCAAAAACACAATACTCCAGCTCAAAACAAACTTGTCACTTCGAGGTCAAACTGCCATCGCCAGTGTGCGCCTGACCCCCTTAGCCACATACCAAAGCAACGACCATCTCGAGGACCACCTACGATCGAAACCCCGTCACCATGGAATCACCCATTCGCCAGAAATCAAAGTCAATTGTTCTCCTTTCATGTTGTTGTTGTCATCGATAGGGACCACCAGACACCTCCAAATTTTTCCAGCACCTTCGGCACCCTCCTACGGTCAAATTTCCTTTACAGATCATCACCTGAAAAAACCTCTATTATTCGTAATAAATTGAAATCATATTTCCCTTCAACCCATTAGATCCGAACCCTTAACTGCTTCCAGCCGCCACCTCTGACCACCGAGCACTGAACTGCTCCACCACGATGTCCAGCTCACTTCCTCCTTCCTCTAACATGTTAATTGCTTCCTCCGATAACCACTACCCATGCGTGAAATTCACACGATACGAACCGGACAATATTCGAGTTTAACTCCTCCTCCTGGCCACCGCACGCCAACGAACCACCTCCAACTCCGATCGTGCATCTACCCCACTCTCCTCTACAGATTCCTAATTAGGACCATCGCCAAATACTCAAAAGTTGTGGAGTTAGAAATAGTTAAGTGGATGAAAGCTTTTGGTTCATTGCTTGTTTTGAAGAAACGAAAATTAGGTTGAGGCACGATATATACACACACGAAGGAATTAGAATAGGAACACTATCATATTCATTACATACAACATATGTGTTGCATTATTCTGAAGGTAGGGTAGTTATGTTATGGGGTGATATTTTTGCAAGTGCTTGGTTAGTTTCTAAAGATTGAAATTGCTTCAGCACGTTAGGTTTTCAGAAGGAAGTTTGGCATGTGTTATGAAACATATAGGTTGTAAGTTTTCCACTGATGGGGTAGGCTAGTTTGCACGTGTTGGTACTTAACTTAGTTTTCTTAGGACTTAAGTTTTATATTAAAAATTCTACTATTATTTACATGGATAATTTATATCCTACCACTGATTTACGTTGAACGCTCTAAATTCGTACCGTCACACCCGAACATCAACCGCAATGAAAATGGACGCACCGCTACGTCTTGATGTTCTAGTCCCAATGAAATTTGATTGGTCGAAATTCGAGTATGTTTTTAAAAATGGCTTTATTTTAATACCAATTTATTAGTCGGTTCACATTTAATTTCGCTCACATAACAACTCCGGTTGGCTCTAAATTTGAGATCTTACGATAATTAGTTATACGTACTCTAATAAAATCCATTCTGTCGAAAACGGAGATTGTTTAGAAAATAGCTATTTACAATGTTTATATAATATCGATAAAATATAATTAAGACCAAAATAATTCAATTTAATAATAATTTATTATTATCATACATATCCAAATGGATATATATAGCTTCAAATATTAATTAATATGGATTATAAAACTCAATATTAACATTTTGACTTAAACAATATCCAAATTATATAGAAATCCATTTTAATTTATTAAATTAACATTATGGTTTATAAAGGATTTATAGTGACTTTCTGAAAATTTAATTTGGGCATAACTCATAATCTATAATATTAAATCTCGATTTTTCTCTTTTATTAGAAAATTATAATCAACAAGATTCAAACGTTGCTTGTTTCAAAGAATCTGACTTATATTGGATCCTGTATGTTTAATTGAAGTTCGAAACTCAATATTAAAAACTACGATGCCGTTGCGAGTTCGTCTATAAATTTAATATAAATTTATATATTCAAATTTCATTTTATAACAAAATTTATATTAAAAATCCATTTATATTTCTAATTCAATATTTAAAAAAGATTTAAATATTCAATCTCAAATGGCAGAAATATATGGGTCATTACATTCTCCCCCTTAAAATAATTTTGTCTCCTAAATTACAAGCTAAGAAGAATGCTCCAAACCCAATTACTTTCAAAAAGGTAATTTTAGATTTATAATCAAAAATCACCAGCACCTCCTTTGTACGACTCGATTTGAACAACTACAAACGCCACTTTGGGCTTTACATCGATCAAAAGAAAACAAAAACCAAATGGCTACAACCTCAAGGGTACAAAATCAATCTCCCAAACATGAATAATATTAAGGTTTATCAATTTGTCGGGCAACTAAACTCCAATTACCAAGCAAAGCAACTAACAACTCTTTCTTCTTCCAACCTGTTCTTAACTCAAATTACAATGCAAGTAACAAATACAAAGTTAAATCATTTAGTTACATTTCATAACCGATTTTATTCACATTTATTGTACTGGAATTTATTTCCTATTATTTCACTTTCATTTTCTAATTTTCATTCCAAAAATCATCAAATTTCCCTTTTAATTTTAATTAACTTATTTTTAAGTTAAATTATGATTCGTTCAATTCCATATTAAAATTCTTATTTACAAATCTTATGTGTGAAATTCCTTCTAGTTAAATTAATCCATTCAAATTCATAATCCCATTTGAATTCCATTCAAATCAATAAAACAAACTAATATCTCAATAATTTGATAACATTATTTCTTTTCTATACAAAAATATAATTTGGGTAATACCCTCTCTAAAAAACAATATTTTGTCAATTGTTAGTTCAATAGGATCTCTAGACACTTGAACCGATCAAACAACACAATACAAAAATTTGTATATAAAATCTACATGTACGATCTCTTATATACACATTCAAACTCAATTTAGAGTATAATTAACTCCATCTCTATCGAGTTACGCCACAAAGCCAAGTTTATCACTAAATATTATGATATGGTACCACTGTAACTACCCAACAAATTTCGATGCACGAATTTCAACAATAATAATTAAACCCGTATTGCTTTCCAAACAAAAGTATCAAAAACACCAGATAGTTAATAGAAAGAAAATAGCGGGTGAGAAAAAGATAAGAAGAAATTTTAGAATAATAGAAAAGAAGAAGAACCAAACAATCAACAATATAAAAGTCTGACATCGTAGCGGAACAAAATATAATATAGAAAATAATCCTTATTGAGAGCATGAAAAATACCCACAATCATCAGAGTACAACAGACAATACAATCTCGACAGTTATAACAACTTATCCTCATATACAACACACAACGGAATAAATTCTGAATACACATCATCCGTCTGGACTTCTCCGGCTCATCTCTGGACTTCACAGCATCTAATAGCCTTAACTTGTAAAACTCGTTCTTACCCGAACATTGCAAATGCCACGGATCAGTCTAGTGAACTAGCGTGAGAAAATTCACTAAGTTTATAGGTATCATCTAGTTAATTTTGAAGTAAAGATCTTTTCGAAGGAAAGGATAATCGTAAGACCAATCCACACATAAATACGGAAGGGTTTTTACCTTATGATAACCAAAATGTTTTGAAACCATATCTATTCTGAAATTATAATAGTCTCTAAATCAATTAAATAACCACCTAACAGAATGCTTGCATCCCACACTCTACATACTTAGTCTATAATCAAAAACTGTGGGCACTTATTGGATAATGGATTCCGACTATGACCAGGTAAGGAACCACCTTCCGATCAGTGTACTCTAGAGAGGATACACTGGAGTTCAACAAGAACATCTTGCAACTCGGCTACACGTGAGCGACCAATCATTCCTTTGAGTGTACCAAATATATTGTCACCCTACGGCTGCAGCCACCATATTCTCGGGAGATACATAAATGAAAGAAGAACAAATAAATTTTCTTTATATGGTGACAATACATCCTAATGGGAGCGACCCACATAGCCATGCTGCATGCCCGATTTTTGTCATTTCTCGGTTATGAGGCTTGAGGTTACTATTACCTTTTAAGAACATGACATCACCATTTACTTTGAATGCCATATTATCAGATATGCTAAATCACTAATTGACGCCCACAAAAATACTCTGCGTATTTAAGCTAAGAGAAACGAATTCTTCTGCCGCCAACAAGGGTACGTTTGTAGAAATCAATGTACATGATCCTTAGGAATACTCTATCAGACATTCGTCCATACAAGTCATCCAGGAATAGGAAGAACCGATGGTACCCTCCTACCATATCCTTATATAGGATCACCCCAAGGATCAGTGGCGAGTAGTCTTTACAATCCAGAGATTTCAATCATGATAGATTTACTATCGCAATATCTCTGGTTGCAAAGCATAGAAATTTAACAAATAAACCTTTTGCTTATGAAGATCCATGGTCTTTAATTGCTTATAATCTTCCACGTATTTGCTGGTTTAGAATGATTTTCAAATATAAATTTGATAGCGGTGTTTCCATACCAACAATCGTATGGTCCAGATTTGATTGTTGGTTATTTAACTATCAAATAAAAAACAGTTCATTTATAAAAAAAATAAAATGAATTCACTGATTCAATACCCAGCATCATTTATCCTCTGTAATTTACCTGTCGTTAATTAAAACTTTAAAATCTTCTAATATTAGGAAAACATTTCACTTTTTCTTATTTAATACAAGAATATTCAATTATCATTTCACTTCTACTTTACTAACTTCTCATTCTAAATTGGTAAGTGAATAAATCTCTAAGTATATAACCTCGAAGGTCGAAACCAACATCAGATTGACACCTAGAAAGTTACTCGACTCAACCAATGTACAACTGGTTCCATTTTTTTAAAAACCACATCATATTCCTCTGGAAATCATTTCTCGTAACAATAGTGTTACGATCTATGAATTTCTTATTATACACGAAACCAATAAGCTTAATTATTAAATTTATGTTTATTAATAACTTCGCCATTTAGGTTTACTTCTCAAAACTCACGTAACTTCTTTTATAATATTATTTCTAAACTATTATTCAATCTTAAACTAGTGCGATAATTTCCTACTTGCTTTTCCAAAATAATTTCTCTAAGTTGTACAAGCCAATGTTATTAGTTTTCAATTCCAGTCCATATCCATTTACTAAATCATTTGAAATACTAGGCTTTGAATCCAATACTAAATATTGGTTTCATATTAAACTTACAAGTCTATATCCACATTCCATCTTTAATTCCATATATTCACTAGTTTCATTCATGAAACCCTTTGTAATCACATTTCGGGTATTTATAAACAACGTTTGCAAAAAAATTCATTAGTTACGAAAAAACACTTTTCAACTCTTTTAAATCAGTTCCCATACACTTTCAATTCCATTCGTCCATTTCAACACTTTTAAATCTTTTAAAATTTCATTTACGCCACTTAAGCCATTTTTCGTAATCATTTTAACACTCCATTTTTGTTTATGCCGCTTAACCATTTATTTACTAATATCTTGGAATTTCCATTAATTACAATTTAAATGATTTTAAAAATATATATAAAACTTTGGTGTTACTTTTAAAATAATATCGTATTTCAAATATATATATATATATATATAATATAACTTCGAAAACGTTCAAAATCGATTTAACATCATTCCAACAAATCTTTTGTTTTATGAACAATAAAGAGGCAAATGTCTACTAAAGTACCAACCCGTGAAATAAATGTTTTATCAACCAATTCACATTTAAACAAACATAAAAAAATATTAATAAACATTATCAATATCAGTGAGGAATCCTGTTGGATTTGTAATGTCCCGTATTTTTTATAGTCAGATATTTAATATATTTTGTTATTTTAAATAGTATATTTGGAATATTAATGGATTTTAATATTAAATTTGTTTATTAAAATGAAGAGTTTGAACTTTAATTTATATATAATTCTAAATGAGCTCGAAATGGCGAGGTAGTTCGTAATTTACGATTTGAACTTCAATTGAATATGCAGAATTCGTTTTAAGGCGGAATTTTGTGAAACCCAAAACATTTGAGTCTAGTTGATTATAATTTTTTAATGAAAGAGAAAAATCGAGATTTTGTGTTATAGATTGTTAGTTATGTCCAAATCAAACTTTAAAATAGTCATGATGGAATTCGTTAATAAACACTAACGTTTATTTATAATTTGAATATCATTAACTTGAAACTGTTGATATTGAGTTGTAAAATCCATACTTTTTATATTTCAAGATGTATGATATTTCAATTTTGATATTTACGATAATAATTTATTATTATTTAATTGAATTATTATAGGATTTTATAATATTTAATCCATATTTTATAAGCCTTAGAAATAGCCAATTTTCAAATGACCTCCATTTGCGATGAAATGAATTTTGTTTGATCCGGAACGTCAAAACTTAGTGTGCTGCAAATTTTGAGGCCAAACGGATTTAATATGTGAGCATATAGAATTTAATTGTAAACCGACAAGCAATTTAAATTATAAAATATCATTGTTTTGTAAACGGAGCCAGATTTCGACCAAACGAGTTTAATTGGATCTGTATTAGTAAGTTATTGTTACTTTTCAAATTTGGTAGCAATTCGATTAACCATGTGATCGTGGCAGCATCAAACGCCCTTGTTTTTGTTTAATCTTTTATTTTATTTTGGCCAACTTAGACAGGGGTAACTTTAAAGGAATAAATGACTGGCCAAATGAACTCCGATTTTAACGAAATAAATTTCATTGTATCCGTAAGGAAAAGGACAAGTAGAATTTCAAAGTTTCAGGTTGGTTGGATTTATTTTTGTGATCGTGGGAAATTCAAACGCATGATTTTTCACCTATGATTTATAAAGGACTTTTCACAAACGACCACGGAATTCGCCGAAACCATTCCCATCGTGTCCGGAATATTTTTTATGCTAGGATTAGGTGTTTCATCTCGATTGGACATCATACGTGGTGATTTTTAATGCGATACTTCATCGGTAAGTTTCGATATAATAAAATAATAATATATTCTTCCCACCTTAAATATTCTTCACCACGTACCCTAATTATTTGTCCATTCTCAATCATGTACTAACCTACCACATGTGTATTCTTTTCATACCCAGTTGCTTTATTGCAAAGTCACGTTCTGCCCACCATATTCAAAATATGTATGCACAGCTGCCCTATTTTCAACAGCCTATTGCGTGAAAAACTACACCTTATATTGTACCAGTAAACGTGACACCACGTATATTCTATCTATAAATAACATGCCTTTGCATAATTCATTGCGCTCCAGAAAATTAAACTTCACTCTCTGCTTCAATGAATAACCAAATTTCACTTTCCTCTTGTTTCAGTAATACGTAACGCCGAGCCTCCATAATTCCATTGAACATCAAACCGTATGCTACTTCCCAATGCAAGAGCAGTAAACAAAGCCTCCCCTCAATATATACATATAAACATGGGTAGCCAGGCGAGTTTGATATGGGTTGGCGTCCGTTGATCTGGGTGAGGCACAGATCCAGGTCGCGGTAGATGGACTTGCGGTGAAGGGTGGTTACAGTTTAAAACAGTCGCAGGAATAAGGTAAGGAGCTAAAAGTTCGGACAGTTTAGAGGAGCAGTGGAGTGTTGATGTAGAAGCAGTGGGTTCGGTTGTTTTTGACGAGGAGCTAAGTGATCGGAGCGGTAGCACAATGGAGGGGAAGGATGGCTTGAGAGCAGTGAGGAGGTGGAAGGACTTGGGGATGTTGCATGTGAGGGTGAGGGGTTTCGAACAGAAGTAGGAGGAAGAAGATTGAACAGTGGTAGCACGGCCTGGGTATATTTTTCGAAAAGCCTAATTACGTTTATATTCATGCCTAATCCTATTTACTAATCGCCTAATATTACACGTGCGCCTAACTAAATAAAGTATAATTAACTAATCAATATATATGCCTAACTATTTATATATATACAATGAATGGATAATCTATTCTGGGTACGTGATTAATCATGTTGGTAAACTGCCAAACCACGTGGCCATTAGTTGTAGCTTCTATGTGCCTAATACTATGTTAACTTTTATATCTGCCTAATCATCAGTTTTAACTGTGCCTAACCCTATGATCAAATATGCCTAATGTTAATTTACATGTGCTTAATCCAGGATCAACCGTGCCTAATTACACAATAACGTGCCCCACATTTTTATTAACATGATTACAGTTATACTTTCCAAATAATATATACATACGTATTGTGCCTAACATTATATATGCCATATTAGATGAAGTCGCCTAATCCTTGTGTAAACGTGCCTAAAGAATATTAAAACATGTGCCAATTTGATTAAAAATATGAACCAATATGTTGATCTATATAAATACATCACAACCTGATTGAACAAACTACATAACTAAAGCGTATGTATAATATTTGATCAATGTATAAAATAATTTAAATGAAATCATATCGTACAAATTGGTATAACTTGCCCATATGTTAATAGATTGGACAAAATAGGGGGCGTTGGAATCGCCATGACAAGCACTCCATTTTGAAACAGATTTGAACGTATGCAGCTGGTATTTTTTCCAACAAATGGAAACCCAAGGCGAGTTAAACTCACTCTGTTTTTCTCACTTATATTTTATATAAGTTGGGTTTTTATTTGCATGTTATGGCTGCTAATGGTTGATTGTTTGTTAATTATATATTCATATATTGTTGAACCAATGAAATTAAACGTTGTTTAATTTCAATGGAAACCAAATCCTTATTTTAACGATTGAGCCCAATGGAGGTAACTTAACTTGTTGGTCACGGTTATAAAATAAACGTGTTAAATTGTTTGAATTGTTTTGTGAATGTGAAATAAATTGGTTGCTGTTAAATAGCCATTATTTACTGTTATTGAAATTATCAGTTAAATTGAATTGAACGAATTTATATGAGATAACCTATTGGGATGCAGGGGAGACCAGGTTGGAGGGATGCAACTGGATTACTCAAATATATTATATATTATTTATTCTCATATTATTATCATTATATGAACTGTTTTGATTGAATGATTGATTTGAATGATTGATTGTTGACTGGAAATTCAACATTTCTCTTGTTTTAACCAATGAGCAGAATTGGTTGAGTAATTAGATGGCCTAAAAATGAATCATTTTATAAATATTGATTTATAGTCAGATGAATCGACAGAAATAAAGTTTAAAAATTATTTTTATAACTGAAGTTAGATTTGAAATATAATATTTTGAATAAAAGTTTATTAAAAGGAAATAAATATTTACTATTTAAATTTACAAGTGATTATTAAATCATCTTATAAAGAAAATTGCTTATGTTATAAAGATTTTATAAGCAAGAGAGTAGAAAGTTAATCTAATGGTTAAAGAGTTGGATAATTGTTCCAAAAAACAGTTTTATGGAATTATTTAAATTAATTATATTATTAATTATTTAAAGGAAGGTCTATAATTGGAATTGATTAACGAATTAATCGTGCTTTAAATTGACTAAGTCGACCATTTAACTGGGATTGATTATTAAATTATTTTGTTTTGAATTAATATAATAAAATAGTTAAACGAATATTTGTTTTAATTTTAAAAAGAAACTACTAATTGTTTCAGTTAACAAAATAAGACAACTGCTTATACAGTAGTTAATGATGAAGTAAATTATTATTTTATTTAATAATAATTTAAGTATAGTTGTAATGAGTTCTGATTGAATTGTGAAAGGAGTTTATGAACGAGTTTTAATATAAAACCCGAGTTTTTATAACAAAGTTATAAAAGGGATTTTAAGCGAATACAGTAGCTTAAATTAAATGTTTACTTAATATTTGAATTAAGTAAAGGGAGATTGAAATGAAAAGGGTTTATATTAAACTTGAATTTTGTAAACAAGATTTATAAAAGAGATGTGGAGTTAAAGCGTTAATTTTAAATTAACGTTATTAAATAATGGAATTGAGAGAAACGAATGGAATCGAAATGAGACTTTCAAAAAGGAATGATTAAAAGAGATTTGTATTTGAATTTGGTAAAGGACTTAATAATGGGATTCGGTAAAAATAATTCGAGTTATAAAATGAATTCTTTGAAAGAAGTTAAGGTTAAGAAGTGATTTTTATTAAGAAATTACTTAATCAACATATTAAGTACTAATAAGTTATATTTTAAAAGACATATTTTCAAAAGTAAGGAAGTTTTATAGACCATATTTTAAATAAAATGATTTAATGAGATTTGTTTGAAATTAAAGGAAATATCAGTTTTTGAATTACAATTCATATCTATCTTAGATAAGAATGTTGTTGATCAAGGTCTGAGAGGTAAATAAATACCCCCAACTTGAATGACTTCAGGATTATCTGGGGATGATATTAGTTTGTAATGGGAAAGAGGTTAAGAATAATTTATTATTCCCATATGGGAAATAATAACGCAAGGTTAATTGCAAGATTCGAGAATATGTAATAAGATTTCCAAAATAACGGAAATGGAAAGATTTGAAAATATTGATATAATGAATTTCCTGAAGTAAAAGAAATAAAAAGAGACTGTGTGAAATTATAGCGGTATTTTCGAGGAAAAGGAAATGAAAATATGGAGTGTTAAGTGGGTTTATTCTAAAAGAATAAGAGTTTGTTATTAGTTTCAAGTAATAAAACAAAAGAGATTTCATAATGTCGTTTTACGAGTGATAAGCTGAATTAATTTTCCTAATTATAGACAATGAGAAATGATATAGCAAATGTTTTGAAAATGATAGTAGAATAGAAAATTGGATGTGATTATAGAATATTTTCCTAAGTATTAAATAAAAGTAGTTTTGGAAAATCTTATGTTAAATTAGAAGTGAAAAGCCATATTCGTAATATTGAAAGGTTTAAGAGTTTTAAATTAACATTCGTTAATTGTTTTTAATTAAAGAGGCCAAGTAATGCCGAGTACTGAATCAGTGAACTCATTTTATTTACACGATTGTTTATTTGATAGTTAAATAACCGACTATCAAATTTGACTTACGATTGTTGGTACGAAAAGACTGGGATTGTATTTTATATTCAAAAATCATTCCGAACTAGCAAATACGTGAAGATGCTAATTGAAGACAGAGCAACTGAAGACCGTGGATCTTCGTAAGCGGGAGGCTTACTTATCGAATATTCTCTAGGATTGCAACTAGAGGTACACTGATGTGATTCACTGGTTAAGAATTTATGGATTGCAAGGACTATAGGCTACTAATCTATAGAGTGACTTCTAGGATGTGGTAGGAGGGTGCCTTCGGTTCGTCATATTCCTGGATGACTTGTATAGACGAATGTATGGCAATGTATTTCCAAAGGATCACATACATTGGTTTCTACAAACGTACTTCAATTGGTGGTAGAGGAATTCGTTCCTTTTGCTTAAATGCACAGAGTATTTTTGTGGGCGTCAATTAGTGATATCCAACGGATCTGACGATGTGGCATTCAAAGTGGAAGGAGATGTGCTATTCTAAAGGGTAAGCTTAACCTCAAGCCTCATTAACCGGGAAATGATATAAAATCGGGTAGGTCGCATGGCTATGTGGGTCGCACCCATCAAAAGGGTATATCATTACCTGATCTGGAGAAATCAAACGCCTTTGGTTGTCCCTTTTATTTTTGTTTATATGCTATCGGTTTGGTTGGCTGGGCCCCAACCATGGTGATGATATATTCGGTACTCTCAAGCGAAGTGAGGAGTTGGTTATGTTTAGCCCGGGTTGCAAGATGTTCTTGTTGAACCCCAATGTATTCATCTCCAAAGGTACATTGTCGGAAAGGTGGTTGCCCATACCTTACCATGGAAATCCATTCTCCAATAAGTTCCCGCGGTTTTGATTGTATACTATGTATGTAAAGCATGAGATGCAAGCGTTCTGATATATTGTTATTTACTTGTATTTAGACATTATTATAATATCATAAAATATATGATTTCAAAAATATTTTGGGTTATCGTAAGGAAAAAACTATCTGTATTTATGTGTGGATTTGGTCTTATGATTATCCTTTCTTTTGAAAAGATTTTAACTTTAAAATCAAGTTGGATGTAACCCATGAACTTAGGGAGTTTTTCTCACTCTGGTTCACCAGACTGATCTGGCGTTTGTAATGCTCGGGTTAGACCGGGCTGTATAGGTTCAGGTTATTGGATGCAGTGAAGAGACGAGTTAGAAGAGTTAAGATGTATAATATCATGTAGTTGTATTATGTCGTTTGTTGTATATGAGGATAGATTATTATAACTGTTCAAATGTGTTGATGTACTATGATGATTGTAAGTATTTTTCATGCTCTCAGTAAAGATTTATATCTATATTATATTTTGTTCCGTTGCGATGTGTGATTCTGTGTTGTGTTGGTTCTTCTTCTTCTTCTAGTCTAATATTTATTTCTTTCTTATCTCACCCTCTAAATTCTTTCTATTGGCATCTGAATTTCTATTGCATTTTGGGTTGAACTTAGGTTGTTTGGTCAGCTCAAAAGGTAACGGATTTCCGGGTCGTCATAGGATTCCTCCAGCCTATCAATTCCTGCATCACAAATTTCATATTTCAATATATAATAATATACATATAAAATTTAACAACTACGGATGAGTAATCCAGTTGGATCCCTCGAACTGGTTATTCCCTGCATCCGAATAGGTTACCCTAATTAAAAGCATTCATAAGAATATTGATTTTAAACTGATAACTTCTATAATAGTCAATAACAACAATTTAACATCGTCCATTTTATTTAACACTAACAATAGCAATTCAAACAATCCATTAAACTAAACACGTTTATTTTATAAACGTGACCAACAAGGTAAGTTACCTCAATTGGTTGTAGTCATTAAATATTAATGATTGATTTCAATTAAATTAAATGAACATTTAATTTATTCAGTTCAGTCAATATATATATATATATATAATCGGTAATCATCAAATAATAAACAACCATAACACACAATATTATACCCGACTTATATAAAATATAACTGGGACAAACTAAATGAGTAAACTCACCTTTATTTCATTCGTCGTTTAAATGGTTGGTTTTAATTAAATTAAACGATCATTTAATTTAATTAGAAACTCCAGTTGCTTCTAACCTGGACCAAATCAACTCTAGAAGTAGTGTTCGTCAGCACGATCCCAGCGCTTCTTGGTTTGTTCATTTCTGTTAACATATGAGCAAGTTATACCAATTATTACATACATGGTTTAGATTTATTAATTAATTGCTTAATTATATATATTAATTAACTTAATTATGTTGCTTAAAACTTAATCCAGGCCTTTAATTCTTCTTCTTAGGCCAAAAACACGATGCCCCAGTTCGAAACAAACCCGTCACTTCAAGGCTTCACAACCGTTGCCACTGTGGGCCTAACCTTTTGAGCCACCCACCTATGCAACCGTTGTCTCGAGGGCCTCTTATAACCGGAAACCACATCACCATGGAATCACCCATTCACCAGAAATCGAAGTCGACTGTTCTCCATTCATGTTGCTCTTGTCGTCGACAGGGACCACCAAATACCTCCAAATTTTGCCAACACCTTCGTCACCCTCTTGTAGTCAAATTTCCTTCAGGGGTCATCACCTGAGAACACCTCTGTAATTCATAACAAATCCAAGCCCGACCTCCCTTCAACCCACCAAATCCGAATCTTTGATTGCCTCCTGCCACCACCTCCGACTACCGAGCTCCGACCTGCTCCACCACTATGTCAGCTCACTTCCCCCTTCCTCTAACATGTTGACCACCTCCTTTGATAACGACTACCCACGCCGGAAATTCACACAATACAGACCAACCATTATTCGAGTCTAACTCCTCATAGCTATCGCACACCACTGAACCACCTCCAACTCCAATCGTGCATCGACCCCACTCTCTTCTACTGATTCCTCATTAGGACCATCACCTAGTACTCAATGGTTATGGAGTTAAAAATTGTTAAGTGGATGAAGGCTTTTGGTTCATTGCTCAATGGAAAGAAACAAAATGAGGTTGAGGCACGATACACACACACACACGAGGGAATTAGGATAGGAACGATGTCATATTCATTACGTACAACATAAGTGTTGCGTTAGTCTGAAGGTAGGGTAGTTGTATTATAGGTGGTACGTTTGCATGTGTTTGGTGTAACAACCCGGAAAATCTGAACCAGTTTAAAAATTTTAAATTCGCTATTTTAGTGGATTTTAAATATTTTAAATAATAATGATGAAAGGTATGTTTGAATCGATGTTTGAAAATAAATATAATTATTTTAAATTATAAACAAGGCCTGAAATGGCGCTGTAGTTTCAAAAATTGAATTCAAACTTTAACTGGCTGTACTGGGTGCCAAATAAAACGGATTTTAGTGAAACCAAAAATATTTAAATCTGTTAGTGAATATCTTTCTAACGAATCTGAAAAATCGAAGTTTCATAGCGGGAATCAAAAGTTATGGCCAAATGAATTTTCAGAAAGGTCGCTATAGAGAATATATAGCCCTTGAAAATAGACATTTTGCATGCGACCTCAGAATTCAACGAAACCACTTTTGTTGGATCCGGGATGTCAAATTATTGCTAGGTTTCAAATTTCATAATTTTTGAAGTCAGTATGTGAGCGTGGCGAAGGAAAATGTGTTTTGGTCAATTATAGTTAAATTGGATCGACCAGAAAATAGCCATTTTTCAAACGATCTCAGAATTCGATGAAACTAGTTTTGTTGGGACCTTAGCATCAAAACATAGCTAAATTTATTTTTCGGGAATTTTTAGAATTAGTATGTGGCCCCGACAAATTGAAATGTACGTTCAAAACAAATATTGAATGTTTTATACTTTAATTTGAAGAAAAACTGACTGAAACAGTCGAATGGGCCTTCGAAACATATCCCATTGTGTTCGGAATGGGGGTATTTAGCTGGGGACGACAGTCGTTGGGTTTGGATTGGAGTTCGTGGGAGATAAGGGGTATTTTAGAAATTTTAAAATATATAAATAAAATAAAAAACCCTCATTGGCCAGAATACTTTCTCTCTCCCCGATATACCTTCGACCGATGACGGAAATCAATCAAATCCTTCTCTCCTCGATTCCTCTCAATCCGCTCAAAATTAGATCTCCATCTTGTTGGGGATTTTGTAGAGCTAGTCAAGATCTTCAAATCCATAGCAAGTTTGGATTTTTTTTCATTGAATAATATGGGAGATCCGCCGCCGTGAACATCCGACGTTCAAACCGCCGCCAAGAGCCACCAAGGCCGTCGAGTTCATCAGGATGGGACCCCCCCGGCGCGCCTCTCCTTGCTCTTCTTCGTGGTGAAAGCCGATCGTCCTATCGATTCACGGATTGCACGAAAATCGTAAACCTAGTTTTAAAGAATATATAAAGGTAACGACATAATTATTTTAAATAGATTATAGCACTTCTAAGCGCTACGGTTTATGATTTCACAATAAAAATCATATCTTTTTCGTTTGTGATCAAAATTCAGTGAAACAAGAGATGCCGGGACCGTGAGGACGTCTTCTACAATTTAGAAGAGACCGCATATTTTTCTGAGACTTCTGCAATTTTTGGTGGAGTGGAACCCAATGTGAGATTTCTGAATTATAAACGATATGGAAATGACGATGTATAAATTATATAGTCGATGTATGAGTTATATAAGCATTGTACACCTCATGTATAAGCGTCGTATAAGTTGTATATTCGATGTATAAGTTATATATGCGTTGTAAAAATTATATATGTGATGAAATGTCATTGAAATGAATTGAAGTGAATTGAAATATATTTATATACATATATACATATATATATATATATACACACACACACTCCCCTCGTCCACAGACCTTGGACGATATTTATTGGTTGTGATATGGTTTGGATTATTTGGTTGATGTGAAATTTGGTGAATAATACGAATGGTTGATAGAATTGTTTGTGATTGAGAATGATTGATTGTGGTTGAAAAATACCCATGTGTGGTTGAAAACAAAATAGAATAGGTTGTGGAAATGAAATAAAAACATGCTCGCCTGCGTGCGAATTAGATGCATGAAATCCCCATTGTCAAAAACCGCGAGGTTTTAAGGTAGAGCGAGGAGCCGTACATCGATACGGTCCCGGTTTTAACTACCCTGCCGTTATGTTGCCGAAATTTCCTGAAATCTTTCTGTGTTTGATTTATTTTCATTTGTTGAAACTATATTCATGTGTTGAATAGAAATTCATGTGTTGAGGGACATTCGTGTTTTGAAATAAATTGTTTTATATTAAAAATCACATTTTTATCACCTATTTGAACTATATAAAATAATCGTGTTTTGAAATAAATTGTTTTATATTAAAAATCACATTTTATCACCTATTTGAACTATATAAAATAATCGTGTTTTGAAATAAATTGTTTTATATTAAAAATCACATTTTTATCACCTATTTGAACTATATAAAATAATCGTGTTTTGAAATAAATTGTTTTATATTAAAAATCACATTTTTATCACCTGTTTGAAGTATATAAAATAATCATGTTTTGAAATAAATTGTTTTATAATAAAAATCACATTTTTATTATATATATGAATTGTTAAAAATAGTGATGTGTCGAAATAAATACATGTTAGATAGAAATATCATTTTTATCAAATGTATGAAATGAATATGGTTTTGACATCGAAGAATCGATTATATATATATATATATAATTAAAATAAATCAAATAACGAAGCTGCAGTTCGTATTTTGAAACCATGATTTCAAACGATTATTGCGGGAGATCCGACCATCGGGTTTTCCCTGAAACCACAACCGTTGGGTTCGCCTTGGAAATATCTTTCCAACGGCACCAACTTTGTAAAGATCCAACGGTTGGATTTTCTGGAATGTTTAATTCAAATCTGAAGAAAAACAGCGCCAGAATCGATTATATTTATATATAATTAAATTTAATCGAATAACGACGCTGCAGTTTGATATTTGAAATCGAAACTTCAAACGATTGTACCGGGAGATCCGACCGTCGGATTTTCCCAAAACTGAAACCGTTGGATTCGTTTTAAAAAGATCTTTCTAAGATTGTAAAATTTGTGAAGATCCAACGGTTAAATTTTTAGATATGTGTAAATCAAATCTGAAGAAAAACAGCGCCACGGTCGCGTTATGGCCTGAAGCGTCGTTTGAATGAATTGGCTATTTTTAGATAAATAAAAATACCGATAAATCATGATAAAATATTATAAATGATATGAAATGAAAATAAACTGAATTTGCTCGGTTTATTAGATATTTGATGGTTGAATGTGTTTGGCGTGAAAATTACAATTAATGAACTGAATTAGCAATGTCGAATAATTTAACCATTGAAACAGAACCAGTAGTGTTCTAGGACGAGTAACTCATTACATATAGGATCAGTAATATCCTAGTATGAGATAGCAGAATGAAATACACCCCAGTTGACACATTTACATTCAAGTTTATGTTTCTATGCTTTATAATCTCTTTTCTATTGACCTGACACTTGGTTTACTATTTGCAGAAGTGCTAGAAAATGAGTGTCAGAAACAGAAGGAATGCAGAACCAGATCTAGAGGCTCTATTAAAGAGATATCGAAATCTGGGTGGAGCACAATTCTCGGGCAATGAATCTATAATTCAAACTCAAGCTTGGATGAGTTCTGCTGAAAGAATTTTTGAACGTATCCAGCTGAGGGATGATCAGAAAAGAATAGTGGCATCTTGGGCGCTCAAAGAAGAAGCTTTAATCTGGTGGGAAACAATCATTAAGGATAATACAGAAGGTGATATCACCTGGGATAGATTCAAAGAGATTTTCAGTGGAAGATTTACTCCTCCAGAAGCAACTGAGCGGTTATGTGATGAATTCTACTATTTGATACAAGGTGATATGAATATTCCAGAATATCATAAGAGATTCAATGAACTTTCTCATTTTGCCCCTCATCTAATTCAAAATCCAAAGAGGAAGAATCTGAGGTTTATCAATGGTCTTCAAAGAAGATACCAGAATAGTGTAATGGGGCATGTGAAGCTTCCTTTTGCTGAAATGATATACATGGCTTATCAATATGAAGATCTAGATAAACGAGGCCTTTTCGTCGATGAAGAGGAAATCAGTTCTAGCAACAAAAGGAAAACTGAAACTGATAGCCTTGAGGCAAGTACACAGCCAGAGTCAAGCACAATGTTTGGGGTCAGAAAGAAGCCTATATTCAATCGGGAAAGGGTTATGCCTGAGAAAGGACCGGTGACGACTACAATATGCAATAATTGCAAGAAGCCAGGGCATTTTCAAGGGAATTGCAAATCCTCGAGGAAAGAGAGAAATGTTGGATCAAAATCCAATAAGAAAGGTCGAGAGAATAGGAAATGTAATCTTTGCCAACAGGCTAGACATATTGCGAAGAATTTCCAACTATCACAGAGATCTGAAGTAGTGCACGTGAATGAAGTAGCAGAAACTTCAGAACCCTCCGCTAGTCAGAGAAAGTCAGATGTTTTAGAAGGCACTCTTATTGTCAAGGATATTCCAGTTAAAGTACTGTTTGATACAGGCGCGTCGAGAAGCTTTATAGCAAAGAATGTGGTTAAGAAGCTACGTCGTGAAGCTTTATAGCAAAGAATGTGGTTAAGAAGCTAGATTTGAATTTGAAAAAGCTCAAAGAACCAATGACTGTTCATAATCCGGTTGGGGGTTCCCTCGATCTTAATTGGTATGTGGAGTTCCTGTTTCTTTCTCCCGTTATCGGTTCCCTACTATCTCGATCGTCATGAATTTTACCGAATTCGATCTCATTTTGGGATTGGATTGGTTAACCAAATATGAAGCCGAGGTCAAATGTGCTGAAAGAATTGTTAAAGCAAAGACAAAATACGGGGAATATATAACCATTCCATGCGAAGGACCGAATTCTAATAGAAAAGACTTCTAGGTAGCTTTAGATGTTTCTCCTGCTCAAATAGAACCTGTTCCTGTCGTTACGGAGAATATTCCAGTCGACATTGAAAATATACCAGTTGTCAAGAACTATGCGGATGTGTTCGAAGAAGTTGTTAGCTTACCTCCGTAGAGAGAAATTGATTTCAAGATCGCTTTAGTCCCGAATGCAAGGCCAATAGTCCACGCTATTCGAATAATGACCTTGAAGGAAAAAGATGAATTAGATAATCAAACTCGACAGTTAGTATGGAAGGGTCTGATCAGACCTAGTTTCTCTGATTGGGGTGCAGCAGTGGTATTTGTCCTGAAGTCAGACGGTACTCTCAGACTATGTGCATACTATCATGACTTAAACAAGCATACATTGAAAAACAAATACCCATTGCCGCGGATTGATGATTTATTGGATCGATTGAATGGCGCACAAGTGTTTTCATGAATGGACCTAGCTACAGGTTTCCATCAGCTTTGTATTGCCGAAGAGTGTGTTCCTTTGACAGCATTCAGAGGTCCAGACTTATTCTACGAGTGGTTAGTAATGTCGTTCATCTTATGTAACGCTCCAGCTTATTTCGTCGACCTAATGAACAGGGTATTCAGAGGAGTTTTAAATAAATTTTTTCTGGTTTTCATTGATGATATCCTGATCTTCTCTAAGTCAGAGAGCGAGCACGAAAAACATTTGGAATAAGTGTTAGAAATTCTGCGAAGGAATGTTTTAAAAGCAAAGTTTTCCAAATGTATATTCTGGAAAGAAGAAGTAAATTTCTTGGCCACGTCGTATCCAAACAAGGAATTTCAGTGGATCCTAGTAAAATCACTGCCATTCAGAATTGGAAATAGCCTCGTACACTTACAGAAGTCAGAAGTTTTCTCGGGTTGGCCAGTTATTATCGGAAATTCATTAAGGATTTCGCGAAGACATCTAGTTCCTTAATGAAACTGACTAAGAAACATTCGAGATTCAATTGGACTCAGGTATGTGAGGAAGCTTTCCAGAAGCTAAAATTAAAACTAACAACTGCTCCAGTGTTAACAATAATAAATGGCAATGAGGACTTGAAAGTCTGGACAGACGCTTCTAGAGAAGGCCTTGGTGCAGTATTAATTCAAAGAGGTCAAGTGATTGCTTATGCATGCCGTCAGCTGAAACCACATGATAAGAATTACGTTACTCATGATCTTGAGTTGTTAGCCATCGTATTCGCTTTGAAAATCTGGAGGCACTACCTTTTGGGTGAGAAATTCGAACTGTATACAGACCATCAGTCATTGAAATATTTGTTCACTCAGAAAGACCTGAATCTGAGGCAGCAGCGTTGGCTAGAATTTCTTGCAGCGTATGATTTTGAGATTTTGTACACCCCAAGGAAAGCCAATGTTGTGGCTGATGCGCTGAGTAGAAAGAATGTAATAATCGCCAGTTTTATAATTATGACTTCATTGATTGATAAAATATCTGCTCTTCAGAGAGATGACCCCTTCATTCAAAGAATCAAAGAAAGAATACAGAAAGGCGAGACCTTGAGTTTTCAGATTGATAACGATGGAATTCTAAGGTTGAAAGGCCGAATATGCGTGCCAAACATTGCTGAACTCCGGAGAGAAGTATTGGATGAATGTCACAAAGCCAAGCTTAGTATCCATCCAGGAGTGAGCAAGATGTATAATGATATCAAACGCACTTTCTGGTGGAGATCTATGAAACGAGACATCTCCTTATATGTTAGTCGGTGTTCCACCTGTCAGCAAGTCAAAAGCGATCAGCAGAAGCTCGCCGGATTGTTGCAACCTTTGGAAGTTCCAGGTGGAAAATGGGAACAGATTTCTATGGATTTCATAGATGGTTTGCCCAGAACCAGGAAAGGAAATGACAGTATTTGGGTGATCGTAGATCGTTTCACGAAGACCGCCCATTTCATACCTGTCAGATCGAATAGAACTGCTCAGAGTCTGGCGTAGATATATTTCAAGGAAATTGTTAGACCGTACGGAGTTCCCATGAGCATCGTTAGTGATCGTGACCCGATTTTTGCTAGTAAATTCTGGGAAGCATTCCAAGCAGAATTGGGAACGAAACTGAACTTGAGCACCGCTTATCATCCTCAAACAGATGGTCAGACTGAGAGGGTGAATCGTATTCTAGAAGATTTGTTGCGGGCTTATATTATAGATTTTGGCGGATCATGGGAAGACCACTTACATTTGGCTGAATTCTCATATAGTAACAACTACCAGGCGAGCTTGAAAATGTCACCATTCGAAGTATTGTATGGTAGACCGTGCCGATCCCCTGCTTGTTAGGTAGAACCTGGTAACAGACTTGTATTGGGGCCAGATATGATTCGCGATGCTGCAGATAAAGTCGATTTCATTAAGAAACGATCATTAACCGCTCAAAGCCGACAAAAGAGCTATGCAGATAAGAGAAGAAGAGATATATCATTTGCTGTTGGCGACTATGTTTATTTGAAGGTATCTCCAATGAGAGGAGTGATCCGGTTCGGTAAAACAGGGAAATTGGCGCCTAAATTCATTGATCCGTTTCCTATTCTAGAACGGATTGGAACTCTCGCGTATAGGGTTCAATTACCTGATTGGTTGCCTGGAGTACATGATGTATTTCACGTATCTCAACTTAGAAAGCATGTACATGATCCAGACTTGATCGTGGAAGAAGCAGCGCAATGGGACATAGAAATTACTCCAGAATTGGCTGTGAGAAGAGAGCCGATCAAGATAATTGGCAAAGAAACCAAAGAGCTGAGGAACAAGAAGGTTCACTTAGTCAAAGTGCAATGGAGTGGGGATCCGCGAGATTGTACTTGGGAAATAGAGGAAAGCATTAAGAAAGCCTATCCTAAGTGCAGGGTGGATATCTCTGATTGACTCGGGTGCAAGGTACATTTACCATACGTTGCAATTCCCATTATGTTCTCTACTTTGATGTTGTTTTCTTTTCATGGATGTAGAATTTTAATTATATAGTCTGAAAGATTTAAAAGAGTATATGAATTAATTAGTATATTTTTGAAAAGTTAAAAGTAAAATTGATTGATATTTGCGTTTGTGGATTGGATTAATTAAATTATTAGAATGATAGTTAATTAAAACAATAAGGGAAGGAATGGTAGAATTTATTCGAATAAATCACACATTGAACTGATTAGAGAATTAATTAGAAATATATACATGTGCATTATATATGTTTGAACAGGTAAATGGATTAGCTGTTGAGTAAAGATTTTATTTGCATGCCCGACAAATAGGTAAACCTTAATGAGTTGGATGCGCAATTTTATTATTATATCAACTCCTGTGAATGTCATTGGATGCGGAGTGCTGGTTATTCTGTGTGTAATTAATAAATGTTGGCATAGGATAGTAACAATTAATTTTAAACTACACTACATGGCATACTTCTTGAAGATAGGCATACTTCATCATATACCACACAAACATTTGGAGCTTGTGTGACGAGGTTGAAGATTTACCATACGAGCGAGAGGCTTGTATGGCGATGACTATATTTTACAGGTTGAACTGATGACTGATATGGACAATATAAAACTGTAATGATAAATAGCCAAATTAATAAAAAAAAACCACATGGGTCTAGAGATGATAATAAACACGTCTCTCTAGTCTTATAAGGCACAAAAACCATTGGTAGGGTGACGAGAATTTATTCTCTGGAGTTATTATCTATACACGCTCCCCTATGGACACTGGAATATATCACTATAAATATGTGTATGCTTATTAGGATTTATTGGGTATGTAACGACCCAGAAATCCATGCCAATTTGAGCTGATAAATATTCTGCACATTCAACTCAAAGTGCACGAAAATTCAGATCATTTATAGAAAGAAATAAGAGGATGAGAAAGATAAGATAGAACCAAGAGAATAGAAGAAGAAGAAGAACACTACTGAGCAGAATCAGAGTAAACACGAATCTCACAGCGGAACGAATAAAATGTATTATATAACATAACTTTGAAATACAAACTGTATTGTATAGACATACCATTATCAGAGTACAATACATCATATCACAGCGGAAATAATCTCTAAATACTAACGGTGAAGCCTTCTGCCTTTAGCTCCTCCAAGTGTATCTGTAAAATCCTAAAACATTTGACTGCCCATACAAATTTGGGCACCCAAGAGTTTAGGGAAAACAAACAAAATAAACTCTGGGTCAGTCATGGGACTGGTGTGAGTAAATTCCAACCATACGGTTTAACTTTGAAAATCCTTTTGAAACAAAAGGATAATAGTAAGACCAACCCACACATAAACATGGGCGGTTTTTACCTTACTATAACCCAAAATATTTTGATATCAAAATCCAGTGATATTATAATAATGTCTAATCAAATAAATAACCAAATAGCAGAACGCTTGCATCTCACGCTCTACATATATAGTATAAAATCAAAAACCGTAGGGCGCTTATTGGAGATTGGATTCCAACTATGACAAGGTATGGGACCACCTACCGCTCGTGTATCTCTAGAGGCGAATACACTGGGTTCAACAAGAACGTCTTGCAACCCGGCCTACACATGACCGACCACTCATTTCGCTTGAGTGTATCGAATGTATATCACCAATGGTTGGGGTCAAACCACCGTTTCCTGAAAAGGGACAGCATAGAAATAGATTTAAGCAGTAAAAGGAATTTCTCTAGATAGGTGATTATACACCCTAATGGGAGCGACCCACATAGCCATGCTGCCTGCCCGATTTTTGTCATTTCCTGGTTGTGAAACTTGAGGCTACGTCCATCTATTAGAATATTTGGCCACCATATACTTTGAATGCCACATCGTCAAACCCGTCAATTCACTGATTGATTTCCAAAAATATCACGGGTATAAAAAACTAAGAGGAACGAATACCTCCGCCACCAGACGTAATACCTTTAAGAGATCAACCATACGTGATTTGTTAGGTATACTCTGTCAGACACTCGTCCATACAAGTTGTCCTGGGACTGGACAAACAGAAAACACCATTCTGGAACACGACGACCCTTGCATTTCACTCCGTCTTCAATTGTCTTCAGCAAAATCAAATTCGCAGTGCTTATGCCTATACGGAGTGGTTTCGGATAATATACCCAACCGGTCTCTCCGTATTGACAATGATGGTCAAAACACTTCGATAGTCGGCTATTTAACTATCGAAATAAAACAAACATTCATAACTAACATCACAAAATCACGAGCAGTTTTATTTAACATTCGTTTTTATTTTTCGCATTCCCATATCTTACCAGATATTTCTCAAAATCACGCTTAAGCTTGGTTAACAGCGCTAATTTAGCGTTATAGCTCAAACTTGTCATACGCTGTAATATTCCCCTTTTTAACTAATCTCGGCATAACAACCACGCTTAAGACTAATCAACAGCGTTATTTTATTGCTATAGTTTACAGACTTGCAATACACTACTATATTCCACTTTATAATTAATCTCAACACCTCTTTCCGTTACAAAAATCTTGACATCTCTTTCCGTTACAAAAATCTTGACATCTCTTTCCGTTACAAAAATCTTGACATCTATTTCCGTTACAAAAATCTTGACATCTCTAATTCAATAACATTTTAAGTGAGGCCCACTTAAGAAACAATTATTTAATTAAAAATAATTAACTAATATTTTACTTTATAAAGTGAACTATAAAATACCAGTTTATAATAGAATTTCTATTACAGTTTAAAGCTTCGCTTTAATTATAAAAATCTATTTTTTTTATAATCGACTTCATTGATTCGCCTGATGGCCAATCAACTTCTTACAAAACGATGTGTTTATGGTCGATTGTTGCCACTTTCTAAATCGATATCATTTATTTGTTAAATCAAAACAAATGTTAAATTTTCATCCAATATGGTTCAAACAGTGCATATATAAAACAAACAAACAGTACATATAAATATTGAGGAATCCGGTTGAATTCCTCCAACCGGTTTCCGCATCCACAGATGTTAGTCAAACAATTATCACTGATTCCATACTAGGGAATATTATAATTGGTGGAATCAGTATGTACATATGTAATGATAGATATTATTCAACCAGTTTAATGGTAATCTACCTAAACGAACATCACAAAACATTCAACCAATATCTATCAGTATTAAAATATGATTATAATATTTTAAAATAAAACAGAGTGATGGAATTACTCACCTTTGCGCGTTAACCGTTAAAAACGATTTGCGTCAGTAAATCTGATCAGGCGTTCAATTCTGTTAAAAACTGTAACGAGCTCCACCGATTTCATAGCGTAACCAACTTTTATATGATTCGAATGGATCCCGTCGCGTACCGTTCGCAAATTACTTCTCCCCGTATACTTCATCACTGGTCGTCAAAACTCTAAACCACAAACACCACAAATTTCCGATCCAACATCTCCACTGTCTCAAATCTTCTTGCCATGCCATTTTAAAACCGTTCACCAACATGTCTCCCATACTTCCTGTAATGACCCGGATTTTGAGCGACTTTGGTTATCGACATAAACATGATGTCGATAACCAAAACATCGAAAAATCCTGGTAATTAGTGAAAGAAATTAGAGGGTGAGGAAAGATAAGACAGAAAATTAGAATAGAAGAAGAAGAAGAACACAATATCAGAGTAACACGAATCTCACAGCGGAACGAATAAATATATTTCATAACATAACTTTGAAATACAAAATTGGTACTTGAATATACTTATCATTAACAAAGTACAACACTTACAACACAGCGGAAATAACTATAGCTATATGATCCTGAAGCCTCCTGCTCCAAGCTCTTCCAGTATATCTGTAAATCCCGACTACTTGACTGCCCGTACAAATTTAGGCACCCAAGAGTTTAGGGAAAACAACAAAGTAAACTCCGGGTCAGTCATGGGACTGGTGTGAGTAAAACAGTTTAAAACAGTTCAAGCAGGTAATCGACATCTCATAAGACCACGCTGTATAACGGAAAGGGTTTTTCCCTTAAGAGAATCCAAATTATCTTTATATCAAAAACATTTTGATATTATAATAATGTCTATCAACACAATATAATAATCATCTAGCAGAAACGTTTTCATCTCACGTTCTACATATATAGTATACAATCAAAACCGCAAGCACGTATTGGGTAATGGATTTCCAACTATGACAAGATATGGAACCACCTTTCGCTCGTGTACCTCTAGAGAGGAATACACTGGGTTCAACAAGAACATCTTGCAACCCGGCCACACATGACCGACCACTCATTTCGCTTGAGTGTATCGAATGTATATCACCAACAGTTGGGATCAACAACCGTTTCCCGAATGGGACAGCATCAACAATAGATTTTTAGAAGCAAATGAATATTCTCTAGATAGGTGATTATACACCCTACTTCGGTGCGACCGACTTAGCCATGCTGCCTGCCCGATTTCTGTCATTTACCGGATGTGAGGCTAGAAGCTACGCTTTATCATCATACCAGATTCACTTTGAATGCCACATCATCAAATCCATCAAATCACCGATTGACGTCCTCAACCATACATTATGTGTTAACTAAAAGAAGTTTCCTTCTCCGCTTCCACTCTTGGTATGGTTGGAGAAATCAGTATACGTGATCGTCTGGACATACTCTGTCAGACATCCGTCCATACAAGTCATCCAGGAACAGGATGAACCGAAGGCACTATTCTGTAAATAGGATAGCCCTTGCATAACTCCGTCTTCAATTTCCTTTGGCATATTTGATTCGCAACGCTTATGCCAATACAGAGTGGTTCTTTGGATAATAATCCAACCGGTCTCTCCATATTAACAACATTAAAATGGTCAAAACTTCGATAGTCTATGATTTAACTATCGAATAAAAACAAGTGTGCAAACAACGATATTATTTCCAAATGGAAATTATATCGATCAAGCATCATTTAACATTCATCTCCTTAGTTCATTTTTCATCTCCTGTTTCCGTAGATTCAACATTTCTTATTTTCTAAATTTAGAAAATATATGTTATTACCATTGGAAAACATTTCCATTTCTTGTTTTCTTTATTAGAAAACATTTCTGGTTTCTTATTTGAAAAAAACATTTCCAAAGCTTCTTCATTGGACTTAGACAGATGTTTAAACAAACCATCGCGATGCCAACTCAAACCATTCCCTTTTACTGCCGAACCTTAACTATTCCCTTGTTAAAAACGAAGCCAATCAAGTAGGGGTAGAACTACCTCTCAGACCTTAACTGAACAACATTTCTAACTTTGAAATAGAAAAAGTTCACTTTATACCCCTTTACTAACTTCCTTACTTAACCCTCCTTCGAATAGCTATATTCGATTTACTCTTTTCCCTTAACTCTATTCGATTAACCCCTATCAATTAACTCAATTGGACTAACACTATTGGATTAATTCTATTTGACTAACGCTATTGATTTACTCATTTCACTTACTCCTTTCGAATAAACTATATTCGATAACTCCTTTTACTTTCTTCGAATAAACTATATTCGATTTACTCATTTGCTTCTATTCGAATAACTATATTCGATTAACTCATTTGCTTTAACTCTAATCGATTAAACTAACATCGATTAACTCCTTTGCTTTAACTCTAATCGATTAAACTAACATCGATTAGCTCCTTTTCGAATAAACTATTCATTTATAAAGATTTACTTTTAGTAACGGTTCTTCACTTTACAAATGATTTCCTTTTTATTCTAACTTATCCTTTGATTTTATAAATATTTCTTTGTTAAAAATCCTTTCCCTTTTCTATATAAAATCCATCGATTTTATATAAATAATTCATTTTCAAAATACACTTTGAAAGTCCCCTTTCCCATATCCAGTATTTCTTATGGTATTTAACATACCATATAATAACGATAAATATCGTCCAAACACACATAATCAACAACAGATTATATATCACATCATATATCACAATATATGAATCACAGTAAAATAAATGTTGAGGAATCCAGTTGGATTCCTCCAACCTGTTTCCCTGCATCACAGATGTTAAACAATATAGATATCATCACTTTCAGTTCCATATGATATATTCTGTTAAACAGATTCAATATAGAAATTAAACTAACTGACTAGCAGTTCAATCAAACAGTCAACACACAGTCAATCAGTCAATATCTAACAGTTCTAAAAATACAACATGAAATTATAAACTGTTCAGAGTTAGTGAGATTTACTCACATTTGCGCGTTAGCCGTTAAATAACGGTTTGCGTTATTTGATTCAGTCGGACAATTTATTTCTCCATAAATTGTAACGAGCTCCATTCCACTCCCGGTCAGTTCCAGTGTGTAGCCACCGTCCCTACGATCCCAACGGATCTGACCGTTCTCCATTCTGATCACGAATGCTCAAGTTACACCGGTTACAAGTTTATATACAACTTAAATTGAAAATAACTTGCATTTTGATTCTTTAATGGGCCTTACCCCTTCTATTTGAATTCGGCCCAATTCCCTTGCATCCGAACCTCGTTAACACAGTACTCCATCTCCACCAATTAAAACTTTCAGGCATCCTCTTCAGACAAACACCATTTGCCGTGTGTTATCAAACTCCGGCTACTCCCTCCATCTTCCTTCCTTTCATCTTCTCTCCGCAATATCCTTCTTCTGACACCTCAAGAGACCGCTCACACCCCTAGGAGCAGATCGCGTTGAGCTCACAGACAGCTACAGTAACAACCATTGGGTTGAACTTCCATCCACCGTTCATCACACATTCAACTAAACCAGGAATGGACTTCACCATCAAACTCTCCATTTCGAACTCTCCTTCCCGATCCCTGTACATAATTGAACACAGTACCTCCCTTAACCCGAACCTTGTGTCCAAACTGAAGCCGCAGCACAGTAGTACCTCATCTTCCCTCCAGCGTATTACACTCAACCACCTTTCATACAGGGGCCTCGCACCTTCACATGAAAAGTCTCGGCCTACTTCCCACGCTCAGCAAAGAAGTTGCGATCCAAACAAACTTCGAAGTCCCTCAACCTTTACTGCTTAGGTGCGCCAGTTCGGGCTAAACCCGGAAACAACGATCATTTCTTCAAGTTTTAGTTTGCATTTACTTTTATTTTTGATTTTAGAACTAATGATAGTCTCGGCGCAGATAGGGGAAATGAAAAATGTCTTTTGCTGTATCCCCAAAACCAAAGTGAAGTTCTGTTGTATTTAGCCTTAGGAGTCTTAGTAGCTGAGGAGCATGGTAGAGACAAGCCCACGTCCCTGGCAACTTCAATGGAGCCACGCGCATTTAAATGGAGCCACACACATTTCAATGGAGCCACGCACATGTTTTTTTTTCCAATCCAAGAGTAGGCTCAGTTCATTTTGATTTAAGTGAGAGCTGACCAAAAACTTAGTTGTTTGTACACACATATGTATTATGAAGTCTAGTGAATTTCGTTAAGTAAAATCACTTCATGTCCGAGCTGGTACGGACTGAAATAAGGATACAGTCGTGTCCAGTGATGAGCCACGATCCCAAAAATATAATAATACCGGTAGATTAACTCATATTTTGAAACCTCAAAATATTGATTACAGGTTGCGAAATACTTCAAATAAAAAGTCGCTTATTAAATTAATTAAAAATTACAGTAAAATTCTAAAAATTAAATTATCACTACTTCCCAAAAGAACCTTGTCTAAATTCAAATCCGATCTCTAGTTATATCGAATAAACCGATACGGTCGATAAACGATTCTATAACGACTATTTTAAAATTTGATTTGGACATATCTCTAAATCTACACGACGAAACCCTGATTTTTTTCTTCCACTGGAAAGATATACTCCACCAGCTCCACACGTTTCTTGTTTCACAGAAATCTAGCTTAAAACGAATCCTGTACATTCAGTTGAAGTTCGAATTGCCAATTTACGAACTGCTGCGCCATTTCGAGTTCGATTATAATTATAATATAATTATACGTTCAAACTGTCGTTCAAATAATATATTCGTTATTCAAATTCAATTCCAACCTGAATTAAATATCATAGATGACCCAGTCCATACCATATCGCCATTTCAGCCAATTCTGATTATTTCAGAATTAAATATATTATTTAATTTAATATTTTTAATTAAATATTCATCATTATTTAATTCCACGACCATTTAATTCACTAAACCCCTCTTTCAATAATTAAATAAATTAATTAAAATACCTCTACCAATGCGGGTCATTACAATCTTCCCCACTTAAAATAATTTCGTCCTCGAAATTGCTAAAAGGTAGAGGACGACCCTATCGACTGGTTCGAACATATTTGTTCACTTCTAAATCTTCAGTTTCAACTGAACTAATTTAATTTCAATTAAATATTAATTAATTCTTATCTACGAAAATTTTCAAAAATCCTGAAAATTTTCTAACACCTTAACTTTCGAAAAATTTCGCCAGCACCTCCTTTGTACTGGTTAATAGCTCAAACTCCAACTTGCCTCTCTGTGCCATCTCCAACCCAAAAGAAAATCAAACAGCCAAGCGGCTTGCCAATTCGGCTCATAAATCTTATATCCAATAGAAATATAAACTTATACCTTTTGTCGGGCATATCATTATATCCTTTCCACCTGTTATCAATTCAGCGGATACAAGGATCATTCCAATCAAATCCTCATCTGCTTTTATCCACGACACAACCATTCGCTTATATCCTAAGTCGAATTTTATTTCAAATTCGAGTTCCATTCTCGATTTCAAACTCTTAACTTCCCAATCCAATTTTCATTTCAGATTCTTATCTCGACAATCCAATTTTATTCAAGAACAAATTTTTCCTGATATCGTTCTATTTCCATTCAGTTTTCAATTTCAGCTTACTTTCGCAAACTTCTATTTAAATTTGTACTTAATTCAAACAGTCTCTTCCTGGGAATTTTAAACAGTTTACTTTTTCAAAAATCAAATTTTCCTTTTGAACATGTCACAGAGCCCTTAATTAATATTCCATTAGTTAAATCACTTCACTATTTCTTTATCAATATATTTTAACCAAATATTTTCAATAACCATATTGGCCTTTTATGTTATTTGGAAAACATTTCCGAATATCGCCTTCCTTTGTTTTCTAAACTTTAGAAAATATATGCTATTTATAATTTGTAAAATATTCCAATTACTTATCTCTTTTCCGATCTCGTTTATTTCTATACTTAGGAAATATTCTTTATTATATTTCCAAGCTTACATTTATTTGGGTTAAAACGGATGTTGTGTAAAACATCGTTACGACAACCCAAATACTATATTCAACTAACTCTTATTCAATATTGATCTTCGAGCCCGATATCTTACTATTTATTTGTTAATAATGAAATCAATCAAGTTGGGGTATAGCTACCTCTCAGACCTTGATTGAATAACATTTATAACGTCAAAACAGATATGACCACTTACTCGAATAATCAATACCATACAACTACTTATTCACTTTTAAACACATATACACTTCCTCTTTCTATTCTTACAAGATTTTATTCTCAGTCTTCCTTTTTGATTTTACTATTCTATTTCTAAGTTCGTTTCCTTATCGACTTCTATATATATATTGATACGTTGATTTCTAACTATCAAATTATCTTAAAAATATTCTAACTCCTTAAATTCCTGGAAAAATTCGCCATAACCTCCTTTGTACCAGGAGCATCAGGATATTTCAAATAGCCTCCCATGGCCCTCACCAATCCAAAAGAAAAAGTAAAAGCCAAGCGGCTTGCCGATACGGCGCATAAAATCTCATATATGAATTAAATACATACCTTATCGTCGAGCATTCTATTTATATACCTTCATACCTTATCCATACCTATTTCATGTATATTTATACCTGCCCAGTCTATTTTAACTATACCTGATCGTTTTAACTCAATTCGTTAATTAATTTGTTAATTAACTCTTTAGTCTATTTCACTTTTATATTTGAACATGACATGTTCAAATATATTTTAACTTGCTTATTAATTTGAATCCAAATTTCAAATTTTAGTTCTATATTCGATTTCGAATATCCATTTACAAATCCAATTCACCTTTCAAAGTTCAACTTCAAATTCAAAACTCGATTAACTGATTCCTCTTCGACTTAGTTAATCCTATTCAATTTTTATTCAAATTTTATATCACTTCTATTATTCAAATTCTATATATTAAATCCTATTTAAATTCTATATTATACATCCCATTTGAATTTCTATATTCAAATTCCATATATTCAAATTCTATATTTGAATTCCTTTATATTTTCTATATTCAAATTCTATATTTTCAAACTCCCTTGAATTATATATTCCAATTCCCATTTCAACTCTATTTGAATTCTATATTCGAATTCCTATTTCAAATTCTACTTTGAAATTCTATTTTCAAACTCCATTTCAATCTATTTGAATTTTATATTCAAATTTCATTTCAAACTATTTGAATTCTATATTCACTTTTCCATTATTTAAATCTTCTTTATTCAAATCTCATTTGAATTTCTATATTCAAATCCCCTTTTGAATTTTCTATATTCGAATCCCCTTTTGAATTTTCTTATCTAAATTCTATGTTTGAACTTCCTTTATTCAAATTCCTTTTCAAACTTTCTTTATTCATTCTTTAAATAAGTCTCGATTTCAATTCCTTTTGAAATCGATATTTCTACCTTTGGAAAATAGATTTCCCTTTCAATTTCACACTTGTATTTTTATTTCTGAATTATCCAATGATAATTCTCTTCACTTCATTTATAAACTTCGTTTATAAAAGAACTTTTTATAAACTTCGTTTAAAAAGGAACTTCTCGTTTTATTTCTTTTAAAACAAGTTAATATTTCAAATCTATTTCAAAATTCAAATTCTATATTATAAATCCCATTTTGAAATTCAACACAACTTGTCTTTCCCAAAACAAATTCAAAACAGTATCTCTGGTAGTAATTCGTCACTTACAATTCGAAAATGAATACTGATGATGCAGCTGTCATCATCAGAATCTATTTTCCAGCGATCGAAGTGATTTCAATACTATAAAACCATTTCTAAACATTTCCACTTTGAAATTCATTTCAAAATATAATTCACACTGCTTGTAAAACAATTTAAAATCTCCCAGGATCTTAAATTTTCCTTATTTTTAATCCAAATCCATTTACAAACACTTATCCAATTCTCCAGAGTTTTAACTCAATTTCTGGTTTAAAATTTCAGATTTAACTCATCTGATTTCACGTATTTCACTTATATGAATTCTGATTGATTATTTTCATAACCATTTTACTTATAATCTTTACCCGATTATAATAACAACCAATATATCCACTATATATCAAAATATATGTTGGGTAAAATTATTTTCATTTACCCATTTTTCAAAACATATCATGCCGACCCATCGTATTCAAGTGTTTAGTAACTCCTACCGATACAGTGGATCAAACTGATCGACCAGAACTCATAAACAACTCAACCAATGAATCTGCACAATATAAAACAAATTTTTATATCAAATACAAATACGTTCACTCGTATATATACACTCAAACTCAATCTAGGATATTACTAACCCTATCTCTACCGAGTCATGCCACAGAGCCAAGGTAATTCACTTAACTTAAGCTCTGATACCAATTGTAATGACCCGGATTTTGAGCGACTTTGGTTATCGACAAAAACACGATGTCGATAACCAAAACATCGAAAAATCCTGATAATTAGTGAAAGAAATTAGAGGGTGAGGAAAGATAAGATAGAAAATTAGAATAGAAGAAGAAGAAGAACACAATATCAGAGTAACACGAATCTCACAGCGGAACGAATAAATATATTTCATAACATAACTTTGAAATTCAAAATTGGTACTTGAATATACGTATCATTAACAAAGTACAACACTTACAACACAGCGGAAATAACTATAGCTATATGATCCTGAAGCCTCCTGCTCCAAGCTCTTCCAGTATATCTGTAAATCCCGACTACTTGACTGCCCGTACAAATTTAGGCACCCAAGAGTTTAGGGAAAACAACAAAGTAAACTCCGGGTCAGTCATGGGACTGGTGTGAGTAAAACAGTTTAAAACAGTTCAAGCAGGTAATCGACATCTCATAAGACCACGCCGTGTAACGGAACGGGTTTTTCCCTTATGAGAATCCAAATTATCTTTATATCAAAAACCTTTTGATATTATAATAATGTCTATCAACACAATATAATAATCATCTAGCAGAAACGTTTTCATCTCACGTTCTACATATATAGTATACAATCAAAACCGCAAGCACGTATTGGGTAATGGATTTCCAACTATGACAAGGTATGGAACCACCTTTCGCTCGTGTACCTCTAGAGAGGAATACACTGGGTTCAACAAGAACATCTTGCAACCCGGCCACACATGACCGACCACTCATTTCGCTTGAGTGTATTGAATGTATATCACCAACAGTTGGGATCAGCAACCGTTTCCCGAATGGGACAACATCAACAATAGATTTTTAGAAGCAAATGAATATTCTCTAGATAGGTGATTATACACCCTACTTCGGTGCGACCGACTTAGCCATGCTGCCTGCCCGATTTCTGTCATTTACCGGATGTGAGGCTAGAAGCTACGCTTTATCATCATACCAGATTCACTTTGAATGCCACATCATCAAATCCATCAAATCACTGATTGACGTCCTCAACCATACATTATGTGTTAACTAAAAGAAGTTTCCTTCTCCGCTTCCACTCTTGGTATGGTTGGAGAAATCAATATACGTGATCGTCTGGACATACTCTATCAGACATCCGTCCATACAAGTCATCCAGGAACATGATGAACCGAAGGCACTATTCTGTAAACAGGATAGCCCTTGCATAACTCCGTCTTCAATTTCCTTTGGCATATTTGATTCGCAACGCTTATGCCAATACAGAGTGGTTCTTTGGATAATAATCCAACCGGTCTCTCCATATTAACAACGTTAAAATGGTCAAAACTTCGATAGTCTGTGATTTAACTATCGAATAAAAACAAGTGTGCAAACAACGATATTATTTCCAAATGGAAATTATATCGATCAAACATCATTTAACATTCATCTCCTTAGTTCATTTTTCATCTCCTGTTTCCCTATATTCAACATTTCTTATTTTCTAAATTTAGAAAATATATGTTATTACCATTGGAAAACATTTCCATTTCTTGTTTTCTTTATTAGAAAACATTTCTGGTTTCTTATTTGAAAAAAACATTTCCAAAGCTTCTTCATTGGACTTAGACAGATGTTTAAACAAACCATCGCGATGCCAACTCAAACCATTCCCTTTTACTGCCGAACCTTAACTATTCCCTAGTTAAAAACGAAGCCAATCAAGTTAGGGTAGAACTACCTCTCAGACCTTAACTGAACAACATTTCTAACTTTGAAATAGACAAAGTTCACTTTATATCCCTTTACTAACTTCCTTACTTAACCCTCCTTCGAATAGCAATATTCGATTTACTCTTTTCCCTTAACTCTATTCGATTAACCCCTATCAATTAACTCTATTGGACTAACACTATTGGATTAACTCTATTTGACTAACGCTATTGATTTACTCATTTCACTTACTCCTTTCGAATAAACTATATTCGATAACTCCTTTTACTTTCTTGGAATAAACTATATTCGATTAACTCATTTGCTTCTATTCGAATAACTATATTCGATTAACTCATTTGCTTTAACTCTAATCGATTAAACTAACATCGATTAACTCCTTTGCTTTAACTCTAATCGATTAAACTAACATCGATTAGCTCCTTTTCGAATAAACTATTCATTTATAAAGATTTACTTTTAGTAACGGTTCTTCACTTTACAAATGATTTCCTTTTTATTCTAACTTATCCTTTGATTTTATAAATATTTCTTTGATAAAAATCCTTTCCCTTTTCTATATAAAATCCATCGATTTTATATAAATAATTCATTTTCAAAATACACTTTGAAAGTCCCCTTTCCCATATCCAGTATTTCTTATGGTATTTAACATACCATATAATAACGATAAATATCGTCCAAACACACATAATCAACAACAGATTATATATCACATCATATATCACAATATATGAATCACAGTAAAATAAATGTTGAGGAATCCAGTTGGATTCCTCCAACCTGTTTCCCTGCATCACAGATGTTAAACAATATAGATATCATCACTTTTAGTTCCATATGATATATTCTGTTAAACAGAATCAATATAGAAATTTAATTAACTGACTAGCAGTTCAATCAAACAGTCAACACACAGTCAATCAGTCAATATCCAACAGTTCTAAAAATACAACATGAAATTATAAACTGTTCAGAGTTAGTGAGATTTACTCGCATTTGCGCGTTAGCCGTTAAATAACGGTTTGCGTTATTTGATTCAGTCGGACAATTTATTTCGCCATAAATTGTAACGAGCTCCATTCCACTCCCGGTCAGTTCCAGTGTATAACCACCGTCCTACGATCCCAACGGATCTGACCGTTCACCATTCTGATCACGAATGCTCAAGTTACACCGGTTACAAGTTTATATACAACTTAAATTGAAAATAAATTGCATTTTGATTCTTTAATGGGCCTTACCCCTTCTATTTGAATTCGGCCCAATTCCCTTGCATCCGAACCTCGTTAACACAGTACCCCATCTCCACCAATTAAAACTTTCAGGCATCCTCTTCAGACAAACACCATTTGCCGTGTGTTATCAAACTCCGGCTACTCCCTCCATCTTCCTTCCTTTCATCTTCTCTCCGCAATATCCTTCTTCTGACACCTCAAGAGACCGCTCACACCCCTAGGAGCAGATCGCGTTGAGCTCACAGACAGCTACAGTAACAACCATTGGGTTGAACTTCCATCCACCGTTTATCACACATTCAACTAAACCAGGAATGGACTTCACCATCAAACTCTCCATTTCGAACTCTCCTTCCCGATCCCTGTACATAATTGAACACAGTACCTCCCTTAACCCGAACCTTGTGTCCAAACTGAAGCCGCAGCACAGTAGTACCTCATCTTCCCTCCAGCGTATTACACTCAACCACCTTTCATACAGGGGCCTCGCACCTTCACATGAAAAGTCTCGGCCTACTTCCCACGCTCAGCAAAGAAGTTGCGATCCAAACAAACTTCGAAGTCCCTCAACCTTTACTGCTTAGGTGCGCCAGTTCGGGCTAAACCCGGAAACAATGATCATTTCTTCAAGTTTTGGTTTGCCATTACTTTTATTTTTGATTTTAGAACTAATGATAGTCTCGGCGCAGATAGGGGAAATGAAAAATGTCTTTTGCTGTATCCCCAAAACCAAAGTGAAGTTCTGTTGTATTTAGCCTTAGGAGTCTTAGTAGCTGAGGAGCATGGTAGAGACAAGCCCACGTCCCTGGCAACTTCAATGGAGCCACGCGCATTTAAATGGAGCCACACACATTTCAATGGAGCCACGAACATGTTTTTTTTCCAATCCAAGAGTAGGATCAATTCATTTTGATTTAAGTGAGAGCTGACCGAAAACTTAGTTGTTTGTACACACATATGTATTATGAAGTCTAGTGAATTTCGTTAAGTAAAATCACTTCATGTCCGAGCTGGTACGGACTGAAATAAGGATACAGTCGTGTCCAGTGATGAGCCACGATCCCAAAAATATAATAATACCGGTAGATTAACTCATATTTTGAAACCTCAAAATATTGATTACAGGTTGCGAAATACTTCAAATAAAAAGTCGCTTATTAAATTAATTAAAAATTACAGTAAAATTCTAAAAATTAAATTATCACTACTTCCCAAAAGAACCTTGTCTAAATTCAAATCCGATCTCTAGTTATATCGAATAAACCGATACGGTCGATAAACGATTCTATAGCGACTATTTTAAAATTTGATTTGGACATATCTCCAAATCTACATGATGAAACCCTGATTTTTCTCTTTCACTGGAAAGATATACTCCACCAGCTCCATACGTTTCTTGTTTCACAGAAATCCGGCTTAAAACGAATCCTGTACATTCAGTTGAAGTTCGAATTGCCAATTTACGAACTGCAGCGCCATTTCGAGTTCGATTATAATTATAATATAATTATACGTTCAAACTGTCGTTCAAATAATATATTCGTTATTCAAATTCAATTCCAACCTGAATTAAATATCATAGATGACCCAGTCCACACCATATCGCCATTTCAGCCAATTCTGATTATTTCAGAATTAAATATATTATTTAATTTAATATTTTTAATTAAATATTCATCATTATTTAATTCCATGACCATTTAATTCACTAAACGCCTCTTTCAATAATTAAATAAATTAATTAAAATACCTCTGCCAATGCGGGTCATTACACTTCCAGCTCACCGCTTGAGAACAGAACCCGTCATCGCTCGACCAATGTGATTGGGTAATGTTCCATCTCCCTTACGTGCTGCAGTATAACTCAACACCATAATTTCTCGTTCACTCCTCTACAGTGACCAACGTCACTTCCACTTGCTTTACCCCTCAACACAGTATAAGCCAACCCCATTCGAACTCAATTCAATACTGGCCACACCTTTTAACACTCCACCACCATGGCATCACCAGGCCGAGCTCGTTCCACCTCCTACAGTGATGGTGACATAACTGGCAACTTCTGATGTTTAGAATTCCACACACTTTGCTCGTCGTGAACTGCTTCCTATACACACAAAACAGACCAAGTTTCCCATTTCAGAAAGAATAACCGCCAGCTCCTAGTATACACACCCATTGTCACCACATGTCTTCCGAATAAAGAAGCCACGCACCCAACTCCATGCTTCAGCCGTTCTATTTGCTGTGCTTTCATTCCCATACCGTTGTTTTGACGCCAAAAGCCTCCTCTTCATTTTCACGAGAATTAAACAATCCTCCCTCTTGCACTCGCTCAACTTTCTGGACCTCACACCCATAAACTCCACATGCTTCACAGTTGTGTGAGCTCCTGCTGATTTGAACCTCACGCCTTGCCCAAAACAACCAATATAAAATGCGCCGACCCTCTCAAAGATTATACGAGTGTGTAGAGATTTTTAATATGATCTCACGTATACTTTATTTATGATTTCCACTAAGAATTGGATTTAGTTAATTTTTTCTGTCTTGCCATTAAAGCTTGGATCTTACGGTTTTGCTAAAGAGGGATACACGAGCAGCTGTTCATTTATAGCTTGAAATTCCTTGCTGATTAAGTAATAGCATGTGCTAGGATGTGTACACCTCTCAATATAGGTTCGCAGAATTTTATCTAAGTTTATAAGCCCTTACATAGCTTTGTAGTTGACAAGACGTACCCTATTTCTTGGAAATGAAGACTTAGGTCTGCTTATCTATAGTGTAGGATTTTGTTTAGAGTATGGTTGTTTCAGGTATAGAGTAGGGGTATGGCTTTGATAAGAAAATTGATTAAAAAACACTCTGTTTCCTCACAGTACCATTCAATAGCCTTGCGTGTGTCTATATAGGATGGGAAGACTCAAGGATTTAGCATACACAGTTTAGGCCATACGTTTGATTTGATTATTCATATATACTTAACGCTTAAGAAATCCAGTAGTATTCTTAGCTAGGTCTGTGTGCGCCTACCATTTCTACTATTGCCCTTTCATATTTTGTTGCCAATGAGAACAAACGTACAGATATTTTTAAATTCGACACTGACCGTACATGTATTACTTAGCGTCTAAGGTATATGTATATATTTTTATTACATGTATGTATTGGTTTGAATTCGCTTCACGAACAAAAATTCCATCACCAGGTTCTTGACAATATTTTAAGGGTATGTTGAGATATAATAGCTCATATGTGCGCCACGATATTTGTTTTAGGTTTTGAAAGCTTGTATAACCCGTTATTCAAAATTATGTTCATGTACCAGTTGCTACGGACAGAAATAAATATACAGTTGTGACCAGCGAGGTGCCACGGTCCAAAAATATAATAATATCGGTAGGTAAACTCATCTTGTGAAACCCCAAAATATCGATATAGCGTGCAAAATACTCCAAATAAAAATTTGCGTATTTAATTAATTAAAAATTACAGTAAAATTCTAAAAATTAAATTATCCCTACACCTCAAAAGAATCTTGTCTAAATTCGAAACCGGTATCTAAATATATTCAAATAACCGTTACGGTCGATATACGATTTCATAGCGACTTTCTGAATATTTGATTTGGATATAACTCGCAATCTATAACGCGAAATCTTGGTTTTTCACTTCCATTAGAAAGATACAGTTCAACAGATTCCAATGTTTCTTGTTTCGACGAAATCCGACTAATAACGGGTCCTGTACACTCAGTTGAAGTTCAGAACGTTAAATTACGAACTGCCGCGATATTACGGGCTCGATTATATTTAATATATATTTTTATACGTTCAACTTCGTTTTAATTAATATATAAATCCACTTATTACGAATTAAATATTTAAACTGATTTAAATATTCGAATATAAACCGATAAGAATGCGGGACGTTACATTCCTTCTCCCTTAAAATAATTTCGTCCTCGAAATTGCTAAGGTAGGAAAAATGCTACAATCCATATTATAACTAGATTAAAGATCCTTTGTTTTACTTCTTGATTCCAATTTCAATGAATAGATTAACTTTAATTAAAACATTAATTTTCTTCATATTAACGAATATTTTCAGAAATTCTGAAAATTTTCTAGCGCCTTAAAATTTCGATAGATTTTGCCAGCATCTCCTTCGCACGACTCAACTGGTATTACTACAACTTGCCTCTCTGAGCCTTCTCCAATCTAATCTTTCGTTTTTACCAAGCCAATATTTCAATTCAAACTCCAATTCCATAACCAAGCATGACTCCAATCCAAAATCTTAATCAATTACTTCACCATGTTGAATTCTATTCTAATGCAGTTTCCACTTAACTGGCTACAGTTCAATTCCAATTCTATTTCAATACCATTTTCATCAAATATAATTTCCATTTAACTGGTTCCAGTTAAATTTCAATATTCTGTCTTCTTTCACAAATTCACTCTATTTCTTCATTAAATTAAATTCTACTCCAACACGATTTTCACTTAATCGGCTTCAATCCAAATTCCAAATTTATTTAACTTAGTTTTAAGTTAAACCCTACTTTTATCATTTTGACCACTTTATAAGTTAAATCCTTATTTCAGAATTCAAATTCCTGGGGTTTTTATTTCAATTTAGTTTGAAATCATATACATATATATTCATAACATAGCAATTCAAAACATTTGAATTTCCGAACAACTTATTTCAAAACACAATCTTTTGTAGTAATCCGTCACTTAGAGACTCGAAAATGAACACCGATGATGGTCGACTTCATCATCGGAATTTATTTTCCAACGATCAAAGTGAGTTCAATACTATATTACTTTAAAAACTCATTTATAAACACTTCATTTTTGAAATAACTTCAGAATATCTTTCAAAATGTTTGGAAAACATTTTCAAATTCCCCCAGGATTTAAATCTTTTCCCAATTTCCAGGGTTTTAAATTCCAAATCTGATTTAATTCCAGACTTAGTTCGTCTGATCTTATAAATACACTTATACGAATTCTTACTGATTATTTATAACCAATTCAATTATAACCCTATTCGATTATAATTTCAACCAACACATTCAATATATATTAGATAATTCCAATATATATGCTTTCTTTATATCAAAATATATTTTGGGTAAGATTATTTCATTTACCCTCTTTCAGAACAATACTATGTCGAAATTCTATATCCAAGCGTTTATAAATCCCTATCGACCTCGTCAGCTAAACGTGTCGATCTGGAATTTATATACCACTCAACAGATCAATCAACACAATATAAATCAGTTTTTATATCGATTTACAAATACGCGCTCATATATATACACTCAACTCAATCTAGAGTATTACTAACTCTATCTCTATTGAGTTATGCCACAGAGCCAAGGTAAACACTTAACCTTCAGCTCTGATACCAATTGTAACGACCCAGAAATCCGTGCCAATTTGAGCTGATATATATCCTACACATTCAACTCAAAGTGCACGAAAATTCAGATCATTAATAGAAAGAAATAAGAGGATGAGAAAGAAAAGATAGAACTAAGAGAATAGAAGAAGAAGAAGAAGAAGAACACAACTGCGCAGAATCAGAGTAAACACGAATCTCACAGCAGAACGAATAAAATGTATTATATAACATAACTTTGAAATACAAACTGTATTGTATAGACATACCATTATCAGAGTACAATACATCATATCACAACGGAAATAATCTCTAAATACTAACGGTGAAGCTTTCTTCCTTTAGCTCCTCCAAGTGTATCTGTAAAATCCTGAAACACTTGACTGCCCGTACAAATTTGGGCACCAAAGAGTTTAGGAAAAACAAACAAAATAAACTCTGGGTCAGTCATGGGACTGGTGTAAGTAAATTCCAACCATACGGTTTAACTTTGAAAATCCTTTTGAAACAAAAGGATAATAGTAAGACCAACCCACACATAAACATGGGCGGTTATTACCTTACTATAACCCAAAATATTTTGATATCAAAATCCAGTGATATTATAATAATGTCTAATCAAATAGATAACCAAATAGCAGAACACTTGCATCTCACTCTCTAGATATATAGTATAAAATCAAAAACCGCAGGGCGCTTATTGGAGATTGGATTCCAACTATGACAAGGTATGGGACCACCTACCGCTCGTGTATCTCTAGAGGCGAATACACTGGGTTCAACAAGAACGTCTTGCAGCCTGGCCTACACATGACCGACCACTCATTTCGCTTGAGTGTATCGAATGTATATCACCAACAGTTGGGCTCAAACCACCGTTTCCCGAAAATGGATAGCATCGAAATAGATTTAAGCAGTAAAAGTAATTTCTCTAGATAGGTTATTATACACCCTAATGGGAGCGACCCACATAGCCATATTGCCTGCCCGATTTTTGTCATTTTCCGGTTGTGAAACTTGAGGCTACGTCTATCTTTTAGAATATCTGGCCACCATACACTTTGAATGCCACATCGTCAAACCCGTCAATTCACTGATCGATTTCCAAAAATATCAGGGGTATAAAAAACTAAGAGGAACGAATTCCTCCGCCACCAGACGTAATACCTTTAAGAGATCAACCATACGTGATTTGTTAGGTATACTCTGTCAGACACTCATCCATACAAGTTGTCCTGGGACTGGACAAACAGAAAACACCATTATGGAACATGACGACCCTTGCATTTCACTCCGTCTTCAATTGTCTTCAGCAAAATCAAATTCGCAGCGCTTATGCCTATACGGAGTGGTTTCGGATAATATACCCAACCGGTCTCTCCGTATTGACAACGATGGTCAAAACACTTCGATAGTCGGTTATTTAACTATCAAAGTAAAACAAACATTCATAACTAACATCACACAATCATGAGCACTTTTATTTAACATTTATTTTTATTATTCGCATTCCCATATCTTACCAGATATTTCTCAAAATCACGCTTAAGCTTGGTTAACATCGCTAATTTAGCGTTATAGCTCAAACTTGTCATACGCTATAATATTCCCCTTTTTAACTAATCTCAACATAACAGCCACGTTTAAGACTAATCAACAGTGTTATTTTATTGCTGTAGTTTACAGACTTGCAATACACTACTATATTCCACTTTATAATTAATCTCAACACCTCTTTCCGTTACAAAAATCTTGACATCTCTTTCCGTTACAAAAATCTTGACATCTCTTTCCGTTACAAAAATCTTGACATCTCTTTCCGTTACAAAAATATTGACATCTCTTTCCGTTACAAAAATCTTGACATCTCTAATTCAATAACATTTTAAGTGAGGCCCACTTAAGAAACAATTATTTAATTAAAAATAATTAACTAATATTTTACTTTATAAAGTGAACTATAAAATACCAGTTTATAATAGAATTTCTATTACAGTTTAAAGCTTCGCTTTAATTATAAAAATCTAATTTTTTTTATAATCGACTTCGTTGATTCGCCTGACGGCCAATCAACTTCTTACAAAACGATGTGTTTATGGTCGACTGTTGCCACTTTCTAAATCGATATCATTTATTTGTTAAATCAAAACAAATGTTAAATTTTCATCCAATACGGTTCAAACAGTGCATATATAAAACAAACAAACAGTACATGTAAATATTGAGGAATCCGGTTGGATTCCTCCAACCGGTTTCCGCATCCACAGATGTTAGTCAAACAATTATCACTGATTCCATACTAGGGAATATTACAATTGGTGGAATCAGTATGTACATATGTAATGATAGATATTATTCAACCAGTTTAATGATAATCTACCTAAATGACCATCACACAGCATTCAACCAATATTTATCAGTATTAAAATATGATTATAATATTTTAAAATAAAACAGAGTGAGTGAATTTACTCACCTTTGCGCGTTAAACATTAAAAATGATTTGCATCAGTAAATCTGATCAGGCGTTCAATTTTGTTTAAAACTGTAACGAGCTCCACCGATTTCATAGCGTAACCAGCTTTTATATGATTCAAATGGGTCCCGTCGCATTCCGTTCGCAAATTACTTCTCCCCGTATACTTCATCACTGGTCGTCAAAACTCGAAACCACAAACACCACAAATTTCCGATCCATCATCTCCACTGTCTCAAATCTTCTTGCCATGCCATTTTAAAACCGTTCACCATCATGTCTCCCATACTTCCAGCTCGCTGCTTGAGAACAGAACCCATCATCGCTCGACCAACGTGATTGGGTAATGTTCCATCTCCCTTACGTGCTGCAGTATAACTCAGCACCATAATTTCTCGTTCACTCCTCTATAGTGACCAACGTCACTTCCACTTGCTTTACCCCTCAACATAGTATAAGCCAACCCCGTTCGAACTCAATTCAATACTGGCCACACCTTTTAACACTCCACCACCATGGCATCACCAGGCCGAGCTCGTTCCTCCTCCTACAGTGATGGTGACATAACTGGCAACTTCTGATGTTTAGAATTCCACACACTTTGCTCGCCGTGAACTGCTTCCTATACACACAAAAACATACCAAGTTTCCCATTTCAGAAAGAATAACCGCTAGCTCCTAGTATACACACCCATTGTCACCACATGTCTTCCGAATAAAGAAGCCACACACCCAACTCCATGCTTCAGCCGTTCTATTTGCTGTGCTTTCATTCCCATACCGTTGTTTTGACGCCAAAAGCCTCCTCTTCATTTTCACGAGAATTAAACAATCCTCCCTCTTGCACTCGCTCAACTTTCTGGACCTCACACCCATAAACTCCACATGCTTCACAGTAGTGTGAGCTCCCGCTGATTTGAACCTCACGCCATGCCCAAAACAACCAATATAAAATGCGCCGACCCTCTCAAAGATTATACGAGTGTGTAGAGATTTTTAATATGATCTCACGTATACTTTATTTATGATTTCCACTAAGAATTGGATTTAGTTAATTTTTTCTGTCTTGTCATTAAAGCTTGGATCTTACGGTTTTGCTAAAGAGGGATACACGAGCAGCTGTTAATTTATAGATTAAAATTCCTTGCTGATTAAGTAATAGCATGTGCTAGGATGTGTACACCTCTCAATATAGGTTCACAGAATTTTATCTAAGTTGATAAGCCCTTACATAGCTTTGTAGTTGACGAGACGTACCCTATTTCTTGGCAATGAAGACTTAGGTCTACTTATCTATAGTGTAGGATTTTGTTTAGAGTATGGTTGTTTCAGGTATAGAGTAGGGGTATGGCTTTGATAAGAAAATTGATTAGAAAACACTCTGTTTCCTCACAGTACCATTCAATAGCCTTGCGTGTGTCTATATAGGATGGGAAGACTCAAGGATTTAGCAAACACAGTTTAGGCCATACGTTTGATTTGATTATTCATATATGCTTAACGCTTAAGAAATCCAGTAGTGTTCTTAGCTAGGTCTGTGTGCGCCTACTATTTCTATTGTTGCTCTTTCATATTTTGTTGCCAATGAGAACAAACGTATAGATATTTTTAAATCCGACTCTGACCGTACATGTATTACTTAGCATCTCATGTATATGTATATATTTTTATTACATGTATGTATTGGTTTTGAATTCCGCTTCACGAACAAGAATTCCATCACCAGGTTCTTGACAATATTTTAAGGGTATGTTGAGATATAATAGCTCATATGTGTGCCACGATATTTGTTTTAGGTTTTGAAAGCTTGTATAACCCGTTATTCAAAATTATGTTCATGTACCAGTTGCTACGGATAGAAATAAATATACAGTTGTGACCAACGAGGTGCCACAGTCCCAAAAATATAATAATATCGGTAGGTAAACTCATCTTGTGAAACCCCAAAATATCGATATAGCGTGCAAAATACTGCAAATAAAAATTTGCGTATTTAATTAATTAAAAATTACAGTAAAATTCTAAAAATTAAATTATCCCTACACCTCAAAAGAATCTTGTCTAAATTCGAAACCGGTATCTAAATATATTCAAATAACCGTTACGGTCGATATACAATTTCATAGCGACTTTCTGAATATTTGATTTGGATATAACTCGCAATCTATAACGCGAAATCTTGGTTTTTCACTTCCATTAGAAAGATACAGTTCAACAGATTCCAATGTTTCTTGTTTCGACGAAATCCGACTAATAACGGGTCCTGTACACTCAGTTGAAGTTCAGAACGTTAAATTACGAACTGCCGCGATATTACGGGCTCGATTATATTTAATATATATTTCTATACGTTCATCTTCGTTTTAATTAATATATAAATCCACTTATTACGAATTAAATATTTAAACTGATTTAAATATTCGAATATAAACCGATAAGAATGCGGGACATTACAAGGTACCTAATACGGCCCAATAAATTTCCAAACCCCTCCCCATACAAAGGAGGTTATGGTGAAATTTTTCGAAAATTTAGGGTGTTAGCCAAATTTTTGAAGAATTTGAAAATTCTTAGAAACTGAAGAGTTTAAGAATGGAAGCCAGATTAAAAGTAGAGTTGGTTAATCAAACCACTTTCGACTTTGTTCCTTTTCGGGGACGAAAAGTTTTAAGTGGGGGCGATTGTAACAACCCGAAAAATCTGAACCAGTTTAAAAATTTTAAATTGGCTATTTTAGTGGATTTTAAATATTTTAAATAATAACGATGAAAGGTATGTCTGAATCGATGTTTGAAAATAAATATAATTATTTTAAATTATAAACAAGGCCTGAAATGGCGCTGTAGTTTCAAAAATTGAATTCAAACTTTAACTGGCTGTACCGGGTGCAAAATAAAACGGATTTTAGTGAAACCAAAAATATTTAAAACTATTAGTGAATATCTTTCTAATGAATCAGAAAAATCGAAGTTACATTGCGGGAATCAAAAGTTATGGCCAAATGAATTTTTAGAAAGGTCGCTATAGAGAATATATATCCCTTGAAAATAGACATTTTGCATGCGACCTCAGAATTCGACGAAACCACTTTTGTTGGATCCGGGATGTCAAATTATTGCTAGGTTTCAAATTTCATAATTTTTGAAGTCAGTATGTGAGCGTGGCGAAGGAAAATGTGTTTTGGTCAATTATAGCTAAATTGGATCGACCAGAAAATAGCCATATTTAAAACGATCTCATAATTCGATGAAACTAGTTTTGTTGGGACCATAGCGTCAAAACATAGCTAGATTTATTTTTCGGGAATTTTTAGAATCAGTATGTGGCAAGGGCAAATTGTAATGTACGTTCAAAACAAATATTGAATGTTTTGTATTTTAATTTGAAGAAAAACTGACTGAAACAGTCGAATGGGCCTTCAAAACATATCTCATTGTGTTCGAAATGAAGGTATTTAGCTGGGGACGACAGTCGTCGAGTTTGGATTGGAGTTCGTGGGAGATAAGGGGTATTTTAGAAATTTAAAAATATATAAATAAAATAAAAAAACCTCATTGGCCAGAATACTTTCTCTCTCCCCAATATACCTTCGACCGACGACGGAAATCAATCAAATTCTTCTCTCCTCGATTCCTCTCAACCCGCTCAAAATTAGAGCTCCATCCTATTGGGAATTTTGTAGAGCTAGTCAAGATCTTCAAATCCATAGCAAGTTTGGATTTTTTCATTGAATAGTTTGGGAGATCCGCCGCCGTGAACATCCAACATTCAAACCGCCGCAGAGAGCCACCAAGGCCGTCGAGTTCATCAGGATGGGACCCCCCTGGCGCGCCTCTCCTTGCTCTTCTTCGTGGTGAAAACCGATCGTCCTATCGATTCACGGATTGCACGAAAATCGCAAACCTAGTTTTGAAGAATATAGAAAGGTAACGGCAGAATTATTTTAATCAGATTATAGCACTTCTAAGCGCAACGGTTTATGATTTCACAATAATAATCATATCCTTTTCGTTTGTGGTCGAAATTCAGTGAAACAAGAAACGCCGGGACCGTGAGGACGTCTTCTACATTTTAGAAGAGACAGCATATTTTTCTGAGACTTCTGCAATTTTTGGTGGATTAGAACCCAATGTGAGATTTCTGAATTATAAACGATATGGAAATGACGATGTATAAATTATATAGTCGATGCATGAGTTATATAAGCGTTGTACACCTCATGTATAAGCATTGTGTAAGTTGTATGTTCGATGTATAAGTTATATATGCGTTGTAAAAATTATATATGCGATGAAATGACATTGAAATGAATTGACGTGAATTGAAATATATTTATATACAAATATATATATATATACACACACACACTCCCCTCGTCCACAGACCATGGACAATATTTATTGGTTGTGATATTGTTTGGATTATTTGGTTGATGTGAAATTTGGTGAATAATACGAATGGTTGATAGAATTGTTTGTGATTGAGAATGATTGATTGTGGTTGAAAAATACCCATGTGTGGTTGAAAACAAAATAGAATAGGTTGTGGAAATGAAAGAAAAACATGCTCGCCTGCGTGCGAATTAGATGCATGAAATCCCCATTGTCAAAAACCGCAAGGTTTTAGGTTAGAGCGAGGAGCCGTACATCGATACGGTCCCGGTTTTAACTACCCTGCCGTTATGCTGCCGAAATTTCCTAAAATCTTTCTGTGTTTGATTTATTTTCATTTGTTGAAACTATATTCATGTGTTGAATAGAAATTCATGTGTTGAGGGATATTCGTGTTTTGAAATAAATTGTTTTATATTAAAAATCACATTTTTATCACCTATTTGAACTATATAAAATAATCATGTTTTGAAATAAATTGTTTTATATTAAAAATCACATTTTTATCACCTATTTGAACTATATAAAATAATCGTGTTTTGAAATAAATTGTTTTATATTAAAAATCACATTTTTATCACCTATTTGAACTATATAAAATAATCGTGTTTTGAAATAAATTGTTTTATATTAAAAATCACATTTTTATCACCTGTTTGAAGTATATAAAATTATCGTGTTTTGAAATAAATTGTTTTATAATAAAAATCACATTTTTATTATATATATGAATTGTTAAAAATAGTGATGTGTCGAAATAAATACCTGTTAGATAGAAATATCATTTTTATCAAATGTATGAAATGAATATGGTTTTGACATCGAAGAATCGATTATATATATATATATATAATTAAAATAAATCGAATAACGAAGCTGCAGTTTGTATTTTGAAACCGTGATTTCAAATAATTATTGCAGGAGATCCGACCATCGGATTTTCTCGAAACCACAACCGTTGGGGTCGCCTTGGAAATATCTTTCCAACGGCACCAACTTTGTAAAGATCCAACGTTTGGATTGTCTGGAATGTTTAATTAAAATCTAAAGAAAAACAACGCCAAAATCGAATATATTTATATATAATTAAATTTAATCGAATAACGACGCTGCAGTTCGATATTTGAAATCGAAACTTCAAACGATTGTACCGGGAGATCCGACCGTCGGATTTTCCTAAAACTGAAACCGTTGGATTCGTTTTAAAAAGATCTTTCTAAAATTGTAAAATTTATGAAGATCCAACGGTTAAATTTTCAGATATGTGTAAATCAAATCTGAAGAAAAACAGCGCCACGGCCGCGTTATGGCCTGAAGCGTCGTTTGAATGAATTGGCTATTTTTAAATAAATAAAAATACCGATAAATCATGATAAAATATTATAAACGAAATGAAATGAAAATAAACTAAATTTGCTCGGTTTATAAGATATTTGATGGTTGAATGTGTTTGGGCGTGAAAATTACAATTAATGAACTGAATTAGCAATGTCGAATAATTTAACCATTGAAATGAATTGATTTGAAATATTAAATATACGTGAATTATTTGAAAAGGCCAAGTTAATTCTCATTTCAAATAATTGATCGACGAGTAAAAATCGAAGATACGAAGATGGTGCAAGACCGATGATCTTCACGTCGAAAGGAGGGGTGCTACTGATGTTCATGATAGGAGTTGCTACCTTGAAGGGGCTGAAGTAGTAGTCGTCCGGACGTACATGTTGATTGTACGGATGTGCGAGGAATAAAGACCCTCCTGTTTCGTTCAAACCCAGAACGGACTTGTAAATGGACTGTGTGTCTGACATTGGATTTCATTCTGTGGGATTGATAGCCATCAGTTTCATGGTGTGAATTGCCTGTTTGGAATACTAGGATGCAGTGATCAGAGCTTTTGTTGAAAAGCAGAGCTTTGTGGTTGATGATCAAAGCACCGCCTGTGGGGCATAGCTTTGTGTTTATCGTTGTTTCGCGAGCCTCACACCCCGGTATGAGCCAGAAACGGGAGAGGATGTCAGGGAGGACATGCGTTTCCTTCTAGCTAGGAGTGGTGTCAGCTTTTACACGGCCTGACATTTTACTTATGTGGATGATGGATTACGAAGCGCCTCAGATATATCGGTCAATCCGGGACCGATGGAGTCATTGGGCTCATTTACGCCCCATTGGGCGGGGAGACGTAGTGTTCAGGCATTTTAATCCACATCGGTGGACCGGCCCTGACGATCCAAGGGCCCACCTGTGTCTGGGTCCTGAGACATGGGCTAGATTGTCGCGAAGCGGTGAGGACGATCCCTGGCCTCAGTTCATGACGGAAATCCAATTTCCAAATACGACATCGTGCGGTTTTGATTGTATATATATATGGCGACATGATATATGGTACCAATGCCGTCTATGATTGATAGTTATGATTCAAATTGTTTTGAAACATATAAACACTAGCAATAATATCAAATGATTTGTTTTGCTCGCATCAAGCATATTTTGGCCATTATAAGGTAAAACTCTATCCTCCGGTTTGTGTTGCATTGTGTGATGGGACCTGAGTATATTATTAGGTAAAACTATAACTGTATATAAATACCAGTATAACACATAACATCACAATGGGAATCTCTATATATAACTAATGTTAAAGTCTCCTGCTCCAAGCTCCTCCAAGTATATCTGTAAAATCCCGACTACTTGACTTCCCGTACAAATTTGGGCACCCAAGAATTTAGGGTAAAACAAAACTAAATAAACTCTGGGTCAGCCATGTGACTGGTGTGAGTAAACTCTAATCACTTGGTTTAACATTAAAAAAACCTTTTAAAAGAAATGATAATCATAAGATCGATACACACATAAACACAGACGGTTTTTACCTTAGGATAACCCAAAATATTCCTTTAAGTTCAATATTTTCTGATATCGGAATAATGTCTAAATCAAGTAAATAACAATCTAGCAGAATGCTTTCATCTCACGCTCTACATATATAATATACAAATCAAAAACTGCAGGCTCTTATTGGAGGATGGATTTCTCACTATGACAAGGTATGGGACCACCTTCCGATCAGTTTACTCTAGAAGTTATACACTGGAGTTCAACAAGAACATCTTGTAACTCGGCCACACATGACTGGCCATTCATTTCACTTGAATGTTTCGAGTATATTATCATCTTACAGTTGGAATATCAACATAACCGTTCCTGGGAGATGCAGAAATTAAGAGAAGTAACAAATATGAATATTCTCTAGATGGTAACAATATACCCTAATTGGGTGCGACCCACTTATCCATGCTGCCTGCCCGATTTTTTTCATTTCCCAGTTAATGAGGCTTGAGGTCACAACGTATCATTTGACATATCATCTTCATTTACTTTGAATGCCATATCGTCATACCTTCTAAATCACAAATTGATTTCCTCAAAAATACCACGGGCATGAAGCAAAGAGAAACGAATTTCTCCCCCACCAAATGTAAATATGTTTGAAGAGATCAGCTTACGCGATCTATTAGATATACACTATCAGACATTCGTCCATTCAAGTTGTCCTGGGTCTGGACAACCCGAAGGCACTATCCTGTAAATCCATGTTGGGCAATTTCTACCTAGGATTGCCAGAATAGCCCTTGCATAAACTCCGTCTTCAGTTATCTTCATCATAATTGATTCACAATTCAAATGCCAATACTGACTGGTTTTCAGATAATAAATCTGATTCCGATCTCTCCGTATTGACAATGGAAAAATGGTCAAAAACTTTGATAGTCGGTTATTTAACTATCAAAGGAAAACATGCATACAAACAACAGTCGTATTTCCAAATTGAAATCTTACCGATCAATCATCAATCAACACTGAGCTCCTTTATGTAGATTTATCAGAAAATGGTTTCATTTCCCAATTTTTCCTTAAATATCTTCACCCGAATATTTTTCGAACTCGCTTAGCCCCTCACGATTTCTTGGAAAACGTTTCCTTATATTCACAACTCCTTATTTCCCAAATTTCGAAAATACACTTTATTAACATTGGAAAAACATTTCCATATCTTATTCATGCATCACTATTCTTTCACATCCCTCGGTCCTTAACCGTAAACTAGTAAGGGAAAAATTCCCTAAATATCAATCCCGAAGGCCGAAACCAACATCAGACCGGCACTCAGAAAACCATTCAACTTAACCAGTCTCCAGTCAGTTTCTAATTTCCTTAATCCCATTTCTTAATTTCTTATTTACAAAACTGTTTACACAACTTTCATATTTAGTTTACGAATCCACTTCTTTACGAAAATCTTTGATTATAACGATAATGTTAAAATCTCCGCCTTTGAAATATTAAATTTCAAAATATAACTTTTATTTAGATAAACAAACAAATAATAAATTAATTAGATAAATAAATAAATCTTGATTATAACCGGAAAGTAAATGGTACTTTCCTGAATTCGGTAGAATCGAGTTCCAATATATATCTCACCTTTGAATACTCTCTATTCAATTAACGCTCCGAACATCGGAATAAACTTGTCGTTTCAGGTTAACTTTATTTCTAAATTCATATTTGAATTTATCACTTCAAATATTTATAAATTTCCTTTTTATAATCTATTTAATCAGCAAAACGTCTGATATTAAATCGTTATTCACGTTAAAACGTAAAAAATATTCCTTTATAGAAATCTGGACTCATTCTATTAAATAAATCTTGACTAAAATAGTCAATAATAATCATAAGTTAAAAATTTAACCTACTAAGTTATTTTCTAAATTCATATTCATATTCCACTTTATAAACCCCCATTTTCAAGTCAATTTCTTGTTAATTATGTATCAAGTTTATAAATCTCATCTCGATTACATATTCGATTAATAAATTATTGGTTACAAACCAATATTAATTATCTTGTAAATTTCCAAATTTTACGATATATAATTTCTAAAAATTTATATAATATATGGCATCGTCGAATTTTTAATTATTAATCCTTATAGTTTTAACATTTCGAATCTTGACATAAATTCAACGATTTCCCTTTTTATTACTCATCTTTGAATTAACATTCACGGATTATTAAATTAATAATTATTTAGCAGTAATTATTTTTATTCCATTTCTAAATACCGTTTAAAAATCAAACTTTTTGTTTTAATATATTTAAGACAAGTTATTATATTCTAGCCAATCAAAATTAAATCTCAATTTTAAAAATAGAAATTTCCTTTTTAAAACCCCAATTTCTTTTTCCATATATTCAAATATATTTTACGGTATTTAAATCCCAATTATTTCAGGGTCAATGTTATTCAACATTTTCAAACACACAATAATCAACACCAGATTATTTATCACATCATATAATACAATCTATGAAAAACAACAATAATTGTTGAGGAATCCAGTTGGATCCCTCCAACCTATTTTCCTGCATCCACAGACGTTAATCAACATAAGTAACACCAACTTCATACCAATATGAAATATTATAATAAATAGAATCAATATTTAAGCAACGTTTATATACATATAACGATATCTAAAATTTCAACCAATTAGTTAGCAAATCATCCAAACAACCATCGCACATAACATTTAATAAATTTTATCAATATTAAATAATGTTTATAAAATTATAAAAACTGGACAGAGTAAGTGAGTTTACTCACATTGGTGCACATCGACTATTCCGCTTTTATTTCATTTAAAATCAAATAGGTGTTTGATTTTATCATGAAATATCAGTAGCTCCGTTCACAGCGGAAACAGTTTCACGGTGTAGCTCTCGTTACAACGATTCCAACGTGACGGTCGATTCGTCATTCTGACATCATATGAATTAGATATTAAAGTTACACACCAACACATTATTTAATCTTAATTTAAAACATAAATTAAATATTTAAAATGGCCTTACCAATATTTACCCGTCCCAATCCCATTCAAATGCCACTTCCCTGTACGCAACGCCTGCCACATCCTTTACTTTCGTTTATCCATTTTCATTCCATGCGTGTTCTTCTCTTTATTATTATATATATTATATATTTTTATATATATACTGGGCTTTCTATTATTTAAACCAACCCAACTCGCGTCTCCCTCAACCATACTTCATCTTCCTGATTCACAAAAAAGCTGCTCCAGTATTTCCTGTTCTTCAACTTACCATAGCTGCACTTCATCATTTCATTTTCGTGCCTGCTTCATCACATTATGACTTCACTCACATTCTACCCTTCCTCCAAACTTTAGTCCCGCAGACACCACCAAACAAACGTTGTTCACTACTGCCAACTTCTTCTCCTCAAATAATATTTGTCGAAACTTCATGTAAACATATTCCACCACTTCACATAAAACTGTGACTGCTCCTGTACCAACACCATCAGCCGATCTTCTCCCCACCACATATCCCTACTATTTTTCAAAAGCAAACACATCACCGTGCTCACTCTATACAACCGCAGGCTCATGCATAACATGATCTCGTGAACGACAACGCAGACGAGCATGTCGACTCCTCGTCGGAAATTGTACCACCGCAACCGCCGCCATTGTTTCTGGTGTTCTTCTTCGTGAAGCATGAATTCAGGTATCCATCTAGCTTCGCTGTAGATGAAGTGGAAGATCAGGATTTCTTCAAATCTTTAAATCTGCTTTTGAGGGTTTTTTCTACTGACTGCTGCATCGGTGCGAGAGGGGGTTTCATATTGGGTCGTGTATGTACCATTTTGATGGGTTTAAATTTATACTGCCATTAGAAGTTCAAATCTAGCTTTCTAAAACGAGAACGAAGGGAGACTGCAGCATGTATTTATAATATTAGAATACGTAGTAGCGAAGGAAACATAGTAGCATAGGTCTGCAGGCGTTTTACTTTCTTAGGCGTGAAGTATTAAGGTAATGTAGGTATGTGCTTTCTGCTTCTTGTCTGCGATCATAGGATAGGGGTTGTACCCATTTCTTGGTTGCTACGGTACATGAAATATATCGTTTATATTTGTTTACTTTAAACATTGGTTATTTGTTGGTTTTATCTCTGTCATGGATAAGAAAACTTAGTGTAGCATATGTTAAAAGGTCTATAGCATTGGCATGAATAAGACAATAGAGGCAGTCTGTTTCACGTGAGCACGGTGAAGATTAATCATGTATTAATATTGTAACTCACTTTAGTTAGTTCATTTACTATATTAATTAACTATTAGATATTCATTAACTCAAAATGTTCAAGCAAGGTCCAAATCTAATGTATCACATGACACTTATGGATGGTATCTAAATTTTGGAATTAGAATGTTTCTGTATAAGCCGCTACGGACAAAAATAATACACGATTGTGTCGGACGAGGTGCCATGATCCCAAGTATATAATAAAATAGACAAGATATCTTATCTTGTGAAATCCCAAAAATGTTGATATAGGGTGCAAAATACGTTAAACAAAAAGTAGCTTATTTTCCAAAATAAAAATTACAAAAAAATTCTACAAATTAAATTAAGATACCACTCAAATATCTTGTCCAAATTCGAAACCAATATTTAATTATATTAAATAAACTGTTATGGCTTATAAGCGATTCCATAGCGACTATATGAAAATTTGATTTGGACATAACCAATCAATAAGATGAAATCTCAATTTTTCACTTCCATTAGAAAATTATGATCTAATAGATTCAAACATTTCTTGCTTCACAGAATTCTGACTTAAAACGGAATCTGTATATTCATTTGAAGTTCAGAACTCAATATTACGAACTACCGCGACATTACGAGCTCGATTTAAATCATATTATAAATAAACACGTTCAACTATCATTTTAAAAAAAAATCAACTCATTATTATAATTAAAATCTACACTGAATTAGATCTTTTATATTATCCAATTAACACACTATTGCGAATTCAAATATTTCTGATTGTTTTGGAAATAAATATATTATTCCATTATTTATATTAATTAATATAAATCAGAATTATTCAATTTAAGCCAATTTAATTGCCAAACCATTATTTAAATAATTAAATGAATTAATTATTATATCGTTTAAAATACGGGATGTTATAGATGGGGTAGGCTAGTTTGCACACGTTGGTACTTTAATTAGTTTGCTTAGGACTAAAGTTTTATAATAAACATTCTATTATTAGTTATACAGTTAATTTATATCATATCGCCGATTTACGTTGAACGCTCTAAATTCGTACCGTCATACCCGAAATTCAACCGCAATGAAATGGACACACAAATACGTCTTAACGTTCCGGTCCCAATGAAATTTGTTTGTTCAAAATTCCACTTCGTTTGTAAAATTGGCGTTATTTTAATTCTAATTTATTAGTAGGTTCACAATTAGCTTCGCGCGGTCACAAAACAACTCCAATTGGTTCCAAATTTGAGATCTTGTAATAATTAGCTATACGTATTCTAATAAAATTTGTTTCGTCGATAACAGAGATTGTTTGAAAAATAGCTATTTCTAAGGTTTATTTAATATCAATAAAATATAATTAATTCCAAAATATTTCCATTTAATAATAATAAATTATTATTATCATATATATATATATCCAAATGGAAATATATATATAGCTTCAAATATAAACAATATGGATCATAAAACTCAATATTAACATTATGAGTTAAAAGATATCCAAATTATATAGAAATCCATTTTAATTCATTAAATAAACGCTATGGTTTATAAATGATTTATAGTGACTTTCTGAAAATTTAATTCGGACATAACTCATAATCTATAATATGAAATCTCGATTTTCTCTTTCATTAGAAAATTATAATTAACTAGATTCAAATATTTCTTGTTTCAAAGAATCTGACTTATATTGGATCCTGCATATTTAGTTGAAGTTCAAAACTCAATATTACGAACTACCGCGCCGCTACGAGTTCGTTTATAAATTAAATATAAATTTATATATTCAAACGTCATTTTACAACGAATTCTATATTAAAAATCTATTTACATTCCTAATTCAAAACTTAAAATAGATATAAATATTTTAATTCAAATGAATGAAAAATCTGGACACTCGATGCCGAGAGGTCTACAGCTTTGAAGGAAGAATTTGAAAGACGAAAGAGCAATGGGTTCATTCAAGATTCATTGTACCCCAAGTGGATATCGAATCCAGTTCTCATGAAGAAATCCAATTGGAAGTGGAAGATGTGCATCGATTTCTCTGGCTTGAATAAAGCATGCCCCAAATATAGCCTTCTGCTTTCCAGAATCGATCAGCTCGTGCACTCAACTGCTGGACATGAACTCTTTTCCTTCATGGATGCTGACTCTGGTTATAACAGAATCCAAACGCATGTGCCAAAACAAGAACACACTAGCTTTATAATGGACCTTAAGTTGTATTGCTACGTAGTCATGCCATTCGTACTGAAGAAAGCCGGAGTGACATATCAGCTGTTGGTTAACCGCATGTTCCAAAATCAAACTGGAAATTTGATGGAAGTGTATGTTGATGATATGCTCATGAAATTGTGACAATCGACTAATCATGTAGATGGCTTGGTGGAAATGTTCAGTATTCTCCGTCAATATGAGATGAAACTCAACCATTTGAAATGCTCTTTTAGTGTTGCATCAGGGAAGTTTTGGGTTTCATCGCCAGCTCTCGGGGGCATGAATTCAACCCCTACTAGATTAAAGCCACACAAGACATTCAGGAGCCTCATAAAACCAGAGATGTGCAAATCCTGAACGATAAAGTGGAATCCTTTGGCAGATTTATATCCAGGGCTACGGAAAAGTGCATTCCTTACTTCGACTTGATAAAGAGAGGGAAGCGCAATTTTGCTTGGATGCCTGACTGTGTGGAAGCCTTCCAGAACTTGCTAAACCATCTGGAGAGACCTCCAATTCTATCAAAGCTGGTTGACCATGAGGACTTATTCATGTATCTGGCAGTATCCTTGCATGCAATTAGCTTAACACTCATTTGTGAAGAAAATTAGGTTCAACGGCCAGTGTATTATGTAAATTAGAGATATTGAGAGCAGAACGTAAATACTCCAAGCTCACTGATAGTCTTATGATAGCCTTAAGGAAACTATGACAATATTTCCAAGCTCATTCTATCAAAGTGTACTGACCAGCCGCTATGGTAGACCTGCAATGACCTAAGGCGTCTAGAAGGTTGCTTATACGAAATATTGAACTATGTCAGTTAATACTGCGTTTATTCCTCGGCAAGCAATTCAGGGGCAGACATTAGCGGACTTTATAGAAGATTTTATGGCTCTAAATGACGATGATGAAGTAGAGTGTGATCCGTCTACACAGATGGAGCCAGAAATGATCGTTGTTCTGGAGCTGGAGTTGTTTTATTAACTCCCGAGGAGCGATCGATCAGTTATGCACTAAGGCTAGAGTTTCCAATGACCCATAATGAAGTCCGGTATGAAGCTCTAATTGCCGCGCTGAGACTCGCAAAAGAACTAGGAGTAAAAGATGTAGACATTTTCAATGACATACAGGTTATTGTATTTCATGTCAGGATGGAATTCTATATAAGGGGGCACGACTTGTTTCCTATCTTGATCGGGTGGATGAGATGTTAGATTGGTTTGACTACTACAACATCTTTTACATCCTATGAGATAAAAAAAATGAGAAAGCTGACTATTTGGAAAAGCTGGTTAGCTCGGACAATCCAGTGCAAACGGGGTCGATCCCAATAGAAATATTGGCGATCCCCAACATAAATTAGATGGAAGTTGAAGTGGTGTAGGATGTCGAACCTGAAAGAGAATCATGGATGACTCCTATCAAAAACTTTCTCTAATAAGGAAACCTTCCTGAGTGAAAGAATGAAAGGCTTGCACTCGTGCGTAAAGCTTCGAGATAGATTATCCATAGAGACACTTTGTATCGAAAAGGGTTCTCAGTTCCTTTGCTCCAGTGTATAGCCCACGATGCGCCAAACGAGCATTGTGAGAAGTGCACGAGAGCGAATGTGGCGACCAGACTATATGGAAAACTTTGGCAAACAAAATATTCTGATACAGCTACTTCTAGCCCACCGTGAACCGATATGTGGTTGATTATTTATGACGATAGGAAAATACCAGAGATTTGCAAAGATTTTCATAGCTCTGTCAACTCAAATCACCTTGATGGTTAGTCTTGGCCGTTTCTAGTATGGGGAGCATACATTATGTGCAGCCTTTCAATCTTGAAGAGTGGGGCGATGTATGCAACCATGGTAGTAGATTTTTTATGAAGTGGGCCGAAGCTTAAACACTGACTACGATCTCGACAAAGCGGGGATCAGCTTCATCATCAAAAACATCGTATGTCGATTTAGACTTCTCAAGAGTATCATGACTGATAATGGGACGCAATTCCATAGCTCAGAGTTTAAAAATTTCTGTTGACATCATCGCATTGAGAGGAGATATACAACAATTATGCACCCGCAATCAAATGGACATGTTGAAGTTGTAAACAAAATCATCATGTCCATTCTGAAGAAGCAATTGGAGTAGGTTAAAGCCAAGTGGATTGATGAACTACCCGTGACCCTTTGGGAATATTGGACTACCCACAAGTTAGTGACTGGCCACATCCAATCGCATTATCCTATGGCTCTGAAGCGGCCATCCCGATGGAGCTTAAAGCCCTCTCTCACAAACTAACAAGGTGCTTCTCCTAGAATCGCTTGACATGATTGATTATAAGAGAAAGGAGGCTGACTTGTATACTTCAACACATAGACATCAGATTATCGTACACTATAACAAGAAGGTTCGACCCAGAACCTTTGAGCCCGATTACCTTGTACTGAAGCGTGTCTTCCCGGCCCCTGTTATTATGGGTCTTAAGTGATAAGGACTCTACATCATTCAACAAAGGCTTGATAATGGAGATTTCATGCTAATGACTGTTGATGGCGATCGACTTTCGAGAGCATAGAATGCCGAGCATCTACAACACTATTTGACTTATGCTTTTATTTTAGTGATTTTTTTAATTATCATTTCATTTTCGGACTATGTAATAAAGTGTGATTCGCCAATTATGTTATGAATAAAAGCTCTTCTAGTGCTCTGTAACTATGTGTGATAATTTGGCTAAGTGTTGTGATTCGACCGGCCTATGTCGTAACTAAAATGAAGGGAATGACTAATTCTCTAACGAAGTTCATTTGTTCATGTTTTCGCGAGCTTACTCAACTCTGCGACTACTCGGACAAGAGTTAACAAAATTCAAGCTTGACTTCGACGTTCGACCCGGCGATCCCTACTATAAAGAATAAAGTGTAGGAACGACGCCAAGGCGAATGTGACAATGAACGTTCACACGAGTAACTCTAGCTCTCATGACGTGAGAAAGAGTATAAAACATTTGGATTAGCGTGAACGGTGCACTATGACTTGAGACTGCTTAACCCGCAACTCTAACCCTAATTAGCGATGGGAGAGTATAAAGACTTAAGGGTTGGACGTCTAATGGACCTAGCTCAAACCGCACGAATGCTGGGGGTACGAATGCAGAATTATTAATTAACTTTGAACAAGCCCCTGATGCGGCATGTAGTTCAAAGTTAATTTGGAGCATATACACTGTGTTGACGTGGGAAATCGTCGTGGACTCAGCGCACGCCAACACCCAAGTGTGTGTGTTTTAGCAATACAATAATCCAAATGTGAAATAAAGTAATGCGGGAGAACACAACTTTTTATAGTAGTTCGGCACTAATGCCAACGTCCACTTTATAGTAATCATTCATCATATATTTGTCGATTACAATGTTGTATAAGTTCGGACAATATTTGAGTGCAAAGCGTTGCGATAGAACTACAAAAAATAGTCCAGAACTTTGACTAAATTGCCCATCTTCTTCTTTTTTGAGTGAAAACTGAGTTGACTTGGTCAACTATGTCCAAATTTAGCTTCATTGTCCAAGAAGTCCAAGAAGTCCAAAACAGTCCAAAAGTGGTATAATTGTCCTTGTGAATGTCTAAGGGTTGATGGAAAACGTGTATGCAGCATTTTAATGGTCCATGCTATGTCCAATAGCCTTGGACAAGAAGATGGAAGCCATTAATGGTGCTTGACAGCTTCAAGAATGCAAAGAATCCAACCCTTTTGAATGAGAAGCTTGGGGTATTTATAGGTGAGAGGTTGGGTAGGAATAGGTAGGATATGAGGACCACACAGCAAATATTCATATCCCTAGAGAGCAGCACACCAAATTTTGAATCCCCCTTATATGTTTAGCAAGATTTTGTATCCCCCTGGGGGATATGAGTTTTGTATATCAAGGGATACAAAATTCATATCGCTTGGGAAAGTTTACTTCGTATCCCCTAGGGGATACGAATTCTTGTATCCCCTTAGAGATATGAGTTTGTATCCTAGGGGATACAGTGATTTCGTATTCCCTTAAGGATATGAAATTTCATATCCCAGGGATACGTTATGGAGAAAAGGGGATTCGAAATGCACGATGTGGTGAGAGGATTCGAATTTCCTGTTGTGCGGAGTCAAAACACGTGTTGAGGGATTTGAACTGGAGGGAGGCGAAGCTCCTAGGTGTCGAATTTGGAGGGTCCGAAATAATGGAGGTGAGGGATTCGAAATTTATGAGGCAACGGATTCGAAATTCTTTGAGATGATTTTTTTTTGAGGAGTTGTGAGGTCTACGCACGCACGGTTTTTGCACACATTCATGGAAACATGCGTAACTTTCAAACCGTAAGGCCGTTTGGGCAAAACAAAAGTTGTACCTGAAGCTAATTCATAAGTCTACAAGGGTTATGGTGCATAGCACCATAATTAATGTTTTGGGCCCAAAAGATGTCATCTAAAGGGGTTTCGGGCCATTTTTATGTTCGTGGCGTAACTTCGGCCAAACCGCTTTGTGTTCGCTGACGAGGTTATCAACATGTGACAGCTTCGACCAAAAAGCGTGTCTGTACCCTCGGAATACAACACATGCTCATTCTAAGTAAGACAACTTATGAACTAAGTGTCACTTATCTTAAGTGTGATATATTATGCTTAACACCTACCCATTGCAAGTGAGAGGGCATATGAGTTAAACATGACTTAGAAAAATTAAAACGAGTACATTGAATGGAAAGAGATATAAACTTGCAAACAAAAGAACTGTTTCACTAATAATGCAAGTTTGTACATGTCAAAAAAGCGAGGGCCGCACTTGCACCAACAGTAGCAGGGCTACAAAAAGGGGAAAGTGAAAAAGGAGTCTACTAAGCCTTCAATGGCTTGTCGCCAATCTTTGGCTTCTTCTTTTTCTTCTTATCAAGTTCTGCCTCTGTAAGCAAAAGTTGCTGGGACTTTTCGCTTGACGACTCTTTAGCCCCGACACGGGTTGGTCGCGCTTCTTTATCAAGTGCTTCTCCTGGGCCGGAGACGTGGTTTGCCTAGACGATGTGGGAATATCGGAAGGAGGGATGACTTGTAGGGGATCGAATGGAAATTGGCCCAGACTCACTGGTGTATACCACATCTTCATCACCTTTGGTAGGAGTCTCTTTTCCATCTAAATTCTTGAAGGAATCAACCATCCCCTCTTCCTTGGCTAAATCATTGCCAAGGGGCAACTAAGTATCCTCCTCTGCTTTTGCTTCTGCTTCGGGAGCAGTCTTGGTCAGCGATGTACCTAAAGCAAGAAGAGCAATAATTGTCAGTCCTGGTGCTTGATGATGTGCCATTAAGAATTTTTGGAATTGAGGAGAAAGTAGTGAAATATCCTCAACAAAAGAATCTCCAGTAGTTGTGGGAGTCTTTATTTCTAGAATAGGAGTTAAAGGTTTTCATGGGCTAAAACCCAGATCATCGGGGTTGTACTCCTCTATTCCTTCTGAGCCTTGAGCCGAACGGGGAATAACGACTACACCAAAAGTAGGTGGATCCACGACAAGGATAGGATGGCTAGTTGATTGCGTGGAAGTTGCTTCATCCTTACTTACGCCGGGTTCCCCTCGACAACTGACTTTCCTTTGAACCGAAGTTGCTCCACATCTTCCTCCTCCTTAAGAAGTCATCGACCTTCTATAAGGACTTCTGGCTCATCACCCTTCAATAATCTGGCCCTCAACTCCTTTTTATTCACCACACTGTCCACTGAATCTGGCCTTCCAACTTCCAAGAATTGGTCCAGAGTGTCGACGAGAGTTTGTGGGAAATTTTCAACCCATGTCAAGTCCTGGTATCTGAGTACTCAGGCATAAAAAGTCAACACTTGATAACCAAATTCATCCTCCATCTTCTCTACCCCAGCTACTTTAGCCTTAAGCTCTCGAATTTCATTATCATATTAAGCTCTAGAGTTAGCGACGGACTCAAGAGCAGTATGGGCATTTTCCTTGGCCCTCTTCCTAGCTTAGTCGTAGGCGGCCAATTGAGCCTTAAGCTGAGCATTCTCCAAGGAAACTACGCTTTATCTTTCTTCGATCATTTGTTTTCTGCCTTAAGAGAATCATTCTCCCTTACAACCCTCTTCGATTCATATATGACGGACTTGGTTTTAAGTGACCACCAGTTGAGCTCAGTATTGAATATATCTCGAGTGCTATCATGATCGGCCTGGGTCTTCTCATGTAATTTTTTCACCGCTGCGAGTTAGGCTTCACATTTTGTAAAGACTTTTAATGGTAGTCTCAAGAATATGTTTGTTGCAATTCCACTCTTGATTCATATTAGCAATGTCCAGCTCCAAACCCCTGATAGCTTCAATTGATCGCCTCAAATACGACATCATCTTTTGATACTGGGATAGAATGTCATTGGCATCTGCTCTAAATCTACCATCGAAGGATTCTGGAATTGGGTGCAGAATGGGCAGAAATATGGGCCGAGAGAAGTAATGTTGAGGTAAGGCTTTCTCCAAATATAATTTTCTTTATTTGTTGGCCATCTCCTGCCCAGGTGGAATTGCAAGTTGGGGATCTTTATCTTTCGTACGCTGGAAACGACGGGTTGTCGGCCCTTAGAGGCTACAAATTTGGATAACTAAGAAGGATCCAATGAGGACTTGTATTGCAACGAGCCTTTGGTTTGGGAGTTCTCGCTAGTTGTTTTGGCATGCCCCTTGGAGGATTTATCATAAGAGCATGGAGCGAATTCGTGGTGGCATCTTTCTCCTTCACACTCCCTTTCCCTCTCTAGAGTGCGCTCCCTTTCCTCCTTTTCTCGCTATCTCTCCTATTCACGGTCCCGGTCCTGCTTTTCTTATTATGAAGAGTTCAGGTAGCCATGACCACTCTCGAAAAGACTAGTGCCAAACTGCCTATGGTACCTCTTCCCTTTAGTCATGGAGCCTGTAATTCAAAAAAAATAATATTCAAGTTAGAACTTGGCATACACGAAGTGAAAAAGGGTGTTGTGATGTGCAGTGCTCATGTTGTATGTGTCCTAGTGTTCCTATAACAGACTCGAGCCTGGAGTCAGACTTGCTGGCGTTGTCTTCCCAGCCTTGACTGGAGTGATTTCTTCCTCGGAGCCTAGGAAGAAAGTTGTGAGGTCCAAGTTTTATGATGTATAAATAACATCCGGCAATGACAAGTCGCTTGAGCCTCTGAATGATGGCTCAGTGTCTTATGACTGGGTACCTCGAACTGGAGACTTGGCAGGAGACAGAGTTCTAAGATGGTACTCTTCAGTAACTAGCTCTTCCGGAGGAGAGTTCTTGGACCCTCCCTCGATCACTTTCGCGAGGGACTTCTCTTTCCCCTCTTCCTCTTCTATTGGGCCCCGACTTGGCCAGAGGGAAAATTTCCCCTTAGCGACCTTCTTGACCTGGACTCGGGGTTGAGCTGGCACGACCACTAGCCCCCAAATTGGGGGCACGGTCGATGGATCCCCGACTAGGGGCACGGATATTAGAGGCGCTACAGTTGGAGATCGAGCACAACCCACTCCTAAAGTTCTATAAGCATGGAGCAAGTGAAATTGATGAAGAAACTCATCGACTAAACATTTTCTAACACTTCAAGCATTCTCTGGAATGCTGCTCAAGGTAGCTAGACGAGTGCAATAAACATCGCTGGTAGTCTTCGCCCGACTATCACCTGCAAAGAAGCCTGATTGTTGGAAACTCTTCAGTGAAATTCGAAGAAGAAAGCCAGGACTAAAAACTTATGGCATTGGATCCATCGCTTTGCACAGCCTTTTATTGAGGAACATAAAGCCAGCACGTTCTTATGTTTCCCAACTTGCTGAATCCTTCCATATAACTCGTTTAGTCGAGGTAGACTCAAAGAAAAGATGGACTAGGTTGCCTCTTTTGTGCTTGAAGTTATAGAAGAAGACAATGTCATTGAAGTTGGTCTCTTGTTGCAGATGCTCTTCATAAATTATATATAATGAGAAAAGTTACACATACACAGTGGGATGTAGTTGCATGGGAGCCAGTTCCACATGACGAAGAAAGTTAACAATAAAAGGACTGAATGGGAGAATGCAGCCCACCATGCACATCTGCCAACTAATGGTCATATATCCCTCAGAAGGGTTGTGCATAGTGTCACTTGGGGTCGAAACTCAGATATGGTCAAACGGTATCCTTTTTTCACACACAATCTTTTAAATTTCGATTCGTCCATGCTTCTAGGCCAAGAATCAGTAGGGTTGACTAGGAAGACGACCTTGAAAAAGTGCCAGGGGCTCTTTCTTCCTCAGTTTCTTCTTCTTCTTCCGATGATGACCCGTCATCATATGATAAGGTGGCTAACTCCTCGTCAAGAGGTTGAAATTCAAATTGAGAGTCCTTCTCCGAATCCGTCTCAGAATTGGATTCCATCTCAGGATTTTGTGGAAGCATTCTTCCTTTTTCGGCTTTAGAAGCTCACATAGGATATCTTCCACACGTTGTAGTTGTGTTATCCAAGAAGTACCATTGGTTAGAGCGATTAACCCGAACCCCTCCCCCTGTGTGTGCACTAGTGTAGTGCATGCAGTGAAAGTTGTGCGAATACAAGAACTAAAATAAGATATTAGAAGCATGTTGTTCGGGTTATTCAAAGTCATATGCGACGTCAAGTCAAGTTAATATGCAACTTTGAAAATCTTGACAGGGTTTATCCTAACTGTCTAGATGTTAGTTCAGAACTGGTTCATTATTATTGCATTTGAGGCTATTATGATCGTCAAGTTCAGTTGAAGCGTCGAAGTTGAGAACTTAAGCCGGGTCGACCATGTACGGATCAACTACCTCAACTCGGTCTACTCTACCTCGACCTCCTTCGGCTCGCCCACGCCGACCCGAATGCTTCAGCACTTCAACATTTTTTCAACACTTCAACATACATCCGGATCGGCTAAAAACCATGCCAACCTAGATTCTACAATAATTCTCCAATTCCGTGCTTAGGCTCGACCATGCCGACCTGGAAACTTCAAAACTTCGTTTTCTTCATCCACATCTTTTCTCCACTAACACTGTGGTTCCCCCATGCTTCTCAAACTATTCAATGTCTTCCCCAACAGGTCCGGCCGACTCGAAAAAAAGCACAAACTTTATTTCTCCAACTCTCGATCTTCTTTATCACCGCCCCTCGCTCTTCTCCGCCTCGTAGCACCACAAGACGTCAGATCTCCTACCGTCCTCACATGTACAACGATGGATTCAACAAAAAATCAGATCGAGACTAAAAGATCAACGCAATTTGAAGAATCAAAGATCAATTCATATAATTTCATGAAATAAACAGATCACTAACCCACCTAGTTCGATTCGCGTTCGAATATTGAAAAAATCGCGGAAAATTTAATCTTAGTTTTGGATCGATTTAGGGTTGAAAAAATATTGGTGCTTCGGTTCAGCAATGGTAAAGTAGAAAGAATATAATAATGGGGTGGACCTGCTATTTATAACAATATCAGAGACCCCTCATCTTCTTGGTGAAGTGACAATTGACTAAGTTCGGGTCGGCCATGCCGACTCGGATTCTGGCTCGATCATCGAGCCGAAGCTACACATAAAAAAATAAGGGGAAGAATGAAGAACTATCTTCGATCATTTTATAACTTGGTTAATGCCTACACAGGCTGACTTGCAAGTGACCGTTAACTTGACTTCATCTCGAGCTCGACTTGTGCAAAAAGGAAATGACGTTCGGTGACGATCTGTGTGTGCAATCACATGCGGGAGCCAATGACTCAACACAATTCGAGGTTGCATGACTAACATATTCAACCATTTGCCTCTACGGGATTTGAATATTTCCATATGTCTCTTAATGGCTCTAGTCAACGACCTTGGCATGGTAGTTACCAACAAGCACAACATAAAGCATGACTAGCTATTTATATAGAAGTGGAGAGTCCAAGTGTTATGACTATTTAGGAAGACATGACCAATCATTATTTTCCTCAAGACAGATGACACCTATAGGAGGTGCAGCACAACAAATTCAAAGCACGTCCCATCTACGACGTAATGTACTTAGAAGGGAAAAGTGTTGACCTACCTTTTGTCATGGCTGTCAAGAGTCATAATCAAAGAACTTAAGACATGATTCATGCACATTCATAAGTTACTGGATCGAATGAAGAAACCCTAAAGATAGCTCCAATTTCAGCTTAACATGGCCTGGCTCGGCTAAGCTATATGAAGTACAAAATCCAGGTCGGCCAAAATCCGGATTGACCAACATCCGAGTCGGCCAACATGCGGATCAATGAAGATAGTGAAGACAACTTCAATTTGACAAGACTCCAGCTCGGCTATGCCGACCTGAGGCTGAACCAGAAATATCTCCTGAACATCCGTTCTTCTGCATCGTAACCAAGCGCACAATCTCCTCCAACATTGGATCAATTACCACATGGCCCTACCGACCCGAAGCCCAACATCTTCTATAAATAGCCTCGCAAAACTACAAGAAAGGGACTTTTGGCTTCGTTAAGTGTTTTTACTATTTGTATTCACTGTATGCTTGGGATTTCATAATCTCAAACACGTGTAATCATCTTTCCATTAATATTATAAAGAAAAGTTATAAAGTGAACATAGGAAACTCATTGCTGAACCACTATAAATCCTTGTGTGTGATTTTCTCTCGCTTTCCATTTATATTTTCTTCATTTTATTTTCTTCATTATGAATTGGAGTATTTGTACCACTTTTTGGTGTAAACATATATTATATATATATATAGTGTCTTAGATATATTGTACAATCTTCTTAGAAATACTCATACATCATCAATTCAAATACTTCAACTTATAAATATATCACAATATTCATTATGGACCAAAACCCATGTGTAAAGGCCCGTAAATCCGTACTCTTTGAGGTGATGAATTATAACCTACGTCCAACCCAAATTGCATGAAATCACAAATCTTTAATAAAAAGAAATTAGTGATGAGATGTAGAAAGAAAGAAATGTTAGAATAGAAGAAAAAGAAGAACAAAACATCAGAATCTCATAGCGGAACGAATAAAATATAATATATCAAATCTCTTTACACAAAAAGAAACTGTATATACATGCCAATCATTTGAGTACATCATATATTAGACACAACGGAAATAAACTCTAGATAACTAATGGTGAATCCTCGTGCTTCCAGCTCTTGAAACTCCAAGCGGAACCTAACATGTAAATATGATTGTTCTGACCCGAGCACATTTGAAGCAAAGCAAAATTTACTCGAACCAGTCTGGAATACTTTTCAATGATAAATTCACAACAAACAACTTGTTTAACTTTTGAAAACCCTTTTAAAAGAAAGGATAATAGTAAGACAAGCCCACATATAAACACGGACGGGTTTTACCTTACTATAACCCAATAAAAATCCAGTGACATTATACTAGATTCTAACAAATCACAAATAAATAACAATGTAGTAGAATGCTTGCATCTCACGTTCTACATATTCATTATATAATCAAAAACTGCAGGACGCTTATTTGAGATTTGATTCCAACTATGACAAGGTATGGGACCACCTTCCGATCAGTGTACTATAAAGGGGATACACTAGGGTTCAACAAGAACATCTTGCAACCAGGCTACACATGACCAATCACCCATTCAACTTGACTGTATCGAATATATTGTCACCCAAGGTGGTTAATCGTCCAACCATAATCCGTAAGATACAGAAACGAAAGAAGAACAAAATGAATTTTCTCTAGATCAACGACAAATATACCCTACTTGGGAATGACCCACCTAGCCATGTTGCCTGCCCGATTTTTGCCATTTCCCGGTTGATGAGGCTTGAGGTCCTGTTTATCTTTTCAGAAAATCACACCATCATTTACTTTGAATGTCACATCGTCAAATCCATCAAATCACTAATTAACGTCGACAAATATACTCTAGGTGTTAAGCAAGAGAATTTCTCCATCACCAAACATAGTATATTTGTAAAAATCATGTACGCGGCCCTCAGGAAATACTCTGCCAAACATTCGTCCATATAAGTTATCCAAGAACAAGATGAACTAAAGGCACCCTCCTATTGCATCTAATATAGGAATCACCCCAAGGATTAGTAGCGAGAAGTCCTTGCGATCCGTAAATTCCAATCACGACAAAACCACAGTGTATCTATTTTGTGGGAGTGACCCAGAGATTATAAGTAGCTCTTCCGTTTATGAAGATCTATGGTCTTCAATGCTTCATCTTTATTCCCTGCAAGTTAGTTTCGAATGCAACGTTTGTTCGAAGTGGTTTTGGGTCTAGTTCCCATCCCGGTCTCTTCAAAACAACACGTCAAAAGGTCCAATAGAATATTTCATTGATAGTCAGGTTTTAAACTATCATTCTCAACAATATCATTAAGTACATTGGTAGCTCAGACCATTTGATAAAAACCATTCATTTAAACCATTATATCAATTTAATATTGTTAAAGTATCATAAAACCTTTCCATTTCCTTTACATTGTAAATATTCCTTTATATTCTTCAAAATCCCCTTTTAACTTTACTTCGGAAAAATATCGATATATTATCCACTTAATGGTATAACTCCAATTATAAATTCTTATACGGCTAAACCAATGTCAATAGACATTTTATTTACTATATAACCCAAATGGTTTTATTAACATTTAGATTTCAAAGAATACTCTTAATTCCGATCATTATGGAAATATATAATTCAAATTCAAATATTTACTTTTGCTTCTCATTCAACAAAACCCATTTTTGTTTCTTCGAAAAAACATCGTTGTTTACATATTACTTAGGATAAGTATATTTCAAACCATAATATTTCATTACGCTTCAAACTCGGGCCAAACAATGTTAAATTATACATTGTTTATTTTGAAACCCAATAGTTAATTATATTTTAAATCTTGCAAATATAATACAACATTTACTTTCTAAACTAACCACGACATCCAATTCCCATTACAAACTAATACCATCCTTTGATAACAATGATGTCGTTCAAGTTAGGTTATTTTATTTACCTCTCACACCTTGATCAACAACGTCCTTATCTTAAGATAATAAAAGGTTGAAACTTAAAAATCCAATATATTATCCCCATTTCCATTTACTATTTTATTTAAATACGGTTTTATAAACCATTTTCTTTCATTTGGAAACCCACTTTATTTTCTAATTCCTTTTACTTGTTAATTAAGTAAATTATTTACCGACCCTTTACTTAAAATCTTATTATACAATTTCATTTATAACTTGGATAGTATTATAATAATTCGTCTACTAATACTTTACCCAAAACGATTTATCATATCATAAAACCAAATTTGAATTCCATTACTAAATCTATTACCAAAATTCCTTATACCAGTCCAATTATCAATCTCTTTTGAAATTTCCATTTCATTTACATTCATTTTACTTAACTAGGAAAAATCTCATTAAAGTCTTCATATTAGCTTACAAATCTTTTTATAAACTTTTTATTTAAATAACTTTTATAAAATAAATTCAAATACTTAGTTATAAAAATATATTTTACAACTCAAAATTCTGTCAATTTTCCCAATGACAAAACGATGTCTTAAAAACAATGGATTTTAGTCCTTCTGCTACCAATCACTTAATCAGTACTGTTTATTGATTAAAACATAACAACCGTTGACTATAAGTTTAATAATTAATATCCATTCATCCATCCACATCCAAACAGGTTATAATATCATTTGGGATGAACAATTCATATATGAATAATATGAACAATCAATAATATACAATTTGTGTGAGGAATCCGGTCAGATCCCTCCAATCTGTTCTTCCCTGCATCACAGATCATAATATTATTTTATATCAACTTATGAAACAACAATTTAAACTTAAATATCCAATATGACATAAATATAATATTGACAATCATTAAACAAACAATACGCAACCATGACGTCTAATCATCCAATTAATTATAAATTATAGTTATATGAATTTAGCACATCATAGAATTCCGGAAAAGTGTGAGAGTTAACTCACCATTTTTATTTTCAGTCGATGATTTCAACGTCGTTTCGTATAATTTTAAACAGCGTTTAAAATTACACGAAACTCCAAATGTTTCTATTTCTGATCAAACCAGCTTGTACGCGTAGCCTCCGTCGCTGCGATTCCAACGAATCCAATTTCACGTGATTCTAACTTCGTATGAAATAGTTATCATTATTACATGTTTTAATAAGTTAACAGTTTATAAAACTAATTAATTATTATTAAATCTACCTAATTACCTTAACTAAAGAAAACATGTTAGCAGGCCTTTACACGTTGTCTACCATGCCTCTCCAAAAACCCTGACTTCCATGTTTTTCCCAGTCTCCTGCAGGCTTTCTATTTTTCACGTTTGTATACTTCTTCTTTTTAATTATCGAGCTCAAGCCCACAACGCCCATGGAAATCCCACGTTCCTTCCCCCCTACAAACTTCTTCTTCTGAAACATTATTTTGTTTCTCCCTTTGAAATGTACATAGCAACATGCGCGTGCACCATTAACGGTGACACCCAGCCTCGCCACCCCATTCGCCAAACCGTGTTCATTAATGAATTTCTCACCTCAATTCCAACACGCTGTCCCCCTTTACTCTTCCTCCAGTTCCTCTAAGTTATTTCCATCCTCGACCATCCTCCTTCACTGCACCAGTAAAGGTGCGACATTTTCATCGTCAAACCCTTCCAAAACTTCATCAACTACCTCGCCTCACCACCGTGACAACCTTTGTCCTACCTGATCGAACTCCGCGCTGCCAGTAACTACCCTCGGTCGTTTATCTCTATTAGCACCCAGTCAGTGCCTTTGCCCACTTGGATGATGCCTGGACTGCCCCAAAACGCCTTACCAGAACCTTCAGCCTCCGGCCTACCACCAACACGCCTTTCGTTACTCCACCATCCATTTCCTCCCTCGCACCACTGTTGCAAGAAAAGACCATCCCCAGATCACCTGTTGGAAGGAAAAAAGAGACGAGTCTAGTGTGCGATCGAACTAAACAATTCGCATACCACTGCGGAGCTATTGATTCGTGAAGTTCAACAAACCTTGTTTCACTTGATTTTATTTTGATTATGGGTTTAGATTTTGTTTTTTGGAAAAACAGAGGTGTGAGCCCTATTTATAAATGAAAATAAAACGAAGATAGGATCAATGTTCTATCACACTGTACACGTAGCAATTGTATGTGGTTCCCTTTAGGTTGGCTAGCATTTGGTCAGCATGTTATTTGGCTTCATGGTGAATTATATACTTGTATAAGTTAATATAGGTGCATGTTAGCATTGTATATTAGAAATAGGGTAGGGATGTGTTGTTTTGAGCTAGTGGCAGGCTAGTTGCATGTACTTCAATTCGTTGGCTTAGGGGGGAAGCTTTCAATTTATACTGTTTTAATACGGTTGCTACTTTTTATTTTATTTGATCTGATTAAAGGTATTTTATTGACATGACTAACGATATTTATTCGTGCCTATCACAATTTCTGAACATTGTTTATTGATTACTATGGTTACATACAAACTCTGTTCGTAACGAAAATGGACCTCATGGTATAATTCGACGTTACGATCCTATTGAATTTTGTCTCGTCATAAACAAAGGTCATTTGAATAAATTCCCTTTTTAAGGGTCCAATATAAATTAAAATAAATCACTTTTAAAATACCTTAATATAATAATATTAAAATATTATAATTAGACATATTCAAGAAGAATTTTATATAGTAGCAAAATAAAATACTTCAGGTTGAGTTCCAAGCTAAATAGAAATTCAATAAAATAAAAATCCTTTATTTTTGTATAATAAATCATTATATTTTATGAGCAAATTCCATAGCGACTATTTGAAAATTTTATTTGAACATAAAACAAAATCTACAAGATGAAATCTTGATTTTTCTCTTTCATTAAAAAATATAATCCAATAGATTCAGACTTTTCTTGTTTCGAAGAAATCCGACGTATATTGGATCATGTATAACAAATTGAAGTTCAAAACGTTATATTAGAACTACCGCGCTGCTGCAGCTCGTTTTATAATTAAAATTATAAATTAAATGTTCAAATTTCGTTTAGTAAACGAAATCGTTAACAAAATTAAAAATAAACTTAAATAAATCCTTTTATGTTACCAAGTCATACAATATTGCAAACTCAGTCATTTTCGACTGTTTCGAAATTAAATATTATTTTATTATTTAAACTAATAAAATATTCAAAATTATTAAATTCTAACCATTTAAAATCCAGATCAGCATTTAAAAGAAATTTTAAATATTAAATTAAACGGTTAAAAATCTATGTCGTTACATTCCTTCCCCCTTAAAAGAATTTCGCCCTCAAAATGACTATGGCAGGAAAAATGCTACAAACCCAAAATATACTTAAATTAAAATCATCGATTTCACTTCGAACTAATTCAGTTAGTTTTAATATAAAAAACAATTAATTTCTATAGAAAACAGATTCCCAAAATTTTCAAAAAGATTTGAAATTTTTCTAACTCTTTAAATTTTGGCAGAGTCTCCCTATACGGAAGGACTTCTGCAATATTGTAGGAACAAAAATAAATCCATTGACCCACACGGTTGGAAAATCCAAAATCAAATCTCAAAACCCAAATCAAAAACAAAAAATTTATATTTTTCTTAGACGTACCTTTTTGCGAGCGTTATTATGCAATAAGCAGTAATATACTTGAGCTGGCTTAATTATAATGCAGCTCTAAACAAACTGGGTCTAATCAGCTTCAGAATTCAATTAATATTAGTTGAATTTGGCATGCACCTGTTCTTTACTTAATTGAAACTCATTAACTTCATAACCATCAAGTTAGATTCAAATATCCAAGTCATATATTCCAAACAAATTTATATACAATTTCATTCACCTGAGTTTTATTTATAATCAATTCCTTATATTCACTACTTTAGAAATACAAATTAGGTAGTGCTAAGGGCCGTATCGAATGTGATAAGGCGGTGCTCTGGGCCATATCAAATTTTGGCATCTTTAAATATTTGATACAGCCCTAAGCTGTGTCTAACTGTCGAAAAGATATGGCCATAAGCACTACCTGATCCTTTAAAAGATACGACCTTAAGCACTGCCAAATTCAAGCTTTATAACCATATCTAATTTTAAATAGATACGTCCTTAAGCTATAGCTAATTTTAAAAAATAAACAAATACAATTAGTTTTATAACCCATGAGAACTACTTTGGTACCATATTAAAGCAAGAATAAACAAAATTAGGTAGCTGCAAAACATAACTATACAACGGACAACAATATCTCATAACGAAATCTTATTTATACGAAATATTACAGTTAATACAGAATTTCATTTTATACAGCAGAAGATTAATATACAAACAAAGATTTCATAACATAAAACAGAAAAGACGAACCAAAGTAAGCGCGACTTCATGTACATCAAGCTTCGATACTTGGATATCATTGCACCATCGCATGAATAAGCACAATTGCAGCTTTATGGGTCGAAACTTTGACCAGATGGGCATGACTTTGAGCCACATTTTGCTATACTGGTAGAATAAGGTGCACATTGGGATTGCTAAATCTTGCAATAAACTGTATTCGCCAGTTGGTTGTTGCATACAGGATTGTCCACAAGTCTGTGAAGTTTGCAGATGTAATCGAAATAGGATAACAAAAAATGTGTAGGTACTGTAACCTTATAATTAAAGGGAAAAATAAAATAAAAATAGAGAAATAACTGCAATGTACTTACATTAGAGTTCCGTTATATATTGGACATAGCGTAAATGATGTGATCAAATTGTTTCGGAAATTGACCAACTGTAGCTTCAAGCTGAAGTTAGATCCCAAGTTTAGGCTACCATTAAATTAACTATTACCCAGTGATTTGCATTATAATGCAATATATGAATTTTATTGACAAATTCAAATCATATATTAATTATTTAACAGACAAATTCAAATCATATATTACTTCCTTTAGGTGAATATAAGGATGAATATATTAATTCACAGAAAAAAGATATTGACGTTGAGTATGAATTCATTTCAAACAAATGTGATAAGTTTAAAGTGTTTGGACACAAGGCTACGCTTCATGATCTAAATGCAAAACATAAATGGATTCCTAAAGATAAAATTGGAAGAACTTATTCATCCAATGTTCCTATACAAATCCTACATCATCTTCGTGAGACCTGAATGAGAATGAAAATGCAAGTATGCCAACCAAATGTACAACATCTCTCCCTCAATCAGGTATGTCTGAAGTTTCAAAAGTCACCTACTCAACATATGCATGATCATAAACAAACAGAAGACCATCTTGATTTTCTAAACCATGACTTACCAGTCGAGATTTTGAATGATGGCCTCCAACATATAGCTGATTCAATTGTCGAAAAACTGCCGGTAGATGAGGTAATGGTTGCATTCAGTTTTAACCCGCTGGTACTGTAAATGTAGCAAGGCAAGTTCAATTGTATTTTGAAACATTGAACTATCTTGTGTAGCATTAGTCGGATTACATGGAAAGAATAAACCAATTCAAATGCTCCACATCTTTTCACTATTTTACATCTACAATGTAAACAAATTAGATTCTAGTGTTTTTCTTGTTTCCTTGGAAACTTAAATCATTTTGTACTATTCTGGTAAAGAATTGAAGGACGTTTGTTCACACATACCACTTGCTTTAAATAGTAAATCATTATTTATTCTATAAGCAATTCAAAAACCGGAGTTAGCCAAGAGTTGTGTGGTGGCCAAGATTTTTCAGCCTGCATCAAAATCACATATTAGAATTCAGTGGCTATGCTTGCAAAATGCAACTACCAAGTTATGTGTCTCTAAAGCAAAGTAACAGTTGAATTAATACAAAAGAACTGCACAAAAGATTTTACATTACTATAATAGTTGATACACTAATAAGCCAGCAACCAATTAAGTCATTTGATACTCAGAGTCCTTACTTCCATGCTCCATCAAAAACTCAGTAAAAACAACCATTTGCTACACTTATTGGGTATCATTCGATTATCAATGGTCCAACAATACAGAGGTTAAAATATAAAAATCTCTTTTAAAAGATAAAGTTACCTGCAGGAAGAGAGAACAAAGGCCACAGAATAACAGTTACGGCAGTGAAGCCAACTCCCCAATGAACAATCCATTTTTTTTGCTTTCAGAAGCTTCTCCTCCGAGAACTCATCATCCTACAAGTCAGTGTACATCTTCTCGACAATAGTAATTGTAACACCCCACATTTTTAAGATAATAAAATGTGAGTAACTTAATTAAATAATGAGAATTAAGTAAAAATGGACTGCGCCATTGCGTTTGTCTCAGAATTCTAGTCAAGATAGATACCTGGTTTGTGTAAAACGGACATCGTATGAAGAAGTCATTAAGCCTCGAAGTTTGTATACGCACAAGATATATATATATACACACACACACAAACAAATCAAAATATAAAATAAAGAATAAAATAAAGATTGCATGTAATAAATACATGCAGTGAAGAAAAAAAATGTAATACATGCATTGGAAGAAAGAAAGGATTGGTTGCATGTAGTGTAAATATGTTGCATGCACAAATTTGCAAACATAATGCATTAATATTAAAAGAGAAATAAAAGAAAAGGATTCATGCAATGGTTTAATTTAAATATTGTAACAAACATGAAAAAGAGAAGTAAGGAGAGAACAATAATTATCATTATTCTAAGATTTGTTAACGAAAGCCTTAGTAGTCCAGTTGGTTAGAACATGTGAGTTGCACAGAAGTGGTGCAGTGTTCAATTCTCGCCACCGTCAAATTTTTCTTTTAAGGAAAACGACTAAAATAACACTGTTCATGAGAGAAAATATGTATAAACAAACATATAACGAAAAATATAAGTATAGAAAATATATGTATATATGTATATGAGAATACACGCGTACATATGTATAAATAAATAAATATATATATATACAAGAGATAAAATTCAAGATAAGGCTGAAATCATAGAAATATGGCAAGAATCAAATAGCGGTGCAATACTGTTTAAATTTTGGAAACAAAACAAAAGTTGTGTGTATATATACGCGTAAAATGGTCGTTAGAAGAATTGTATACGTATAAGAAGAATATATGTGAATATAACAGTTACATAAATTCCAAAAATTCAAAAGTTCGAAAATCAATTTTCTGCGCCAAAACAAGTCAAATATTCAACATTCAAACTTTTGCGCCTAATTGGCACATTTAATTGGTAGGAAGTGACAATGCATGCCTTATTGGCTTTATTCAATTGGTCCAATTCAAAATTATTGTTTATGTGGAAACTTCCTATTGGTTATATGACATGGAGAGAATAATTTTCATCAGGAAAAATAGACGGTTAGCATCGATTTAAGCTTCATATATAAAGAACCATATAGCCCTCCATTCTCATTTTTTGTTTCTTCACTCTCTTCTTCTTCCTCCATATAATTTCTGAATAAAATAATAATTATAATATTGGAGCATCGTCTAAATGAAGATTAAAAAAAAATCGTCAATAACGACAAATTCAGAAAATAAGGCGTTTTCAATTGCAACAACAATACAAACTCGTGACTCTCCATCTACAATTAATCCAAAGAGATTCTTTTCTAGATCGGCATATCAAGGTTAGTGGATTTAAGTTATATAATTTTTGATAATGATATATTACCGTTTAACATTCCGCGTTATTATACGATGTGAATTTGCTAGAATAATTAAAAAAAATTGAAATATTATATATGACATGTTGAAAATTATATGTTGAAATGTTTAAATATATGTTAAAAAGATTAAAGTGACGAATATGACATGTTGGAATATTAATATGTTAAGATATTAGTATGTTGGAAAAATTCATATGTTGAACTGCAAACTTGTCAAAATAAGTGTAACTATTACTGTTGTAATTACATGATTCACTTGTGGCATATTATTAGCTATAGAATTGAGAAAATGACATGTTAACTTGTTAGATTTGAACAATTATATGATTAAACGATTGCATGTCAGAATAGAAATTATTATATGTTGGAAAGAACATGCGACATAAAGTAGGCATAATATGATGATATGTAAAATAGGTTGCACTAAAAATGTAAAAAAAAAAAAATGCCTAAATTTACAGTAAATAAGAAACAACAACCGCACTTAGACACGTGGTTAGATTACACTTGTGCAGAAGTCTACCCGGAACCGCCCGGCATATCCAGCATCCACAAGGGGTAAATCTAATGTGAGGGGCTAAGTGCATAAATAAAACATGTAACGGTGACACGAGGTTAAGTCAACTTATGGAAGAACTCTTCCCGGAACCGCTCGGCAAATCCAGCATCCACAAGTGTAGGCTTAATGTGGGAGGTCTAGCACACACACACAAACACACACACACACACACATATATATATATACACACACACACACACATGTATATAAAAGGATTGGAATGAAAGGGGAATGATAAAAACCTATTATAAATAAATTACATTAATGGGGATGTTATATAATAGGTAGACTTGTTCTAGGGACAAGTGGATATTATAACTTAGGTTATAATAAACTAGTAAGAAAATGAGATAACTTGTATAATGAGATAAGTGGTTCTTAATTGTAAATTAAGTAATCAGTAAATGGGGGAAAATTTATGAAATGAAAAACAAATTAAGTAATTTGAAAACTTGAAAATCTGAAATATGCTAATTAGAATAACATGTTAAGGTTTGTCCTAGGGACAAAAAGGAAATTATAACATAGGTTATAGAAACGAGACTTATTAGTGAATCTTAGTTAAGAAAACTAAGTTAATAAGTAAATGACGATAAGTTGTAGTGATAGGGTAAGATGGAATTATGATTAAATAGGAAAGAATGAGGCAAACTTATGAAATGAAAAAGTTATATTTAATCATAAATAATGAGAGACATGTTAACAGAAATCATGTGAATTGAGATATACTTAATTACATATTAAGTAGAACATGTTATTGTAACTATGAAATCAAACAAGAATGTAAGTGGATAGTGGATTACAGAACTTGGATCTCAATCTAGAGAATAACATGTTGTGGGCTTATTAATAAACCTAAATGCGTTAAGTTATATGACTGAAATTAATAAGCAAGAGATACATGTTGACTTGAATAAGAAGTCAATGTGAATGGAAATAACCGCGTTAAATGAAACCTGGTAAGGTAAAGCAAGCGCATAAAAGAATGTTTAGACATAGGATCTAATGACATTAGACTGAGGCGCTTGGACCAGTCCGTACGCTTGAGGGTGAACAACCCAATGGGCTAGATCATCGTGGTGTCATGAGGCACGAGGGGAGCGCACGTTTGTCTGGTTATTCTGTCGGCTTCGAAGGACTGGAAGGGGAAGCATGCAGTGTAACACCCCGTAATTCTGTTAATACTAATATTGACAAAATAAAGAATAATTAATCTCAGATGTGAGAATTGTGGGAAACGGGTTGCGCCATTGTGTTTGTCTCGGAATTCTGGTTGAAATAGAGTCCGAGTTTGCGTGAATTGGACTTCGTATGAAGAAGTTATGGCCATCGGAAGTTTCAGAAAATTCAAAACAGCTCGCAGGAAATTTAAAATTCAAACAGAAAAGTGCAGAAGCGGACTGGTCGGGAAAAATTCCCGCCCAGGCAGGTCGACTGGGGGGTCGACACTAGTGTCGACCTGCCCCCCCAGGTCGACTATGGTGTCGACCTGGGTGTCAACCTGGGTCTGGCGGCTAGGGTTTTTGACTGAGCCTGTTTTTGACTGAGCGATGACCCATTAGGGTTTTGACCTAATGTGGTTGGCTGGGATTAGTTCTGTGTTGATCTGACGGCCTAAAATAAATCCTAACTCTATAAATACCTAGGTAGTCTCTCACCCTAATTCATAAGAAAAATAGAATAGCTACCGTCATACCGCCATGGAACTCAGTGGAGCCGCCGCCAACTAAGAAGGAAGAAAAGCTAATCAAATACTAATTCTACTCAATTCTAAAGCAAAGCAAGACTCTTTTCTTCTCTAAATTGTGAGTATGATAGTCTTAACAAGATTATTATTAAATTAATTAGGTTAAGTCATGAATGGATTATGAGTAGATGATGTGAATTGTCATATATGTTGTTGTAAACCTTATGCTATCATGCATGTTATAAATCCTATTCTATGTATCCTATATGTTGTAAATCATGCTATGATGATGTTATGTATGTTGAGAGTTTCTATGCTAAATTGTGATAAATCATACATGCTTTAAATTCATGATGTTATTGTTTATGCTAATTAGTTCATGTTAATCACATCATGATGTTAATGTTATTTGGGTTATGTTAATCTATATGACAAGTCACATATGAAAGTTTAGGTTGAGATTATGAACATATGCTATGTCCTCTATTTTGATCTAGAATTATGACATCTAGAATTATGCTATGACATATGTGAAAATCTATGCTAGTTCACACCATCATTATGTTGCCTAAAACCCCCTTATGCAAGTTTGTACATAAATTTGAGTATGATCATATCATGTAAATTGTGACATTTAACAAGTTGACACCTTTACATCCTTAACATGGGTAGTTTATGCAAGTTTCACCCCTATTATGATTAGATTCATTTTAATTGTCTATATGTTGTGATAATTTATTTTTGAGCTATGAGTTAGACTATTCGAGTCTAACATATATTCTGCGTCGAATAAGCAAACGTATAAACGTGGGGTAGGGGTAATATTAAGGATTTAATAATAAGAAGTTGGGGTGCAATTGATATGATTTTGCATGCCATGAGTGGATGACCATAATTGAGTCAATTATGGACATCAATAAAAGTGGACTTAATTAATAATTTGGATAGGGAATTATTAAAACTGGGGTAAAAGATTATAAGTGATAATCAATGCTTAGGACACGAGGTTGGACTCCTTTGTGATGTAAACCTGCCCGGAACCGCCCGGCAAATCCAGTGGTCACAAATGTCAGCCCAATGTGAGAGGTCCTAGGCCTAAACTAAAGCATAACAGTTGTAAAGACACGAGGTTAGACTCTTTAATGGTGTAAGACTGCCCGGACCCGCCCGGCATATCCAGCTGCCATAAATGCCAGTCTAATGTGAGAGGTCTTTATGAGGTTATGGCCTGAATAAATTAAGAAAATACTTAACCAGATAAACATGTAAGGTGGGACATGGGGGTTAAGTAGGTGCCTTGGGTGGCATGAGGAATATAGTGGGTGCCCTTAGTGGCATGTGAAATACGATTAGTAAGACTTAACCAAACACACATGTAAATGAACATGACAAAGAGGGTTAAGTGGGATATACTAGTGGTGACAAGCTTAGGTGGGTAGCTTGTAGGGGCCCATTTCAACTAGTATCCCAAACGTATCTTTGTGGGCTCGACCCAAGTCGAGGACGGGACACGCATACTGGGTTTGACTATAAGAGGCCAAAACGGGGAGCGGTGGCAACACAAGTCCAACGGGTTTCATATGCGTGTGTGGACCCGGGCTGGTAGGTAATACGTTGTTGCATCGTGTAGGTATAAGCCGTGCATTCTCAAGTTGTATCGGGTTGCCACTTTAGGGGAGTGATACACCCCACTGTGGGGCCAACACGGGTATCTACGAGTAGGGAGCCGATCGAAAGTGGGTAGTGGGGTACACCTAGTGGAGATAGGGGCAGACGACACCTATGTAGTCAGCTAGGGGTACGTAAGGCTATTTATACTGTTTCTGTGTGAAGCAAGTGGGATCAACCTTTAGGGTGACTGGTGCGGTGCAGTGTAGTAATGTGCGGTGCAGTGAAGTAATTATTCGTTAGTAATTAGGTGTGCCTTTACCGTTATCTTTAACGTTATCTTAAACGTTATCTTTATCTGCTCATTCCATACCTAATAGTTCATAGACATTTACTTGTCTTCCAGCTTATGCCTTAGTCTAGTTATTTTGATAGTAGTATTGTTAGAATTACCATACTCGCCAGACTTTATGTCTGACCCCCTCCATTTCTATCCTTTTCCCCCCTCCAGGTCCTCAGGTTGGGCCCAGCTCTAGTGGAGTTTGATTGGATTGCTTCATCTCTCTTTGGAAAGCTTGGACCGTTGAAGTAAAGTCCATCTTGTTATCTTTTAATGGCTATTTATGTAATGGGATTATGTATTTTGTTTTTATGAAGATGGACATTGTACTTGGCTATGATCTATGGTTTTATGATGTAACAAACATGTTTAATTTCCGCTGCAATAAAACGAAGTTTTAGATTTCCAAGTACTATTTATTATCTGTCTTCTTGTAATTTTTCTGTTCTATATTCACTTTTAACCTCCATGGAAGTTAATGCATTCCCTTTGTGAGTGACATTAATGGACCTGGGGTGTTACACGTGGTATCAGAGCTTAAGGTTACCAGAACAGATAATTTTTTTAGAAAAACTATTTTTCTAGAGTATTTTTAAAAGAAGTGCTTTCAAAAACATGTTTTAATGAGTAATTTAAGAAAAACATAATCCCCAATAGCCATATCTTTATCTTTCGAATTCTCCATTTTGAATCTTTCCTTTTTCATTTCAGCATGGCTGAAGATCTTAACCTACCTGATGGTGTAACGATACCAGGATGGTATAGGAGGCTATTAGAGGCTAGGGCTGCCGCAGGTCCGGCCAATGTTCCTCCACCACCAGTTGCACCCGTTCCTCCTCCTCCTCGCGTAGATACTTTTGCAAAGACGTTCAAGGAATTTAAGGCTATGGGTGGAAAACCCTTCCAAGGGTCAGAAACATTTGTGGAAGCTAGAGATTGGCTTAGGGAGGTAGAAGAATTGCTAGAAATTTTTGAAGTGGAAGAAGGGAGGAGAGTTAAATTAGCAGCTTGGTTGATGAAGGGAGAGGCCTCGTTCTGGTGGGAGGTCACTAATGGGGAGCGTCCTGTTGATTCTTGGGCGGATTTCATACGTTGGTTTGAGGTGAAGTTTCTCTCAAGGGCAGAAGAGAATCTATATATGAAAAGTTCTTGACATTAAAGCAAGGAAGCTCATCAGTAAAAGAATATGTCAACAAATTTAATCAGTTAGCAAGGTTTGGCTTGGATTTAGTAAACATGCCGGAGAAGAAGGCTCTGAGGTTCGTTATTGGATTGAATGAACCGTTGCAAGGGTTGGCTATGACCCACATCCCTATGGGGACCACCTTTGAGAAGCTTGTAGACATGGCACTCATGCACGAGGAGAAAAGCGCTAAAGTTGATAAGGCACCCGAGAAGAAAGGGGATCAGAAGAAACCACAACAGCAAAACAAGAAGGGTGGTAAAGACAATAATGGCAAGGGAAAGAAGAAATGCTTTAACTGTGGGACACCAGGCCATCTCGGCAAGGATTGCCGAAAGAAGAAGAAGACTGGCTGTTTCCACTGTGGCGAAGCGGGACTTCTAGTGAAGGACTGCCCAAAGAAGGGGCAGAGGGCAGGAGCTACCTCGGGAGGATAGGTGCAGGCTCTTATGGCACCAGGGCAGGCAAGGGGACAAGTTCAGGCTCTCGCGGTCCCACCGCTGCAAGAACGAGGTAGAACCATTTCTTTTGAAAGCTTAGTTTTTCTATTTGATCATCCTGTCCGTACCTTATTTGATTCGGGCGCATCGCATTCGTTTATCTCTACGTCATTAGTTGAATCACTGCACTTAAACACCAGTTTAGTAGAGGATCCCTTAGTTGTTTCGAATCCAATTGGGGGCTCAGCTTATTTGTCCATGATGTGTTTGGATTTGAAAATTTCTATACTTAGCGTTGAGTTTAGATGTGATGCTTATGTGTTGGGCTTCACGGGCTATGGGCTAATTTTAGGAATGGATTGGTTGTCCAGAAATGGGGCCGTACTTAATTGTGAAAGGAGAGTAGTTAGGCTCGTGACTCGCCTTGGCAACACTCTCGAAATCTTTTGTAGTCCCATAAATTCCGTTATGCTAAATTATCTAGAATCGCTTGATGCGTCTGAGGAAAATCTACAATCTGTTAGAGTGGTCCGAGAATATTTGGATGTGTTTGAGGAGGTGAAGGGCTTGCCTCCGAAGCGGGAGATAGATTTTCGAATATATCTTGTGGATAATGCAAAACCAGTATCTTTGCCAGTGCGCCACATGGCTCCACGTGAAAGGAGGGAACTCAATAAGCAAGTGAAGGAGTTGCTTGAGAAGGGGTTCATAAGACGAAGTATATCGGAGTAGGGTGCTCCAGTAGTATTTGCCACGAAGGCGGATGGGTCCCTTAGACTTTGTGTGGACTATAGAGAACTTAATAAGCTTACTAAGAAGAACAGACACCCACTGCCGAGGATTGACGATCTCTTCGATCAGTTAGTTGGCGCCTCAGAGTTTTCGCAGTTGGACTTAGCCACTGGTTTCCATCAGTTGAGAGTGGCTGAGGATAGCATTGACAAGACTGCCTTTAGGACTCCGGACGGTTTCTATGAATGGCTAGTGATGCCCTTCGGCTTGACAAACGCCCCCGCATACTTTGTTGATTTGATGAGTAGGGTATTTAGGGAGTACCTTAACAAATTCGTGGTAGTCTTTGTAGACGACATCTTGATCTTTTCTAAGGATGAAGAAGAGCATGCCCAACATCTTAGGGAAGTGTTGGAGACCCTACGAGCGCATAACCTTAAAGCAAAATTTTCTAAGTGTCACTTTTGGCGGAAAGAAGTGCGATTCTTAGGGCACGTGGTTTCCAAGGAAGGGATAGCTGTGGATCCCGCGAAGGTGGTGGTCATCCAAGATTGGAAGGTCCCTTAAAATGCTACCGAAGTGAGAAGTTTCTTGGGGTTGGCTGGCTACTATAGGAAGTTTATCAAAGACTTCGCAAAGATATCAGCTCCATTGACACGCCTGACGAAGAAGAACCTAGTTTTCACATGGGACGTAGTTGTGATGATGCGTTCCAACGATTGAAGAGAGCTTTGACTTCAGCCCCAGTCTTAGTATTGCCAGACGGGAGTAAGCCATTTACTGTTTATACTGACGCTTGTGGGACAGGACTAGGCGCAGTCTTAATGCAAGAGGGAAGGGTAATAGCCTATGGTGGAAGGCAGTTGAGAGCGCATGAGAAGAATTACCCTACACATGACCTAGAGTTGGCCGCTATTGTTTTCGCGCTTAAGTCTTGGCGTCATTATCTTCTTGGCAAAAGATTCGAATTATTCACTGACCACAAATCGCTAAAATATTTATTCTCTCAAAAGGACTTGAACTTAAGGCAACAAAGATGGATGGAGTTCTTAGCATCCTACGACTTCGAGATAACATATACCCCTGGCAAGGGTAACATAGTGGCAGATGCCTTAAGTAGAAAAAGATTATCCTTAAGTCCTTTGTTTGTTGAGCGGCGAAGCTTAGAATTCATTTCGATGTTTGACTTTAGACCTTCTGTTGACTTTGTACCCGGTTTACTAGCATCCTTAGAGGTTAGACCTACGCTTTTGGGACGGATTGGCGAGGCACAGCGAGACGACCCACAGTTGGTTGAGTTAGTAGAAAAGCTCAAAGGAGGGGAGTCATCAAGCCATCTCCGTAGGTATACCCTAGATGATAGAGGTTGGTTACGTAGGGACGGTAGACTTTGTGTACCAAAAGACGATGACCTAAGGAAGACCATTCTTGATGATGCACATCGTTCGAAGATGACCATTCATCCCAGCGGGGACAAGATGTACAAAGATATGAAGCGAGTTTACTTTTGGGCCGGTATGAAGAAAGATGTAGCCGAGTATGTCGCTAGATGCTTGGTGTGCCAACAAGTAAAAGCGGAGCAAAAGAAACCCGGTGGATTGCTTCACCCATTGGAGGTTCCACTATGGAAGTGGGAGAGTGTCTCGATGGATTTTGTGGATGGATTACCGCGATCGAGGAAGGGTAATACGGGGATTTGTGTTATAGTAGATAGACTTACTAAGAGCGCCCATTTCATTCCCGTGATGAGTAAGAGGACTGCTCCATGGTTAGCTTCTGTATACGTTCAAGAAATAGTTCGTTTGCACGGTGTTCCTTCTAGCATAGTGAGCGACCGCGATCCTATTTTCACTAGCGAATTTTGGAGAAGCTTGCAAGAGGCGGTAGGGACTCAGTTATGTTTGAGCACCGCATATCATCCTCAGACGGACGGCCAGACCGAGAGGGTGAATCGCATTCTAGAGGATCTTTTGAGGCTATGTATCCTAGATTTTGGGGGTACATGGGAAGAGCATCTTCCATTGGTGGAGTTCGCATATAACAACAGCTTTCAGTCTAGCATTGGCATGGCACCTTTCGAAGCTCTTTATGGACGACCTTGTCGTTCACCTACATGTTGGTGGGAATCTACGGATAAGATCTTACTTGGGCCCGATATGATTAGGGAGACTTTGGAGAAGATCGACTTGATTCGAAGGAGGATGAAAGCAGCGCAAGATAGGCAGAAATCTTATGCGAATAAGAGGAGGACAGATCTCGAGTTTGAAGTTGGGGACATGGTCTTTATCAAAGTGTCTCCATTACGAAACGTTGTTCACTTTGGGTCCGTTGGGAAATTAGCACCAAGGTTCGTAGGACCGTTTCCAATTAAGGAGAAGATTGGACAGATGGCGTATAGAGTGGAGTTGCCTGAGAGACTTAGTGGTGTACACGACGTATTCTATGTGTCACATTTGAGGAAGTGCTTGCACGAGACCGCAGAAGTGGTAGAGTCGAGCTTGCTTAGAGAGGTGGAGATCGAGCGTGATGCGACGATTCGACGAGCTCCTACGCGCATTCTTGGGTCAGAGATCAAGAAGCTGAGAAATCGAGAGGTCAGACTAGTCAAAGTACAATGGGGAGATGATGAGAGCAACGCTACTTGGGAGACAGAAGAGAAGATGTGTTCACGATACCCTTTTCTTTTCGAGGGTATGTCCTTTAAATTTCTCCTTTATCGCTTATCTTGTACTTATCTTACCTTTAGAGTATCCTCTCGCTAGTATTCTTGACCTTTAGTTAGGATAATCCTATGGTTGAAACATGTGTTTGAGACATGTTATGCATGATGGATGCAAAGTGGATGCAAGTGTTTGCTAGTGGTTGCTCGTGGACGCATATACACACACTATTAGGCACTAGATCGGCTCAGTCACTTCATACTGCATATTGCATATATATGGCTGCACTGTAACGACCCAGATTTTTGAACAGTTTATTTTAAATATTTAGTATGGTTTTAAATATTGAATTCATAATATAAATGAATTTTATATTGGATTTGTCAATTTAATTATCGATATATGATTTAATATCGAATATATTTAATTATCGTAATAGTAACAATTGAATTCCCAGTGTAACACTAAATCAAAACAATTCAGTCAATTAATGTAAATTCTGTATTGAACTCGAACGATAATAGTAATTTATTATTGATGAATTAAATTGTTTGAAATCGAATTATATTTTAAATCGAATTTAAATTAAGAGACCAAGAGATACTTTGAAATATTATATTACAAATCAAATCGAATTATATACATGTCATTTCGAGCCACCCTAAAACGTTACCTAGCCGACCTATTCTCCCTTCTTTTTAAAATCGCACAGACCTAATTTATACATCGAGCAACAATTTCTGTCTCCCACCTTTGATCATAAGAAAACATGATTTAATGGCAGCGTACTTATTGTTTCCTAACCCTCTTCTATAAATTCAAGGCCATCACATGTTCCTCAAACCAGAGAACCACTCAAATAAAATCGCGTTCATCCTCTCTTCTCCATTTTATTTTCTTCACAAATCAAAAGGGAAACCAAAGTTTCAGATAAAATGTAAATGGAAGCCTCCATGTTATCTTCTTCCTTTTAAATCGGCATTCAAACAAAATCCGATAAAATCAAATTGATCCACTAAATCGCGATGGGGAAAAACCTGAAGCTCGGACACATCTGAACGCTCACAGTAGAGCAGAAGAAAGCGGAAATCGAAAGGGAGTTAGGGCTCTTGATTTTGGGGTGAACTCGAGCTCGATTTTGAGTCGCGATTTGGGGTTCTGGGATGGGGCGATTCAGGAGCAGCACAAAAGGGGGTAGTCGCGATGTGAGTAGGTGCGATGACTTGATAATGAGCGAGTGGAAGTCGATGTTTGGTTGGCAATGGAGGAGGAGCCGGTCTCTGTATTTCTGGTGACGATGAAGGCAATTCCTGGATGCTGATGCGTGAAGGCCAATGTGACTGAAGTGAAGAACAGGGTCTGAGATTGTGTTCAAATGACAACAGTGGTTCTACAATTTAACCATGGCAAGGATTTGGGAAGAGGACCATTACGGTATTGGAAATTTAGGGAAGAACAAGTTTGCAATTAAGGTATTTTTATTTGTTTGTTTTTATTCAAGATTTATTTATAAAATTGGTAACTAGTTAAAGCAAATTAGTTTAGGTCATCATTAACTGATTAAAGAAATGGTAAAAACGTATATAGAAGGGATAAAATTTATAGACTAATCATTTAAATATGAAATTATGATTTAGTTCGGAATTGTTTTATACATAGGAAAATCTTTGCTTAAATTCATTTAAGTAAATATAATGGTCTCTTTAATTAAGGAATATCATATTAAAGGCTCAACTAAGTTAGTTAGTTAAATAACCCTGTATTTTTATTTAATTGATTTTACATAGATAATCATGTTAACTAATAATACGATGTAAACCGTAGAATGAGTCAAGAAAAAATCATGAATCAAGTTGAGTGGATTTCGCAGTTGTGACGATATGCAAATTAACAGGATACTCAGGAAAGGAAATTCCGGTGAGTAAATCTCACTCGCCTTTAGAATTATTTTTATTTCATTAAAAATAATTGTTTGTTGCTTGTGTGAATGTTATCTAGTTGTTTTATATATATTAGTTATTTAGGCTATATATATATATATTGGGTTGATTGATTGGTTGGATTCCCGCAGTCTCATTAGCGGATGCCCGCAGTTTCATAGCGGATGATTACCCTATACGCCCCACGCTATGATTAGTGAATGACCTTCTATACCGCGATATTCTGCCACGAAGCAGAATGGGTATTATTTATGTGCTAACATCTGTGGATGCAGGAAAACAGGTTGGAGGAATCCAACTGGATTCCTCAAAAATATATTATTTGTTTGTTGTTTGTTTGATTTCATATATATTCATATATGATGTGTTAAAACCAAATGATTGAAAATTTGATGATTTGATTGTTTTAAGTATCACTGGGCCAATTAAAAGGATATTTGAGATTTAAAAAGGAAAAAATTCTATTTTTAAATAGAATTAGAATTTTAAATGGAAATAAAATATAAACTTGTTTTGGAAAATAAAACAAGTAGTTTCTTTTTAAACGAAGTTTATAAATAGTTCTTTTATAACGAAGTTATAAATGAAGTGAAAAGAATTATCATTTGATAATTCAGAAACAGAAATACAAGTGTTTTGAAAATATGATTCAAAAGGAAATTTAAATATAGAATTTGAATTCAAATAGAAAAGGAAATGGAAATTTGAATTTAGAATTCAAATAGAAAATCCAAAGTGGATTTGGATATAGCACTTTCAAATGGTGTTTGAATATAGAGAATTTGAAATAGAATTTCCAAATAGAATTTGAAATAGAATTTCAAACAGAATTTTAAAAAAAAAAAAGAATTTGAAATAGACTTTGAAAATAGAATTTCAAAAATAGAATTGCAATGACATTTGAATTCAAATATAATTGAAAGAGAATTTGACTATATAAATTCAAAAGGAATTCAAATATAGAACTTGAATTCAAAGGAATTTAAATATGGGATTTGAATTCAAGGGAATTGAAATAGGATTTGAATTCAAAGGAATTCAAATGGGATTGGGATAAAGGAAATTCAAAAATGGAATTTTAAGAAATGTAAGTTGAAATATAGAATTTCAAAGAAGAATTGAACAGACTTTGAAATATAGAATTTCAAGAAAAATCGAATAGAATTTGAAATATAGAATTTCAAAAGAAGAATTGAAATATGAAATTTGAATAGAGATTTAAATAGAAATTCAAGTATTGAATTTGAATATCCAATAGAAAGGAATTGGGATTTGAAATATAGAATTCAAATAAAAGGTGAGATTGGAATTTGAATCAAGGGAATTCAAATAGAGTTGAAATGGAATTCGAATAAAGAAATTGAAATGGAATTCGAATAAAGGGTTTCAAATGGGATTTGAATACAGGATTTAAAACTATGGAATTTGAAATGTAAAGATTCAAATGGAATTTGGAATATATATGAATATATATATATAAAAGTGGAGTTGAATTCATTTTAAAACGAAGTTTTAAAAGTATATATATATAATTATAATTAAAACGAACTCGCCGCAGCGCTGCAGTTCGTAAATTGGCGATTCGAACTTCAATCGAGTATACAGAACCCAATTGAAGTCGGAATTCCTTGAAACAAGAAACGTCAGGACCGGTTTGATAATAGTTTTCAAATGAAAGAGAAAAATCTGAATTTCGTCGTATAGATTTTGAGTTATGTCAAAATCAAATTTTCAGAAAAACAGCGCCAGAACTATTTAACGACCATAATGGTTTATTTAATATTATAAAAGGATTTTAAGCAATAAAATCCGAAGTTTCTATTTAGAAAATTTCAGAGTTGAGTTGTAAAATATATGCGAATTCAAGTTGTGTAAATGAATATGATTTTTGAAACAGAAACCAGATTTTGATTTATTGAATGGAATTAACTAATTGAATAGAAATTTGTTATTGAGGTTTCGAATTAATATTGGGCTTTGAATAGATAAATTCGATTTGAAAATTTATATTCGAAATTCAAACAGAGAACTAGAATTTGAAATTGAAATTCAATTTAGTTATGAACGAGTTAAACATTTTGTTTAAACATGTTATGTTCAAACAAAAAAGTGAAATAGGCAAAAGGGCCAATTTAAAGAATAAATGGGCGAAACTGAATGCAAACGATTTGATGGTATTGAATTGAATTGCAAACAGGTGAATATGTGTTAAGCAGGTTTGGGATGAAGTATATGAAGTTTATAAATGTAGTGCTCGACAAAAAGGTACATGTTTAATTCATATATGAGATTTTATGCGCCGTATCGGCAAGCCGCTTGGCTTTTCCTTTTTCTTTTTGATTGAGGAAGATACCGGGAAGCTATTTGAAATTTCCCGATGCTCCCGATACAGGGGAGGTTATGGCGAATTTTTCCGGGAATTTAAGGAGTTAGAATATTTTTAAGAAATTTGACAATTAGAAATCTATATATCGATATATATAGAATTCGACAAGGAAACGAAATCAAAAATAGCGAAAAGGGCCAATATGGTTATTGAAATATTTGAATAACAAATATTGATAAGAGAATGTAGAAGAGATTTAATTAATGAAATATTAATTAAAGGGCCCAGTGAGTTGTTTGATATGTTTGGATGAACACTTGTTTTATTCGGTAGTTAAATCACAACTATCGAAGTTTTGACCATCGTTGTCAATATGGAGAGACCGGTTGGATTATTATCCGAAGAACCACTCCGTATCGGCATAAGCGTTTCGAACCAAGTATGCTGAATGTATTGAAGACGGAGTAAAGTGCAAGGGCTTTTCTATTTATAGAAATAGTGCCTTCGGTTTCGTTCAATCCCAGAACGAACGTAAATGGACGAATGTCTGACAAAGTATTTCCAATGATCAAATGGGTTGGTCTGTATGGATATATATGGTTGCAACGGATTTATCCCTTAGCATAATATCCAGAATATTTGTGCAAACTCAACTAGTGATCAACGGATCTGACGATGTGGCATTCAAAGTGATTGTGCTATCAATGGATGGTAAGTATGCGTAGCCTCAGGCCTCAACAACCGGGAAAGGACAAAAATCGGGCAGGCAGCATGGCTATGTGGGTCGCACCCATTAGGGTGTATAATCACCTATCTAGAGAAATTCCTTTTGTTTCTAAATCTATCGATTCTGCCCATTCGGGAAACGGTGGTTTGAGTCCAACCGTTGGTGATATACATTCGATACACTCAAGCGAAATGAGTGGTCGGTCATGTGTGGGCCGGGTTGCAAGACGTTCTTGTTGAACCCAGGTGTATTCGCCTCTAGAGATGCACTGTCGGAAGGTGGTCCCATACCTTGTCATGTTGGAAATCCAATCTCCAATAAGCGCCATGCGGTTTTTGATTTTATACTATATATGTGGAGCGTGAGATGCAAGCGTTCTACTATTTGGTTATTTACTTGATGTAGACATTATTATAATATCATTGGATTTGATATCAAAGTGTTTTGGGTTATAGTAAGGTAAAAACCGTCCATGTTTATGTGTGGGCTGGTCTTACTATTATCTTTTCTTTTGAAAATATTTTTTTTTAAAGTTAAGCAAGTGGTTGGAGTTTACTCACACCAGTCCCATGACTGACCCAGAGTTTGTTTTGTTTTGTTTTTCCTAAACTCTTGGGTGCCCAAATTTGTACGGGCAGTCAAGTGTTTCAGGCTTTTACAGATGCACTTGGAGGAGCTTGAAGCATGAGGCTTCAACGTTAGTTATTTAGAGTTACTTCCGCTGGATCAAATGTTGTGTGTACTCTGATGATGGTATGTATATATGTACCAAACGGATTTGTATTTCAAAGCTTATGTTATATAACATATTTTCTTCGTTCCGCTGTGAGTTGTGATCTTCGTTTTTCTTCTATTCTAATATTTCTTTCTTTCTATTTCTCATCCTCTAACTTCTTTCTAATAATGAGTCGTATTTCTGTGTTATTTGGGTTGGACGTGTGGTGTATTTAGTCAACTCAGATAGCACGGATTTGCGGGCCTTTACAGGTGGTATCAGAGCTTAGGTTGAGCGAATACCTAGGCTTGTGTGGCATGTGCTCATTAGAGATAGGGTCAGTAATACCCTAGAATGAGTTGAGTGTATGTACGAGAGAGCGTATTTGTAATTTGATATAAAAGTTGTTTTATATTGTGTTGGCTAGTCTGTTGAGTGGTTTATGAATTCTGGTCGAATCGTGGGACGCCACGACGTCGATAGGAATTTCTAAACACTTGAACAGAAGATTGAACACGATATTGTTTTAAATGGGTAAATGAAATAATTTTACCCAAATTCCTATTTTGATATAGAAAGAATAATTTTCTAGAATTATTATTATATGGATGTGTTGGATGTTGATTTTATAATCAAATGAGATTATAAAATTTGAATGGTTATTTATAACCAGAATAGAATTTGTATAGGGATTAAATATACAAATGGGATGAATTAGAATCAAATTCAAACCGGAATTAAGAATTCAAAATCCTGGGAAGTTGAAAAATATTTTTCAAAGTATATTAAAATAATATAGATTTGTTTTAAAGGATTTGAAAGAAAATCATTTTAGATAGATTTTGAAATGGATAAAGCACTGAACTCACTTCGGTGGCTGGGAAATAATTCTGATGATGATTGCAACATCATCAGTGTTCATTTCCGAGTTTCTAAGTGATGAATTGCTACCTTAGAAAAAGTTTTTGATAGAAATTTGTTTGAAAGAAAACAAGTAATTTGAAAATTCAAATGTTTTGAATTTGAAATGAAAATAAATATATGTATATATTTATGGGATTTCAAAAGAATTTGAAATAGAAACCCGGGAATTTGAATTTTGGAATTTAAAATTTAACTTGAGCAAGTTAAATAGAGTAAAGCAAATAAATTGAGTAAAACTAATCTGGATGAGTTGAATACATATGACTTGAATATGAAATGAATGTGAATATATATGAGATGTAATATAAACGAGAACCAAAAGTTTTGGTCAAACTGAATTTGTTGCAATATGAGGAGTTGAGTTTCAACATAGGTGGATTGTTGAAAGGTAATGTATTTGTACCATTTTTCCTACCTTAGCAATTTCGAGGACGAAATTATTTTAAGGGGGAAAGAATGTAACGACCCAGATTTTTGAACAGTTTATTTTAAATATTTAGTATGGTTTTAAATATTGAATTCATAATATAAATGAATTTTATATTGGATTTGTCAATTTAATTATCGATATATGATTTAATATCGAATATATTTAATTATCGTAATAGTAACAATTGAATTCCCAGTGTAACACTAAATCAAAACAATTCAGTCAATTAATGTAAATTCTGTATTGAACTCGAACGATAATAGTAATTTATTATTGATGAATTAAATCGTTTGAAATCGAATTATATTTTAAATCGAATTTAAATTAAGAGACCAAGAGATACTTTGAAATATTATATTACAAATCAAATCGAATTATATACATGTCATTTCGAGCCACCCTAAAACGTTACCTAGCCGACCTATTCTCCCTTCTTTTTAAAATCGCACAGACCTAATTTATACATCGAGCAACAATTTCTGTCTCCCACCTTTGATCATAAGAAAACATGATTTAATGGCAGCGTACTTATTGTTTCCTAACCCTCTTCTATAAATTCAAGGCCATCACATGTTCCTCAAACCAGAGAACCACTCAAATAAAATCGCGTTCATCCTCTCTTCTCCATTTTATTTTCTTCACAAATCAAAAGGGAAACCAAAGTTTCAGATAAAATGTAAATGGAAGCCTCCATGTTATCTTCTTCCTTTTAAATCGGCATTCAAACAAAATCCGATAAAATCAAATTGATCCACTAAATCGCGATGGGGAAAAACCTGAAGCTCGGACACATCTGAACGCTCACAGTAGAGCAGAAGAAAGCGGAAATCGAAAGGGAGTTAGGGCTCTTGATTTTGGGGTGAACTCGAGCTCGATTTTGAGTCGCGATTTGGGGTTCTGGGATGGGGCGATTCAGGAGCAGCACAAAAGGGGGTAGTCGCGATGTGAGTAGGTGCGATGACTTGATAATGAGCGAGTGGAAGTCGATGTTTGGTTGGCAATGGAGGAGGAGTCGGTCTCTGTATTTCTGGTGACGATGAAGGCAATTCCTGGATGCTGATGCGTGAAGGCCAATGTGACTGAAGTGAAGAACAGGGTCTGAGATTGTGTTCAAATGACAACAGTGGTTCTACAATTTAACCATGGCAAGGATTTGGGAAGAGGACCATTACGGTATTGGAAATTTAGGGAAGAATAAGTTTGCAATTAAGGTATTTTTATTTGTTTGTTTTTATTCAAGATTTATTTATAAAATTGGTAACTAGTTAAAGCAAATTAGTTTAGGTCATCATTAACTGATTAAAGAAATGGTAAAAACGTATATAGAAGGGATAAAATTTATAGACTAATCATTTAAATATGAAATTATGATTTAGTTCGGAATTGTTTTATACATAGGAAAATCTTTGCTTAAATTCATTTAAGTAAATATAATGGTCTCTTTAATTAAGGAATATCATATTAAAGGCTCAACTAAGTTAGTTAGTTAAATAACCCTGTATTTTTATTTAATTGATTTTACATAGATAATCATGTTAACTAATAATACGATGTAAACCGTAGAATGAGTCAAGGAAAAATCATGAATCAAGTTGAGTGGATTTCGCAGTCGTGACGATATGCAAATTAACAGGATACTCAGGAAAGGAAATTCCGGTGAGTAAATCTCACTCGCCTTTAGAATTATTTTTATTTCATTAAAAATAATTGTTTGTTGCTTGTGTGAATGTTATCTAGTTGTTTTATATATATTAGTTATTTAGGCTATATATATATATATATATATATATATTGGGTTGATTGATTGGTTGGATTCCCGCAGTCTCATTAGCGGATGCCCGCAGTTTCATAGCGGATGATTACCCTATACGCCCCACGCTATGATTAGTGGATGACCTTCTATACCGCGATATTCTGCCACGAAGCAGAATGGGTATTATTTATGTGCTAACATCTGTGGATGCAGGAAAACAGGTTGGAGGAATCCAACTGGATTCCTCAAAAATATATTATTTGTTTGTTGTTTGTTTGATTTCATATATATTCATATATGATGTGTTAAAACCAAATGATTGAAAATTTGATGATTTGATTGTTTTAAGTATCACTAGGCCAATTAAAAGGATATTTGAGATTTAAAAAGGAAAAAATTCTATTTTTAAATAGAATTAGAATTTTAAATGGAAATAAAATATAAACTTGTTTTGGAAAATAAAACAAGTAGTTTCTTTTTAAACGAAGTTTATAAATAGTTCTTTTATAACGAAGTTATAAATGAAGTGAAAAGAATTATCATTTGATAATTCAGAAACAGAAATACAAGTGTTTTGAAAATATGATTCAAAAGGAAATTTAAATATAGAATTTGAATTCAAATAGAAAAGGAAATGGAAATTTGAATTTAGAATTCAAATAGAAAATCCAAAGTGGATTTGGATATAGCACTTTCAAATGGTGTTTGAATATAGAGAATTTGAAATAGAATTTCCAAATAGAATTTGAAATAGAATTTCAAACAGAATTTTAAAAAAAAAAAAGAATTTGAAATAGACTTTGAAAATAGAATTTCAAAAATAGAATTGCAATGACATTTGAATTCAAATATAATTGAAAGAGAATTTGACTATATAAATTCAAAAGGAATTCAAATATAGAACTTGAATTCAAAGGAATTTAAATATGGGATTTGAATTCAAGGGAATTGAAATAGGATTTGAATTCAAAGGAATTCAAATGGGATTGGGATAAAGGAAATTCAAAAATGGAATTTTAAGAAATGTAAGTTGAAATATAGAATTTCAAAGAAGAATTGAACAGACTTTGAAATATAGAATTTCAAGAAAAATCGAATAGAATTTGAAATATAGAATTTCAAAAGAAGAATTGAAATATGAAATTTGAATAGAGATTTAAATAGAAATTCAAGTATTGAATTTGAATATCCAATAGAAAGGAATTGGGATTTGAAATATAGAATTCAAATAAAAGGTGAGATTGGAATTTGAATCAAGGGAATTCAAATAGAGTTGAAATGGAATTCGAATAAAGAAATTGAAATGGAATTCGAATAAAGGGTTTCAAATGGGATTTGAATACAGGATTTAAAACTATGGAATTTGAAATGTAAAGATTCAAATGGAATTTGGAATATATATGAATATATATATAAAAGTGGAGTTGAATTCATTTTAAAACGAAGTTTTAAAAGTATATATATATAATTATAATTAAAACGAACTCGCCGCAGCGCTGCAGTTCGTAAATTGGCGATTCGAACTTCAATCGAGTATACAGAACCCAATTGAAGTCGGAATTCCTTGAAACAAGAAACGTCAGGACCGGTTTGATAATAGTTTTCAAATGAAAGAGAAAAATCTGAATTTCGTCGTATAGATTTTGAGTTATGTCAAAATCAAATTTTCAGAAAAACAGCGCCAGAACTATTTAACGACCATAATGGTTTATTTAATATTATAAAAGGATTTTAAGCAATAAAATCCGAAGTTTCTATTTAGAAAATTTCAGAGTTGAGTTGTAAAATATATGCGAATTCAAGTTGTGTAAATGAATATGATTTTTGAAACAGAAACCAGATTTTGATTTATTGAATGGAATTAACTAATTGAATAGAAATTTGTTATTGAGATTTCGAATTAATATTGGGCTTTGAATAGATAAATTCGATTTGAAAATTTATATTCGAAATTCAAACAGAGAACTAGAATTTGAAATTGAAATTCAATTTAGTTATGAACGAGTTAAACATTTTGTTTAAACATGTTATGTTCAAACAAAAAAGTGAAATAGGCAAAAGGGCCAATTTAAAGAATAAATGGGCGAAACTGAATGCAAACGATTTGATGGTATTGAATTGAATTGCAAACAGGTGAATATGTGTTAAGTAGGTTTGGGATGAAGTATATGAAGTTTATAAATGTAGTGCTCGACAAAAAGGTACATGTTTAATTCATATATGAGATTTTATGCGCCGTATCGGCAAGCCGCTTGGCTTTTCCTTTTTCTTTTTGATTGAGGAAGATACCGGGAAGCTATTTGAAATTTCCCGATGCTCCCGATACAGGGGAGGTTATGGCGAATTTTTCCGGGAATTTAAGGAGTTAGAATATTTTTAAGAAATTTGACAATTAGAAATCTATATATCGATATATATAGAATTCGACAAGGAAACGAAATCAAAAATAGCGAAAAGGGCCAATATGGTTATTGAAATATTTGAATAACAAATATTGATAAGAGAATGTAGAAGAGATTTAATTAATGAAATATTAATTAAAGGGCCCAGTGAGTTGTTTGATATGTTTGGATGAACACTTGTTTTATTCGGTAGTTAAATCACAGACTATCGAAGTTTTGACCATCGTTGTCAATATGGAGAGACCGGTTGGATTATTATCCGAAGAACCACTCCGTATCGGCATAAGCGTTTCGAACCAAGTATGCTGAATGTATTGAAGACGGAGTAAAGTGCAAGGGCTTTTCTATTTATAGAAATAGTGCCTTCGGTTTCGTTCAATCCCAGAACGAACGTAAATGGACGAATGTCTGACAAAGTATTTCCAATGATCAAATGGGTTGGTCTGTATGGATATATATGGTTGCAACGGATTTATCCCTTAGCATAATATCCAGAATATTTGTGCAAACTCAACTAGTGATCAACGGATCTGACGATGTGGCATTCAAAGTGATTGTGCTATCAATGGATGGTAAGTATGCGTAGCCTCAGGCCTCAACAACCGGGAAAGGACAAAAATCGGGCAGGCAGCATGGCTATGTGGGTCGCACCCATTAGGGTGTATAATCACCTATCTAGAGAAATTCCTTTTGTTTCTAAATCTATCGATTCTGCCCATTCGGGAAACGGTGGTTTGAGTCCAACCGTTGGTGATATACATTCGATACACTCAAGCGAAATGAGTGGTCGGTCATGTGTGGGCCGGGTTGCAAGACGTTCTTGTTGAACCCAGGTGTATTCGCCTCTAGAGATGCACTGTCGGAAGGTGGTCCCATACCTTGTCATGTTGGAAATCCAATCTCCAATAAGCGCCATGCGGTTTTTGATTTTATACTATATATGTGGAGCGTGAGATGCAAGCGTTCTACTATTTGGTTATTTACTTGATGTAGACATTATTATAATATCATTGGATTTGATATCAAAGTGTTTTGGGTTATAGTAAGGTAAAAACCGTCCATGTTTATGTGTGGGCTGGTCTTACTATTATCTTTTCTTTTGAAAAGATTTTTTTTTTTAAAAGTTAAGCAAGTGGTTGGAGTTTACTCACACCAGTCCCATGACTGACCCAGAGTTTGTTTTGTTTTGTTTTTCCTAAACTCTTGGGTGCCCAAATTTGTACGGGCAGTCAAGTGTTTCAGGCTTTTACAGATGCACTTGGAGGAGCTTGAAGCAGGAGGCTTCAACGTTAGTTATTTAGAGTTACTTCCGCTGGATCAAATGTTGTGTGTACTCTGATGATGGTATGTATATATGTACCAAACAGATTTGTATTTCAAAGCTTATGTTATATAACATATTTTCTTCGTTCCGCTGTGAGTTGTGATCTTCGTTTTTCTTCTATTCTAATATTTATTTCTTTCTATTTCTCATCCTCTAACTTCTTTCTAATAATGAGTCGTATTTCTGTGTTATTTGGGTTGGACGTGTGGTGTATTTAGTCAACTCAGATAGCACGGATTTGCGGGCCTTTACATGCACTTAGTAAAATGGATGTATGAGGATTTGTTTTATCATATGGATGCTGCATTCGGATGATGATTGTGCACGCATATAGAAATAATATGTTCCATTAAGGAACTTTTGCATACATAATGGACGCATGGCACTATCATGAATTGCATTAAGGAGGTCGACTGAATCAGTGAACCGCCTGATTTTGCATTAGATATGGACATATACACACACTGTGCATTTAAACATGAAAGCATTAGAAGTCTATAAGGACAATGGATGCCTGTGATAACCCCAAACTTCCACAAGTGAAAGCAGGAGAAATCATTTTTGGAATACAACATAAATACAATAAAACAGAACACAGATACAATATAGCAAAGGAGATTCATAGAGTAATAACATTATAGCAGCGGAAAAATATAATGTCATCAATCACAGAAAATCCACAGTCACAGAAAACTAAGATTATTACAACAAGTTTGCAGAAAAGAAATAAATTTGATGTCTAAAAAGAAAAGAATAGATGCCAATAGAAACAAAAAATCTACAAGCTCCAAGTCATCACCTCTTCTCCCAAGCAGAATCCAAGAGAGAGAAAATAAGCAGCTACAAAGAAAAGCTCCAAGCAAAGAATGAACTTGTCTACTTGGCTGCCCGTGTAGAAGAGAGGGCACCCAAGTTTGCAAAAAGGTGAAACAAACTATGGGTCAGTCGTGGGACTGGTGTGAGAATTCTTAAATAACTTATACTAATAAGGCAAATCCAAAGACCACGCCGCTAACGCGGAACGGGTTGTACCAATGGATTGCCGTGCATAACTAGTGTCAATACAGATAAGTAAAACGTAACAAAACGCAATGTCTTTTGAAAAAGGAAACCACCATAAGACTCAGGTCCCATCACACAATGCAACGCACACCAAGAGGATAGAGTTTTACCTTATGGTGGTTAAACATGCTAAATACGCCAAATACGAAACTAATACTATTATTAGGGTGTATATGTTTTAAAACAATTCAAAGCAATGTATTAATCCTAGGAAGCATAGGTACCATATATTATGCCTCCAATACTAGTAATACAATCAAATCCGTCGGGGTCGTATTGGAAATTTGGGTTTCCATCATGAGTCCAGGCTAGGGAGGACTCCTTACCGATTCGAGACGCTCTAGTTAACGTCTCAGGATTACCCGCAGTTAACCCTTGGATCCTGCAGGGCCGATCCTCACATACAGCTTAGAGGATTGGCAATTCCTAAGCACACGTTCCCCGGTCCTATAGGACCTATCCGAGGCGCCTCATTTCATCATCCTCCAAAAGTAAAATGACTACTAACTAGAAAGAAACGTGCTACTTTCCCTGCGTTCCCTTCCCCCTTTTTAGACTCTACCGGTTTGTGAGGCTCGTGAAGTCATGTTCTTCATACCACAAGGTTCTGCTTTTCAACAAGTAACCCTGATCATTGCATCTTAGTATGCCACACCGTCACTCCATACCGTACTATTGATCTTCCGTCACTATATAAACGGGTGTTAAGTAGAGAATAAATTCTCTGCCACCAATCGTTTATATATTAACTGAATATCAACAACATAATATTTTGTGGGGTACGATGTCAGACACACTATCCATTTATACCCATGCTCTAGGTCTGAACTAGGGTCAATCCCGTGAAATCAACACGTGCGTTTGGGCAATTATCCCGACCCTTGAATTGGGATCAAACCAATTCAGAGTCTTGATCGTTGTCCATTCGAGGGGAGATTTACGGTCTTCATACGCCGTCTTCATACTTGAATTCTTGAAATCGTACGATCATTTGGAATGGGATTAACCCGGTCTTTCCAAATAATCTCGCATTCATATATTTTGAGAAAAACATATTTCATATCGTTATTTTATTTTATAACGATTAATTCTTGCCTTAATTATTTTAATATAATTAATTTCCTTATTTAACGACGCTTCAGGTCAAGGGCGACCTTGGCGCTGTTTCCAATCAATTTTGTTTTTCACTTTCCTCAAAATCTAACCGTTGGATTTTAGCGTAGCATATATCCTTGGAAAGATTTTTCCAAGACGGTCCTAACGGTTTCAGTTTTGGGAAAATCCGACGGTCGGATCTTCCGGTATATTCGTTTAAAGGTTCGATTTCAAAACACGAACTACTGCGCTCGATTCGTTATATTATAATTATATATATATAAATATATATAAATAATTCGTTTAGTTTATCGTCCCTACGTGCAGCTTACATTTCTCTTAACTTTCACCTTTCTACTTACATGACAATGTAGTTTAGGATTAGACGATAATTCTTCCCTTTTTAATTCATTATTATTTATTTCCTACTTTATAATTTTCATTTAAGAATGTAAATTATAATGTGCCATCCCATTCATTTCTTTGTATCTTTCTTTTCCAATTTCATTATGAATAATGAACACTTTCCTATGGTGTAAGTTCCCTTTTACCTACATTATAAATAATGTTAATGTTTCAATACAGTTACTTACCTTTCATTTAACATTATAAATAATGTTATTCTTACATACGTTTTATTTCTTTTATTTAACATTATAAATAATGTTAATTCTTACATACAGTTTCATTTCTTTTATTTAACATTATAAATAATGTTAATTCTTACATACAGTTTCATTTCTTTTTTAATTAACATTAAAATAATGTATATGTTTCCTTCGAGGTAAATTCTCCTTTTATCTACATTATAAATAATGTTTATTATCTTACAATGCAAATTCTCTTTTCTGTTTACATTATAAATAATGTATAAAATCTTACAATGCCAATTCTCTTTTAATAACCATTAAAATAAAGTTACATTTACATGCCATGCACCTTCTATTAATTAACATTGAAACTAATGTTAAATTTACATGAAATGAAAATTCTTTTCTTTTAACATTAAAAATAATGGTAAATCATCCTACGGTGTAAATTTCCTTTTCATATACATTTACAAATAATGTACATTTTTTTTTTCCTACGAGGTAAGTTTTCTTTTCATATACATAATAAAATAATGTACATTTATCTTACAATGCAAATTCCTTCTTAATTAACATTAAGAATAAAGTTACATTTACATACAATGCGTTTTCTGTTTTAACATTGAAAGTAATGTTAAATTTACATAAAATGAAAATACTTTTATCTTAACATTAAAAATAATGCTAAATCATCCTTTCTTTTTATATAACAATCAAAATGAATGTTAATTTAATATGCATTCATTTCCTTTTAATTAACATTAAAAATAAATGTTAATCTAACCTACAATATTTTTCCTTTTTATTAACATTAACAATAAATGTTAATTTATATGCATTATATTTCATATTTATTAACATTAAAAATAAATGTTAATCTTACATGCCTACATTTCATAAATGTTAATCTTACATGCGATGAAAACTTCCCATTCTAACATTGACAAAAATGTCAGTTCAACACACGGTGAAAATTTTCTATAATTCTAATATTAACAAAAACGAATGTTAATCTCATACGGTTCATTTTCTTAATACATAACATTAAAAATAATGTTAATGAATCATACGATGAATAATTTCATATGATGAAAATTTCTATTTTAACATTTAAACAAAAATGTTATTTTTCTTGCAATGCATTTTCTATGTTTATAACATATCAAAAATGCTATTTTTCATACAATGCATTCTTATATGTTAAACATTAAATAAAAATGACAAAAATACTATTCACATACAATGCATTCTTATATGTTAAACATTAAATAAAAATGACAAAAATACTTTTATCTTGACATTTTCTTTTATTAACATTAATAAAAATGCTAACTTTAACATGCGGTGAATAATTTCTATATTAATATACAAAAATTTGTCAATTAACATACGATGGCAATTCCATTTTAATATTGACAAAATTCTATTTTCATACAATGAAGTTTCTCGTATTAACATTGACAAAAATACCATTTTCATACAATGAAGTTTCTCATATTTTCTAACTTGACAAGAATCCTATTTACATACGATGGAGTTTCTTGTATTAACATTAGCAAAAATACTATTTTCATACGATGGATCATTTCTATTTTAATATTGACAAAAATTGTCATTCTTACATACGGTGTGTGTAACTCTATTTTAATAATGAACAAAATTTGTCCATTAACATACGGTGTGTAAAATTCTATTTTAATATGAACAAAAATAGTGACATCAACATACGGTGCTTTCTATTTTAATATGAACAAAAATAGTTCATTTCATACGGTGACATATTCTATTATTAACATAAAAATATTAATTTCACATGCGATGAATAATTCTATTCTAATATTAGCCATTCAATCATATAACAAAGCATCACCAAATCATAACCAACAACAGATCAGAATCATATTATAATCGCATCATATACTGAATAGTTTATTTTAATGTAAAATTTTTAAATAAAGGATTCTCACATTGAATTTTTTGGCCAAAATTTTACTGTCTCCTTTTCAGCTGCGGTCTGCGCCATCGCGAAGCTCTTAATTTTGTGATTCCAACGCAATTTACGGTTCGTCAAACGGACCTCGTATGAAAGAGTTATGAATTTTTAAAGATCGGGTAATTAAATAATTAATTAATATTCGTGAAAATACCTAAAAATTTCACTGTCTCAGAATTGGACAAAATTAGTGTCCACGCGTCCATCTCGTCGCCACGATCCCAACGCACCTGAAATCGTCGATTTTCGACTTCGTATGAGTGAGTTATGCAATTTTAAAGTTCTGGAAATTAATTAAATAATTTAAAAATAAAATAGAAAATACCCTCAGCCTGTTGACCGAAAAACACTGTTCACCGCCGAACTTTGACCGCACTTTGCCGCTGCCTCGGGCCACCTGACGCCACGGGACCACCGCCAATGTCTTCGTCTTGGCGAGACGCACCACCACCAGAAAGAGCCGCCCCTAAAGCTTCTCCGATCATCGGGAAATCGCCTAGAAAGGATTTCGCCTCGCGGGTCCCACAGGCCGCCTCACACCTCCAAACTGCCTGAAATTTGGCGAGCACCTCCACCTCACGTAGACGAAGAACTTCCGTGTTCGTGACTTCGTCTAATTCTTCCTCGATTCACGGGAATTTCTTGATTTACGTTTTGAGCTTCTGAATTTCGAAAACAGCGAGCTTTAAGACGAGATTCCGGCGAATCCGAGCGCTGTTTGACAAAACCGACTACACCATTAGCTTCGTATCGTCGAGACCTTCGAGAGGACTGTTGGATCTAGAATAACCCTAGAGGGGGGGTGAATAGGGTTTTTCACAGTTTTTAACTGAATTAAAAACTTAACGAGATATATAATAATAAACTGATCACAGAAAATAGCAGAAACTGAAATGCAGAAAATAAATCACACACAGATATACCCAGCTTCGGCAAAACCCTGCCTACTGCTGCATTTCTAAGGTTTCTACTAGGTGATAGAACAATTCCCGCATACAAGACCATGTACACTCGCAAACCCCTGCTCCTATTCTAACCCTACGCTCAAAACCGTAGACTGATCTAATCCCCTAGATCAGATTTCCCGAATTACAAACCCTGTAACTCGTAACTCAGATTTACAGACTCTGAAACTGACAGTCAACACCTTGACTAAATCCCCCTAGATTTTACAGACCTAGAACTGTTCAGAAATGATTTTACAACACAATTTAAAAGACAACAGAATGAAAAAAAAATGTAAAACCTAATTCTTAAAATAAAAAAAAGGAGTTTATATTAAAGGGGTCATCCCCTTTAAACAAATCCAAAGCCCCTTTTTATCTTGGCCGGCCCATTTGTTTATTTGCCCGATCACTTTTGTTTTTGCTCTGGAGATAAAAAAAATGGCGGCGGCGATTCTAGGGTTTTTCTTCTGACCCAAATCGAAGTCGATGTTGTTAATTTTTGGCTCTGGAAATGATTTCTGGTGCTCGTATCTCCGATTGCTTCTCTGTCTTGCTCGATTGTTGTGTGGCTATGTGATTCTTCACTCTGGCGATCGAAACCCTAATGAAATTGTGAGTATTCTTTGATTAAAAAAATGTTGCTCTCTGATTTAGTTGTTGTTGGTTTCGATTTCGATGTCCTTCTCTGCCTGTGATGATGTGGTGTCATATAGGATTTCATATCCTTAACTTGCGCTCTGATTTCTTGAATGATTTGGTCTGATTGCGTGCTTGATTTTTCCCTGATTTTGCTCTCGAGTTATTGTTGGCTTTCTTGGTAATTTCTGATTTTTCTCAGCTTTTAATTCACTGATTTGCTGCGTGATAAAACTTGAGTGAATCAGCCCCTTTTGAAATTCTCGAATGGAATTTAAATTTGTTGCCTTGTTTAAAATACAACGGCCTTGAATGATTGTTGCTTGTCCATTTTTGTTTTAGAAATTCTCGGCCTAATTGCGTGATGTTTTCCCTTTCTAATTTCCTCGAATGAATTTGAGAAATGTTGCCTTGAATAACTTTCCTGACTGAATCAAAATAGGAAACAATTAATATGATTTTCTGGATTGAAAAAACGGTTTTGAAATGTTGCCTTAATTTGAAATGCATTGCTCGACATTAAATTCTCTGATTGAATTTGTTGCCTTAAAAACTTTGCTCGAGTTTATCCATTAAGCTCTTGCCAAAAACTATTCACTGTGATTTTCTGGAATTCATTGTTGCCAAAATAAATTATACACGCTTGAACCATGCTGTGTCACTGAGCTGCTTTGAATGTCATTGAATTTTGGCAAAAAAAAAAATACTTGCCCATTTCAAAACTGATTTCTTGTTTGAACTGAAAAACTTTTGAACTTGCTGTTGCCACCATGTGCTCGACCCTTGCACCATTCATTTGGCCTTCCTTTTTCATACTTGTTGCACTCATGAATTCTGAAACTGATTTTGCACCATTCACTTGAGTTTGATGGCTCCACCATGCATTTGTGTATGTGGTGACCAGACTTTAGTATATGCACAAATATTGGTTATCCATTTGTGTTTGTATATCAACATATTTGGCACACACACACACACTGGTTTGTCTTGAATACCTGAACACCATTGTAGTTGCTGAAATGAACTCTTGTAGCTGAACTTGATCATTTGGACTTGTAGAGCTGCTATGATTCTTTCACTTTGAAATACATTGCTTTGTTTCATACTGTATTGCACACTAACAAACAGTTTTGGGCTGATCTGGCTTTTGCTGTCCATCATTACATGTCCATTCTTGTTTTACGTGCATACTGCATTTGCTGTTTTTGACATTGTTGCTTGAGCACTTGTTTGTGAGCTTTTTGTAGTTGTCTCACCACTTTGGCATGCTGTGCTGAACCATTTTCTTGATCATTTCTTTGTTGGTTGATCTTTGAAACTGGACCATGTTGGGCTGCTTTGCGTCTTTGTACATCACTAGTTTGCATCCACAATGTTAATGCTTGACTTGTGTAGCCTGAATAGCATACTACTTGTTCCTCCATTTGTAACTCGACCACTCTTGCACCATTGAACTGGCTTGAACTTAAAAACTGCCTCGACTTCATGTGCTGAGATTTGCATATTGCTGAACTACCATGTTGCTCCTTTGATCATGTTGCATTCATCACCACTGTGTCTCCGTCATGTGTTAACTTTGTTGTGTCTTCATTCTTGTTTGTGTTGTCCCCTTGTCTGTTTTTGCTGCTGCTCTACCATGTTATGTTCATGCCTTTGAAACTAGGCTGTCTTGTTGCTTTATCATGTACCACTTCTTTGCTGTGTAATTTCACTTTGGCTTGTTTTGCTTAGCATGGCTCGACCAATTTTGTTGAGCTGTCTCGACTTTGGTTGACTTGAATTTGTTGACAGCATCACTGTCTTGAAATGTGTTGAGTTGTGCATTGTGTCGAGCTTGGTCCATGAGACTGCTCCACAACTGTATACACTGATTGGCGAGGCAGTGCACACGTGTATTTATACACGTGTGTATATGCAGTCATCAGACAAAATTTTCCTGTCCCTGCACTGTATATACATACTGTCTGCCTTGTGGTATTTACAGTGTATCACTGTGAATATCACAAGCTGTCTAGACACAGATTGATGGTTTTATAATTCAGATCAAGTCATGAAAAATGATGAGAAACACACCAGAAAACTGAGGCAAATAAAATTTTTAAAAATAAAATTTATATTTGCATATATTCTGTTTTATTTCTATTGCAGTGTACTGTGTGTGTTTCACATGTGACAGGTAAGCAGGAATGACTGGACTGAAAGCTGAAGATAAGAAGACAGTGTGTGGTGTCAATGAATGTATGAGTCTGTATATACAAGTGAAAATGGATATATATGAAATGTAACTGTATATATGTTGTGTGTATGTATGACTGAGTGACAATGAATGAACTGTACTGAGGAGCTATGAGAGAATTGTACGGATATATGTAATAAACAAATATGATTGAAATAAAATATCATTTTATTGTTGTCAAACGAACTTGTCTTATTATATTCTGTTTATATACAAGTACAATATACAGTGAATGTTTAAATAGTGGAGTTATACAGAGTTGTACTGTTTGAAAGTTGAAATAGAATATTCAATTTAAATAAAATACTGTATAGATATATGAATGTGTATACAGTCACATTCTATTTAAATATAAATATTATATTACAGTCTGTGTTGTAATGAACAGTACAACAACAAACACATATAAAATAATATTTATTTGGTTGTTATCATCAAACAAAAATCATATAATTGTGTATACAACACCGTTATATACAACAATCTCCCCCTTTTGATGATGACAAACAAATAAAAGTTTTTGTATATAATAAATGTGTTTGTTCGTGAATATTTAAACTCCCCCTATTTAAATGCTCCCCCTCCAACAGAAACTCCCCCTATAACTGTGCATGAGTGTAAAGAATATAGAATGAATTGAATTTTCAAAATTAAAAATATTTATAAAATATTCACTCATAAATCAAAATCTAATCCATTCTCCCCCTTTTGTTATCATCAAAAGGATATAGAATTTAAAATATAGATGAATAGTGACTAACAAATATTATATCAGCTTAAGAGGAAGAACTATCATCAGAAATCTTAATCAGTCAAACAAAAATCATAATATTCTGAGAACAGGTGGCATATTTCACATTTTAGAGAATGACGGATTTACGATGAATTTTATATAAAATGGAGAAAAAAAATGATTTCCAAATATTTTCAAAAGAATTTTATAAAAATGAGTTCAAAAACAGTGATGGATTCGGACTTATAATTATAAATTCAATTTAAATGACAAAATCGAATAATCTCAAATTCCAATATCTATTAATCAACAAATCATAATACGTCATAAAATTTCAACACATTTCACAGATTAGAAAGTGGATTGATAGGCTGGTTAATATACACCAAGGAGAATTTCACATAAAAATTTATTTATTGCAAATTATTTTCTTTTCTTTTTCTTTTGATTTAAGAGCACCCTGACCACGCATAACCAGAGCTTGGATTTTTAAATGAGGTCAGTCGCAGCTTAAATTATAAGTTGTCTCTTAACCATTCATGACCAGAGCTTGGATTTTTAAATGAGGTTAGAAACACACTTATATATTAATTATATTTTCATCATTTTCAGCTTTCAAAAAGAAAAAAAAACTCCTCGATATATAAAATCAGTATGGATGATAGAAATGTGGTAAGTACAGAGATGGACTGTGAAATAAGTTTCTAAATTAATTATATTATGAGATATGCATGAACTGTACCGGGATTATTGAAAATTTTCATTTGACACTAATTCTGAAAAATAGCATAACCACAATTCCATCACAACTATTTTCACTGTTTGTTCAAGATGATTTTAAAAATATTAAACTCTCCACATTTAAAAAAAAATATCATGGATGGCAGAATGATGAAAGATAATGAAGATGATCGTGAGATAATTTGCCAGTTCAAAGACATTATAATAAATGTTCAACAATCATGAAAATTAAAAAATCTCCTCTTGTTGTGAAATATATTGCAGTCCCAATTCATCACAATTTCAAAATCTAAAAATAATAATTTTGATTGAATTATAAATACAGTTTAATTGGATATTGATTTCAATTTCTGAATGAATAATTAATAAATAATTTTAAAATTGAAAATCAAATACAAGAGGAATATGCTGATCTATGCACGACAAGAAGGGAAAAAAAAAATGTGTACAAGACAAAAAGAGTGTGTGGATTTATACATGGTGAAGATTTGAATCTAAGTACAGATGGGTGAGACAAATATAAGGCGCTTCTGATACCAAATGTTCTCGCTTTCTCAAGGATTTTAATGACACCCCGGTGGCAAACAATGGTACCTCAGCCAACAGAAAAGACTTAATTACAAAGCAAGCAACTCAAGCACACAAATTTCATTTATCAGAGCACAATAAATCTTTGATACCAAATCAAGCAGTCAAAAAAAAAATTACAAATCAATTTCTTATAATCAGAGCAGCATGATTCCAAAACAAACAATTTTCAAAAACAGTATCAGAGCTGGTTCCTTTTATCAGAGTAGCAAGCAGATTAAATCAAGTAATTCCCAAACCATTTTTCAAATCAATATCAGAGAAAAATCAAGAATCAGTTCATGTCAGACTTGTCAGGATGATGATCATAACAGACAGTTCATGATTAAGATTAAAATACTGTTTATTTTAAATCATTTGATGGAATATGTAAATATCAGGATTTAATGAATCAATCACACCAGATTTTAAAAATATGATTTGAGATATGTATGAGATTCAATAAATCGATAATTTTAAATGATTTTAAACAAACATATATTTAAATCAAATAATCATGAAATAACAGTAATTTTCAAAACCAAGTTCAAAAAGAACATTTTCAAGAATTTCTCAAAACTATTTCCGACAAGCACAAGAGAAATTTCAGGTCATTTACATCAAATTTGAAAATATTCATGATCGGGATAATTTATTTGAAATCACATGAATCAATGTAAAGTTTTGGGATATAATGAATCAGTCACACGAGATTGACAAATTCAAAAAAATAAGAGGTGTGTGATATTCAAAATATCTAGAATTTCAGATGATTTCAAACAAACATATTTTAATATAATGATCATGAATAAAGATGAATTCCAAGATGTATCACTGATACAAGCCAATCTGAAAATCAATGAAATTATCACAACTGATAAATAACAGAGTGTTGTAATGAGTATAATATTTTGAGCTTTTCTAAAATGAATTAGAATAAACTCAGAACAACAAAGGTGTGTGACATTTCATTAAATATTCAGATCTTCAAACAATTTAGAATTCTAGTTAACAGTGTTCAAGATATGATATGAATGCATCAACATTGTTATGAATTCAATAATCAGAAACTAAACTTCAAAACAATTGTAGATATTTACAAGTTTAAATACAAGATCTGGAAAAGATTAAAATATCAGAATTATATTCAACTAAGGCAAATTTCCAGAAAATATGAATTCTACAATTAGAAGTTAATGAAGCTCAGAAGAAGTTACAGTGATATTGCAGTGATAAAACAAATAGAGAAGAAGAAGAGGGAAGAAATAAACAAGAAAATAAAAACTAAAAATATTTACAAAAGTGAGTTCAGAGATCATACCAGAATTCGATTGTAAACTAGAATCTATAACTCGACCAGATTTGGCTAAGGAACTGTGAATGATTTAATAATATTTGAAATCAGTTTCTCTTTGGCAGTGCATTTCCTCGGCCTCTTTTGATACCTAGCAATTTGAGGAAACGAGTGGTCTAACAAAATTTGTAAAGCCACTCACAGTTGTACCCATTTGCTTTGGTACCCAAACCTGTTTATATAACAAACCATTCGAATTTACAAAAGTGTCTTTAGGGACCCAAATCTGCTTGAATTTAACAAAGTTCGTTTTATTTCTTTTTGGAATCCAAGCTTGTTTAAATGGTTTATTATCAAGCGAATTTCCACTTCGATTTTGTTTCAAAAATCCTTTGTAATTTTCAGAGTTTAGATTTTCAAAACGATTCATTCCTAAGTTGATTGAAGAATTTTTAAAACCGTTTGTATTCTGTTTTTCAAAATCATTCATTTTCCCAAATCCAAGTCCATTTTTATTTCCAGATAGAAATTGATTTCTCAACAACATATTCAGCGATTTTTCTCCATTTGAAAGTTTAACCAATGTTGATTCAAGTTGTTGAAGTTTAAATTTGAGATCATCATTTTCTTTTATTAAATCTGAACAATGATTTTTAGTGATCTTACAATTTTCAGAATCAACTTTCAAAACCAAATTTTCAATTTCAAGCAATTTGATTTTGGCTTGGGACTCAGAAATCTCAGCTTCAAAAAGTTTTTGATTTTCCAATTCAAGTTTTTCAACATTCTTGAATTTTTCAATTTCAGATTCAAGCTCTTTCACAATCAAATCCGTTTTCACCAAATTTTCCTTTTCAAAAATTTCATGTCCTAAATTAATCTTATCCAACTCCTTCTGCAAAGCGTTATTTTTATGAGTCAACTCATCTTCGAGATTTTTCAAAAACAAAATTTTATTTTCGAGCTTTCCAGAATGTTCATCAAGTTGAGCTAAATCAGTTTTCACAACCATACAGTTTTTGCAGTCAGAGTTTTCAAATTTTAATTTCAACAAATTGTTATTGTGGGTCAACTCAGAATTTTCAGATTTCAAAGACTTGTTTTTCCGTTTGAGACGATCAACAGTTCTTGTTAAATTATTACAAAGAGATACCAGATCGTCATATGATAAGTCCCCATCGTCTGAATCCACATGAATAGTTCCAGTTAAGCACAGATCTGAATTTGAGTTGGCAGTTGAGGGTTTTGAGGAGTTGTCAGAATTTCCATACCGCGCATTGAGAGTTTTCCAGATGTCCTGCGCAGTTAAACAATGAGAGATAAAGTCAAGCTGATTATTATCAAGATAAGAATATAAAATATGCATAGCTTGAGCATTTAAAACCTTATTCGTCTTATTTGACATATCTTCCATATTTTCAATAATATTCCAATAATCAAGATTAACAGATTTTAAATATGATTCGAAATTTGATTTCCAAATTGAAAAATCTGTTCCCTTAAAAATAATTGGAATATTACGGGACTGACTCTCATAAGACTGACAACTAGGATCCATGTTTCTAGGGTTAATGAAATAACCAGGCTCTGATACCACTTGTTGGATCTAGAATAACCCTAGAGGGGGGTGAATAGGGTTTTTCACAGTTTTTAACTGAATTAAAAACTTAACGAGATATATAATAATAAACTGATCACAGAAAATAGCAGAAACTGAAATGCAGAAAATAAATCACACACAGATATACCCAGCTTCGGCAAAACCCTGCCTACTGCTGCATTTCTAAGGTTTCTACTAGGTGATAGAACAGTTCCCGCATACAAGACCATGTACACTCGCAAACCCCTGCTCCTATTCTAACCCTACGCTCAAAACCGTAGACTGATCTAATCCCCTAGATCAGATTTCCCGAATTACAAACCCTGTAACTCGTAACTCAGATTTACAGACTCTGAAACTGACAGTCAACACCTTGACTAAATCCCCCTAGATTTTACAGACCTAGAACTGTTCAGAAATGATTTTACAACACAATTTAAAAGACAACAGAATGAAAAAAAAATGTAAAACCTAATTCTTAAAATAAAAAAAAGGAGTTTATATTAAAGGGGTCATCCCCTTTAAACAAATCCAAAGCCCCTTTTTATCTTGGCTGGCCCATTTGTTTATTTGCCCGATCACTTTTGTTTTTGCTCTGGAGATAAAAAAAAAGGCGGCGGCGATTCTAGGGTTTTTCTTCTGACCCAAATCGAAGTCGATGTTGTTAATTTTTGGCTCTGGAAATGATTTCTGGTGCTCGTATCTCCGATTGCTTCTCTGTCTTGCTCGATTGTTGTGTGGCTATGTGATTCTTCACTCTGGCGATCGAAACCCTAATGAAATTGTGAGTATTCTTTGATTAAAAAAATGTTGCTCTCTGATTTAGTTGTTGTTGGTTTCGATTTCGATGTCCTTCTCTGCCTGTGATGATGTGGTGTCATATAGGATTTCATATCCTTAACTTGCGCTCTGATTTCTTGAATGATTTGGTCTGATTGCGTGCTTGATTTTTCCCTGATTTTGCTCTCGAGTTATTGTTGGCTTTCTTGGTAATTTCTGATTTTTCTCAGCTTTTAATTCACTGATTTGCTGCGTGATAAAACTTGAGTGAATCAGCCCCTTTTGAAATTCTCGAATGGAATTTAAATTTGTTGCCTTGTTTAAAATACAACGGCCTTGAATGATTGTTGCTTGTCCATTTTTGTTTTAGAAATTCTCGGCCTAATTGCGTGATGTTTTCCCTTTCTGATTTCCTCGAATGAATTTGAGAAATGTTGCCTTGAATAACTTTCCTGACTGAATCAAAATAGGAAACAATTAATATGATTTTCTGGATTGAAAAAACGGTTTTGAAATGTTGCCTTAATTTGAAATGCATTGCTCGACATTAAATTCTCTGATTGAATTTGTTGCCTTAAAAACTTTGCTCGAGTTTATCCATTAAGCTCTTGCCAAAAACTATTCACTGTGATTTTCTGGAATTCATTGTTGCCAAAATAAATTATACACGCTTGAACCATGCTGTGTCACTGAGCTGCTTTGAATGTCATTGAATTTTGGCAAAAAAAAAAAAATACTTGCCCATTTCAAAACTGATTTCTTGTTTGAACTGAAAAACTTTTGAACTTGCTGTTGCCACCATGTGCTCGACCCTTGCACCATTCATTTGGCCTTCCTTTTTCATACTTGTTGCACTCATGAATTCTGAAACTGATTTTGCACCATTCACTTGAGTTTGATGGCTCCACCATGCATTTGTGTATGTGGTGACCAGACTTTAGTATATGCACAAATATTGGTTATCCATTTGTGTTTGTATATCAACATATTTGGCACACACACACACACTGGTTTGTCTTGAATACCTGAACACCATTGTAGTTGCTGAAATGAACTCTTGTAGCTGAACTTGATCATTTGGACTTGTAGAGCTGCTATGATTCTTTCACTTTGAAATACATTGCTTTGTTTCATACTGTATTGCACACTAACAAACAGTTTTGGGCTGATCTGGCTTTTGCTGTCCATCATTACATGTCCATTCTTGTTTTACGTGCATACTGCATTTGCTGTTTTTGACATTGTTGCTTGAGCACTTGTTTGTGAGCTTTTTGTAGTTGTCTCACCACTTTAGCATGCTGTGCTGAACCATTTTCTTGATCATTTCTTTGCTGGTTGATCTTTGAAACTGGACCATGTTGGGCTGCTTTGCGTCTTTGTACATCACTAGTTTGCATCCACAATGTTAATGCTTGACTTGTGTAGCCTGAATAGCATACTACTTGTTCCTCCATTTGTAACTCGACCACTCTTGCACCATTGAACTGGCTTGAACTTAAAAACTGCCTCGACTTCATGTGCTGAGATTTGCATATTGCTGAACTACCATGTTGCTCCTTTGATCATGTTGCATTCATCACCACTGTGTCTCCATCATGTGTTAACTTTGTTGTGTCTTCATTCTTGTTTGTGTTGTCCCCTTGTCTGTTTTTGCTGCTGCTCTACCATGTTATGTTCATGCCTTTGAAACTAGGCTGTCTTGTTGCTTTATCATGTACCACTTCTTTGCTGTGTAATTTCACTTTGGCTTGTTTTGCTTAGCATGGCTCGACCAATTTTGTTGAGCTGTCTCGACTTTGGTTGACTTGAATTTGTTGACAGCATCACTGTCTTGAAATGTGTTGAGTTGTGCATTGTGTCGAGCTTGGTCCATGAGACTGCTCCACAGCTGTATACACTGATTGGCGAGGCAGTGCACACGTGTATTTATACACGTGTGTATATGCAGCCATCAAACAAAATTTTCCTGTCCCTGCACTGTATATACATACTGTCTGCCTTGTGGTATTTACAGTGTATCACTGTGAATATCACAAGCTGTCTAGACACAGATTGATGGTTTTATAATTCAGATCAAGTCATGAAAAATGATGAGAAACACACCAGAAAACTGAGGCAAATAAAATTTTTAAAAATAAAATTTATATTTGCATATATTCTGTTTTATTTCTATTGCAGTGTACTGTGTGTGTGTTTCACATGTGACAGGTAAGCAGGAATGACTGGACTGAAAGCTGAAGATAAGAAGACAGTGTGTGGTGTCAATGAATGTATGAGTCTGTATATACAAGTGAAAATGGATATATATGAAATGTAACTATATATATGTTGTGTGTATGTATGACTGAGTGACAATGAATGAACTGTACTGAGGAGCTGTGAGAGAATTGTACAGATATATGTAATAAACAAATATGATTGAAATAAAATATCATTTTATTGTTGTCAAACAAACTTGTCTTATTATATTCTGTTTATATACAAGTACAATATACAGTGAATGTTTAAATAGTGGAGTTATACAGAGTTGTACTGTTTGAAAGTTGAAATAGAATATTCAATTTAAATAAAATACTGTATAGATATATGAATGTGTATACAGTCGCATTCTATTTAAATATAAATATTATATTACAGTCTGTGTTGTAATGAACAGTACAACAACAAACACATATAAAATAATATTTATTTGGTTGTTATCATCAAACAAAAATCATATAATTGTGTATACAACACCGTTATATACAACAAGGACATATAATTTGCTATGGTTTGAAGAGATTTTATTTTCGACAAATTTTAGAGGAAGAGAGAGCCGCCATGGAAATTGAGAAAAATGATGGAAAATAGAAGTGGCTGCTGAGCATTTCGAATTTCAGCCCTAAATCTCAGAAAAAAGATAATATATACCATGGATTTAATTTTGGTTTGGGCCCAAATATCATTACGTGCCCAATTACTCAATTTTCAACTGTTTTCCTCAATTCAGAAATTCTTATAAATACATGCGAATTTCAAAATTAATAAATTTTTAAACATAATTATTTCAGGTCATTACGAACCCAACGAACCTAATTTCGTAATTTTCCGATTCCGTATGAATTTATTATAAATTTCCGAAGTCTGAAAATAGGCTGTATTTCCACTGTAAAAATTATACAGGCCACAAAATAATTCCAAAAATTATAAATTTTATAATTTAACCTTAATTTAATATTCCGAATCCATAGAAACTGGTTTCGTCGAATTCGGAGTTCGTTTGCAAAAATTCTATTTTTCAGGTGTATATTTTAATATTTAAAAATACCAAAAATAGTGGAATTTTTCCGAAACTCAAAAATATAAGTTCTTATAGTCATTTTTATATGTAATCGACATTCTAAAACCAATGGAGATGGTTTCGGGTCCTAATTCCATATTCTGCAAAATGTAGCATTTTGGCCCTTATAAATTTCATAGCGACCTTTCTAAATATTGAATTGGCCATAACTTTTGATTCCCGTTATGAAATTTCGATTCTTCGGATTCGTTGGAAAGATATTTTTAAATAGATTCCAATATTTTTGGTTTCACTAAAATCCGTTAAATTTTGCATCCTGTATGGTTAGTCAAAGTTCAAGTTTGACTTTTCAAACTACCGCGCCATTTCTAGCTCTTTTTATATTTAAAATTAATTTATTCATTCTACCTTCGATTTGAACCAAATTTGTGATCCTTATTATTTAAAATAGATTATTTTAAATATCAAAACTCATTTAAAATCACTTAAAATAAATTTTAACTTGGCCCCAAAATTCAGGGTCGTTACAGTCTCCCCCACTTAAAAACTTTTCGTCCCCGAAAAGGAAAAAGAAAAATAGAAGAGGAAAAGAGGAAGAATAAACACAGAGAATGTTGAAACGTTTTAACAGAAATAGTACCGCCTATAACATCAGGCCTTCCACCGAAGAAGTTGGTCCTTTCGCTCCTTCGTACACATGTGCCAATTGAGCATCGCCACTTCTCTTAGTCTTCTTCGAACGTATGATCAAGGAAAGAGTCAAAACAACAGAAAAGGTGATTCTAAAAGATCGAAGGATGAATGAAAAGATGATGATAAAGTGACTGGCTATTATGTATCTCATGAACTGTTCGCCATAGAATATAGTGATTCTATGTAAACGAATTATTATAGATATGTTGTACTCCGCTTTGTAAACCAAAGCTCTGATACCAACCGTGATAACCCCAAACTTCCACAAGTGAAAGCAGGAGAAATCATTTTTGGAATACAACATAAATACAATAAAACAGAACACAGATACAATATAGCAAAGGAGATTCATAGAGTAATAACATTATAGCAGCGGAAAAATATAATGTCATCAATCACAGAAAATCCACAGTCACAGAAAACTAAGATTATTACAACAAGTTTGCAGAAAAGAAATAAATTTGATGTCTAAAAAGAAAAGAATAGATGCCAATAGAAACAAAAAGTCTACAAGCTCCAAGTCATCACCTCTTCTCCCAAGCAGAATCCAAGAGAGAGAAAATAAGCAGCTACAAAGAAAAGCTCCAAGCAAAGAATGAACCTGTCTACTTGGCTGCCCGTGTAGAAGAGAGGGCACCCAAGTTTGCAAAAAGGTGTAACAAACTATGGGTCAGTCGTGGGACTGGTGTGAGAATTCTTAAATAACTTATACTAATAAGGCAAATCCCAAGACCACGCCGCTAACGCGGAACGGGTTGTACCAATGGATTGCCGTGCATAACTAGTGTCAATACAGATAAGTAAAACGTAACAAAACGCAATGTCTTTTGAAAAATGAAACCACCATAAGACTCAGGTCCCATCACACAATGCAACGCACACCAAGAGGATAGAGTTTTACCTTATGGTGGTTAAACATGCTAAATACGCCAAATACGAAACTAATACTATTATTAGGGTGTATATGTTTTAAAACAATTCAAAGCAATGTATTAATCCTAGGAAGCATAGGTACCATATATTATGCCTCCAATACTAGTAATACAATCAAATCCGTCGGGGTCGTATTGGAAATTTGGGTTTCCATCATGAGTCCAGGCTAGGGAGGACTCCTTACCGATTCGAGACGCTCTAGTTAACGTCTCAGGATTACCCGCAGTTAACCCTTGGATCCTGCAGGGCCGGTCCTCACATACAGCTTAGAGGATTGGCAATTCCTAAGCACACGTTCCCCGGTCCTATAGGACCTATCCGAGGCGCCTCATTTCATCATCCTCCAAAAATAAAATGACTACTAACTAGAAAGAAACGTGCTACTTTCCCTGCGTTCCCTTCCCCCTTTTTAGACTCTACCGGTTTGTGAGGCTCGTGAAGTCATGTTCTTCATACCACAAGGTTCTGCTTTTCAACAAGTAACCCTGATCATTGCATCTTAGTATGCCACACCGTCACTCCATACCGTACTATTGATCTTCCGTCACTATATAAACGGGTGTTAAGTAGAGAATAAATTCTCTGCCACCAATCGTTTATATATTAACTGAATATCAACAACATAATATTTTGTGGGGTACGATGTCAGACACACTATCCATTTATACCCATGCTCTAGGTCTGAACTAGGGTCAAACCCGTGAAATCAACACGTGCGTTTGGGCAATTATCCCGACCCTTGAATTGGGATCAAACCAATTCAGAGTCTTGATCGTTGTCCATTCGAGGGGAGATTTACGGTCTTCATACGCCGTCTTCATACTTGAATTCTTGAAATCGTACGATCATTTGGAATGGGATTAACCCGGTCTTTCCAAATAATCTCGCATTCATATATTTTGAGAAAAACATATTTCATATCGTTATTTTATTTTATAACGATTAATTCTTGCCTTAATTATTTTAATATAATTAATTTCCTTATTTAACGACGCTTCAGGTCAAGGGCGACCTTGGCGCTGTTTCCAATCAATTTTGTTTTTCACTTTCCTCAAAATCTAACCGTTGGATTTTAGCGTAGCATATATCGTTGGAAAGATTTTTCCAAGACGGTCCTAACGGTTTCAGTTTTGGGAAAATCCGACGGTCGGATCTTCCGGTATATTCGTTTAAAGGTTCGATTTCAAAACACGAACTACTGCGCTCGATTCGTTATATTATAATTATATATATATAAATATATATAAATAATTCGTTTAGTTTATCGTCCCTACGTGCAGCTTACATTTCTCTTAACTTTCACCTTTCTACTTACATGACAATGTAGTTTAGGATTAGACGATAATTCTTCCCTTTTTAATTCATTATTATTTATTTCCTACTTTATAATTTTCATTTAAGAATGTAAATTATAATGTGCCATCCCATTCATTTCTTTGTATCTTTCTTTTCCAATTTCATTATGAATAATGAACACTTTCCTATGGTGTAAGTTCCCTTTTACCTACATTATAAATAATGTTAATGTTTCAATACAGTTACTTACCTTTCATTTAACATTATAAATAATGTTATTCTTACATACGTTTCATTTCTTTTATTTAACATTATAAATAATGTTAATTCTTACATACAGTTTCATTTCTTTTATTTAACATTATAAATAATGTTAATTCTTACATACAGTTTCATTTCTTTTTTAATTAACATTAAAATAATGTATATGTTTCCTTCGAGGTAAATTCTCTTTTTATCTACATTATAAATAATGTTTATTATCTTACAATGCAAATTCTCTTTTCTGTTTACATTATAAATAATGTATAAAATCTTACAATGCCAATTCTCTTTTAATAACCATTAAAATAAAGTTACATTTACATGCCATGCACCTTCTATTTATTAACATTGAAACTAATGTTAAATTTACATGAAATGAAAATTCTTTTCTTTTAACATTAAAAATAATGGTAAATCATCCTACGGTGTAAATTTCCTTTTCATATACATTTACAAATAATGTACATTTTTTTTTTCCTACGAGGTAAGTTTTCTTTTCATATACATAATAAAATAATGTACATTTATCTTACAATGCAAATTCCTTCTTAATTAACATTAAGAATAAAGTTACATTTACATACAATGCGTTTTCTGTTTTAACATTGAAAGTAATGTTAAATTTACATAAAATGAAAATACTTTTATCTTAACATTAAAAATAATGCTAAATCATCCTTTCTTTTTATATAACAATCAAAATGAATGTTAATTTAATATGCATTCATTTCCTTTTAATTAACATTAAAAATAAATGTTAATCTAACCTACAATATTTTTCCTTTTTATTAACATTAACAATAAATGTTAATTTATATGCATTATATTTCATATTTATTAACATTAAAAATAAATGTTAATCTTACATGCCTACATTTCATAAATGTTAATCTTACATGCGATGAAAACTTCCCATTCTAACATTGACAAAAATGTCAGTTCAACACACGGTGAAAATTTTCTATAATTCTAATATTAACAAAAACGAATGTTAATCTCATACGGTTCATTTTCTTAATACATAACATTAAAAACAATGTTAATGAATCATACGATGAATAATTTCATATGATGAAAATTTCTATTTTAACATTTAAATAAAAATGTTATTTTTCTTGCAATGCATTTTCTATGTTTATAACATATCAAAAATGCTATTTTTCATACAATGCATTCTTATATGTTAAACATTAAATAAAAATGACAAAAATACTATTCACATACAATGCATTCTTATATGTTAAACATTAAATAAAAATGACAAAAATACTTTTATCTTGACATTTTCTTTTATTAACATTAATAAAAATGCTAACTTTAACATGCGGTGAATAATTTCTATATTAATATACAAAAATTTGTCAATTAACATACGATGGCAATTCCATTTTAATATTGACAAAATTCTATTTTCATACAATGAAGTTTCTCATATTAACATTGACAAAAATACTATTTTCATACAATGAAGTTTCTCATATTTTCTAACTTGACAAGAATCCTATTTACATACGATGGAGTTTCTTGTATTAACATTAGCAAAAATACTATTTTCATACGATGGATCATTTCTATTTTAATATTGACAAAAATTGTCATTCTTACATACGGTGTGTGTAACTCTATTTTAATAATGAACAAAATTTGTCCATTAACATACGGTGTGTAAAATTCTATTTTAATATGAACAAAAATAGTGACATCAACATACGGTGCTTTCTATTTTAATATGAACAAAAATAGTTCATTTCATACGGTGACATATTCTATTATTAACATAAAAATATTAATTTCACATGCGATGAATAATTCTATTCTAATATTAGCCATTCAATCATATAACAAAGCATCACCAAATCATAACCAACAACAGATCAGAATCATATTATAATCGCATCATATACTGAATAGTTTATTTTAATGTAAAATTTTTAAATAAAGGATTCTCACATTGAATTTTTTGGCCAAAATTTTACTGTCTCCTTTTCAGCTGCGGTCTGCGCCATCGCGAAGCTCTTAATTTTGTGATTCCAACGCAATTTACGGTTCGTCAAACGGACCTCGTATGAAAGAGTTATGAATTTTTAAAGATCGGGTAATTAAATAATTAATTAATATTCGTGAAAATACCTAAAAATTTCACTGTCTCAGAATTGGACAAAATTAGTGTCCACGCGTCCATCTCGTCGCCACGATCCCAACGCACCTGAAATCGTCGATTTTCGACTTCGTATGAGTGAGTTATGCAATTTTAAAGTTCTGGAAATTAATTAAATAATTTAAAATTAAAATAGAAAATACCCTCAGCCTGTTAACCGAAAAACACTGTTCACCGCCGAACTTTGACCGCACTTTGCCGCTGCCTCGGGCCACCTGACGCCACGGGACCACCGCCAATGTCTTCATCTTGGCGAGACGCACCACCACCAGAAAGAGCCGCCCTTAAAGCTTCTCCGATCATCGGGAAATCGCCTAGAAAGGATTTCGCCTCGCGGGTCCCACAGGCCGCCTCACACCTCCAAACTGCCTGAAATTTGGCGAGCACCTCCACCTCACGTAGACGAAGAACTTCCGTGTTCGTGACTTCGTCTAATTCTTCCTCGATTCACGGGAATTTCTTGATTTACGTTTTGAGCTTCTGAATTTCGAAAACAGCGAGCTTTAAGACGAGATTCCGGAGAATCCGAGCGCTGTTTGACAAAACCGACTACACCATTAGCTTCGTATCGTCGAGACCTTCGAGAGGACATATAATTTGCTATGGTTTGAAGAGATTTTATTTTCGACAAATTTTAGAGGAAGAGAGAGCCGCCATGGAAATTGAGAAAAATGATGGAAAATAGAAGTGGCTGCTGAGCATTTCGAATTTCAGCCCTAAATCTCAGAAAAAAGATAATATATACCATGGGTTTAATTTTGGTTTGGGCCCAAATATCATTACGTGCCCAATTACTCAATTTTCAACTGTTTTCCTCAATTCAGAAATTCTTATAAATACATGCGAATTTCAAAATTAATAAATTTTTAAACATAATTATTTCAGGTCATTACGAACCCAACGAACCTAATTTCGTAATTTTCCGATTCCGTATGAATTTATTATAAATTTCCGAAGTTTGAAAATAGGCTGTATTTCCACTGTAAAAATTATACAGGCCACAAAATAATTCCAAAAATTATAAATTTTATAATTTAACCTTAATTTAATATTCCGAATCCATAGAAACTGGTTTCGTCGAATTCGGAGTTCGTTTGCAAAAATTCTATTTTTCAGGTGTATATTTTAATATTTAAAAATACCAAAAATAGTGGAATTTTTCCGAAACTCAAAAATATAAGTTCTTATAGTCATTTTTATATGTAATCAACATTCTAAAACCAATGGAGATGGTTTCGGGTCCTAATTCCATATTCTGCAAAATGTAGCATTTTGGCCCTTATAAATTTCATAGCGACCTTTCTAAATATTGAATTGGCCATAACTTTTGATTCCCGTTATGAAATTTCGATTCTTCGGATTCGTTGGAAAGATATTTTTAAATAGATTCCAATATTTTTGGTTTCACTAAAATCCGTTAAATTTTGCATCCTGTATGGTTAGTCAAAGTTCAAGTTTGACTTTTCAAACTACCGCGCCATTTCTAGCTCTTTTTATATTTAAAATTAATTTATTCATTCTAACTTCGATTTGAACCAAATTTGTGATCCTTATTATTTAAAATAGATTATTTTAAATATCAAAACTCATTTAAAATCACTTAAAATAAATTTTAACTTGGCCCCAAAATTCAGGGTCGTTACAATGCCTGTGTTTGATGGTTGAGTAGATGGATGATTGGATGTTAGGATATACATTCTTCTTAACTTGAAGATTTCGGGGACGAAAGGAGGGGAGAATGTAACACCCCGTAATTATGTTAATATTAATATTCACAAATTAAAGAATAATTAATCTTAGACGTGAGAATTGTGGGAAACGGGTTGCGCCATTGTGTTCGTCTCGGAATTCTGGTTGAAATAGAGTCCGAGTTTGCGTGAATTGGACTTCGTATGAAGAAGTTATGGCCATCGGAAGTTTCAGAAAATTCAAAACAGCTCGCAGGAAATTTAAAATTCAAACAGAAAAGTGCAAAAGCGGGCTGGGCGGGAAAAATTCCCGCCTAGGCAGGTCGACTGGGGGGTCGACACTAGTGTCGACCTGCCCCCCCCCCCCAGGTCGACTATGGTGTCGACCTGGGTGTCGACTTGGGTCTGGCGGCTAGGGTTTTTGACTGAGCCTGTTTTTGACTGAGTGATGACCCATTAGGGTTTTGACCTAATCTGGTTGGTTGGGATTAGTTCTGTGTTGATCTGACGGCCTAAAATAAATCCTAACTCTATAAATACCAAGGTAGTCTCTCACCCTAATTCATAAGAAAAATAGAATAACTACCGTCATACCGCCGCCATGGAACTCAGTGGAGCCGCCGCCAACTAAGAAGGAAGAAAAGCTAATCAAATACTAATTCTACTCAATTCTAAAGCAAAGCAAGACTCTTTTCTTCTCTAAATTGTGAGTATGATAGTCTTAACAAGATTATTGTTAAATTAATTAGGTTAAGTCATGAATGGATTATGAGTGAATGATGTGAATTGTCATATATGTTGTTGTAAACCTTATGCTATCATGTATGTTATAATTCCTATGCTATGTATCCTATATGTTGTAAATCATGCTATGATGATGTTATGTATGTTGAGAGTTTCTATGCTAAATTGTGATAATTCATACATGCTTTAAAGTCATGATGTTATTGTTTATGCTAATTAGTTCATGTTAATCACATCATGATGTTAATGTTATTTGGGTTATGTTAATCTATATGACAAGTCACATATGAAAGTTTAGGTTGAGATTATGAACATATTCTATGACCTCTATTTTGATCTAGAATTATGCTATGACATATGTGAAAATCTATGCTAGTTCACACCATCATTATGTTGCCTAAAACCCCCTTATGCAAGTTTGTACATAAATTTGAGTATGATCATATCATGTAAATTGTGACATTTAACAAGTTGACACCTTTACATCCTTAACATGGGTAGTTTATGCAAGTTTCACCCCTATTATGATTAGATTCATTTTAATTGTCTATATGTTGTGATAATTTATTTTTGAGCTATGAGTTAGACTATTCGAGTCTAACATATATTCTGTGTCGAATAAGCAAACATATAAACGTGGGGTAGGGGTAATATTAAGGATTTAATAATAAGAAATTGGGGTGCAATTGATATGATTTTGCATGCCATGAGTGGATGACCATAATTGAGTCAATTATGGACATCAATAAAGGTGGACTTAATTAATAATTTGGATAGGGAATTATTAAAACTGGGGTAAAAGATTATAAGTGATAATCAATGCTTAGGACACGAGGTTGGACTCGTTTGTGACGTAAACCTGCCCGGAACCGCCCGGCAAATCCAGTGGTCACAAATGTCAGCCCAATGTGAGAGGTCCTAGGCCTAAACTAAAGCATAACAGTTGTAAAGACACGAGGTTAGACTCTTTAATGGTGTAAGACTGCCCGGACCCGCCCGGCATATCCAGCTGCCATAAATGTCTGTCTAATGTGAGAGGTCTTTATGAGATTATGGCCTGAATAAATTAAGAAAATACTTAACCAGATAAACATGTAAGGTGGGACATTGGGGTTAAGTAGGTACCTTGGGTGGCATGAGGAATATAGTGGGTGCCCTTAGTGGCATGTGAAATACGATTAGTAAGACTTAACCAAACACACATGTAAATGAACATGACTAAGTGGGTTAAGTGGGATATATTAGTGGTGACAAGCTTAGGTGGGTAGCTTGTGGGGGCCCATTTCAACCAGTATCCCAAACGTATCTTTGTGGGCTCGACCCAAGTCGAGGACGGGACACGCATACTGGGTTTGACTATAAGAGGCCAAAACGGGGAGCGGTGGCAATGCAAGTCCAACGGGTTTCATATGTGTGTGTGGACCCGAGCTGGTAGGTAAGACGTTGTTGCATCGTGTAGGTATAAGCCGTGTATTCTCAAGTTGTATCGGGTTGCCACTTTAGGGGAGTGATACACCCCACTGTGGGGACAGCACGGGTATCTACGAGTAGGGAGCCGATCGAAAGTGGGTAGTGGGGTACACCTAGTGGAGATAGGGGCAGACGGCAGCTATGTAGTCAGCTAGGGGTACGTAAGGCTATTTATACTGTTTCTGTGTGAAGCAAGTGGGATCAACCTTTAGGGTGACTGGTGCGGTGCAGTGTAGTAATGTGCGGTGCAGTGAAGTAATTATTCGTTAGTAATTAGGTGTGCCTTTACCGTTATCTTTAACGTTATCTTAAATGTTATCTTTATTTGCTCATTCTATACCTAATAGTTCATAGACATTTACTTGTCTTCCAGCTTATGCCTTAGTCTAGTTATTTTGATAGTAGTATTGTTAGAATTACCATACTCGCCAGACTTTATGTCTGACCCCCTCCATTTCTATCCTTTTTCCCCCTCCAGGTCCTCAGGTTGGGCCCAGCTCTAGTGGAGTTTGATTGGATTGCTTCATCTCTCTTTGGAAAGCTTGGACCGTTGAAGTAAAGTCCAGCTTGTTATCTTTTAATGGCTATTTATGTAACGGGATTATGTATTTTGTTTTTATGAAGATGGATATTGTACTTGGCTATGATCTATGGTTTTATGATGTAACAAACATGTTTAATTTCCGCTGCAATAAAATGAAGTTTTAGATTTCCAAGTACTATTTATTATCTGCCTTGTTGTAATTTTTCTGTTCTATATTCACTTATAACCTCCATGGAAGTTAATGCATTCCCTTTGTGAGTGACATTAATGGATGTGGGGTGTTACACGCAGCTTCTTGAGATATCCCTCAGGTCTGTTTTTTTTTTTCATGTTGGCCATGGCCCCACCTCGGACCCTCCCTCAAATAGTAAAGACTACAAAAGCTAAGCGACTTGCCCCTAACAAACAATCTAAATATCCAGTTTGCGTCTCCCCTCAACCACCGTACCCTAATAGAGAAAGGTGAATGGTCTATCGTGTTTAGCTCTCGCCTTTTCGCATCCCACAGGTTGCCGATGACGGGTACCCGATGATCTACTATATCTGTTGGTCCTAACCTCTGCCTCCCCATTGAGGCGACCGCCGAATCACCCTAGTGTCACTACGTCACAGCATTCTAACTGCAAAGCTACTTTTGCAGTCAAGGCCCACCCACCTGAAAGTTACGCGCACGTAAGGTTGGGTCTGCATATGTTTAGGTTGTGCTCGCAGGGGTTGGGTCTGCGCGTAACTTTCAGGTGGGTGGGCCTTGACTGCAAAAGTAGCTTTGCAGTTAGAATGCTGTGACGTGGTGACACTAGGGTGATTCGGCGGTCGCCTCAATGGGGAGGCAGAGGTTAGGACCAACAGATATAGTAGATCATCGGGTACCCGTCATCGGCAGCCTGTGGGATGCGAAAAGGCGAGAGCTAAACACGATAGACCATTCACCTTTCTCTATTAGGGTACGGTGGTTGAGGAGAGACGCAAACTGGATATTTAGATTGTTTGTTAGGGGCAAGTCGCTTAGCTTTTGTAGTCTTTACTATTTGAGGGAGGGTCCGAGGTGGGGCCATAGCCACCATGAAAAGAAAAAAAACAGACCTGAGGGATATCTTATTTTGAGGCCCCAAAAGGCAGGCCTGTACAGATATGGAAAAGCTCCCGACCAAGTTCTGTGTTTCTTGTATAGCCCTACCACGGAACTCGGTGCACATTATGTACAGTTAAGGCATCGAATATGGTTGATACATACGTGGGAAAGTCTAGATACACACTTGTCGGCTCTATGTGGTGTATTGTAGACTTGAGGGCATTACTCTAGTATGGATTCTGATTCAATCGAAGGTGGTAGTCCGTACGCTTACATAGCATAGTAATGACAGATATATGCGGAACGTAACAATGTTATGTAGAGATTCGTACGTCACTCCGGCGTAAGAAGAGGGGGTGCGTTTATTTCTATGACATTTCGATGGAAACCGTGCGAGTGGGGTACCATGGGGTGTACCTCAATATTGGGTTATAGCTAATATATACTGTATTAGATTAATCCACCGGGAAGTAAATGGGTACGAAGTGTGTGTAAGTCCTGAGTGCTGTTAACCCAAGTAACCTAATAAACAAGAAAATGTGATTGAATGGTATATGTAGGATTATCGAAAGTGTATAATTTAAATCCAGACACCAGAACTTGTGTTCTGACCCCCTCCTCATAACATACTCGCAGGTTAGATTTGTGCCAGAGACATGATAGCTTTGGATACTGGTTAGGCGGTATTATTAATACGGTAAGGCTATAGTTTGATTATATTATATTTTATCCTTTTCGCTGTGAGATATTTTCTGAGCTCTGACATATTTTATGTATCTGTCTTTTCCACATGATACCAGAGCAAACCAACACGAGTTTCGATAGATTAGAATTAAAAAAAACAGTCTGTTGGAATTCGGGTTGTTACATCTGGTATCAGAGCTTAGGTTTAGGATTCTTGTGTAGATAATGAGTGAACGTATTTATATTTTTAGAAATAAAAATATATCTGTTATATATATATATATACCTAGATCCATAGAGGAATCCACTAAATAGAAAGAGCATAATATGATAAGAAATGAGATATTTGTTTTGTACACCAATGGATTGAATATGGAAATTTGAGACCCTTAGGAAATTTGGGTGGAAAGTGTACAATATATTTTGTATGGAAGGAAGATGAATCCCATATGATTAGTATTTTGGGTTAGTGGGTTTGTCGGTAAAATCTTATAAATTGGAAAAGGTTAAAAGGAGAAAAATGGATTAGGAATATATATAGCTGAGAGAATTGACTTTGTGGGAGTGTCTAGGAAAACCTAGAAAAACTGGAAACCTGCTTTGAGTCTAACCCCATTGTTAACTTTTAAGAACTTGAAATTGTAAAAGATTTGGGAAAATGGTTTATAGTGTTTTCAAGTTTTAATCTTAAAAGTTATAAATATGTAAAGTATACATATTGAATTTTAAAGTAAAATGGGGTATATTTTGTAAATAGTGAGTTCTTGCGAAAAATTTGTCTAAAATAAAATTCTCTCAGTAAAAGGTGCATATTATGGAGCATGTATAGCTCGCTTATTTTCTTGTTATATTGCATGAAAGTATCTAAAAGCAAAACTTAGAAAGTATTGCATTTTGATTCTCAGTTAAAAAAAGTTTTGAAATCTCTATTCTTTTGACAATCATTTTTGACAAATTATTTTAAAAGAGAAAATTTTGTTAGATGGACAAAATAAGTTGTAGAAATTAAAAATAGAGTAGATGTTTGCACCTTGTAAGAAGTAATTGAACCGACCTTATAGGTAAGAACAAGTTATAAACCCGATTGAGAAATAGTTGTCCTTATCTACTCCAGTTTTTGTGATTTGAGAAAAAATGATTTACATTTTTTAATATAAAATGACATGTTTTATGGTTTGGCAAATGTAAGTTTTGATGAGGAAAATAAAGTTTTGATACTTTTTAACTTTTGAAAAAAAGTGAAATGAAATGGCCAAACCGTGTTTTAAAAGTATGGAGTAGGTAATGATTAGTGCCCAGGGAAGACGGGAAAAGTTTTGAGGTTATGAAGTAAATAGCGAGAATTATCTTGGAATAATGGTAAGTTGCCGTAGAATGCGTAAGCATTGAAAAGCCTAGAATGTTACTTGAAATGATTATTGGTACACAGCTAGGACTAATGGTGACTACTAGATAGAAAAGGGAAAGTAAGCATTTACATCCTTTTGTTTGAATTTTTCTGAGGGGAGCATAGTCCTGAGATTCTTGGCCCTTAGTAGTAGCTGTGTATGGCGTATGTTTTCCTATTTTAGTTGAAAGACTAGAAGGCTTATTTGAAACGAAACTTAGATCAGAAGATTAAATAAGCTACGAAAATAGAAATGGTACAACTAAAAAAGGAAACAACAAATTCAGCAAAGCAACAAACATGTCAGTTCAAGAAAAATGGAAAAATTATGAGAAATGATGGATAAGAATAAAAATTTCCAAGATAAGGCGAGAAAGAAAATTTGTAACAGAGAAAATTTTCTTATGTGGGCTGTGTTTGGATAGAAAAATAGGGGATCTTTATAGGATAGTTTCATAAAATCCAAAGTATGGTTGAAAAAGGTAATTAAAAGAAAAACAAAAGAGGTGAAGTTTTCCGTTTTCCACCTTTTTGTAACATAAGAAATTGAATTTAGAAAATTAGATTTTTCTGAAATTCGAAAAATAAAATTGCTTGGTAGGGTTTTGGACGCAAAAAAAAGTTGGATGAACTACGCTCTTGCTTAATAAGAGTGTGGGAAAATTTGGATAAAAAAGCGTTTTTGGTCTTCAAAATATTGCATTCATGTAGAACTGCCAGTATATTTAGGATGTGTGTATCATATTTTTAAAGAATTTTTGAAAATTTGCATACACATAGGAGGTACTGCTTGGGCATACATGTATTATTATGTTGTATTTCACTATGCACAATGTTTGCAAAAATTGGATGCAAACATGATGAATGTATATTATGCGAGGGGATAACTGATTTTTACCCTTATCAAATTCCGAGGACGAAATTTCCTAATGGTGGGAGAATGTAACATCCTGCATTTTTAAGATAATAAAATGTGAGTAACCTAATTAAATAATGAGAATTAAGTAAAAACGGACTACGCCAATGCGTCCGTCTCGGAATTCTGGTCAAGATAGACACCTGGTTCGCGTAAAACGGACATCGTATGAAAAAGTCATTAAGCCTAGAAGTTTGTATACGCACAAGAGAAATATATATATACACGAATAAATCAAAATATAAAATAAAGAATAAAATAAGGATTGCATGTAATAAATACATGCACTGAAAAAAAAATGTAATGCATGCATTGAAAGAAAGAAATGATTGGTTGCATGTAGTGTAAATATGTTGCATGCACTGATTTGCAAACATAATACATTAATATTAAAAGTGAAATAAAAGAAAAAGATTCATGCAATGGTTTAATTTAAATATTGTAACAAACATAAAAAAAGAGAAGTAAGGAGAGAACAATAGCTATCACTGTTCTAAGATTTTTTAACAAAAGCCTTAGTAGTCCAGTTGGTTAGAACATGTGACTTGCATACAAGAGGTACAAATTTCGATCCCCGCCAATGCCATATTTTTGTTCTAAGGGAAACGGCTAAAATAACACATGTTCATGAGAGAAAATATGTATAAACACACATATAAGGAAAAATATACATATAAGGAAGTAAAGAATATATATATGTATATGAGAATACACGCGTATATGTGTGTAGAAATATATATATATATATATATATATATATATATATATATATATATATATATATATATACAAGAGATAAAATTCAAGTTAAGGCTGAAATCATAGAAAAATGACAAGAATCAAATAGCGGTGCAATACCGTTTAAATTTTGAAAACAAAACAAAAGTTGTGCGTATATATATACACATGTAAAATGGTCGATGGAAAATTTTTATACGTATAAGAAGAATATATGTGAATATAACAACTAAATAAATTCCAGAAATTCAAAAGTTCGAAAATCAAATTTCTACGCCGAAACAATTCAAACATTCGAAATTCAAACTTTTGCGCCTAATTAGCACATTTAATTGGTAGGAAGTGACAATGCATGCTTTGTTGGCTTGATTCTATTGGTCCAATTCAAAATTATTGTTGATGTGGCAACTTCCTATTGGCTATATGACATGGAGAGAATAGATTTCATAAGGGAAAATAGACGGTTAGCGTCGATTTAAGCTTCATATATAAAGGACCGTATAGCTCTCCATTCTCATTTGATGTTTCTTCACTGTCTTCCTCTCCTCCATATAATTTCTGAATAAAGTTATTAATTATAATATTGGAGCACCGTCTAAATGAAGATTAAAAAAAATATCATCAACAACTACAAATTCAGAAAATAAGACGTTTTCAACTGCAACAACAATACAAACTCATAACTCTCCATCTACAACCAATCCAAAGAGATTCTTTTCTAGATCGACATATCAAGGTGAGTGGATTCAAGTTATATCATTTTTGATAATGATATATTATCGTTTAACATTCCCCGTTATTATACGATGTGAATTTGCTAGAATAATTAAAAAACATTGAAATGTTATATATGACATGTTGAAATATGATATGTTGAAATATTTAAACAAATGTTAAAAAGACTAAACTAACGAGTATGACATGTTGGAATATTAATATGTTAAGATATTAATATGTTGGAAAAATTCATATGTTGAAATGCAAACTTATCAAAATATGTGTAACTATTACTGTTGTAATTACATGATTCACTTGTGGCATATTATTAGTTGTAGAATTGAGAAAATGACATGTTGACTTGTTCGATTTGAACAATTACATGATTAAACGATTACATGTCAGAATAGAAATTATTGTATGTTGGAAAGAGCATGCGACATAAAATAGGCATAATATGATGACATGTAAAATAGGTTGCGGTAAAAATGTGAAAAGAATAATATACCTAAATTTACAGTAAATAGGAAACTGTAATCGCACTTAGACACGAGGTTAGATTACACTTGTGGTAGAAGTCTGCCTGGAACCGCTCGACATATCCAACATCTACAAGTGGTAAATCTAATGTGAGGGGTATAAGTTCATAAATAAAACATGTAACGGTGCTAAGACACGATGTTAAGTCAACTTGTGGAAGAAGTCTACCCAGAACCGTCCGACAAATCCAACATCCACAAGTGTAGGCTTAACGTGGGAGGTCTAGCGCATAAATATATGTATATGTGTATATATATAAGGATTGGAATGAATGAGGAATAATAAAAACCTATTATAAATAAATTACATTAATGAGGATGTTATATAATAGGTAGACTTGTCCTAGGGACATGTGGATATTATAACTTAGGTTATAATAAACTAGTGAGAAAATGAGATAACTTGTGTAATGAGATAAGTGGTACTTAATTGTAAATTAAGTAATTAGTAAATGAGGGAAAATTTATGAAATGAAAGAAGTTGTACTTAATTATAAATTAAGTAATTTGAAAACTTGAAAATCTGAAATATGTTGATTAGAATAACATGTTAAGGTTTGTCCTAGGAACAAAAAGGAAATTATAACATAGGTTATAGAAAGGAGACTTATTAGTGAATCTTAGTTAAGAAAACTAAGTTAATAAGTAAACAACGATAAGTTGTAGTGACAGAGTAAGATTGAATTTTGATTAAATAGGAAAGAATGAGGCAAACTTATGTAATGAAATAAGTTATATTTAATCATAAATAATGAGAGACATGTTAATAGAAATCAGTGAATTGAGATATACGTAATTACATATTAAGTAGAACATGTTATTGTAACTATGAAATCAAACAAGAATGTAAGGGGATTGTGGATTACAGACCTTGGATCACAATCTAGAGAATAACATGTTGTGGGCTTATTAACAAACTAAAATGCGTTAAGTTATATGACTGAAATTAATAAGCAAGAGGAACTTGTTAACTTGAATAAAAATCAATTTGAATGGGAATAACCGAGTTAAATTGAAACCTGATGAGGTAAAGAAAGCACATAAAAAGAATGTTTAGACTTAGGATCTAATGACACATTAGACTGAGGCGCTTGGACCAGTCCGTACACTTGAGGGTGAACAACCCAACGGGGTAGATCATCGTGGTGTCATGAGGCATGAGGGGAGCGCATGTTCGTCTGGTTATTCTGTCATCTCCGAAGGACTGTAAGGGGAAGCACGCAGCTTCTTGAGATATGTAAGGTGCTCTTGGTAGTCCTCTGTGCAGTGGTAAATGTTTAGGCTGTGCTCGCAGGGGTTGGGTCTGCAAGTAACTACCAGGTAGGTGGGTCTTGACTGCAAAAGTAGCTTTGCAGTCAGAGTGTTGTGACGTGGTGACACTAGGGTGATTCGGCGGTCGCCTCAATGTGGAGGCAGAGGTCAAGACAAACAGATATAGTAGATCATCGGGTACCCGTAATCGGCAGCTAGTGGGATGCAAAAAGACGAGAGCTAAACACAATAGACCATTCATCTTTCACTATCGAGGTACGGTGGTTGAGGGGAGACACCAACTTGATGTTTAGATTGTTTGTTAGGGGCAAGTCGCTTAGCTCTTGTAGTCTTTACTAGTTAAGGGAGGAGCCAAGGTGGGGCCATAGCCACCATGGAAAGAAAAGAAAAACAGACCCGAGGGATATCTTATTTTGAGGCCCCTATAGGCGGGCCTGTACAGAAATGGAAAAGCATCCGACCAAGTTCCATGTTTCTTGTATAACCCTACCACGAAACTTGGTGCACATTATGTGCTATTAAGGCATCAAATACGGTTGATACGTACATGGGAAAGTCTAGATAGTTGCTTGTCGGCTCTGGGTGGTGTATTGTAGACTTGAGGGCATTACTCTGGTATGGAATCTGATTCAATCGAAGGTGGCAATCTGTACGCTTACGTAGCATAGTAATGACAGATATATGCAGAACATAACAATGTTATGTAGAGATCCGGGTTGTAACAGTAATCGATCTGTCGAAATTCGGGTTGTTACAGTAATCGCCTTGGTACTTTCCCAATCATAGTTCTGCGGTCTACAAAAATACAAACTGCATACGTGTATTTTATATGAGTTATAACAATAGTTACATGTGTATATGTGTATTATACTGCATTGACTGGAAATGAAAGGATACTCAAGGTAAATCAGTAGAATATTTTTTAACTAGCCAAATTGCCACCAAAATTGTTTAGCTCATTTAGTAAACAATTATTTCAAGTTTGAATAACAGTACAATAACATCAAACACACTAATAAGCAACAAAATCATATATGGTTAACTAACCGAGACATGAAATTAACAAGTCTGACTCATGCTATACAATAAGGGTAAACACAGGAAAAGACTTATTAGTTTATCAAGGCATAAACTTATTAAAGTGAAAATATGGATTACCTAAATGACTAGTGGAAGTAAATAAAAATTATCTATATATAAGATTCAGAGTCAGAACTTGAATTAAAAAAGTATATCCGTATATACTATAAGTTTTAAGCATGAAATAGGTCTGTTTAATCCTTACTTCAATATTATAAGATAAATCTACAATAGTAACATGCACAGCTCACCTCAAAATCGCGACTCCCTAAAGCAAAAATTGAATTGCCTAAAATCTAACGATTCCCTCAACTCTTAATTGAATTGATTCGGAAATCGAATGGGATAATTGTTTGTTGAAGCTTGCCGGAATTGATTCAGAAATTGAAGAAATTGATTCGGGAATGAACTTTTGATTTAGGGATTGTGAGAACTGAAAATTCGGGGGGGGGGGGGGGGGAATTGTAGAAGCAAAAATATGCGGAGTTGATACTCAAAGCCGTATCAAATTTTTACTGATCCAAAGATTTGAAGATGTAGGGTTAGATTTCATGCGCTAGAGGTGGTGCGGATAGCAAAGCAAATTATAAGAAATGGGAACATAATTTGATATGGTTATGAGTTGTAGCAAATTTGATACGGCTTAAACCCACATCAAATCTCAGCATCCTGGTGCGTCAAATTTGCTATTTTGGCATAGTGATTCAAATTATATTTGAATTCATTCCAACTTATTCAATCCAGATGGGTTCCCATCAAGTACAAATTTATATCCATGCAATTAATTTCAACCATACAATCCAACTTTTTCCCCACATTCTTATGGATTCATTAACTTACATATATTTTTATTCTCAAACTCAAGCCAAATTCTTATTGACTTAAGTTAAAATTTATTTCAAAAATTCATGTCCAAATATAACTTATAAAATTTATTTTAACTTAACGTAAGTTAAAATGAATATTCTCATTCATATTAGTAATTCTTCCTTGGTTAATCTTTCAATTCCATAATCAAACCATTCAAATTAACCAATCAAGGCAATACAAGCTTCAATAATCAAATTAATAATTTGGGAGAATTATTTCCTTTTTCTATAAAAATATGATTCGAGCAAAATTATTTCATTTACCCTTTTCAAAATAATTTCAAAATAATTTTATATTCAAATTACAAATACGCTCTCTCATGTATATACCTCAAACTCAATCTAGGGTATTACTAACTGCATCTCTATTAAGTTACACCACAAAGTCATGGTTATCACTAAACCAATAGCTCTGATACCAACTGTAAAGGCCCGTAAATCCATACTCTTTGAGCTGATGAATTACAATCCAAGTCTAACCCACATTGCATGAAATTACGAATCTTTAACTGGAAAGAAATTAGAGGATGAGAAGTAGAAAGAAATGTTAGAATGGAAGAAAAAGAAGAACAATGCATCAGAATCTCACAGCGGAACGAATAAAATATAATATATCAAATTTCTTTACCAAAAAGAAACTGCATATACATACCAATCATCAGAGTGCATCATATATCAGACACAACAGAAATAAACTCTAAATAACTAACGTTTAATATAACAACCCGGATTCCAACAGACCGATTTTTTTTTCAAAAATCCAATCTATCGAAACTCGAGTTGGGTGCTCTGGTATCCTGTGGAAAAAGACAGAGATAAAGAAACATGTCCGAACTCGTAAAGCATCTCACAGCGGAACGAAATAAAGTATAATATTCAAATAATGCTTTACCTTACTAACAATATTGCTAAACCAGTATCTAAAGCTATACCATCTCTGTCTTGAACCTAACCTGGAAGTACGTAATGAGGAGGGGGTCAGAACATAAGTTCTGTGTGAGTGGACTTAGAATAAACTTCTGTATAATCCTACATATATCGTTCAGTTACACTTTCTTATTTATTAGGTTATACGTGTTATTAGCACTCAAAGCTTACACACACATCACACTCATCTACCCCTTAGTAGATTAACCTAATACAGTGTATATGTAGCTACCCCTAAACTGAGGTACACCCCATGATACTCCACTTGCACGGTCTCCTCCGTATCGCCACAGTAATATGTGCAGTCCCTCATCCTATGTCATAGTAACGTACAACGCTACATCCACATAGAACCACAATCGCTGTGCTACGTAAGCGTACTGACTGCTATCCTCGAACTATTCGCTCAAGTTTGGTTCCATCACCGAATAATTCCCTCTAGTCTACAATACACCACCCAGAGCAGACATGGTTGTACCTAGACTTTCCGATGTACGTATCATCAATCGTACTCGATGTTTCTACTGCACATAACCTCTACTTGTGCACCCAAGTTCCATGGCACGACTACACCAGAAAACACTGAACTCGGTCGGGAGCTTTTCTATATCTGTATGGCCCCGCCTCTAAGAGTGTCCAATGTACAGATATCCCTCGGGTCTGGTTTTTCTATGGTGGCTATGGCCCCACCTCAGCCCCTCCCTCAACTAGTAAAGACCACACGAGCTAAGCGACCACCCCTAACAAGCAAACAATCTAAACATCCATGTGGGGTCTCCCCGCACCCGTCCCTTGATAGCAAAGGTTAACGATCTCTAGGGGTTAGCTCTTGTCTTTTCGCATTACTTAGGTTGTTGGTGACAGGCGTCCAACGATCTTGCTATCGTTTGGTCTTGACCCTCCACCTCCGCCTGAGGCAATCGCCGAACCACCCTTGATGCCACCGCGTACAGCATTCTGACTGCCCCCTACATGTATAGTCAAGGCCCACCCACCTGGTAGTTCCGCGTAGACCCAACCTCTGTAATCCTAGCCCGAAGCTAAACCGCTACAGAGGACTACCATGAGCACCTTTAACGTCTTAGGAAGCCGCGTGCTTCCCCTTCCAGTCCGTTGGAGCCACCAAAATAGCGAACGTGCGCTCTCCTCGTGCCTTATGACACTATCATGATCTACCTCGTTGGGTTATTCATCCTATAACGTACGGACTGCTTCAATCGCCTTAGTTTTATATGTCATTTGACCCAAAGTCTAACCATTTATTTCACGCTTGTGCCACCTCGTCAATCATTTAACTTGGTTATTCACATTAGCTTCATTTTTTTAGTATTCACCGAGTTACCCTTGCTTATTAATTCAATTTATACTTAACCCACTTAAGTCCATTAACAAACCCACAACATGTTATTTTCCAATTTCATAAATTATTCCCTTTTTGGGTTACAACAACATGTTATACTTAATTCATAGTTAAGTATGCCTTATCCCACATACATACTGATTAGGAGAATAACCCTCTAAACACCAGCCCCGAAGACCGAAATCAACATCAGACTGGCACCCAGAGAATTACTCAACCCAACCAACATATATAATTCTAATTTACTTCTTTTCCACTCATATAACTTATATCATTTTTAATTTCACATTTCTCCTTTCCAAACCACTTAATTTAAGTATATCTTTACATATAAGTTATCTCATCTTCCTTATCGTTTCCTAAAACTTATCTTGTCCCATAAGTCATAATTTCCACCTATTATCCTTTCTTGCCTTATTCAATTTTATTCATAATAGGTTATTTATCATTCCCCATTTCTTGTCATCAATTTTAGATTTGACTTAACCCTTCCATTTACTTAACCTGCTACTTAAACTTTACCCAATTCAATTAATTTATGATACCGTCACGGGTCCCATTTGGTTAAGCATATCTAAATTTTGTTTCATATGTCACCCATGTCCCACTTAACCTCCTTTATTATAGTTTCCATATCTTACACATGTCTTAGTACGGTTAAGTCTACCTTAGTCATGTTTTACATCACATGTCTTACAACGGTTAAGTCCACATTAATCATGCTTTACATGTCGTTTATATCACCCACTTAACCCTCTAACCATACCCATGTCACCCACATGTCTTATTATGGTTAGTATTTCTTAATTTATTTATAATGTCGTAACGATGTATGACCTCTCACATTAGACGTCCGTTCATGGCTGTTGGATTTGCCAGACGGTTCCGGGTAGACTTATACCACAACGCGCCTAACCTCGTGTCATAAACCACTTATGCCTCTAGTTCTTATCGTTGACCTCTCACATTAGACGTCCGCTTGTGGTTGCTGGATTTGTCGGGCGGTTCCGGGCAGTCTTACACCACAAACGCGCCTAACCTCGTGTCATAGGCGTTCATTAACAATCGTCTTTCACCCAAACCCCAAATTCATGTCATGTTCCAAATTCAACTTAATTACATTCCATGTCTATTCTAGGTATCATAGGCCAATTATAAATTTGCAAGCATGTTCATGTTCATAATCCCGTTGATAGGCTATACCTATTATTCCAATTTCCCAATCACATTCCATATTCACTAATTCCAATTAAATTTACACAATTCCATGTTAACATCATAAGTCAGAATTCATAATTATGCGCTATTCGCCATAGATTCATGTTCCCAAATCATACCCAAAGATTCATTATGAATTACGCCCCAAAATTATCAATTCAAACTTTACGTCATTGAATAATCCCCATATACAATTTTCAAATTTTCCCAATATTTGCAATAATAATTGTTACGCCCCAATCCCAAATTACTAATTATATTCCTCAAATTGCATAAAATAAATTATGCCCAATATTTGCAACAACAATTGTTATGCCACAAACCCAAATTACAGATTATATTTCTCGATTGCATAAAATAAATTATGCCCAATATTTGCAACAACAATTGTTATACCAAAAACCCCAAATTAAAGATTATATTTCTCGATTGCTGTAACGACCTACCATTTCAAACGATTCAAATCGACAATAATGCACACATGTCTGACTTGAATTGCTCAAAATAGTAAATTGTTATATAAATTGGCAATACTTAACATATACAGCAAATAAATCAATCACAGAATCACAGATTGCAGACACAGAGTATTACAACATTTGCAGCGGAAATAACAACATAGTAGTTCATGAAGCTACTAGGAATAAACAAAGTCTCAAAACAAATACATAAGAGAGGTCCAAAATAGTGAAGTTGCTAACAAAACAAATAACATGAGTCTAAACGGAAATAACTGAATAACAGAAAACTGAATAGATAAATATCCAGCGAACTCCAACGACTTCAGCTCCAAGAAGAATTCCTAAAGCTGCAACACTCAGGCTGACCCGAGAGTAAAGTAAAACAAAAACACTCGAGTCAGGACTAACATTCTCATGTAAGTAAACTAACTCAAGTGAAAATGTCAACTGAATACACAAGTAACTTAAAGGATATTTGGGATCACTATCCTTTAAGGATCCGTTAAACTATTTACTACATAACAGAATACGATATGTACGATAATGTCTATCAGTAAAGTAAAGTATCAAAATAGTGTAAGCGGGATTACCATATTACCCTTACACCGTTTATATATATTCCCGTAGTCTATACAGTACTGTAAGCCCCTCCAAACCGGCGGGATACTCAGGGAGCACTCCATAGGTACGGTACAAAACAAACTCGTAGTGGGCGCGATCAGGATAAATATGACAAGGCACGCGAGACAATACCCAGGGTAGGAATCTACCATTTACAGAACCGGACTGGTGGTGACGCATAGCCGCAACTACCGCCCACCTCGAACACACTTCGAATCAAAGGTGCGCACCAAATCAATCACAAAAGTAATAGAATGGGTTCGAAGAAGCATGCTCGATAAGGGGTATGACCCCATTGGTCTCGGTGTAGCTCCTGTTTTAGTCATTTTAATTATGACCCGAAAGTCAAGGCTATCCATTATCGTTCTCTTACTTCATTCCAGTAGCGTTCGTCAAACCATCCTACTTCATTCTGGAACTCCACCGCGTACACAGTTGTTAAAGTGGTTTTCGGTATTGGCAGAGAGTATGACAATAGCCGATCCCGGTCTCTTTAACAACCAATCGTTTACATTTTTCACACCATAGTCATTATTTATAATTACTTTATAAAATCGTTTATAGGATATCTTAGATTTAAATAATTTTTAGAAACATATGTATAATAAGTTAAAATAAAATATTTGTTAAATTACTTAAAAGCTTATTACTTTATTTGTATATAAAATACCTTGAAAAATAATTTACTTTAAAAGAAAACTCTAGATTTGATAACTTCTAAAAATACATATACATATTTTAACTTTTATTAACCAAAAGAATAATAAAATCTAAAATCCAAAATAATTTATAAGTAAAGTTTTTTTTTTTTAGAAAAATTTCAAAAAAAATAGACCAACGGTGTCCATATAATAATTTTCTACGTAGATCAAGTAATACAGATGTATATCATTTCAATCCGTCAAGTTTCAAATTCCGGGTGTGTATCATTTCAACCCGCATCCCAATTCGATTCAGTTTTGTCCCTAAATCTATACAGTAATTCGGGTATCTATCATTTCAACCCACAATGATTTTCTAAGCTATAGGAAACTTGCAGTGTGAATTTCAACAATCAAATAAGCACAGAAGGGTATCAATTATCTAGTTAACAAAATATCATTTCAAGTCATGTGTGTGTCGGTGTATCATATTTGCATGTAGAGTGCTAACATTTCAATGACATTTCAAATACAGTTATTTCACTTCCATGAAAATATTAGTCAGGTGTGAGTTGAACAACTCACCTTTAGTGGCGCAAAGTAGAGATAACAACCGATAGATGCTGAAAAAGAACGGCACCGAAACTTCACCGAACTGGACAAACAAATTACGGTCAAGACACGTATAAACCGAGTAGCGTTTGATATCAGAAAAAAATTTTTTTTTTTTTTTACACCCATGCGTGACATGCAAAATCATCGTTTCATTTTTTTGTACAAGTACATTTACTGTACTGTCCCCTTTGGTATACACAAGCACAAGACAGAGGGGAACAAAAATTTGTTTCATTGTCTTCAAAGTTCATGCGCATGAACATTTAAACCCAACATGATACCATTCCTAAATATGTACATACAGCAAATATAACTTTTTTTTTTTTCAAGACTTAATACGTATATCACTATATACGAAAGCTTGCACTCTTCATTACAAACCATGCTACAACAACTTAACGCCCTTCTTTTAGCAAAAAAAAAAAAAAAAAATCATTTTTTTTTCTTTTTTTTTTCTTTTCTTTTCTTTTTTTTTTTTTTTTTGCCAATACCTAGTACTAAAATTTGTTCTCATTTTTCCAAAAGTTTCAAGGTGCATGTTGTAGATGTACAGCATAACAATGTTTTCTCAAAACACTTCCAGTAACTCGGTTGAAAATAAATTTTATACATATACAAGTTCATGGGTTCTCAGTCTTTCATTTATAGCTTACTGTGTTAACATTTAAAACCCTATGTTTACTATGGTTAGCTTGAAATCAGATATAATATCATTGGAAACAGTACACATATTAACATTTTTATCATATATGAAGCACAAAACACGTAAAAAAAAATAACTCAAATAACTCACGTCTCTAAAGCTTGCTCACGTCCAAAGAAAGGAAAGCGGAGCACGCTACACGGCGGAGATGAGTTGATGCGTTCCGGTGGCTTGCGAGTTCAATGATTCAGCTATAGAGATTGCGTTGGTTTTTATTTCTCGGTGAGGATTTTCTTCGGTGGAAGGTTTAATGGTAGTGGAGAAAATGGTTACAGCGAATGGTTAAAATGAAGATGAACAGTAACTTAATATTTGCATTCCATACAATCCGCATGGAGGACGTGGTATACTCTTAGGCCAACAAAAAAGGATCTCAAGACCTTTTCAAATGTTTTGAATTGTTGAACGTGCAAAATGAAAGTCACTAAAGCATTTAAATTACAAAGGCAAGACCAAAAGAAAAGGATGAAAATGAACTACACGTAACATGCAAATATGGATGCCATGCACCTCACATTTTTGTCCCACTTTCATCCCACTTTCATGACTAGAGAAAAATCCAAATTCAAAAAAATAAAATAGAAATGATAATGGCTGAAAGGAAGGCGGAAACATAATGTAGGGCACGTCAGCGTTCCAAAAAGACACACATATGGACACAAAACTCAAAAAAATAAAATTACATAGGACAGAGTACCGATATAATACACTGTTTTATTCATACGGTGGTCCGTCGGGCACCAAAATGCGCAAATGAATATATCATGGTGATCAGCGCGACGAGACGAACGCAATGGTACAAAAACATCAGTGTCATGACTCTTTTATTAAAAACTCATATTTTAAAAATACGGTACACTGCTACTTCGTACGGAAAAATTCAAACGGAGCTAGAAACGTCCGAATTTTGCGAAACTAATTACGCCGTCGTCATCAGAACGAGCAAAATATTTTTCTTATGAACAGACATTTCGGAAAACAAAAAAAATTCATTCGTTCACTATTTGCACCGACTTACGCTGAAATAACGCTACCAAATGGACTTTTAAATTTACCGACGAAAATTTTCCACTCACTATCTTTAAATGGACGCATTTCAAAACCAAAATCTTTTTTTTTTTTACTATTTTTTTCGACTGCTAACATTTGTGACAAATTTTTGATTTAGTCACAGTTTAAAACGTAGAAAATGCCGAACCGTTACACTCTTCCCCACTTGAAACTTTTCGTCCTCGAAAAGAAATGGAATTGGAAAATAGCTAATAACATGATGAAAAATGATAGATTTGAAAAGAAGAATACCTGATTCAAATAGCTCTGGGTTCGAAGCACGTATGCTTTCCTTAGTCTCCCAGGTACAATCTCGATCGTCCGTACTCCACTGTACTTTGACCAAGTTGACAGATTTTCTTCTTAGATGTTTCGTCCTACTATCGACAATACGTAGTGGCTTCCTCTCGACAGTGAGATTCGGCTCCACATCCAAAGTCTCTAATGTAGAGGGTTGAACAAAAAGGGAAGGATCATGAAGATACTTACGAAGATGCGATACGTGAAACACGTTGTGCACTCCCGACAATTGCTCAGGCAACTCCAATCTATAAGCCAAAGAACCAACTCTATCCAAGATACGAAAAGGACCGATGAATCTAGGAGCTAACTTCCCTTTTCGACCAAAGCGAATCACATTTCTCAACGGTGAGATCTTAAGGAAAACTTGGTCCCCCACAGAAAATTCAAGATCCTTTCTCCGTCTGTCCGCATATTTCTTCTGCCTATCCTGAGCGATTTGCATCTTCCTTCTAATCTCCTCGATTTTCTCAGTTGCTTCTAATATCATATCAGGTCCGAGAACAAGGCGATCGCCCGACTCAATCCAACAAGCTGGTGATTTACAAGGTCGTCCGTAAAGAGCGGTAAACGGAGACATCTCGATGCTTGCCTGAATTTAAAAGAACGGAATCCAATTGAATCAAATTTTGATTTAAACACGACTGATTCTAAATCTAAAAAGATATACCTGATAGCTGTTATTATAGGTGAATTCAACGAGATGGAGATGATCTTCCCAAGATCCTCCATAATCAAGGACACAAGCACGAAGAAGATCCTCTAGAACCTGATTTACCCGTTTCGTTTGACCGTCAGTTTGAGGATGGTAGGCAGTGCTGAGATTTAGACGGGTACCCAGAGCTTCTTGAAAAGCCTTCCAAAAATTGCTAGTAAAGATAGGATCACGATCACAAACTATACTGGATGGAACACCATGAAACCTTACAATCTCCTTCATATAAATCTCTGCTAAGCTCGAAGCTGTGCGACTAGCTTTGACTGGAATAAAATGAGCGAATTTGGTCAATCGGTCAACTACTACCCAAATACTCTCGTTACCTCTCCTCGTCCTAGGCAAACCATCAATAAAATCCATAGAAACCTGATCCCACTTCCAAATAGGGATCTCAAGAGGTTGCAACAATCCAGCGGTTTTCTGGTGATCAGCCTTGACCTGTTGGCAAGTGGCACAGTTACTAACGTATGTGGAAATATCAAGCTTCATGCCGCTCCACCAATACAACTTCTTCATATTCTGATACATCTTCGTGACACCGGGATGGATAGAAAGTCTGGAACGATGATTCTCCTTAAGAACTTCTTGCCTCAAGCCATCAACATTCGGAACACAAATACGATTATTTATTCGTAAAACCCCATGTTTATCAATATGAGCCCCTAATTCATTATGTTGATCTCCTTCTCTATTCTGAATGTTATCCTTCATGAGCTTAAGCATTTCATCATCATCTTGTTTGGCTATTATACGGTCCATAAGAGATGAAGTAGCCACTATCTGATACAACATGGCCTTCTTTCGACTCAATGCATCCGCTACCACATTGCCTTTCCCTGGTGTATAATTAATGTCGAGGTCATAAGATGCTAAGAACTCGAGCCACCTAACTTGCCTTTGATTCAGATCTTTCTGGGAAAATATATACTTAAGCGACTGGTGATCGGTAAAGAGTTCAAACTTAGTACCTAAAAGATGGTGCCTCCATAACTTCAAAGCAAACACAACAGCGAGCAATTCCAAATCATGAGTAGCATAATTAACTTCATGCGTCTTCAGCTGGCGACTAGCATAAGCAATTACCTTCCCATTTTGCATCAACACAGCACCCAATCCTTCTTTACAAGCATCAGTGTATACTGTTAATCCTTCACTTCCATTTGGAACGGTAAGAATAGGAGCCGAGGTAAGCTTTTGCTTCAACTCATTAAATGCAGCTTCACACTTATCGCTCCAATCAAACTTGGCATTTTTCCGAGTCAAAGCAGTAAGAGGGGCAGAAATTTGAGCAAAATTCTCGATAAATCTTCTATAATAACCGGCTAGGCCTAAAAAGCTACGGATGTCAGTCGGAGTCCTAGGTCTCTCCCACTCCTGAAATAGAATAGGGTGAACGAGTTCTGAAGAATGAAAGGAATTCAAATAACAAAAGAAAGGTGGAAATACTTACATTAATCGCAGCGATCTTAATTGGGTCAACAGAAACTCCATTCTCTGAAACAATGTGTCCTAGGAATCGGACTTCATCTTTCCAGAAATGGCATTTAGAGAATTTGGCTTTCAGCTGATGGTTTCTAAGTGTTTGAAGGACAAAGGTCAAATGTGCTAGATGCTCCTTCTCAGATTTAGAAAACACAAGAATGTCATCGACAAGGACAAGGACAAACTGGTTAAGAACATCTCGAAAAACTCGATTCATAAGATCAACAAAGAAAGCTGGAGCATTGGTTAATCCAAAAGGCATTACTAACCATTCGAAAAATCCACTATCGGTTCGGAAAGCTGTCTTAGGAATACTCTCCTCGGCTACTCTAAGCTGGTGGAAACCAGTAGCTAAATCAAGCTGGGAGAAAACTTTAGCTCTATAAAGCTGATCGAACATGTCATTAATACGAGGCATGGGATAACGGTTCTTCATTGTGAGTTTGTTCAGCTCTCTATAATCAACACACATCCGTAAAGAACCATCAGACTTGGTGACAAAAACAACAGCAACTCCCCATTCAGAAAAACTAGGCCTAATCAGACCTTTGGAAAACAAATCATCAATCTGGTTCTTCAATTCGACTTTCTCCTTAGGTGCCATTCGTCTGGGAGGAAGGACAACTGGACGGGCTCCAGGAATAAGATCAATGCGAAATTCAATTTCGCGCTTAGGTGGAAGAGAAGTGACCTCACCAAATACATCGGGAAAATCCTTGACTATAGGAGTAGAGTCAAGGTCACTAGGATGAGAGTCAAGAGAGAATATAAAGTTGCCTGCATAGTCCTGAGGCATTCGACATTTGATTACTAAGGATTCTCCAAGATCACTAACCAAAGAAATAGTTCGGGCCTTGCAGGAAATAGTGGCATCGTACTTCCTAAGCCAATCGCCACCAAGCAGAATGTCGAAGGCATCAAAACCCAAAACATAGAAATCTCCAGTAAAACGACGTCTTTTATAAAGGAGTTTTACCCCTCTACAAATCATACTCAGGTTGGCGGGACCGCCAATAGGGTTAGATACACATAAAGGTTCAGTTGCTACTTGAGGATGCAAAAGGTGCTCAAACTTATCACAAAGGTCAATAGAAATAAAACTATGCGAGGCTCCAGTATCAAAAAGAACACGAATAGGCAAATCGAATAAAGTAAAAGTGCTCTGAAGGGTACCTTGGTCATCAGGAGTAACGGGAGTAGTAGAAGATGTCACGGCAAAGACTCCACTCGCCTTGCCTCTTTGCTGGGTGGGACAGTCCTTCTTAAAATGACCAGGCTGCAAGCAAATGTGGCATAAGTTGGTCCGAGTCGTCTGAGGTGGAGGGATTGCGGCTTTGGAATTGGTTGGACAATTGGTGGAATAATGGCCCTTCTGATTGCACTTAAAGCAGGTGATATTAGATAAGTCGGTAGGATTCTTACCAATGCCCTGACTCTTCTGCCAGTTGCTCTTTTGCTGCTCAAATTTTGACTTCCTTTTCTTAGAATTGTCAGAACTTCCCTGTGACTGAGATGACTGCACCGCCTGTTTCTGCTTTCCTTTATTGCTGGGATTCTCAAATCTGATCGCCATATCTACGAGATCAGTAAAAGTTCCACGGACATGGCTAATCAAGCGGTCATAAAACTCTGGTTTGGCACCACGAATAAATTTTTCATTCTTCTGCAGCGGGGTTTCGATCAAATTGGGTCCATACTTTGAGAGTTCATTAAATTTTCTTTCGTTCTCCGCGAAAGTCATATCACCCTGCTCTAAATCCAAAAACTCTCTGTAAAGCTGAGTCTTCCCCGAGTCAGGCATCCACTTTGTCACAAAGACATCCCTGGGAAGAGATTGATTAAAAATCAAGATAGATTCGAAAAGGGGTAACCAAGATCGGAAGAACAAGCTTAAACTTTACCTGAACTGCTGCCAGGTAATGTTTGATTCGATGGTATTAGTTGTAACTGTCCGCCACCAATTATAGGCAACACCCTTCATCTGCCAAGCAGCTAATTGACGCATCTGAGCATCAGTGATAACAAGACCGGTAAAAATCCTCTCGAGATTATCCAACCACTGCTCAGCTTCTACGACACCTTCTAAACCCGTGAATTTGGTACCTCCTAGCTGATCATACTCTTTGCAAAGCTTAGTAAACTTGGTTGGTTGGGCTGGCTGAATAACTGCTGCGGGATCAGCTGGGCCATCTCCCCGACCCCTACCTCTGGCATTCCTTCTAGTACTCATCTGGAAAGGTTCAAACGAATCTTTAGAACCAGGGGTAAAGATTATAGTCAAAAGAAAACAAAAGAAATCTACATCGAGGGTTTGAGGGTCGAACGAATATAATTCTATGATCAATTTTCTCACTCTAGAGTATTAGTACCCTATCTCTAATGAGATTTACTCTATATGCTAAGTTGGCCTAAAACCTGGCTCTGATACCACTTGTAACGACCTACCATTATTGTCGATTTGAATCGTTTGAAATGGTAGGTCGTTACAATTGCATAAAATAGATTATGCCCAACATTTCCATATTCCAATCGCACATATGCATAATATGATTTTCGTCTAGGTTCGAGATAACCTAGATCCAAAAATAAAAAAAAGGGAAAGGAGGATAAAAGGAACAACTATTATAACATGAATCTTGAATTAAATTAATAACTGGGGAATCATGAACGATAATAATACTATTATACAACAAATTTATTATAATTCCACTCACCTTGACTGGATTGGGGAAAATAAATGATTTGTTGATGTAGAACGCTGATTTAATCTTCTTATTTGATTGTTGGTGAAGAGCTTGAATCGTTGATGAAGAATTTTGCTTCTTGATTTGATTAAACTCCGAAGTTGGCGAAGAACTTGCAAATTAGTTTAGGGTTTTGAGGCGGCGGCTATGTTTGGTTGAAGTTTGGCGGCATGGAGGTGTCAGAAGAAATTATTTATGAATTAGGTTAGGTCTAGGCACTATTTTATAGGTGTAGAGAGTGTTTTAGAGCCATTAGATCGCCCTAGAAGCCATCTGGTCCGTCCAGCACATCAAAAATTGTCACTGCCCAGATCTGGAAAAATCAGGGGGAAGGTCAACACTAAGGTTGACCCCCAGGTCGACTTCCCTGGGTAGGTCGACCCCCAGGTCAACCTCCCTGGGTAGGTCGACCCCCAGGTCGAACTGCCTGGGAATTTTCCTATGTAAATTCTGAATTTTTGTTGAATCTTCCGCAGGCCATAACTCTTTCATACGGAGTCCGATTTTCGAAAACTTGGACTCTATTCCAAGCAGAATTTTGAGACGAACGCAATGGTGATGTCCGTTTTACTTAATTCCTAATATTTAAATTAAGTATCCTTATTTTATTATCTTCTCTATTACGTACACTGTCATTGAATTAATCTTTCCTTCTCTTTCATGTATTAATTAATTTTCATTGTACATCAACATTATTAACCTATCTATGCGTATATATACATTTTTACATATTTTTAATTATATTAAAAATGTGGGGTGTCACATTTAACCTCCTGCTTCCAGCCCCTGAAACTTCAAGCGAAACCTAACCTGTAAATATGCTAGGTTTGACCCAAGCTCATTTGAAGTAAAGCAAAATTTACCCGGATCAGTCTGGAATACTTTTCAGCGATAAATTAACAATAAACAACTTGTTTAACTTAGAAAACCCTTTTGAAAGAAAGGATAATAGTAAGACTAGCCCACACATAAACATGGACGGTTTTTATCGTACTATAACCCAAAACATTTTTGATATATCAAAATCCAGTGATATTATAATAGTGTCTAACAAATCACAAATAGATAACCATCTAGTAGAACCCTTGCATCTCAGGCTCTACATATTCATTATATAATCAAAAACTGCAGGGAGATTATTGAAGATTGGATTCCAACTATGATAAGGTATGGGACCACCTTCCGATCAGTATACTCTTGAGGGGATACACTGGGGTTCAACAAGAACATCTTGCAACCCGGCCACACACCACCGACCAATCATTCAGCTTGAGTGTACCGAATACATTGTCACCCATGGTTGTCGGTCGTCCACTATAATCCGTAAGATACAGAAACGAAAGAAAAACAAAATGAATTTCCAATAGATCGGTGACAAATATACCCCGCATGGGAATAACCCACCTAGCTATGTTGCCTTCCTGATTTCTGTCATTTCCCAGTTGATGAGGCTTGAGATCACATTAATCTTTTCAGAACATCACATCATCATTTACTTTGAATGCCACATCGTCAGATCCATCAAATCACTAATTGACATCAACAAATATACTCTAGGTGTAAAGCAAGAGAATTTCTCCGCCATCAAGCTTGGTATATTTGTTAAAATCATATACGTGACCCCCATAAAATACTCTGTCATACATTCGTCCATAAGAGTCATCGAGGAACTGGATGAAGCGAAGGCACCCTCCTACCACATCCTATATAGGAATCACCCCAAGGATCAGTAGCGAGAAGTCCTTGCAATCCGTAAGTTCCAATCACGACAGAACCATAGTGAAACACCCCACCTCCGTTAAGGTCACTCACAAAGGGGATGCCTTAACTTTGGTGGAGCATTATTGGTAAAGACACAGATAATTTACAAGATATATATATATAAGCAGCAGAAAATAAAACTAATTTTATTTCAAACGTGGTTCATAACAAAACATTACAGCAAACTGTTTCAAACCAACTTCCAAACCATTACATCATAAGTTCTGTCTTGATTATTTTCTAAAGAAGCATAAAACAAAATAAAACTGCATAAATCCCCAAGTAGTAGTGTATCCAAAGCCATAGCCAAAAGAAAGAGATTCCAAGCTATACATCACAGAGTCTTCAAGCTTGGAAAGATGAACGGTCCAAATTAATCTGAGTTATTCCCTCCTTGGGTACCTTGGGGGGGTGAACGGAAGAAAAGAGAGCGAAAGAAAAATGGGTCAGACATAAGTCTGATTAAGTCCGGCGACTTTTCAGTGTGTGAATAAGGAAAAGGTCATGATAGGAATAAACAGAAAATAGGACAGTACCGGAACAGCAAACTAACATAAAGCTATATAAGGCAGGATAAACCGAATATACATCGCATCCATGTCTAATTCCCTGCACCTACTTATACTTGTCCAACTAGCACCACGTGTTCATGGTGAAATGATTCCCTTATATCGATCGGCTCCCACTTGCATGCATTTATCACGTGTGTCCTTCGGCCCCCGCTTGATTGTAGATACCTGTGCTGGTCCCACCACGGGGTGTACCAAATCCTATGGTGGCAACCCGACATGATTCAAGATGCACAGTGTATGACTACTGATGCCCAGTGCCTGCTTTTTCCACTCCGGAGTACGTGCATGCCCGTACTCCGTCGGAACCTACACTGACGCACCACCCGCTGACATTTTGACCGCTTACAATTCAGCCCAGTAATCGTGCCCCACCCGGCCTAGTTCAGGGTACCATGATACATCTATGTGGGTTACTGCTGAAATGGGTCCTCGTTACTAGGGTTTTCTAGCCAACATGTTAAATTGGTTAAGTGTCCAAATTTACCTAACCTCACCCATCAGTTTATTTAACATGTTGAATTGGTTAAGTGTTTCCTTAATTGACTTAACCCTACCGATCTTGACCTAGCTTTATTAAAGCACCAACCACTCACATTAGACAAGTATTATTGTGGTCACTGGATGTGCCGGTCGGTTCCGGGCAGTTTTACACCACAACTCAGTCTAACCTCGGGTCCTTTTTGGGCTCAATGCACTAACCACTCACATTAAACAGGTATTGTTGTGGTCACTGGATGTGCCGGTCGGTTCCGGGCAGTTTTACACCACAACTCAGTCTAACCTCGGGTTAGGCATATTCGTCTTTTCTAAATTTACATATTTATCCTTTTTTGCTTATATGTAAATTTGTCAACAATTTATTGTCATGGCCCACTTTCCTCTTAAATCAAATTCATAATTTTTGGTATGTAAATTATACCAATTTCATGCCACTTATTCTGATTATGCCTAACATGCCAATTACATGTAATTTTCAAGTTTTTCCCAATGTTACCCCCGTTGTACGTTCGCGTTAATCACATAAAGTCATTGTGTCCGCAAATTAGCCCAATTTATAAACAAGAGGTAAAAGAATAGAACATTTAATAAAACATATGTCATGTAAATTTAAATTAACATGTCTCATGAAACTTGCAATTAAATTGGATAGAACTAGCATAAGCCTAAGCATGTGAACATGTAGATCTAGGCATAGGTGAACACAACTTGGTTTATAAACTAGCATAATTTAGGAGAATCATGACATGTACATTACCAAAGCATGTATAAGTTTAACTTTAACATGTAGATGTGAACTAGATCTAATAATAATGATCATATGAACTTGCATGGATCCACTTTATAAACATGCATATAAATATAGATATAATTTTTGGATCTAACACAGAACATGTAACTTGCGTATGAACACACACACACACACACAGAGACACAAACACATACACACACACACACACACACACACACACACACATATATATATATATATAGATCTTGACTTGGATCTAACATAAAACATGTATCTTGCATATGAACATATATATAGATCTTGACTAACATAAAACATGTAACTTGCAAATGACACATCATTAAAGGATTGTCAAACTTATATGTGGTATGATGGTTTCGTTCCCCAAATCATAATAAGTTCATCACCAATTTCCACATGATACGATAAATTCAAATAAACCACAATCATTCCAAGACATACATGACCAAATTATCGCAAGAATTATACATGAATATGCATCATCAATCACATACAACTTGGTTCAAATTCTATTTTTCAATTCATTACAAATTACGTTTTTAATTTATTCACATCTGAAAAGTAACTTTACTTACAATCAAAAAGGAATTCTTGAGTTCTGGGATCTGTATTCTGAAACTGAATTGCTCGCCTTTGATGTAGATCATCGAATTAGATTAGATTAGATTCGATTTAATTTGATTTTTATGTAGCTTCTATCTTGCCTTTGAGTTGAAGGAGATGACGGCTATTCTAGGTTCACTACTGACGGCATAACGGCTCTAGGAATATTTTTGTGTGGCTTAGGGTTTAGATTTAGGTTGCTTATATAGAAGTTCGATTAATTTAGAACCGTCAGATCAACCTAGAAGCGATCAAGACCATCTAAACAAGATTGAACAGCCAAATCAGCCCTAATGACTCAGTAGGGAGTCAGAACACATCAGTTTTCAGATCTGCCCGAGGGGGTAGGTCGACACTAAGGTCGACCTGTATAGGGGAGGTCGACACTAGGGTCGACCCCCTGGTCGATCTAATCCCTGGGCGGGAAATTTCCCGCCCAGCCCGCTTCTTCTTCTGATTTTGAATTTTGAATTTCGAAACTGTTTATTAAAACTACTGAAACTTCTGAAGACCATAACTCCTTCATACGGAGTCCAATTCACGCAAACTCGGACTCTATCTCAAGCAGAATTCTGAGACGAACGCAACAGCGTAACCCGTTTCCCTTAATTCTCACATTTAAAATTAAATATTCTTTAATTCGTAACTTTAATGTTAACAGAAAATACGGGGTGTTACATTCTCCCCTCCTTTAAGGATTTCGTCCCCGAAATCTTCAAGTCGAGAAGAACGTATATGTAATGACCCGCATTGGCAGAGGTATTATAACTAATTTATTTAATTATATAAATAGTGATATAGTGAAATAAATGTAAATAATGATGAATATTCAATTAAAATAATAAATTAAATAATATATTTAATTCTAAAATAATCAGAATTGGATGAAATGGCGATATGGTGTGAACTGGATCATCTGTGATATTTAATTCAGCTTGGAATTGAATTTGAATAACGAATATATTATATAAACGACAGTTTGAACGTATAATTATATTATAATTAAAATCGAGCTTGAAATGGCGTTGCAGTTCGCGATTTGGCGATTTGAACTTCAACTGAACGTACATGATTCGTTTTAAGCCAGATTTCTGTGAAACAAGAAACGTATGGAGCTGGTGGAGTATATCTTTCTAATGGAAGAGAAAAATCGGGATTTCATCGTGTACATTTTGATTCATGTCCAAATCAAATTTCAGAAAAGTCGCTGTGGAATTCCTTTATAATTTATAAAGGAATTATTTATATTTTAAAAAGGAATTTCAATATAAATAGAATATCGGGTTGACCCAGATTTGAAATATCAAGTTGGAAATTCATATAGGAATATTCTAGAGCTGTATGGTATTCCACTGTGAATATATACGATAATATTTATTTATAAATATTTAATTTAATTATATTTAAATATATTTATATATTTAAATGGGTCATTCAGAGCTTTAAAAATAGTCGGTTTTGCAAACGAAGTCGGAATTCGACGAAACTAATTTTGTTGGATCCGCAATGTCAAATAGTTGTTAGATTTCCAGTTTCGTGATTTTTAGAGTCACTGTGTGGTCGTACGGATTTTCAGACTGTAAAATAGTCAGTAATTCGACGGTTAAAAATATGCTATGTGAGCATACGGAGTCGGAATTCGATGAAACCAGTTTCGTTGGGACCGTAATGTCGAACTCTAGCTACAGGTCTAGTTTGGTGATTTTTGGTGTCATATATGATCATGAGGATTTTTAGAAGACATATACAAACAACGGTTGATTAAAAACAATTATTTTAATCAAATGAAATCCCTATAAATACCAAACTAAATTTCCTAAAACCTAATTCTTCCCTAGCTTTGGTCAACAGGAAAATGCGCCTCCACCAAATGCTCCATACGTGAGTTTCAATCTTTCACAAAAATCAAAGAAATTCAAAATAAATACTACAAATTCCTAAACTCAAGTATTAGTGATCCTTGGACTTTTATCTTCGTATCCGTACCCATCAGGAAGGGTTTGACGCTCGTCAGCGGAACTAGGGGTGTAGTTGGTCGTGACATAGGGGTTGTTGGACCAAGCTGGAGGTGGTGCGAGTCGTAGGAGGGTGAGGCGCTCGTGTTGATGAAAATTGGGGGTGCTCCGGTCCTGGGAAGTGAAACACGATGTTAGGATTGGAGTCGGGTCGCAACACAGGAGGGGACGTCGAGTTTGGAGTATTGGGGTCAGGCGGGTAGAGGAGGAGTCGGGGAATTCACTGGTGGAGGTGGCGCCGGAAACGGGTGGCTGAGATGGGGGATAAGAGCGGTCAAAGGATGGTCAAAATTGGTTTTGTGTTATACTGAAGATCGAATGTTGTTAGGGAAGATGGAGTTAAAAGGGTGCGGACAGGTTTAAGTTGTAACGGTGCGATAGTGGACTTCAAAGGAGAATGGGCTGGGCCGAGGTAAAGAAGTTAAGGTCCAATAATTTAAAATAGGTATTAGTTTAATTTTAAATCTTAATAATGTACCAACTTGTATTTATGATATCTTGATCATACGATATCAGATTGACGAACCGTAAGTTGCGTTGGGACCGTATGGACGAGATCTTCACAATGAAGCTGACTGGAAGTGGATTGGGGCTCGTATGAATTTATGGCAAAATAAATTATTTGATTCAAATCAAACAACAGTTTATCGTTCTTTAACGATGAACTGCAAATGTGAGTAAATCTCACTAATTCTGAACAGTTTAAAATTTCATGTTGTATTTTTAGAACTGTTAAATATTGGTTGATTGACTGTGTGTTGACTGTTTGATTGAACTGCTAGTCAGTTAGTTAAATTTCTATATTGATTCTGTTTAACAGAATATATCATATGGAACTGAAAGTGATGTTATCTATATTGTTTAACATTTGTGATGCAGGGACACAGGTTGGAGGAATCGAACTGGATTCCTCAACATTTATTTTACTATGATTCATATATTGTGATATATGATGTGATATATAATCTGTTGTTGATTATATATGTTTGAACGATATTAGTCATCGTGATTTGATGTGTTAAATACCATAACATACCAAAATGGTGAAAAGGGAATTTTTAAAATGAATATTGAAAATAGATTATTTATAAAATCAAAGGATTTTATAAAAGAGATAATATTTATAACAATCAAAGGAGATTTTATAAAAGGAATTATTTATAAATGGAATATTTATAAACAGAAATTTATTTATAAATGGATTATTAATAAATAGAAAATACTTAGAAATGAAACCCTAAAGGAATTATTTGTAAACCATTTACAAATCAATCAAAAAGAGAAATGTTTGTAAACCATTTACAAATGGAATCGAAAGAGGAATATTTGTAAAACCTTTACAAATGAAATCGAAAAGGAGGTATTTGTAAAACCATTTACAAATAGAATTTAAAAAGGAAATGATATAAAAAGGAAAATGTTACTTAAAAGGGAATCATTTGTAAAGTGAAGAACCGTTATTAAAAGTAAATCTTTATAAATGAATAGTTTATTCGAAGGGAGTTAATCGAATATAGTATTCGAAAGTAAGCAAATTGAATAAGTTATGCGAATTAGTTATTCGAATAGAATTAAATAAATAAGAGTTATTCGAATTAGTTATTCGAATAGAGTTAAACACAATATAGTTTATTTGAATAGAGTTAAAGGAGTTATCGATTATTAGTTAATCGAAGGAGTTATCGAATTTAGATATTCGATGGAGTTAATCGATTAGAGTTAAAGCAAATGAGTTAATCGAATATAGTTTATTCGAATAGAAAGTAAAAGGAGTTAATCGAATATAGTTTATTCGAATAGAATCAATTGAGTTAATCGAATATTAGTGACTCGAATAAAGTAAAAGGAGTTAATCGAATATAGTTTATTCGAATAGAGTTAAAGGAGTTATCGAATATAGTTTATTCGAAAGGAGTTAAGTTAAACGAGTTAATCCAATAGCGTTAGTCCAATAGAGTTAATCCATTAGCGTTAGTCCAATAGAGTTAATCCAATAGTGTTAGTCCAATAAAGTTAATCCAATAGCGTTAGTCCAATAGAGTTAATTGATGAGGGTTAATCGAATAGAGTAAATTGAATAGAGTTATCGAATATACCTTATTCGAAGGAAAGAATTATCGAATAAGAGATGATTCGAAGGTGTAACAACCCGAAAATCTGGGCCAGTTTAAAATTTTTATTTTGGCGATTTTAGCGAATTTTGATTATTTAAAATGAATTATTTTAAATAATATCGACGAGAAATTGTTTTTGAATATAATTCGAACGTATATATTATATACGTCGTCGATAGAATATATAATAATTATATATAATTATAAATAGAATTGAAAATGGCGCGGTAGTTCGATAATTCGATTTCAAACTTCAATTGAATGTACCGGGTGCAAAACAATCCGGATTTTAGTGAAACCAAAAACATTAGGATCTAATTGATGATATCTTTCCAACGAATCCGGAAAATCAAGATTTCATATCAGGAATCAAAAGATATGTCCAGTTGAAAATTCTGAATAGTCGCTATGGAATTCAGGCCCTTAAAAATGGACATTTTGCAAACGACCTCGGATTTCGACGAAACCAGTTTTGTTGGGTCCGTGATGTTAAGTTATTGCTAGGTTTCAAATTTCATAATTTTTCGAGTCAATATGTGAGCGTGGCAAAGGAAAACGCGTTTGACCAGTTTCAGTTGATTTTAATCGACTGGAGATTGGCCATTTTTCCAACGGTCTCAGAATTCGACGAAACTAGTTTTGTTAGGACCGTATCGTCAATACGAAACTAGAAAATATTTTTTATGGAATTTATAGAGTTAGTATGTGGCCCCGGTAATTTGAAATGTACGTTTAAAATTCAATATAGTGATTTAAATGTAAATTAAAAGGAAACTGATCGAAACGGTCGATTCAGCTTGCGGTACATATCCCATTGTGTTCAGAATGGGGGTTAAACGCTATGGACGACAGGCGGTGGGTTCGATTTCGAGTTTGTATGTAAAAGTCAACATAAATTGAAAATAAAATAATAAAAAAAAAAAAACTTTCTTCCCCTTATCTCCTTTGCCCCCCCCCCCCCGTCCATTTTTAAATCGACAGAAATAAAAGAAAAAAAAAACCATGGCGTCCCAGATCGACACCCCGCCGCCGCCCGTCGCCCCGCCTGGCCCCACGCTCACCCCGCCGCCGCCCAGGTGGGCCACCGCACCCCTACCCTGGCCCCTCCGCCTCTCTCTCCTTCGATTTCCGCAAGCCCCCCTTCGAACTCCACAGACGCGCCGCCCCAGTTCCACACCCCGACCGGCGCGACGCCCACCACCACCGCAACCACATGCCGCCGACGAAGACGACGCCCCCCCCCACCATGAGCGACTGCGGCATCTCCCCCCCCCCTCCCTGTAAGTTCCCTGATCTTGTTTTTTTTTTATTTTCTTTAAAACTGTTTTTTTTATTTTCTTTAAAACTGATTTTATAAAAAGATAGAAAACTGATTTTATAAAAAGATAGAAAACTGATTTTATAAAAAGATAGAAAACTGATTTTTAAAAAGATTAAAAAGAGTTGATTTTTAAAAGATTAAAACTGAATTTTTAAATAAGATTTTAAAACTGATTTTTAGTAAGATTTTAAAACTGATTTTAAAATAAAAGATATAAAACTGATTTTTAGAAAAAAGGTTTGAACTTTAAAAATGAATTTACTTTGAAATAAAAATTCGATTTTTATATATTACTTTGAAATAAAAATTCGATTTTTATATATTGAACTTTGAAGTAAAAATTCGATTTTTACATATTGAACTTTGAACTAAAAATTCGATTTTTATATATTGAACTTTGAAGTAAAAATTCGATTTTTATATATTGAACTTTGAACTAAAAATTCGATTTTTATATATTGAACTTTGAACTAAAAATTAGATTTTTATATATTGAACTTTGAACTAAAAATTCGATTTTTATATATTGAACTTTGAACTAAAAATTCGATTTTTATATATTGAACTTTGAAGTAAAAATTCGATTTTTATATATTGAACTTTGAAGTAAAAATTCGATTTTTATATATTGAACTTTGAACTAAAAATTCGATTTTTATATATTGAACTTTGAACTAAAAATTCGATTTTTATATATTGAACTTTGAACTAAAAATTCGATTTTTATATATTGAATAGCGAAGTAAAAATTCGATTTTTACATAGGTAATGAAAGCGGGCGACAAAGGTAACAAAAAGGCGAAACGACGAAGACTCCTGCATTAGAAGTGCCGTGGAGCTAGGATAGCTATATGTGAGAATTTCTCACCTTTCAATTTCTTTTCTAATTATATATATATACTAGGATGCAGACGGTGCTTAGTAGCACCCGACACAATCGTCCACAGACCATGGACTTGTTTGTTTGGTTGCATAGATTAGTTGAATTATTTGTTTGAATTGAATTGTTTGGTGAGATGAAATTGATTTGATTGATGTGTGAATGGCGTGGGCCTTCACTAGACCGGGGATAAGGCTAGGCCTTGTCCCGTTTCTAGTATCGTGCCGTTATGCCGCTGAAATTTTCTAAAATAAGTTAGAAAAATAAAGATATCATTTTATTGAATAAATGAATTGAATAGAAATTCATAGGTTGAAATAAAATGTTTTATCGTTAAAAATATAATTTTTAACGTGAATGTGAATAAATGAATAGTTATAAACAAATCGGCCGATTTGTTTGTATATACACTGATTTGACTGATATTGATTGGGTCGATAAATTTTACACATCGCCCAACTGCACAAATAAAATATGTGTTTGATTGTTTGAAACCCCACACGGGTGTTAGGATGAAATTTGAAGTTCACTCATCCTGATTGATTAAATATGTCGATCGATTGATTGACAGGCTGTTATAAGCGTTAGATATCTATATTTGATGCTTATACAGTGTATTGCACTTTGGTTGATGGTTGATTATTTTTCAATGCTATGATATACATGTGTTGTATGAAAATCCATATAATTAACTTTATATGGTAATTGATTGGGCCTCATTCCAATTTGAAAAATAAATAATATTATAAAATAAAAGTTCATGTGTTGACAGTACTCATTCATTGAGATTGGTCATGTGTTGAACGAAATATTTTGATAATAACAACTATTTTGAAAATAGAAATTTATGAAGCCGTGTTGATTAGATTGACGCCATTTTGACGTGAACGATATTTATATCGATTTTATTGAATTCAAAATGAATTGAAAACGATTTCGAAATGAATTGAATTGAAAACGATTTCGAAATGAATTGAATTGAAAACGATTTCGAAATGAATTGAATTGAAAACGATTTCGAAATGAATTGAATTGAAAACGATTTCGAAATGAATTGAATTGAGAACGAATTCGAAATGAATTGAATTGAAAACGATTTCGAAATGAATTGAATTGAAAACGAATTCGAAATGAAATGAATTGAAAACGATTTCGAAATAAAATGATTTGAAAACGATTTCGAAATGAATTGAATTGAAAACGAATTCAAATGGAATTGAAAGCGAATTGAAATGAATTCAAATTGAATTGAAATTCGAATTGAATAGAAATGAATTTTAAAACGAATTTGTAAAGAAGAATTCAATTTTGCTTTGAATTGAAATAGAAGTTGAAATAGAATTTGAAACGAATTTAAAACTATTTATATAATTCGTTTTAAATAGAAATCGACGAAGTATATATTATATATATTATATATATAATATAATGGCCTGAATAGAACGCGCCGCGCCGCGGCAGTTCGTGAATTTCGACCATTTATTTCAATCGGACATTGCGGGAGATCCGACCGTCGGATTCTCCTAAAACCGGAACCGTTGGGTTCGTATCGAAAAGAGCTTTCTAATGAAGGTTAGAAATTTGAAATCTAACGGTTGGATTTGGAGATACGTCCAAATCAAATTCGAAAAAGGTCGCTGTAAGTGCAGTTCGATGGCCGTTAATGGAAATCGACTGTACGGGCCTTGATAAAATTATTAAAAATAGTAATAATGTATGAAAAATCATAAGAAATGATTTAGAAAGAATTGGGATGAAAAACTCCATATTTGAAAAGATAAAAATAGATTTTTATCGAAATGAACTAGTTTTGAACTAGAATTATAATTCTATTTATTTTTAAATAAATAAATTGAATTCGAAAAGGGTTTTAAAAATAACCAGAATATCCAATGATTGCATTGGAGTGGATTTGAATCGAAATTGTCTTCGGAATATTTCGATGTTGGAATTTGTGATTATACGGATGTTGTTACGGAAATTTGAAAGATATGTATTTATATCGTTATTTCCAATACGACATTTGTTAATCGTAGAATTTGATATTGAATATAAGCCGATATATTTTCTATTCAGAGCCTTATATTGAATATCAAATGTGATTTGGGTTTGTCGTGAATGGTGTCTTCACTAACACTGTTCTTGAACCCAGTTGAGAAAAGATTAAATCTTTTTATTTAGATTTAATGAAGTGTACCAATTAAATGATATTTAATTGGAATTGAATTGGTATTGATTTTTGGGTTTATCGTGAACAGTGTTTTAAATAACGCTTGTTCTTTAACCCGATAATTAATGAATGTGATTTGGGTTTGTCGTGAATGGTGTCTTCACTAACACTGTTCTTGAACCCAGTTGAGAAAAGATTAAATCTTTTTATTTAGATTTAATGAAGTGTACCAATTAAATAATATTTAATTGGAATTGAATGGATATTGATTTTTGGGTTTATCGTGAACAGTGTTTTAAATAACACTTGTTCTTTAACCCGATAATTAATGGGATGTGACTTTGGGTTTATTGTGAACCGTGTTTTAAATGACACTGATTCTTTAACCCAGTCACAGATTAAAACTAAGTGGAGTTTTAATGAATCTTTAATTAGATTGAAAAGATCGAGAATGGAGTATCACCAGTTTTGCTCCAGGCGATAGTTAAATCTTTAATTAGATTTGAACGTGAAATTTAGAAACTAACTGTCGGTTAGCTAAGTAGAATGGTTTTCTGGATATTGATCTGATGTTGGTTTCGGCCTTCGGGGTTAATATTTGGGGAATTATTCTCTTGATTAATTTACGGTTAGTGACTAATGAATTGGAATGAGGCGTATGTTGTGTTTGTGTAACACTTATTTAAAATATACGCGAGTTATTCGGAAAGACCGGGGTTATCCCATTCTGAATAACTGATGCGACGATAAGTCGAAGATGAAGACGATGGTCGAAGACCGGAGGTCTTCACGTCGTTTGGGGGATAACTGATGATCTTGATTGGGCTGTACACCCAAGAAGATGGAAACAGTTAGTGATCGTCCAGACGTACTTGGAGATCGATGGATATGCGGGGTACTAGGTGCCTCCGGTTTCGTTCAGACCCAGAACGGACTTGTAAATGGACTGTGTGTCTGACATCGGATTTCATTCTGTGTGACTGATATCGGTTGCATAGGATGGTTTGCCTGTGTGGCATGCTAAGATGCAAATGATCAAGGCTTCTGTTGAAAAGCAAAGTCTTGTGGTGATGATCAAAGCACGGCCTTTGTGGCGTAGCTTTGTGTAACGTTTACCTCGCGTGTTTCACACCCGGTATGAACCAAAAACGGGAGAGGACATCAGGGAGGACTTGCGTTTCTTTCTAGCTAGAAGTGGCGTCAGTGGTTTTACACGCCCTGACGAGTTTGACTTATGTGGTTGTTGCTGTTGCGAGGCGCCTCGGTTATATCGGTTTCGGCCGATGCATTCTGGTCGGCTGACGGACCAGACTTACACCCCATAGGGTGGGGAGACGTAGTGTTCAGGCATAATAATCCACATCGGTGGACCGGCCCTGACGATCTAAAGGGTTGATGCGTTCTGATCCTGAGGGGCGGGCTAGAGCGTCTCGAATCGGTTGAGGACTATCTTTTGCCTCGGTTCATAGACGGAAATCCAATTTCCAAATACGTGACATTTGCGGTTTTAATTGTAAAACTAGTATGGCGACATGATATATGGTACCCATGCCGCCTATGATTGATACTTATGATTTGAAGTTGTTTTATACACTATGCACTTATTATAGTATCAAATGATTTGTTTTAAACGTATCAAGCATTCTTTGGCTGTTATAAGGGAAAACCCTATCCTCGACTGCGTTGCATTGTGTGATGGGACCTGGGTCTTATAACAGCTTCATTTTTCTTTATTTAGCATTGCGCTGTTTGTTTTATGCACTGGTATTCTTGGGAGGAAACCCGTTCCGTGTTATACGGCGTGGTCCCTTGATTTACCTTTGAAAATAAAGATTAATAACTGTTTTGTTCTCACACCAGTCACATGACTGACCTGGAGTTTATTGTTTTAACCTAAACTCTGGGTGCCCTTATTTTGACACGGGCAGCTAGTAGTTTTGGTTTTGCAGATTTATATTCACAGGATCCTGGTTTACAGCTGGAACGATATCCGGAAAGCTTTGTATCCGTATATCTTTTTCTAGTTGTGTATTGTATTATTTTCCGCTGCTATGTATTTAAATGTAATTTAAATCTCTGATATTTCTGTGTAATATTCATTTATACTCTGTATATTCTTGTAATCTGATGCATTGTTGTAATATACAATGAAATGTTCTTCTGTATGCGTTCTGTTGTGGTTTGTTCTCGAATTATCCGACGCTTTCCTTTACGGGGAAGCTGCGGGTTACCACAGTTGGTATCAGAGCTTTGGTTTACAAAGCTCAGAGAACAAGACACATTAGAAACATACGAAAGAATTCATCAGATATTGGATTAGCAATATCCAATGAGAATGACTCGTTAGAGATGGGATCAGTAGTATCCTAGAACGAGTGTGAAGAGTATATTTTTAAGGTGAAAACAAATTTTTGTTTTGAAAATTTAAATCAATTATTCGTAGTTGATTATTTATTTATATTGATTTGGACAGTCCAGTATATAAAGAATTTGCATATACGCCTTGCAAACGTATATTCGAAGTTTTAATATACCGGGTAGATATAGAACCGCACTCTAGTAGCCCGACAATGTTCTGATGGTGGTTCGAAACATCATCAGCATTTATTTTCGAGTGACGAAGGTGTGATTTCTATATATTTCCATTAGACTGGTGTGAGAACCAAAATTAGATAGGGCCTATTGTTGTGATTTGGTATCAAAAACATGATTTTTGTATATATATCAAAACTATGAATTTGAAACTCTAATTCACTAATTGATTGATGTTTGTGTTGTTTGTTTAGTTGTTTGATAATTTTGAACCAATATGCCTAATTTGATCGAATATTGGATTGTATTGAAAATTGGTCGCATCTGCTTGCATATACATATATATCTTTGAACAGGTCATAGCAAGGAGGCTAGAGCAGAGAATAAAATTTGTTTGCCCGACAAATAGGTACATGTTTACTACATAATTTCCTGTTTTGTTTGGGTGATGATGATTTTGTGAGCCTATTGGCTAGCCGCTTGGCTTTTTCTTTTTCTTTTTGAGATCTGAAGGACCGGGGAAGCTATTTGAAATTCCCCGATGCTCCCATTGCAGGGGAGGTTATGGCGAAATTTTTCAAAAATTTAGGGTGTTAGCCAAATTTTTGAAATTTTAGAAATTCTCAGAAACTGAAAAGTTGGAGAATGGAAGCCAGGTCGAGCGTAGTGTTGAATAATCAAACCACTTTCGACTTTGTTCCTTTTCGGGGACGAAAAGTTTTAAGTGGGGGAGATTGTAACAACCCGAAAATCTGGGCCAGTTTAAAATTTTTATTTTGGCGATTTTAGCGAATTTTGATTATTTAAAATGAATTATTTTAAATAATATCGACGAGAAATTGTTTTTGAATATAATTCGAACGTATATATTATATACGTCGTCGATAGAATATATAATAATTATATATAAATAGAATTGAAAATGGCGCGGTAGTTCGATAATTCGATTTCAAACTTCAATTGAATGTACCGGGTGCAAAACAATCCGGATTTTAGTGAAACCAAAAACATTAGGATCTAATTGATGATATCTTTCCAACGAATCCGGAAAATCAAGATTTCATATCAGGAATCAAAAGATATGTCCAGTTGAAAATTCTGAATAGTCGCTATGGAATTCAGGCCCTTAAAAATGGACATTTTGCAAACGACCTCGGATTTCGACGAAACCAGTTTTGTTGGGTCCGTGATGTTAAGTTATTGCTAGGTTTCAAATTTCATAATTTTTCGAGTCAATATGTGAGCGTGGCAAAGGAAAACGCGTTTGACCAGTTTCAGTTGATTTTAATCGACTGGAGATTGGCCATTTTTCCAACGGTCTCAGAATTCGACGAAACTAGTTTTGTTAGGACCGTATCGTCAATACGAAACTAGAAAATATTTTTTATGGAATTTATAGAGTTAGTATGTGGCCCCGGTAATTTGAAATGTACGTTTAAAATTCAATATAGTGATTTAAATGTAAATTAAAAGGAAACTGATCGAAACGGTCGATTCAGCTTGCGGTACATATCCCATTGTGTTCAGAATGGGGGTTAAACGCTATGGACGACAGGCGGTGGGTTCGATTTTGAGTTTGTATGTAAAAGTCAACATAAATTGAAAATAAAATAATAAAATAAAAAAAAAACTTTCTTCCCCTTATCTCCTTTGCCCCCCCCCCCCCCCCGTCCATTTTTAAATCGACAGAAATAAAAGAAAAGAAAAAAGCCATGGCGTCCCAGATCGACACCCCGCCGCCGCCCGTCGCCCCGCCTGGCCCCACGCTCACCCCGCCGCCGCCCAGGTGGGCCACCGCACCCCTACCCTGGCCCCTCCGCCTCTCTCTCCTTCGATTTCCGCAAGCCCCCCTTCGAACTCCACAGACGCGCCGCCCCAGTTCCACACCCCGACCGGCGCGACGCCCACCACCACCGCAACCACCTGCCGCCGACGAAGACGACGCCCCCCCCATCATGAGCGACTGCGGCATCTCCCCCCCTCCCTGTAAGTTCCCTGATCTTGTTTTTTTTTTTTTTTTTTTTTCTTTAAAACTGTTTTTTTTATTTTCTTTAAAACTGATTTTATAAAAAGATAGAAAACTGATTTTATAAAAAGATAGAAAACTGATTTTATAAAAAGATAGAAAACTGATTTTTAAAAAGATTAAAAAGAGTTGATTTTTAAAAGATTAAAACTGAATTTTTAAATAAGATTTTAAAACTGATTTTTAGTAAGATTTTAAAACTGATTTTAAAATGAAAGATATAAAACTGATTTTTAGAAAAAAGGTTTGAACTTTAAAAATGAATTTACTTTGAAATAAAAATTCGATTTTTATATATTACTTTGAAATAAAAATTCGATTTTTATATATTGAACTTTGAAGTAAAAATTCGATTTTTACATATTGAACTTTGAACTAAAAATTCGATTTTTATATATTGAACTTTGAAGTAAAAATTCGATTTTTATATATTGAACTTTGAACTAAAAATTCGATTTTTATATATTGAACTTTGAACTAAAAATTCGATTTTTATATATTGAACTTTGAACTAAAAATTCGATTTTTATATATTGAACTTTGAACTAAAAATTCGATTTTTATATATTGAACTTTGAAGTAAAAATTCGATTTTTATATATTGAACTTTGAAGTAAAAATTCGATTTTTATATATTGAACTTTGAAGTAAAAATTCGATTTTTATATATTGAACTTTGAACTAAAAATTCGATTTTTATATATTGAACTTTGAACTAAAAATTCGATTTTTATATATTGAACTTTGAACTAAAAATTCGATTTTTATATATTGAATAGCGAAGTAAAAATTTGATTTTTACATAGGTAATGAAAGCGGGCGACAAAGGTAACAAAAAGGCGAAACGACGAAGACTCCTGCATTAGAAGTGCCGTGGAGCTAGGATAGCTATATGTGAGAATTTCTCACCTTTCAATTTCTTTTCTAATTATATATATATACTAGGATGCAGACGGTGCTTAGTAGCACCCGACACAATCGTCCACAGACCATGGACTTGTTTGTTTGGTTGCATAGATTAGTTGAATTATTTGTTTGAATTGAATTGTTTGGTGAGATGAAATTGATTTGATTGATGTGTGAATGGCGTGGGCCTTCACTAGACCGGGGATAAGGCTAGGCCTTGTCCCGTTTCTAGTATCGTGCCGTTATGCCGCTGAAATTTTCTAAAATAAGTTAGAAAAATAAAGATATCATTTTATTGAATAAATGAATTGAATAGAAATTCATAGGTTGAAATAAAATGTTTTATCGTTAAAAATATAATTTTTAACGTGAATGTGAATAAATGAATAGTTATAAACAAATCGGCCGATTTGTTTGTATATACACTGATTTGACTGATATTGATTGGGTCGATAAATTTTACACATCGCCCAACTGCACAAATAAAATATGTGTTTGATTGTTTGAAACCCCACACGGGTGTTAGGATGAAATTTGAAGTTCACTCATCCTGATTGATTAAATATGTCGATCGATTGATTGACAGGCTGTTATAAGCGTTAGATATCTATATTTGATGCTTATACAGTGTATTGCACTTTGGTTGATGGTTGATTATTTTTCAATGCTATGATATACATGTGTTGTATGAAAATCCATATAATTAACTTTATATGGTAATTGATTGGGCCTCATTCCAATTTGAAAAATAAATAATATTATAAAATAAAAGTTCATGTGTTGACAGTACTCATTCATTGAGATTGGTCATGTGTTGAACGAAATATTTTGATAATAACAACTATTTTGAAAATAGAAATTTATGAAGCCGTGTTGATTAGATTGACGCCATTTTGACGTGAACGATATTTATATCGATTTTATTGAATTCAAAATGAATTGAAAACGATTTCGAAATGAATTGAATTGAAAACGATTTCGAAATGAATTGAATTGAAAACGATTTCGAAATGAATTGAATTGAAAAAGATTTCGAAATGAATTGAATTGAAAACGATTTCGAAATGAATTGAATTGAGAACGAATTCGAAATGAATTGAATTGAAAACGATTTCGAAATGAATTGAATTGAAAACGAATTCGAAATGAAATGAATTGAAAACGATTTCGAAATAAAATGATTTGAAAACGATTTCGAAATGAATTGAATTGAAAACGAATTCAAATGGAATTGAAAGCGAATTGAAATGAATTCAAATTGAATTGAAATTCGAATTGAATAGAAATGAATTTTAAAACGAATTTGTAAAGAAGAATTCAATTTTGCTTTGAATTGAAATAGAAGTTGAAATAGAATTTGAAACGAATTTAAAACTATTTATATAATTCGTTTTAAATAGAAATCGACGAAGTATATATTATATATATTATATATATAATATAATGGCCTGAATAGAACGCGCCGCGCCGCGGCAGTTCGTGAATTTTGACCATTTATTTCAATCGGACATTGCGGGAGATCCGACCGTCGGATTCTCCTAAAACCGGAACCGTTGGGTTCGTATCGAAAAGAGCTTTCTAATGAAGGTTAGAAATTTGAAATCTAACGGTTGGATTTGGAGATACGTCCAAATCAAATTCGAAAAAGGTCGCTGTAAGTGCAGTTCGATGGCCGTTAATGGAAATCGACTGTACGGGCCTTGATAAAATTATTAAAAATAGTAATAATGTATGAAAAATCATAAGAAATGATTTAGAAAGAATTGGGATGAAAAACTCCATATTTGAAAAGATAAAAATAGATTTTTATCGAAATGAACTAGTTTTGAACTAGAATTATAATTCTATTTATTTTTAAATAAATAAATTGAATTCGAAAAGGGTTTTAAAAATAACCAGAATATCCAATGATTGCATTGGAGTGGATTTGAATCGAAATTGTCTTCGGAATATTTCGATGTTGGAATTTGTGATTATACGGATGTTGTTACGGAAATTTGAAAGATATGTATTTATATCGTTATTTCCAATACGACATTTGTTAATCGTAGAATTTGATATTGAATATAAGCCGATATATTTTCTATTCAGAGCCTTATATTGAATATCAAATGTGATTTGGGTTTGTCGTGAATGGTGTCTTCACTAACACTGTTCTTGAACCCAGTTGAGAAAAGATTAAATCTTTTTATTTAGATTTAATGAAGTGTACCAATTAAATGATATTTAATTGGAATTGAATTGGTATTGATTTTTGGGTTTATCGTGAACAGTGTTTTAAATAACGCTTGTTCTTTAACCCGATAATTAATGAATGTGATTTGGGTTTGTCGTGAATGGTGTCTTCACTAACACTGTTCTTGAACCCAGTTGAGAAAAGATTAAATCTTTTTATTTAGATTTAATGAAGTGTACCAATTAAATAATATTTAATTGGAATTGAATGGATATTGATTTTTGGGTTTATCGTGAACAGTGTTTTAAATAACACTTGTTCTTTAACCCGATAATTAATGGGATGTGACTTTGGGTTTATTGTGAACCGTGTTTTAAATGACACTGATTCTTTAACCCAGTCACAGATTAAAACTAAGTGGAGTTTTAATGAATCTTTAATTAGATTGAAAAGATCGAGAATGGAGTATCACCAGTTTTGCTCCAGGCGATAGTTAAATCTTTAATTAGATTTGAACGTGAAATTTAGAAACTAACTGTCGGTTAGCTAAGTAGAATGGTTTTCTGGATATTGATCTGATGTTGGTTTCGGCCTTCGGGGTTAATATTTGGGGAATTATTCTCTTGATTAATTTACGGTTAGTGACTAATGAATTGGAATGAGGCGTATGTTGTGTTTGTGTAACACTTATTTAAAATATACGCGAGTTATTCGGAAAGACCGGGGTTATCCCATTCTGAATAACTGATGCGACGATAAGTCGAAGATGAAGACGATGGTCGAAGACCGGAGGTCTTCACGTCGTTTGGGGGATAACTGATGATCTTGATTGGGCTGTACACCCAAGAAGATGGAAACAGTTAGTGATCGTCCAGACGTACTTGGAGATCGATGGATATGCGGGGTACTAGGTGCCTCCGGTTTCGTTCAGACCCAGAACGGACTTGTAAATGGACTGTGTGTCTGACATCGGATTTCATTCTGTGTGACTGATATCGGTTGCATAGGATGGTTTGCCTGTGTGGCATGCTAAGATGCAAATGATCAAGGCTTCTATTGAAAAGCAAAGTCTTGTGGTGATGATCAAAGCACGACCTTTGTGGCGTAGCTTTGTGTAACGTTTACCTCGCGTGTTTCACACCCGGTATGAACCAAAAACGGGAGAGGACATCAGGGAGGACTTGCGTTTCTTTCTAGCTAGAAGTGGCGTCAGTGGTTTTACACGCCCTGACGAGTTTGACTTATGTGGTTGTTGCTGTTGCGAGGCGCCTCGGTTATATCGGTTTCGGCCGATGCATTCTGGTCGGCTGACGGACCAGACTTACACCCCATAGGGTGGGGAGACGTAGTGTTCAGGCATAATAATCCACATCGGTGGACCGGCCCTGACGATCTAAAGGGTTGATGCGTTCTGATCCTGAGGGGCGGGCTAGAGCGTCTCGAATCGGTTGAGGACTATCTTTTGCCTCGGTTCATAGACGGAAATCCAATTTCCAAATACGTGACATTTGCGGTTTTAATTGTAAAACTAGTATGGCGACATGATATATGGTACCCATGCCGCCTATGATTGATACTTATGATTTGAAGTTGTTTTATACACTATGCACTTATTATAGTATCAAATGATTTGTTTTAAACGTATCAAGCATTCTTTGGCTGTTATAAGGGAAAACCCTATCCTCGACTGCGTTGCATTGTGTGATGGGACCTGGGTCTTATAACAGCTTCATTTTTCTTTATTTAGCATTGCGCTGTTTGTTTTATGCACTGGTATTCTTGGGAGGAAACCCGTTCCGTGTTATACGGCGTGGTCCCTTGATTTACCTTTGAAAATAAAGATTAATAACTGTTTTGTTCTCACACCAGTCACATGACTGACCTGGAGTTTATTGTTTTAACCTAAACTCTGGGTGCCCTTATTTTGACACGGGCAGCTAGTAGTTTTGGTTTTGCAGATTTATATTCACAGGATCCTGGTTTACAGCTGGAACGATATCCGGAAAGCTTTGTATCCGTATATCTTTTTCTAGTTGTGTATTGTATTATTTTCCGCTGCTATGTATTTAAATGTAATTTAAATCTCTGATATTTCTGTGTAATATTCATTTATACTCTGTATATTCTTGTAATCTGATGCATTGTTGTAATATACAATGAAATGTTCTTCTGTATGCGTTCTGTTGTGGTTTGTTCTCGAATTATCCGACGCTTTCCTTTACGGGGAAGCTGCGGGTGTTCACAGAAGGAGAGTTACGTAAGGAAGTTTGTTAAAGAATTAAAAGGTGAACTTTGTCTATTTCAAGGTTAGAAACATTGTTCAGTTATAGTCTGAGAGGTAGTATTACCCCAACTTGATTGACTTCATTTTTAACTAAGGAATGGTTAAGGTTCGATAGTGAAGGTGGGTTAAAGAAATTTAGTAAATAAGCGTAATGGTTGGAGTTGGCATCGCGATGGTTTGTTAAACATCCGTCTAAGTCCAATGAAGGAGTTTTGGAAATGTTTTCCAACTAAGAACCAGAAATGTTTTCTGATATAGAAAACAAGAAATGGAAATGTTTTCCAATGGTAATAACATATATTTTCTAAATTTAGAAAATAAGAAATATTGAATATAGGGAAACAGGAGATAAGTAAATTAATGAAATAAAGAGATAAATGTTGAATGATGTTTGATCGATATAAATTTCCGTTTGGAAATAATATCGTTGTTTGCACACCTGTTTTTCTTTGATAGTTAAATCACCGACTATCGAAGTTTTGACCATTTTAACGTTGTTAATATGGAGAGACCGGTTGGATTATTATCCGAAGAACCACTCTATATTGGCATAAGCGTTGCGAATGATATATGCCAAAGATAATTGAAGACAGAGTTATGCAAGGGCTATCCTGTTTACAGAATAGTGCCTTCGGTTCATCCTGTTCCTGGATGACTTGTATGGACGGATGTCTGACAGAGTATTTCCAGATGATCACGTATATTGATTTCTCCAACCGTACCAAGAGTGGAAGCGGAGAAGGAAACTTCTTTTAGCTAACACATAATGTATGGTTGAGGACGTCAATCGGTGATTTGGTGGATTTGACGATGTGGCATTCAAAGTGAATCTGATGTGACGATAAAGCGTAGCTTCTAGCCTCACATCCGGTAAATGACAGAAATCAGCAGGCAGCATGGCTAAGTCGGTCGCACCGAAGTAGGGTGTATAATCACTTGATCTAGAGTTTCATTTACTTCTAAAAATCTATTGTCGATACTGTCCCATTCGGGAAACGGTTACCGATCCCAACCGTTGGTTATATACATTCGATACACTCAAGCGAAATGAGTGGTCGGTCATGTGTGGCCGGGTTGCAAGATGTTCTTGTTGAACCTAGTGTATTCCTTTCTAGAGGTATACTAGCAAAACATGGTTCCATACCTTGTCATAGTTGGAAATCCATTACCCAATACGTGCTTGCGGTTTTGATTGTATACTATATATGTAGAGCGTGAGATGAAAGCGTTTCTGCTAGATGATTATTATATTGTGGTTGATAGACATTATTATAATATCAAAAGGTTTTTGATATAAAGATAATTTGGATTCTTATAAGGGAAAGACCTGTTCCATTATACGGCGTGGTCTTATGAGATATTGTTTACTTGTTCAAACTGTTTTAAACTGTTTTACTCATACCAGTCGCATGACTGACCCAGAGTTTATTTTGTTTTGTTTTCCCTAAACCTTAGGTGCCCAATTTTGTACGGGCAGTCAAGTAGTCAGGATTTACAGATATACTGGAAGAGCTGGAGCAGGAGGCTTCAGGATCGTATAGCTATAGTTTATTTCCATTGTGTTGTAAGTGTTGTACTTTGAAAATGATGTATATTCAAGTACAAAGTTATATTTCAAAGTTATGTTATATATTATATGTTATTCGTTCCGTTGTGAGATTCGTGTTACTCTGATGTTGTGTTGTTCTTCTTCTTCTATTCTAAGTTTCTATCTTATCTTTCCTCACCCTCTAATTTCTTTCATTAATGACCGGTATTTTTCGATGTTTGGTTAGTCATCATTGAGTTTATGGCGATAACCAAAGTCGTCAAAAACCCGGGTCATTACAGTTGGCATCAGAGCTTAAGTTTCATGAATTACCTTGGCTCTGTGGCGTGACTCGGTAGAGATGGGGTTAGTAATATCCTAGACTGAGATTGAGTGTATATATACGAGTGGACGTATTTGTAGATGATATAAAAATAATTTTATATTGTGAAGATTTATTGGTTGAGTAGTTTATGAGTTCTGGTCGATCAGTTTGATCCACTGTATCGGTAGGAGTTTATAAACACTCGAATACAATGGGTCGACACGATATGTTTTGAAAAGAGGGTAAATTAAAATAAGTTTACCCAAGGTATATCTTGATATAGAGAAGATATATATATATATATATATATATCAAAATTATAATATAGTGGACATATTGGTTGTTATTATAATCGAGTAAGATTATAAAGTGAAATGGTTATGTAAACAATCGATCAAAATTCATATAAGTGAAATATATGAAATTGGAACGAATTAAATCTAAATTTAAACTAGAAATTGAAATAAAATTATGGAAAATTGGATAAGTGTTTGTAAATGGATTTGGATTAATAATAAATAAAATTTAAGATCCTGAGAGATTTTAAATTGTTTTACAAGCAGTGTGAATTATATTTTGAAATGAATTTCAAAGTGGAAATGTTTAGAAATGGTTTTATAGTATTGAACTCACTTCGATCGCTGGAAAATAGATTCTGATGATGACAGCTGCATCATCAGTATTCATTTTCGAGTTGTAAGTGACGAATTACTACCAGAGATACTGTTTTGAATTTGTTTTGGGAAAGACAAGTTGTGTTGAAATTCAAATGGGATTTATAATATAGAATTTGAATAATAGAATTTGATATATAGATTTGAATAAATAGACGTGATATAAAATTTGAATAGAAATTGAATAGAATTAACTAAGTCGAAGAGGAATTAGTTAATCGAGTTTTGAATTTGAAGTTGAACTTTGAAAGATGAATTGGAATTGTAAATGGATATTGGAAATCGAATATAGAACTTAAATTTGAAATTTGGATTCAAATTAGTAATAAGCAAGTTAAAATATATTTGAACATGTCATGTTCAAATATAAAAGTGAAATAGACTAAAGAGTTAATTAACAAATTAATTAACGAATTGAGTTAAAACGATCAGGTATAGTTAAAATAGATTGGGCAGGTATAAATATACATGAGATAGGTATGGATAAGGTATGAAGGTATATAAATAGAATGCTCGACAAAAAGGTATGTATTTAATTCATATATGAAATTTTATGCGCCGTATCGGCTAGTCGCTTGGCTTTTTCTTTTTCTTTTGGATTGGTGAGGGCCATGGGAGGCTATTTGAAATATCCCGATGCTCCTGGTACAAAGGAGGTTATGGCGAATTTTTCCGGGAATTTAAGGAGTTAGAATATTTTTAAGATAATTTGATAGTTAGAAATCAACGTATCGATATATATAGAAGTCGATAAGGAAACGAACTTAGAAATAGAATAGTAAAATCAAAAAGGAAGACCAAGAACAAAATCTAGTAAGAATAGAAAGAGGAAGCGTATATGTGCTTAAAAGTGAATAAGTAGTTGTACGGTATTGATTATTCGAGTAAGTAGTCATATCTGTTTTGACGTTATAAATGTTATTCAGTCAAGGTTTGAGAGGTAGTTATACCCCAACTTGATTGATTTCATTATTAACAAATAAATAGTAAGATTTCAGGCTCGAAGATCAATGTTGAATAAGAGTTAGTTGAATATATTATTTGGGTTGTCGTAATGATGTTTTACACAATATCCGTTTTAACCCAAATAAGTGTAAGCTTGGAAATACAATAAAGAATATTTACTAAGTATAGAAATAAACGAGATCGGAAAAGAGATAAGTAATTGGAATATTTTCCAATTATAAATAGCATAAATTTTCCAAAGTTTAGAAAATAAAGGAAGGCGATATTCGGAAATGTTTTCCAAATAACATAAAAGGCCAATATGGTTATTGAAAATATTTGGTTAACAAATATTGATAAAGAAATAGAGAAGTGATTTAACTAATGGAATATTAATTAAGGGCTCAGTGACATGTTCAAAAGGAAAATTTGATTTTTGAAAAGAGTAAACTGTTTAAAAACTCCTAGGGAAAGACTGTTTGAATTAAAAACAAATTTAACAGAAATTTGTGAAAGCAAAATTGAATTAAAGTAAAGCCAGTAAAGTGATAACTGAGGTTGAATTAGAATGATATCAAGACAAATTGGATTGTGGGATTAAAAATTGAAGTGTAATGTGATAACCAAGTTAAGAGTTGGGAATCGAGAAGAAACTCGAGTTAAAATGATATTTGGCTCGGATATAAGCGAATGGTGGTGTTGTGGATAAAAGCAGATTGGAATTTGATTGGGATAACATTGGTATATGCTGAGTTGATAACATATGGAAGTGATAGAGTTGATATGCCGACAAAAGGTACAAGTTTATATTTCTATTGGATATAAGATTTATGAGCCAAATTGGCAAGTCGCTTGGCTGTTTGATTTTCTTTTGGGTTGGAAAGGGCCTAGAGAGGCGAGGTGGAGTTTGAATTATTGACCTGTACAAAGGAGGTTATGGCGAAATTTTTCGAAAAGTTAAGGAATTAGAAAATTTTCAGGATTTTTGAAAATTTTCGTTGATAAGAATTAATAAATATTTGATTGTAATTAAATTGGTTCAGTTGAAAACTTAAGTGAAGAAGTGAAAAAATATGTTCTAACAAGTCGATAGGGTCGTCCTCTATCTTTTAGCAATTTCGAGGACGAAATTATTTTAAGTGGGAAAGATTGTAATGACCCGCATTGGCAGAGGTATTATAATTAATTAATTTAATTATATAAATAGTGATATAGTGAAATAAATGGTGGTTTAATTAAATAATGATGAATATTTAATTAAAATAATAAATTAAATAATATATTTAATTCTGAAATAATCAGAATTGGCTGAAATGGCGATATGGTGTGAACTGGATCATCTGTGATATTTAATTCAGCTTGGAATTGAATTTGAATAACGAATATATTATATAAACGACAGTTTGAACGTATAATTATATTATAATTAAAATCGAGCTTGAAATGGCGCTGCAGTTCGCAATTTGGCGATTTGAACTTCAACTAAATGTACAGGATTCGTTTTAAGCCGGATTTCTGTGAAACAAGAAATGTGTGGAGCTGGTGGAGTATATCTTTCTAATGGAAGAGAAAAATCGGGATTTCGTCATGTAGATTTTGATTCACACCAAAATCAAATTTCAGAAAAGTCGCTGTGGAATTCCTTTATAATTTATAAAGGAATTATTTATATTTTAAAAAGGAATTTCAATATAAATAGAATATCGGGTTGACCCAGATTTGAAATATCAAGTTGGAAATTCATATAGGAATATTCTAGAGCTGTATGGTATTCCACTGTGAATATATACGATAATATTTATTTATAAATATTTAATTTAATTATATTTAAATAAATTTATATATTTAAATGGGTCATTCAGAGCTTTAAAAATAGCCGGTTTTGCAAACGAAGTCGGAATTCGATGAAACTAATTTTGTTGGATCCGTAATGTCAAATAGTTGTTAGATTTGCAGTTTCATGATTTTTAGAGTCACTGTGTGGTCGTACGGATTTTTAGAATGTAAAATAGTCAGTATTTCGACGGTTAAAAATACGCTATGTGAGCATACGGAGTCGGAATTCGATGAAACCAGTTTCGTTGGGACCGTAATGTCGAACTCTAGCTACAGGTCTAGTTTGGTGATTTTTGGGTGTCATATATGATCATGAGGATTTTTAGAAGACATATACAAACAACGGTTGATTAAAAACAATTATTTTAATCAAATGAAATCCCTATAAATACCAAACTAAATTTCCTAAAACCTAATTCTTCCCTAGCTTTGGTCAACAGGAAAATGCGCCTCCACCAAATGCTCCATACGTGAGTTTCAATCCTTCACAAAAATCAAATAAATTCAAAATAAATACTACAAATTCCTAAACTCAAGTATTAGTGATCCTCGGGCTTTTATCTTTGTATCCGTACCCATCTGGAAGGGTTCGACGCTCGTTTTTGGGTTCGATGCTGAAGATAGCGGAACTAAGGGTGTAATTAGCCGTCGACATAGGGGTTGTTAGACCAAGCTGGAGGTGGCGCGAGTCGTAGGAGGGTAAGGCGCTCTTGTAGTTGACAATTGGGGGTGCTCCGGTCATGGGAAGTGAAACGCGATGTCAGGATTGGAGTCGGGTCGCAACACAGGAGGGGACGTCGAGTTTGGAGTATTGGGGTCAGGCGGGTAGAGGAGGAGTTGGGGAATTCACTGGTGGAGGTGGCGCCGGAAACGGGTGGCCGAGATGGGGGATAAGAGCGGTCAAAGGATGGTCAAAATTGGTTTTGTGTTTTACTGAAGATCGAATGTTGTTAGGGAAGATGGAGTTAAAAGGGTGCGGACGGGTTTGAGTTGTAACGGTGCGATAGTGGACTTCAAAGGAGAATAGGCTAGGTCGAGGTAAAGTCCAATAATTTAAAATAGGTATTAGATTAATTTTAAATCTTAATAATGTACCAACTTGTATTTATGATATCTTGATCATATGATATCAGATTGACGAACCGTAAGTTGCGTTGGGACCGTATGACGAGAGCTTCACAGAAGCTGACTGGAAGTGGATTGGGGCTCGTATAAATTTATGGCGAAATAAATTGTTTGATTCAAATCAAACAACAGTTTATCGTTCTTTAACGATGAACTGCAAATGTGAGTAAATCTCACTAACTCTGAATAGTTTAAAATTTCATGTTGTATTCTTAGAACTGTTAAATATTGGTTGATTGACTGTGTGTTGACTGTTTGATTGAATTGCTAGTCAGTTAGTTAAATTTCTATATTGATTCTATTTAACAGAATATATCATATGGAACTGAAAGTGATGTTATTTATATTGTTTAACATTTGTGATGCAGGGACACAGGTTGGAGGAATCCAACTGGATTCCTCAACATTTATTTTACTGTGATTCATATATTGTGATATATGAGGTGATATATAATCTGTTGTCGATTATATGTGTTTGAACGATATTGGTCATCGTGATTTGATGTGTTAAATACCATAACATACTGGAATGGTGAAAAGGGAATTTTCAAAATGAATATTGAAAATAGATTATTTATAAAATCAAAGGATTTTATAAAAGAGATAATATTTATAACAATCAAAGAGATTTTATAAAAGGAATTATTTATAAATGGAATATTTATAAATTGAAATTTATTTATAAATGGATTATTTATAAATAGAAAATACTTAGAAATGAAACCCTAAAGGAATTATTTCTAAACCATTTACAAATCAATCAGAAAGAGAAATGTTTGTAAACCATTTACAAATGGAATCGAAAGAGGAATATTTGTAAAACCTTTACAAATGAAATCGAAAAGGAGGTACTTGTAAAACCATTTACAAATAGAATTTAAAAAGGAAATGATATAAAAAGGAAAACGTTACTAAAAAGGGAATCATTTGTAAAGTGAAGAACCGTTACTAAAAGTAAATCTTTATAAATGAATAGTTTATTCGAAGGGAGTTAATCGAATATAGTATTCGAAAGTAAGCAAATCGAATTAGTTATTCGAATAGAATTAAATAAATAAGAGTTATTCGGATTAGTTATTCGAATAGAGTTAAACACAATATAGTTTATTCGAATAGAGTTAAAGGAGTTATCGATTATTAGTTAATCGAAGGAGTTATCGAATTTAGTTATTCGATGGAGTTAATTGATTAGAGTTAAAGCAAATGAGTTAATCGAATATAGTTTATTCGAACAGAAAGTAAAAGGAGTTAATCAAATATAGTTTATTCGAATAGAATCAATTGAATTAATCGAATATTAGTGATTCGAATAAAGTAAAAGGAGTTAATCGAATATAGTTTATTCGAATAGAGTAGGAGTTATCGAATATAGTTTATTCGAAAGGAGTTAAGTGAAACGAGTTAATCCAATAGCGTTAGTCCAATAGAGTTAATCCAAAAGCGTTAGTCCAATAGAGTTAATCCAATAGTGTTAGTCCAATAGAGTTAATCCAATAGCGTTAGTACAATAGAGTTAATTGATGAAGGTTAATCGAATAGAGTAAATTGAATAGAGTTATCGAATATACCTCATTCGAAGGAAAGAATTATCGAATAAGAGATGATTCGAAGGAGAGTTACGTAAGGAAGTTTGTTAAAGAATTAAAAGGTGAACTTTGTCAATTTCAAGGTTAGAAACGTTGTTCAGTTAAGGTCTGAGAGGTAGTATTACCCCAACTTGATTGAATTCATTTTTAACTAAGGAATGGTTAAGGTTCAATAGTGAAGGTGGGTTAAAGGAATTTAGTAAATAAGCGTAATGGTTAGAGTTGGCATCGCGATGGTTTGTTAAACATCTGTCTAAGTCCAATGAAGGAGTTTTGGAAATGTTTTCCAACTAAGAACCAGAAATGTTTTCTGATATAGAAAACAAGAAATGGAAATGTTTTCCAATGGTAATAACATATATTTTCTAAATTTAGAAAATAAGAAATATTGAATATAGGGAAACAGGAGATAAGTAAATTAATGAAATAAAGAGATAAATGTTGAATGATGTTTGATCGATATAAATTTCCGTTTGGAAATAATATCGTTGTTTGCACACCTGTTTTTCTTCGATAGTTAAATCACCGACTATCGAAGTTTTGACCATTTTAACGTTGTTAATATGGAGAGACCGGTTGGATTATTATCCGAAGAACCACTCTATATTGGCAAAAGAATTGCGAATTACATATGCCAAAGATAATTGAAGACGAAGTTATGCAAGGGTTATCCTGTTTACAGAACAGTGCCTTCGGTTCATCCTGTTCCTGGATGACTTGTATGGACGGATGTCTGACAGAGTATTTCCAGACGATCACGTATATTGATTTCTCCAACCGTACCAAGAGTGGAAGCGGAGAAGGAAACTTCTTTTAGCTAACACATAATGTATGGTTGAGGACATCAATCGGTGATTTGATGGATTTGACGATGTGGCATTCAAAGTGAATATGGTGTGATGATAAAGCGTAGCTTCTAGCCTCACATCCGGTAAATGACAGAAATCGGGCAGGCAGCATGGCTAAGTCGGTTGCACCGAAGTAGGGTGTATAATCACCTGATCTAGAGTTTCATTTACTTCTAAAAATCTATTGTCGATACTGTCCCATTCGGGAAACGGTTGCTGATCCCAACCGTTGGTGATATACATTCGATACACTCAAGCGAAATGAGTGGCTGGTCATGTGTGGCCGGGTTGCAAGATGTTCTTGTTGAACCCAGTGTATTCCTTTCTAGAGGTACACTAGCGAAAGGTGGTTCCATACCTTGTCATAGTTGGAAATCCATTACCCAATACGTGCTTGCGGTTTTGATTGTATACTATATATGTAGAACATGAGATGAAAGCGTTTCTGCTAGATGATTATTATATTGTGGTTGATAGACATTATTATAATATCAAAAGGTTTTTGATATAAAGATAATTTGGATTCTTATAAGGGAAAAACCCGTTCTGTTATACGGCATGGTCTTATGAGATATCGTTTACTTGTTCAAACTGTTTTAAACTGTTTTACTCATACCAGTCCCATGACTGACCCGGAGTTTATTTTGTTTTGTTTTCCCTAAACTCTTGGGTGCCCAATTTTGTACGGGCAGTCAAGTAGTCGGGATTTACAGATATACTGGAAGAGTTGGAGCAGGAGGCTTCAGGATCATATAGCTATAGTTTATTTCCGCTGTGTTGTAAGTGTTGTACTTTGAAAATGATGTATATTCAAGTACAAAGTTATATTTCAAAGTTATGTTATATATTATATGTTATTCGTTCCGCTGTGAGATTCTTGTTACTCTGATGTTGTGTTGTTCTTCTTCTTCTATTCTAAGTTTATATCTTATCTTTCCTCACCCTCTAATTTCTTTCATTAATGACCGGTATTTTTCGATGTTTGGTTAGTCATCATTGAGTTTATGGCGATAACCAAAGTCGTCAAAAACCCGGGTCATTACAGTATATCCTACCATCCAATCGTCCATCTACTCAACCATCAAACACAGGCATCCATTGTCCTTAAAAGACTTCTAATGCTTCATGATCATATGCATAGTGTGTGTACATGTCCTTATCTAATGAAAAATCAGGCGGTTTACTGATTCAGTCGACCTCCTTATTGCAATTCATGTCGGTGAGATGAGTCCATTATGTATGCAATCATCCCTAATTATACTTTCTACATGAGTGCACAATCATTCATACAAATGCAACGTCCATATGATAACATATCAAGTTTCAATCATATACAAGTACATATATGCATATGCAATATGAAAGTGACTGAGCCGATCTAATACCTAATGTGTGTGTATATGCATCCACGAGCAACCACTAGCAATCACTTGCAACCATCAATCATAACATGTTTCAAATACATGTTTACATCCATTGGTATCTACCTAAGGATCGGAAACAGCACCGAGGAAAATACTAAAAAGATAGATACGAGCATGAACAAACTTAAGGAAAAAGAGATCAAAGATGTACCCTCAAAAAGAAAAGGGTTGGCTGCGCGTATCTTGGCCCCAGTCTCCCAAGTCGCGTCTTCCTCAGCGTCACTCCATTGAACTTTAACGAGTTTGACTTCGCGATTGCGTAGCTTTTTGATTTCTATACCCAAGATACGTGTTGGAAGTCTTCTCACAGTCGCCTCTCGTTCCTCTTCTATTTCCTCTAATATGCTTGATTCCACCACTTCCGCAGACTTATGTAAGTACTTTCCGAGGTGAGAAATATGAAAGACATTATGAACTCCAGCCAATCTTTCGGGCAGCTCGACTCTATAAGCCTTCTTCCCAATCTTCTCGATGATAGGAAACGACCCTACAAATCTTTGTGCTAACTTCCATGTGGATCCAAAGCGAACGACGTTCCTCAATGGAGATACTTTAAGGAACACCATGTCTCCAACCTCAAACTCAAGGTCGGTCCTTCTTTTGTCTGCGTAGGACTTCTGTCTCTCTTGGGCAGTCCTCATTCTTTTCCGTATCAAGTCCACTTTCTCTGAGGTTTCTCTAATCATGTCTGGTCCAAGTATGAGCTTATCTGTAGACTCCCACCAATAAATTGGTGATCGACATGGTCTTCCATATAAAGCTTCGAAAGGTTCCATGCCTATGGTGGCTTGGTAGCTATTGTTGTAAGCGAATTCCACCAAAGGTAGATGATCCTCCCATGTACCTCCAAAGTCAAGAATGCATAGTCTCAAGAGGTCTTCTAATACTCTGCTCACTCTTTCTGTCTGACCATCGGTTTGGGGTGATAGGCCATGCTTAAGCATAATTGTGTGCCTACAGGTTCTTGCAAACTCCTCCAAAACTCGCTCGTAAAGATAGGATCTCGGTCACTCACTATGCTGGAGGGTATCCCATGGAGTCGAACTATCTCTTTAAGATATATGGATGCTAGAGATGAGGCAGTCCTTCTACTTTTGACGGGTATAAAGTGAGCGCTTTTTGTGAGCCTGTCCACTATTACCCAAATACTGGTATTGCCTCTTCTTGACCTAGGCAGCCCATCAATAAAGTCCATCGAGATGCTATCCCATTTCCACTGTGGGACCTCTAGAGGATGAAGCAAACCACCAGGCTTCTTCTGCTCCGCCTTGACTTGTTGGCAAATCATGCACTTAGAAACGAATTCAGCTACATCCCTCTTCATGCCATTCTAGAAGAAAACCCTTTTGATGTCTTTGTACATTTTATCTCCATCGGGGTGTATGGTCAACTTGGAATGGTGTGCTTCTTCAAGAGAACTTTCTTCACCAAATCTCTTACTTGTGGGACGCATAGTCTTCCATCCCGCCTCAACCATCCCTTGTCATCGATGGAGTAACTGTTGAGGTGACTAGAAGTCTCACCCCTAATCAGCTTATCTATCACATCAACTAGCTGAGGGTCTTCACGTTGTGTGGTTCCTATTGAGTCCAAAAGAGTAGGCCGCACTTCTAGCGATGCTAACAAACCAGTCACATGATCGACAGAGGGTCTAAAATCAAAGTTGGCTATGTACTCCAAGCTTTATCTTTCTACAAAGAGAGGGCTTAGGGTCAGCTTCTTTCTACTCAAAGCATCTGCTACTACATTGCCTTTGCCAGGAGTATAGGAAATCTCAAAATCATATGAGGCAAGAAACTCCATCCATCTTTGCTGCCTCAAGTTGAGATTTTTCTGCGAGAAAAGGTACTTCAATGGTTTATGGTCAGTATACAATTCAAATTTCTCACCAGGGAGATAGTGGTGCCAAGACTTAAGCGAAAGACGATGGCGGCCAACTCTAGGTCGTGGGTTAGGTAGTTTTTCTCATGTACTCTCAACTGTCTTCCCTCATAAGCTACTACCTTCCCTTCTTGCATCAGAACAACACCTAATCCCGTATCACATGCATCCGTGTATACGGTAAACATCCTACTCCCATCCGGCAATGTCAAGACTAGGGCTGTTGTTAGAGCCCTTTTCAAGCGTTGGAGAGCAATATCGCAATCCAAATCCCAAGTGAAAGTTAAGTTCTTCATTGTCAACCTTGTAAGTGGAGCTGAGATTTTCGCAAAATCTTTGATGAACTTTCGATAAAAGCCTGCTAGCCCGAGAAAGCTTCGGACTTCGGTTGCATTCTGTGGGGTCTTCCAATCTTGCACAACAACTACTTTTGCGGGGTCCACAGCTAACCCTTCTTTGGACACCACATGTCCAAGAAACCTCACTTCTTCTCTTCAGAAATGGCATTTGGAGAATTTGGCTTTTAGCTGATGTGCATGAAGAGTATCCATGACTTCCCTTAAATGCTGAGCATGCTCTTCTTCACTCTTCGAGAAATCCAAAATATCATCTACGAAGACCACTACAAACTTATTAAGGAATTTTCTGAACACCCTGCTCATCAAATCAATGAAGTAAGCGGGTGCGTTTGTCAAGCCGAAAGGCATGACAAGCCATTCGAAGAAACCATCCGGGGTTCTGAACGCGGTCTTATCAATGCTGTCTTCAGCCACTCTTAGCTGATGGAACCCGATGGCTAAATCTAGTTCGGAGAAAACAGATGCACCTACAAGCTGATCAAACAAGTCATCTGTTCTTGGGAGTGGGTGCCTATTTTTCTTGGTCAGATTGTTTAGCTCCCTAAAATTAACACATAGGCGAAGTGAACCATCCGCTTTGGTTGAGAATACTACTGGAGCACCCCATTCAGAAATACTCCGCCTTATGAACCCCTTTTCCAACAGCTCTTTGACTTGCTTACTGAGCTCTTTTCTTTCCCTAGGAGCCATGTGTCTAACGGGTAGAGCTACGAGTTTTGCATTATCAACAAGGTATATGCGGAAGTCTATCTTCCGCTTAGGAGGTAAGCCCTTTACCTCTTCAAATACATCTGAGTATTCACGGTTTACTCTAACAGACTGCAAGTTCTCAATAGACACATCAATAGATTCTAGATAACTAAGCATAACAGAGTTCAAGGGATTACAAGAGATTTCGAGAGTGTTACCAAGGGGAGTCGTGAGTCTAACCACTCTCTTTTCACAATCAAGGATGCCACCATTACTGGATAACCAATCCATGCCTAGAATCAACCCATAGCCCGAGAAGCCCAATACAAAGGCATTACATCTAAACCCAATGCTTAGCATAGAAATTTTCAAATCCAAACAAACCATAGACAAATAAGCTGAGCCCCCAATTGGATTTGAAACAACCAAGGGATCCTCTACTAAACTAGTGTCTAGGTGCAGAGATTCAACTAAAGTAGGAGATATAAATGAGTGCGATGCGCCAGAATCAAAGAGTGTACGAACAGGATGATCAAAAAGATAGACTAAACTTTCAACAGAAATATTTCTACCTCGTTCTTGCGGAGGTGTTGTGAGAGTGTGAACTTGTCCTCCATAAGAAGGTCCAGCTCTCTGCCCTTGCCCTTGCTTTCTTGGGCAGTCCCTAGCCATGTGTCCTGTCTCGCCGCAATGGAAACAGCCACCCATCTTCCTCTTCTTCTTCCTTCAGTTCTTAACCAGATGTCCAGCAATGCCACAAAAGTTACACTTCCTCTTTTCACGGGGTTTGTTGTTCTTCCCGCCTTTCTTTGAATCTGTTTTCTTATTTTGTGACCCCTCCGCTTTCTTGTCTTGAGGCACCTCCACCTTTGCCTCTTTCTTGCCCTTGTCTTCCTCGTGTAAGAGTGCCATGTCCACCAATCTCTCATAGGTCACCCCCATGGGTATGTGGGTCATATCTAGGCTGTATAGTGGATCATTCAATCCCTTAACAAAACGGAGAGCCTTCTTATAAGGAGTGTTCACTATATCCGATCCGGATCTAGCTAGCTGGTTGAACTGGTTGACGTATTCTTTGACCGTCATACTTCCTTGCTTAAGAAATAAGAACTTTTCCACCTGTAGACTTCGTTCAGCTTGTGAGAGGAATTTCATTTCAAATTTCATTCTGAAATCCATCCAAGTTTCAATTGATCTTTCAGCATTAGTAACTTCCCACCAATAGGAAGCTTCGTCTTTGAGCAACCATACCGCCAACCGTATCTTCTGCCTATCATCCACCTCGAAGATAACGAATAGATCCTCAATTTCTTTGAGCCAGTTCCTTGCATCCAGGAATGATTCAGTTCCATTAAAACTCTTTCCACCCATGGCTCTAAAGTCTCTACAAATCTTTGAGAAAGCATTTGCACGAGGAGGAGGAGGAACCGCTGCAGCTGGGGGAGGAGGAATATCTTCTGGGCCTGCGTCGTTGGCCCTAGCCTCTAGGTACCTCCTGAAACAGCCAGGTATCGGTACACCTTCTGGAAGGTTAAGATTCCCAAACATGATGAAACGAAAAAGGAAATATTCAAAACAAAGGATAAAAAGATAGTGCATATAGCTTTGGGGGATTATGCCTTTTAAAGTAAAACAACACTTTTTCTTGAAAAATGCTTCTTTATAATTCTTTTTGAAAATAGTTTTCAAAAACTTTCATCTGATCTAGTAAACCTTTGCTTTGATACCAAGTGAAACACCCCACCTCCGTTAAGGTCACTCACAAAGCGATTGCCTTAACTTTGGTGGAGCATTATAGGTAAAGACATAGATAATTTACAAGACAGATATATATATATAAGCAGCGGAAAATAAAACTAACTTTATTTCAAACGGGGTTCATAACAAAACATTACAACAAACTGTTTCAAACCAACTTCCAAACCATTACATCATAAGTTCTATCTTGATTATTTTCTAAAGAAGCATAAAACAAAATAAAACTGCATAAATCCCCAAGTAGTAGTGTATCCAAAGCCATAGCCAAAAGCAAGAGATTCCAAGCTATACATCACAGAGTCTTCAAGCTTGGAAAGATGAACGGTCCAAATTAAGCTGAGCTATTCCCTCCTTGGGTACCTTGGGAGGGTGAACAGAAGAAAAGAGAGCGAAAGAAAAATGGGTCAGATATAAGTCTGAGTAAGTCCAGTGACTTTTCAATGTGTGAATAAGGAAAAGGTCATGATAGGAATAAACTGAAAATAGGACAGTACTAGAACAGCAAATTAACATAAAGCTATATAAGGCAGGATAAACTGAATATACATCGCACCCATGTCTAATTCCCTGCACCTACTTATACTTGTCCAACTAGCACCACGTGATCATGGTGAAATGATTCCCTTATGTCGATCGGCTTCTACTTACATGCATTTATCATGTGTGTCCTTCGGCCCCCGCTTGATTGTAGATACATGTGCTGGTCCCACCACGGGGTGTATCAAATCCTATGGTGGCAACCCGACACGATTCAAGATGCACAGTGTATGACAACTGATGCCCAGTGCCTGCTTTTTTCACTCTGGAGTACGTGCACGCCCGTACTCCGTCGAAACCTACACTGACGCACCACCCGCCGATGTTTTGACCGCTTACAATTCAGCTCAGTAATCGTGCCCCACCCTGCCTAGTTCAGGGTACCATGATACATCTATGTGGGTTACTGCTGAAATGGGTCCCCGTTACTAGAGTTTTCTAGCCAACATGTTAAATTGGTTAAGTGTCCAAATTTACCTAACCCACCCATCAGTTTAGTTAACATGTTGAATTGGTTAAGTGTTTCCTTAATTGACTTAACCCTACCAATCTTGACCTAGCTTTATGTAACACCCCACATCCGTTAAGGTCACTCACAAAGGGAATGCCTTAACTTCGGTGGAGAGTTATAGGTAAAAGATATGGATAAATTACAAGACAGACAAAATTAAAACAGCGGAAAATAGAACTTAACTTTATTGATAAAATAGTTTGTACAACAATTACTTTCCAATACCAGAATATCTATCTTACAAAATAAAGAAGCATAAAACAAGATTTATATTCCCTAATGTAGCACGAGCCAGCCATAGCAATGGAAAAGAGAATATAAGCAAAACTTCGACTAATCTTCAGCTTGGAAAGAAAAATGAGCTAAGTAGTAATATTCCTTCCCTGCGAACCGGGGGGGAGGGGAAACGGAAGACAAGAAAGCGAAAGAAAACAGAGTCAGGCATAAAGTTTGGTAAGTTCAGTAACTTTCATCATGTGAAAAGGTAAAAGAAATATGACACGAATTTAATTGAATACAAGACAACACCATGATGACGGGAATCATAAGGTTAGCACAAGATATAATAAGGTAAGATAAACTAGATGCAATTCTACACTTTCTCTACTTCGCTACTACCTTGTTATTCTAATTTCTATATCTCTGCACCACCTAACTAGTAATATGTATAAACTGATAAAACAATAATGTGATCCCAATTCCCGAAATTGTGGTTGTTTCAGGTGTACATCTATTATTTATTACCTAGATGTAATCTAGGGTTTTCTATCGAACGCATTCTAGATTCAACTAGGGTTTACGCCACCTAGGTCCAACTAGGGATTATGCTACTTATTGAACGTTTCTCGGATTTTAGGGTTTACGCGACCTAGGTCCAACTAGGTATTATGCTACCTATCGAACGACGCCCTTAATCTAGGACACACTACCCAGAGTGGTATATGTTCCTAGACTTTCCCCACGTATGTGTCATGGATCGTTATCACTGTCTAGATGCACATGTCCTCTATATGTGCGACCCGAGTCTTGTGGCAGGGCAAATCAAGAAACACGGGACTCGGTCGGGAGCTTTAAGTTATCTGCCGATGCAGATGCTAAGGTCTGTTTTTCCACTGGCTATGGTCCCACTCGACCCCTCCCTCAACTAATGAAAGCACACCTTGAAAAATGAGAACTATACGTAGGCTCCCCTATGCCCTACTAACCTCTGGCCATCCGCAACCATAACTAGATAGCAAGTATATGGTCTTTTGGAGTTCTCCGCCTTTCCGCTTCACGTATCTCGATTGACACAAGATGGTAGGTAGACGACGAGTTGCTATCACAGGGCTACTGGTCTCGCCGAATCACGCTGGTCCATCCTAGTCTTTAGGTTGCCCTATATTGCAACCAAGGCATATCCTTGGTTCTTCTAACGCAGACCTTAACCTCTGTGAGCCCAGGATGATCATCTGCAGCCTCACAGGGGGATACTAAGAGTACCCTCACGTCCCTTGAAGCAGCGTGCTTCGTTACCCAGTTCGTTGGAGCCTTCTTTAAGGTCAGATGGACGTTCGCTCCTTCTCGTGTTCTACTAAGATTTACTACTTCTTAACTAAGGTTTACCACTTAGTCTCCTGAATTCATTAACTTTCCTAACTAACGTTTACAACTTAGTCTTCTTAACTAAGGTTTATTACTTAGTTCTCCTTCTCGTTAAGTTGGATTGGTTAAGTGTCATTAGTCACTTCAAGTTAACTTAACTCATTCATTTTTCATGTTAAACTGGTTAAGTTTTATCAGTGGTTCGTGTTGACTTAACCCTACCACAAATCAAGTTATATTGGTTAAGTATTTCTTATTACTTAACCCCACCCCTTCATCTTGTATTGGTTAAGTGTTCCCTTTAACTTAACCTTGCCCATCTGTTTAGCTAACATGTTATAACGGTTAAGTGTTCTCTTAGTTAACTTAACCCTAACATCTATTTAATTCACATGTTCTAATAGTTAAGTATTGTCCCTTCATGTTCAAACTTAACCTTGTTCATTTGTCACACTATGATGGCTAAGTGTTCTAAGTTTACTTAATTACACCTTCTAGTCTAGTTAACATGTTAAATTGGCTAAGTGTATTTTACTTAACCCCACCTTCTAGTCTAGTTAACATGTTAAATTGGCTAAGTGTATTTTACTTAACCCCACCTTCTGGTCTGGTTAACATGTTATAATGGTTAAACCTTTTCTTAACCTCACCCACTTGTCTAGTCAACATGTTATAACGGTTACTTAACCCCTACAAGTCTAGTCTTGTTAACATGTTAAGTTGGTTAAGTGTTCCTATGGACTTAACCCCACCTATTCTAGCTTAACCGTTTCTTAGCTTTAAATTATTCATTTAAAGCACCAACAACTCACATTAGACAGATATTGTTGCGGTCATTGGATGTGTCGGTCGGTTTCGGGCAGATTTACACCGCAACTCAGTCTAACCTCGGGTCCTTTTGGGATCAATGCTCTAACCACCCACATTAGATAGGTATTGTTACGGTTGCTGGATTTGTCGGGCGGTTCCGGGAAGTCTTATACCGTAACTCAATCTAACCTCGGGTTAGGCATATTCGTCTTTCCTAGATTTACATATTTATCCTTTTTGTCTATATGTAAATTGCTAACAACTCTTTTAAACAAATTTGGCCTATATCATATTCATTTTGTTATGCCCACTAACATACCTATATTCTAGGCCAAATCTTGATTTGCTTATCATTTAACCCAACCTGCAGTTTTATGCCAATTTAGATATAGTATTTCCATTTACAGTTCATGTCAAAACTAGATTTGATACTCTAGTTTACAATTTACACCTAAAGCTTAGTTTACTTGCCAATACTAGATTCAATATATCAAATTACATCTTTTATAATTCACGTCAAATTACCCCAATTTGCATCTAATAGTCATGTTATAATACATGCTCTAAATTATGCCAAATAATATAGATTTCATGTTATACCCAAATAACCCCGCATTCATAATGTACGTATACCACGATTTCACAAGTTTTCTAAATACTCATGAAATGAAACTAAAAAGGGAATAGAGGATGAACATGAGAATTGACATAGGCATGCAAAAGCGAGCCAAATACAAGGATAATGGATCCAATGGTTTTGGTGTACATAATAGTGAATGGGAATAAACTAAGCAACTCACACCCTAGGTATGAGATCCAACAAAATGCCAGTTCGGTGTACAACATGGTTTGTAACTATAGTGTTTTGGGCGTAAACAATGAACATTAATAGCCTTAGGCAATTAACCACAATAGTCATAGTCATAGGTAGAAATCTCATAGTTATGAATCATAGGCGATTAACCACAATAGTCATGGATAATTAACCAAAATAGTCCTAGGCAATTATCCTAAATAGTCCTAGGCAATTAATCACAATAGTTTTCAAGGTCATAGTCATAGATAAAAAGTCTTATGTTCATAGTCGTAGGCAATAACCTTATGTTCATAGTCATAGGCAATAATCTCATAGTCATGAATCAGGGTCATAGACAATAGTCTTATTTTCATAGTCATAGTCTTAGGCCATTAACAATAGTTTCAACGTCATAGGCATAGGCACAGTTTCATCGATAATTAACCACAATAGTCCTGAATCAGATCCAAAGGTATATACAAACACGGATTCAACCGAAAGGATCAGGCATATTCTTAAATCCATTTAATTTCATGCCACAAATAGATCTAGACGTTCAAATCTAAAAAGTAACTGACTTACATTGATCGGTTTTAGAAAAGGATAATCAGATAGCGTTGTTGATTTGCTATGATTTGCGTGACGTTGCTCGAAGCCATTGAATTGGCCTTTGCTTCCCTTCTTGAAGCTTTAACTTTATTTGAATCTCCAATATGCAATTCCTAGCCGTAGTCTTCAAGAAATAGTCTTCGTGTTTTATTTTAATTTATTTATTTCAATTATTCTAGAGGCAGCATAAGGAGAGAATAAAATGGTGTAAAGAGAATGGGGCTAGAGGGCTGTTTATATAGGATTAGGCGGACGAATCTAGATTGAAAACGAGACCAGAAACATCAGAATGAACTCAAGCTCAAAACTGGGTTTCAGCACCAGGTCGACCCCTAGGTCGACACTATGGTTAACCTGGTCCCTGGGAGGTCGACACTATGGTCGACCCCCCAGTCGACCTGGTCTTAGGCGGGAAATTTCCCACCCAGCCTGTTCTGGGTTTTGAATTCGAATTTCGAGCTGTTTTTATTCTGCCATTGTTGGGAATTCGCGATCAAATCGATGTCCCAAAATTATGTCTTAACAGTTTAAAACCAAAGATCTATTGCCAGAATTGTAATTGAAACTAATTAAGAATTAGGATTCGTACTTGTTGTGTCTAATTCATGAAGAAACCAAATCTATCTCGAGATAAAACCAGACCGGAGCATCGAATCTGAAGCATGACAAGTCGCCCCGCTCTCTATTGGTATCCACACAAACATTGTCTTCGATCGGATCGAAGTGGAGAGGAAGTCAGTGGTGCTAGCCGCCATTCCCAATTTTGGATCTAGGGTTTTGTTTTCTAAAAGGTCGGTCATAATGAAATGAATACTCGTGTGTCTTTATAAAAGTAGTAAACCCTTTATTTAAATACACGTTCTCATTAAACAAGGAACATTTCCTTTTACCCTTTCAACTGAAAAATATCAACAGTTGATATTTTATCTTACCCTAAATCAAAACAGCCTTCCCCTTACAATGTTCTAAGCGTGTGACCCTATAGGTTATTACAACGTTGACAATGATTTTAAATCGTATTTAAAATCATAAACAGTGATTGACATCTAACAATACGTCGCTGCTACCCAAGTTATAATAAGATCAACGATTCGATACAACCTTTCCGTGACTAGTGTATCAATGTAATATAATCCTTTTAACCAATATATCCAGGATTAAACTAGAGGCGTGGATCGTATCATCCTTGTTATAATTTAATCCGATTTTCTTGATCGATGAGTAGACTGCTTAAAACAAATCAGTATTTGAGCACGGCCATGCATTTCACAGTCTCACTCAATCAAGAGGCCCATGGATATCACTACGAATATATCGTAGGGTTAAATTCCATCTAGATCATTCATAATTTTCATTTGATTCAAGATGCACCCAATGATCACCGTTATCGTTACTCTGTTACGAAATAACTTTAGATGATATCAAAACACAAATATTCTCAAATAAAATTGCAATGACTTCAGGTCTGAGGACCATTACATAACTGTCACTATGAGAATAACTTATGATACTGTTAATTATATTCCATGGAGTTATCTCATGGCGGGTCAGCCCAATACACTGTTCTCTAATACGTATTTATATCTTGACTTTAATATCTCCTATATTAATGATCAATGAGATGTGATCATCAGCCAATCAATAAACTAGTCTCAATGCTTTATTGTTGTCCTGTATAAACAATAAAACTCGACTAGAAGTCCTTAGAATAATAATAAAGAATTATATAGTTCGAGTAAGACTGAACTTGAGATTATATAATATGATATCTGAAACTTCGGAGGGTCATATCTCCCTCATACGGACTCCGTTTCTCGAAAACTCGGACTCATTTCCAAGTATAATTTCGCGACGAACGCAATGGAGCAACCCGTTTCCCTTGATTTTTACTTTAGAATTTAATTATACTTTAATTTACAAAACTTAATGTCACAGAATTACGGGGTGTTACATTCTCCCCCTCTTAAAAGGATTTCGTCCCCGAAATCTTCAAGTTAGGAAGAATGTATCCTACCATCCAATCACCCATCTACTCAACCATTCAATCACAGGCATTCATTGTCCTTAAAAGATTTCTAATGCTTTCATGTTCATATGCATAGTGTGTATATGTCTTTATCTAATGCAAAATCAGGCGGTCTACTGATTCAGTTGGCCTCCTTAATGCGAATTATGTCAGTGCCATGTGTCCAATCATGTATGCAAGCATCCCTAGTTATGTAAATACTACATGTGTGCATAGCCATTCATCCATATGATAACATATCAAGTTGAATCCGTTAAGCAAATGCATATATGCGAATGAAATATGAAAGTGACTGAGTCGTTCTAGCGCCTATGGTGTGTATATGCATCCACGAGCAACCATTTGCAACCATCAATCATAACATGTTTCAAATACATGTTTACATCCATTGGCTTCTACCTTAGGATCGATGATACGCCCTAGAGGATATACCTTAAAAGCTAGAAAGTATGCATAAAATTCCCAGAAAAAGAGATCAAGGATGTATCCTTAAGAAAAAGGGTATGATGCGTGTATCTAGTCTTCAGTCTTCTAAGTCGCATCTTCTTGAGCTTCACTATTCTGTACCTTATCTAATTAATCTTCACGATTGCGAAGCTTCTTGACCTCCATTTCCAAAACTGTCGTTGATCGGATAGCTGGTTTTTCATTGTCAATTGGATACATGCGGAAGTCTATTCCGCGTTTTAGGGGTAAACTCCTAAGCTAATTAAAAACATCTGCGTACTCATGGACTACCCTAACGGATTGCAAATTTTCGATAAATGCATTAAGCGATTCTAGCTAGCTAAGCTTAACTGATTCTTTACACGGAATCTCGAGGGTATTTCCAAGGCAAGTCAAAAGTCTAACTACCCTCCTTTCAGAATTACTAGCCAACCAACCCATGCCTAGAATCAACTCATAGCCCATGGAACCAAAAACATAAGCATTACGCTTAAACTCAAAACTTAATGTAGTTATTCTCAAATCCTTACAAACCAAAGGTAAACGGGCTGAACCACCAATTGGATTTGAGACACTAATGGGATCTTCTACTATACAAGTACTAAGGTGCAGAGACTCAACTATGGAAGTAGATATGAACAAATGCGAAGCGCTAAGATCAAAAGAGTACTAACTGGTTGATCAAAACGAAAAGCTAATCTTTTCCAACAGAGATTTTTACTATCTCTTTCTCAGGTATTCTGGTGGTGAAAGCATGCACTCGCCCTTCTGAAAATCCTATCCCTCGTCCTTGCCCTTGTCCTTAATTATATGCCCTATTATACCATGGAAAAGGTACTTCCTCTCGTCTTAGGTTTTATAATTTCTTCTTTCTTCGTGAGTCGAGTTTATATCCATGAATTTCTCACCCTTGCGTTGAGCTCCTTAGCCAAACTCCCTCATTCTCATCTTTAACATCCCTGTGTAATCATGCTAACAAGTCTCTCGAAAGCTGCCTCCATCGCACGGAAAACCCTACAAAGCTTGACAGGAAATTAGCCGTAGGTGAAACTACTACGGCTATAGATGGAAGTTGGGCACTTCTTTGCCCTTTGATAGGTATCATAGTCTTATCAAGCCTATGGAACCGTGTCGCGATGAGGTTACCTCCCAGAAAGCTAGGAGCCCCGAAGACTCAAAAAAGAAGGGGATAATAATTCAAACAGAGGATCAGAAGATAGTGTGTATGGCTTTTGGGGAATATGCCTTTAAAACAAAACTTTTTTTTGAAAATGCTTCTTTTAAAACCGTTTTGAAAATAATTTTTCCAATCTTTTATCTGATCCGGTAACCATCAACTCTGATACCACGTGTAACACCCCACATCCGTTAAGGTCACTCACAAAGGGAATGCCTTAACTTCGGTGGAGAGTTATAGGTAAAAGACACGGATAAATTACAAGACAGACAAAATTAAAACAGCGGAAAATAGAACTTTACTTTATTGATAAAATATTTTGTACAACAATTACTTTCCAATACCAGAATATCAGTTTTACAAAATAAAGAAGCATAAAATAACATTTATATTCCCCAATGTAGCGTGAGCCAGCCACAGCAATGGAAAAGAGAATCTAAGCAAAACTTCGAGTAATCTTCAACTTGGAAAGAAAACTGAGCTAACTAGTAATATTCCCTCCCTGCAAACCTGGGGGGGAACGGAAGACAAGAAAGCGAAATAAAACAGAGTCAGACATAAAGTCTGGTAAGTTCAGTAACTTTCAGCATGTGAACAGGTAAAAGCAACATGACATGAATTTAACTGAATACAAGACAACACCATGATGATGGGAATCATAAGGTTAGCACAAGATATAATAAGGTAAGATAAACTGGATGCACTTCTATACTTTCTCTACTTCGCTACTACCTTGTTATTCTAATTTCTATATCTCTGCACCACCTAACTAGTAATCTGTATAAACCGATAAAACAATAATGTGATCCCAATTCCCGAAATTGTGGTTGTTTCAGGTGTACATCTATTATTTATTACCTAGATCTAATCTAGGGTTTTCTATCGAGCGCATTCTAGATTCAACTAGGGTTTACGCCACCTAGGTCCAACTAGGGATTATGCTACCTATTGAACGTTTCTCAGATTTTAGGGTTTACGCGACCTAGGTCCAACTAGGGATTATGCTACCTATCGAACGGCGCCCCTAATCTAGGACACACTACCCAGAGTGGTATATGTTCCTAGACTTTCCCCACGTATGTGTCGTGGATCGTTATCGCTGTCTAGATGCACATGTCCTCTATATGTGCGACCCGAGTCTTGTGGCAGGGCAAATCAAGAAACACGGGACTCGGTCAGGAGCTTTAAGTTATCTGCCGATGCAGATGCTAAGGTCTGTTTTTCCCGTGGCTATGGTCCCACTCGACCCCTCCCTCAACCAATGAAAGGCACACCTTGAAAAATGAAAACTATACGCAGGCCCCCCTATGCCCCCACTAACCTATAGCCATCCGCAACCATAACTAGATAGCAAGTATATGGTCTTTTGGAGTTCTCCGCCTTTCCGCTTCACGTATCTCGATTGACTCAAGATGGTAGGTAGACAACGAGTTGCTATCACAGGGCTACTGGTCTCGCCGAATCACGCTGGTCCATCCTAGTCTTTAGGTTGCCCTATATTGCAACCAAGGCATACCCTTGGTTCTCCTAACGCAGACCTTAACCTCTATGAGCCCAGGAGGATCATCTGTAGCCTCACAGAGGGATACCAAGAGTACCCTCATGTCCCTTGAAGCAGCGTGCTTCGTTACCCAGTTCGTTGGAGCCTTCTTTAAGGTCAGATGGACGTTCGCTCCTTCTCGTGTTCTACTAAGATTTACTACTTCTTAACTAAGGTTTACCACTTAGTCTCCTGAATTCGTTAACTTTCTTAACTAAGGTTTACAACTTAGTCTTCTTAACTAAGGTTTATTACTTAGTTCTCCTTCTCGTTAAGTTGGATTGGTTAAGTGTCATTAGTCACTTCAAGTTAACTTAACCCATTCATTTGTCATGTTAAACTGGTTAAATGTTATCAGTGGTTCGTGTTGACTTAACCTTACCACAAATCAAGTTATATTGGTTAAGTATTTCTTATTACTTAACCCCACTCCTTCATCTTATATTGGTTAAGTGTTCCCTTTAACTTAACCCTGCCCATCTGTTTAGCTAACATGTTATAACGGTTAAGTGTTCTCTTAGATAACTTAACCCTAACATCTGTTTAATTCACATGTTCTGATAGTTAAGTATTGTCCCTTCATGTTTTAACTTAACCTTGTTCATTTGTCACACTATGACGGCTAAGTGTTCTAAGTTTACTTAATTCCACCTTCTAGTCTAGTTAACATGTTAAATTGGCTAAGTGTATTTTACTTAACCCCACCTTCTAGTCTAGTTAACATGTTATAATGGTTAAACCTTTTCTTAACCTCAACCACTTGTCTAGTCAACATGTTATAACTGTTATTTAACCCCTACAAGTCTTGTCTTGTTAACATGTTAAGTTGGTTAAGTGTTCCTATGGACTTAACCCCACCCATTCTAGCTTAACCGTTTCTTAGCTTTAAATTATTCATTTAAAGCACCAACCAATCACATTAGAAAGATATTGTTGCGGTCACCGGATGTGCCGGTCGGTTCCGGGAAGATTTACACTGCAACTCAGTCTAACCTCGGGTCCTTTTGGGCTCAACGCTCTAACCACCCACATTAGATAGGTATTGTTACGGTTGCTGGATTTGCCGGGCGGTTCCGGGTAGTCTTATACCGTAAACTCAATCTAACTTCGGGTTAGGCATATTCGTCTTTCCTAGATTTACATATTTATCCTTTTTGTCTATATGTAAATTGCTAACAACCCTTTTAAACAAATTTGGCCTATATCGTATTCATTTTGTCATGCCCACTAACATACCTATATTCTAGGCCCAAATCTTGATTTACTTATCATTTAACCCAACCTGTAGTTTTATGCCAATTCAGATCTAGTATTTCCATTTACAGTTCATGTCAAAACTAGATTTGATACTCTAGTTTACAATTTACGCCTAAAGCTTAGTTTACTTGCCAATACTAGATTCAATATATCAAATTACATCTTTTATAATTCACGTCAAATTACCCCAATTTGCATCTAATAGTCATGTTATAATACATGCTCTAAATTATGCCAAATAATATAGATTTCATGTTATACCCAAATAACCCCGCATTCATAACGTACGTATACCACGATTTCACAAGTTTTCTAAATACTCATGAAATGAAACTAAAAAGGGAATAGAGGATGAACATGAGAATTGACATAGGCATGCAAAAGCGAGCCAAATACAAGGATAATGGATCCAATGGTTTTGGTGTACATAATAGTGAATGGGAATAAACTAAGCAAGTCACACCCTATGTATAAGATCCAACAAAATGCCAGTTCGGTGTACAACATGGTTTGTAACTATAGTGTTATGGGCGTAAACAATGAACCATAATAGTCTTAGGCAATTAACCATAATAGTCATAGTCATGGTCATAGGTAGAAATCTCATAGTTATGAATCATAGGTGATTAACCACAATAGTCATGGATAATTAACCAAAATAGTCCTAGGCAATTATCCTAAATAGTCCTAGGCAATTAATCACAATAGTTTTCAAGGTCATAGTCATAGATAAAAAGTCTTATTTTCATAGTCGTAGGCAATAACCTTATGTTCATAGTCGTAGGCAATAACCTTATGTTCATAGTCATAGGCAATAATCTCATAGTCATGAATCAGGGTCATAGGAAATAGTCTTATGTTCATAGTCATAGTCTTAGGCCATTAACAATAGTTTCAACATCATAGGCATAGGGACAATTTCATCAATAATTAACCACAATAGTCCTGAATCAGATCCAAAGGTATATACAAACACAGATTCAACCGAAAGGATCAGGCATATTCTTATATCCATTTAATTTCATGCCACAAATAGATCTAGACGTTCAAATCTAAAAAGTAACTAACTTACATTGATCTGTTTTAGAAAAGGATAATCAGATAGCGTTGGTGATTTGTTATGATTTGCGTGACGTTGCTCAAAGCCGTTGAATTGGCCTTTGTTTCCCTTCTTGAAGCTTTAACTTTATTTGAATCTCCAATATGCAATTCCTAGCCGTAGTCTTCAAGAAATAGTCTTCGTGTTTTATTTTAATTTATTTATTTCAATTATTCCAGCGGCAGCATAAGGAGAGAATAAAATGGTGTAAAGAGAATGGGTCTAGAGGGCTGTTTATATAGGATTAGGCGGACGAATCTAGACTGAAAACGAGACCAGAAACATCAGAATGAACCCAGGCTCAAAACTGGGTTTCAGCACCAGGTCGACCCCCAGGTCGACACTATGGTCGACCTGGTCCCTAGGAGGTCGACACTATGGTCGACCCCCAGGTCGACCTGGTCCTAGGCGGCAAAATTTCCCGTCCAGCCTGTTCTGGGTTTTGAATTCGAATTTCGAGTTGTTTTCGATTCTGAAAATATCTGAAACTTCGGAGGGTCATAACTACCTCATACGGACTCCGTTTCTCGAAAACTCGGACTCGTTTCCAAGCAGAATTTCGAGATGAACGGAATAACGCAACCCATTTCCCTTGATTTTTATTTTAAAATTTAATTATACTTTAATTTGCGAAACTTAATGTCACAGAATTACGGGGTGTTACACTTTATTAAAGCACCAACCACTCACATTAGACAGGTATTGTTGTGGTCAATGGATGTGCCGGTCGGTTCCGGGCAGTTTTACACCCCAACTCAGTCTAACCTCGGGTCCTTTTTGGGCTCAATGCACTAACCACTCACATTAGAGAGGTATTGTTGTGGTCACTGGGTGTGTCGGTCGGTTCCGGTCAGTTTTACACCACAACTCAGTCTAACCTCGGGTTAGGCATATTCGTCTTTTCTAAATTTACCTATTTATCCTTTTTTGCTTATATGTAAATTTGTCAACAATTTATTGTCATGGCCCACTTTCCTCTTAAATCAAATTCTTAATTTTTGGTATGTAAATTATACCAATTTCGTGCCACTTATTCTGATTATGCCTAAGATGCCAATTACATGTAATTTTCAAGTTTTTCCCAATGTTACCCCCGTTGTACGTTCGCGTTAATCACATAAAGTCATTGGGCCCGCAAATTAGCCCAATTTATAAACAAGAGGTAAAAGAAGGGAACATTTAATCAAACATATGTCACGTAAATTTAAATTAACATGTCTCATGAAACTTGCAATTAAATTGGATAGAACTAGCATAAGCCTAAGCATGTGAACATGTAGATCTAGGCATAGGTGAACACAACTTGGTTTATAAACTAGCATAATTTAGGAGAATCATGACATGTACATTAACAAAGCATGTATAAGTTTAACTTTAACATGTAGATGTGAACTAGATCTAACAATAATGATCATATGAATTTGCATGGATCCACTTTATAAACATGCATATAAATACAGATCTAATTTTTGGATCTAACACAGAACATGTAACTTGCGTATGAACATATATATATATATATATATATATATATCTTGACTTGGGTCTAACATAAAACATGTATCTTGCATATGAACATATATATAGATCTTGACTAACATAAAACATGTAACTTGCATATGACACATCATGAAAGGATTGTCAAACTTATATGTGGTATGATGGTTTCGTTCCCCAAATCATAATAAGTTCATCACCAATTTCTACATGATACGATAAGTTCAAATAAAACACAATCATTCCAATATATATATGACCAAATTATCGCAAGAATTAGACATGAATCTGCATCATCAATCACATGCAACTTGGTTCAAATTCTATTTTTCAATTCATTACAAATCACGTCTTTAATTTATTCACATCTGAAAGGTAACTATACTTACAATCAAAAAGGAATTCTTGAGTTCTGGGATCTGTATTCTGAAACTGAATTGCTCGCCTTTGATGTAGATCATTGAATTAGATTTGATTTGATTTGATTTTTGATGTAGCTTTTATCTTGCCTTTGAGTTGAAGGAGATGACGGCTATTCTAGGTTCACTACTGACGGCATGACGGCTCTAGGAATATTTTTGTGTGGCTTAGGGTTTAGATTTAGGTTGCTTATATAGAAGTTTGATTAATTTAGAGCCGTCAGGTCAACCCAGAAGCGATCAAGACCATCCAGACAAGATAGAACGGCCAAATCAGCCCTAATGACTCAGCAGGGAGTCAGAACACATCAGTTTTCAGATCTGCCCAAGGGGGTAGGTCGACACTAAGGTCGACCTGTATAGGGGAGGTCGACACTAGGGTCGACCCCCTGGTCGACCTAATACCTGGGCGGGAAATTTCCCGCCCAGCCCGCTTCTTCTTCTGATTTTGAATTTTGAATTTCTGAACTGTTTATTAAAACTACTAAACCTAATACCTGGGCGGGAAATTTCCCGCCCAGCCCGCTTCTTCTTCTGATTTTGAATTTTGAATTTCTGAACTGTTTATTAAAACTACTGAAACTTCTGAAGACCATAACTCCTTCATACGGAGTCCAATTCACGCAAACTCAGACTCTATCTCAAGCAGAATTCTGACATGAACGCAACGGCGTAACCCGTTTCCCTTATTTCTCACATTTAAAATTAAATATTCTTTAATTCGTAACTTTAATGTTAACAGAAAATACGGGGTGTTACACACAGTGTATCTCTTTGGTGGGACCGACCCATAGATTATAAGTAGCTCTTCCGTTTAGGAAGATTTATGGACTTCAATGCTCCATCTTTATTCCCTGCAAGTTAGTTTTGAATGCCAGGTTGTTTCGAAGTAGTCTTGGGTCTAGTTCTTGTCCCGGTCTCTTCGAAACAACACGCCCAACGGTCCAATAAAATATTTCATTGATAATCGGTTTTTTAACTATCACTCTCAATAATATCGTTAATTACATTGGCAACTCAGACCATTCAATAAAAACCATTCATTTAAACCATTATATCGATTTTATATTGTTATAGTATCATAAAACCTTTCCATTTCCTTTACGTTTGATATATTCCTTTACATTCTTCAAAATCCACTGTTAACATTACTTCAGAAAATATCGATATATTATCCACTTAATGGTATAACTTCGATTATAAATTCTTATACGATTAAACCAATGCCAAGCGACATTTTATTTACTATATAACTTAAATGGTTTTATTAACTTTTAGATTTCAAAGATTACTCTTAATTCTGATCATTATGAAATGTATAATTCAAATTCAAATATTTACTTTTGCTTCTCATTCAACAAAACCCGTTTTCATTCCTTCGAAAAAACGTTGTTGTTTAAATATTACTTAGGATAAGTGTATTTCAAACCATAATTGTAACTATCCAGATTTTTTCGGCTATTTGATTTCGAATGTTTAAATCTATTTTAAATATTTTAATTGGAATATTAACGGATTTTTAATATTTAATTCATTAATTAAACGACGAACGTTTTCAATGAAATTAATTTCATTGGATCCGGGATGGCAAGAAGTAGCAGCTTGTCCATTTTTGTCATGGTTGGAGTTTGTGCGTCGGTACGAGTATACAACGTTCGATGATTTTTAATGGTATAACTAAAAACTAACCATATTAAAATAAATTTGAAATTTATAAATTAAGTAAACATATGAATAGGACGTGCATCCTATATTTTTTTCCATCAGCTAAACCTATTGTTCCAAATCTTGCGAAAAGAAAACCCAGTCTATTCAATAAAAGATCTCGTCAGCTACCCTATAGACTAATACCCTAAAACTAAACCATATCCTCTCAATCAACTCCACACAGCTAAGAAGCTGCAGACGTACAAACAAATCGCATCACCGAAAGGGAAACTCAGCAAGCCTATTCCTTTTAGTTGAAGCAAACATCAGAGTAGACAAGCAGCATGAGTTCTCAAATCCATACATATGTATGATGCTCACTCGTACATGCACTGATAAGAAAACATGTTCAGACACATAGAACTTCAACAGCCGTACAAATAAACAGTGCTTTGAGTAAATAAACTTGTTTCAGCAATTAGATGTCATATATATATTTGTCCTTGAAACAGGACAGATCCTTTAATTTAACCCAAATATATTCATTTAAATCACGTCTCTCATTTCACTTACGCTGTCAAAGAAATTTAATACGAAGGAAAATCCACGCTCATGGTTATTTACACATTACTTTCTGCAGAAACCTTGACCCATGCACATACCGGTTCTTCTGAAAACCCTATTCTGTCAATCAGCCTATTTCTTTCCAAGCTATGAAATCTGAAGCCATCCTTGTTTAGTCGTAACATTAATTTTCACATGGCCATCCAAATTAGCAATTATTCCACCAAGTTGTACAAAGACTCACACATCTTTTCCCATTAAATTGCATATGCAAAAATCTATCATCTAGAAATGAAAACAATTCATGACTATAAATTTTACATGTCCTACGCTATGTCTTATGTTTTCAAACAAGGTTCAGCTATATATCTTTTACCCCTGGCTTTTTCCTGTCAATCTTTCACGTGATTAAACAACAGCAACATATAACACAGCTGTTCTAAATCACCCTACAAATCTATTACTTGCGATCCAAACTATTGAACCGTGAGAGCCAAGCTTTCTCGCCTATATATACGCAAAGCATTCGATGATTTCCTGGAGAGAAAATGCAATTGAAACAAATAAAATACAGGCAGTTTTAGCCAAGTTCTACATCAGCATTTACGTCGGGAAGGCGAGCGATTTGGTGAAGGTGAAGCATGTTATCTTGACTGAGGTGAGAGAGGATGAGGTAATGGAATGGTGGAGATCCGGCGCTGCCAAAGGAGGACGGGTTTCAGGTGTTGGGTTCAAAGAGTTAGAAATTCATGGGAAAGGAATACTATGTATGCTGGACGCACCAAAAAAAAGGACTGTAACTGGAGTCGGTGAGGTTCATCTAAGCAGTGCTGGGCGGGGCGTGCGTGTCGGTGGTTCGGTTCTAGGTAGGGGCGGCGGTAGTGAGATGCAACACTGGGTTCGTAGAGATGAAGTTTGATATGAATAAAGAGGAAGTGGCGAGTTCTTGTGAACTGTTGTCCGGTTCTTTCAGGTGCGAGATGAAATTATGGAGTGCTAGAAGAAGGAAGTAAGTTTAGGGAAGGTAGACCGTTCTGGTGAGTTCACCAAATAAGTTGCGCGAGGGTAAATGCGGTGGGGAGGAGCGGTATACTGAGGAGTGGGAAGATGGAGCACTGTGTATAACGTGTGAAGATGTGGATTTTACCGAACATAGGCTTGGGCCTCTCATGGTTTAAAAATATATGTATAAATATAGAGGGACAGTGGGAGTAACGTATAGTAATAATGGAGGGGCGTGAAGAACTGTAACATGGTGAAGAGCAAAGGAGAGTTGCGTGACAATATGTCAGTAGAAGAAATGGGAGAGAAAGCTTCAGGAAGGCGCGTTATGTTATGGAGAAGATGGACGTGTTCAATGTAGTGGGAAGGAGTATCGGTTTGGAGGAGATCTCCTATAACATGGTGGGTGCGGATTCATGTTAGGGTATTAACAGACAAATGGGCTTGGGCCCGAAATTAAAAAAAATAAAGAAAAGGAAAAAAAGAAGAAGAGGACAGATTGGGAAATTATGGCTCACGGGTGCTGTGTGCGTGGTAGGAAAATGTACAAGGGGTTGAGGTGCAGAACTTATGTGGACCACGTGAAGATTGTGATTGAAGAAAATGGACATGTCACTCCCGTAAGACTAATTAGGAAAGAAGTTGTGCAACGCCGGTGTAGTATGTGGGCTGAACGGATTTAAGGTAAGGGCCCATCGATTCAGAATTTAATGTTTAATTAAAATATATTGTTTTATAACCGTATCATATCTCACTCATACCTTATTAGAATTTTACGTGGACGGTCTCGTTGGTACCATAGGGATGGAAACTGCGGAATGGAGCTGGTCTGGTCAGCACAGGCAGTGACAGGGATTTTTAATTAAATTAAATGACAGTTTAGTTTATTTAAAAACAAGCATTTTAAATGGCGGACGAAAACCAAGGTGAGTTAAAATCACTCAGTTCTCCCACTTATATTTTATAAGTCGGGTTTTTATTTTGTGTGCTATGGTTGCTCATGGTTGACTGTTCGTTATTTGTTAAATATAGTCTCATATATTGTCTGAACCGATGAAATTAAACGTTGTTTAATTTCAATGAAACACCAAATCGTTATTTTAACAATTAATTCCAATTGAGGTAACTTATCTTGTTGGTTACGTTTATAATAATATAAACGTATTTAAAATTAAATTGGATGCTTGAATTATTGTTGGTTGTCCACTATCAGTTGAATTGATTATTTATGTGCATATCATCGTTACATGGACTGTTTAACCAATATGGTTGAAGTATTGATTTGAGTGTTGATTGTTGAGTATGAACTCAATGTTTGGTTGTTATTAACCAATGTGTGATATTGGTTGAGAAATAATAGCAGATGGCCTAATAGGACATCGTTTTATAAATGTTTGATTTACCGTAAGGTAATTCAAATAGAAAATGAAGTTATGAAAATTATTTTATAACTGAATAAAGATTTTCTAAATATAATATTTTAAATGAGGTTCATAAAAAGAAAATAAACCAACTACATATATATTGATTGTTTTAACCATCATTTTTGTACCAAAATCCGCCATGTGCAAAGCACGTGCTTCATCTAAATGATTTGTAAAACTAATTCTTATATAGATCCCTTATTTAACTCTGATAGTATCATAATTACTAAGATGGATAAGCAAGCGAGCAAGGGTTAATGTAACGATTAATAATTTAGATGAATTTTTTTTTAGAAACAATTAAAATGAGATTTATGTTAAATTGATTATTATTTATTTAATAATAGTCAAACGAGATTATTTAAATTAATGAGTTTGTAATTAATTTAAATTGAAAGATGAATTTGATTAATGAGTTAATCATGTTTAGTAAGTCAATGGTGTTAACTAAAATGAATATATTAAATTTATTTATTTATTTAATGGATATGATAATCAGTTAAGTAAACATTTTTATAAAGGTTAATATTTGATTATCATTTATTTAATAATAATCAAATTAGAAATCTTGAGATTTAAAAAGGAATAATGGGGTTTATGAAACGATATGGCTTATTATATTAAAATGATATTTAAAGCAAATTATATTAACGATAATATAAGTTAAGTTTAAATTATAGTTTTAAAGTGGACTCTTATTTGAAATTCTATTTTATTGGATCTAAGTTGAATGGAGTTAGAGAATCCATGTTCATTTGAATATATTATTGAGATGAGTGATTAGAAATGGATTTTGAACGAAATAAAGGTTGAAGATACGAGATTAAGGAATTAGAACTTAACTAGAGACTGGTGGAGATAAATGGTTTTTCTGAATATTAATCTGATGCTAATTTCGGCCTTCGGGGTTGATATTTAGGAGATTATTTTCTTACTAATTTACGTTTAGGGACTGATAGAGGTTTGAAGTGGAAATCAAAACGAAGACCCAAATTTGAATTAAAGGGGTTAAGCGAGTAGAACTATAAAGATACAATCTAGATTCACTATATTAAGGGATGAGGCTTAATTGAGGTATAACTAAAATGAGATTTGTTTGATATTGAGAATAAATATGGGGTTTTGGTTATTACAACTGATATCTATCTTAAGATAAGAACTGTAACACCCCACTTCCGTTAATGTCACTCACAAAGGGAATGCATTAACTTCCATGGAGGTTATAAGTGAATATAGAACAGAAAAATAATAACAAGACAGATAATAAGTAGTACTTGGAAATCTAAAACTTCATTTTATTGCAGCGGAAACATGTTTATTACATCACAAAACCATTAATCAGAGTCAAGTACATTATCCATCTTCAGAAAACAAAATACATAATCCCATTACACAAATAGCCATTAAAAAGATAACAAGCTGGACTTTACTTCAACGGTCCAAGCTTTCCAAGATAGAGAAAACAATCCAATCAAACTCCACTAGAGCTGGGCCCAACCTGAGGACCTGGAGGGGGAAAAAGGATAGAAATAGAGGGGGTCAGACATAAAGTCTGGCGAGTATGATAATTCTAACAATACTATTATCAAAATAACTAGACTAAGGCATAAGCTGGAAGACAAGTAAATGTCTATGAACTATTTGGAAGATAAAGATAGCGTTTAAGATAACGTTAAAGATAACGGTAAAGGCACACCTAATTACTACCGAATGATTACTACACTGCACCGCACATTCCTACACTGCACCGCACCAGTCACCCTAAAGGTTGATCCCACTTGCTTCACACAGAAACATATAAATAGCCTTACGTACCCCTAGCTGACTACATAGGTGTCGTCTGCCCCTATCTCCACTAGGTGTACCCCACTACCCACTTTCGATCGGCTCCCTACTCGTAGATACCCGTGCTGGCCCCACAGTGGGGTGTATCACTCCCCTAAAGTGGCAACCCGATACAACTTGAGAATGCACGGCTTATACCTACACGATGCAACAACGTCTTACCTACCAGCCCGGGTCCACACACGCATATGAAACCCGTTGGACTTGCGTTGCCACCGCTTCCCGTTTTGGCCTCTTACAGTCGAACCCAGCATGCGTGTCCCGTCCTCGACTTGGGTCGAGCCCACAAAGATACGTTTGGGATACTGGTCGAAATGGGCCCCCCACAAGCTACCCACCTAAGCTTGTCACTAGTATATCCCACTTAACCCTCTTAGTCATGTTCATTTACATGTGTGTTTGGTTAAGTCTTACTAATCGTATTTCACATGCCACTAAGGGAACCCCCTAGATTTCTCATGCCACCCAAGGCACCTACTTAACCCCCATGTCCCACCTTACATGTGTATCTGGTTAAGTATTTCTTAATTCATTCAGGCCATAACCTCATAAAGACCTCTCACATTAGACTGGCATTTATGGCAGCTGGATTTGCCGGGCGGGTCCGGGCAGTCTTACACCATAAAAGAGTCTAACCTCGTGTCTTTACAACCGTTATGCTTTAGTTTAGGCCTAGGACCTCTCACATTGGGCTGACATTTGTGACCACTGGATTTGTCGGGCGGGTCCGGGCAGGTTTACGTCACAAACGAGTCCAACCTCGTGTCCTAAGCATTGATTAACACTTAAAATCTTTTACCCCAGTTTTAATAATTCCCTATTCAAATTATTAATTAAGTCAACTTTTAATGATGTCCATAATTGACTCAATTATGGTCATCCACTTATGGCATGCAAAATCATATCAATTGCACCCCAACTTTTTAATATTAAATCCTTAATATTACCCCTACCCCACGTTTATACGTTCGCTTATTCAACGCATAATATAGGCTAGACTTGTATAGTCTAACACCTAGCACAAAGATAAATTATCACAACATATAGACAATTAAAATAAATCTAATCATAATAGGGGTGAAACTTGCATAAACTACACATGTTAAGGATCAAAAAGTGTCAACTTGTTAAATGTCTCAATTTATATGATATGATCATAGCCCAAATCTATACATAAACTTGCATATGGGGTTTTTAGGCAACATAATGATGGTGTGAACTAGCATAGGATATCACATATGTCATAGCATAATTCTAGATGTCATAATAGATGTCTTGGTATATGTTCAGAACTTTTCTAATCAATCTAACTTGCATATGTGACTTGTCATATAGATCAACATAACCCAAACATGATGATTTAATTAATATGAACTAACTAGCATAGATGGTAACATCATGGCCTTTTTAACATGTATGATTCATCACAACTTAGCATAGAAACTTTCAACATACATAACATCATCATAGCATGATTTACAACATATAAGATATCATCATCACATGACATTGGATTTACAATATACATGATAGCAAAAGGGGTTTACAACAACATATATGATAATTCACATCATCTACTCATAATCCATTCATAACTCAACCTAATTAAAATGATAATAATCATGTTAAGATCATCATACTCACAATTTAGAGAAGAAAAGAGAGAGTTTTGCTTTGCTTTAGGGTTGAGAGAATTAGAATTGAATTTGCTTTTCTTCTTTCTTAGTTGGCGGCGGCTCCATTGATTTCCATGGCGACGGTAACTATTCTATTTTAATTAGGTTTAGGGTTAGCATTAGGATGTATTTATAGGTGTAGGAAGTTATTTAGGACCATTAGATTAACCCTGAACCATGAGAACCAATCAAATGCAAAATCTGCATTTGAGCGAATCGGCCCATGGGTTGACAGCCAAACACCCTGGATTAACCCCTAGTCGACCCAGCAGAGCTCGGGTCGACCTCAAAAATGGGTCGGTTCGGTTATTTCCCCTCCCAATTCGCTGTTTTGAACTTTTTCGCATATTTATTTATTTTAATTTATATATATATATATCAATATATATATATTTTTCTGCGTAACCCATTTCACTTAATTCTTTTCTAAAAATTAAGTATACTTTAATTTGTGAATTTTAATGTTATAAAATTACGGGATGTTACAAGAACGTTGTTTATCAAGGTCTGAGAGGTAACTAAAATACCCCAATTTGAACGACTTCGGGATTATCGGAGGATGATATTAGTTGAAATGGGGAAGTTGTTAGAAGCAATTTATTTTGAGAATTTATAATGTAACGTTATTTATACAACTTGGGAATACATGTATATGTATATATATGGGATTCCGAAGGAAATAAAAAGGAGCTCGAGAATATGAAAATGGTATCCCCAAAACAAAGAAATAAAAAAAAGAGATTGGTGAAAATATAACGATATTTTCAAAGTAAGAAGATGAGATTTGGAATGGGCTTATTCTAAAATGATAAGTGACGATAATAGTGTTCAAATAGCGTAAACGGAAGGAGTATTCATAACGACTATTCTATGATGACAAGTGAATCAATTCTGCAATTATAGATAATAGGTAATGTTATATCAAAGGGTTCGAAATGGTAGTTAACGGGAAATGGAATATGACTTTAAGATTCTTCATCTAAGTATTTAAATAAAACGTTTTAAGAATATTTGTGTATTAAAACTTATATATTATCTTTGGTATTACAACTGATATATAATGGCCAAATGATGTTGTATAATAAGCTAATGGATCTGTTTTATTTTTATGGTTGTTTATTTTGATAGTTAAATAACCGACTATCAAAATATGTCCCAATGTTATTGGTACGGAAAGACCGAGATCGAATTTACATTCGAAAACCATACCGATCAATAAATACGAATACGTCGAAGATGCTGATCGAGATGGAGCAATTGAAGACTGTAAATCATCATGAGCGAAAGAACTATTATTAAATACCTCTGTTTCATCCCCAGAGTTAACGATGATTCTGTCGTGATTGGAATATACGGATTGTAAGGACTACTCGCTACTGATCTATAGGGTGATTCCTAGGATGTGGTAGGAGAGTGCCTTCGGTTCATCTTATTCCTGGATGACGTGTATGGACAATGTGGGATTCAAAAGCGAATGGTGGCTAGATGTTCCAAAAGTCGATTATAACCTCAAGCCTCATCAACTAGGAAATGACAAAAATCGGGCAGGTAGCATGGCTATGTGGGTCGCCCCCATTAGGGTGTATTGTCACCATCTAGAGAATATTCATTTTGTTACTTCTTTTCACTTCTGTATCTCCCTGGAACGGTTATGTTGCTAGCAACCGTAGGTGACAACATATTCGATACACTCAAGAGAAATGAGTGACCGGTCATGTGTGGCTGGGTTGCATGTAATGACCTAAATTTCCGTAACATCCGAGTTGACTATATACATCATACGTCCAACCCAAATATCACGAAAATACGAAACATTTTTTTTTAGAAGAAAAGGGTAGAAGAAGAACAGAAGTAACAACACAGAATCTCACATCGTAGTGGAACAAAATATAATATATCATATCTTTGAAATACAAAATCTCCACTGTATAACATATACTTATCAGAGTACAACACTTACAACACAGCGGAACAAAACTCTATATAACTGACGCTGAAGCCTCCTGCTCTAAGCTCCTTTAGATAGATCTGTAAAATCCTGAACTACATGACTGCCCGTACAAATTTAGGCACCCAGGAGTTTAGGTAGAACAAAACAAAATAAACTCCGGGTCAGTCATGGGACTGGTATGAGTAAACAGTTTAAAACAGTTTCAGAAACTAAATGATATCTCATAAGACCACGCCGTATAACACGGAACGGGTTTTTCCCTATGAGAATCCAAACACTTGATTTAACTTTCAAAATCCCCTTTTGAAAGGAACGATAATCTTTATATCAAAACTCTTTTGATATTATAATAATGTCCAAATCAAGTAGATAACAATCTAGTGGAACGTTTGCATCTCACGTTCCACATATATATACAAATCATAAACCACAAGCACGTATTGGGTATTTGATTTCCAACTATGACAAGGTATGGAACCACTTTCCGCTGGTATATCTCTAGAGGAGAATACACCGAGTTCAACAAGAACATCTTGCAACTCAGCCACACATGACCGACCACTCATTTGGCTTGAGTGTATCGATTGTATATCACCAACGGTTGGGATCAGCAACCGTTTCCCGAATGGGACAGCATCGACAATAGATTTTTGGAAGTAAATGAAACTCTAGATCAGGTGATTATACACCCTAATAGGTGCGACCTACATAGCCATGCTGCTTGCCCGAATTCTGTCATTTACCGATTATTGAGGCTTGAAGCTACGCTTTATCATCACATCAGATTCACTTCGAATGCCACATTGTCAGATCCATCGAAAATCACTAATTGACGTCTACAACAGTACATTACGTGTCAGCTAAAAGAAGTTTCCTCCTCTGCTTCCACTCTTGGTACAGTTGAAGAAATCAATGTACGTGACCTTCCTGAAATACTCCGTCGGACATTCATCCATACAAGTCACCCAGGAACAGGATGAATCGAAGGTACAATTTCTATTGAAAGAAATTGTCCTTGCACTCTACTCCGTCTTCGATTATCTTTATATAATCTGATTCGCACGCTACTGCCAATACAGAGTGGTTCTTCGGATAATAATCCAACCGGTCTCCCCATATTGACAACGATGGTCAAAACTTCGATAGTCTGTGATTTAACTATCGAATAAAAACAAGTGTTTCGATAGTCGATGATTTAACTATCGAAGAAAACAAGTGTTCATCCAAACATCCAACAATCACTAAGCCCTTAATTAATATTCCATTAATTAAATCACTTCTCTATTTCATTATCAATATTTGTTAACCAAATATTTTCAATAACCATATTGGCCTTTTACGTTATTTGGAAAACATTTCTGAATATCGCCTTCCTTTATTTTCTAAACTTTAGAAAATATATGCTATTCATAATTGGGAAATATTCCAATTACTTATCTCTTTTCCGATCTCGTTTATTTCTATACTTAGGAAATATTTATTATTCTATTTCCAAACTTACATTTATTTGGGTTAAAACGGATGTTGTGTAAAACATCGTTACGACAACCCAAATACTATATTCAACTAACTCTTATCCAACATTGATCTTCGAGCCTGAAATCTTACCAGTTATTTGTTAATAATGAAATCAATCAAGTTGGGGTATAACTACCTCTCAGACCTTAACTGAATAACATTTATAACGTCAAAACAGATATGACTACTTACTCGAATAATCAATACCATACCACTACTTCTTCACTTTTAAACACATATATACTTTCTCTTTCTATTCTCACTAGATTTTATTCTAGACTTCCTTTTTTATTATACTATTCTATTTCTAAGTTCGTTTCCTTATCGACTTCTATATATATTGATACGTTGATTTCTAACTATCAAATTATATTAAAAATATTCTATCTCCTTAAATTCCCAGAAAAATTCGCCATAACCTCCTTTGTACCGGGAGCATCGGGATATTTCAAATAGCCTCCCATGGCCCTCACCAATCCAAAAGAAAAAGAAAAAGCCAAGCGGCTAGCCGATACGGCGCATAAAATCTCATATATGAATTAAATACATACCTTTTTGTCAGGCATTCTATTTATTTCACTTCTATACTTTATTCCAAACCTGTCTCATGTATGTCTATACCTGTCCAATCTATTTTAACTATACCAATCGTTTTACTAAATTCGCTAATTAATTTGTTAATTAACTCTTTAGTCTATTTCACTTTCTATATTCAATTTCCATTTGAATTTCTATTTAAATTCCAATTATTCAAACTCCATTTAATTCTATTTGAATTCCAAATATTCTAACTCCATTCTCACTTTCTATATTCAAATCCTATGGTTTAATTCCATTTGAAATACTATCTTCAAATCCTATGGTTTAAATTTCATTTGAAATACTATCTTCAAATCCTATGGTTTAAATTCCATTTGAAATACTATCTTCAAATCCTATGGTTTAAATTCCATTTGAATACTATATTCAAATCCATTGGTTTAAATTCCATTTGAATACTATATTCAAATCCATTGGTTTAAATTCCATTTGAATACTATATTCAAATCCCTTTTCAATTTCTTTATTCAAATTCTATGTTTGAATTTCCTTTATTCAAATTATATATCCAAATCTATTTGAATTCTCTTTATTCAAATTCCAAATTCAATTCTATGCATTATTTATAAACAACGTTTATAACTTCACTTAAAACCCCACACTATATATTTATAAACAAAGTTTATAAATTCAATTCAAATCCCACATTTTGATTTATGAACAAAGTTTATAAATTCAATTCAAATCCCACATTTTCATTTATAAACAAAGTTTATAAATTCAATTCAAATCCTACATTTTCATTTATAAACAAAGTTTATAAATTCAATTCAAATCCCACATTTTCATTTATAAACAAAGTTTATAAATTCAATCCAAATTAATATTTCCTATAGTTCTTTAAAAATTCAAATTCTGTTTACAAAAATAGAATTCCCTTTTTAAATCTCAAATATCTCTTTCAGGATATTTTTATAAATAAATATTCAAGCCCCAGTGATATTTAAACACACAAAGCAACCAATTATTTATTTTTCTAACACATCATATATGACAGTATATATGCAAATAAATAAACAAACAGATAATATATTTTTGAGGAATCCAGTCAGATTCCCCCAACCTGTTTACCTGCATCCACAGACGTTAGTCAATATAATAATACCCATCCTGCTTCGAGGCAGGATATCGCGGTATAGAAGGTCATCCACTATCATAGCGTGGGACGCATAGGGTAATCATCCGCTATGAAACTGCGGCCATCCGCTAATGATGCTGCGGGAATCAATCCAATCATCAACCCAATATATATATATATATAATAGTCAATCCTAAATAACTAATATATTTATAGCAACTACGAAAATCCAAACAAGCAACAACAATTATTTTTAACGACATAAAAATAATTCTAATAAAGGTGAGTGAGAATTTACTCACCAGGATTTTTATCTGCTGAATTTCTGATTTAGATGCCGTATCGTTGCAGCTACGAATCAATTCAAATTTCCTCGAATAAGATTCTATTTGCACCTACAATTAATTAAATCTTTATTCGTAAATTTGCATTATTTATTTAAATTACTTAAATAATTTATCTTAGGCGATATAACTATATAACTATATATACTGTATTAAATTAAACATTTCAAATGAATTTAATTAACGTAACATTTTACCTTAACCTCATTTTAATCATGCTGCTCCCTCTTTTTGCCACTACTCGACACTACCTTCACCTTTGACACTACTGGAACTTGTAAACCCACAAAAATTTCATCTTCTTGCGAATTCCTTCCTCATCTCCTGTGTACCGTACCTGTCTGGGCTTCATTGTTTTCACACAGACATGTTCAAAATCACAAGGATGTTGCCAACAACTACTGCAGATTTCCAGTACTACTCAAACCAATTTCAGTTTTCCTGTTGCTAACCCAAACTCGACATTACCTCTACTTCTTCACTACAGTGTACGAAAACAAACACTGGAACATCGTCGAACTTCACCGTTTCACTCAGTCCATCTTCTAGTTGTTGCCAACATCAAGAATTCACCAAATCGAACTTCCCAACAATGTCGCACCCCTCCTCCTGAACAAAACTGACAGCCTCCAGAAAATTTCAGTGTCCTTCATCCCATCGCACCACTCATCCAAGGCCCTACATCCCCTTTTGCACCCAACGAAATCATTTACTGTGTAAATCCTTCCATCGCCAGCTCTTTTTATACCAACGAAGAATCCCAGGTCGCGATGCTCAAAATCGAGCTGCCCTAGCTCACGCGTCAAGGATTCGAACGAGACTCCAAGGCTTTAGGGCTCCGGCGCTTCCGTTTACTTTTGAAAGGAATCAGGAAATTGAACGCGATGGAAGTTGGAGATGCTAATTTGATTTTTGCTGAGGTTGAGGAAAAGAGCATGAAGCCTTCGATTTTAACAAATGGGGGGTGTTCGTCTTGGATTTCTTTTATGGAGGGAACGAATGAAATAAAGGAGGCCACGCTCTGTTAAAATCTGTGGTGAGGAAAGGAGACATGAATTCCCATTTGAAAGGAGAAGAAAAAGCCACGACTTATTTTTTTTCCATCCACCACTATTTTATTTTATTTTAATTAAAATTTGTACCCTTACAAATTAAATAACCCTTGACTCCGAACTCCTTTCTAAACCCAACAACTGTCAATCCTAGGGTAATACCACTATTCCGGACATACTGGGATAGGTCACGAAGTCCAATTTGATTGTCTGTAGCAGATATTAATTTAATTCGATATAAATTAAATTCAAAATGATATATTCTTCGATAATAAATTTATATTATTATCGTATTTATTCAAGTAGAATTCATATTGATCACCTGAACTGTTTTTAACTCAGTTTTAAACTTTGAATTGAATCATTTCTCGTATTACGATTATTCACTATATTCGATATTAAATCGAAATTGATTATTAAATTAATAAATTAATATAAATATTAATTTATATTATCAGCTCGATATATAAATCCATATTAAATATTTTAAAATTAACCCATAAGAATCTGGGTCATTACAATCTTCCCCACTTAAAAAAAAATTCGTCCTCGAAATTCCTAAGGTAGGAAAAGTGCTACAAACCCATTTATCTTTTCAAAACTTATTTATGTTGATACTCAACATTTCAAACTTCCTTACGTAACTTTCTTTCGAATAAATCCCTATTCGATAACTCCTCCCTTTGAATAACTATATTCGAAAATCTCTCTTTCGAATAACTAGATTCGAAAACATTTCTTTGAATAAACTATATTCGATTTACTCTATCAATTTACTCTTATCAATTAACTCTATTGGATTTAACTCTTATCGATTAACCCTATTTGATTAGCTCTTTTCACTTAACTCCTTCCGAATAAGCTATATTCGATAACTCCTTTAACTCTATTCGAATAAACTATATTCGATTAACTCCTTTTAACTTTATTCGAATAACTAATATTTGATTTAACTCCATTCGCTTGACTCTAGATCGCAGCGATCACAAGGGTTACGCCTGATTCCCTCAGGAAACATCCGACCGCCCTAGGCTATCTACAACCCTGCGAATTACGCTAGCAGTCGTATGAGATGGCAACTTATCCTGAGTAACTATGTTTGACTAACTCTATCTCAATAACTATATTCGATCAACTTTAATTGAATAACTAACATTCAATTAAATCCTAATTCGGTTAACTATGTTTAATTAACTCTATCTGGTTAACTCTTAATTTGAATAACAAATATTCGATAAATTCTAATTGAATAACTAATATTCAATTAACTCTACGGATTAACCCTAACTGATTAACTCTAACTGGTTAATTCTTACTCTAATCGATTTATTCTAACTCTAATCGGTTATTTCTAACTCTAATCGACTTCTCCTATTCGAATAACTCCTATTTGATAACGTTTATTTATTTATAAAGATTTACTTTTAGTAACGGTTCTTCACTTTATAAATATTCTCTTTAATAACGTTACTTTACTTATACAAGTGTTGTGTACCCCTTCTATTTAAAACTATCGGTGTTAAAAACCAATATCTCTTCTCTATAAGTTCAGACTTATATATCCCATTTATCCAATGATAAATATTTAAATTAATTTATAAACTGTTATTTATAAATTAATCATTTCTATTTATCTGTTAAAAACAGATTTTCCCTTTTCTATTCATCTTCTAAATATTCTTTTGATTAAATTCTATTTATTTAACAAATAAATATCTCATTTATAACATTCTATTTATTTTCTATAAATAAATATTTCCATTGAATCTATTTGTAAATGTTTTACAAATATTTCTCCTTCTATTTATTTGCACATAACTTCCTTTGTATTTGTTTTACAAATATAATTCCTTTATATTTGTTTTACAAATATATTTTTTCCTTTTTAACTCTTTTGGCTTTTCCTTTATTCACACACAATTCATATTTCATTCACATTGATTTTACTCAATTAATTCATTTCGATCCATTTAACTTACTTAAGTTAAATTTAATTTCAATCATTCAAATTCCCATTAACAAGTTGCTAATTAACCGTTTTGCCTATTTCACCCTTTTTATTTGAATATAACTTGTTCAAATATATGTCAACTTAATTATAAACTAATCTAATAATATTTTCAACTCGAGTTATATATTCGATTTCGAATATAAATTCTCAATCTCTTTCACTTATCCAAAAACCCAATTTCAATTCAAATTTCCTTTAACTAATTATTCTCCAATTTAGTTAATTCTATTTAACCATTTAAAATATGATTTTTGTCTTAAAAATCATTTCACTTACTTCACTGGAGTTCATATTTATTTTATATCTCCAGTCTGGATTTTTCTAATGCCAATTCGGATTTTATTTCCTAACAATCCTTTTATTAATTAAATTAAACCGTTATGGTTTTATAATGGTTCTGGCGCTGCTTTTCTAAAAATTTGATTTTGACATAACTCAAAATCTATACGACGAAATCCAGATTTTTCTCTTTCATTAGAAAACTATTGTTCAATCGGTCCCGACGATTCTTGTTTCAAAGAATTCCGACTTCAATTGAGTTATGTATACTAAATTAAAGTTCGAATCGCCAATTTACGAACTGCCGCGTTACGGCGAGCTCGTTTTAATTATATTTATAAATATAAATGCTTTAACTTTGTTTATAATAAATTCAACTCCATTCTGATATATTTTTAATATATATCAAATCCATTTCATAATATTCCCGATCTATTTCACTTCTAATATTCAAATCATATATATTTACAATATTCAAATTCCATTTGCATTTCTTTATTCAAACTCTATATTATTTCCTTCTATTCAATTTCTATTTGAATTTTCTTCTATTCAAATTCTATTTCAATTCCTTATCTTCAAATTCTATTTGAATTTCTTATCTTCAATTTCTATTCGAAATCCTTTATTCAAAACCCATTTCAAATCCCTTATTCAAATTCCATTTGAAATCCTTTATTCAATTTCTATTTAAATTCCTTTGTTCAATTTCTATTTGAAATCCTTTGAATTTAAATTCTATTTTAACTCCTTTGAATTCAAATTCTATTTAATTTCATTCTGAATTCAAATTCTATTTAATTTCACTTTGAATTCAAATTCTATTTAAACTCCTTTGAATTCAAATTCTATTTCAAACTTTATATTTTCTTTGAATTCTAATATTCAACCTCCACTTTATATTCTCTTTGAAATTCTATTTAACCAAATTCCATTTGAATTCTAATATTCAAATCTCTATTTGACTTTTCTTTATTCAAATCCATTTGAATTCCATTGAATTCAAATTCCATTTCAATTTTTCTTATACAATTTCTATTTGAATTTTCTTTATTCAAATCCTATTTAAATTTCTATGTTCAAATTCTATATTTGAATTCCCTTTAAATTACTATATTCAAATGCTACTTGAATTTCTATCTTTATTCAAATCCTATTTAAATTTCTATGTTCAAATGTTATACTCACATTTTATTTAAATTATATATGTTTAGAATTCCATTTCAAATCCTATTTGAATCCTTATATTTTACTTCTATTTGAAATCTATATTCCAATTCCCATTTCAAAATTCCTTTGAAGTAATATAAATATATACATATATTTATATCTATCTCAAATTCAAAACATTTGAATTTTCAAACAACTTGTTTCTTTTCAAACAAATTTCCATCAAAAATTTTCTAAGGCAGCAATTTATCACTTTAGAAACTCGAAAATGAACACTGATGATGTTGCGACCATCATCAGAATTATTTCCCAGCCACTGAAGTGAGTTCAGTGCTTTATTTCTTTCAAAATCCATTCAAATGATTTTTATTCAAAAATCCATCCAAAATAAACCTATATTATTTTAATAAAATTCGGAAAATATTTTCCAACTTCCCAGAATATTAAATTCTGAATTCTGGTTGGAATTCAATTTCAATTCATCTCCTTTGTATATTTCATTCTTATACCAATTCTATTGGTTATATATATAACTATTTCAGTTTTTATAATCTAATTCGATTATAATCCTAACAATCAACCCAACCATTTAAAAACAATATCGTGTCCAATCTTCTATTCAAGTGTTTATAAACTCCTATCGACATCGTGGCGTCCCATGATTCGACCAAAATTTATAATCCACTCAACAGACTAGCCAACACAATATAAAATAGTTTTTATATCAAATAAAAAATACGCTCTCTCGTATATATATACACTCAACTCATTTTAGGATAATACTGATCCTATCTCTAATGAGCACAATTCCATAAAGCCTAGGTATTCGCTCAACCTAAGCTCTGATACCAACTGTAATGACCCAGATTTCCGTAACATCCGAGTTGACTATATACATCATACGTCCAACCCAAATATCACGAAAATATGAAACATTTTTTTTAGAAGAAAAGGGTAGAAGAAGAACAGAAGTAACAACACAGAATCTCACATCGCAGCGGAACAAAATATAATATATCATATCTTTGAAATACAAAATCTCCACTGTATAACATATACTTATCAGAGTACAACACTTACAACACAGCGGAACAAAACTCTATATAACTGACGCTGAAGCCTCCTGCTCCAAGCTCCTTTAGATAGATCTGTAAAATCCTGAACTACTTGACTGCCCGTACAAATTTAGGCACCCAAGAGTTTAGGAAGAACAAAACAAAATAAACTCCGGGTCAGTCATGGGACTGGTATGAGTAAACAGTTTAAAACAGTTTCAGAAACTAAATGATATCTCAAAAGACCACGCCGTATAACACGGAACAAATTTTTCCCTTATGAGAATCCAAACACTTGATTTAACTTTCAAAGTCCCCTTTTGAAAGGAACGATAATCTTTATATCAAAACTCTTTTGATATTATAATAATGTCTAAATCAAGTAGATAATAATCTAGTGGAACGTTTGCATCTCACGTTCCACATATATATACAAATCATAAACCACAAGCACATATTGGGTGTTTGATTTCCAACTATGACAAGGTATGGAACCACCTTCCGCTAGTATATCTCTAGAGGAGAATACACCGAGTTCAACAAGAACATCTTGCAACTCATCCACACATGACCGACCACTCATTTGGCTTGAGTGTATCGAATGTATATCACCAACGGTTGGGATCAGCAACCGTTTCCCGAATGGGACAGCATCAACAATAGATTTTTGGAAGTAAATGAAGCTCTAGATCAGGTGATTATACACCCTAACAGGTGCGACCAACATAGCCATGTTGCTTGCCCGATTTCTGTCATTTACCGATTGATGAGGCTTGAAGCTACGCATTATCATCACATCAGATTCACTTCGAACGCCACATTGTCAGATCCATCGAAAATCACTAATTGACGTCTACAACAGTACATTACATGTCAGCTAAAAGAAGTTTCCTCCTCTGCTTCCACTCTTGGTACAGTTGAAGAAATCAATGTACGTGACCTTCCTGAAATACTCTGTCCGACATTCATCCATACAAGTCACCCAGGAACAGGATGAATCGAAGGTACAATTTCTATTAATAGAAATTGTCCTTGCACTCTACTCCGTCTTCGATTATCTTTATATAATCTGATTCGCACGCTACTGCCAATACAGAGTGGTTCTTCGGATAATAATCCAACCGGTCTCCCCATATTGACAACGATGGTCAAAACTTCGATAGTCTGTGATTTAACTATCGAATAAAAACAAGTGTTTCGATAGTCGATGATTTAACTATCGAAGAAAACAAGTGTTCATCCAAACATCCAACAATCACTAAGCCCTTAATTAATATTCCATTAATTAAATCACTTCTCTATTTCTTTATCAATATTTGTTAACCAAATATTTTCAATAACCATATTGGCCTTTTACGTTATTTGGAAAACATTTCCGAATAACGCCTTCCTTTATTTTCTAAAATTTAGAAAATATATGCTATTCATAATTGGGAAATATTCCAATTACTTATCTCTTTTCCGATCTCGTTTATTTCTATACTTAGGAAATATTTATTATTCTATTTCCAAACTTACATTTATTTGTGTTAAAACGGATGTTGTGTAAAACATCGTAACGACAACCCAAATACTATATTCAACTAACTCTTATCCAACATTGATCTTCGAGCCTGAAATCTTACCAGTTATTTGTTAATAATGAAATCAATCAAGTTGGGGTATAACTACCTCTCAGACCTTGACTGAATAACATTTATAACGTCAAAACAGATATGACTACTTACTCGAATAATCAATACCATACCACTACTTCTTCACTTTTAAACACATATATACTTTCTCTTTCTATTCTCACTAGATTTTATTCTAGACTTCCTTTTTTATTATACTATTCTATTTCTAAGTTCGTTTCCTTATCGACTTCTATATATATTGATACGTTGATTTCTAACTATCAAATTATCTTAAAAATATTCTATCTCCTTAAATTCCCGGAAAAAATCGCCCTAACCTCCTTTGTACCAGGAGCATTGGGATATTTCAAATAGCCTCCCATGGCCCTCACCAATCCAAAAGAAAAAGAAAAGGCCAAGCGGCTAGCCGATACGGCGCATAAAATCTCATATATGAATTAAATACATACCTTTTTGTCGGGCATTCTATTTATTTCACTTCTATACTTTATTCCAAACCTTTCTCATGTATGTCTATACCTGTCCAATCTATTTTAACTATACCAATCATTTTACTAAATTCGCTAATTAATTTGTTAATTAACTCTTCAGTCTATTTCACTTTCTATACTCAATTTCCATTTGAATTTCTATTTAAATTCCAAATATTCAAACTCCATTTAATTCTATTTGAATTCCAAATATTCTAACTCCATTCTCACTTTCTATATTCAAATCCTATGGTTTAATTCCATTTGAAATACTATCTTCAAATCCTATGGTTTAATTCCATTTGAAATAGTATCTTCAAATCCTATGGTTTAAATTCCATTTGAAATACTATCTTCAAATCCTATGGTTTAAATTCCATTTGAAATACTATCTTCAAATCCTATGGATTAAATTCCACTTGAATACTATATTCAAATCCATTGGTTTAAATTCCATTTGAATACTATATTCAAATCCATTGGTTTAAATTCTATTTGAATACTATATTCAAATCCCTTTTCAATTTCTTTATTCAAATTCTATGTTTGAATTTCCTTTATTCAAATTCTATATCCAAACCTATTTGAATTCTCTTTATTCAAATTCCAAATTCAATTCTATGCATTATTTATAAACAACGTTTATAACTTCACTTAAAATACCACACTATATATTTATAAACAAAGTTTATAAATTCAATTCAAATCCCACATTTTGATTTATGAACAAAGTTTATAAATTCAATTCAAAGCCCACATTTTCATTTATAAACAAAGTTTATAAATTCAATTCAAATCCCACATTTTCATTTATAAACAAAGTTTATAAATTCAATCCAAATTAATATTTCCTATAGTTCTTTAAAAATTCAAATTCTATTTATAAAAATAGAATTCCCTTTTTAAATCTCAAATATCTCTTTCAGGATATTTTTATAAATCAATATTCAAGCCCCAGTGATATTTAAACACACAAAGCAACCAATTATTTATTTTTCTAACACATCATACATGACAGTATATATGCAAATAAATAAACAAACAGATAATATATTTTTGAGGAATCCAGTCGGATTCCCCGAACCTGTTTTCCTGCATCCACAGACGTTAGTCAATATAATAATACCCATCCTGCTTCGAGGTAGGATATCGCGGTATAGAAGGTCATCCACTATCATAGCGTGGGACGCATAGGGTAATCATCCGCTATGAAACTGCGGGCATCTGCTAATGATACTGCGGGAATCAATCCAATCATCAACCCAATATATATATAATAGTCAATCCTAAATAACTAATATATTTATAGCAACTAGGAAAATCCAAACAAGCAACAACAATTATTTTTAACGACATAAAAATAATTCTAATAAAGGTGAGTGAGAACTTACTCACCAGGATTTTTATCTGCTGAATATCTGATTTAGATGCCATATCGTTGCAGCTACGAATCAATTCAAATTTCCTCGAATAAGATTTTATTTGCACCTACAATTAATTAAATCTTTATTCATAAATTTGCATTATTTATTTAAATTACTTAAATAATTTATCTTAGCCGATATAACTATATAACTATATATACAGTATTAAATTAAACATTTCAAATGAATTTAATTAACGTAACATTTTACCTTAACCTCATTTTAATCATGATGCTCCCTCTTTTTGCCACTGCTCGACACTACCTTCACCTTTGACACTACTGGAACTTGTAAACCCACAAAAATTTCATCTTCTTGCGAATTCCTTCCTCATCTCCTGTGTACCGTACCTGTCTGGGCTTCATTGTTTTCACACAGACATGTTCAAAACCACAAGGATGTTGCCAACAACTACTGCAGATTTCCAGTACTACTCAAACCAATTTCAGTTTTCCTGTTGCTAACCCAAACTCGACATTACCTCTACTTCTTCACTACAGTGTACGAAAACAAACACTGGAACATCGTCGAACTTCACCGTTTCACTCAGTCCATCTTCTAGTTGTTGCCAACATCAAGAATTCACCAAATCGAACTTCCCAACAACGTCGCACCCCTCCTCCTGAACAAAACTGACAGCCTCCAGAAAATTTCAGTGTCCTTCATCCCATCGCACCACTCATCCAAGGCCCTACATCCCCTTTTGCACCCAACGAAATCATCTACAGTGTAAATCCTTCCATCGCCAGCTCTTTTTATACCAACGAAGAATCCCAGGTCGTGATGCTCGAAATCGAGCTGCCCTGGCTCATGCGTCAAGGATTCGAACGAGACTCCAAGGCTTTAGGGCTCCGGCGCTTCCGTTTACTTTTGAAAGGAATCAGGAAATTGAACGCGATGGAAGATTGGAGATGCAGATTTGATTTCTGCTGAGGTTGAGGAAAAGAGCATGAAGCCTTCGATTTTAACAAATGGGGGGTGTTCGGCTTGGATTTCTTTTATGGAGGGAACGAATGAAATAAAGGAGGCCACGCTCTGTTAAAATCTGTGGTGAGGAAAGGAGACATGAATTCCCATTTGAAAGGAGAAGAAAAAGCCACGGCTTATTTTGTTTCCATCCACCACTATTTTATTTTATTTTAATTAAAAACTGTACCCTTACAAATTAAATAACCCTTGACTCCGAACTCCTTTCCGAACCCAACAACTGTCAATCCTAGGGTAATACCACTATTCCGGACATACTGGGATAGGTCACGAAGTCCAATTTGATTGTCTGTAGCAGATATTAATTTAATTCGATATAAATTAAATTCAAAACGATATATTCTTCGATAATAAATTTATATTATTATCGTATTTATTCAAGTAGAATTCATACTGATCACCTGAACTGTTTTTAACTCAGTTTTAAACTTTGAATTGAATCATTTCTCGTATTACGATTATTCACTATATTCGATATTAAATCGAAATTGATTATTAAATTAATAACTTAATATAAATATTCATCTATATTATCAACTCGATATTTAAATCCATATTAAATATTTTAAAATTAACCCATAAGAATCCGGGTCATTACATTGCAAGATGTTCTTGTTGAACCCAGTGTATTCCTCTCTAGAAATACACTATCGACAGGTGGTTCCATACCTTGTCATAGTCGGAATCCAATCTCCAATAAGCGCCTGCGGTTTTGTTTGTATACTATATATATGGAGCGTGAGATGCAAGCGTTCTGCTAGATTCTATTTATTTGTATGTAGACACTATCATAATATCAGAATAATATATTGATTTCAAACTGTTTTGGGTTATAGTAAGGTAAAAACCGACCGTGTTTATGTGTGGACTGGTCTTACTATTATCCTTTTTTTCGAAAGGATTTTGAACCTTAAAATCAATATGGGTGTATTTAAATGAGTTTTTCTCACTCTGGTTCACCAGACTGACCCGGTATTTGTAATGCTCGGGTTAGACCGGGTTGTACAGGTTCAGCTTATCGGATGCCGAGTCCAAAGACAAGCTGAAGGTATTCAGACGTATGATGTTATACCGTTATCATTCCGCTGTATGTTATATATGAGGACAAATATTTATAACTGTCCAGATGTGCTGATGTACTCTGATGATTGTAAGTTTTTATTCAAAGCTCTCAATAAAATTTATTTCTACGTTATATTTTGTGCCACTGCGATGTAAGGCTCTGTGTTGTGATGGTTCTTCTATTCTAATATTTCTTTCTTTCTTATCTCACCCTCTAATTTCTTTCTAATAATGTTCCGGTGTTTTCGATGCTTGAATGTTCGACATGGCGTTTTGTGTCGATTTTCGGGGTTGAAAATCTGCTGGTCGTTACAGTGGTATCAAAGCTATTGGTTTAGTAATAATCTTGGCTTTGTGGTGTAACTCGATAGAGGTTGAGTTAGTAATACCCTAGATCGAGATTGAGTATATATATATATATATGAGATTATTGGAATATTGGTTTGTTGATTGATTTGAATGGAGATTCAAATTCGATTTGAATGGTTTAATAAAATTAGAAGAGAATTTAAAATATAAAATTGGTGAATAAGAATTTGAAAGTGGAATTAAATAAGTCAAAATTCAACTTAAAACAAAGTTAATTATGGAGTGGTTTGGTTATGTAAGTTGTTGATTGTTTGTTGGTTGAATGTTAGATTGATTATATAAAATTCATCAATAGTTAACGGAAACTAAGAGAATGAGTTCCAGTCTAATGGACTGAAATAGGATCGAAATGGGATAAAACAAAAATAATTTAACCACCATATATCTATTACTGGCATAATATATTGGGTTAAGTACAGATATTAGAAGGCTGTGGAAGTTGGCTTGATTAAAGAGATTTAAATACAGGTTGGAAGGTGAAGAACTATTATTAATATGCTTCGTGGTTAGAGTTTGATTCCCCGACAAATAGGTAAACCTTAATTATATTGGTTGGTTGTTGATTTTATACCTCTGAGATGGGTAGCCGCTTGGCTTTGATTTTCTTTTGATACAATTGTGAGGCCCTGAGTGGCGAGTGTAGTTATTTGAATTAAATAGTACAGAGGAGGTGCTAACGAATTTTTCTAAGGAATTATTTTTGATAATATTTTTAATTTGTTATTTTGGAAATAATTGGGTTTGGTGCATTTTTTTTCTTTTCTTTCTTAGTAAATTCGGGGACGAAATTCTTTTTAAGGGGGAAAGAATGTAACGATCCGGATTTTTTCGGCTATTTGATTTTGAATGTTTAAATCTATTTTAAATATTATAATTGGAATATTAACGGATTTTTAATATTTAATTCATTAATTAAAAGGCGAATGTTTTCAATGAAATTAATTTCATTGGATCCGGAATGGCAAGAAGTAGCAGCTTGTCCATTTTTGTCATGGTTGGAGTTTGTGCGTCGGTATGAGTGTACAACATTCGATGATTTTTAATGGTATAACTTAAAACTAACCATATTAAAATAAATTTGAAATTTATAACTTAAGTAAACATATGAATAGGACGTGCATCCTATATTTTTTTCCATCAGCAAAACCTATTGTTCCAAATCTTGCAAAAAGAAAACTCAGTCTATCCAATAAAAGACCTCATCAGCTACCCTACAGACTAATACCTTAAAACTAAACCATATCCTCTCAATCAACTCCATACAGCTAAAAAGCTGCAGACCTACAAACAAATTGCATCACCGAAAGGGAAACTCAACAAGCCTATTCCTTTTAGTTGAAGCAAACATCAGAGTAGCCAAGCAGCATGAGTTCTCAAATCCGTACATATGTATGAAAGGATGTTCACTCGTATAGGAACTGATAAGAAAACATGTTCGGACACATAGAACATCGACAGCCGTACAAATAAACAGTGCTTTGAGTAAATAAACTTCTTTCAGCAAATAGATGCCATATATATATATATATTTGTCCTTGAAACAGGACATATCCTTTAATTTAACCCAAATATATTCATTTAAATCACGTCTCTCATTTCACTTATGCTATCAAAGAAAATTAATATGAAGGAAAATCCACGCTCATGGTTATTTACACATTTCTTTCTGCAGAAGCCTTGACCCATGCACATGCCGGTTCTTCTAAAAACCCTATTCTGTCAATCTACCTATTTCTTTCCAAGCTATGAAATCTGAAGCCATCCTTGTTCAGTCGTAACATTAATTTTCACATGCCCATCCAAATCAGCAATTATTCTAACAAGTTGTACAAATAGTCATACATCTTTTCCCATTAAATTGCACATGCAAAAATCTATCATCCAGAAATGAAAACAATTCATGACTATAAATTTTACATGCCCTACGCTATGCGTTATGTTTTCAAACTAGGTTCAGCTATCTATCTTCTACCCCTGGCTTTTTCCTATCAATCTTTCACGTGATTAAACAACAGCAACAAATCACACAGCTATTCTAAATCACCCTACGAATCTATTACTTGCGATCCAAACTATTGAACCGTAAGAGCCAAGCTTTCTCGCCTATATATAAGCAAAGCATTTGATGATTTCTTGGAGAGAAAACGCAGTTGAAACAAATAAAATACCGGCAGTTTTAGCCAAGTTCTACATCAGCATTTACGTCGGGAAGGCGAGCGATTTGGTGAAGGTGAAGCATGTTATCTTGACTGAGGTGAGAGAAGATGAGGTAAATGGATTGGTGGAGATCCAGCGCTGCCAAAGGAGGACGGGTTTCAGGTGTTAGGTTCGAAGAGTTAGAAATTCATGGGAAAGGAATACTGTGTATGCTGGACGCACCAAAAAAAAGGACTGTAACTGGAGTCGGTGAGGTTCATCTAAGCGGTGTCGGGCGGGGCGTGCGTGTCGGTGGTCCAGTGCTAGGTTGGGCGGCGGTAGTGAGATGCAGCACTGGGTTCGTAGAGATGAAGTTTGATATGAATAAAGAGGAATTGGCGAGTTCTTGTGAACTGATGTCCAGTTCTTTCAGGTGCGAGATGAAAATATGGGGTGCTAGAAGAAGGAAGTAAGTTTAGGGAAGGTAGACCGTTTTGGTGAGTTCACCAAATAAGTTGCGCGAGGGTAAATGCGGTGGGGAGGAGCGGTATACTGAGGAGTGGGAATGTAAGAACCCGTAACTTCCCCGGTAAGGAAAGAACGGATTACCTTGAAGACGAGACGAATCAGAACACAAACAGAAGAACATTTCTTTGTTAATTACAACAATTCCATCAGAATACAAGAATATACTGAATTGGAATGAGGCGTATGTTGTGTTTGTGTAACATTTGTTTATTATATACACGAGTTATTCAGAAAGACTGGGTTTATCCCATTTTGAATAACTGATTCGACGAGGTGTCGAGGATGAAGACGATGGTCGAAGACCGGAGGTCTTCACATCGTTTGGATAATTGTTGATGATCTTGATTGAGCTGTACACCAAAGAGGAGGGAATCAGTTGGTGATCGTCCAGACGTACTTGGAGATCGATCGATATGCGAGGAATAAGGTTCCTTCGGATTCGTTCAGACCCAGAACGGACTTGTAAATGGATGTGTGTCTGACACCGGATTTCATTCTGTGTGATTGATATCGGTTGCATAGCGTGAATTGCATGTGTGGCATGTTGAGATGCAAATGATCAAGGCTTCTGTTGAAAAGAAAAGTCTTGTGGTTGATGATCAAAGCACCGCCTGTGTGGCATAGCTTTGTGTAGCATTGATTCGCGAGCCTCACACCCCGGTTGTGAACCAGAAACGGGAGAAGGATCCAGGGAGGACATGCGTTTCCTTCTAGCTAGGGTGGTGTCAATGACCTACCAGCCCTGACATTTATATTATTTTCACCTGTGTGGTTGTTGGATTGCGAGGCACCTCGATTATATCGGTCGATCCAGGACTGATGGAGCCATTCGTTGGCTCATTTACGCCCCAAAGGGCGAGGAAACGCAGTGTTCAGGCATTTTAATCCACATCGGTGGACCGGCCCTGTGGCTCCTAAGGGACGATGTGTTCTGTTCCTGAAACATGGGCTAGATTGTCTCGAAGCGGTGAGGACGATCCCTTGCCTCGATTCATAGATTGAAATCCAACTTCCAATACGTGACTTTGCGGTTTTGATTGTATAACCTATATATGGCGACATAGTGGTATGGGGCATTCATGCAGCATATGATTGATACTTATGATTGAAATTGTTTTAACACTATACACTTATAGTAATAATAAAAGATAAAATTTAGCATATCAAGCATTCTTTGGCTATTATAAGGTAAAACCCTATACTCCGGCTTGTGTTGCATTGTGTGATAGGACTTGGGTCTTATAATAGCTTCATTGTTCTTTATTTAGTATTGCTCTATTGTTTTATGCACTGGTGTTGTTGGAAGAAACCTGTTCCGTGTTATACGGCATGGTCCCTTGATTTACCTAACTTTAAAATAAAGATTAATAACTGTTTTATTTCTCACACCAGTCACATGACTGGCCTGGAGTTTATTATTTTAACCTAAACTCTGGGTGCCCCTATTTTTGACATGGGTAGCTAGTAGTTTTGTTTTTGCAGATTTATATTCACAGGGTCCTACTACAGCTGGAACGATATCTGGAAAGCTTTGTATCCGTATATCTCCTTCAGTTGTGTTTTGTATTATTTTCCATTGCTATGTAATGTATTGTAATCTCTGATAATTTATGTTGTGTAATATGGATTCATACTATGTATATTCTTGTATTCTGATGGAATTGTTGTAATTAACAATGAAATGTTCTTTTGTTTGTGTTCTGATTCGTCTTGTCCTCAAGGTAATCCGTTCTTTCCTTACCGGGGAAGTTACGGGTTCTTACAATGGTATCAGAGCTTTGGTTTACAAAGCTCGGAGAACAAGACACGTTAGAACCAAACGAAAGAATTCATCAGAGATTGGATTTGTAATATCCAATGAGGATGACTCGTTAGAGATAGGATCAGCAGTATCCTAGAACGAGTGTGAAGAGTATGTTTTTAAAATGAAAACAAATTTTGTTTTGAAATTTAAATCGTTTTATACGTATTTGAATATTTATTTGTATTGAATTTGGACATTCCAATATATAAAATTTTTGCATATACGCCTTGCAAACGTGTATTCGAAGTTTTAATATACTGGATAGATATAGAATCACACTCTAGTCACTCGGACATGATTCTGATGATTGACGCGTCATCATCAGAATTTATTTTCGTGTTTTGAAAATGGGATTTCTATATATTTCCATCGGCTGGTGTGAGAACCAAAACTAGATAGGGCTTATTGTTGTGATTTGGCACCAAAAATGTGATTTTTGACTACATATCAAAGTTATGGATTTGAAATGATAATCAACTATTGATTGGTGGTTGTGTTGTTTGATTATTGTTTGATTAATTAAATGTTGAACCTTTAGCCTTATTGTTTGATTAATTAAATGTTGAACCTTTGGCCAAATTGAACCAAATAGTGAATTGTTTTGAAAATTTATCGCATTTGCATGCCTATACATGTACTTACATTGAACAGGTCATAGCAATGAGGCTAGAAAAGAGGAATAAAATTGTTTGCCCGACAAATAGGTACATGTTTATTGTATTTCTTTGGGTTTGGATGATTTTATGAGCCGATTGGCTACCCGCTTGGCTTTTTCTTTTTTTTTAGATTGATGAGGGCCATGGGAGGCTATTTGAAATATCCCAAAGCCCCCGATGCAGGGGAGGATATGGCAAAAATTTCAAAAATTAAGGGTGTTAGCCAATTTTTTGAGAAATTTGAAAAGTTCTTAGAAACTGAAAAGTTGAAGAACTTAAGCCGTAATGGAAATAATGAAAGTTGAGTTGATTAGTAAAACAACTTTCAGCTTCATTCCTTTTTGGGGATGAAAAGTTTTAAGTGGGGGAGACTGTAATGACCCGGAAATCTGAGCCAATTTAAAATTTTTATTTTGGCAATTTTTATGAATTTTGAATATTTAAAATGAATTATTTTAAATAATAACGACGAAAAATTTATTTTGAATAGAATTAGAACATATACATTTATATAGATCGTCGTTAGAATATAAATATTTATTTTAAATTATAAAAGGAATTGAAAATGGCGCGGTAGTTCGAAAATTCGATTTCAAAGTTCAAATGGATGTACATGATTCAAAATAAACTAGATTTTAGTGAAACCAAAAATAATAGAATCTATTAGAGAATATCTTTCCAATGAATCCGGAAAATCGAAATTTCATAGCGGGAATCAAAAGTTACCTCCAATTGAAAATTCAGAATAGTCGCTATGGAATTCTGGCCCTTAAAAATGGAAATTTTGCAAATGACCTCGGTTTTCGACAAAACCACTTTTGTTCGATCCGTGATGTCAAGTTATTGCTATGTTTCAAAACTCGTAATTTTCTGATTCAATATGTGAGCGCGGCGAAGGAAAACGCGTTTGACCAGTTTTAGTTGATTTTAATCGACTGGAAAATGGCCATTTTTCAAACGGTCTCAGAATTTGACAAAATTAGTATTGTTAGGACCGTATCGTCAATATGAAGCTAGAAATAATTTTTCTGGAATTTTTAGAGTTAGTATGCGGCCCCAGTAAATTGAAAGGCGCGTTCAAATTCAATATATAGAGTTATATTTTGATTTTGACGAAAACTGATCGAAACGATCGAATCAGCCTACGTTACATATCCTATTGTGTTCGGAATGGGGGTAATTAGCTATGGGCGACAGTCGTCGGGCTTGAATTGGAGTTCGAGATTAAAAGTGACTTTAAGGGGAATTAAAATAAATAATTATAAAAAAAACCTATATCCCCTTTTCCTTTCCCCCGTTGACTCAGATAGATGTAAACGAAAAAAAAAGAACACGACGATGGAGGAGGGCAAATCGCCGCTCGAAGCGACAGCCACCACCGCGCCTGGCCGCGATTCTGCACCCCCCTCCGAACTTCGATAGTGGCGCCCCCCCTTCAGCTCCTTCCCGCCATCCGCGCCTTACCCCCAACGCCCAAAATCGAACCACCAGTCCACCGCCTGCCTAGGCCCGCCGTTGGCAACCGCGCACCAACCACCACATGCACGCAACCCAGCGCGACCCCCTCGACCTCCACGCCCTTCCTTTGGAAATATATAGTAAGTTTTACTGTTTATTTTATTTTTATTTCTGTTTATTCTTGATTTATGTAATTTAAGTAATTAATTTAGTAAGTGAACATGGTTTTTACTGAAATACGAAAGATTGGATTTATATAACATAGAAAGATCAGATTTTTAATATATGAATAGCAGTGTAAAGGTCAGATTTTTAATATCTATATAGCCGTGTATAGATATGATTTTTATGTATGTAACTAAATCAAAGGTTTGATTTTTAATGATAAGAAAGATTTGATTTTTATCTTTATAAAGTTATGAATTTTATTTAGGCATATATAAGATTTCTTTCGAATGTAAAGTTTTGATTTTTATAAATTAAAAGATTGAATTTTGAAAGATAAAAGGTTTGATTTTTACATTAGAAAAGATTAGATTTTGTTCATTAGAAAAGATTAGGTTTTTATATGAGTAGCGGATTAAAAATAGAATTTTTATATAATAGGGGATATAAAAATATGATTTTTATATATGTAGCGGCGAAATAAAAATATGATTTTTATTCTCTAGAAAACGAAATAAAAATGTGACTTTTATTTATAAAGATCGTTGTTTAAAAATAGGAATTTTAACGTAAACCATGTGAAACAGATTGCGATGGAACTGACTGGAAGCAAAACAGAATCCAGATTGTTCTGAATTTCAGAAATAAAATGGAGGAGTGGAAACCCATGGTGAGAACTTCTCACTTTTAATTTATCTTCTAGTTGAAATATATACTAGGATGCAGACGGTGCTTAGTAGCACCCGACACCCGTCGTCCACAGACCATGGATGACTTGTTTGTTTGATTGATATGTTGTGTAATTTTATTGTGTGATGTGGAATGAATAAATATTTTATAGTTAAAAATATAATTTTTAACGTGTATATAAAATAAATATTTATAAACAAATCGGACGATTTGTTTATGTACACACATTTGACTGATATTGATTGGGACGATAAATTTTACACATCGCCCAACTGCACGAATAAGACCTGTGTTTGATTGTTTGAAACCCCACATAGGTTATTGGGATGAAATTGGGCATACACTAATCCTAATAATTAGTTGTATGTCGATCGATTGATTGACAAGCTGTTATAAGCATTAAGTATTTATATTTAATTCTTATACAGTGTAGAATGCACTCTGGATGATGGATTGTTGTTTTCATTGTTGTTATACACATTTGTTGTGTGAAATCCATATAATCAACATTATATGGTAATTGACTATGTTTGGTTCCATTTCAGAATTATCGAATATTTTAAAATAATATTCAGTAAATATTGAAATGTGAAGCTGTGTTAAGTAGTTAAACGCCATTTTAACACGAACGGGAATTTTGTCGATTTTATTCATTTTACAATGAATATCGAAAGTGATTTCAAAATCTGATATTTTGAAATTCGAATTAAATTGAAATGATTTGAAATTCGAATTAAATTGAAATGATTTGAAATTCGAATTAAATTGAAATAGAATTGAAATTCGAATTGAATTGAAATGATTTGAAATTCGAATTAAATTGAAATGATTTGAAATTCAAATTAAATTGAAATATAATTGAAATCATTTTGAATTGATTTTAAAACGGGTTGAAATTGAATTGAAATCGATTTAAATTGAAATCGATTTGAAATGAATTTAAAACGAATTTATATTGGAAAAATCAATTTTGATTTGAATTTGAGATGGAAGTGAAATCATTTTGAAAATGAATTTAAAACGATTTATAAAATACGTTTTAAATGGAAATTGACGAAATATATATTATATATATATATATAATGGCCTGAATAGAACGCGCCGCGCTGCGGCAGTTCATGAATTTCGACCATTGACTTCGAGTGGACATTACGGGAGATCCAACCGTCGGATTCTCCTAAAACCGGAACCATTGGGTTCGTATCGAAAAGAGATTTCTAACGAATATTAGAGATTTGAAATCTAACGGTTGGATTTGGAATTATGTCCAAATCAAATTTGGAAAAGGTCGCTGTAAGTGCAGTTCGATGACCGTTGATGGAAATCGACTGTACGGGCCTTGATAAAATTATTAAAAATAGCAATAATTAGTGTAAATTCATAAGAAATGATTTGGAAAGAATTGGAATGAAGAACTCCATATTTGAAAAGATAAAAATAGATTTTTATCGAAATGAACTAGTTTTGAACTAGAATTAAAATCCATTTATTTTTTAAAAAAATAAATTGGATTTGAAATGGTTTTAAAAATAACCAGAATTTCCAATATATAATTGGAATGGATTTGAATCGAAATTGTCTTTGTAATATTTCGATGTTGGATTTCGTGATTATACAAAATTTGAAAGATATATATATATATCGTTATTTCCAATACGATATTTGTTGGTTATAGGATTTGATATTGAATATAAGCCGGTATATTTTCTATTCAGAACCTTGTATTTAATATCAAATGGGATTTGGGTTTGTCGTGAATGGTGTCTTCATTAACACTGTTCTTTAACCCAATTGAGAAAAAGATTAAATCTTTTTATTTAGATTTAACGAAGTGTACCAATTAAATAATATTTAATTGGAATTGAATTGGAATTGATTTTTGGGTTTATCGTGAATGGTGTTTTAAATAACATTTGTTCTTTAACCCGATAATTAATGAAATGAGATTTGGGTTGTCGTGAATGGTATCTTTAATAATATTGTTCTTAGACCCAACGGAGTTAAGAAAATCAGAAACTAACTGGAGATTATTTAAGTTGAATGGTTTCTTGGGTATTGATCTGATGTTGGTTTCGGCCTTCGGGGTTATTACTTAGGGAATTGTTCACTTGCTAATTTACGGTTAAAGGCTGATGGAATAGAATGTGATTTTGGGTTTATCGTGAACCGTGTTTTAAAGGACATTGGTTCTTTAACCCAGTTAAAAATAGGATTTATTTCCTGAATTTGAATAATCATTAAGTAAGGATTTTTGGAAATTAAAACTGAATTAGAGTTTTAATGAATCTTTAATTAGATTGAAAAGTGAATTTGATAATTAAAATTATCAAATTCAAGAAATGATCGAGAGTGAAGTATCACCAGTTTTGCTCCAAGCGATAGTAAAATCTTTAATTAGATTTGAATGTGAAATGGTAATTGAATTTACCGATAACACCATGGTGTTAGATATGAAGTATTACCAGTTTTACTTCATGGGATGAATAGGTTGGGATTGGGAAATTTAATAAATGATTACTTCGGTAAGGTTCGTTAATCCCGACAAGTTTGGATAAATCATAATTTGGTTTGAATTGAAATCCAAAAGAAGATTAAAGAATAAATTTAAAAGAATTTAACTTTGATAAAATTAATGGGAACTTTTCCCTATAGATGTGAATATTCTGAATTGGAATGAGGCGTATGTTGTGTTTGTGTAACACTTGTTTATTATATACGCGAGTTATTCAGAAAGAGCGGGTTTATCCCATTCTGAATAACTGATTCGACGAGGTGTCGAGGATGAAGACGGTGGTCGAAGACCGGAGGTCTTCACATCATTTGGATAATTACTGATGATCTTGATTGGGTTGTACACCCAAGAGGTGGGAATCAGTTGGTGATCGTCCAGACGTACTTGGAGATCGATGGATATGCGAGGAATAAGGTTCCTCCGGTTTCGTTCAGACCCAGAACGGACTTGTAAATGGATGTGTGTCTGACATCGGATTTCATTCTATGTGATTGATATAGGTTGCATAGCGTGAATTTCCTGTGTGGCATGCTGAGATGCAAATGATCAAGGCTTCTATTGAAAAGAAAGTCTTGTGGTTGATGATCAAAGCACCGCCTGTGTGGCATAGCTTTGTGTAGCGTTGATTCGCGAGCCTCACACCCCGGTTGTGAACTAGAAACGGGAGAAGGATCCAGGGAGGACATGTGTTTCCTTCTAGCTTGGGTGGTGTCAGTGACCTACCAGCCCTGACATTTATATTATTTTCACCTGTGTGGTTATTGGATTGCGAGGCGCCTCGGTTATATCGGTCGATCAGGGACCGATGGATTCATTCGTTGGCTCATTTACGCCCCAAAGGGCGGGGAAACGCAGTGTTCAGGCATTTTAATTCACATCGGTGGACCAGTCCAGTGGCTCCTAAGGGACGATGCCTTCCGTTCCTGAGAAATGGGCTAGATTGTCTCGAAGCGGTGAGGACGATCCCTTGCCTCGGTTCATAGATGGAAATCCAACTTCCAATACATGACTTTGCGGTTTTGATTGTATAACCTATATATGGCGACATAGTGGTATGGGGCATTCATGCCGCCTATGATTGATACTTATGATTGAAATTGTTTTGACACTGTACACTTAAAGTAATAATAAAAGATGAAATTTAGCGTATCGAGCATTCTTTGGCTATTATAAGGTAAAACCCTATCCTCCGGGTTGTGTTGCATTGTGTGATGGGACCTGGGTCTTATAATAGCTTCATTGTTCTTTATTTAGCATCGCGCTGTTGTTTTATGCACTGGTGTTCTTGGGAGGAAACCTGTTCCGTGTTATACGGCGTGGTCCCTTGATTTACCTAACTTTGAAATAAAGATTAATAACTGTTTTAGTTCTCACACCAGTCCAATGACTGACCTGGAGTTTATTGTTTTAACCTAAACTCTAGGTGCCTCTATTTTCGACAGGGACAGCTAGTAGTTTTCGTTTTGCAGATTTATATTCACAAGGTCCTGCTACAACTGGAACGATATCCAGAAAGCTTTGCATCTGTATATCTCCTTCAGTTGTGTTTTGTATTATTTTCCACTACTATGTAATGTATTGTAATCTCTGATATTTTATGTTGTGTAATATTGATTCATACTCTGTATATTCTTGTATTCTGAAGGAATTGTTGTAATTAACAATGAAATGTTCTTCTGTTTGTGTTCTGATTCGTCTTGTCCTCAACGTAATCCGTTCTTTCCTTACCGGGGAAGTTACGGGTTCTTACAGGGAAGATGGAGCGCTGTGTGTAACTTGTGAAGATGTGGACTTTAATGAACAGGGGCTTGGGCCTCTCAAGGTTTAAAAATATATGTATAAATACAGAGGGACAATGGGAGTAACGTATAGCAATAATGGAGGGGCGTGAAGAACTATAACGTGGTGAAGAGCAAAGGAGAGTTGCGTGACAATATGTCAGTAGAAGAAATGGGAGATAAAGCTTCAGGAAGGCGCGTTATGTTATGGAAAAGATGGACGTGTTCAAAGTAGTGGGAAGGAGTATCGGTTTGGAGGAGATCTCTTGTAACATGGTGGGTGCGGATTCATGTTAGGGGGTTAATAGACAAATGGGCTAAGGCCCGAAATTTAAAAAAAAAATTGAAGAAAAGGAAAAAGAGAAGTGGACGGATTGGGAAATTCTGGCTCACGGGTGTTGTGTACGTGGTAGGAAAATATACAAGGGGTTGAGGTGCAGAACTTGTGTGGACCACGTGAAAATTGGGATTTAAGAAAATGGACATGTCACTCCTGTAATACTATTTAGGAAAGAAGTTGTGCAACGTCGGTGTAGTACGTGGGCTGAACGGATTTAGGTAAGGGCCCATCGATTCAGAATTTAATGTTTAATTAAAATATATTGTTTTATAACCGCATCATATCTCACTCGTACCTTATCAAAATTTTAGTGGACGGTCTCATTGGTACCATAGGGATGGAAACTACGGAATGGAGCTGGTCTGGTCAGCACAGGAAGTGACAGGGATTTTTAATTAAATTAAACGACAGTTTAGTTTAATTAAAAACAAGCATTTTAAACGACGGACGAAAATCAAGGTGAGTTAAACTCGCTCAGTTTTCCCAATTATATTTTATAAGTCGGGTTTTTATTTTGTGTGCTATGGTTGCTCATGGTTGACTGTTCGTTGTTTGTTAAATATATATTCATATATTGTCTGAACCGATGAAATTGAACGTTGTTTAATTTTAGTGAAATACCAAATCGTTATTTTAACGATTAATTCCAATTGAGGTAACTTACCTTGTTGGTTACGTTTATTATAATATAAACGTATTTAAAATTAAATTGGATGCTTGAATTATTGTTGGTTGTCCACTATCAGTTGAATTGATTATTTATGTGCATATCATCGTTACATGGACTGTTTAACCAATATGGTTGAAGTATTGACTTGAATGTTGAGTATGAACTCAATGTTTGGTTGTTATTAACCAATGTGTGATATTGGTTAAGAAATAATAGTAGATGGCCTAATAGGACATCGTTTTATAAATGTTTGATTTACCGTAAGGTAATTCAAATAGAAAATGAAGTTATGAAATTTATTTTATAACTGAATATGGATTTTCTAAATATATTATTTTAAATGAAGTTCATAAAAAGGAAATAAACTAACTACATATATATTGATTGTTTTAGTCATCATTTTTGTACCAAAATCCGCCATGTGCGAATCACGTGTTTCATCTAAATGATTTGTAGAACTAATTCTTATATAGATCCCTTATTTAACTCTAATAGTATCATAATTACTAAGATGGATAAGCAAGTGAGCAAGGGTTAATGTAACGATTAATAATTTAGATGAATTGTTTTTTTAGAAACAATTAAAATGAGATTTATGTTAAATTGATTATTATTTATTCAATAATAATCAAACGAGATTATTTAAGTTAATTAAGTTTGTAATTAATTTAAATTGAAAGATGAATTTGATTAACGATTTAATCATGTTTAGTAAATCAACGGTGTTAACTAAAATGAATATATTAAATTAATTAATTTATTTAATGGATATGATAATCAGTTAAGTAAACATTTTCATAAAGGTTAATATTTGATTATCATTCATTTTATAATAATCAAATTAGAAATCTTGGGATTTAAAAAGGAATAATGGGGTTTATGAAACGATATGGCTTATTATATTAAAATGATATTTAAAGAAAATTATATTAACGATAATATAAGTTAAGTTTAAATTATAGTTTTAAAGTGGGCTCTTATTTGAAATTCTATTTTATTGGATCCAAGTTAAATGGAGTTAGAGAACCCAAGTTTATTTGAATATATTATTGAGATGAGTGATTAGAAATGGATTGTGAACGAAATAAAGGTTGAAGATATGAGATTAAGGAATTAGAACTTAACTGGAGACTGGTGGAGATAAATGGTTTTTCTGAATATTAGTCTGATGTTGGTTTCGTCCTTCGGGGTTGATATTTAGGAGATTATTTTCTTACTAATTTACATTTAGGGACTGATAGAGGTTTGAAATGGAAATCAAAACGAAGACCCAAATTTGAATTAAAGGGGTTAAGCGAGTAGAACTATAAAGATACAATCTAGATTCACTATATTAAGGGATGAGGCTTAATTGAGGTATAACTAAAATGAGATTTGTTTAATATTGATAATAAATATGGGGTTTTGGTTATTGCAACTGATATCTATCTTAAGATAAGAACGTTGTTTATCAAGGTCTAAGAGGTAATTAAAATACCACAACTTGAACGACTTCGGGATTATCGGAGGATGATATTAGTTGAAATGGGGAAGATGTTAGAAGCAATTTATTTTGATAATTTATAATGTAACATTATTTAGACAACTTGGGAATACATGTATATGTATATATAATGGGATTCCGAAGGAAATAAAAAGGAGCTCGAGAATATGAAAATGGTATCCCCAAAACAAAGAAATAAAAAAAGAGATTGGTGAAAATATAACGATATTTTCAAAGTAAGAAGATGAGATTTGGAATGGGCTTATTCTAAAAGGATAAGTGACGATAATAGTGTTCAAATAGCGTAAACGGAAGGAGTATTCATAACGACTATTCTACGATGACAAGTGAATCAATTCTGCAATTATAGATAATAGGTAATGTTATATCAAAGGGTTCGAAATGGTAGTTAACAGGAAATGGAATATGACTTTAAGATTCTTCATCTAAGTATTTAAATAAAACGTTTTAAGAATATTTATATATTAAAACTTATATATTATCCTTGGTATTACAACTGATATATAATGGCCAAATGATGTTGTATAATAAACCAATGGATCTGTTTTATTTTTATGGTTGTTTATTTTGATAGTTAAATAACCAACCATCAAAATCCGGCCCAACGTTATTGGTACGGAAAGACCGGGATCGAATTTATATTCGAAAACCATTCCGATCAATAAATACGAATACGTCGAAGACGCTGATCGGGATGGAGCAATTGAAGACTGTAAATCTTCATGAGTGAAAGAACCATTGTTAAATATCTCTGGCTGATCCCCAGAGTTAACGACGATTCTGTCGTGATTGGAATATACGGATTGCAAGGACTATTCGCTACTAATCTATAGGGTGATTCCTAGGATGTGGTAGGAGAGTGCATTCGGTTCATCTTGTTCCTGGATGGCGTGTATGCACGATGTGGGACTCAAAAGCAAATGGTGGCCAGATGTTCCAAAAGTCGATTATAACCTCAAGCCTCATCAACCAGGAAATGACAAAAATCGGGCAGGCAGCATGGCTATGTGGGAAGCCCCCATTAGGGTGTATTGTCATCATCTAGAGAATATTCATATTTGTTACTTCTTTTCACTTCTGTATCTCCCGGGAACGGTTATGTTGCTAGCAACCGTAGGTGACAATATATTCGATACACTCAAGAGAAATGAGTGGTCGGTCATGTGTGGCCGGATTGCAAGACGTTCTTGTTGAACCCAGAGTATTCCTCTCTAGAGATACACTATCGGTAGGTGGTTCCATACCTTGTCATAGTCGGAATCCAATCTCTAATAAGCGCCTGCGGTTTTGTTTGTATACTATATATGTGGGGCGTGAGATGCAAGCGTTCTGCTAGATTCTATTTACTTGTATGTAGACACTATCATAATATTAGAATAATATATTGATTTCAAACCGTTTTGGGTTATAGTAAGGTAAAAACCGTCCGTGTTTATGTGTGGACTGGTCTTACTATTATCCTTTGTTTTCGAAAGGATTTTGGACCTTAAAATCAATATGGGTGTATTTAAATGAGTTTTTCTCACACTGATTCACCAGACTGACCCGGTATTTGTAATGCTCGGGTTAGACCGGGTTGTACAGGTTCAGGTTATCGGATGCCGTGAAGTCCAAATATGAGCTGAAGGTGTTCAGACGTATGATGTTATACCGTTATCATTCCGCTGTGTGTTATATGTGAGGACAAATATTTATAACTGTCCAGATGTGCTGATGTACTCTGATGATTGTAAGATTTTATTCAAAGCTCTCAATAAAAGTTATTTCTACATTATATTTTGTGCCACTGCGATGTGAGACTCTATGTTGTGATGGTTCTTCTTATTCTTCTATTCTAATATTTCTTTCTTTCTTATCTCACCCTCTAATTTCTTTCTAATAACGTTCCGGTGTTCTCGATGCTTGAATGTTCGACATGGCGGTTTGTGTCGATTTTCGAGGTTGAAAATCTGCTGGTCGTTACAATAATATTTCATTATGCTTTAAACTCAGGCCAAACAATGTTAAATTATACATTGTTTATTTTAAAACCCAATAGTTAATTATATTTTAGATCTTGCAAATATAATACAACATTTCCTTCATAAACTAACCCCGACATCCATTTTCCGTTACAAACTAATACCATCCTTCGATAATAGTGAAGTCATTCAAGTTGGGATACTTTATTTACCTCTCAGACCTTGATCAACAATGTTCTTATCTTAAGATAATAAAAGTTCGAAACCCAAAAATCCAATATATTATCCCCATTTCCATTTACTATTTAATTTAAATATGGCCCATTTCCATTTACTGTTTAATTTAAATATGGCTTTATAAACTATTTTCTTTCATTCGGAAACCCACTTTATTTTCTAATTCCTTTTACTTAGTTTGTTAATTAAGTAAATTATTTACCGACCCTTTACTTAAAATCTTTTTATACAACTTCATTTATAACATGGATTATATTACAATAATCCGTCTACTAATACTTACCCAAAACGATTTATCATATTATAAAAATAAATTTGAATTCCATTACTAAATCTATTACCAAAATTCGTTATACCAATCCATTTATTAATCTCTTTTGAAATTTCCATTTCATTTACATTCATTTTACTTAACTAGGAAAAATCTCGTTAGAGTCATCATATTAGCTTACCATCATTTTATAAACTTTTTATTTAAATAACTTTTATAAAATAAATTCATATACTTTGATTAAGTTATAAAATATATTTTATAACTTAATATTTTGTCAATGTGCCCAACGAATAAACGACGCCTTGGAAACAATGGATTTTAGTCCTTCTACTGCCAATCACTTAATCAATATTGTTTATTAATTAAAACATAAGAATCGTTAATTATAAGTTCAACGATTAACATCCATTCAACCATCCACATCCTAATAGGTTATAACATCATTTAGGATAAACAATTCATATATGAATAATATATAATTTATTTGAAGAATCCGGTTGGATCCCTCTGACTTGTTCTTCCATGCATCACAGATCGTAATATAATTTTATAACAACTTATGAAACAATAATTTAAACTAAAATATCCGATATGACATAAATATAACATCGACAATCATTAAACAAACAATATGCAACCATGGCATCCAATTAATTATAAATTACAGTTATAAAAATTTAGCACATCATAGAATTCCAGAAAAGTGTGAGAGTTAACTCACCATTTTTATTTTCAGCCAATGATTTCAGCGTCGTTTTGTATAACTTTAAACATATTTAGAATTACACGAAATTCCAACTGCTTCTGTTTCTAACCAAACCAGCTTGTATGTGTAGCCTCCGTCACTACGATTCCAACGAGTCCAATTTCACGTGATTATTACATTGTATGAAACTATTACAAGTTTTAATAAGTTAACGGCTTATAAAACTAATTAACTATTATTAAATCTATCCTAATTACCTTATTATGGAAAACACGTCAGTAGGACTTCACATGTTTTCTACCGTGCCTCTCCAAAAAACCCGACATCCACGTTTTCCCCAATCTCGTGCAAGTTTTTATTTTTCACGTTTATATAATTCTTCTTTTTTTAATTATCGAGCACAAGCCAACAACGCCCATGGAAAGCCCACGTCCCTTTCCCCCTACAAACTTCTTCCCCTGAAACTTTATTTTGTTTCCTCTTCCCTCTTAAATTTACAAAGCAACACGCGCGTGCATCATTGACAGTGACAGCCAGCCTTGCCACCCCCATTCGCCAAACTGTGTTCATTGATGGATTTCTCACCTTAATCCCGACATGCTGCCCTTCGCTCCATCTCTGGATCCTTTAAGTGATGTTCGTCCTCGACCATCCTCCTCTACTGCACTAGTAAAGGTGCGATGCTTTCATTGTCCAACCCTTCCAAAACTTCATTAACTACCTCGCCTCATCACCATGACAACCCTTGTCCTGCCTGACCGAACTCCGCGCCGCCAGTGACCACCCTCGATTGCTCATCTCTGTCAGCACTTGGTCAGTGCCTTCGTCCCCTTTGGAAGATGACTGGACTAACCCAGAACGCCTCGCCCGAACCCTCGAGCTCCGGCCTACCACCATCATGCCTTTCCTCACTCCACCATCCATTTCCTCCTTCACACCACTGTTGCCAGTAAAGACCATCCCCAGATCATCTGTTGGCAGAAAAAAAGAGACGAGTCCAGTATGCGATCGAACTAAACAATTTGCATACCACTGTGTAACTCTTGGTTAGTGAAGTTCAACAAACCTTGTTTCACTTGATTTTGTTTTGGGCTCAATTTTATACAATTTTATGAAGATCCGTTGTGTTGAGGTATATGGGTTCGTTTTCTGAAAAAACAGAAGGGCGAGCCCTATATATAGATGAAAATAAAACGAAGATAGGATCAATGTTTTATTACGCCTTACAGGTAGCATGTGTATGTGGTTCCCTTTAGGTTGGCTAGCATCAGATTTAGGTACGCTGGCCACTCCTGATATTGTATATTGAAAATAGACTTAAATAGGATGTCTCTTATATATTTAATTATTGTGTGTGTATACTATATTATTTATTTATTTTACTTGCTCAGCAAGTTATTTGGCTTCATGGTGAAGTATATACTTGTATAAGTTAATAGGTGCATGTTTGCATTTTATATTAGAAACAGGGTAAGCATGTCTTGTTTTGAACTAGTGGAAGGCCAGCTGCATGTACTTCAATTCGTTAGCTTAAGGGAGAAGCTTTCAATTTATTTTCTTTTAATATGGTTGCTATTTTTATTTTATTTGATTTGATTAAAGATATTTTGTCAACATGACTAACGATATTTATTCGTGCCTATCGCAATTTCTGAACATTGTTTATTGATTACTGTGGTTACATACAGACTCTGTTCGTAACGTAAACGGACTTCATGGTATAATTCGATGTTATGATCCTAATAAATCTTGTTTTGTCGAAAACGGAGGTCGTTTGAATAAACTCCCTTTTAAAGGGTCCAATTTAAATTTAAATAAATCAATTTTAAAATATCTCAATATAATAATATTAAAATATTATAATTAGGCATATTCGAGCAGAATTTTATATAGTAGCAAAATAAAATACTTCAGGTTGAGTTCCAAGCTAAATCGAAATTCAATAAAAAAATCCTTTATTTTTATATAATAAATCATTATATTTTATAGACGGATTCCATAGCAACTATTTGAAAATTAGATTTGGACATAAAACAAAATCTATAAGATGAAATCCTGATTTTTCTCTTTCATTAGAAAAATATAATCCAATAGATTTGAACGTTTCTTGTTTCGAAGAAATGCGACTTATATTGGATCATGTATAACCAATTGAAGTTCAAAATGTTATATTACGAACAACCGCGCCACTGCAGCTCGTTTTATAATTAAAAATATAAATTAAACGTTCAAATGTCATCTAGTAAAATGAAATCGTTAATAAAATTAATAATCAACTTAAATAAATCCTCTTATAGTACCAAATCATGCAATATTGTGAATTCAGTCTGTTTCGACTGTTTCGACATTAAATTATATTTAAACTAATAAAATATTCAAAATATTAAATTCTAGCCACTTAAAATCCAGATTAACATTTAAAATAAATTTTAAATATTAAATTAGACAGTTAAAAATCTGGGTCATTACATTCCTTCCCCCATAAAAGAATTTCATCCTCGAAACTACTAAGGTAGGAAAAATGCTACAAACCCAAAATATATTTAAATTAAAATCTTCAGTTTCACTTTCAGAATTAATCCAATTAGTTTTAATATAAAAACCAGTTAATTTCTATAGATTACAGATTCCCAAAATTTCTAAAAAATTTGAAATTTTTCTAACACTTTGAATTTTGGCAGAGTCTCCCCTATACGATAGGACTTCTTCAATATTGTAGGAACAAAAATAAATCCATCGACCCACACAGTCGGAAAATCCAAAATCAAATCTCAAAACCTAAATCCAAAATCCAAAATTTATATTTTGCGTAGGCGTGCCTTTTTGCGAGCGTTATATGCAATAAGTCGTAATATATACTTGAGCTGGCTTAATTATAATGCAGCTCTGAACAAAATGGGTTTAATCGGCTTCAGAATTTAATCAATATTAGATAAATTTGGCTTGCACCTGTTCTTAACTCAAATGAAATTCATTAACTTCATAACCATCAAGTTAGATTCAAATATCCAAGCCATCTATTCTAAACAATTTTACATACAATTTCATTCACCTGAGTTTTATTCATAATCAATTCCTTATATTAAAATTATATTTGAATTCATTCCAACTTATTCATTTCAGATGGGTTCTAATCAAGTTCAAATTTATATCCATGAATCAATTCAACCATACAATCCAACTTTGATAACACATTCTTCTGGATTCATTAACTTACAGATATTTTTATTCTCAAACCCAAGCCAAATTCTTATTGACTTAAATTAAATTTTATTTCAAAAATTCATGTCCAAATATAACTTATAAAATTTATTCTAACTTAAAGTTTGTTAAATTGAATATTCTCATTCATATTTGTAATTCTTCCTTGGTTAATCTTTCAATTCCATAATCAAACCATTCAAATTAACCAATCAAGGAAATACAAGCTTCAACAATCAAATCAATAATTTGAGAGAATTAATTCCTTTTTCAATAAAAATATGATTTGTGTAAAATTATTTCATTTACCCTTTTCAAAATAATTTAAAAATAATTTTATATTCAAATTACAAATACACTCTCTCGTATACATACGCTTAAACTCAATCTAGGGTATTACTAACCCCATCTCTATTAAGTTACGCCACAGAGCCAAGGTTATCACTAAACCAATAGGTCTGATACCAACTGTAAAGGCCCGTAAATCCGTACTCTTTGAGCTAACGAATTACAACCTACGTCCAACCCAAATTGCACGAAATTACGAATCTTTAATAGAAAGAAATTGGAGGATGAGAAGTAAAACGGAAGAAATGTTATAATAGAAGAAAACGAAGAACAACACATCGGAATCTCACATCGGAACGAATAAAATATAATATATCAAATCTCTTTACACAAAAAGAAACTATATATACATACCAATAGTCAGAGTACATCATATATCAGACACAGCGGAAATAAACTATAAATAACTAACGGTGAAGCCTCCTGCTTCCAGCTCCTGAAAATCCAAGCAGAACCTAACCTGTAAATATGCTCGGTCTGACCCGAGCACATTTGAAGCAAAGAAAAATTTACCCGGATCAGTATGGAATATTTTTCAGTGATAAATTCACAACAAACAACTTGTTTAACTTTAGAAAACCCTTTTGAACGAAAGGATAATAGTATGACCATCCCACACATAAACACAGACGGTTTTTACCTTACTGTAACCCAAAATATTTTTGAAATATCAAAATCCAGTGATATTATAACAGTGTCTAACAAATCACAAATAAATAACCATCTAGTAGAATGCTTGCATCTTACGCTCTACATATTGATTATATAATCAAAAACGACAGGGCCCTTATTGGAGATTGGATTCCAACTAGGACAAGGTATGGGACCACCTTCCGAAATGTGTACTCTAGAGGGAATACACTGGGATTCAATAAGAACATCTTGCAACCCGGCGACATATGACCGACCACTCATTCAGCTTTAGTTTATCGAATATATTGTCACTCATGGTTATCGGTCGTCCAACCGTAATCCGTAAGATACAGAAACGAAAGAAGAATAAAAAGAATTTTCTCTAGATCGGTGACAAATATACCCTACTTGGCAATGACCTACCTAGCCATGTTGCATGCCTGATTTCTGTCATTTCCCAGTTGATGAGGCTTGAGGTCACGTTTATCTTTTCAGAACACGTCAGATCCATCAAATCACTAATTGACGTCGACAAATATACTATGGGTGTTAAGGAAGAGAATTTCTCCGCTACCAAACTTGGTATACTTGTAAAAATCATGTACGTGACCCTCAGGAAATACTCTATCAGACATTGGTCCGTACAAGTCATCCAGGAACAGGATGAACCGAAGGCACCCTCCTAGTGCATGCTATATAGGAATCCCTCCAAGGATCAGTAGCAAGAAGTCCTTGCATTCCGTAAATTTCAATCACGACAGAACCACAATGTATCTCTTTTGTGGGAGCGACCGAGAGATTATAAGCAGCTCTTCCATTTATGAAGATTTACGGTCTTCAATGCTCCATCTTTATTGCCTGCAAGTTAGTTTCGAACGCGACGTTGGTTCGAAGTGGTTTTGGGTCCAGTTCCCATCCCAGTCTCTTTGAAACAACACGTCAAAAGGTCCAATAGAATATTTCATTGATAGTCGGGTTTTTAACTATCATTCTCAATAATATCGTTAAGTACATTGGAAGCTCAGATCATTTGATTAAAACCATTCATTTAAACCATTATACCTATTTAATATTGTTACAGTATCATAAAACCTTTCCGTTTCCTTTACGTTGAAAATATTCCCTTATATTCTTCAAAATCCCCTTTTAACTTTACTTCGGAAAATATCGATATATTATCCACTTAATGGTATAACTCCAACTATAAATTCTTATACGGCTAAACCAATGTCAAGCGAAATTTTATTCACTATATAACCCAAATGGTTTTATTAACTTTTAGATTTCCAAGTTTACTCTTAATTCTGATCATTATGGAAATATATAATTCAAATTCAAATATTTACTTTTTCTTTTCATTCAACGAAATCCCTTTTTCATTTCTTTGAAAAAACAACGTTGTTTACTTATTACTTAGGAAAAGTGTATTTCAAACCATTATATTTCACTACGCTTCAAACTCGGGCAAACAATGTTAAATTGTACATTGTTTATTTTAAAACCCAATAGTTAATTATATTTGAAATTCTGCAAATATAATACAACATTTCCTTTATAAACTAAACCCGACATCCATTTCCCGTTACAACCTAATACCATCCTTCGCTAATAGTGAAGTCGTTCAAGTTGGGGTATTTTATTTACCTCTCAGACCTAGATCGACAACGTTCTTATCTTAAGATAATAAAAGTTTAAAACTCAAAAATCCAATATATTATCCCCATTTCCATTTATTATTTAATTTAAATATGGTTTTATAAACCATTTTCTTTCATTCGGAAACCCTCTTTATTTTCCAAATCCTTTAACTTAATTTGTTAATTAAGTAAATTGTTTACCGACCCTTTTCTTAAAATCTTTTTGTACAACTTTCATTTATAACTTGGATTATATTACAATAACTCGTCTACTAATACTTTACCCGAAACGATTTATCATATTATAAAACTATATTTGAATTCCATTACTAAATATATTACCGAAGTTCCTTATACCAATCCATTTATCAATCTCTTTTGAAAATTCCATTTGATTTACATTCATTTTACTTAACTAGGAAAAATCTCATTAAAATCTTCATATTAGCTTACCAATCTTTTTATAAACTTTTTATTTAAATAACTTTTATAAAATAAATTCAAATACTTATATTCAGTTATAAAAATATATTTTATAACTTAAAATTCTGTCAATTTTCCCAACGACAAAATGACGTCTTAAAAACAATGGATTTTAATCCTTTTGCTGCCAATCACTTAATCAATACTGTTTAATGATTAAAACATAACAATCATTGATTATAAGTTCAACGATTAACACCCGTTCAACCATCCACATCCATTCAACCATAACATCATTTGGGATAAACAATTCATATATGAATAACATGAACAATCAATAATATACAATTTATGTGAGGAATCCGGTCGGATCCCACCAACCTGTTCTTCCCTGCATCACAGATCATAATATAATTTTATAACAACTTATGAAACAATAATTTAAACTAAAATATCCAATACGAGAAAAGTATAATATCGACAATCATTAAGCAAACAATACGCAACCATGGCATCCAATCATGCAAATAATTATAAACTATAATTATATGAATTTAGCACATCATAGAATTCCAGAAAAGTGTGAGAGTTAACTCACCATTTTTATTTTTAGTCAATGATTTTAGCGTCCTTACGTATAATTTTAAACATTGTTTAAAATTACACGAAATTCCAACTCTTTCTGTTTTTGACCAAACCAACTTGTACGCGTAACCTCCGTCACTCTGATTCCAACGAGTCCAATTTCTTGTGATTCTAACATCGTACGAAATAGTTATCATTATTACAAGTTTTAATAAGTTAACGATTTATAAAACTAATTAAATATTATTAAATCTATCCTAATTACCTTAATTAAATAAAACACGTCAGCAGGCCTTCACATGTTTTCTACCGTGCCTCTCCAAAAACCCCGACATCCACGTTTTCCCCAATCTCCTGCAGGCATTCTATTTTTCACGTTTATATACCCTTTTTTTAAAATTAACAGGCCCAAGCCTACAAAGCCCATGGAAAGCCCGCGTCCCTTTCCCCCTACAAACTTCTTCTCCTGAAACTTTATTTTTTTTCCACTTCCCTCTGAAATGTACAGAGCAACACGCGCGTGCACCATTAACAGTGACACCCAGCCTCGCCACCCCATTCGCCAAACCGTGTTCATTGATGGATTTCTCACCTTAATCCCGACACGATGTCCCCCTTGCTCCACCTCTGGTTCCTCTATGTGATTTCCGTCCTCAACCATCCTCCTCCACAACACCAGTAAAGGTGCTACACTTTCATCATCAAACCCTTCCAAAACTTCATCAACTACCTCGCCTCACCAACATGACAACCCTTGTCCTGCCTGACCGAACTCTGCGCCGCCAGTGACCACCCTAGGTCGTTCATCTCTATCAGCACCCAGTCAGTACCTCCGTCCCCTTTGGATGATGACAGGACTGACCCAGAACGCCTCGCCAGAACCCTCGAGCTCCGGCCTACCACCATCACGCTTTTCCTCACTCCACCATCCATTTCCTCCCTCACACCACTGTTGCCAGAAAAGACCATCCCAGATCACCTGTTGGAAGGAAAGAAAGAGTCGAGTCCAGTATGTGATCGAATTAAACAATTCACACACCATTGTGTAGCTCTTGAGTCGTGAAGTTCGACAAACCTTGTTTCACTTGATTTTGTTTTGATCTCAAATTTATACAATTTTATGAAGATTCGTTGTGTTGAGGTATATGGATTTAGTCTTCGTTTTCTAGAAAAACAGAGGAGCGAGCCCTACTTATAGATGAAAATAAAACAAAGGTAGGATCAATGTTATATCACACCGTACAGGTAGAATGTGTATGCGGTTTCCTTTAGGTCGGCTAGCATCGGATTTAGGTACGTTGGCCACCCCTGATATTGTATATTGAAAATAGACTTAAATAGGGTATCTCTTATATATTTAATTATTGCGTATGTATACTATTTTATTTATTTATTTTACTTGGTCAGCAAGTTATTTGACTTCGTGGTGAAGTATATACTTGTATAAGTTAATATAGGTGCACGTTTGCATTTTATATTAGAAACATGGTAGGCATGTGTTGTTTTGAGCTAGTGGTAGGCTAGCCGCATGTACTCAATTCGTTAGCTTAGGGGAGAAGCTTTCAATTTATTTTGTTTCAGTACGGTTGCTTCTTTTTTTTATTTATTAAATATATTTTGTTGACATGACTAACAATATTTATTCGTGCCTATCGCAATTTCTGAACACTGTTTATTGATTACTATGGTTACATACAAACTCCGTTCGTAACGAAAATGGACGTCATGGTATAATTCGACGTTACGATCCTAATGAATCTTGTTTCGACGAAAACGGAGGTCATTTGAATAAAGTCCCTTTCTAAGGGTCCAAACTGAAATAAAATTAAAATACCTCAATATAATAATATTAAAATATTAAAATTAGACATATTCGAGCAGAATTTTATATAGTAGCAAAATAAAATACTTCAAGTTGAGCTCCAAGCTAAATCGAAATTCAGTAAAATAAAAATCCTTTATTTTTATATAATAAATCGTTATATTTTAAAAATGAATTCCATAGCGACTATTTGAAAATTTGATTTGGACATAAAACAAAATCTACAAGATAAAATCTTGATTTTTCTCTTTTATTGGAAAAATATAATCCAATAGATTCAGACGTTTCTTGTTTCGGTTAAATCCAATTCATATTGGATCCTCTATAACCAATTGAAGTTCAAAACGTTATATTACGAACTAGCGCGCCGCTGCAGCTCATTTTATAAGTTATTAATTAAACGTTCAAATATCGTTTAATAAACAAAATCGTTAATAAAATTAAAAATAAACCTAAATAAATCCTCTTATATTACCAGATCGTACAATATTGCATATTCAGTCAATTTCGACTGTTTCGAAATTAAATTATTATTTAAACTAATAAAATATTCAAAATTATTAAATTCTAACCATTTAAAATCCAAATCAATATTTAAAATAAATTTTAAATATTAAACTAGACGGTTAAAAATCTAGGCCATTTCACTAGGTCAGACATTGTGCAGAGTCTTAGTGAAAACAAAACACTGAAATCAGAAATCTAAGACAAAGGCCAAACGTGTGATTAAATAGTTGGGAGTATGATCAGACGGCTGAACCACAACTCAGACGTCAAAATAAAGTCTTAAGATTTTTTCTTGACCGAAGTCAGACGTCTAACCCATGACTTCAGACGTCTGACCTAACGAAAAACTGTTTTTATGAAAAGACACTTCCATATCTCTTCTGTCGTGACCCTTCCTCACAATTTAAATAACTTAAAGAGTACGCATATAACTCTTGATCAGTTTGAATAACTTAAATAGTTGTAATCCTTGAACGAAACTATTGATCAAGTACATATACGAGATGATTTCATAATAAACACAATTTTCAAATTATTTCTTTATATTGGTACATTCTATAAATATATGCACACTCACAAATTACACTCAAAAGAGATTACAATTATTAATAGTTGTAATACCTTTTGCGTCACACTTTTTTGATATACACGTGAACTACCAAAAACTCCTTTTTAGATATTATTAAAACCCCACTATCACTTAATAATAGGATCAGACAAATAAGCTTATTTTACTAATTCAAAATACATCTCTATAAGTAATCCAAATTACATTTTAATATCTTTATTATTAGTTGTAATATCGTTGATGTCACACTCTCTTGATATATATGTGAAATACCAAAAATACCCCTTTATATATTAATAACCCAACTAACACTTAATAATAGGATCCGACAAATAAGCTTATTTTACTAATTTAAAATACATCTCTATAAATAATACCAAATCAAATCTTAATGTAACGTAAAAATAAAAAATAAAAAATAAACTTTTTTCAGCAATTCAAAAACACCTTCTTACATAAAGAGATAAGATAATATTACTTAAAATAGAATACGAAAAATAAATTTGTCAATAATAAAAATAAAAAACTTGAGGAAAAAGTTTACGTTGCAACATAAAAATATAAACTAAAACTAACTAATACATTATAACAATGTAAAATTATGATTAAATATATGTAATTTGCAAAAAAATAATTCACCGTGACGCTCGTAAGAAGAATCATACTAGTAGTCAAAGTCAGTGTTCATAGAATACATGTTTGTTAAGAAGAAACATTTGTAATAGTCTTATCCTCTAATCAAAGATGGATAACTTCAAAAGTGGATGTAGAACAGAAAGTCCTAACGAGTATAAAACACTTCCACGATCGTTCTTACTTCTTATTTACCATCTCAGATCTATTATATAGGACGGAACATAGGACGATCAACGGTCCGATATCCAAAAGCAAGATTTCCACCCTGCGGTTCACAGCTTCCTCGCACAGCACAACACATTTTCTGCGCCTACCATGCTGCTTTCGAGCTTTTGACATGCAACAAATTATTTAAATGTCCAAAAGAAAAAAAGAAACTTAGAAACCCATCAAGCGTTACTGGATCGAAGTCTTGCATAAATTACATCAAAGAGCTTGAATGCCCTGTATTATGATAAAGGGATACATTGAACATATGCATGTAATATCTAGAATGTCCATTTGAAACAGAAACCAACCTAGTATATCACCTCTCTCATAACTAAATGATACCCAACCACAAACGGGACATGCAATCAAGCAGCAGCAAATGCTGAAGCCAACCAGCCCTTCTTTTTTCCAAACTCGATGTAGGATCCAAACTTCACCCGAGCATCAGGAATATCAAGTGCCAAATCTTCAAGCCCATCCGCAACTCTGGCGAAACCCTTGGTCATCTGATTAGTAGTGATCAACCCTTCACTGAAGCTCTCCTGTAACAGCTCCAAAATCCTATCATTCTTCTTCTCCATAGCCATCACCAGAGCTTTCTTTACAACCTCATGGTTAAAGAACGGCATCCCCAGGTCCCTGATGCATTGACAAGCTTCACCCAAATCGCCCCCGCTCTCGTACTCTTCTAGAAGCTTCGCGATCTTGTCCTTCGCGTCCTCCACTATCCACCCCGTCCCACCGCCCCAGCACCTCAGCAGCCTTTCCCCGGCATGACGGGCGGATATAAGCGAACGAGCCATCCGGACAGTTTCGCTTCCGGTGCAGTTCTCCGGTAAATTGCAGCTGATTTCCTGAAGATTCAATGGGACCAGTACGTCGTCGATAACTGCTCGAGCAATGAAGAGAGCAAGCTCGTTGGAAGCATCTAGAACATCCAGTGCAGTATCCTCTGCAGATTCTAGAAGCATTGTGAATCCTTCCACTACGTCATTTGCTGAGAATACCTCCATTCGAAGGGCTGAAAGTAAAACCGACGCCATTTCTTTCTCCCTGTTTTTTCTATCCATGGCAAGCATTATCAGTCGCTTCACGAAAATTGGATTGTATTCAGGTGCGGAAAGATCTTGAAGGCTTCTTATCAGTTCCGGAATGTCATCTGAGAGGAAATACTCGTGGATTATAGCCACTGCTTCTTCTTTAAACTTAGCGAGCTTGTCGTTGTTAGAAGTTTTCGTAGTGAAAGAAGAGTCTAGCCAGCCATCAGAGATCGCTTTTTGCACTAATGTTTGGAAGATGGTTTTGGCGGAAGGTATATCAAGAGATAAATCATCCAGACTTTCCTCGATGCGTGAAAACCCTTTTACCATTTGGCTAGAGCTGATCAATCCTTCATCGGCCGCTTCCTTTAGAAGTTTAAATATGAGCTGCTCCGAAGTTTCCATCTCCATGGAAAGAACAACAGCGCGCTTAACGACCTCATGGTGGAAGAAGGGGACCTCCAATTCTCTAATGCACCTGCAAGCAAGGTTTTAAAGAAGGGATCCTGATCATTTATCATAAAGTCCAAATAAATCGAAAATATAAAATCAATAAGTTCATATAGTATGTTTGTACAGACTTTAAAATTAATTTTGATGTTTATACTTCCACATCTGAACCAAAAATTCAGTTTTCTTTCTTGTTCCTTTTTTATTTTGTTTAGAAACATTAAGTGAGGATTTTTTATCCAAGTAAATACATTGAATACAACACTATGACATGAATGTTTTTCTCACTTGCGATTTTATCCGAGTTTGAATCGAAATGTAAGCTGAATCGCAAAGGTCAAGACCCGATCTAAAACGGAATTTAAATCGTAAGATTTTACCTGCAAGCTTCATTTGTATCGCCACTTTTTATATATTCATTTAGTAGATCGATTATCTTTCTCTTTACTTCATCAACTGTGATATGAGTAGCACCTCCCCATCGCCTCTCAACCACCTCGGCATGATGAGGAGCAGATAAGTAACTCTTTTCAGCTGTTAAAATTACTTGATGCCCTAATTTTGAAGAAGCAGGAAGCAAGCTGTTTGCTCTTTTAAGGAAAGCAGGAGGTAAAATGTCATCGACAACCGCACGTGCAATGAAGAGAGCTAATACATCGACGGTGTCGGGTATATCTAGTGCTAGATCATCAGCCGATTCAAGAAGCATGAAAAATCCTTGACTGATGTGTGCAGGGGTTATTACGTAGGAGTATAGAGATGACAGTAGGACGGATGCCATTTCTTTCTCTTTGTCATGTCGGTCCATAGCCATAGAAATTAGCTTTTTCACAAAGTAAGGGTGAAACTCGTTTGAGCCTAGGTCTTTGAGATCGGTTGCTGCTACTTCTGCTTCGCTGTTGCTGAAATATTCTTCGATAATGGTGCTTACAGCTTTCTTGTAATCATCTAGTGGGTCAGTAACAGCAGCAGCAACAAGCTCGTACGGTTCCTGCCATTATATCAAAGGAACAACAATCTTAAATCAAAAGAAAGACCCCGAATGTTATTTCGAAATAGAAGTCTGAGAAAGTCATGTATCACGTTATTCTGACAGTTTAGTACACAGATTTATAACATGAAATCTATGACAGATGGTGTACAATTCATACACAGTGATTGTTACGTAATTCACTTCCCTTGCTATAACAGAGTTAAGTTGATTTTTTGGCCAACAAGCGGTAAATACATTTATACGTATAAAAGGATCAAGGATGTCTAACAGCTCACTATATTAAAGAGAAATGTGCAGATGGCAGATAAATAACCTATAATATAAGCAAAGTATTAAAAAAAAAAAAAAAAAAAAAGTAATCAGACCATTCAGTGCACACTCCATTATTTGTGGAAAATAAACTCAAATTGTTGAGAAATAAATCAATACAGCATATTAATCAACAAATTGACAATGAAACAAATAATGCCAACACAGCAACTATAAACCTTAAAAGGAATAGGAACACCGTGACATTATAAGATACAAAACAGTAGGGCTTGGCCAGCATGACACATCTAGGATTCTAGCGTTTATAATCAAAATAAGAGTAATCTGTCGCAGTACCATCCAATTTGGAATTTGAAATGGTCTCTAGAAACTAGGTTATCAGTTCAGGGAATAACGAATGGATAAAAAGTTTGGCTCTCCCGCTCCTGTTAAGAAAAAAGATAAGCCCATACTCTTCCCACTAAAATACCATTGGTCATACCCTTGTTTTTGCATATATAGAATTAATGTTAAAAACGATATTTAATCTGACGTTTTTTTTTTCATATGTCGGATATCGAATCTAGTGCACTCAGCTAATACTCATGTTTTGAAGGGGAGAAAATTGCCAGTACAAATATCTATAGCACAACGATTTTACAGCATTGAGTATCTATAGCATAAATATTTGAACTGCAACAATTGACTAGTTCTTAATTTAAAATAGCATATACGACATATTAACAAATGAAAAAACCAGCTTCAAAAATATCAACTATAATGCATGTCAACTAGAGCTGTAAATGGATACGTGAAAAATCTGAAATTAATCCGCATCCGTATTCGAAAAAGCGAATAAATATCCGATATTCGGAAAAACGGATGCGGATATAGGCACATCCACATTATCCACATCCGAAAATTATCCATCCGCTTTTTACATGATTATAGCTTAAATTATGTGTATTTTATCATAATTAAACATATTAATTTATTATTTCGTAAAGTTGAAAGTTTACTAAATGCATGGTAATTAATCAAAATTATATATTATCATCATATTTATTTATTTTTAGCACTTTAGTAATCAATTAAGGTGGTGCATGACGCAACGGTAAGGTTACCCGACTGGTAATCTGGAGCGCGCAGGTTCGAGTCCCGGCCTCATCAGGAAAGCCTGTGCGCACTAATTGACCACCCCTAGAGCCTGAAAAGCCGTGAGAATAGTACCGGAACGGAAGACCGACCTGGGAAGTCCTATCGCGCTTGAGTACGGGAGCCTTTGGCACTGGGTATCCACACACTTTAATAATCAATTGGGTTGAAAATAATTTAATATTAAGCTAAAAAATTCATTTGTGTTCATTGATATAACGACCATTAGCAGAGCGGATAATCATCGATATCCGTCCGTATCCGCGGATGCGGATATGGCACTATCTGCATCCGAAAGTATCCGTTGACAGCCCTAATGTCAACCAATAAGTGAATGCTCATTTTCCTACACTAAATATTTTCGGTGCAAAATATAATTTTCTACAAAAATACTTATATACTTATATTAGCCAAATTTCCACCAAAAAGAGAACCGCTAAAGGTTACACATAATAAATTGAAGTTTTACATAATTTGGTTTAGCTTAGATCTCTTTTATTCGTTGACAAAGGATATGCATCTAATAACTTTTGATTGGTCCGATGGAAATCATTTTAACTGTCAACAGTTACTAAATAAGCTGAGATCAACCGATAAAAGTTAAACAACTAGACATGAAGGCGTTATTCAGTATCATAAATGTTGGCATATTCCTGTAACAAAAATTTATTCAAACAATTAAATATAAGCAGACTTAATCAATAGCTGTAATTAATTTGGTCTATCAATAGGCATAAAAGGTACCCTTTTTCCATGAGGTTTTAGCAACTATTATACAAACATATTAATGAAGATTGATCCAAGTATTGGATTTCTTTGTTGCACACAGAGGCACGCACGCACACAATCTGGAAGTTTAGGAAAGGAGTCGAATAATCCAAAACGTCATTTTAGCCTGGTGGCAATCCAAGTTACATTGTAGCTTTCAGTGTAACAGTATCGTACTGCTCACTGAATTTGAGTTCAAAGCTACAAATTTCTAACGAGCACACGCGCACACACCAAAAAATTACTATTCACGAATCCCTAGAAAAGAATTGGATATGAACAAAGTAAGAACATACTTCACCGCTGTCATAGTTGGGATCATTCTTGTCGAGCTGTATATCTGAATCAGTGTCAATAAGCTTTCCCCATGTGCCTTTACCTCCAGCACCATCTGTCAACATAGGTTATAACAGAAAAACAAGATGAATTAAGAAGGGAAAAAGGGAAGGTTAAAAATATTGAACACATCAATCGAAGTAATATCCAAAATACATGCATACTGCATTATGAAAGCAACATCTATGAAATGAACATTGAGCAATACAGGTTCTCCCAGTACGAATAAGCAAGGCTGGGTTTCAAAACAGGTTGGTTAGCGTCTGGCAACCAACTCTAAAGCTTTGTCAAATCCTATGACAACTTATTTGAAGAAGAGAATTCAAGTGACCAAAGTACATTCATTTGTAAAAAAAGAGGGTGATGACGATGATGATACATTAAACATGTGCGGTTCCAGAACCAAAATTTCTTGTTAGATTGAGTATTTTTGCATTATGTGTGACATAATTATAAGGCCACACAACGACAGCTGCTCAAAACAAGACATTTTTAAAATTGCTAATGCTGACCTTTTCCTTCCTTTTCTTGTATTCATCGTTTCTCGTTAGTTTCCCTGAGATTGTTTATATCCAATCTATCGAAGGGGTTTCCACAGTTTCTACTGATTCTTGGTGATTGAAACAAATATGATGGTCTAATTTGAAGTATCATTGTGATAACATCAACTAATTCCAGAAGAATGGTGCTACAATGACCTGATATGTTTATTAAAATAGGAATCTGAATTAAATATTAGAGGGGGTTACCAGATTTACAGCTTAGATGTTTCCTGCACTAATTTATTGTTCCTTTTCAATGCAGACTTGTTGATTCCATAAAATGAATAGTTAACGATATCATCATAGATAGATATATTTCGTTTAAAACTAAAATAATATTTTAATTTCTGTACCCATCATAGCTTAACAAAGAAATTCCACATTTATTGAGAAGTTCACTGCTTTGTTCCCTCCACATGAGAAAATAAAACACACACACACACACAAAAAAAAAACAGCAATTACCATTTGGGCCAAAATTTTATGAACTAGTTCAAACATGAACATCCAAATTCTGTTTGACATTCTATTAGCTGAGCGTTTGCACTACTTTTCATAATGCCAGCCTATACGTAAACGTTTTACTAGAATAAAGTACGAATAACAAAGGGCAAAATTTCCTTTTATTTGTTTTTATTATTTATTATATTTGTGGGGCGGTGTGTGTGTTTCACTGTACTTTTTAATAATAAAAACCACTACGTAATTTTACAAAGCTGTGTAATAAATAGTTCAAGATTACGGAAATAAATAGTAAAACAAATATTCAATATCTTTGTTTTTAGTACTTATATTATGATCATAAACTAATCTAATAAGATGTAAATACAAAGTCTGAGGTTCTACTTTGAGAATACTTGTTTTTAGTACTTATATTATGATCATAAACTAATCTATATGATGTAAATACAAAGTTTGAGGTTCTACTTTGAGATTAACAGTTGTCGTAAACAAACATATGAACTCAGATTAGAGATAAAAAATGGTATTGTGGATTCAAAATCGTGTTATACTAGTGTAAGCAAAAATAGTTTGATGCTTAACATGAACCATCAAAAGTTAAAAAACTGATGCTCCAGACTTCTCCAAATGACGTCACATGATCTACACAATAAGAGTTATTTGAAAAAATAATTACAAGCTTTTATTTAATACACCAACTAGCTGTATTTATATGCAATATTAACGCATATACATCGATGAATTGCTGTAAACTAATGTAAAGAATGGTATTTGATGCTTGAAGCCAAGCATCAGAAAACTGTCCTTCATACGAGGGTTTTTTTTTTTTTTTTTTTTTTTTTTTTTACAAATTTCATGAACACATGTATGGGGTACTTAATATAATAAAAGAAAATTCCCATTTTATCCAATTTTTTGAATCCATTTTCTCTATTGGAATGAAATGTAGACATTCATACTTATATCAATATTTTTGACTTTTGCTTCAAAATTGTTCCAAATTAACATGACTGTTGCAAGCTGAAGCTTTATTGTCATTGATCTTAATAATCAGTTGACTATATCAGCGATTAATTCAACATGAATGTGATAAACTATTATAACCTTCAAAACAAAGTGGACACATTTATTCATTCAGCACAGAAATATTCATGTGACGATAACAAGAATACACATAAAATTAAATGTGTGTTTCAGTAAATCTACAGATGATATAAAAAAATTGCCTCCAATAGCAACTATTATAAATTTGACAGAATAAGAATAGCTATGGTATTGTTCTAAGCTATCGTCGCCGTTATATTCGCGCTATCTACAACCATCAAATATAGAACCTTTTCTCCATATGATGTTGTATCGTTAAATTGCTGGGATTATCGAACTAATCCATAATTACATAGGTTGGATATGCATACCAAAATATTACATTTTACAGCATTACTATATTCAGATAACTGCATCGAAAAAAGAAAAAAAAAACACATAAATGACATCAAAATGATGAAAACCATTTATTGTTCTCATTCAGTGATGGCTGTTGTCATTATCAATGCATCATTGATAATGTTCAAAGGTTGATATCTAACTGATGTAGCAATCTTAAAATGAGCCAGCTATTTATTGCAAATGGCACAGAATAATTCTATCCTGATTGTTGGATGGTTCCTTACCAACTTCGTATCTGGATAGGGATTGTTCAGAATGTACAAGAACATAGGTAATGAATTATTTAATTAAACAGCCGATTATTTTTAAGAAGCTAGATGTGTATTCTGTTAAAGTTCCTAACAAAAATTAACGTGCCTTTGTATTCTAATATAGTAGGTTTCTTTCATATTTCATTATATACATTGATAAATTTTGCATTTTGTTTCATGTACTGTATTCAGCAGACTAGTTACCCAACTATAAACACGCCTTTTTATCCACCAGTAATGTTAGAAATTAGCTAGCAAAATTTGTTGATAAATATAATCTTTTGTTCATTTCCATGTTAGCATTTAAATCTATTAATTTTCAATCTCCTGCATCCAAAGTTCAAAATTTTATAAATGATGCAAAATAATACTTATTAGTTATTAGTATTAGATCCATCGCTTTCATCGAATTTCCAAATGCAAATTTGTACAATACAAGATGCAAGGTTTCAAATATCAAATTCCAAACAAGATCTTGAACTAACATCTTGATCCATATCTCAGGTTAAAGTATCTCAGATGAGACAAATGTTAACATCATAAGAAACTACGTTCGAAATTTTGTACATTCCAAGTAGGAAAAGGAGATTTTGATGAATATCTTAGTGAAATGAAGGAGACTGAAACCCTCAAGATATCATAGTACAGTGTTTTCCTAAGACACGGAATGATATCTGATACTCCAATACGGTTGAAGGAAAATAAACGTTTGTTAATGGATAAAAGAAGGAGACTGAAACCCTCAAGATATCTTAGTGAAATAACAGTGTTTTCCTAAGACACGGAATGCACTCACTAAGAATGTGACTTCAGCATTATCCTTCATATATATACAACAAAGTAAAGGCTATGGTGTTTCTGTATCATATGTTTCTTTTTACATCATAGTATTTCAATTCTTGTTGAAATATTGTTCCACTTATTAGCCACGAGTTTTTCCCAAACACCTAAAATAGATGCCATACGAGACATAAGGTTCATAGGTTCATATTTATGACAGTTCAACCATTTTTATATCTACGCTCACCTATCTACTTGCTTCATTGAAAAAAAATGCTTAAAATTTTGATCTTTTGTACTTCCCACCATTGCATACAAGAGATGTATTACTTTGATCGCCATTATCTCACTACTTTTTATGCATCACAAAATAGTTCGATCTTTCGTTCAATTGGACTATCTACTTACCAAATATCCAAATCTAAACCAATTCGGTTTATTCTCCTTCACTAATCATTAAATGATGCTTAACAACTATAGTTTACTTGGATCGCCATTATCTCGCCACTTTTTATGCATCACAATATAGTTCGATCTTTTGTTCACTTGGACTATCTACTTACCAAATATCCAAATCTAAACCAATTCGGTTTATTCTCCTTCACTAATCATTAAATGATGCTTAACTATAGTTAAAATAAATATAACCACAAGTTGCCAGTAAATTCTTGTTAAAGAAACAAAATTAAATCAGAACTCACCCTTCTTCACTTTTACAGCCTTCCCAGAATGTGACCTCCTCGCATGCCTCACCCCATTTGCAGCACCTCCGCAAGCCACTTTTCCACCACCGCCACATTTACCGGTGAGAGTTTCCAAAATCGATCTTGACACTTCTGAATTCAAATCAGCAGTCTCTGCCGCCATCTTAAATACCTCTCTTTGCCCCTCCGTCAAAAATCCTGTATTTCTCGGGGAGGCCATCACAAATCCACGTAGCTTGGAATCCAAGCAGCTATTAGCCTAAATAATTTTGAGAACAATGAAACACCCAAGTGAATTTATTGCACCATAGTAATTCAAAAGTTTGCATAAAACTATTACGTTCGAATTCAATGAATTAAAACGTAAACAAGTTACATAATAAAACAATTAAGCGCATTACGTTGAAAGTACGAATAGAAAAAATACAAACAAAAGGCTACAGTGGAGTGAACTGACCACTTAAAATTGATCGGAACGAACAAACCCTAAGAGAGAGAAAGTAGTATAAACAAATCCACCCCTCCCCGCACTCTCACTGATTTAATATCATCGTGATTAAGCCGAGAACGAATGATAAAAGGGGACGAGGATGGGGGACACGTCATCTGATTTCAACTATAGGGACACGTGGTAGGGGGAAGCACCGAATCAGAGTTCTTTGATTGTCTTAATTTGGGCCAGGAGTAAATTACAAAAACGGGTAACTTATCCTTATCCGTTTTTGTAAATAATAATAAACAAGAATTTAAAATAGCGTCTCTTCACGAGAAAAATGCAGCTAGGCCATGTGCGTGACATCTTGTCGTTTTCATTGTCACGAATGGATTTCGTGACGAGGATCAATCTATGACGACCGGCATAGACCCATCCATTAGAAGAAAAAAAATTCAAAACTTATCCACATTTCAAATATTAAAAATAATTGATATTTGAAACATTAACAAGAACTATGCAAACATATCGATATCTAATCATCATCAATTCAGTTTTTATAGAAGTTGTAGAATTTTTTCTTTTTGTGTATTTATACAAAAATAGGTGATTGTCTTTACTATAGGTATACAATTAATATTTGTCGCTTAAAATGATTATTCAAAGGGTAATTATTATTTGTAATACTTGAAATACTGTAATGGTTTATAGTAATTCAAAATTTTATATTTATTTGTTTGCATTTAATAACTGTGAACTGATTAAGGAATATGTCCATATCCGTTCGAATCTACGAACACTGATAATTATTGTTTGAAATTATTTAAGATATGGATATGGATATGTATAAGTGATCATCTGAACCAGTATTCGGAAATTATTTAGGATATGGATATGGATATAGATCATTCAAATGTGAAAATGCACATTGGTCTCAATTATTACATGTTATGGTTGAGTGGGATGAAGTTTTGATGTAAAGAGTAAAAACTTTTTCAGGGTTTGATAACTATAGTGAAATTCAATTCTCTTTCAACTCTTTCCTCCTTTACCTAACTTTTTGCGCTCTCTCTTCTTGTCTAATATGGATGGCGGCCAATTCTGTACCATTGATTTTATTTTTATAAATAACTTGCCGAAGTTCCAAAAAAAAAATCAACAAGTTGCCTCCTTGATATGTGGGCTACGACCATTTTAATCCAATAAGCCACTTGAAGAAAACCTATGGCAACCTAAATCTTTGTGCTGCTAGAGCTCAAATTCGAGCAAGTAAAGCATATGTTACGACAACCAGTTCTTTGTAACTGGCGTTAGATGCTAGTTGCGATAAATGATTTTTAACAACTAACATTTTCAGCCAGTTTCAAAAACATTATTTTTACAACTGTATTTCCTTATCAGTTGCGAAAATTATTCTTCTAGCAACTGCACATTCCTAGCTTTTGTAGAAAACATATTTTTAGAGTCTCTTTTTTTTTTTTTTTTTTTTTTGTTAGTTACAATAAATGTATTTTACAACTAGCATTTCATGGCACTTGCGAAAACATGTTTTTTAACAACTGCATTTCTTGTAAGTTACAACAAATATATTTTTATTAAACGGGCTTCCTACTAGTTGCAACATACACATTTTTAAGAATTGCATTTCCTTACGGGTTGTAATAAATACACAACGATTTCTTTTTGGCGAGATGTAATGGAAACTTAATTAACTAATTAATTACTTTTGGTCTTCGTAAGTAATTATTTATAAACATTCATACTTATATCTTATAAGTGATTGTGTAAACACTTTCAAGCAAATATTGTTACTTACAAACAATGATCCGAGTAAATACAAAGGTTTGCGCTTTAATGTTTTAATGTTCATCTTTATAGCTCATGCGAAAAACCAAAGAAGTTAACATTGAGACAAATAATGGTTTGTTTTATGAAAGAATAAATGTGAAAAATATATGAATGTTTGTTATATGTTTTGTTTGTTGATGCTTCTTATTCCAATGAAAAAAATCTGATCATTTGGCTTAATGTTAGTGGAAAACATACAATTGACCCATTCTTTATTTGCAAAGATCTACATTCGAATAAAATAAGGTAACAATTTTACTGAGTAAATTTCAATATAATTGGGATCTATCTTGTATACGAGCATTACGGCACGTGCTTCGTGCATGACAATATCATATAAATTGTTTTTCTACAAATTGTGTATGTTTAACAAATTCAAGAGAAAATAATTTGCACAAATATGTAGCGATATTTTTGTACTAAAATCACATGTATGTAGTTTGCAATTTTTTTTAAAGTTGCAACTTTTTTTTTTTTTTTTGTAAATTTGAAATTTTGATCCATCATATTTTTAAATGATATGAATAATCTCGGTAGATGAACGTTTTTATTTTGTAAAGGAAATATAACTACTAGATCTTATTTCTAAGAAGAAAATTCAATTATTAGATTGTACTTTTTACGAGGAAAATTTAAATGTCGAACCCTAAAGTTAAGGGATACTTGGAGTTGATAATATATATAAAATGGTATTTTTGATCATTTACGGGTATACTAAACGTATTGCAACAATTAATAAAGGGGGACACGCTTCATGCATGACGACGTCGTGTAAATTATTATTTTTACAAACTGTACGTATTTAACAAATTCAAAATAAATTGATTTTCACATCTAGAAAAACTGAAGAAGCTAACATTGAGATAAATAATCGCTTGTTTTGTGAAAGAATAAATCTAAAAGAAATATGAAAAATTGTTATATGTTTTGTGTGTCGATGCTTTTTATTCCGATAAAAAAATCCGATCATTTGGCGTGATTTTAGCAGAAAATATACAATTGACTCATTCCTAGTTTGCTAAGATTTACATTCAATTAAAATAAAGTAGCAGTTTTATGGAGTAAGTTCAACATATTTTGGTACATCCTAACTACGAGTGCTACGCATACGTTTCACGCTCGATGATGTCGTGTAAATTGTTTTTCTATAAAATATATATTTATAATAAATCCAAAAGAAAATGATTTGCATAAATATTTAATGATCTTTCTATATTGTAGTTGTATGTAGGTAATTTGCATTTTTATTTTTAAGTTGCAAAATTTGTTTTATATGCCTGAATTTTTGTTGAATCATATTTTTAAGTGATATTAATAATATTTGTAGATGAACATTTTTAATTTGTAAAAGAAACATAATTATTAGATTTTATTTTTAAAAAGAAAATTCAATTATTAGATCATACATTCTAAGAAGAAAATTTAAATGTTATATCTTACATTTAAGGGAAATCAGAAGTTGATATTATTACATATAGAAGGGCATTTTTAATAGTTTATATGTACCAAAAAACGTTACACCAAACAAACTACAATTATTAATAAAGATAAAGGTAAACCAAATATTTGGTAAAAAAAGTGGTCTTTTTCATATTCTTGAAAATAGCCTCTTCCTAATACTTTCTATGTGTACAGATGATCTGTGTTTATCTTCTCGGAGTAAGAGAAAAATAAAAAATATAGGGAAGTTACATTGGTTTTGTTTTGGTGTGCTTTCGAGAACAAAAGCCTTTTAAGTGAGGGAGAATGTAATAACCTTGGATTTGATCAAGGATATTTGAATTACATTGAATATTCATATATAAATTATTTCTAATTAATAAGCAAATTTAAAGTGATAAATAAGGATAATTAACTTATTTTGGAAAAATATTTCCTTAGAGAAAATGTTGACAAAATGGTCAAACCGTTTTCTCAGTAAATGCTTTTTATCCATAAGGATCGCAACGGTTTTGGATGCATACACTTATTTCCATAATTGGACATGGATATGAAATACAGTTTCATAATTTAGAGAATTAAATGTATTGATGACATCATCATTGAAGGCGTTATATTAATAATTGATTTATGAACTTAAATAAGGATTTAATAATTATAATAATTATTCAAAATAATTGTTTTAAATGATAATAATTCATTTTAAATTTATTGTATACTGATAACAAATCGGTTATATTGAGTTGTACAAAGGAATATACTTAACTTAAAAATATAATGAAAATCGATATCGCTTTGTCGGTACATATTAATTTCTATAAATAATTGTTCAATATTAAATTTTAATATGGTTTTGATGCTTAAATAATGATGTTTTAATATTTAAAGATGGCAAGAAACTTATTCTCATTTTTTGTTTACTTAAATAAATAGTTCGACTGGAAGCTAAAAATATGACAACGCTTTTTTTTCAAATAAACGTATACGTAACAGAAGGGAGAATCTAGTCATTCTCCGACGGCTCACAAAAATAGATCTGTAGTAATAGAGGCTACATAATTTGGGAACATACACAAACAAAAACCAAACAACAAAAGATCACAAACAGAACTACGGGCCTCACGAACGCAGTGCAAGGCACGAGCCTAATGGACCGTAGAAAGCCTATCGCCAATCTCAAGCATGCCGCCAAAGCCTCCTCAGCTCCATTGAACGTGGATGAAAATCCAGGACAAAGAATGAGCCAACTGCAGAGGTTAGTCTTCTCCATCCCAAGGCTCCAGCTCCATCTCTGAAACTGTACTTTTAGAACAAAAGAAACCCTGGGCCAGTCGAACCAAAAAGAACTTGTAAATCCAGGACCTGTAGTACTAGAAAGCAACACAAGAAATAATATGTCAAGGAGGGGGAGAATGAAGCGCGGACGAGCCCACACTCATACAAACAAAGGAATCAACCGATCCCCGCACTTGGAGGAGGCAGTCCTGAAGTAACATCAAAGGAGCCCGCCAACCTCCTCGAGCGGGAGCCAATTGCGCCCTTAAATGGCCAACCATGAAAGGTAAGGAAAACATCGTTCCTCACCCTTCGGACGATGGTAGGAGCGTCCATAGGCAATTTGCTAACAATTGCCTTATTTCGTGAGCACCAGATATACCAGCAGATAAGACAAGGAATCAGACGAAGAAGATTTGAATGAATAGATTTTTCTAAGATGTCGGCTAACCAGTTTCTCAATATATCCACAAAGGAGGTGGCATTACCTCGGAGACCAACCAAATTCTCGAAGTAATTCCAGACCGCTCTGGCACAAGAGCCTTGGAAAAACAAATGAGCACTAGTTTCCAAATCACCAGATCCGCAACATCTGCAACGGAACACGAATAGGATGCCTATCCTCTAGAGGTTCTCGTCTATCGGTAACCCTTCGTGAAGGATTTTTCACATAAACAAAGAAACTTCCATAGGTAATCGGACATCCCAAATGAAAGAAAAAATCAGAAGACGTGGATTCGGTGTCCTCGCCGAACTCTAAACTGCCTTAACCGAGAAAGAACTCCTATCCCAACCAGACCCACTACCATGTGAATTAGAGAAGGACTTCACGGATTGCATCTGTTTCCACGTCTCACTAGCGTAGGATGGGACAACAGTGTAATTCGTGTTTTACTACCAAAATTAACTCCGAAATAGGCTGTTGGTGAATGGGTAACGGACGGTCACAAGCATAGAAGAATAATCTGTAAGCAAGAACTAGGCATAAGGTAAAACCGAGAGCATAAGGGAACAACCCGAAAGTCAGGCAACTGACGCCATCATTAAAGAAAAGAACTCAAAACAAATACAAAGAAAGGATACTGGCAGCGTAATTCCGGTACGAAGGGTGGATAACGGACGGTCACCTAAAATCGAAAGTCGATGAAGAGAAGTCCAGGAATCCTACAGACCGAGACCTAGAAAGACGAAAGGGCTATCGGTATTAACTTGCTTAATACCGATACACCGAGAGCGTCAGAAACACAAAGTTTAAAGCATAGGGGAATCATCCGAGAAACAGCTACCAAGACCCCCATTAGATGGTCACCAAGAGGCCACTTTAGTAAACAACTAGTAAAACACCGGAAAGCACCCCACTAGAAAGCCGTAAGCATTCTTCACGGATCTACTTAGTGTTGTTACCGTCAGGGGTGGCGGATCCACTAACCTTCCACTTGAATCACGAAGGCAAGTTCCACGAAGAATTAATAGCAAGACCGAAAGCTCATGACCGAAAGCCTAAAGCCTTCCGAAAGCCTAAAGCCTTCTGAAAGCTATCCACACCGACAGGCTTGGTATCAATACAAATAAGATAGACATGACATCAAAAAGGAGTTCCAAAGACCAAGACCATCCTTCCGAGAGCCAGAACCGACACCCTAAAAAGCCATAAGCAAATCCTAAAGAGCGACCGAGAGCCAAAGCAACCGGGACCAAAGGAAAAAGCGGTCGACAGGGGCTTATGTTGACCCAATAGCAAAAGGGCCCCCGATTTGTCTATAAATAAGACCCTAAGGGTCTCACTTTCGGGCCATTTTCTCATCCTAGTACTCTTTTTCTCTAGAGTAAACCCCAATTTCTAAATCAAATTGGGGATTTCTATTGTAATCGCTTATGTACTCCAAATCAAAGATTAATAAAGAGAGGATCAACGCTTAGCATATTTCTTATGAGTTTCTTACGAGTTTTCATAGTTATTGCCTACACGATATACCATATGCTTTCTACATGGTCACGGGTTCCCACTCAAGTCTAGATCCTTCCGCAAAGTTATTGCAGAACCCCTTCCTACAAACCATTTAGCCTTTTATCGAGGGTTGTGCTTAGGGAACCCTTGTCCCAAGATAAATGTTGGTTCTTGAGTCGCTTAAGCGTGATGCTTACCCCATCGAGGGAAGAGTAACTAATCTTTTAGGCTCTAAATCTTGATATCTAGGAAATAGTGAACTAACTCAGACTCATGAAAGCTAAATAACCCCATTTCCCCCTTAGGTCCACTTCCATAGACCTATCTCCGGTGTTGACGGAAAATATCGTTAACGTTTTGGCACTATAAGGAGGGCATGAACCTCCGACCTTGTGGTTAACAACCACATATCTAATTGTGTTGTTCTGTCCCGGGTTGGATTTGTCGGTCGGTTCCGGGCAAGCTTATACCATAAGTTAAACTTGTGCCTTAGTACATTTGTATTTACGCATTAGACCCCTCACATTAAGCTGACTACTTGTGGTTGCTGGATTTGCCAGTCGGTTCCGGGCAAGCTTATACCACAAGTTGAGCTTAACCGCATGTCTAAATGCGATCATAATTCAAATTTCCTAATTGGGGTTTACAACATTTATCCTAATTGATTTTAGAAATTGTAGCCATCTACCTATTACATTAATTTCCCCTCAATTAATATCGGTTACAATGGTTATTTATTGATTTGTGGTCCTATTTATGGCAAATAACTATATTGATTGCTACAAATGGTCACCACAAATATATTAATTCAAAATGGATTATATTTACATATAATTCCATAATTGAACCTTATCCAAACATTCAACATTCCGAACATTGTATATTTTACCGTTTTACGCTGATTTGAACAGATAATATGTATATATTTATTTTTATGTTTTCGTGCGGTCAACGTAGTTATTATTATTATTACTCTTATTTTTAAATTAATGATTTGGTCTAATCAATAACTAGACATTTCCTTTTTATATTCATTCTTGCCAAAAAGATTTCAGATCTCACAAAAGACCATTAGCCGTAATTATAATAAAAATGCCTAATTAGTGGAATAGACCTATTTCCAAATCACAAGAAATACATGTAAATATATAATTTGGAATAGTTGATGCAAATTACGTTCAAATATATGTATTTATATTTATACGTACATTTGCACCACTTTTCCCTTTTTAATCCTTTTTATCATATCTCTTGTGATTTCAAAATATATTTTTTTCAAAAGGAGGAAAACAACATGTTTACAATGATTAAGCCAAAACCCAACAATATTGAATACCAACAGGAATATTTCTTTTATTATTACAATCACATAGTTTACCAACTTCATCTTCTTACCGAAATTCACATATTTTATTTTTCAACACTGAACTAAAGATCTGGAATGTAACTACATCTAGTTTGTGTTTAATGGGACTGATTTCCAGATCCACAGTGTTATACAACATATTTCATGACATAACTGTAGGAATATATGTGAACAAGTTTAAGAATCCTACAATTTATGTTATACACAACGACAACTTATAATTCACAAGTTTTAATCATGTTTATAATCAAATCTGATGGTTGTCAATAAATTCAAAATAATTAAATGAACAGATCTGATAGGGAATAGGCATAAAAACATAGATATAATTCAAACGAAATAGATAAGTTATTATAATTGTATTCGTAAATTTCCCACTTACCTTATTAGCTTCCAAATCCAAAGTTTGAACCCTTTTAGGCCTACAATCCCAAAATTCTTATAATTCTATAATTTATCTGAAAAGGGAAAAATTCCAGATCTGTAGAGATGTATGAAAATAGGCAGAGTGGGGAGAATCTGATTTGAAGCGTCAAATTGCATTCTTTTCCATTAGATATGTTAATCCTCTCAATTTCATATGAATTGGATTTGATTTGGTGTGTACGAATATATTTTTATTTTAGAAATTAGGTTTCGAGAAGGTGGAAAATGGCAGAGCTCCGCTGCCACTACAGATTTGTGTGGAAAAGAATGAGGCTGTACCCCTTTATTTATAGGAGTGGAATGGGCCTTGAACCGCCGGATTCATTTTAAATAACATCCGTCCATTCATTTTAATAATATTTTATAAACCAAACCCTAAAAACCTAGCCGTCACTGGGTAGTCTGACGCCTAGTAGGTCAACCATGGAAATCGACCGCCGGTCGACCACTTGAGCCTCAGATTTCCCAGGTCGGCTAGGTAAATTATAATTATAAATTATGGTTTATTTATTTTCCATCCATTTTCGTATTTCGTCCGTAACTTATTCATATGAACTCTGTTCGCGAAACTCCAAACATGAAAGTTGATGATCGACGCTAGTCTATGAATTAGAAAAGCGCGACATTTAAATTAAATTCTGCAAGCATACAGGTGTGTAGCATACAGGTCGAACACAGGGAGGTGAATTAAATCAAATTATTTATCTAATCTCTTGGGCGAGTTAGACAAAACTTTGGAGGTTGATTTTGAAAATTAAACAAAACAAAATTAAAACTGTAATTTGATTCAGAACAGATCTAACTGAACCGACGATCAAATCACAATTTCAATGGAAAAGCAATGAAACTATGAATCAGATTCAAATCTAATCAAATCCAATTTAACCTATGAACGCGATTAAAATACAGAAAATAAAAGTGCAGAATATAAATAACAACAGGAAATAAAATTAGGATTACCGCTGAATCTAATCAGACGGTCAATCACTAATGAAAAGAAATGCAAAATACAAATAGTGTTCTACCGAATCTAATCGTGTAGACAACACTAATTGCTAAGAAATAGAAAATTGCATAAGATAAAAAGAAAAATGAGTTTTATTAATGAAGAAAAGAATAGAATGAGATATATGATAGGATGGTGGCTACAATGCCATTACAACGGTATATATAGGGTAGATAACCAAACCCTAACCCTAACCCTAATGATAAATGGGCCTGGTCATTACATCACTAATTAGTTTACAATGAAAAACATAAATGGGCCTTTGATAATTAACGCAAATTTGGGCCTTTTCTCTTTTCCTCTTGTTTCCTTGACACTTCTTCATTGATTTGTGATGTGCAAAGCCTTGTTATCAATCCTTTTCTTGTCCAACAACAACTAGATGTGATATCTTCATCTATAATTCTTCAAAATGCAAATACACAGCAAATTGAACTCTATTTCTCTACATTTATGGTTGCATGCGGGCTGGGCTGGAATATCTGTAAAAGTAACAAAACAATACCCAAGTAATATTTATTTATATACAGAAGATAAGATATAAGAGCATAAAATAAAAACATTTCTATGTCAATCAAATACCCCCACACTTATCTTTTACTCGTCCTCGAGTAAAAAGAAAATGGAAAACTAACTAGATAGGTCACACTTTCGTAGGAAACACGATTGCATTGAGCGCATGCAACAAGCCGTTAAACCTCTAGGTGTCCCTAGTAGGACGAGTGGTGTCTCGTGAGGGTTTTCAGCGGATACTACCCACAAAATCCAAATGCAGTATGCTATGATTCTAATGAAACTACATGAATGCAATGGACATATGCAAAAAATAAAAACGAAAAATGACAACACGACTTATTTCAGGAAGGTGGTACAACAAATTAAGTTAATAATTTCAAACTAGTTGATTTTATTTTAGATACCTCGACTTGTCACAAATTTTCAATATAAATCAAGTTTTCAAATGTTAAATTCCAGTTTGGCCAGTTAGTTCGGTCGATAACATAGTGCAGCCATGAAATAAATTCCTAGTTTGCTTGGCACAGTTTGCAAAGTGGTATTCTAATTTTCTCATGTATGGCTTGTCAAATCAATAAGGTCAAGAAGTGTTTGGGTATCATAACTTATTCTTTATTCTATAAAATTTTAAGATTTATGATTAAGTACATACACCTAACTAAAAAGACCAAGGTTTACCACCCATGCACTGCCTCGCGGACTAACGGAGAGTAGGTAAAGAGCTTGGCGGATTGTGCAGGCCGACTTTGACTTTGTCAACAACGTGTCGGTAATCCTTAGGTGTCCAATCTCATAAAATGAGACCAAGATATTCCAACTTTGACTTTGTCAACAACGTGTCGGATAGAGCTTGGCGGGTTTGCACACCAACGCTCGATATACAAGCAATGTTGGATACCCTTGGAATACTATTATTATTATTATCGAAAATATAAGCACAAAAGAGAGTTACGCGAATTCAACTTAACACAACTTAGTTTTAAAGATTTGAAAAGCCAATATAAGTATTTTAAGTCCTCCACTTATTTAAACAAAGTCTACAATATAGAATAGATTTCATGGCCATCACCTAAGAATCTCCCTATGTACCGGTTACACTATTATCCCTCAAAATTAAACTTTTCATTATATTTCAAATTCGAACTTGGCTGAGAGAGAAAAATACTATCAACTGGCTAAAAATTGTAAACTTATTTTGTTGTATCAATTGAAAATGAGTCGTATTTTTTTTAAAAAAAAAAAATTATGGTATGTTACTACAATCTAAAATGTATGATGGTCCTACATGAAAAGAAAGAAAAAAAAAGAAAAATCAAAAGAATGCAATGCAGACTCCCCCCCACACTAGAACTATACAGTGTCCACACTGTGAACGTTTCCTAAATTTGAAAGATTGTACCCAAAGGTGAATGAGATGCAAAATTATTTGAAGAATGAAATGCATTTTAGCTATATGTAGGAATGGATCATATGTACAATGATATATGTGTTTGCGGTGAACGCGATGCAAAGAATTCCACCAACTTTTCCCCCACACTTGATTTTTGCCCTATGAGTCACATTCCTACTGTGTCTAGACATGTTTTCTAACAAGCAAGAGTTTTTGAAAACCATCTCATCTTTAAACCTAGATTTATAGTCCAGGAGATAAATGTCTAGGGTCGTCCTAACATGAAGTTTTTCAACAAAACTAACATTCCAAAAATAGTTCATGTGTTCAACAAATTTGTCAGTGTAATTTTTCAAAAAATTGTGATCGTATGTAAATTCAGTGAAATTTGACATCTGAGTGGTGTTCAAGACTGTGTGATCACATTTCTCATTTGACAAGGTATTTCCGATACTGACAATTTCAAGTTCGTTTGAAATTTTCTCAAAGTTAAACTTTTCGAACTCGTGACGTGAATCTATTTCTTCTTCATTTGGCAACTCATCCTCGTACAGCCCAAAGAATTCATGTTCTGTAAAATCCTTTTCCAAATTTGAATTGAAAAATCCAACATTTTCATTCTGTTCAATTTCAAAGATTTCAAGTTTCTCACAGCCCAAAAGAGGAAGATCAAACTCCAAGCTTAAATCTTTTTTCTGAAAAGAGTTGAAGTCCAAATCGTTTGTTGAATTTTGAAAAACTTCATCAAGCTGATTATTCTCAATTTCCAGAGTCGTTATTTGAAAATTTTCAATGTCAGTAAGAAATTGATTATTTTCTGATTCATCGCTTGTTTGAATTTAATTTTGTTGCTCTTGTTGTTCTTTCAAAGATGTCAATAAACAAAGAAGTTCATCGGCCTTTTTATTTAGTCTTTCTTCCCTCTCTCTAAGAATGTTAAGACAATCGTTGATTTGAGAGCTCTCGTTTTGGATTTCTTGATTCTCAAAATTATAGTCCACATTAATTTCACAATCAATATTATTTCCAATGTGGTAGTTGTTTGAATTTTCAGGAAACTGACAATGATATTGGAAATTATTTTGATCATAGAAATTTTGTTCATAACCAAAACTGTTAAAATTCGAGTGAAAATTGCAATTTTGGTCATTTTCAAGATGTTGATATGGGCTATAATTTTGAAAATTTTGGTTTACAACCCCATATTGATGTGGATCAAAGTTATATTGGGATTCAAAACTATTTTTATGTGGATGTGGCCCATAATCGAAATTTGAATTGAAATCGTCATTTCGATTTTTATCATGATTTTGAAATTGTTGGTCAGTTGGAAATTTTTGAAAACTGTTGGCATTGAGCTCATGAAATTTTGGAAAATTTTGCCTCATGAGTTGTAATTCATATTCATACTCTTCAAGAGGACGTCTACTCCGATTATTATCCCACGTTTCTCTCAAGGATTTTTTTGAATCAGACATTTGAATAAAGTCAATGCAAGACAGAAAATATTCTCACTTCAAAATAGTATAAAATACTGAGTAGTGCTCTATTAATTAACTGACTCAATTAGAAGGGGGAAGAGGGTCTTATGGCCGTTCACGTATAGTATAAATACTAAGGGATACGACCAATGTTTTACGGGTAGTATGCAACCTCTTTTGCTAATAGTCCAATAAATTGAACTAATATATATCCGCGATCCAATTATACGAGACAGTCAACTTCACAAAGCACCACTTTTCAATTATATTATTTTGAAATATCTAATCGGATTTTATTGTTGAGAAACGATGAGAATGATGACAGTTATGAAAATATCAGTCCGTACCCAACTAATTCAGAAATTTCAGTCACAGAACAGTCACAGAAATATAAATTGCAGAATTAAATTTTTTTACATTCAAGCCGCTGCCCCTGCAGAAGATTTTTACAACAATTTCTATATTTTTATTTTGCAGCAGAGCACCTGTAGAGTTAAGAGAATTTTACAGCGGGGTATGGCAGTCCGTCCAGTGCAATTGAGTAGCGTTGGCGATTTGCAAATTTGCTTGGCTTCCGAGTTTTCTTGTTTTTTTTTGCTCGAATTCTTTGCTTTTTGCCTTTGATTTGAATGAGGTTTCCTCTTTTTTTTTTTTTTAATAAAGAGACGCAAATAAAACAAAATAAAAATATAAACAATTGAAAGGGAGAAAACCTAAAAAGAAAAAGAAAAAAAAAAACTAACAAAGGAAAAAAAAGAAAAAAAAATACCAAACAAACAAACAAGCGAACCTACTCGATTAAGCCTAAAAAAACGTACTTTTTTTTTTAAGAAAAAGAAAAGAAGTAAAATCAAAAGAAAACTACAAACTGATAAAAACCTAGAATAAAAATAAAAATAAAACCAAACAAAATAAATAAACTAAACTTAAAATAAAAGCTAAGCCTAACAAAAGAAATAAAAATAAATAAAAAAGTAGGGAACAAGCACTAACGCACTAAATAAAGAATTGCTCCTGGAAAGTCAATTCTCAATCAAAACGCACGCACCCAAAAATAGGCAACACAATCCAATTCTCGCCTTAATTATGCTCCTCAAACCACTTTTTTTTTTTTTTTTTTTTTTTTGCTATTTGTTTTGGCACAGTCGAACAGGCCAAAAACAAAATACAGGATATGCGCTCCCAAAATATCTCAGAAACCAAAAATGGCAGTCCCAATTTTTTTTTTTTTTTAATGTGTGTAGTATAATTTACCTTTCACGAAGAGACCACATCAAAAAGAAAATGAAAACAAATCAATTGCCTACTCAATTGCTAAACACCATGCACAAACTTCAATGTTCACCAAAAAAAAAAATTACAGTGCCCCAAAAAAATATTCACGGGAGATCTCACTAAGACGCGCCTCCTCCTTTTCTTGGAAAACAGGACGCAACTCCCCTAATAGACTCCACCCACAATCAATCTCCACAACTAAGCTATTCGAGATCCAAAAAAAAAGGAAAATTTTCAATATGAAACTCAAGGCCCCTCCGATTTGCTTTTTCGTTGTTGACTTGGGATTTTTGGCTTGGTTTCGAATTGGCGATTTATGGGTTTCTTGGATCTGTTGCGTGGTGGAGGTGGTGTTGGAATTCGAACGTGAGGTTGGAGGATGATGTCGTGATCGGAGAATCGGATTTGGAGTGGGTATTGGTGGTATTGTGGAGTGGTTTTAGTGGATAGAGGCTGGTAAACGCAGTGGAACTGCTGAGTAGTGCGTTGTGATCGGATTTGATGGCGGTGATGGTGCGCAGAAGTTGTGCGTGGGGTATTTGTGATGGAAGAGGGTAACGTGTTGATGTTGGTGGTTGTGAGAAAGGATGGTTTTGGGGAGGTTATGACTTGCTGTATTAGTTTTCGCTGGTGCAAGATATATGGATTTTTATGGGTATGCGTGAAGATGGTTTTGGTTTTGGTCTTGGTGGAAGAGGAGAAGATGTACGGAATGGCAAGAAGATGAGAAGAGATTGCTGTTGTAATTGCAAAAAGAAAAAGAATGGAAAGAAATAAAGAAATAGCAAAAGAGGGTAGTAATCAAATGACAAAGCAGAGAATTAACTACAAGGAAGAAAGAATGGAAAGTTTTCAATTTTTTTTTTTTTTTTATATGAAAGCTATTGAAAGAGAGGTTGTAGAAACTGGGAATGAAATTGAAAAAGGGGAAAGAGTTTGAGAAATTAAATGATGAGTTTTTCTTGTTTTTGTTTTTTTCATTGCTTTGAAAGTAGGAAAGGAAAAAGAAATATAAAAGGAAAAAATTGAAAGGGGGAAGAAATAAATGAGAAAGAAGAAGATAAAATTAAGGAAATTTGGTAAGTTTTTTTTTATTTGCTTTGAAAGTTGTAAGAAGAAGAAAATGGATGTATATAAAAAAAGGAAAGTAATAAATGGGAGAAGGGAAAACAAAAAGGAAAAGGAATCTGTAACACCCCGAATTTTCTATTAACACTAAAGTTGCTAAAATAATAATAAGTGTGTAGAAGAGGGGATGTATCTAATATGAATACAAAAATATTAATAAGTATGTAAGAGAGGGGATGTATCTATTATGAATATAAAAATATTAATAAGTATGTAAGAGAGGGGATGTATCTAATATGAATATAAAAATATTAATAAGTGTGTAAGAGAGGGGATGTATCTAATATGTATATAAAAACAATAATAAGTGTGTAAAGGGGGGGGGGATGTATCTAATGTGTACATTGTAGAATATATATATATATATATATATATATTGCTGAGTGTTTGCTAAGTCACTTCTGACTCATTGCTGAGTCAACAAGATAAACCCCATCTTGTCTGAACGGCTGCGGTTATTTCTAGGTTAAATCTAATGGCCTAAATGCATTCTAAAATCTATAAATAAGTGGGTAGACCCTAAACCTAAATCACTTGTAAAATTAGAGAAGCTACCGTCATGCTGCTGCCATGGAGTTCAGCGTAGCCGTCACAAACTAAGAAGAGGAAGCCTAATCATCTACAACTAAATCTACACAAATCAAATCAAAAGATCTCTCTTTCTCTAATTCTTTTCTTTTGTTGGTGAGTATGATGATTCTCACAAGACTATTACAAACTAATTTGACTCAGTTATGAATGGATAACAAGAAAGTGATGTGATTTGTAATTGTAAATTCTATATATTGTGGATCTCTTATTATGTTATTATGTTGTCGTATGATGTAAATTATATATGCTATGTCATGCTATGTTGTAAATTCTCTTATGCTATGTCGTGCTATGTTGAGAATCATGTCAAGCTATGTTATACTATCATACTATGCCATGTTATAAATCATGTTATATTATGTTGAAAAATCATGCTGTTGGATCATGCTTAAAGTTATGTTTTTTTTTTCTTAATTTAAATGGATCTTGTTTATGGGAATTTGCCTATTAGGTTAGGTGTACCCATAAACTTGAAACTATAATTAAATAAAACTTGATTATGGGAATTTGCCTATTGAGTTAGGTGTACCCATATAAAACCATGTTGTTAAAAAATTAGATGATGTTGATTCACACATGTTCATATGTAAGTTTATGAAAATTAATTGAGATTGTATTAGGTGAATTTTGAACAAGTTGACACCTTTAGGTCCATGACATGTATAATCTATGCAAGTTGGGCATATGCAAGTTTCACCCCTTATTATGATTCATTTGGTCACATATACATGTTGTTATTATGATAATCTCTTTTATGCTATGAGTTAGGCTATTCGAGTCTAACATATATTTTGCGAATAAACGTTCAAACGTGGGGTAGGGGTAATATTAGGAATTAATAAATTGGGTGCAATTTTGTAAGATTTTGCATACCATGAATGGATGTCCATAATTGAGTCAATAATGGACATTGTTAAAAATTGGAAGTAATTAATAATTCAAGTAGGGAATTATTAAAATTGGGGGAAAGTGGATTATTATTAATAATCAATGCTTAGGACACGAGGTTGGACCCGTTTGTGATGTAAACCTGCCCGGACCCGCCCGGCAAATCCAGTAGTCACAAATGTCGGCCCAATGTGAGAGGTCCTAGGCCTAAACTAAAGCATAACAGTTGTAAAGACATGAGGTTAGACTCTTTTATGGTGTAAGACTGCCCGGACCCGCCCGGCAAATCCAGCTGCCATAAATGCCAGTCTAATGTGAGAGGTCTTTATGAGGTTATGGCCTTAATGAACTAAGAAATACTTAACCAGATAATCATGTAAGGTGTGACATGGGGGTTAAGTAGGTGCCTTGGGTGGCATGAGGAATCTGGTGGTTGCCTTTAGAGGCATTTGAAATACGAGTAGACTTAACCAAACACACATGTAAATGAACATGACTAAGTGGGTTAAGTGGGATGGACTAATGGGGACAAGCTTAGGTGGAATGCTTGTGGTAAATAGTGGGGGGCCATTTCAACCAGTATCCCAAAACGTATCTTTGTGGGCTCGACCCAAGTCGAGGACGGGACACGCATACTGGGTTTGACTATAAGAGGCCAAAACAGGGAGCGGTGGCAACGCAAGTCCAACGGGTTTCATATGCGTGTGCGGACCCGGGCTGGTAGGTAAGACGTTGTTGCATCGTGTAGGTATAAGCCGTGCATGTCCGTTGTATCAGGTTGCCACTTTAGGTGAAACACCCCACCTCCGTTAGGGTCACTCTCAAAGGGAATGCCCTAATTTTGGTGGAGGTTTATAAGTATAAGTCACAGATATACAAGACAGATATAAGAACACATATTTGTAAACAGCGGAAAATCAACAAACTTTTATTTCATGAAAGCAAATACGTGCTACAACAACATCACCATAATTGTCTTACATGTTTTCCAAAACATAACATAACTCTTTCATAATCTGTCTTGATTACATTATTTAAAGAAGCATAAATAAAACATAGATAAACTGCAAAAGCCCCATAGAGTTTGTCCAAAGCCATAGTTTCAAACGAAAAGGTCCAAGCAATACATTTCTCTTCTTCAAGCTGGATGTTAAGGCTGGTCAAGCTGCAGTGTTCCCTCCCTGTGGACCTGGGGGGGGGGGGGGAACGGAAGAAAAGAAGACGAAAGAAAAGTAGAGTCAGACATAAAGCCTGAGTAAGTCTAGTACTATTCTGTCTATGAATAAAGAACTGGGTATGATAAGTATAAACAAGAAGTGGGAAAACACTATAAACTTGGTTAAGTTGTCTAGGGTCGAATATACTATCGCACCCCATGTTAATCTCTGAACCCATATAAATTAGTTCCCAACTGGCACCCCATAATCAGGGTGAAGTGATCCATTCTATGATGATCGGCTCCTACTCGCATAGTTACATGTGTCTTACGGCCCCCGATGTTGTAGTTACCTATGCTGGTCCCACCATGGGGTGTATCAAGTCCCATGGTGGCGGCCCGACACAATCCTAGAATGCACAGGTATGCTACTGGTGTCCAGTGCCTTATTTTTCTGCGCCGGAGTGTGTGCACGCCCGCACCCCGTTAGAACCTACACTGCTACACCACCGCCGTCGATTTGACCTCTTACAATCAGCCCAGTAATCGTGCCCCACCCTGCCTAGTTTCATGGTATCCTGATACACCTTCTAGGGTTACTGCTGAAAAGGGTCCCCCGTTACCAGGTTTTCTATCTCTAGCCAACATGCTAAGTTGGTTAAGTGTTTTCTAACCTAACCCCCACCAGTCCGTTTAGTTTAGCATGTTCCATTTTGATTAAGTCTTTAGTTCACTTAATCCTAACAATCCTGATTCATCCTTAATTGTCTTATTAAGGCCCTGACCTCTCACATTAGACAAGTATTGTTGTGGCTGCCTGTTGCCGGTTGGTTCCGGGCAGTCTTACGCCACAACTCAGTCTAACCTCGGGTCCTTATTGGGCTCCATGTTTAACCTCCCACATTGGATAGGTATTGTTGTGACTACTGGACAGCCGGGCGGTTCCGGGCAGGTTTACATCACAACTCAATCCAACCTCGGGTTAAACACATCGTATGTTCTACATTTACATATTTTGTCTTTCTTCTTTATTTTTCTTATATGTAAATATTTGCGGCCCATTATTAAGTTAATGGTGTAAAGGTTACACCAATCATGGGCCCAACCCATACTTGAATTTGGGCCCTTCTATTTTATATTTTCATTCATTAGTAATTTTAACCCAACGTTATTTTCCCCCGTTTAACTCGTCCGTTTATTATATATATATATATTGGGCTTAGCCTTTTAAACCCCAACTTAGCCATGTGAAAAGGGGAGGCTTAAAGCGAGATTACATACACAAAAAGGGGAATGTGAACGCATGAACTTGCAATATGACGTTGGAAATACAAAATAGAAACTGGTGTACTTGCATAGTGGTTACATATACTTTGGTCATAAAGCATAAGTGACATGAATCAAACCATGTAAACTTGTAGTTACGTTAAGAATACCACTATCGACACATAGGCTTAACTACAGCAGAAACCTATATTTTTATTTAGGCATGATATCAAACATAAGCGATTCCTGTTTATAAGATTACTACATGTTTACAAAGGTGTTTACTTTTGTTACTAACACAAAAGTATAGTTAAATTTGTTCACATAAACATGGCATAAATATTTCTAACATGAAATCATGGTTTTTACTTTAGTCATGCAAACTTGCAAAGAGGGATTTTGAATCTAACCTAGCTATGTACCACATATGTCATCATATAATTCTTGTAAACAATATAGACTTAATTATGCAAAATATCAATTATAGCCTAGTCATATTCATAAGTTTGCAAATAGGTTTTCTAGTACAAGAGCATGACTTAATACATAGATCATGATGCCAAATTTTCAACATAATTTCATATGGACTATGATAACCCAAACTTATTCCAATTACTTCACAAAAATGATGTTTGTATAAAAATACACATTATGATGGCATAGTAGCAAAACCCCAAACTTGCATGAGTTTCAATTAAACAACTACATACATGTAGCTTCAACAAGGATTACATAATTTGCGAATATTCCAAACGTATACTTGCATAAAACTACCGCATGTAGTTTTTCATAACTGAATAACATAATTCGAGAATATCCAAACGTATACAATATTCCAAATCGATAAGAATCATAGTAACGCACAAATTATGAATTATTTGTCACCACAACCAAGTATACAAACCAACACAGTTATTTGTTCATACCAAAATAATACTCTACTTACAATGGTGAGGCGAATTCTCAAATTTAGGGATTTGAAGATGCGGTTTGATTTGATTGAGTTGCTTTATGCCTTAGAATTTGCCTCCTAATCCTCTCTCCAATTGGTGGCTACTCCTAGTCGTTCCTCAGCAACATGGCGGCTTTGTTCTTATTTTTGAATGAATAGATTAGGGTTGAGTCTAGGGTCATTTTTATAGGGGTAATGAACTGATTAGGACCATTGATGTTGCTTGGATTGATCGTAGCCATTCATCCTAAGGAGAGACCAATTAGAGCCTGCCACCTAGCCCTAATGACAAAGTAGACTACAGAAAATCGGCCAACATAGAATAGGCCAGCCAGGTTGGACTGGGTTCGACCTGGCTCTGGACCAGGTCGACATGCCTGTCGACAGCCCTGTCGACAGCCCTGTCGACCTGGCTAGACCAGGTCGACAGCCCAGTCGACCTGGGTGCGTTAGGCGGGTGTTCTTCCGCCCTGGCCCATTGGGCCCCATTTTGGAATTTAAACTGTTTTATTCTGTTTGAATTTTAAATTAAATTCAGAAACTTCCGAAGGCCATATCTTCTTCGTACGGACTCCGTTTTTCGAAAACTCGGACTCTATTTCGCGTATTTTTCCGAGACGAACGCAATGGCGTATCCCGTTTCCCTTAGTTCTCTGATTTCAAATTAATTATACTTTAATTTATGAATTTCACAGTTGTAGAATTCGCGGGGTGTTACATTTCTCCCCCACTTAAAAAGGATTTCGTCCCCGAAATCTTCAAGTTAGGAGGAAAATGTATATCCTAACATCCAATCATCCATCTACTCACCCATCAAACACGAGCATCCATTGTCCTTAAAAGACTTCTAATGCTTCATGATCATATGCGAAGTGTGTGTGTACATGAACTTATCTAATGCAAAATCAGGCGGTCTACTGATTCAGTTGACCTCCTTAATGCGAATTATGTAAGTGCCATGAATCCATTATGTATGCAAATTTTCCCTATTCTTGATTTTACATGAGTGCACAATCATTCAATACAAATGCAGCATCCACATGACAACACATTAAAGTTCAACCACATATGAATGCAAACATATATGCATATGCAATATGAAGTGACTGAGCCGATCTAAAACCTAGATTGTGTGTGTATATGCAACCACGAGCAACCACTAGCAATCACTTGCAACCACTTGCAACCATCATACATAACATGTTTCAATTACATGTTTCCATCCAAAGGGTTTCTACCTAAAAGATAAGGTCGAGGAAATATACCTAAAAAGATAGATAAAAGCGCAACTTAAGGAAAAGGAAAGATCAAGGATGTACCCTCGAACAGAAAAGGGTAGGCAGTGCGTATTCTAGCTTCAGTTTCCCAAGTCGCGTCTTCCTCGGCGTCGCTCCACTGAACTTTGACGAGCTTGACTTCACGGTTGTGTAGCTTCTTCACTTCCGTTCCTAATATGCGGGTTGGAACTTTTCTTATGGTTGCTTCGCGTTCCACTTCGGCCTCTTCGAGGATATTTGGCTCTACCACTTCAGCAGACTCATGTAGACATTTTCGGAGATGTGAAACGTGAAAAACGTTGTGGACTCCAGCCAACTTCTCGGGTAGCTCTAATCTATAGGCCATTTTCCCAATTTTCTCGATGATAGGGAATGGCCCTACGAACCTTGGTGCTAGCTTTCCTGTGGTTCCAAAACGAACAACGTTTCTTAGCGGTGATACCTTGAGAAAGACTCTGTCTCCAACTGTGACGGCCCGCCTCGCACCATCCTGCATTTCCTCCAAAAGTGCGCTGTACACATGCCCGACTAGCACAAGACGGTCGTCAGAAGAAAGGAAAGAAGGGAATGAACTAATCAAGGAACCTGTAGAATGTCTCACAGCGCATGGGATAAAATATAATAGTAACATATTTGACATAAAACAGGCGAGACAGTGCATAAGCTGATAACTAATAATTAATGTCAACATCAAAGCAGCGGAAATCCAAATACAGCTTATTACAACTTTCCAAATTTACTGTCTCTAAACAAAAGAAAGCTAAAATAGAAGATACACCAACAATGCCCAAGCAGTGATCTTCAACAACTCAGGGAGAATATTATGTATATAGTACGTGGAAGCCTCCTGCTCGTCTCCGGATCATCTACCCGTGCATCACCAGCTAACCTGTCTCTAGTCTGCTCGTGTGAGCACCCAGAGAAATAAGAGGAGACATAAAACTCTGGGTCAGACATAAAGCCTGGTATGAGTGATAAGCATCTAAACAGAATAATAACAGGTATACTAAACCATACCTGAACCTGGACCTGCAACCAAAGAGTTAGTACCACATACCGTACGATGCTCTAAGGTGCCATAATAAATAGTATAAGAATACGGGGGTGGGGTGTGCATGTCATAATGATAGCAAACAAATCATCCATAGCAACCATCCTGACATCTCTCACTCAGTGCGTAAAGCGTACGACATCTACCACTTTGGAACACTAGACAAACTGAGGTAACGACGAATCCCGACTTGTAGAAACCCTGCTATGACCAAGCCAAACACTTGGAGTCATGACCAAACATTTCAATGACCCACTTCATTGGTCGTAGCCCTTGGTTCTACCGATGCCATAATGGCCCTGAATCCGCCTTCGTACCTCCTACCATAGTGGTTCAAAGCTATAGACGTCGATAACTCCTTGGCACGCGTCCCGCAGCAAAGCCCAACCATGAAGCGAACTCATTGATTCCCATCTAAATCTTGAGCTCTAACTTCTCATCTGGACTTCCTTTGCATCTCGGGTTTTGATCGAATTGGAGTGGGTCTTCAGAAGAGTTGTCACGCAGTAACAGTCCTGGAATTCGGTTCGGTTCGGTAATCATTGCCCTCGTCTGTTCGGTTCGGGTTTCTTCACTCCGGGTCGGGTCGGTGTCCTCCTCCGGGTCGGGTCGGTGTCTTCCTCCGGGTCGGGTCGGGTTTCCATCCTCCTTCCAGCTCATGCTCCTTCTTCGATCAGCTCCCTCGTTTCCTTCTACTCCGATCCGATCCGATCACTTCGCTTTACTTCAGTCCGATCCGCTCCGCTCCCTTTTTCTCCGATCCGATCCCCTTGTCCACTCCAACTCTAAGTAAACGGCCTTTCTTTTTGCCAAGTCTTTCATGTGCCAAACTCCAGTTCGGGTCGGGTTTCTTGCCCAGTTCACATTTCCGATCCGAGCCCCCATCCGATCCGATCCGAAGCCCTGCACAACTTTCTGCAACTTTTCCAGCAACTTGTTTACGCCGCTCGACGACGTTTTTGACAAATCTAACTACTCTAATCAATCACAATTCACGTCAAATAGTCATAACAACATAGAAAACTAACCACAAACACCAAAACAATGAATTCATATGTCAAAATGGATCAAATGTGCCCAAAACCTCACATTTTTCATATAATCCCCCTTAATCATGTGTAAGCATACGATTAGCAAAACACATCGAAATTAACCCAAATTTCTAACAGAGCCTTAAAACATTATTTTAGAATTTTAAGAATTTTTCCAGAATTTATTTACGTATAAATTCGCTAATCTTCACTAATTACCCTTAATTACCGTAATTAGTGCAAAAACTATGCAAATCACTCACCTTTGCCACAACTAGAACCCCAAAACTGAAATATGCTCTGATTTGGCGCTGTTCCCAATCTTATACAGCAGCTTCAACCTTGCTTTGGTGCTTTTTCTTCTTAATTTAATGTTTGCTAAGCCTAATCTTCAATTAGAAGGTGATTTTTGGGTGTTTTAGAGAGATTTAGAGAGTGGAGGCCATGACTAGGTTAAGAGGAATGAAAGTGGCGGCTCAAAACTGAAATGGAAGTGATAACCTAACCCTAATCAGTCCTCCTATACCTCTAAACCCGAAATTCCCCTGTGGGCCTAGCTGCTAATCACCCGGTTAAGCCCAATTAAGCTGTTTTTCACCATCTGAAACTTGTTTCAGCCATATCTCCCAAACGGTAAGTCCGTTTGGCTAATGCGACCACTCTACGGAAAGAGAAACCATCATCCGAAGCCAATGGAAGTGGTTTCAGGTCAAAATTCCTTTCCAGTCAAAAGTTATGGCCAAAACAGTGCCAACTAGGGGTAAAATGGTCATTTAAAAATCGGGAAAAAATCATGAACATGGGAAATGACCCCAATAGTCGTCTCCCAAAGTTACATGACCATACGACTTCGTATGTGAAAAAAATAAATATCCTACGATCCTATGATGCGTAGAACGCGGGTCGTTACACTCTCCCCCCCTTAAGAAATTTCGCCCCCGAAATTCCGTAACCCAAAACATACAAGGGATCCCGCATGCCTAACAACCATATACAACAATCAAATATGCAAAACAAGCAAACAAGCCTTTCCTAGCATGCGGAACAACTAAATCGAAATTAAAATCTTACCAGACAAAGAGTTCTGGATACTTCTTCCTTATATCCTCCTCTGTTTCCCAAGTACAATCACTCTCGTCCTTGCTCCACTGTACTTTGACTAGCTTCACCGCCTTCCTTCGAAGTTGCTTCATGTCGTGCTCGACAATACGGGCCGGCTTGCGGTTCCCAACCGCCTCGGGTTCTACTTCGAAGTCCTCTAACCGATCAGGTGAAATAGTCATATCTGAGTCGTGAACGAACTTCCTTAATTGGGAAACATGAAATACGTTATGAACTCCCGCCATCTTCTCTGGTAAGTCAATTCTATATGCCAAATTCCCGACTAGTTCAAGAACAGGGAATGGGCCAACGAATCTTGGTGCCAACTTGCCTTTCCTGCCAAATCGTATTACGCTCTTCAACGGAGAAATCTTAACAAACACCAAGTCGCCAACGGAGAATTTTAAGTCTCTTCTCCTCTTATCAGCATAACTCTTCTGTCTATCTTGGGCAGCCTTCATTCGTTGTTGAATGGTCTTGATTTTATCTGAAGTTTCCCTCACCACATCTGGTCCAAGCATAAACTTTTCGCCAGTCTCTATCCAACATGATGGTGAGTTGCATGGTCTTCCGTACAAAGCTTCAAACGGAGCCATACCGATACTGGATTGGTAGCTATTATTATATGCAAACTCTACTAGATGCAAATGGTCATCCCATGATCCACCAAAATCCAATATACATGCTCTCAAGAGGTCTTCCAAAATACGGTTCACCCTCTCCGTCTGACCGTCGGTCTGAGGATGATATGCGGTACTGAGATGTAACTCTGACCCTAGAGCCTCTTGTAAGCTCTTCCAAAACCCACTAGTGAACAACGGGTCTCGGTCGCTCACAATGCTTTTAGGTACTCCATGAAATCTCACTATCCACTTCATATACAATTCTGCTAACTTAGCTGCCGTTCTAGTCGATTTGACTGGTATAAACCTTGCACTTTTAGTCAGTCGATCTACAATTACCCAAATGCTGTCATATCCCGATCTAGTCCTTGGTAAACCATCGATGAAATCCATCGAGACTTGCTCCCATTTCCATTCGGGAGTTTCTAATGGTTGCAACAACCCACTAGGCTTCTTTTGCTCGGCTTTAACTAGCTGGCAATTCATGCACTTGGATATAAACTTCCCAACGTCTCTTTTCATCCCTTCCCAGTAGTAAGTCTGCTTCATATCTCGATACATCTTATTACCACCGGGGTGTATAGTTAGCTTTGAGTGATGACATTCTCTAAGCACTTCATCTCTCAATCCATTGACATTGGGTACAACAAGCTTTCCATTCTTTCTAAGCCATCTTTCTCGATCAAGCCCATACTTGTTCATCTCCTCATCGATACCCATCTCTAACTTGGAGATGATCTCCAATAGGTTAGGATCGTCCCTCTGACTAGAGCCGATCCGCTCAATCAAAGTGGGTCTGATCGTCAAACTTGCTAACATTTCTGGATCCAATTCGCACTTTGGTCTGAAATCAAACCCCGCGATAAACTCCAGTTGCTTCCATTCAAGGAACATAGCCCCTAAGCTGGCATGTCTTCTACTCAATGCATCAGCCACCGCATTGCCCTTTCCTGGTGTGTATGCGATGTCAAAATCATAGGAAGCTAAGAACTCTAACCATCTCTGCTGACGGAGATTTAAATCCTTCTGGGAGAATAGATACTTCAACGACTTATGATCTGTAAACAGCTCAAATCTTTCTCCCAAGAGATAGTGTCTCCACATCTTTAACGCGAACACGATCGCTGCCAATTCTAAATCATGGGTAGGGTATCTTCTTTCGTGCGGTTTCAATTGCCGACTTGCGTAAGCTACAACCCTACCGCCTTGCATCAATACAGCTCCCAGTCCGGTACCACAGGCATCCGTGTATACCGTCATCTCTTCATCCCCCTTAGGAATGACTAACACTGGTGCGCTTGTCAACTTGTCCTTTAGACTTTTGAATGCATTCTCGCACCTTTCATCCCAGACAAAAGTTTGATTCTTCTTGGTCAACTGGGTCAATGGTGCTGCTATCTTGGAGAAACCTTGGATAAACTTACGATAATATCCCGCTAATCCCAAGAAACTTCTTACATCTGTTGCATTCTTGGGCGTAGGCCAATCCTGTACCGTAGCCACCTTCGCCGGGTCCACGGCAATCCCATTTTCTGATACAACATGGCCCAAGAACCTCACTTCTCTTTTCCAGAAGTGACACTTAGAAAACTTTGCTTTTAATTGGTGTTTCCTCAACACCTCCATCACTACTCTTAAATGTTCCTTGTGTTCTTCCTCTGTCCTCGAATAGACCAAAATATCATCCACGAACACAAGAACAGACTTATTTAACTGATCTCTGAATACCCTATTCATAAGATCCACAAAGTATGCCGGGGCATTAGTCAGCCCAAATGGCATAACCAACCATTCATAAAACCCAGACGGCGTCCGAAATGCCGTTTTAGCTATACTCTCAGCTTCCACTCTAAGCTGATGAAAACCTGTCGCGAGATCCAACTGAGAGAACACTCTCGCGCCACTCAACTGATCGAACAAATCATCTATCCGCGGTAGAGGATACTTGTTCTTCCTCGTCACTTTATTCAACTCGCGGTAGTCTACACACAAACGAAGGGAACCATCCGCCTTGGTAGCAAACACAACTGGTGCTCCCCATTCAGAAACACTCCTTCTGATAAATCCCTTCTTCAAAAGATCGCTGACTTGCACCTCGAGCTCTCGCTGCTCTCTAGGTGCCATACGACGAAGTGGCATCACTATAGGTCTGGCATCTTTTACCAAATCAATACGAAACTCTATCTCTCGGTGTGGTGGAAGTCCGGTCACCTCTTCGAAAACATCCGGATACTGGCCAACCACGGGCAAACCTGACAACTCACTATGCGGACTGTCGAGGGAGTTTAGAAAACTAGCCAATACCCCCTTACTGGGTAGACCACCAAACACTATCCTCCGCCCATCATCCGCCCTAGCTGTCACCAACAAGCCCTCACAGTCTACCACCACCCCATATCTTTGGAGCCAATCTACTCCCAAAATAATGCCAAACCCAGTAAAGCCCAAAACAAAGCAATCACAAACAAACATGCATCCATGACTCGATAGAACCACATTACGACAAATCATGCTAAGACTAGTCGAACCACCAATCGGGTTCGTCACTACTAAAGGCCTATCGACAATCTCGGGCTCCAATCCCAACCTATCTACCAGGTCACTAGATATGAAAGAACTGGAAGCTCCGGTATCAAACAAAACTCTAACAGGAACATCATAAACAGAAAGCATACCTTGAATGACGACATTCTTTCCCTTCTCCGCCGCAGTTGGGGCATTCGACGAAGAAGGAATAGCATTAAGGGCGTATGCTTTCACCATTTGCTTTTCTTTAGGGGGTTGCGGACACTTGTCCTTGTGATGTCCCAATTGGCCACAATTGAAGCACTTCCTATCCGCTGGCTTGGCCCGACAATTACTAGCATAATGGCCCTTCTTACCACAGCTGAAGCACTCCACATCTTGCTTATTCTTTTTCATCTGGCCATCCTTAGTCTGATTCTGCTTTCTCTTATTCTGGGAACCACCCTTGCCTCCACCACTTGCTTGTGGCTTTGGCTCATCTGCCGACGCAACCTCAGTCTTCGGCTTAGGGTAGAGACTCTCTGATCTTAATGCTTTCCCCACAATCGACTCAAACGTCTCATCGATGTGGTTAATAAGCCTTTCCCCTAAGTACTGATCTAACCCAGTTATGAATTTCTCATTCTTCTTCTCGGCAGTATCAATAAGAGATAACCCATACTTTGACAAAGTGTCGAATTCAGCAATATAATCAGAAACTGCCCTTCCATTCTGCTTGAGTTCCAAGAACCTCTTGAACAACACTGACTTCTGGGCCGCTGGAATGAACTTCTCACTAAAGCGAGCCTTAAACTGCTCCCAAGTAATCTGATCTTCGGGAGTAGCTGCCTTTATAGCATTCCACCAATTCATTGCCCGCCCTTGCAGCTGACGGGACGCTAGCTTTCTTTTCATCGCATCCTCGATACCCAAATCCTCGAAGATACGTTCGCAACTATCCAACCAATCCTGAACGTCTGTGGCCGACTCCGTTCCGTGGAACGGCTTCCCACCAAGGCTAGTATAATCCTTATTCAACTTGGCGAAGTCGACCCTCGGCGCCTGCACTATTGGACCACCACCATTTCCACCATTGGGAGCTGCCCTCTGCATATCTCTAAGCATCTCTCTCATGAGGTCAGTAAACATTGTCCTCATGTCAGCAGCATTCCCATTATTGGCTCCCCTACCAGCACCTCTAGTATCTCGGCTCATCGTCAATCTGAAAAAGGAAACGATTAACGACTCCATAGTGGTGCTAGTGCAGTACGACTTCATCTTTATACTAGTAATAGTATATATATATATATAGCTTTTAAAAACCAAAGTAATCACAAATACGCTCTCTCGTATACGTATATTATCTCTCCCTGATAACTTCCCTAGGTTAACTACGCAACCTAGCTCTGATACCAAGTGTGACGGCCCGCCTCGCACCATCCTGCATTTCCTCCAAAAGTGCGCTGTACACATGCCCGACTAGCACAAGACGGTCGTCAGAAGAAAGGAAAGAAGGGAATGAACTAATCAAGGAACCTGTAGAATGTCTCACAGCGCATGGGATAAAATATAATAGTAACATATTTGACATAAAACAGGCGAGACAGTGCATAAGCTGATAACTAATAATTAATGTCAACATCAAAGCAGCGGAAATCCAAATACAGCTTATTACAACTTTCCAAATTTACTGTCTCTAAACAAAAGAAAGCTAAAATAGAAGATACACCAACAATGCCCAAGCAGTGATCTTCAACAACTCAGGGAGAATATTATGTATATAGTACGTGGAAGCCTCCTGCTCGTCTCCGGATCATCTACCCGTGCATCACCAGCTAACCTGTCTCTAGTCTGCTCGTGTGAGCACCCAGAGAAATAAGAGGAGACATAAAACTCTGGGTCAGACATAAAGCCTGGTATGAGCGATAAGCATCTAAACAGAATAATAACAGGTATACTAAACCATACCTGAACCTGGACCTGCAACCAAAGAGTTAGTACCACATACCGTACGATGCTCTAAGGTGCCATAATAAATAGTATAAGAATACGGGGGTGGGGTGTGCATGTCATAATGATAGCAAACAAATCATCCATAGCAACCATCCTGACATCTCTCACTCAGTGCGTAAAGCGTACGACATCTACCACTTTGGAACACTAGACAAACTGAGGTAACGACGAATCCCGACTTGTAGAAACCCTGCTATGACCAAGCCAAACACTTGGAGTCATGACCAAACATTTCAATGACCCACTTCATTGGTCGTAGCCCTTGGTTCTACCGATGCCATAATGGCCCTGAATCCGCCTTCGTACCTCCTACCATAGTGGTTCAAAGCTATAGACGTCGATAACTCCTTGGCACGCGTCCCGCAGCAAAGCCCAACCATGAAGCGAACTCATTGATTCCCATCTAAATCTTGAGCTCTAACTTCTCATCTGGACTTCCTTTGCATCTCGGGTTTTGATCGAATTGGAGTGGGTCTTCAGAAGAGTTGTCACGCAGTAACAGTCCTGGAATTCGGTTCGGTTCGGTAATCATTGCCCTCGTCTGTTCGGTTCGGGTTTCTTCACTCCGGGTCGGGTCGGTGTCCTCCTCCGGGTCGGGTCGGTGTCTTCCTCCGGGTCGGGTCGGGTTTCCATCCTCCTTCCAGCTCATGCTCCTTCTTCGATCAGCTCCCTCGTTTCCTTCTACTCCGATCCGATCCGATCACTTCGCTTTACTTCAGTCCGATCCGCTCCGCTCCCTTTTTCTCCGATCCGATCCCCTTGTCCACTCCAACTCTAAGTAAACGGCCTTCCTTTTTGCCAAGTCTTTCATGTGCCAAACTCCAGTTCGGGTCGGGTTTCTTGCCCAGTTCACATTTCCGATCCGAGCCCCCATCCGATCCGATCCGAAGCCCTGCACAACTTTCTGCAACTTTTCCAGCAACTTGTTTACGCCGCTCGACGACGTTTTTGACAAATCTAACTACTCTAATCAATCACAATTCACGTCAAATAGTCATAACAACATAGCAAACTAACCACAAACACCAAAACAATGAATTCATATGTCAAAATGGATCAAATGTGCCCAAAACCTCACATTTTTCCTATAATCCCCCTTAATCATGTGTAAGCATACGATTAGCAAAACACATCGAAATTAACCCAAATTTCTAACAGAGCCTTAAAACATTATTTTAGAATTTTAAGAATTTTTCCAGAATTTATTTACGTATAAATTCGCTAATCTTCACTAATTACCCTTAATTACCGTAATTAGTGCAAAAACTATGCAAATCACTCACCTTTGCCACAACTAGAACCCCAAAACTGAAATATGCTCTGATTTGGCGCTGTTCCCAATCTTATACAGCAGCTTCAACCTTGCTTTGGTGCTTTTTCTTCTTAATTTAATGTTTGCTAAGCCTAATCTTCAATTAGAAGGTGATTTTTGGGTGTTTTAGAGAGATTTAGAGAGTGGAGGCCATGACTAGGTTAAGAGGAATGAAAGTGGCGGCTCAAAACTGAAATGGAAGTGATAACCTAACCCTAATCAGTCCTCCTATACCTCTAAACCCGAAATTCCCCTGTGGGCCTAGCTGCTAATCACCCGGTTAAGCCCAATTAAGCTGTTTTTCACCATCTGAAACTTGTTTCAGCCATATCTCCCAAACGGTAAGTCCGTTTGGCTAATGCGACCACTCTACGGAAAGAGAAACCATCATCCGAAGCCAATGGAAGTGGTTTCAGGTCAAAATTCCTTTCCAGTCAAAAGTTATGGCCAAAACAGTGCCAACTAGGGGTAAAATGGTCATTTAAAAATCGGGAAAAAATCATGAACATGGGAAATGACCCCAATAGTCGTCTCCCAAAGTTACATGACCATACGACTTCGTATGTGAAAAAAATAAATATCCTACGATCCTATGATGCGTAGAACGCGGGTCGTTACACCAACCTCAAATCCAAGGTCGGTCCTTCTCTTGTCGGCGTAGGACTTTTGTCTGTCTTGGGCCGTCTTCATCCTTCTTCGTATTAAGTCTACTTTCTCTGAAGTCTCTCGGATCATATCTGGTCCAAGTATGAGCTTATCAGTAGACTCCCACCAACAAGTGGGCGATCGGCACGGTCTTCCATATAAAGCTTCGAAGGGCGCCATTCCGATGGTTGCTTGATAGCTGTTGTTGTAGGCAAATTCCACCAAAGGAAGTTGGTCTTCCCATGTCCCTCCGAAGTCAAGGACGCATAGCCTTAAAAGGTCTTCCAAAACTCTGTTCACTCTCTCTGTTTGGCCGTCGGTTTGGGGATGATAGGCTGTGCTCAAGCATAACTGCGTTCCTACTGCTTCTTGCAGACTCCGCCAAAACTCACTGGTGAAGATGGGGTCTCGGTCACTAACAATGCTAGATGGTATTCCATGGAGTCGAACGATTTCCTTAAGGTAAAGTGATGCTAGGGATGAGGCAGTTCTTTTACTTTTGACAGGTAAAAAGTGGGCGCTTTTAGTAAGCCTATCCACTATTACCCAAATGCTAGTGTTGCCTCTCCTAGACCTAGGCAGCCCATCGATGAAGTCCATTGAGATGCTATCCCACTTCCACTGCGGGACCTCCAGAGGATGTAGCAGTCCGCCAGGCTTTTTCTGTTCCGCCTTAACCTGTTGGCACACCATACACTTAGAAACGAACTCTGCCACGTCCTTTTTCATGCCGTTCCAGAAGAAAGTCCTTTTTATGTCTTTGTACATTTTATCTCCGCCTGGGTGTATCGTCATCTTGGAGTGATGTGCTTCCTCGAGAACCTTCTTTATTAAATCTTTTGTCTGTGGGACGCATAGTCTTCCGTCTCGCCTTAGCAAACCCTTATCGTCGATGGAGTATCTGTTGAGGTGACTTGAAGTCTCACCCCTAACTAGCCTATCAATTATTTCCACAAGCTGAGGGTCTTCGCGTTGTGCTGTCCCTACTGAATCCACTAAGGTTGGGCGCACTTCGAGAGATGCTAGCAAGCCTGGTACAAAATCGGAGGAAGGCCTAAAGTCGAAGCTGGCTATAAACTCTAGGCTTTGTCTTTCAACAAACAACGGGCTTAGGGTCAATTTCTTTCGGCTTAACGCGTCTGCCACTACGTTGCCTTTGCCCGGAGTGTAGGAGATTTCTAAATCGTACGAGGCAAGAAACTCCATCCATCTTTGTTGCCTCAAGTTAAGATCCTTCTGTGAGAAAAGATATTTCAACGATTTATGGTCAGTGTAAAGTTCGAACTTCTCACCTAGGAGATAGTGTCGCCAAGACTTGAGTGCAAAGACGATGGCGGCTAACTCAAGATCGTGGGTTGGGTAGTTCTTTTCGTGCACCTTCAACTGCCTCCCGCCATAAGCTACTACCCTTCCTTCTTGCATTAAGACGGCACCTAGCCCTGTCCCACATGCATCCGTATAAACAGTGAACATCTTGCTCCCATCTGGCAGCGTCAAAACTGGGGCTGTTGTAAGAGCCCTTTTTAGTCGTTGGAAAGCAAACTCGCAATCCAAGTCCCAATTAAACACTAGATTCTTCTTAGTCAATTTCGTAAGCGGAGCTGAGATTTTCGCAAAATCCCTTATGAACTTTCGATAGAAACCCGCTAGTCCTAGAAAGCTTCGGACCTCAGTTGCATTCCTTGGTGTCTTCCAATCCTGTACCGCCACTACCTTAGGAGGGTCCACTGCTAACCCTTGTTTGGATACTATGTGCCCAAGGAACCTCACCTCTTCTCTCCAAAAGTGGCATTTGGAGAATTTGGCTTTTAGTTGATGGACTCGCAAAGTTTCCATGATTGCCCTTAAGTGTTGAGCATGTTCCTCTTCACTCTTTGAGAAGATAAGGATATCATCTACGAAGACCACTACGAATTTGTTGAGGAAATCTCTAAATACCCTACTCATCAGGTCCACGAAGTAAGCAGGTGCATTTGTCAAGCCGAAAGGCATGAAAAGCCATTCAAAGAAGCCGTCTGGGGTTCTAAACGCCGTTTTATCGATGCTATCTTCAGCCACCCTTAGCTGATGAAAACCGGTTGCTAAATCGAGTTGGGAGAAAACAGACGCTCCTACAAGCTGGTCAAACAAATTGTCAATTCTAGGGAGAGGGTGCCTATTCTTTTTCGTTAGCTTGTTGAGTTCCCTATAGTCAACACATAGACGGAGTGAACCATCTGCCTTTGTAGCGAACACCACCGGAGCGCCCCATTCTGAAATGCTCCTCCTAATGAACCCCTTTTCTAGAAGCTCTTTAATCTGTTTACTGAGCTCTTTCCTTTCTCGTGGAGCCATGTGTCTAACGGGCAACGCAACGGGCTTTGCATTATCTACAAGATATATGCGGAAGTCTATTTCCCGCTTCGGAGGCAAGCCCTTCACCTCTTCGAAGACATCCGGATATTCCCGGACCACTCTAACTGATTGCAAATTTTCAACAGAGGCATCTAGCGATTCAAGATAACTAAGCATAACCGCATACGAGGGATTACAAGAAATTTCCAAAGTATTACCGAGCTGGGTTAGGAGCCTAACAACCCTTTTCTCACAATCAAGGATGGCCCCATTACTGGATAGCCAATCCATACCCAAAATCAAACCATAACCCGAAAAGCCCAAAACAAAGGCACTACATTGAAATTCTACACTTAGAATAGAAATTTTCAATCCCACACAGATCATAGACAAATGAGCTGGGCCCCCAATTGGGTTTGAAACAATTAAGGGGTCCTCTACCATACTAGTTTTTAGGTGCAGAGATTCTACTAAAGCAGACGAGATAAAGGAGTGTGATGCGCCAGAATCAAATAAAGTGCGAACGGGGTGATCATAAAGATAAACTACACTTTCTACAGAAGTATTTATACCTCGCTGTTGCAGAGGTGGCGCTTCCAGCACATGAACCTGTGCCCCTGGGGTGGATCCAGCCCTCTGCCCCTGTCCTCGTTTCTTTGGGCAGTCCTTAGCCCTGTGGCCTGTCTCACCGCAAGAAAAGCACCCACCATTCTCCTTGGCCTTCTTTTTCCGGCAGTACTTAACTAAGTGCCCCACTTTGCCACAAAAATTGCACTTCCTCTTCTCTTTGTTGCCTTTCCCGCCCTTCTTAAAGTCTGTCTTCTTAGGCTGCAAACCCTCTTTCTTCCCTTGAGAGCTTTCTGCCTTTGTCTCCTTCTTGCCCTTATCCTCTTCATTCAGCAATGCCATTTGCACCAATCTTTCATACGTGGCTCCCATGGGTATATGGGTCATGGCCAAACTGTGTAATGGCTCATTTAACCCTTTGACGAAACGGAGAGCCTTCTTGTGCAGGGTGTTGACTAGGTCAAGCCCAAACCTAGCCAGCTCATCGAACTGATTCACATACTCTCTGACTGTCTTGTCCCCTTGCTTAAGAAATAAGAATTTTTCCAACTGCAAACTTCTTTCCGCATCTGAGAGAAATTTAGTCTCAAACCTTGCCCTAAAGTCCTCCCATGTCTCCACTGGTCTTTCAGCATTAGTGACTTCCCACCAGTAGGAAGCCTCGCCCTTCAATAGCCACACCGCCAATTGTACTTTTTGTCTATCCTCTACCTCAAAGATGATGAATAGGTCCTCAGTTTCTTTCAGCCAATTTCTAGCTGCCACGAAGGACTCAGTTCCATGGAAATCCCTTCCTCCCATAGCTTTAAAATCTTTACATATCTTAGCAAAAGTGTTTCCCCGAGGAGGAGGTGGAGGAAAAGGTGCTACTGCAGCTGGATGATTTCCGACAGCTGGGGGAGGAGGAACGGTAGGACCTGGCTGAGTGGCTCTTGCTTCTAAGAACCGTCTAAACCAACCAGGTAATGGCACCCCTTCCGGCAAGTTAAGTTCTTCGGACATGCTGAAACAAAAAGGATAGGTTCAAAACGAAGGATAAGAGATAGTACCTATGGCTTTGGGGAGTGGACTTTGCCTTTTTTAAAATAAAATAATATTTTTCTTTTAAAAATGCTTCTTTAAATTTCCTTTTTGAAAATAATTTTTCAAAACTTTTTATCTTATCTGGTAAACCTATGCTCTGATACCAAGTGAAACACCCCACCTCCGTTAGGGTCACTCTCAAAGGGAATGCCCTAATTTTGGTGGAGGTTTATAAGTATAAGTCACAGATATACAAGACAGATATAAGAACACATATTTGTAAACAGCGGAAAATCAACAAACTTTTATTTCATGAAAGCAAATACGTGCTACAACAACATCACCATAATTGTCTTACATCTTTTCCAAAACATAACATAACTCTTTCATAATCTGTCTTGATTACATTATTTAAAGAAGCATAAATAAAACATAGATAAACTGCAAAAGCCCCATAGAGTTTGTCCAAAGCCATAGTTTCAAACGAAAAGGTCCAAGCAATACATTTCTCTTCTTCAAGCTGGATGTTAAGGCTGGTCAAGCTGCAGTGTTCCCTCCCTGTGGACCTGGGGGGGGGGGGGGGAAACGGAAGAAAAGAAGACGAAAGAAAAGTAGAGTCAGACATAAAGCCTGAGTAAATCTAGTACTATTCTGTCTATGAATAAAGAACTGGGTATGATAAGTATAAACAAGAAGTGGGAAAGCACTATAAACTTGGTTAAGTTGTCTAGGGTCGAATATACTATCGCACCCCATGTTAATCTCTGAACCCATATAAACTAGTTCCCAACTGGCACCCCATAATCAGGGTGAAGTGATCCATTCTATGATGATCGGCTCCTACTCGCATAGTTACATGTGTCTTACGGCCCCCGATGTTGTAGTTACCTATGCTGGTCCCACCATGGGGTGTATCAAGTCCCATGGTGGCGGCCCGACACAATCCTAGAATGCACAGGTATGTTACTGGTGTCCAGTGCCTTATTTTTCTGCGCCGGAGTGTGTGCACGCCCGCACCCCGTTAGAACCTACACTGCTACACCACCGCCGTCGATTTGACCTCTTACAATCAGCCCAGTAATCGTGCCCCACCCTGCCTAGTTTCAGGGTATCCTGATACACCTTCTAGGGTTACTGCTGAAAAGGGTCCCCCGTTACCAGGTTTTCTATCTCTAGCCAACATGCTAAGTTGGTTAAGTGTTTTCTAACCTAACCCCCACCAGTCCGTTTAGTTTAGCATGTTCCATTTTGATTAAGTCTTTAGTTCACTTAATCCTAACAATCCTGACTCGGCCTTAATTGTCTTATTAAGGCCCTGACCTCTCATATTAGACAGGTATTGTTGTGGCTGCCTGTTGCCGGTTGGTTCCGGGCAGTCTTACGCCACAACTCAGTCTAACCTCGGGTCCTTATTGGGCTCCATGTTTAACCTCCCACATTGGATAGGTATTGTTGTGACTACTGGACAGCCGGGCGGTTCCGGGCAGGTTTACATCACAACTCAATCCAACCTCGGGTTAAACACATCGTATGTTCTACATTTACATATTTTGTCTTTCTTCTTTATTTTTCTTATATGTAAATATTTGCGGCCCATTATTAAGTTAATGGTGTAAAGGTTACACCAATCATGGGCCCAACCCATACTTGAATTTGGGCCCTTCTATTTTATATTTTCATTCATTAGTAATTTTAACCCAACGTTATTTTCCCCCGTTTAACTCGTCCGTTTATTATATATATATATTGGGCTTAGCCTTTTAAAGCCCAACTTAGCCATGCGAAAAGGGGAGGCTTAAAGCGAGATTACATACACAAAAAGGGGAATATGAACGCATGAACTTGCAATATGACGTTGGAAATACAAAATAGAAACTGGTGTACTTGCATAGTGATGACATATACTTTGGTCATAAAGCATAAGTGACATGAATCAAACCATGTAAACTTGTAGTTACGTTAAGAATACCACTATCGACACATAGGCTTAACTACAGCAGAAACCTATATTTTTATTTAGGCATGATATCAAACATAAGCGATTCCTGTTTATAAGATTACTACATGTTTACAAAGGTGTTTACTTTTGTTACTAACACAAAAGTATAGTTAAATTTGTTCACATAAACATGGCATAAATATTTCTAACATGAAATCATGGTTTTTACTTTAGTCATGCAAACTTGCAAAGAGGGATTTTGAATCTAACCTAGCTATGTACCACATATGTCATCATATAATTCTTGTAAACAATATAGACTTAATTATGCAAAATATCAATTATAGCCTAGTCATATTCATAAGTTTGCAAACAGGTTTTCTAGTACAAGAGCATGACTTAATACATAGATCATGATGCCAAATTTTCAACATAATTTCATATGGACTATGATAACCCAAACTTATTCCAATTACTTCACAAAAATGATGTTTGTATAAAAATACACATTATGATGGCATAGTAGCAAAACCCCAAACTTGCATGAGTTTCAATTAAACAACTACATACATGTAGCTTCAACAAGGATTACATAATTTGCGAATATTCCAAACGTATACTTGCATAAAACTACCGCATGTAGTTTTTCATAACTGAATAACATAATTCGAGAATATCCAAACGTATACAATATTCCAAATCGATAAGAATCATAGTAACGCACAAATTATGAATTATTTGTCACCACAACCAAGTATACAAACCAACACAGTTATTTGTTCATACCAAAATAATACTCTACTTACAATGGTTAGGCGAATTCTCAAATTTAGGGATTTGAAGATGCGGTTTGATTTGATTGAGTTGCTTTATGCCTTAGAATTTGCCTCCTAATCCTCTCTCCAATTGGTGGCTACTCCTAGTCGTTCCTCAGCAACATGGCGGCTTTGTTCTTATTTTTGAATGAATAGATTAGGGTTGAGTCTAGGGTCATTTTTATAGGGGTAATGAACTGATTAGGACCATTGATGTTGCTTGGATTGATCGTAGCCATTCATCCTAAGGAGAGACCAATTAGAGCCTGCCACCTAGCCCTAATGACAAAGTAGACTACAGAAAATCGGCCAACATAGAATAGGCCAGCCAGGTTGGACTGGGTTCGACCTAGCTCTGGACCAGGTCGACATGCCTGTCGACAGCCCTGTCGACAACCCTGTCAACCTGGCTAGACCAGGTCGACAGCCCAGTCGACCTGGGTGCGTTAGGCGGGTGTTCTTCCGCCCTGGCCCATTGGGCCCCATTTTGGAATTTAAACTGTTTTATTCTGTTTGAATTTTAAATTAAATTCAGAAACTTCCGAAGGCCATATCTTCTTCGTACGGACTCCGTTTTTCGAAAACTCGGACTCTATTTCGCATATTTTTCCGAGACGAACGCAATGGCGTATCCCGTTTCCCTTAGTTCTCTGATTTCAAATTAATTATACTTTAATTTATGAATTTCACAGTTGTAGAATTCGCGGGGTGTTACATTAGGGGAGTGATACACCCCACTGTGGGGCCAGCACGGGTATCTACGAGTTAGGGTGCCGATCGAATAATGGGAAGTAGGGTACACCTAGTGGAGATAGGGGCAGGCGGCACCTATGTAGTCAGCTAGGGGTACGTAAAGCCATTGGGAAAGTTTCTAAGTGAAGCTAAGTGGGATGAATCTTTAGGGTGACTGGTGTGGTGCAGTATAGTGTTTATCCTTTAGTATTTAGGAGCGCCTATAACGTTGCCTTTAGCGATTGTCTATGTCCTTAATCTGCTCTTCATAGACATTTTCTTGTTTTCCAGCTTATGCCTTAGTCCAGTTATTTTGGTAATAGTATTGTAGAATTATCATATTCACCAGACTTTATGTCTGACCCCCTCTTTTCCATTCTTTTTCTCCCTTCAGGTCCGCAGGTTGGGCCAAGTTCTAGTGGAGTCTAGTTGGATCGCTTATCTTCTGGAAAGCTTGGACTGCTGAAGTAAAGTCCAGCTTGTTATCTTTCTTTTTAATGGCTATTCATGTAATGGGATTATGTACTTGTTTTATCAAGATAAATATTGTACTTGACATTGAATATGGTGTTATGATGTAATCAAACATGTTTTGACTTCTGCTACAATGAAATAAAGTTTTTGAATTTCCAAGTACTATTTTATATCTGTCTTGTAATTTTACTGTTCTATATTCACTTAAAACCTCCATGGAAGTTAATGCATTCCCTTTGTGAGTGACATTAATGGACGTGGGGTGTTACACGTGGTATCAGAGCATCAGGTTACCAGAACAGATAAAAAAAAAATTTAGAAAAATATTTTTTTTCTCTAAAGTATTTTTGGAAGAAGTGCTTTCAAAAAAAAAAAACATGTTATTTAAAGAGAGTTTTTATGAAAAACATAATCCCAAATAGCCACATCCTTATCTTTATCTTTCGAATTCTCCATTTTGAATCTTTCCTTTTTCGTTTCAGCATGGCTGAAGATCTTAATATCCCAGAAGGTGTGACGATTCCAGGGTGGTTTAGGAGATACTTGGAGGCTAGGGCCACCACTGCAGGCCCAGCGGATACTCCTCCACCCCTAGTTGCACCCATTCCTCCTCCTCCTCCTCCTCGTGTTGACACTTTTGCAAAGACGTGCAAGGAATTCAAGGCTATGGGAGGAAAAACTTTTCAAGGGACTGAGACGTTTGTGGAGGCCAGAGATTGGCTTAAGGAGACTGAGGAATTGTTGGATATCTTTGAAGTGGAAGATGGGAGGAAAGTCCGTTTAGCTGCTTGGTTAATGAAGGGAGAGGCCTCGTTTTGGTGGGAGGTCACTAACGGGGAACGTCCAGTTGATTCATGGGCGGATTTCAGACGAAGGTTTGAGGCAAAGTTTCTTTCAAGGGCAGAGGAGAACTTAAATATGGAAAAATTCCTGGCACTAAAGCAAGGGAGCTCATCAGTAAAGGAATATGTCAATAAATTTAATCAGTTAGCAAGGTTTGGCTTGGAGTTAGTGAACACGCCAGAGAAGAAAGCTTTGAGGTTCGTTAGAGGCTTGAATGAACCGTTGCAAGGGTTGGCTATGACCCACATCCCTATGGGAGCCACCTTTGAAAAGCTAGTAGAAATGGCACTTATGCATGAGGATAAGGCAGTTGAAAAGAAAGGGGATCAGAAGAAACCCCAACAACAAAATAAGAAGGGTGGTAAAAACAATAATGGCAAAGGGAAGAAGAAATGCTTCAATTGTGGGACGCCTGGCCATCTCAGCAAAGATTGTAGAAAGAAAAAGAAGACTGGTTGTTTTCATTATGGAGATGCGGGACATTTAGTGAAGGACTGTCCAAAGAAGGGGCAGAGGGCAGGGTCTACCTCGGGAGGACAGGTGCAGGCTCTTATGGCACCAGGGCAGGCAAGGGGGCAAGTTCAGGCTATTGCGGCCCCACCGCTGCAAGAAAGAGGTAGAACAATTTCTGTTGAAAGCTTAGTTTTTCTGTTTGATCATCCTGTCCGTACCTTATTCGATTCTGGCGCATCTCATTCGTTTATCTCTGCATCATTAGTTGAATCACTGCACTTGAACACTAGTTTAGTAGAGGATCCCTTGGTCGTTTCAAATCCAATTGGGGGTTCGGCTCATTTGACCATGATATGTTTGGATTTGAAAATCTCTATACTTAGCGTTGAATTTAGATGTGATGCTTATGTATTGGGCTTCACGGGCTATGGGCTAATTTTAGGAATGGATTGGTTGTCTAGAAATAGGGCCATTCTTGATTGTGAAAGGAGAGTAGTTAGGCTTGTGACTCGCCTTGGTAATGCTCTCGACATCTTTTGTAATACCATAAATTCCGTTATGCTAAGTTATCTTGAATCGCTTGACGCGTCTGTAGAGAACCTGCGATCGGTAGAAGTGGTCCGGGAATATCCGGATGTGTTTGAGGAGGTGAAGGGCTTACCTCCAAAGCGGGAGATAGACTTTCGAATTTATCTTGTGGATAATGCTAAACCCGTATCTTTGCCAGTGCGCCACATGGCTCCTCGTGAAAGGAGGGAACTCAATAAGCAAGTAAAGGAGTTGCTTGAGAAGGGGTTCATAAGATGTAGTATATCGGAGTGGGGTGCTCCAGTAGTTTTTGCCACAAAGGCGGATGGGTCTCTTAGACTTTGTATGGACTATAGAGAACTAAACAAGCTTACTAAAAAGAACCGACACCCACTGCCGAGGATTGACGATCTCTTTGATCAGTTAGTTGGCGCCTCAGTATTTTCGCAGTTGGACTTAGCCACTGGCTTTCATCAACTGAGAGTGGCTGAGGATAGTATAGATAAGACTGCTTTTAGGACTCCTGACGGATTCTATGAATGGCTAGTGATGCCCTTTGGTTTGACAAACGCCCCTGCATATTTTGTTGATTTGATGAGTAGGGTGTTTAGGGAATACCTTAACAAATTCGTGGTAGTCTTTGTGGATGACATCTTAGTCTTTTCTAAGAATAAAGAAGAGCACTCCCTACATCTTAGGGAAGTGTTGGAAACCCTTCGAGCGCATAACCTTAAGGCAAAATTTTCTAAGTGTCACTTCTGGAGGAAGGAAGTACGGTTCTTAGGGCACGTGGTTTCCAAAGAAGGGATAGCAGTGGATCCCGCAAAGGTGGTGGCCATCCAAGATTGGAAGGTCCCTAAAAATGCAACCGAAGTAAGAAGTTTCTTGGGGTTGGCTGGCTATTATAGGAAGTTTATCAAAGACTTCGCAAAAATATCAGCTCCATTAACACGGTTAACGAAGAAGAACCTGGTTTTTACGTGGGACAAAGATTGCGATGATGCGTTCCAACGTTTAAAGAGAGCCTTAACTTCAGCCCCAGTCTTAGTGCTGCCAGACGGGAATAAACCGTTTACCATCTATACTGATGCTTGTGGGACGGGACTTGGCGCGGTCCTCATGCAAGAGGGAAGAGTAATAGCCTATGGTGGAAGGCAGTTGAGGGTTCATGAAAAGAATTACCCCACGCATGACTTAGAGCTAGCCGCAATTGTTTTCGCGCTTAAGTCTTGGCGTCACTATCTTCTTGGTGAGAAATTCGAACTGTTCACTGACCACAAATCATTAAAATACTTATTCTCTCAGAAGGATTTGAATTTAAGGCAGCAACGGTGGATGGAATTCTTAGCCTCCTACGATTTTGAAATAGCATATACCCCAGGCAAGGGTAACGTGGTGGCAGACGCCTTAAGTAGGAAAAGGTTGTCCTTGAGTCCGTTGTTTGTCGAACGACAAAGCTTAGAATTCATCTCTATGTTTGACTTTAGACCCTCCGTTGACTTAGTACCCGGTCTGTTAGCATCCTTGGAGGTTAGACCTACACTTCTAGGACGGGTTGGTGAGGCACAGCGAGATGACCCACGGTTGGTTGAGATAGTAGAAAAGCTCAAAGGGGGGGAGTCGTCAAGCCATCTTCGTAGGTATACCCTAGACGATAAGGGTTGGTTACGAAGGGATAATAGACTTTGTGTACCACAAGACGAAGACTTAAGGAAGGCCATTCTTGATGATGCTCATCGCTCAAAAATGACCATTCATCCCGGCGGGGATAAGATGTACAAAGATATGAAGCGGGCTTTCTTTTGGGCCGGTTTGAAAAAGGATGTGGCCGAGTACGTCGCTAGATGCTTGGTGTGCCAACGAGTTAAAGCAGAACAAAAGAAACCCGGTGGGTTGCTTCATCCATTAGAAGTTCCACTATGGAAATGGGAAAGCATCTCAATGGATTTTGTGGATGGATTACCAAGATCAAGGAAGGGTAACACGGGGATTTGGGTTATAGTAGATAGACTTACTAAAAGCGCCCATTTTATTCCCGTGAAAAGTAAGAGAACTGCTCCGTGGTTGGCTTCTGTATACATTAAGGAGATAGTTCGTTTGCACGGTATTCCTTCTAGTATAGTAAGCGACCGTGACCCCATCTTTACTAGCGAAATTTGGAAGAGTTTACAAGAGGTGGTAGGGACTCAGCTATGTTTGAGCACCGCATATCATCCTCAGACAGACGGCCAGACCGAGAGGGTGAATCGCATTCTAGAGGATCTTTTAAGGCTTTGTATCCTAGACTTTGGGGGTACATGGGAAGAGCACCTTCCGTTAGTAGAATTCGCATATAATAATAGCTTTCAGTCTAGTATTGGCATGGCACCTTTCGAAGCTCTTTATGGAAGGCCTTGCCGTTCGCCTACATGTTGGTGGGAATCTACCGATAAAATCCTACTTGGGCCCGATATGGTTAGGGAAACCTCGGAGAAGATTGAGTTGATTCGAAGGAGGATGAAAGCAGCACAAGATAGGTAAAAATCGTATGCTGATAAGAGGAGGACAGATCTTGAGTTTGACATTGGGGACATGGTTTTTATCAAAGTATCTCCGTTACAGAATGTTGTTCGCTTTGGGTCCGTGGGGAAATTAGCACCAAGGTTTGTAGGGCCGTTTCCTGTAAAAAACAGGATTGGGAAGATGGCATATAGGGTGGAGTTGCCTGAGAAACTTAGTGGAGTACACGACGTATTCCATGTATCACATTTGAGGAAGTGTTTGCACAAGACCGCGGAGGTGGTAGAGCCGAGCTTGCTTAAAGAGGTGGAAATAGAGCGTGATGCAACAATCAGACGAGCTCCTACATGCATTCTTGGGTCGGAGATCAAAAAGTTGAGGAATCGAGAGGTCAGACTGGTTAAAGTGCAATGGGGAGATGATGAGAGCAACGCAACTTGGGAGACAGAAGAGAAGATGCGTTCGTTGTACCCTTTTCTTTTTGAGGGTATGTCTTTTAATTTCTCCTTTATCGCTTAGCTTATCTTATCTTATCTTTAGTATGTCCTCTCATTAGTATCTTTGACCTTTAGTTAGGATAATCCTATGGTTGAAACATGTGTTTGAGACATGTTATGTATGATGGATGCAAAATGGATGCAAGTGTTTGCTAGTGGGTGCTCGTGGATGCATATATACACACACTTTAGGCACTAGATCGGCTCAGTCACTACATATTGCATATTGCATATATATGGATGTATTTAGTAAAATGGATGAACGATGGTTGTATTATCATGTGGATGCTGCATTCAGATGATGGTTGTGCACGCATATAGAAGTATTATGTAGCATTAAGAATCTTTTGCATACATAATGGATGCATGGCACGATCATAGTTGCATTAAGGAGGTCAACTGAATCAGTGGACCGCCTGATTTTGCATTAGATACGGACATATACACACACTGTGCATTTAAACATGAAAGCATTAGAAGTCTGTAAGGACAATGGATGCCTGTGTATGATGGATGAGTAGATGGACGTTTGGATGGTAGGATATACATTCTTCCAGACTTGAAGATTTCGGGGACGAAATCCTAAAAGGAGGGGAGAATGTAACACCCCGAATTTTCTATTAACACTAAAGTTGCTAAAATAATAATAAGTGTGTAGAAGAGGGGATGTATCTAATATGAATACAAAAATATTAATAAGTATGTAAGAGAGGGGATGTATCTATTATGAATATAAAAATATTAATAAGTATGTAAGAGAGGGGATGTATCTAATATGAATATAAAAATATTAATAAGTGTGTAAGAGAGGGGATGTATCTAATATGTATATAAAAACAATAATAAGTGTGTAAAAGGGGGGGGGGATGTATCTAATGTGTACATTGTAGAATATATATATATATATATTGCTGAGTGTTTGCTGAGTCACTTCTGACTCATTGCTGAGTCAACAAGATAAACCCCATCTTGTCTGAACGGCTGCGGTTATTTCTAGGTTAAATCTAATGGCCTAAATGCATTCTAAAATCTATAAATAAGTGGGTAGACCCTAAACCTAAATCACTTGTAAAATTAGAGAAGCTACCGTCATGCTACTGCCATGGAGTTCAGCGTAGCCGTCACAAACTAAGAAGAGGAAGCCTAATCATCTACAACTAAATCTACACAAATCAAATCAAAAGATCTCTCTTTCTCTAATTCTTTTCTTTTGTTGGTGAGTATGATGATTCTCACAAGACTATTACAAACTAATTTGACTCAGTTATGAATGGATCACAAGAAAGTGATGTGATTTGTAATTGTAAATTCTATATATTGTGGATCTCTTATTATGTTATTATGTTGTCGTATGATGTAAATTATATATGCTATGTCATGCTATGTTGTAAATTCTCTTATGCTATGTCGTGCTATGTTGAGAATCATGTCAAGCTATGTTATACTATCATACTATGCCACGTTATAAATCATGCTATATTATGTTGAAAAATCATGCTGTTGGATCATGCTTAAAGTTATGTTTTTTTTTTCTTAATTTAAATGGATCTTGTTTATGGGAATTTGCCTATTAGGTTAGGTGTACCCATAAACTTGAAACTATAATTAAATAAAACTTGATTATGAGAATTTGCCTATTGAGTTAGGTGTACCCATATAAAACCATGTTGTTAAAAAATTAGATGATGTTGATTCACACATGTTCATATGTAAGTTTATGAAAATTGATTGAGATTATATTAGGTGAATTTTGAACAAGTTGACACCTTTAGGTCCATGACATGTATAATCTATGCAAGTTGGACATATGCAAGTTTCACCCCTTATTATGATTCATTTGGTCACATATACATGTTGTTATTATGATAATCTCTTTTATGCTATGAGTTAGGCTATTCGAGTCTAACATATATTTTGCGAATAAACGTTCAAACGTGGGGTAGGGATAATATTAGGAATTAATAAATTGGGTGCAATTTTGTAAGATTTTGCATACCATGAATGGATGTCCATAATTGAGTCAATTATGGACATTGTTAAAAATTGGAAGTAATTAATAATTCAAGTAGGGAATTATTAAAATTGGGGGAAAGTGGATTATTATTAATAATCAATGCTTAGGACACGAGGTTGGACCCGTTTGTGATGTAAACCTGCCCGGACCCGCCCGGCAAATCCAGTAGTCACAAATGTCGGCCCAATGTGAGAGGTCCTAGGCCCAAACTAAAGCATAACAGTTGTAAAGACACGAGGTTAGACTCTTTTATGGTGTAAGACTGCCCGGACCCGCCCGGCAAATCCAGTTGCCATAAATGCCAGTCTAATGTGAGAGGTCTTTATGAGGTTATGGCCTTAATGAACTAAGAAATACTTAACCAGATAATCATGTAAGGTGGGACATGGGGGTTAAGTAGGTGCCTTGGGTGGCATGAGGAATCTGGTGGTTGCCTTTAGAGGCATTTGAAATACGATTAGACTTAACCAAACACACATGTAAATGAACATGACTAAGTGGGTTAAGTGGGATGGACTAATGGGGACAAGCTTAGGTGGAATGCTTGTGGTAAATAGTGGGGGCCCATTTCAACCAGTATCCCAAAATGTAACACCCCGCAAATTCTATAACTATGAAATTAGAAAATTAAAGTATAATTAATCTGAAATCAAAGAACTAAGGGAAACAGGATACGCCATTGCGTTCGTCTCGGAAAAATACGCAAAATAGAGTCCGAGTTTTCGAAAAACGGAGTCCGTATGAAGAAGATATGGCCTTCGGAAGTTTTGAATTAAATTTAAAATTCAAACAGAATAAAATAATTAAAAATCGGGCCCAATGGGCCAGGGCGGATAAACACCCGCCTAGGCCACCCAGGTCGACTGGGCTGTCGACCTGGGCTACCCATGTCGACAGGGCTGTCGACAGCCCTGTCGACAGGGGTGTCGACCTGGTCGAGCCCAGCCAACCTGACTGGCCAGGTCTGTGTTTGGCCGATTTTCTGTGGTCTGCTTTGTCACTAGGGCTAGGTGGCAAGTTTTAATTGGTCTCTCCTTAGAATGAATGGCTACGATCAATCCAAGCAACATCAATGGTCCTAATCAGTTCCTAACCTCTATATAAACAACCCTAGACTAAACCCTAATCTATTCATTCAAAATAAGAACATAGCCGCCATGTTGCTGAGGAACGACTAGGAGTAGTCACCAAATTGGAGAGAGGATTAGGAGGAAGATTCTAAAGCTTAAAGCAACCTAAACAAATCAATTCAACAAAGGAATTTGCGTCTTCAATCCCTAAACTAGAGAATTCATCAAACCATTGTAAGTAGAGTATTACTTTGGTATGAATAAACAATTGTGTTGGTTTGTATGCTTGAATTGTGGCAATAAAGTAATTCATATTTGTGCGTTCTTATCAATTTGAAATATTATATACGTTTGGATATTTATGAATTATGTTATTCATTATAAAGAACTACATGCGGTAGTTCTATGCAAGTATACGTTTGGAATATTTCGCAAATTATGTAATCCATGTTGAAGCTACATGTATGTAGTTGATTTAAATTCATGCAAGTTTGGGGTTTGCTTCTATGCCACCATGATGTATATTTTTGTGCATAAATCATGTTGTAAGTAATTGGAACAAGTTTGGTTATTATCCATATGAAATTATGTTGAGAATTTGGCATTATGTATTAAGCCATGCTTTTGTACTAGAAAACCTATTTGCAAATTTATGAATATGGCTAGGCTATGAATAATATTTGGCATAATTAAAATCCATGATTTAGTCTATCTTGTTTACAAGAATTATATGATGACATATGTGGTACATAGTTAGGGTTAGATTCAAAATCCCTTTTTGTAAGTTTACATGGCTAAAGTAAGAATCATGATTTCATGTTAGAAATATTTATGCCATGGTTATGTGAACAAATTTAACTATACTTATGCCATGCTTATGTTTGATATTATGCCATGCTTATGTTTGACATTATGCCATGCTTATGCTAGAAATATTTATGCCATGCTTATGTTTGACATTATGCTTAAATAAAAATATAGGTTCATGTGACAATAATGATATCTCAATTACAAGTTCACATGCTTTGATTTATGTCACCTATGTTACCACTATGCAAGTACACCAGTTTCTATTTTGTATTTCCAACGTCGTATTGCAAGTTCATGCGCTCACATTCCCCTCTTTGTGTATGTAATTACGCTTTAAGCCTCCCCTTTTCGCATGGCTAATTTGGGCTTTAAAAGGCTAAGCCCAAAATATATATAAACGGACGTGTTAAACGGGGGAAAACAACGTTGGGTTAAAATTACTAATGAATGAAAATATAAAATAGAAGGGCCCAAGTTCAAGTATGGGTTGGGCCCATGATTGGTGTAACCTTTACACCATTAACTTAATAATGGGCCGCAAATATTTACATATAAGAAATAAAGTGGAATGACAAAATATGTAAATGTAGAACATACGATGTGTTTAACCCGAGGTTGGATTGAGTTGTGATGTAAACCTGCCCGGAACCGCCCGGCTGTCCAGTAGTCACAACAATACCTATCCAATGTGGGAGGTTAAACATGGAGCCCAGCAAGGACCCGAGGTTAGACTGAGTTGTGGCGTAAGACTGCCCGGAACCAACCGGCAACAGGCAGCCACAACAATACCTGTCTAATGTGAGAGGTCAGGGCCTTAATAAGACAATTAAGGCTGAGTCAGGATTGTTAGGATTAAGTGAACTAAAGACTTAATCAAAATGGAACATGCTAAACTAAACGGACTGGTGGGGGTTAGGTTAGAAAACACTTAACCAACTTAGCATGTTGGCTAGAGATAGAAAACCTAGTAACGGGGGACCCTTTTCAGCAGTAACCCTAAAAGGTGTATCAGGATACCCTGAAACTAGGCAGGGTGGGGCACGATTACTGGGCTGATTGTAAGAGGTCAAATCGACGGCGGTGGTGTAGCAGTGTAGGTTCTAACGGAGTGCGGGCGTGCACACACTCCGGCGCAGAAAAATAAGGCACTGGACACCAGTAGCATACCTGTGCACTCTAAGGTTGTGTCGGGTTGCCACTATGGGACTTGATACACCCCATGGTGGGACCAGCATAGGTAACTACAACATCGGGGGCCGTAAGACACATGTAACTATGCGAGTAGGAGCCGATCATCATAGAATGGATCACATCACCCTGATTATGGGGTGCCAGTTGGAAACTAGTTTATATGGGTTCAGAGATCAACATGGGGTACGATAGTATATTCGACCCTAGAAAACTTAACCAAGTTTATAGTGCATGCCCACTTCTTGTTTATACTTATCATACCCAGTTCTTAACCAAGTTGGAAACTAGTTTATATGGGTTCAGAGATCAACATGTGGTACGATAGTATATTCGACCCTAGACAACTTAACCAAGTTTATAGTGCATGCCCACTTCTTGTTTATACTTATCATACCCAGTTCTTTATTCATAGACAAAATAGTACTAGACTTACTCAGGCTTTATGTCTGACTCTACTTTTCTTTCGTCTTCTTTCTTCCGTTTCCCCCCCAGGTCCTCAGGGAGGGAACACAGCAGCTTGACCAACCTCAACATCCAGCTTGAAGAAGAGAAATGTATTGCTTGGACTTTCCTGTTTTGAACTATGGCTTTGGACAATCCACTATGGGGCTTTTGCAGTTTATCTATGTTTTATTTATGCTTCTTTAAATAATGTACTCAAGACAGATTATGAAAGTGTTATGTTATGTTTTTGGAAAGGATGTCGTTGTAACACGTATTTGACTTTATGAAATAAAGTTTGTTGTTCTTCCGCTGTTTACAAATATGTGTTCTTATATCTGTCTTGTATATCTGTGACTTGTACTTATAAACCTCCACCAAAATTAGGGCATTCCCTTTGAGAGTGACCCTAACGGAGGTGGGGTGTTTCACTTGGTATCAGAGCATAGGTTTACCAGATAAGATAAAAAGTTTTGAAAAATTATTTTCAAAAAGGAAATTTAAAGAAGCATTTTTAAAAGAAAAATATTATTTTATTTTAAAAAGGCAAAGTCCACTCCCCAAAGCCATAGGTACTATCTCTCATCCTTCGTTTTGAATCTATCCTTTTTGTTTCAGCATGTCCCAAGAACTTAACTTGCCGGAAGGGGTGCCAATACCTGGTTGGTTTAGACGGTTCTTAGAAGCAAGGGCCACTCAGCCAGGTCCTACCATTCCTCCTCCCCCAGCGGAAGGAAATCATCCAGCTGCAGCGGCACCTTTTCCTCCACCTCCTCCTCGGGGAAACACTTTCGCTAAGATATGTAAAGATTTTAAAGCTATGGGAGGAAGGGATTTCCATGGAACTGAGTCCTTCGTGGCAGCTAGAAATTGGCTGAAAGAAACGGAGGACCTATTCATCATCTTTGAGGTAGAGGATAGACAAAAAGTACAATTGGCAGTATGGCTATTGAAGGGCGAGGCTTCCTACTGGTGGGAAGTCACTAATGCTGAAAGACCAGTGGAGACATGGGAGGACTTTAGGGCAAGGTTTGAGACAAAATTTCTCTCAGATGCGGAAATAAGTTTGCAGTTGGAAAAATTCTTATTTCTTAAGCAAGGGGATAAGACAGTCAGAGAGTATGTGAATCAGTTCGATGAGCTGGCTAGGTTTGGGCTTGACCTAGTCAATACCCCGCACAAGAAGGCTCTCCGTTTCGTCAAAGGGTTGAATGAGCCATTACACAGTTTGGCCATGACCCATATACCCATGGGAGCCACGTATGAAAGATTGGTGCAAATGGCATTGCTGAATGAAGAGGATAAGGGCAAGAAGGAGACGAAGGCAGAAAGCTCTCAAGGGAAGAAAGAGGGTTTGCAGCCTAAGAAGACAGACTTTAAGAAGGGCGGGAAAGGCAACAAAGAGAAGAGGAAGTGCAATTTCTGTGGCAAAGTGGGGCACTTAGTTAAGGACTGCCGGAAAAATTAGGCCAAGTAGAATGGTGGGTGCTTTTCTTGCGGTGAGACAGGCCACAGGGCTAAGGACTGCCCAAAGAGACGGGGACAGGGGCAGAGGGCTGGATCCACCCCAGGGGCACAGGTTCATGTGCTGGAGGCGCCACCTCTGCAACAGCGAGGTATAAATACTTCTGTAGAAAGTGTAGTTTATCTTTATGATCACCCCGTTCGCACTTTATTTGATTCTGGCGCATCACACTCCTTTATCTCGTCTGCTTTAGTAGAATCTCTGCACCTAAAAACTAGTATGGTAGAGGACCCCTTAATTGTTTCAAACCCAATTGGGGGCCCAGCTCATTTGTCTATGATCTGTGTGGGATTGAAAATTTCTATTCTAAGTGTAGAATTTCAGTGTAGTGCCTTTGTTTTGGGCTTTTCGGGGTATGGTTTGATTTTGGGTATGGATTGGCTATCCAGTAATGGGGCCATCCTTGATTGTGAGAAAAGGGTTGTTAGGCTCCTAACCCAACTCGGTAATACTTTGGAAATTTCTTGTAATCCCTCGTATGCGGTTATGCTTAGTTATCTTGAATCGCTAGATGCCTCTGTTGAAAATTTGCAATCAGTTAGAGTGGTCCGGGAATATCCGGATGTCTTTGAAGAGGTGAAGGGCTTGCCTCCGAAGCGGGAAATAGACTTCCGCATATATCTTGTAGATAATGCAAAGCCCGTTGCGTTGCCCGTTAGACATATGGCTCCACGAGAAAGGAAAGAGCTCAGTAAACAGATTAAAGAGCTTCTAGAAAAGGGGTTCATTAGGAGGAGCATTTCAGAATGGGGCGCTCCAGTGGTGTTCGCTACAAAGGCGGATGGTTCACTCCGTTTATGTGTTGACTATAGGGAGCTCAACAAGCTAACGAAAAAGAATAGGCACCCTCTCCCTAGAATTGACGATTTGTTTGACCAGCTTGTAGGAGCGTCTGTTTTCTCCCAACTCGATTTAGCAACCGGTTTTCATCAGCTAAGGGTGGCTGAAGATAGCATCGATAAAACGGCGTTCAGAACCCCAGACGGCTTCTTTGAATGGCTTGTCATGCCTTTCGGCTTGACAAATGCACCTGCTTACTTCGTGGACCTGATGAGTAGGGTATTTAGAGATTTCCTCAACAAATTCGTAGTGGTCTTCGTAGATGATATCCTTATCTTCTCAAAGAGTGAAGAGGAACATGCTCAGCACTTAAGGGCAATCATGGAAACTTTGCGAGTCCATCAACTAAAAGCCAAGTTCTCCAAATGCCACTTTTGGAGAGAAGAGGTGAGGTTCCTTGGGCACATAGTATCCAAACAAGGGTTAGCGGTGGACCCCGCTAAGGTAGTGGCGGTACAAGATTGGAAGACACCAAGGAATACAACTGAGGTCCGAAGCTTCCTAGGACTAGCGGGTTTCTATCGAAAGTTCATAAGGGATTTTGCGAAAATCTCAGCTCCGCTCACGAAATTGACTAAGAAGAATCTAGTGTTCAATTGGGACTTGGATTGCGAGTTTGCTTTCCAACGACTGAAAAGGGCTCTTACAACAGCCCCAGTTTTGACGCTACCAGATGGGAGCAAGATGTTCACTGTTTATACGGATGCATGTGGGACAGGGCTAGGCGCCGTCTTAATGCAAGAAGGAAGGGTAGTAGCTTATGGCGAGAGGCAATTGAAGGTGCACGAAAAGAACTACCCAACCCACGATCTTGAGTTAGCCGCCATCGTCTTTGCACTCAAGTCTTGGCGACACTATCTCCTAGGTGAGAAGTTCGAACTTTACACTGACCATAAATCGTTGAAATATCTTTTCTCGCAGAAGGATCTTAACTTGAGGCAACAAAGATGGATGGAGTTTCTTGCCTCGTACGATTTCGAAATCTCCTATACTCCGGGCAAAGGCAACGTAGTGGTAGACGCGTTGAGCCGAAAGAAATTGACCCTAAGCCCGTTGTTTGTTGAAAGACAAAGCCTAGAGTTTATAGCCAGCTTCGACTTTAGGCCTTCCTCCGATTTCGTACCAGGCTTGCTAGCATCTCTCGAAGTGCGCCCAACTTTAGTGGATTCGGTAGGGGCAGCACAACGCGAAGACCCTCAGCTTGTGGAAACAATCGATAGGCTAATTAGGGGTGAGACTTCAAGTCACCTCAACAGATACTCCATCGACGATAAGGGTTTGCTAAGGCGAGACGGAAGACTATGCGTCCCACAGACAAAAGATTTAGTAAAGAAGGTTCTCGAGGAAGCACATCACTCCAAGATGACGATACATCCAGGCGGAGATAAAATGTACAAAGACATAAAAAGGACTTTCTTCTGGAACGGCATGAAAAAGGACGTGGCAGAGTTCGTTTCTAAGTGTATGGTGTGCCAACAGGTTAAGGCGGAACAGAAAAAGCCTGGCGGACTACTACATCCTCTGGAGGTCCCGCAGTGGAAGTGGGATAGCATCTCAATGGACTTCATCGATGGGCTGCCTAGGTCTAGGAGAGGCAACACTAGCATTTGGGTAATAGTGGATAGGCTTACTAAAAGCGCCCACTTTTTACCTGTCAAAAGTAAGAGAACTGCCTCATCCCTAGCATCACTTTACCTCAAGGAAATCGTTCGACTCCATGGAATACCATCTAGCATTGTTAGTGACCGAGACCCCATCTTCACCAGCGAGTTTTGGCGGAGTCTGCAAGAAGCAGTAGGAACGCAGTTATGCTTGAGCACAGCCTATCATCCCCAAACCGACGGCCAAACAGAGAGAGTGAATAGAGTTTTGGAAGACCTCTTAAGACTATGCGTCCTTGACTTCGGAGGGACATGGGAAGACCACCTTCCTTTGGTAGAATTCGCCTACAACAACAGCTATCAAGCAACCATCGGAATGGCGCCCTTCGAAGCTTTATATGGAAGACCGTGCCGATCACCCACTTGTTGGTGGGAGTCTACTGATAAGCTCATACTTGGACCAGATATGATCCGAGAGACTTCAGAGAAAGTAGACTTAATACGAAGAAGGATGAAGACGGCCCAAGACAGACAGAAGTCCTATGCCGACAAGAGAAGGACCGACCTTGAATTCGAGGTTGGAGACAGAGTTTTTCTCAAGGTATCACCACTAAGAAACGTTGTTCGTTTTGGAACCACAGGAAAGCTAGCACCAAGGTTCGTAGGGCCATTCCCTATTATCGAGAAAATTGGGAAAATGGCCTATAGATTAGAGCTACCCGAGAAGTTGGCTGGAGTCCACAACGTTTTTCACGTTTCACATCTCCGAAAATGTCTGCATGAGTCAGCTGAAGTGGTAGAGCCAAATATCCTCGAAGAGGCCGAAGTGGAACGCGAAGCGACCATAAGAAAAGTTCCAACCCGCATCTTAGGAACAGAAGTGAAGAAGCTACGCAACCGTGAAGTCAAGCTCGTCAAAGTTCAGTGGAGCGACGTCGAGGGAGACGCGACTTGGGAAACTGAAGCTAGAATCCGTACTGCCTACCCTTTTCTGTTCAAGGGTACATCCTTGATCTTTCCTTTTTCCTTAAGTTGCGCTTTTATCTATCTTTTTAGGTATATTTCCTCGACCGTATCTTTTAGATAGAATCTTTTTGGATGGAAACATGTAGTTGAAACATGTTATGTATGATGGTTGCAAGTGGTTGCAAGTGATTGCTAGTGGTTGCTCGTGGTTGCATATACACACACAATCTAGGGTTTAGATCGGCTCAGTCACTTCATATTGCATATGCATATATGTTTGCATTCGTATGTGGTTGAACTCTAATGTGTTGTCATGTGGATGTTGCATTTGTATTGAATGATTGTGCACTCATGTAGAATCAAGAATAGGAAAATTTGCATACATAATGGATTCATGGCACTTACATAATTTGCATCAAGGAGGTCAACTGAATCAGTAGACCGCCTGATTTTGCATTAGATAAGTACATGTACACACACACTTCGCATATGATCATGAAGCATTAGAAGTCTTTTAAGGACAATGGATGCTCGTGTTTGATGGATGAGTAGATGGATGATTGGATGTTAGGATATACATTCCTCCTAACTTGAAGATTTCGGGGACGAAATCCTTTTAAGTGGGGGAGAATGTAACACCCCGCAAATTCTATAACTGTGAAATTAGCAAATTAAAGTATAATTAATCTGAAATCAAAGAACTAAGGGAAAAAGGATACGCCATTGCGTTCGTCTCGGAAAAATACGCAAAATAGAGTCCGAGTTTTCGAAAAACGGAGTCCGTATGAAGAAGATATGGCCTTCGGAAGTTTTGAATTAAATTTAAAATTCAAACAGAATAAAATAATTAAAAATCGGGCCCAATGGGCCAGGGCGGATAAACACCCGCCTAGGCCACCCAGGTCGACTGGGCTGTCGACCTGGGCTACCCATATCGACAGGGCTGTCGACAGCCCTGTCGACAGGGTTTCGACCTGGTCGAGCCCAGCCAACCTGGCTGGCCAGGTCTGTGTTTGGCCGATTTTCTGTGGTCTGCTTTGTCACTAGGGCTAGGTGGCAAGTTTTAATTGGTCTCTCCTTAGAATGAATGGCTACGATCAATCCAAGCAACATCAATGGTCCTAATCAGTTCCTAACCTCTATATAAACAACCCTAGACTAAACCCTAATCTATTCATTCAAAATAAGAACATAGCCGCCATGTTGCTGAGGAACGACTAGGAGTAGCCACCAAATTGGAGAGAGGATTAGGAGGAAGATTCTAAAGCTTAAAGCAACCTAAACAAATCAATTCAACAAAGGAATTTGCGTCTTCAATCCCTAAACTAGAGAATTCATCAAACCATTGTAAGTAGAGTATTACTTTGGTATGAATAAACAATTGTGTTGGTTTGTATGCTTGAATTGTGGCAATAAAGTAATTCATATTTGTGCGTTCTTATCAATTTGAAATATTATATACGTTTGGATATTTATGAATTATGTTATTCATTATAAAGAACTACATGCGGTAGTTCTATGCAAGTATACGTTTGGAATATTTCGCAAATTATGTAATCCATGTTGAAGCTACATGTATGTAGTTGATTTAAATTCATGCAAGTTTGGGGTTTGCTTCTATGCTACCATGATGTATATTTTTGTGCATAAATCATGTTGTAAGTAATTGGAACAAGTTTGGTTATTATCCATATGAAATTATGTTGAGAATTTGGCATTATGTATTAAGCCATGCTTTTGTACTAGAAAACCTATTTGCAAATTTATGAATATGGCTAGGCTATGAATAATATTTGGCATAATTAAAATCCATGATTTAGTCTATCTTGTTTACAAGAATTATATGATGACATATGTGGTACATAGTTAGGGTTAGATTCAAAATCCCTTTTTGTAAGTTTACATGGCTAAAGTAAGAATCATGATTTCATGTTAGAAATATTTATGCCATGGTTATGTGAACAAATTTAACTATACTTATGCCATGCTTATGTTTGATATTATGCCATGCTTATATTTGACATTATGCCATGCTTATGCTAGAAATATTTATGCCATGCTTATGTTTGACATTATGCCTAAATAAAAATATAGGTTCATGTGACAATAATGATATCTCAATTACAAGTTCACATGCTTTGATTTATGTCACCTATGTTACCACTATGCAAGTACACCAGTTTCTATTTTGTATTTCCAACGTCGTATTGCAAGTTCATGCGCTCACATTCCCCTCTTTGTGTATGTAATTACGCTTTAAGCCTCCCCTTTTCGCATGGCTAATTTGGGCTTTAAAAGGCTAAGCCCAAAATATATATAAACGGACGTGTTAAACGGGGGAAAACAACGTTGGGTTAAAATTACTAATGAATGAAAATATAAAATAGAAGAGCCCAAGTTCAAGTATGGGTTGGGCCCATGATTGGTGTAACCTTTACACCATTAACTTAATAATGGGCCGCAAATATTTACATATAAGAAATAAAGTGGAATGACAAAATATGTAAATGTAGAACATACGATGTGTTTAACCCGAGGTTGGATTGAGTTGTGATGTAAACCTGCCCGGAACCGCCCGGCTGTCCAGTAGTCACAACAATACCTATCCAATGTGGGTGGTTAAACATGGAGCCCAATAAGGACCCGAGGTTAGACTGAGTTGTGGCGTAAGACTGCCCGGAACCAACCGGCAACAGGCAGCCACAACAATACCTGTCTAATGTGAGAGGTCAGGGCCTTAATAAGACAATTAAGGCTGAGTCAGGATTGTTAGGATTAAGTGAACTAAAGACTTAATCAAAATGGAACATGCTAAACTAAACGGACTGGTGGGGGTTAGGTTAGAAAACACTTAACCAACTTAGCATGTTGGCTAGAGATAGAAAACCTAGTAACGGGGGACCCTTTTCAGCAGTAACCCTAAAAGGTGTATCAGGATACCCTGAAACTAGGCAGGGTGGGGCACGATTACTGGGCTGATTGTAAGAGGTCAAATCGACGGCGGTGGTGTAGCAGTGTAGGTTCTAACGGAGTGCGGGCGTGCACACACTCCGGCGCAGAAAAATAAGGCACTGGACACCAGTAGCATACCTGTGCACTCTAAGGTTGTGTCGGGTTGCCACTATGGGACTTGATACACCCCATGGTGGGACCAGCATAGGTAACTACAACATCAGGGGCCGTAAGACACATGTAACTATGCGAGTAGGAGCCGATCATCATAGAATGGATCACATCACCCTGATTATGGGGTGCAAGTTGGAAACTAGTTTATATGGGTTCAGAGATCAACATGGGGTACGATAGTATATTCGACCCTAGACAACTTAACCAAGTTTATAGTGCATGCCCACTTCTTGTTTATACTTATCATACCCAGTTCTTTATTCATAGACAAAATAGTACTAGACTTACTCAGGCTTTATGTCTGACTCTACTTTTCTTTCGTCTTCTTTCTTCCGTTTCCCCCCCAGGTCCTCAGGGAGGGAACACAGCAGCTTGACCAACCTCAACATCCAGCTTGAAGAAGAGAAATGTATTGCTTGGACTTTCCTGTTTTGAACTATGGCTTTGGACAATCCACTATGGGGCTTTTGCAGTTTATCTATGTTTTATTTATGCTTCTTTAAATAATGTACTCAAGACAGATTATGAAAGTGTTATGTTATGTTTTTGGAAAGGATGTCGTTGTAACACGTATTTGACTTTATGAAATAAAGTTTGTTGTTCTTCCGCTGTTTACAAATATGTGTTCTTATATCTGTCTTGTATATCTGTGACTTGTACTTATAAACCTCCACCAAAATTAGGGCATTCCCTTTGAGAGTGACCCTAACGGAGGTGGGGTGTTTCACAAAACGTATCTTTGTGGGCTCGACCCAAGTCGAGGACGGGACACGCATACTGGGTTTGACTATAAGAGGCCAAAACAGGGAGCGGTGGCAACGCAAGTCCAACGGGTTTCATATGCGTGTGTGGACCCGGGCTGGTAGGTAAGACGCTGTTGCATCGTGTAGGTATAAGCCGTGCATGTCCGTTGTATCAGGTTGCCACTTTAGGGGAGTGATACACCCCACTGTGGGGCCAGCACGGGTATCTACGAGTTAGGGAGCCGATCGAATAATGGGAAGTAGGGTACACCTAGTGGAGATAGGGGCAGGCGGCACCTATGTAGTCAGCTAGGGGTACGTAAAGCCATTGGGAAAGTTTCTAAGTGAAGCTAAGTGGGATGAATCTTTAGGGTGACTGGTGTGGTGCAGTATAGTGTTTATCCTTTAGTATTTAGGAGCGCCTATAACGTTGCCTTTAGCGATTGTCTATGTCCTTAATCTGCTCTTCATAGACATTTTCTTGTTTTCCAGCTTATGCCTTAGTCCAGTTATTTTGGTAATAGTATTGTAGAATTATCATATTCACCAGACTTTATGTCTGACCCCCTCTTTTCCATCCTTTTTCTCCCTTCAGGTCCGCAGGTTGGGCCAAGTTCTAGTGGAGTCTAGTTGGATCGCTTATCTTCTGGAAAGCTTGGACTGCTGAAGTAAAGTCCAGCTTGTTATCTTTCTTTTTAATGGCTATTCATGTAATGGGATTATGTACTTGTTTTATCAAGATAGATATTGTACTTGACATTGAATATGGTGTTATGATGTAATCAAACATGTTTTGACTTCTGCTACAATGAAATAAAGTTTTTGAATTTCCAAGTACTATTTTATATCTGTCTTGTTGTAATTTTACTGTTCTATATTCACTTAAAACCTCCATGGAAGTTAATGCATTCCCTTTGTGAGTGACATTAATGGACGTGGGGTGTTACAGAATCAAAATGAGGAAAGAAATAATAAAAACAAAAAGGCAAGATTTTTTTTCCCTTATTAGAAGATTGTAGTATCAATATTTTAATACTCAATCAACCAAACTAGAACTTTTTTTTCTATATATACAAAAAAAAATGACAGAGAAAGAAGGAATTTTGTATATATTTTTTTTTTTTTTTTTTTTTTGAACTTGTAAAACAAGAAATAAATTTGTATAAAGGAGGGAATTGATTAAGAAAGAAAAGAAAGAAATAAAAGAAAATAGAAATGGCAAGAGCAGAAAATCAATGAAAATGGTATGTTATTTTTTCTCTTGTTATGAAGATTGTAGCATCATTGAATAATGCCAAATCAAATCAATCAAGAATTTTTTTTCTTCTAAATATACAAGAAAACAAAAGAAAATACAATAAAATAAAACTAACACGAATCAGAAATTAAACAAATAACAAAATTTAACCGTTACCTCCCCGGCAACGGCGCCAAAAACTTGATCGACGCTAGTCTATGAATTAGAAAAGCGCGACATTTAAATTAAATTCTGCAAGCATACAGGTGTGTAGCATACAGGTCGAACACAGGGAGGTGAATTAAATCAAATTATTTATCTAATCTCTTGGGCGAGTTAGACAAAACTTTGGAGGTTGATTTTGAAAATTAAACAAAACAAAATTAAAACTGTAATTTGATTCAGAACAGATCTAACTGAACCGACGATCAAATCACAATTTCAATGGAAAAGCAATGAAACTATGAATCAGATTCAAATCTAATCAAATCCAATTTAACCTATGAACGCGATTAAAATACAGAAAATAAAAGTGCAGAATATAAATAACAACAGGAAATAAAATTAGGATTACCGCTGAATCTAATCAGACGGTCAATCACTAATGAAAAGAAATGCAAAATACAAATAGTGTTCTACCGAATCTAATCGTGTAGACAAAACTAATTGCTAAGAAATAGAAAATTGCATAAGATAAAAAGAAAAATGAGTTTTATTAATGAAGAAAAGAATAGAATGAGATATATGATAGGATGGTGGCTACAATGCCATTACAAGGGTATATATAGGGTAGATAGCCAAACCCTAACCCTAACCCTAATGATAAATGGGCCTGGTCATTACATCACTAATTAGTTTACAACGATAAACATAAATGGGCCTTTGATAATTAAAGCAAATTTGGGCCTTTTCTCTTTTCCTCTTGTTTCCTTGACACTTCTTCATTGATTTGTGATGTGCAAAGCCTTGTTATCAATCCTTTTCTTGTCCAACAACAACTAGATGTGATATCTTCATATATAATTCTTCAAAATGAAAATACACAGCAAATTGAACTCTATTTCTCTACATTTATGGTTGCATGCGGGCTGGGCTGGAATATCTGTAAAAGTAACAAAACAATACCCAAGTAATATTTATTTATATACAGAAGATAAGATATAAGAGCATAAAATAAACACATTTCTATGTCAATCAGTTGACTAGAATTCCGAGACGAACGCATCAGTTAAAGTTTCATGGAAAATTCCATCATTTGCAGAAATTCCTATTTTTGACATTCTAATAATTAATTTATACTGCCGAAATTTCGGGTTGTTGCATTCTTCCCTCCTTAAAAGGAATTTCGTCTCAAAATTCGGGCGCCTATAGTCCTACACAACCAATTTGTGTACATCCACTTTGCAACCATGTGTATATGTGTATGGTGTACATAATGCAATTCGGCCATAAAATATGTATGCAAGATGATTCTAAACGGATCCTCTTATATGTTTGCATTAAATTTTTGAAATACTTCTGAAATCATGATGCAAAAAGTCCTAAATATACTGGCAGTTCTATATGAATGCAACTTTTGAAAACTCTTTTTCATCCATAACCCTTACACAACTACGAATAGAAGTGTGAAGCAACCAATTTTGCATCCAAACACTACCATCCAAAATGTAACGCAATCTAATTGTTTCCTATTTATCCTCCCCTAAACCGGAAAAAGGAAATTAAAGCGAAGAATTTCAATGTTTCCTCCATTTATAAATAATCCATTTCCCGCCGTACAGTGGAATTTTCACCTCAGTTATCCAAAGTACTCCAAAATTTTCCATCTATAGACTGTAAAGGAGGCTTAAAACAAGCTCTAAAACGTAAAACGAGCTAGTTAATAACTCGCGTGTATCGTTGACACGGTATGGAAACAGCGGTTCCAAGACCAAAATAGCCTTTTTCTTGTTGTCATTATTGTTTTTATCGTATCATCGATCCTATTACACCACTAAACGCGCACACAAAGCATCCAAAAATCTTCACTACACCGTTGATGTGACCAAAAATCGAAATTTTTCATAAAAATAAATTTTCGCTTAAAAAATTGTCATGTTTATTTTGAAAATTCCTTTTCAATACCACTTTACTATCCATATGAGATTTATATGAAATCAAAATTTCGGTAGCGTGCACTTTGCGCCATTCAAATGTCCATTTTAATGTAAAATAGACATTTAAATATGCATAAATTATCGTATCCAAATTTGTGTTTTCACACAAAGTGAAATAAAAGAAAGTAAATCAGTTAAAAATTAAAGAAAAAGGTAAAAGGTTTGTTTTCAATAATGTTTTCCAAAAAGCTTTAAAAATGTATTTTGCGGAAACTTAAACGAATCAAGTCACATGTTAGCGAAAAAGGAAGTCAGTGGCGCCAAAAATGTGAAAACTGAAATCACACATAAAAGACCAAAATAAACTTTAGTTTTAATAAGGAACGATTATTTATTTATATAACCGTGACGTGAAACCGTTCCTTTACAAAAATTTATCTAACACCGAATTCTATTTTTTCCAACTCTAGAACAACTATTAGTTTAAATAAGAAAAATGAGATTTCTTTGAAACAGGCATGCGTGACAAATATAGAAATCTCATTAACCTAAGTCGTGCAATTTAAACAACACTAAAAATTATGAGCACGAATCACTACAAAGCGAAGAACCCGATGCTGGAAAGAGTAAACAACAATGACAACGACCAAACAACACCAAAACTTCCAAAACAATGGTTATAAACAATGAGATGTCTTACTCCACGGCTGGAACTCAAACCAATTTTTATGATCTTTAATTAACCATATCGTGGTAACAAAAATGCTCAATCTTGTGTTACAAATAATGTTGGTGTTGTTGGAGGCTTCCACATCACCATCTCTTCTAAGAGAGACTATGCGATGAGAAAATAGACCTACCACAAAACTGCATCTCATGAAAATACACCCAATATTGCCTAAAGACAGAATGGATAGGTGAAATTATAGAAAATAACTCCTTGAGACAATACAAGAACAACAAGTTGAATCGAATATAACGCGGCACTAAATGATGGCTGCGCCATTCCGATCAAATAAAGGATTGATTTTCGCATCATGAGACAAATCCAGGTATAAATTCTCATTTATAAAACGATGTGCTAAATGGGTCACATATCTACATGGGCAGTTCGAACATAAATTCCCGAACACAAAAACCGACATTAAGTAAAAGAGTTTTGCTGCAAAATCTCTAAAGCCGGTCAAACAAGAGACCATACAAGTCCACGTAAAACACGGATTTCTCTAAAATCTCAACGAGATTCTCCTCAGAAAACCCATCCAAAGTTTAACGACCCAAATTTTAGTACCCTTTGAGCCGACTAAAATAACACAAGTCCAACCCAAATTGCACTAAAACTCAGATGCTCAAGAAAGATATTAGAGGGTGAGAAATAGAAAGAAAGAAGTTAGAATAGAAGAAGAATAGTACAACAAAACAGAATTAGAGTAACACGAATCTCACAGCGGAACGAATAAAATATATTAAATAACATAAATTGAAATACAAATCGTATTTGTACTTACATAGAACATCAGAGTACAACATATATACATCCCAGCAGAAATAACTCTGTATATCTAACGCTGAAGCCTCCTGCTCCAAGCTCCTTCCAACGTATCTGTAAAATCCTGAACTACTTGACTGCTCGTACAAATTTGGGCACCCAAGAGTTTAGGGAAATATAGAAAATAAATTCTAGATCAGTCATGTAACTGGTGTGAGCAAACAATTTTAAATAGCTTCATTTTAACTTTCAAAAATCATTTTGAAAGAAAAGATAATCGTAAGACCGATCCACACATAAATATGGATGGTTTTTACCTTACGATAACCCAAAACATTTTGAAATCAATATTATTCTGATATTATAATAGTGTCTAAATACAAATAAATAACAATCTAGCAGAACGCTTGCATCTCACGCTCCACATACTAGTATACAAACAAAACCGCGGGCGCTTATTGGAGAATGGATTCAAACTATGACAAGGTATGGGACCACCTTCCGACAATGTACCTCCGGAGATGAATACAATAGGGTTCAACAAGAACGTCTTGCAACCCGACTACACATGACCGACCCCTCATTTCGCTTGAGAGTATCGAATATATCATCACCACAGTTGGGGACCAGCCAACTGAACTGATAACATATAAATAAAAGGGACACCGAAGGCATTTGATTTCTCCAAATCAGGTAATGATACACCCTTTTAATGGGAGCGACCCACATAGCCATGTTGCCTACCCGATGTTATAACATTTCCCAATTGAAGAGGCTTGAGGTTAGAACTTACCAAAAGACAGATCATATCTTTATTTACTTTGAATGCCACATCGTCAAACCCGCTAAATCACAAATTAACTTCCCCAAAAATAATTACAGACATAAATCTAAGAGAAACGAATTGCTTCGCCACCAACATAAAAACATTTGAAGAGAACAACTTACGCGATCTATTAGGTATACCCTATCAGACATTCGTCCATACAAGTTGTCCTGGGACTAGAAAAACCGAAGGCACTGTTCTGTAAACATAGCAGCCCTTGTATAAACTCCGTCTTTAATAATCTCTAACTTATAACGTATAAATCGAATTGAAGTGGAATTTAGATTACGGACTCTTCGAAACGATAACATAAGGTCAAGTGATGTTTTAAATAATAATCAAGTCATAATGGTATTTATTCAGATTTGTTTTCAGACTTATCTACTAAAAATAGGTCATATATACGATTCACATTCCAATTCAAAAATAGTAATCTACCCAACATGATTAAATGTGTCAAGGTTTAGCTCACTACATAAGTTAGGGTAATCGGTCACAACATAATGGCAATTAGATCAACAATCAATGGTTACACATATTTAACGATTCAAATTTTATCTACTTAAACGGAATCATAATTTAATTTACAAAAGTGGTTAGTATAGATGATTTAGATTCCATCAATCGTGTCAATGTTATATAAAGTATTTTGATTTGTGTTGACCAATATTTAGTCAAACAGTCACGCGTATGAGTTATGAATAACGGCATGCTCGTATTTTGAGAACGTCGTCGGAAAACGTACTGTGATTTGATCGAAGTCGCTATTTATTTGGAGTAGATTAGAAATAAAGTGGATTTTTGAAATTCATTTCTCAATTCTTAAGTGGTTATCGACATAAGTCGATATGATTTCAATCAATATTGCAATGTTTATTTCAAACATTTGGATCCACTATCATACATCATCTCTTACAGTCAACCATCTTCCCATATAACCTATCATTGATTTCAAAGCATCAAGTTATAATCACTTTCTCTATCTTGAGAATGATTAGAGAATATACCTTTTCTTTATTATTTAAATTGTTCAAACGAATAATTTGGTTTCTACTTAAAGTAATCACACTTTGATAAATTATATATGAATGTTTATCTTCACATTGAGATTGACGACTTCTATTTTCTATCTCATTCTGTTCAAGAGTTTATAAACACTTTTCGATACAGTGTGCACCCTGTATCGACCAGAGTTTTTAAACTACTCTACAAACCATTCAGCACAATATAAAAACAGTTTCATATCAATTAACAAATACGCGCTCATATATATACACTCAAACTCAATCTAGGGTAGTTCTGACCCCATCTCTATCGAGTCACGCCACAGAGCCGAGGTAACTACTCAACCTTCAACTCTGATACCAGGTATAATGACCCGCAAATCCGTGCTATTTGAGCTGACTGAATACAACACTTGTCCAACCCAAATTGCACGAAAATACGAATCATTAATAGAAAGAAATTAGAGGTTGAGAATAGAAAGATAGAAAGTTAGAATAGAAGAAAATAGATAGAAGATCGAACTGAACAATGATACATAATCTCACAATCGCAGCAGAATAAAATATAATGTATAAATAATTACTTTTGAAATACAAACTGTATTTGCACTTACATACATCATCAGAGTACATCATATATACAACAAAGAGGAATAAACTTTAAATATTTAATAGTGAAGTCTCCTGCTTCAAGCTCCTTCAGATAAATCTATGAAATCATGAACTATTGGACTGGTCGTACAAATTTGGGCACCCAAGAGTTTAGGGAAAACATAGAAAAATAAACTCTAAGTCAGTCATGGGACTGGTGTGAGTAAACGATTTTAAAACAACTTGATTAATGAAGGATATCTCATAAGACCACGTCGTAAAAACGGAACGGGTTTTTCTCTTATGAGAATCACAAGTACTCGGTTTAACTTTCAAAAACGGTTGGAAAGAAAAGATAATCGTAAGACCGATCCACACATAAACACGGATGGTTTTTACCTTACGACAACGCAAAACATTTTGGAATCAAATATATATTTTAATATTATAATAGTGTCTAAATACAAATAAATACCAATCTAGCGGAGCGCTTGCATCTCACGCTCCACATATATAGTATACAATCAAAACCGCGAGCGCTTATTGGATAATGGATTTCTAACTATGACAAGGTATGGGACCACCTGTGATAGTATATATCTAGAAGGGAACATACTGTGCTCAACAAGAACGTCTTGCAACCCGGCCCACAGATGACCGACCACTCATTTCGCTTGAGTGTATCTAATGTGTATCACCAACGGATGGGATTAGCAACCGTTACCCGAAAAGGGACAACATCAATAGATTAAAGAAGTAAATGGAATTTCTCTAGATAGGTGATTATACACCCTAATGGGAGCGACCCACATAGCCATGCTGCCTGCCCGATTTTTCTCATTTACCGGTTGTGAGGCTTGAGGTCATTTTCGTTCTTCAGACAGATCACTTCTTCAATCACTTTGGATGCCACACCGTCATATCTGTCAGAATACACAATTTATTTTCCAAAATACATTATGGGTATAAAGCTAAGAGAAATGAATTCCTCCGCCACCAACATAATATATTTCTAAAAAGTCAATGTGTATGGTCTGATAGATATACGTTGTCAGACACTCGACCATACAAGTTGTCCTGGGACTGGACAAACCGAAGGCACTATTCTGCAAAATAAAATAGCCCTTTCATATCTCCATCTTCAATTATCTTCAGTAATCTCTGATACGCTACGTATAAATCAAATCAAAGTGGAATATTAATTCTGGCCTTTTCGAAATGATTAGCGAAATGTCTTTTACGGTTAATCGATACTTAAGAAACAAATTTCAATATTCATTTGTTCTCAACATTTCTTTAAAGAAATAAATATCAGCTTAAAATGAACTGGATTAAATATAATTCAGTTTATATATTCTTCATTTTGCAAGCTTCAACCAAACAGAATGGTATATGTCTGTATTGTTTAAATCCAGAAATTTTGATTATCTTGTATAAACGAACAACTTAAGCGTGTGCGTTACACATGGTAATTTACTCAGTTTTGACTATTCTTTATAAATGAACAACTAAAGTATGTGCGTCGCACACGGTACTTTACTCTAAAATGTCGGCTTGTTTATATGACATTTTATACCTTTGTTATACTGTGTAAATTATCTTTTTATTTCTAAATAATCATAAATAACATAATTTACACTACTTTCTATTTTATATTTTATTTCTTTCCTTTTTGTTTTTATTTTTAAACTTGTTAAACTTCTAAAGCCAAGCTTCTACGTTTGATTTTCTGGCTCCTGTCTTTCCTTCCATCTGTCCACTATATTTGGTTTCTTTTTGGTCCTATAAAACAAAAATATCTTTTATTTATTTTTATTTTTCTTCTTTTATTTTTATTTGATTTTCTATTTTTATTAAACTTGATTTATTGAACCCGGCCAAAATCACTTTTATTTGCGCAAGTGCCAAAGTACCACTTTCACAAAATACCAAAGTGCCACTTTCGCAAAATGCCAAACTCCACTTCTGTCTCACGCTGGATCCTTCAAATATCCAATACTTCGATCCAAAACTTTGGCAACAAAATGAATGTGATCACCACGCATGATCTAAACCCTTGCCCGATACTACTCCTTCCTTTCATCTCCTGTGCACCGTGTGCACATGCACGATGCCCCGTTCATCGGCGAGCCACCGTACCACCTCCAGTAGGTCACGCATCCACCCAGCAACACTAGCAACTGACCATCCCAGCTCCAAAAATCCAACTTCCCCAAAACCCTCTTTCCGCCATTGAACTTGTTAGTGAAGCTCCAGGTTGACATCAAACTCGACGCCACCTCCCATTCTGACCACCCACTTAAGAACCAATGTTTTGTTTCCTCATCTATCCCATTTTCTCTAATACTTGCGGTTTTCTTCTATGCCATATCAGTGCAAAATGGTGCACTGTGCACATATCCAACACCACTGATGACTTGATGACTGTCTATATTCTAAACTAAGGACACACTACAATTATTTCTAATTAAATCTACAGTTTCCTATATAACTGAACCCTCCCATGCGTCAGCTCACCCTTCTGACTTCTCGCCCCAATATAATTTCATCCTTGTCAAAGTTTCAAAGAAGAAACTATCAAGTTAACTAAGGGAATCTTGTATACCAAAATTGTTATTACCATTTTGCTGCTTATCATAATTTCCAATCCTTTCAAAAACAAGACCTGTCTCTACTTGCGTTATATTGAACTGAACTTGTTCCATTTCACCTTCTACATAAACTCCATAATCTTCAACTTGCAATATTTATCTCCCTCTAATACTAATAGTTGAAAGGAGAATAAACTAAATGCTTTGTTTAACCTATCACTAATACTTGCTATTTCACCATCCTCAAGTTCTAAGCCAATACTATTCTTTACACTATTGTCAAAACCATGACCGTATGAGCGTAACCATTATGTCAACAAACCTGGAATGGAACAGTTCCCATCCATATGAAACAATACTTCTGTTTATAAACTTTAAGTTTATTTAAACTAATAGTAGTATTTTTAGTTTATTTGGAATTTGCGGTTATATATCTACTTCTATGTGTATTTTGTCAAATGCTAGTACACTGTATCTAGGACCTATACTTGCGGTGAATACTTGCGATGAACTGTGCTCCTTTTCCATTTTTCTATTCACATTTTACTTAATCTTGTTTTAAAGCTACTGCATGATATCCCTAACCAAAAACGGAACCCTATTTCTATGCAATTACCAGTACATAACCATGTCAAGACATTTCCTTACACGCACAAGACTCCTCCTTTTTATTTCTAACGAATGCTACTACGATGAAGCATTTAACCTAGTGTATATCGGTTTAGTTAGAGGAGAAACTTGGTTCTCAGTTTGAGCCTTGATTTGTTTTATGTTTCACAGTTAGCTAACTTTGCAATATTAGTTTTTGTTTAACTCATTATTATATCGACAGTTTCAGATTTCCTCAAAGTTTAACAGAGCTGTTGTACTTCCTACCACTCAAAGACTTATCTTATAATAGATACAACAAGGTTAATAACAAGGTGTGTAAGTGTTTTGCATGGCCTCATATAGTAGACAGTCCAAAAGCGATTCGACTTAGAAGTTCAGTGAGGTTACACTCGCTTACTTAGTTTTCTGTTCTATGTTAGTGTTGTTATAAAGATTAAGTTAATACAATCCATGTAAACCAATATGTACCTATAAAATTCTGCATAATAATTATATATATGCAACGACAGTTTGAATGATAAAATGGAAAATTGCTCACTGTTTTTCTTTATTTATTTATTACTTAAAACTCTGTTCTTTACTGGTTTCTTGTTCTAGTTTTCAATGCAGCATAATATTGGTTATTTAAAGCAATAACAACTTGACGAATTTGTTCATATATATAGAAACACACTCAAAAAACATATATGTAACTATGTAAGTTTGCATCATAAAAGGAAGAAATCGTGAAATAAGTTTTAAAAGGAAAAATACTTCAATTTTACTCAGAGTGTCCACTGTTTTCCTTTCTTCGTTTCCAAAAGTTTCTCCATCTCTGTTTTAAATTACTTGTTCATTCATTCCAGTTTTAGTCGGTGTGAAGACTCACCCATATATGCATATACATGTTTACACTATCATACTTATCGGTTAGCCCCGGATTTAAAAAGGAATAGAAAGTTTTAGTTATGTTCACAGTTTTGGTTTCAGATTTCTCTACTGTTTTATGTATTTTTCCAGCTTCTCAGGTTTTTAATTTCATGTTGTTAGTCCAGTATGAACACCCTTCAACACATTCACATATGCATGTAAAATAAATAAACAGGAGGGAAATACACTCACAAGTGTGGACAGTTTCGGGTTTGTTCAAATGGAATGAATCTTTGAATTAACTAGCTTCGTATATATAGGATACTATAAGCACATAGATATGTTTTATATCATAACCAAATAGATAAATAAACAGGGACAGTTTACTCACATTTTAGCTTCGCTGTTCTAAAACTCTCTATCCATGTTTGCTGCCATCACTACACAGATTTAAGCTTTTCTTTGCTTCAGTTTGTGTGAGTGTGTGAGGGTGTATACAGGTGTGTATATATAGGGGACAAATAAGGCTTCTACTTGAAGCTTTGTAGTGTAGTCATAGGGTAGAATATAGCTGCATATACATTTGATTGAAAAGAAGTATTTGGACAGTTGATTGAAAGAGAAAGCTAGTTTATACTAGCTGTGCAGGAATTCCTATAAGCTAGCTGTGCAAAGATGAGCAAATCAATGTTAGAAGCTTAGTCCTTAAGGCACATTTATATTATTGTTTGATTGAGGAAACTAGCCAATCGTTTAGCTGTGTATAAGCTTGTAGAACTAGCCTAGTTTAGCTGTGAGATAACATGCTTTTATAGGAAAGAAATGGTACGGCCAGTCTTATTTTTGGGGTTCGTACACATGTGCAGCTCATGTACCAATGTATAATTAACTCATAAGCCCTCTGAGCTCTTACATGTCAAATCTGTCCATTAGATTGGATAGAACTAGGTTGCCTATTGGTCATATATACATGAATAGCTGGTATATGTTCACGCACATGCACGAAAAAGTTTAAAAGGCTAAATTCCGGTTTCAGGCTAGTGTAGGCTGTTTTGTTAGTGGTTGATTTAAAGCAGTGGCTATGGTTTTGAAAACAGCACAGCTATGCTATGAATTGGCATATGAAATGGGTACTGATATGATATCTTAGGCTTCCTGCAAATGGATTTTTGGTCACTTCATTTTGTTTCTCCTAGTAGGTGTGCACGGCAGTAACATGTGCAAAATATTTGTTTTAGACCTTAGGCTTGGCTTGTGCTGCAGTCTTTGGAAAAGGAGATGATGTGTGATGCTTGTTTCAAGTAAATTTTTACTCATTGCATATATTAAAAACAAGTATTATATGTAAACAACACAAAATTTTTGATCCAAATTTTGAAACAAGCTACCAGGATAACCAAAGATCTTAAACATTATCTACTTGTTCATATATAAAAATAACAAGTTAAAATATTTGCATTTGATTTTTAAAATAATAATTATTCTAATTTTTATAATATTCAAACTCCAATATTTTTTAATTGAATTTTAATTACGGATAAAATCTGTAAATCATAGTTTAACAAATATGCCAAAAAACCCAAGACATTACAATCTACCCCCTTAAAAGAATTTCATCCTCGAAATTGAAGAATAACGAGAAGGTTATAGTTATATCTATATTTATAGACTTATGAAACACATACATAGGCCATTCCTTAACAATTATAACACATAAGGCATCCAAAATACAAAATTTCCTTATCAAACATTTTACAGTAATAAACACATTCATCAGTCCCTGACCGTAAATCGATAATAAAATAATACTCCAAGTATTAATCTTGAAAACCGAAATCAACATCAGATCAATACTCAGAAAATCATTTAACTCAATCAATCTCCAATTAGGTTCCAATTTCTTAACTCCAGTTAAAATTTCAAACTCCAGAATCCAAATTTTCAATTTTTAATTACAAACCAATCTGAAATCATATAACTTGATTTCATTTAAATTCAAAACCATTGAATTTTTCTAAACCATTTTGTTTTACTCAAACAAATTTCTAGTATGCCTTATTTTTATATCTCATTCTTATACAAATTTTAGTTGGTTATATAGAGCTATTTCAAGTTGGATTAATAATCGACACGTCAATATACATACATATATATATATAATAATTATTTCAGAAAATTTATTCTTTTATAACCCAAATATAATTTTGGGCAAAATTATTTCATTCACCCATCTTTTAAAACAATATTGCGTCGAACTACTCTATTCAAGAGTTTATAAACACTTTTCGATACAGTGTGCACCCTGTATCGACCAGAGTTTTTAAACTATTCTACAAACCATTCAACACAATATAAAAACAGTTTTCATATCAATTAACAAATACGCGCTCATATATATACACTCAAACTCAATCTAGGGTAGTTCTAACGCCATCTCTATTGTGTCATGCCATAGAGCCAAGGTAACTACTCAACCTCCAACTCTGATACCAAAAGTAACGAGCCGCAAATCCGTACTATATGAGCAGTACAACACTTGTCCAACCCAATTTGCACGAAAATACAAATCATTAATAGAAAGAAATTAGAGGTTGAGAATAGAAAGATAGAAAGTTAGAATAGAAGAAAATAGATAGAAGATCGAACTGAACAATGGTACAGAATCTCACAATCGCAGTGGAATAAAATATAATGTATAAATAATTACTTTTGAAATACAAACTGTATTTGCACTTACATACATCATCAGAGTACATCATATATACAACAAAGCGGAATAAACTCTAAATATCTAATAGTGAAGTCTCCTGCTCTAAGCTCCTTCAGATAAATCTGTAAAATCCTGAACTATTGGACTGGCCGTACAAATTTGGGCACCCAAGAGTTTAAGGAAAACATAGAAAAATAAACTCCGGGTCAGTCATTGGACTGGTGTGAGTAAATGATTTTAAAACAACTTGATTAACGAAGGATATCTCATAAGACCACGTCGTAAAAACGGAACGGGTTTTTCTCTTATGAGAATCACAAGTACTCGGTTTGACTTTCAAAAACGGTTGGAAAGAAAAGATAATCGTAAGACCGATCCACACATAAACACGGATGGTTTTTACCTTATGATAACCCAAAACATTTTGGAATCAAATATATCTTCTGATATTATAATAGTATCTAAATATAAATAAATAGCAATCTAGCGGAATGCTTGCATCTTGCGCTCCACATATATAGTATACAATCAAAACCGCGAGCGCTTATTGGATAATGGATTTCCAACTATGACAAGGTATGGGACCACCTGCCGAAAGTATATCTCTAGAGGGGAACATACTGGGTTCAACAAGAACGTCTTGCATCCCGGCCCACACATGACCGACCACTCATTTCGCTTGAGTGTATCGAATGTATATCACCAACGGTTGGGGCAACCGTTTCCCGAAAAGGGACAACATCGATAGATTAAAGAAGGAAATGGAATTTCTCTAGATAGGTAATTATACACCCTAATGGGAGCGACCCACATAGCCATGCTGCCTGGCCGATTTTTGTCATTTGCCGGTTGTGAGGCTTGAGGTCATTTTCGTTCTTCTGATAAATCACTTCTTTAATCACTTTGGATGCCACATCGTCATATCTTTCAGAACACACAATTTATTTTCCAAAATACATTACGGGTGTAAAGCTAAGAGAAACGAATTCCTCTACCACCAACATAATATATTTCTAAAAAGTCAATGTGTATGGTCTGATAAATGTACGTTGTTAGACACCCGACTATACAAGTTGTCCTGGGGCTAGACAAACCGAAGGCACTATTCTGCAAAATAAAATAGCCCTTGCATATCTCCGTCTTCAATTATCTTCAATAATCTCTGATACGCGACGTATAAATCAAATCGAAGTGGAATATTAATTCCGGCCTCTTCGAAATGATTAGCGAAATGTCTTTTACGGTTAATCGATACTTAAGAAACAGATTTCAATATTCATTTGATCTCAACATTTCTTTAAAGAAATAAGTATTAGCTTAAAATGAACTGGATTAAATATAGTTCGGTTTATATATTTTTTATTTTGCATGCTTCAACCAAACAGAATGGTATATGTCAGTATTGTTTAAATCCAGACATTTTGATTATCTTGTATAAACGAACAACTTAAGCATGTGCGTTACGCACGGTAATTTACTCTGTTTTGACTGTTCATTATAAATGAACAACTAAAGTATGTGCGTCGCACACGGTAGTTTACTCTAAAATGTCAGTTTGTTTATATGACATTTTATACCTTTGTTATACTGTGTAAATTATCTTTTTATTTATAAATAATCATAAATAACATAATTTACACTACTTTCTATTTTATATTTTATTTATTTCCTTTTTGTTTTTATTTTTAAACTTTTTAAACTTCTAAAGCCAAGCTTCTATGTTTGATTTTTTGGTTCCTGTCTTTCCTTCCACCTGCCCACTATATTTGGTTTCTTTTTGGTCCTATAAAATAAAAATCTCTTTTATTTATTTTTCTTCTTTTATTTTTATTTGATTTTCTATTTTTATTAAACTTGATTTATTTAACTTGATCAAAATCTCTTTTATTTGCGCAAGTGCCAAAGTACCACTTTCGCAAAATGCCAAAGTGTCACTTTCGCAAAATGCCAAACTCCACTTTCGTCTCACGCTGGATCCTTCAAATATCCAATACTTCGATCCAAAACTTTGGCAACAAAATGAATGTGATCACCACGCATGATCTAGTACCAAACCCTTGCCCGATACTACTCCTTCCTTTCATCTCCTATGCACCGTGTGCACATGCATGACGCCCTGTTCATCGGCGAGCCACCCTACCACCTCTAGAAGGTCACGCATCCACCCAGCAACACTAGCAACCGACCATCCCAGCTCCAAAAATCCAACTTCCCCAAAACCTCTTTCCACCATTAAACTCGTTAGTGAAGCTCCAGGTTGACATCAAACTAGACGCCACCTCCCATTCCGACCCCCACTTGAGAACCAATGTTTGTTTCCTCGTCTATCCCATTTTCCCTAATACTTGCGGTTTTCTTCTATGCTATATCATTGCAAAATGGTGCACTGTGCACATATCCAGCACCACTGATGACTTGATGACTATCTATATTCTAAACTAACGACACACTACAACTATTTCTAATTAAATCTATAGTTTCCTATATTACTCAACCCTCCCATGTGCCAGCTCACCCTTCTAATTTCTCACCCTAGTATAATTTCATCCTTGTCAAAGTTTTAAAGAAGAAACTGTCAAGTTAACTAAGGGAATCTTGTATACCAAAATTGTTATTACCCTTTTGCTGCTTATCATAATTTCCAATCCTTTCAAAAACTAGACCTGTCTCTACTTGCGCAATATTGAACTAAACTTGTTCCATTTCACCTTTTACATAAACTCCATAATCTTCAACTTGCAGTATTTCTGTAACGACCCAAGGAATGTGCGACCTTGGATATCAGCATAAACTCAATGTCGACTACCCAAGCATCAGAACACCGGATAGTCCATGAAAGAAATTAGAGGGTGAGAATAGATAAGATAGAAACTTAGAATAGAAGAAGAAGAAGAAGAATATACAACATCAGAGTAAATACGAATCTCACAGCGGAACGAACAACATATAATAGATACAAAATTTTTGAAACAAAATCAGTATATGTATACAGTAACATTATTATAGTATAACGCTTACAACACAACGGAAATAACTATAGCTATATAATCCTGAAGCCTCCTGCTCCAAGCTCTCCAAGTATATCTGAAAAATCCAGACTACTTGACTGCCCGTACAAAATTGGGCACCCAAGAGTTTAGGGAAAACAAAACAAAATAAACTCTGGGTCAGTCATGTGACTGGTGTGAGTAAACTCCAACCATTTTTTTAACTTTTAAAATCCTTTTCAAAAGAAAGAATAATCGTAAGACCGATCCACACATAAACACGGATGGTTTTTACCTTAGGATAACCCAAAACATTTCTTTAAAATCAATACTCTTCTGATATTATATTAATGTCTAAATCAGATAAATAGCAATCTAATGGAAACGCTTCAATCTCATGTTCCACATATATTATATATAATCAAACACCATGGGCGCTTAATGGGTAATGGATTTCCAACTATGACAAGGTATGGAACCACCTTCCGATCAGTGTACTCTAGAAGCGATACACTAGAGTTCAACAAGAACATCTTGTAACTCGGCCACACATGACCGACCATTCATTTCGCTTGAATGTTCCGAATATATTATCACCTTATGGTTGGTATACCAACATAACCATTCCCGGGAGATACAGAATTGAAAGAAGTGAACAAATAATTTTAACTCAGTTAATAGAGTTTGTTTTCTACCTTAGCAATTTCGTGGAGGAAATAATTTTAAGGGGGAAAAATGTAACGACTCGTATTTTTAACGGATAATTAATAATTTATTTAATTATTTAAAAGATGGTTTGGTAATTTAAACTGGTCAGAATTAAATAATATTGAATATTTAATTAATATAAATAATAGAATAATATATTATAATTCCGAAATAGTCAAAAATAGCTGAATTCACAATACAGTGTGAATTGGATCATATATAAGGTATAATACAGATTAGAATTGAATTAGAATAACGAATATATTATTTAAACGACAGTTGAACGTATAATTATATTTTAATTATAATCGAGCTCAAAATGACGCTGCAGTACGTAATTTGGCGATTCGAACTTCAATTGAATATACAGAATCCGTTTTAAGTCGGATTTCTGTGAAACAAGAAACGTTCGGAGCTGGCGAAGTATATTTTACTAATGGAAGGGAAAAATCAGGATTTCGTCGTGTAGATTTTGATTTATGTACAAATCAAATTTTCGAAAAGTCGCTATGTGTAATAACCCGGAAAATCTAAGCCAATTTAAAATTTTTATTTTAGCAATTTTAGTGAATTTTGAATATTTAAAATGATTATTTTTAAACAATAACGACGAGAAATTTATTTTGAATAGAATTATAATGTATATATTTATTTGAATCAACGTTGGAATATAAATATTTATTTTTAATTAAAAGGAATTGAAAATGGCGCGGTAATTTGAAAATTCGATTTCAAATTTCAAATGAACGTACATGATTCAAAATAAACCGAATTATAGTGAAACCAAAAATATTAGAATCTATTTGAAAACATCTTTCCAACGAATCCGAAAAATTGAAATTTCATAACGGGAATAAAAAGTTATGCCTAGTTGAAAATTCAGAATAGTCGTTATGGAAAATATAGCCCTTAAAAATTGAAATTTTGTAAATGACCTCCGTTTTCGACGAAACCACTTTTGTTGGATCTGGGATGTCAAGTTATTGCTAGATTCCAAAATTCATAATTTTTGGGATCAATATATGAGCGTGGAGAAGTTAAACATATTTTGTCAGTTTTAGTCAATTTGGATCGACCAGAAAATGGCCATTTTTCAAACGGTCTTCATATTTGACGAAATTAGTTTTGATAGAACCATATCATCAATACGAAGCTAGAAAATATTTTTTGGGAATTTTTAGAGTCCGTATGTGGCCCCGGTAAATTGAAACGTGTGTTCGAATTCAATATATAGATTTATATTTTGATTTTGACGAAGACCGATCGAAACAGCCAAACTGGCTTACGATACATGTTCCATTGTGTTCGGAATGGGGGTAATTAGTTAGGGGTGATAGTCAATGGGGTTGATTTAGGGTTCGAAGGAAAAAGTAACTTTTAGAAATTAAAAATAATTAAATTATATATAGTCAACTCTCCCTCACCCTCTCTCTCTCTAAACAGTCAAAGAAAAAAAAAACCTGTCATTATCTCGTGCCCTAGTCCTCCATCCCCATCGCCGCACGAGGCGCGACACCTCACTGCGCCACCCACCAATCAGTCGTCGCCCCCTCTCGCCTCCGCATCTCCTTTCTCCTCCACCCCTTTCTCCCAGTTTGTGAAACTGCAGCCAACCGCCCCTCCCCTCCCCCCGTTACCCGAAACCCTAGCCACCCCCTAGTCGACCAGCGCCACCCTCTCAGCCCGGTGCCGCCCTTATAGACCCCATCTCCGGCCCCATGGGTCCCCCTTCGACCAAAACAACGAATATAAGTTTTAATTTTTGTTTTTTTTTTCTTTTTTCTTGTTTGATTAAGGTAATTAGTTGTTAGAAGTAAAAGTTGGGTTTTTTGTGTTAATTTGAAGAAAGATTCGATTTTTATTATATAAAAGATTCGATTTTAATCATATAAAAGGTTCAATTTTTATCATATAAAATGTTCGATTTTTGTCATATCAAAGTAGCGATTTTTATCATACAAAGATTTGATTTTTCATATATAAAAGATTTAGATTTTTATATGAATGATTTTAAAAGAAAGATGAGATTTTTATCATCTTGAAAGCGAAGTAAAAATACGATTTTTATCATTTTGAGTGGCGATGTAAAAAAATATTTTTTATTATATATAAAGCACTATAAAAATATATTTTTTCTAAAAGTGGTTGCGAAGTAAAAATAGAATTTTTACATAAGGAAAAGTATAGATTTTTTTTATAGTGAAGAAAAATATAATTTTTATATAGAAAGAAGCGTTGTAAAAATATATGATTTTTATATATGAAGTGCCATTATAAAAATGTGATTTTTAAAATAAACATCATATTAAAAATGTGATTTTTAATGTGAACAACGGGAAAAGGTCGCATTGGAATTTCGGACAAATCTGAACCGTTCAAAAATAAGGAATGACGAAGTGGAAACCCAAGGTGAGAACTTCTCACTTTTATTTTCTAGTTAAAATATATGTTTGGATGCAGACGGTGCTTAGCAGCACCCGACACCCGTTGTCCACAGACCATGGACGACATGTTTGTTTGTTTATGTTGAGAAAATTGATTGTGCGATGTGGGATGGAATAAAATATTTTATGGTTAAAAATATTTTATAGTTAAAAATATAATTTTTATCGAGGATATGAATAAAATAAATATTCATAAACGAATCGGACGATATGTTTATATACACTGATTTGACTGATATTGATTGGGACGATAAATTTTATACATCACCCAACTGCATAAATAAAATTCATTATTTGTTGTTTGAAAACCCCACACGGGTATTGGGATGATATATGACATACACTAGTCCCAATAACTAGCTGTATATCGATCGATTAATTGACAGGCTGTTGTAAGCATTAAATATTTATATTTGATGCTTATGTAGTGTAGAATGCACTTTGGATGATGGTTGACTATGTTTGATTGTTGTTGTGTACATGTAGTGTATGAAATCCATATAATCACATTATATGGTAATTGACTGTGTCTGATTCTAGTTCAGAAAGAATGAATATTTTGAAATAACGATTATTTTAAAATAATAAATATTTTTAAAATAATATTCAGCAAAAGATCAAAATTTGATTTTAATGTCCGATTTGGGATGGACACGAATATATTTAAATATATAAAGCCGAGTTGATTAGATTAACGCCATTTTGATGTGAACGATATTTATATCGATTTTATTCATTTTTATAACGAATATCGAAAAGGAATTGATTTCAAAATCTAATGTTTTGAAAATATTATCATTTATATATAGATGATATGGAATATTCAATTTTGATTTGAAATTGAATATGAAGTTGAAATCGTTTTGAAAACGAATTTAAAAAGATTTATAAAATAAGTTTTAAATGGAAATCAACGAAATGTATTATATATATAATATAATGGCCTGAATAGAACGCGCCGCGCTGCGGTAGTTCTCGAATTTCGACCATTGACTTCGAACGGACATTACGGGAGATCCGACCGTCGGATTCTCCTAAAACCGGAACCGTTGGGTTCGAATCGAAAAGTGCTTTCTAACGAATTTTAGAGATTTGAAATCTAACAGTTTGATTTGGAAATGGACGCTGTAAGTGCAGTTCGATGGCCGTTTATGGAAATCGACTGTACGGGCCTTGATAAAATTATTAAAAATATCAATAATTAGCGTAAAATCATAATAAATGATTTGGAAAGAATTGGAATAAAAAATTCCATATTTGAAAAGATAAAAATAGTTTTTTATCGAAATGAACTAGTTTTGAACTAGAATTATAATCCAGTTATTATTTTTTAAAATAAATAAATTAGATTTGAAATGGTTTTAAAATAACCAGAATTTCCAATATAAATTCGAAATGGATTTGAATCGAAATTGTCTTCGGAATATTTCGATGTTGGATTTCGTGATTATACAGATATTGTTATGGAAATTTGAAAGATATACATATCGTTATTCCAATACGATATTTGTTGATTTCAGAATTTGATATTGAATATAAGCCGATATATTTTCTATCCAGAGCCTTGTATGTAATATCAAATTGGATTTTGGGTTTGTCGTGAATGGTATCTTTAATAATACTGTTCTTAAACCCAATGGAGTTAAGAAAATTGGAAACTGACTGGAGATTAGTTAAGTTGAATGGTTTCCTGGGTATTGATCTGATGTTGGTTTCGGCCTTCGGGATTAACACTTAGGGAATTGTTCCCTTACTAATTTACGGTTAGAGACTGATGGAATGTGAATTGGGTTAGTTGTAAACTATGTTTTAGCGACATTCGTTCCTTAACCCGATTTAAAGTGAAATGGGATTTGGAATTTATTAATCTTTTGTTAAGATTTGAAGGACATTTTCCAAAGTAAAGTTTTCCCATTTAACATATTAAATTGGAATTGAATGGAATTCGATTTGGTCATAATTGAAGTAAGCTTCTGTAGAGAAGACGGTTAATATATATATATGGAATTTAAAAGACCTTGTCGTTATTCCATTGATATTATCGGTTGGATATGTAAGTTTATATCGATTATATATATATATCAATTTGTTTTCCACGAAGATTCCATTGTTAATGGAATGTGGTTTTAGGTTGTCATGAATGGTATCTTTAATAATACTATTCTTAGACCCAATGGAATTAAGAAAATCAGAAACTAACTCGAGATTAGTTGAGTTGAATGGTTTCCTGGGTATTGATCTGATGTTGGTTTCGGCCTTCGGGGTTAATATTAAGGAATTGTTCACTTGCTAATTTACTGTTAAAGGCTGATGTAATGTAATGTGATTTTATGTTTATCGTGAACCGTGTTTTAAATGACATTGGTTCTTTAACCCTGTTAAAGGCAGGATATGATTTCCCAAGTTAAACAATCGTTAATATTGATTTCTGGGAAGATTAAAACCAAGTGTAGTTTAAATGCAACTTTAATTAGATTGAATTGATATCCAAAGGAAGAATAAGGAATAAATTTAAATAATTTATCTTTGATAAAATTAATGGGAACCTTTCCCAAAGTATATGAATAATTGGATAAAGAAATATTCTGGATTGGAATGAGGCGTATGTTGTGTCTTTATAGCACCTGTTTATTATATACGTGAGTTATTCAGAAAGACCGGGTTTATCCCATTCTGAATAACTGATTCGACGATGTGTCGAGGATGAAGACCGGAGGTTTTCACATCGTTTGGATGATTACTGATGTCTTGATTAGGCTGTACACCCAAGACAAGGTAATAAGTGGTGATCGTCTAGACGTACTTGGAGATCGACCAGTTATGCGAGGGCCCCTCCCCTGTATTGGACATATGGGGGAGGAATAAGGTGCCTCCGGTTTCGTTCAGACCCAGAACGAACTTGTAAATGGATGTGTGTCTGACATCGGATTTCACTCTATGTGAATGATAGACATCGGTTGCATAGCGTGAATTGCCTGTGTGGCATGCTGAAATGCAAATGATCAAGGCTTCTATTGAAAAGCAGAGTCTTGTGGTTGATGATCAAAGCACGACTTTAATATAGTGTAGCTTTGTGTAGCGTTGATTCACGAGCTTCACACCCCGGTGTGAACCAGAAACGGGAGAGGACTTCAGGGAGGACATGCGTTTCCTTCTAGCTAGAAGTGGTGTCAGAGTTTTGCATGCCCTGACATTTTACTTATGTGGATGATGGATAGCAAGGTGCCTCGGTTATATCGGTCGTTCCAGGGCCGATAATTTGATCGGCATATGACCAGTTGATGCCCCATAGGGCGGGGAAACGTAGTGTTCAGGCATTTTAATCCACTTCGTGTGGACCGGCCCTAACGATCCACGGGCCCACCTAAGTCTGGGTCCTGAGACACGGGCTAGAGTATCTTGAAGCGGTAAGGACGATCCCTTGCCTTGGTTCACAGATGGAAATCCAACTTCCAATACGTGACATTTGCGGTTTTGATTGTAGAGCCTAGTATTGGCGACATGATATAAGGTACCCATGCCGTCTAGGATTGATACATTTATATTTGAAGTTGTTTTATACACTATGCACTTATAATAGTATCAAATGATTTGTTTTAAATGTACCAAGCATGTTTGGCTATTATAAGTGAAAACCCTATCCTCCGGCTTGCGTTGCATTATTTGATGGGACCTGGGTGTTATAATAGCTTCATTTTTCCAAAAAGCATTGCGTTGTTATGTTATATGCACTGGTATTCTTGGAAGGAAACCCGTTCCGTGTTATACGGCGTGGTCCCTTGATATATCTGATTTAAAATAAAGTTTTAAATAACTGTTTTAGTTCTCACACCAGTCACATGACTGACCTAGAGTTTATTGTTTTAACCTAAACTCTGGGTGCCCCTATTTTCCACAAGGGCAGCTAGTAGTTTTGGTTTTGCAGATTTATTTTCACAGGATCCTGATTTACAGCTGGAATGATATTCGGAAAGCTGTATCCGTATATCTTTTTCAGTTGTGTTTTGTATTATTTTCCGCTGCATTGTAATTTGTAAATCTCTGATACTGATCAAATGTATATGATTTATTCATACTCTGTTATATTCTTGTATTCTGATGGAATTGTTGTAATAAGCAATGAAATGTTCTTCTGTTTGTGTTCTGATTCGTCGTGTTCTCAATTCAATTCGCTCTTTCCTTCACAGGGAAGTTCAGGTCGCTCCATTTTGGTATCAAAGCTTTGGTTTACAAAGCTCGGAGAACCAGACACGTTAGAACCGAACGAAAGAATTCATCAGATATTGGATTAGTAATATCCAATGAGAATGACTCGTTAGAGATAAGATCAGTAGTGTCCTAGAATGAGTCGGAAAAGTGTTGTTTTCAAATAAGAATGAAAACCAATTTTGTTTTGAAATTTTAAATCAATTATTCGTATTTGAATATTATTTTTATATTGATTTGGACAATCAAGTATATAAAGATTTCGTATATACGTCTGATCCATGTGTATTCGAAGTTTTAATATATTCGATAGATATAGAATCACACTCTAGTTGCACGGGGATGAAACTGTTGATGACTATATAGCATCAATAGCTTGTGTTCGAGTTTGGAAAGTGGGATTTCTATATGATTCCAATTGACTGGTGTGAGCACCAAAACTGGATAGGGTTTATTGTTGTGAATTGGCATCAAAAACATGATTTTCTGTATATGTATCAAAGTTATGTGTTTGAAACGTTAATCCACTAATTGATTGATGGTTGTGTTGTATGATTATTTGTTATATAATAAAACCATTATGTGAAAGAATGGTACATATAACCAAATTGTATCAAATGTTGAACTGTATTGAAAATTGTTTGGAATTGCATGCATATACATGTGTATACATTGAACAGGTCGTAGCAAGGAAGCTAAGAGAGGAATAAAATTGTTTGCCCAACAAATAGGTACATGTTTATTGTATTTCTTGGGGTTTTGATGATTTTATGAGCCGATTGGCTAGCCGCTTGGCTGTTTCTTTTTCTTTTTGGATTGAAGAGGCCAGCGTGGCGGTTTGGGGATTTTCCCGGTGCTCCCGTACAAAGGCGGTTATGGCAAAAATTTTCGAAAATTTAGGGTGTTAGCCAAATTTTTGAAAAGTTTGAGAAGTTTTTAGAAACTGAAAAGTTGAAGAACTTAAGCCATAATTAAAAGAATGAAAGTTGAGTTGATTAGTAAAACAACTTTCAGCTCCGTTCCTTTTCGAGGACGAAAAGATCTTAAGTGGGGGAGATTGTAACAACCTGGAAAATCTGAGGCAATTCAAATTTTTTATTTTGGCAATTTTAGTGAATTTTGAATATTTAAAATGATTTATTTTAAATAATAACGATGAGAAATTTATTTTGAGTAGAATTATAACGTATATATTTATTTGAATCGACGTTAGAATATAAGTATTTATTTTTAATTAAAAGGAATTGAAAATGGCGTGGTAGTTTGAAAATTCGATTTCAAATTTCAAATGAATGTACATGATTGAAAATAAACCGGATTTTAGTGAAACCAAAAATATTAGAATCTATTTGAAAATATCTTTCCAACGAATCCGAAAAATTGAAATTTCATAGCGGGAATAAAAAGTTATGCCCAGTTGAAAATTCAGAATAGTCGCTATGGAAAATATAGCCCTTAAAAATGGAAATTTTGCAAACGACCTCCATTTTCAACGAAACCACTTTTGTTCGATCCACGATGTCAAGTTATTTCTAGATTCCAAAATTCATAATTTTTGGGATCAATATATGATCATGGCGAAGTTAAACGTGTTTTGTCAGTTTTAGTCAATTTGGATCGACTAGAAAATGACCATTTTTCAAACGATCTCCAAATTTGATGAAATTAGTTTTGTTAGAACCGTATCGTCAATACGAAGCTAGAAAATATTTTTTGGAAATTTTTAGAGTCCGTATGTGGCCCTAGTAAATTGAAATGTGTGTTCGAATTCAATATATAGATTTATATTTTGATTTTGACGGAACCGATCAAAACAACCAAACTGGCTTACGATACATGTCCCATTGTGATCGGAATTGGGGTAATTAGTTGGGGGCGACAGTCATTGGGTTTGATTTAGGGTTCGAAGGAAAAAGTAACTTTTAGAAATTAAAAATAATTAAATTATATATAGTCAACTCTCCCTCACCCTCTCTCTAAACAGTCAAAGAAGAAAAAAATAAAATAAAATAAAACCTGTCGTTATCTCATTCCCCAATCCCCCATCCGCCATCGCCGCACGAAGTGCGACACCTCACCGCGCTACCCACCGATCAGCCACCGCCCCCTCTCGGCTCCGCACCTCCTTTCTCCTCCACCCCTTTCTCTCCGTTCGTGAAACCGCAACCAAACCCCCTGTTACCTGTGTTGGACCTAGATTAACCCTAGAGGGGGGGTGAATAGGGTTTATCACAGTTTTTAACTGAATTAAAAATCTAACGGGATATATAATAATAAACAGATCACAGAATATAGCAGAAACAGAAATGCAGAAAATAAATCACACACAGATATACCCAGCTTCGGCAAAACCCTGCCTACTGCTGCATTCCTAAGGTTTCTACTAGGTGATAGAACAGATCCCGCATACAAGACCATGTACACTCGCGACTCTCGCTCCTATTCTAACCCTACGCTCAAAACCGTAGACTGATCGATATCCCCTCGACCAGATTTTCCCGTATTACAAACCTGTAACACGTAACCTAGATTTTACAGACTCTAGTAACTGTCAGTCAACACCCTGACTGATTCCCCCTAGATTTTACAAACTCTAGAACTGTTTGATTTACGGTTTACAAAGGAATTTAAAACAATACAAACTAAAACAAATGAAAACCCTAAAATAAAGGAGTTAAACACTAGAGGGTCATCCCCTTTTGAAATACGGGCTTAGCCAAAATCAAGTGTATCGGCTCATTTCCATATTTGTTAAGTCCGACCCTCCTTTGCTCTGAAAAATAAAAATGGCGGCCTCGTGTAAAGCTGGAAATTAGGGTTTCTTTGAAATCCTCCTCAAATCGAACGTTGGCTGTTTGAATTACTGAAAAGATGAAATCTCGGTTGAGCTTCAAGTGGTGTTGCTCTCTGATGCTTCGATTTTGAGTTCTTCTGATCGAAAACTTGGTGAGTGAGATCTGAATTGATTTGTCCTCTTCGAATTCTTGGTTTTTGTTTTTGATTTTAAATGTTGGGTTGGTTTTCGATGCAATTTGCCTGTGATGGTGTGGTGTAGGTTATATAGGGTAAAATAGAAAACCCTTAAACCCCTCTCTGATTTCATTATGTGGCCGATCTGATTTGTGCGTGTTTTCCCTTTTTGGTTGCCTGACTGTAGCCTTGCATGATTTGAAGAATATGATTCCTGGAATTCTTGTGCATTGTTTATTTTGTGGTCCCTTGGAAAAATTGCTTGCGAGATTTCCTGAGAGTTTCTCTTTGTTGCTTCGAATGAATTTGGACATTTCTGAAAAAGAATTTAATTGCCCCTTTGCGAGATTTACGGATTGACAAAATGAAAAAAAACTTGCCAAATAATTATCGAATTGAAATTGCTCCTGAAATGATTTTCTGGACATGAAAATTTGACCTTCATTTAATTCTGGAAAATTTATTCTTGCCAAAGACTGATTAGTCTCATATAATACGGCTTTGAATGCATATGAGAAATCAGCAAAAATAATTGCCAAAACAAATTCTTCCCTTTGATTGAGTTTTGAATATTTTAGGAAAAAATCTTTTTGTCTAAAATCATACACTTCTGTAAATTCTTCATTTTCAAAACAATCTCGGCCATTTTGTGAAAAACATTCTGAAATGTATACACGAACCTGAGGCTTTGACAAGTTGTCTCGACCAATATATGTTGAGCTGTCCAATTGTTGCACATTTGACTTTTGGTTTTGAAAAACTTGCCACTTACATTGTTGCTGAAATCATTTCCTGCATATTGAACTTGACTGACCAGAAATATATTGATGCTTTATGTTTGCTGACTTGACATGCATGAACACAATCCAGATTTGATTTGAGTTCCACACTTTGTACATGTGTATGCACACTTGCACCATCCATTTGTATATGCTGAAATCTGACTTGAACTGTCTTGTTAGCTGCGCCATGCATTTGACTTTGATCACCTATTCGCTGTTAAGTTTGTGCACACTTTGATGTACTGAAAACCTTTTTAAACTTGAGTTCTGCTTTGTTTAGTGGTTGACATTGTGTCTTTTGCTCGACCACTTTGGTTTGACAGTTCTGAAGTCTTGAACATGCTGTATCTCCATTTTGAATCATATTGCTGCCTTGTTTGTTTTGCTATGTCTTGAGTTCATTGAACCATGCTTTGTTGTTTTGAGATATGTTGACTTTTAATGCTAGCTGAGTATACACTGAGTTGAGTTGGTCATCACGGCTGCTCCTCAGTTGCTCGCTACATTCTGATTGGCGAGGCAGTGCACACGTGTGTATATGCAGCCAACAGATGAATTTTCCTGTCCCTGTACTATATACTGTCTAGACACAGTCGGATTAACAAATCAGATCAAGTCAGAAAAATGATGAGAAACACACCAGAAAACTAAGGCAAATATATATATATATATTTATATTTAAATAAAATTTATATTTGCATGTATACAGTTTTATTTCTATTGCAGTGTACTATGTGTTTCTATTTCATGTGACAGGTGATGATGACTGGACTGAAGTGACTGGACTGAAAGCTGTAAAAAAATAAAAGACAAGAAGATAGAAGGCAGAAAGGACAGTGTTGGAGAAAGTATAGAAGTCAGTATGAATGTGTCAAAAAAATGTGTATATTGAAATGTAAATTGAGTGAATGTTGCAGTGAGATAGTGAGGAGCTAATATGATTGTACTGATTATTTGTAATAAACAAAATCTGTTTGAAAAAAAAATATTGTTTCATTGTTGTCAAACAGACTTGTCTATTCTATTCTGTTTATTTATAAGTACAAATATGTGAAGTGATTAAATAGTGGAGTTAAAATAGATGTACTGTTTGAATGTTAGAAATATAATATTTATATTTTAAATAAAATACAGTAAACATTTGATTTTCTGTACAGATGTATTTTATTTAAATATAAATATTACATTGCTATCTGTGATGTAAATATAGAACAGTACAGTAACAAACACATTTATAAAATATATTTGGTTGTTATCATCAAACAAAAATCATATAATTGTGTATACAACACCGTTATATACAACAACCTGAAACCCTAGCCACCCCCAGGCCCACCATGACCAGCACCACCCTCTCAGCCCGGTGCCGCCACTACAGACCTCATCTCCGGCCCTGTGGGCCCCCTTCGACCAAAACAGCGAATGTAAGTTCAAATTTTTGGTTTTATTTATTTTTGTTCATGTTTGATTAAGGTAATTAGTTGTCAGAAGTAAAAGTAGGGTTTTTGTGTTAGTTTGAAGAAAGATTCGATTTTTATTATATAAAAGATTCGATTTTTATTATATAAAAGGTTCGATTTTTTATCATATAAAAGGTTCGATTTTTATCATATCAAAGTAGCAATTTTTATCATACATAGATTTGATTTTTCATATGTAAAAGATTTAGATTTTTATATGAATGATTTTAAAAGAAAGATGAGATTTTTATCATCTTGAAAGCGAAGTAAAAATATGGTTTTTATCATTTTGAGAGGCGATGTAAAAATATATTTTTTATTATATATAAAGCACTATAAAAATATATTTTTTCTAAAAGCAGTAGCGAAGTAAAAATAGAATTTTTACATAAGGAAAAGTACAGATTTTTTTATAGTGAAGAAAAATATAATTTTTATATAGAAAGAAGCGTTGTAAAAATATATGATTTTTATATATGAAGTGTCATTATAAAAATGTGATTTTTAAAATAAACATCATATTAAAAATGTGATTTTTACTGTGAACAGCGGGAAAAGGTCGCATTGGAATTTCGGACAAATCTGAACCGTTCAGAAATAAGGAATGATGGGGTGGAAACCCAAGGTGAGAACTTCTCACTTTTATTTTATTTTCTAGTTAAAATATATGCTAGGATGCAGACGGTGCTTAGCAGCACCCGACACCTGTTGTCCACAGACCATGGACGACTTGTTTGTTTGTTTATGTTGAGAAAATTGATTGTGTGATGTGGAATGGAATAAAATATTTTGTAGTTAAAAATATATTTTTTAACGAGTATATGAATAAAATAAATGTTCATAAAAAAATCAGACGATCTTTTATGTACACTGATTTGACTGATGTTGATTGGGATGATAAATTTTACACATCGCCCAACTGCACAAATAAAATTCATTATTTGTTGTTTGAAAACCCCACACGGGTATTGGGATGATATATGACATACACTAGTCCCAATAATTAGCTGTATGTCGATCGATTGATTGACAGGCTGTTGTAAGCATTAAATATTTATATTTGATGCTTATGCAGTGTAGAATGCACTTTGGATGATGGTTGACTGTGTTTGATTGTTGTTGTGTACATGTGGTGTATGAAATCCATATAATCACATTATATGGTAATTGACTGTGTCTGATTCCAGTTCAGAAAGAATGAATATTTTGAAATAACGATTATTTTAAAATAATGAATTTTTTAAAATAACATTCAGTAAAAGATCAAAATTTGATTTTGATGTCTGGTTTGGGATGGACACGAATATATTTAAATATATAAAGACAAGTTGATTAGATTAACGACATTTTGACGTGAACGATATTTATATCGATTTTATTCGTTTTTATAATGAATATCGAAAAGGAATTGATTTCAAAATCTAATGTTTTGAAAATATTATCATTTATATATCGATGATATGGAATATTCAATTTCGATTTGAAATTGAATATGAAGTTGAAATCGTTTTGAAAACGAATTTAAAACGATCTATAAAATTCGTTTTAAATGGAAGTCGACGAAATATATATTATGTATATATATATATATATATATATATATATATATATATATATATAATATAATGGCCTGAATAGAACACACCGCGCTGCGGCAGTTCGCGAAATTCGACCATTGACTTCGAACGGACATTACGGGAGATCCAACCGTCGGATTCTCCTAAAACTGGAACCGTTGGGTTCGTATTGAAAAGAGCTTTCTAAAGAATTTTAGAGATTTGAAATCTAACGGTAGGATTTGGAATTATGTCCAAATAAAATTTGGAAAAGGTCGCTGTAAGTGCAATTCGATGGCCGTTTATGGAAATCGACTGTACGGGCCTTAATAAAATTATTAAAAATATCAATAATTAGTGTAAAATCATAATAAATGATTTGGAAAGAATTGGGATGAAAAATTCCATATTTGAAAAGATAAAAATAGATTTTTATCGAAATGAACTAGTTTTGAACTAGAATTATAATCCAATTTTTTTTTTAAAATAAATAAATTAGATTTGAAATGGTTTTAAAATAACCAGAATTTCCAATATAAATTGGAAATGTATTTGAATCGAAATTGTCTTCGGAATATTTCGATGTTGGATTTCGTGATTATACAGATATTGTTATGGAAACTTGAAAGATATACATATCGTTATTTCCAATACGATATTTGTTGATTTCAGAATTTGATATTGAATATAAGCCAATATATTTTCTATTCAGAGCCTTGTATTTAATATCAAATTGGATTTTGGGTTTGTCGTGAATGGTATCTTTAATAATACTGTTCTTAAACCCAATGGAGTTAAGAAAATTAGAAACTGGCTGGAGATTAGTTAAGTTGAATGGTTTCCTGGGTATTGATCTGATGTTGGTTTCGGCCTTCGGGATTAACACTTAGGGAATTGTTCTCTTACTAATTTACGGTTAGAGACTGATGGAATGTGAATTGGGTCTGTTGTGAACTGTGTTTTAGCGACATTCGTTCTTTAACCCGATTTACAGTGAAATGGAATTTGGAATTTATAAATCTTTTGTTAAGATTTGAAGGACATTTTCCAAAGTAAAGTTTTCCCATTTAACATATTAAATTGGAATTGAATGGAATTCGATTTGGTCATAATTGAAGTAAGCTTCTGTAGAGAAGACGGTTAATATATATATGGAATTTAAAAGACCTTGTCGTTATTCCATTGATATTATCGGTTGGATATGGAAGTTTATATCGATTATATATATATCGATTTATTTTCCATGAAGATTCCATTGTTAATGGAATGTGATTTTGGGTTGTCATGAATGTATCTTTAATAATACTGTTCTTAGACCCAACGGAGTTAAGAAAATCAGAAACTAACTGGAGATTAGTTGAGTTGAATGGTTTCCTGGGTATTGATCTAATGTTTGTTTCGGTCTTCGAGGTTAATATTAGGGAATTGTTCACTTGCTAATTTACGGTTAAAGGCTGATGTAATGTAATGTGATTTTAGGTTTATCGTGAACCGTGTTTTAAATGACATTGGTTCTTTAACCCCGTTAAAGGCAGGATATGATTTCCCAAGTTAAACAATCGTTAATATTGATTTCTAGGAAAATTAAAACCAAGTGGAGTTTTAATGCATCTTTAATTAGATTGAATTGATATCCAAAGGAAGATTAAGGAATAAATTTAAAGAATTTATCTTTGATAAAATTAATGGGAACCTTTCCCAAAGTATATGAATATTTGGATAAAGAAATATTCTGGATTGGAATGAGGCGTATGTTGTGTCTTTATAGCACATGTTTATTATATACGCGAGTTATTCAGAAAGACCGGGTTTATCCCATTCTGAATAACTGATTCGACGATGTGTCGAGGATGAAGACGGTGGTTGAAGACCGGAGGTTTTCACATCGTTTGGATGATTACTGATGTCATGATTGGGTTGTACACCCAAGACAAGGTAATAAGTGGTGATCGTCCAGACGTACTTGGAGATCGACCAGATATGCGAGGGCCTCTCCCCTGTATTGGACATATGGGGGAGGAATAAGGTGACTCCGGTTTCGTTCAGTCCCAGAACGAACTTGTAAATGGATGTGTGTCTGACATCGGATTTCACTCTATGTGATTGATAGACATCGGTTGCATAGCGTGAATTGCCTGTGTGGCATGCTGAGATGCAAATGATCAAGGCTTCTGTTGAAAAGCAGAGTCTTGTGGTTGATGATCAAAGCACGGCTTTAATATAGCGTAGCTTTGTGTAGCGTTGATTCGCAAGCCTCACACCTCGGTGTGAACCAGAAACGGGAGAGGACTTCAGGGAGGACATGCGTTTCCTTCTAGCTAGGAGTGGTGTCAGCGTTTTGCATGCCCTGACGTTTTACTTATGTGGATGATGGATAGCGAGGCGCCTCGGTTATATCGGTCGTTCCAGGGCCGATAGTTTGGTCGGGATATGACCAGTTGATGCCCCATTGGGCGGGGAAACGCAGTGTTCAGGCATTTTAATCCACTCCGTGTGGACCGGCCCTGACGATCTGCGGGCCCACCTGAGTTTGGGTCCTGAGACACGGGCTAGAGCATCTCGAAGCGGTAAGGATGATCCCTTGCCTTGGTTCACAGATGGAAATTCAACTTCCAATACGTGACATTTGCGGTTTTGATTGTAGAGCCTAGTATTGGCGACACGATATACGGTACCCATGCCGTCTAGGATTGATACATTTATATTTGAAGTTGTTTTATACACTATGCACTTATAATAGTATCAAATGATTTGTTTTAAATGTACTAAGCTTGTTTGGCTATTATAAGGGAAAACCTTATTCTCCGGCTTGCGTTGCATTATGTGATGGGACCTGGGTCTTATAATAGCTTCATTTTTTCAAAAAGCATTGCGCTGTTCTGTTATATGCATTGGTATTCTTGGAAGGAAACCCGTTCCGTGTTATACAGCGTGGTCCCTTGATATATCTGATTTAAAGTAAAGCTTTAAATAACTGTTTTAGTTCTCACACCAGTTACATGACTGACCTGGAATTTATTGTTTTAACCTAAACACTGGGTGCCCCTATTTTCCGCACGGGCAGTTAGTAGTTTTGGTTTTGCAGATTTATTTTCACAAGATCCTGGTTTACAGCTGGAATGATATTCAGAAAGCTCTGTATCCGTGTATCTTTTTCAGTTGTGTTTTGTATTATTTTCCGCTGCATTGTAATTTGTAAATCTTTGATACTGATCAAATGTATATGATTTATTCATACTCTGTTATATTCTTGTATTCTGATGGAATTGTTGTAATAAGCAATGAAATGTTCTTCTGTTTGTGTTCTGATTCGTCGTGTTCTCGATTCAATCCGCGCTTTTCTTCACGGGGAAGTTCGGGTCGCTTCACTATGGAATTCCTTTATAATTTATAACGATTTATTTATATTATAATTGGATTTTCAATATAAATTGAATATCGATTCAACTGGGAACTTTGAAATGTCGAGTTAGAAATTCATACAGGAATATTTTGGAGCAGTATGGTATATATTGTGAGTATATACGATAATATTTATTTATAAATATTTAATTTAATTATTTTTAAATATATTAATATATTTAAATTGGTTTATTTAGAGCTTTAAAAATAGACAGTTTTGCAAACAAGCTCTGTTTTCAATGAAACTAATTTTGTTGGATCTGTAATATTAAATTATTGTTAGATTTCAAGTTTCGTGATTTTTGGAGTCAGTATGTGGCCATACGGGATTTTAATGCGAAAAACACTCGATAATTTGACTTTAAAAATACGATGTGTGAGCAAACGGACTCAGAATTCGACGAAACAAGTTTTGTTGGGTCCGTAATATCGAAATGTAGTTGTATGTCCATGTTTGCCGAATTTGGATATTGTATGTGATAATAGAGAATTTTAATGATAAATATAAACAACGATTGAGTGAAGATTAATATAAAATTCGAATATTAAATTATTTAAATCATCCTATAAATATGCCATCTTTCCCTAAAACCTAATCACTTCTTCTTTGGTCAAAATCACCATGGCTGCTATTTTCTTTCTACAGCAAAGAAAAGGCGAAAAAAGAAAATCAAATAAATTCTCTGAATTCCTCAAACAAATTTTATTAGCCTCCTATCTGAAATCTCTTCACACTGATGCTAATTTTTCTGGGATTGACATCGATAATTTATGGAAGAATTCTGTTCAAAGTGGTGTCGCCGTTTTTCTCGTACATGGAAGTTGCAGGTTGCGTGAACAACTTGAGTCGCGATTCAAGTTGGAGACGTAGGCTTTACTGGGGAGGTCTTGGGTTGCGATTGAGGCGCGTCGGAGGGAGCGACGGGGTGTTCGGTTTCCAGAATTGACAGCAACGATGGAGAGAAGGTAGCGGACCAATGTTGGTGGGTCTCTGCGTGTTGAACTGAGTGCGTGAAGAAGAATTTAGGGGATGGGTTTTGATGTTGAAAGTAAATGAATTGGGGTTTTAAACTTTTGTTTAGAATTGTTGTGTAGTAAGGAGTGGTGAGGGGTAGAGATGGGTGAGATTGGGTTTGAGCTGTTGCCAAGGGAATTGGGTTGTTGTGTGTTTTTTGAACGAGAGTTTTGTCATGATATTGTTTGGTAAAGAAGCGAAAGGGAAATCAATTTGGGGTTAAGGCGAAGAGTTTTAAAAGGAAATATTAGAGAAGAAGAGTTATCAGTAATACGTTGGATTAAGGTTTCTAATTAAAATGTTTAATTCCTTAATTCGGACGTGGCGCAGCTTGGATTTGAAAATGGGAAATGTCGGAGCAGTTCATTTGCGTGGAAAATGGTTTGGGAAAGGGTGAGCTGCTGTAAATGGCACTCTGTCGGAAGATGATGATGGAGTGCGAGTTAGCAACAATGATGTTGAGGAGGATGAGATTTGAATGGAGAGTGTGATGGTGTGTTCAGTTTAAATTAATGTGAAGCAGAGGAAGAGTGCGACTTTGGGTATTTTGTTTCGTGAGAAGCAGGAAGGATACGGGATTATCTGGAGCAGGAAGAAATAGAGGGCGGCGGTTTGGTTTTGGGCCGAGTAATAGAGGTGAGGCCCAAGTAAGAAAATTAAATGAAGTTTTATTTTAAATAAAAACATACACAACTTGTAATATTCGTATCTGGTGCATACATTATCAAAAATTGATGAAACAGGACCTGTTAGGATCGTATAGACGAGCACTTCACAATGGAATCGGCTGGGAGTGAATTGGAGCTCGTTACAATTTATAGCGAAATAAATTGTCAGTCTGAATCAAGCAACAATTATCGTTATTTAACGATGATCATCCAATGTGAGTAAATCTCACTAACTCTATACAATTTATATTTTTATAAATATAATATAGTATTGATAAATGATGATTGATTGTTGTGTGTTGATCATTTGGTTGCTTTTCTGATGTATTGGTTGAAATTATAGATAACGATATATAGATAAATCGTTAATCAAATGTTGATTCAGTTTATCAGAATATTTCATATTGAAATGAAATTGATGTGAATTATATTGTGTAACATCTGTGGATGCAGGGAAACAGGTCGGAGGGATCCAACTGGATTCCTCAATATTTATAATACTGTTGTTTTTATATATTGTGATATATGATGTGATATATATAATCCATTGTTAATTATGTGTGTTTGGATGATATTGATCATGGTTATTTGGTATTTTAAATACCATAAGAAATACTGGAATGTATAATGGGAATTTTCAAAGTGTATATTGAAAAGAAAATAATTATAAAATCAAAGCATTTTATAAAAGGAAATATTTATTTGTTAAATAAATAGAATTGAAAAGGAAATATTTATATAGAATAAATAGAATTTTTATACAAGGAAATATTTATAAAATAAATAGAATTATAAAAGGAATATTGATTTAGAAAGTAAATGGATCTATAAAAGGGAAACATTTGGAAAATGAACAGAGTTTTATAAAAAGAGAATTTTACATTAGGAAGGTTTAGACCCGTGCTTCGCACACTGGTGTAACATGATGTCGATTTAAAGTAAATATTCTGCAAATAAAATATTATAAAGGAATTTGGGGTTTGAATTAGGAATTTAAATGGAATTACTGAAATTAGAAACTGATTGGAAATTAGTTGAGTTAAATGGCTTTCTGGGTATCGATCTGATGTTGGTTTCAGCCTTCGGGGTTTATACTTAGGAAGTTGTTCTCTTATTAGTTTACAGTTAGAGACTGATAGAGGTGGGAAGATATTGATGTGTGTGTCAGAAATGGAAACGTTTTCCAAAGTTAATAACATATATTTTCTAATTTTAGAAAATAAGAAATGTATGGATATATGGAAATGATAAATTGGGAAATGAAATGATGATTGATCGGTAAGATTTCCATTTGGGAATACGACCGTTGTTTGTACACATGTTTTCCTTTGATAGTTAAATCACCGACTATCAAAGATTTTGACCATTTCTGTTGTCAGTACGGAGAGACCGGGATCAGATATATTATTTGAAAACCACTCCGTATGGCATTAGCGTGGTGAATCAAATATGATGAAGATAATTGAAGACGGGGTTATGCAAGGGCTGTCCTGTTTACAGAATAGTACCTTTGGGTTGTCCAGTTTCAGGACAACTAGTATGGACGAATGTCTGACAGAGTATGTCTGGTAGATCGCGTAAGTTGATCGTTTCAAACGTATTTATGTTGGTGGCGGAGGAATTCGTTTCTCTTAGCATATACCCATGGTATTTTTGGGAAAATCAATTTATGATTTGACGGGTATGACGATGTGGCATTCAAAGTGAATGAAGGAGTGATCTGTTAAAAGATATGTTATGACCTCAAGCCTCATCAACCGAGAAATGACAGAAATCGGGCAGGCAGCATGGCTAAGTGGGTCGCACCCAAGTAGGGTATATTGTCACCATCTAGAGAATATTCATATTTGTTACTTCTTTCAACTCTGTATCTCCCAGGAACAGTTATGTTGGTATACCAACCATAAGGTGATAATATATTCGAAACATTCAAGCGAAATGAATGGTCGGTCATGTGTGGCCGAGTTACAAGATGTTCTTGTTGAACTCTAGTGTATCGCTTCTAGAGTACACTGATCGGAAGGTGGTTCCATACCTTGTCATAGTTGGAAATCCATTACCCATTAAGCGCCCATGGTGTTTGATTATATATAATATATGTGGAATGTGAGATTGAAGCGTTTCCATTAGATTGCTATTTATCTGATTTAGACATTAATATAATATCAGAAGAGTATTGATTTTAAAGAAATGTTTTGGGTTATCCTAAGGTAAGAACCATCCGTGTTTATGTGTGGATCGGTCTTACGATTATTCTTTCTTTTGAAAAGGATTTTAAAAGTTAAACAAATGGTTGGAGTTTACTCACACCAGTCACATGACTGACCTAGAGTTTATTTTGTTTTGTTTTCCCTAAACTCTTGGGTGCCCAATTTTGTACGGGCAGTCAAGTAGTCAGGATTTTTCAAATATACTTGGAGAGCTTGGAGAAGGAGGCTTCAGGATTATATAGTTAAGTTATTTCCGCTGTGTTGTAAGTGTTATACTCTGATAATGTTACTGTATACATATACTGATTTTATTCCAAAAATTTTGTATCTATTATATGTTGTTCATTCCACTGTGAGATTCGTATTTACTCTGATGTTGTATGTTCTTATTCTTCTTTTATTCTAAGTTTTTATCTTATCTATTCTCACCCTCTAATTTCTTTCATGGACTATCCGGTATTTCCGACGCTTGGGTAGTCGACATTGAGTTTATGCCAATATCCAAGGTCGCAAATTCCCCGGGTCGTTACAGTTTCTCTCCCTCTAATACTAACAGTTGAATGGAGAATAAACTAAATGCTTTGTTTAACATATCACTAATACTTGCTATTTCACCATCCTCAAGTTCTAAGCCAATACCGTTCTTTACACTATTGTCAAAACCATGGTCGTATGGGCATAACCATTATGTCAACAAATCCAGAATGGAACAGTTCCCATCCATATGAAACAATACTTCTACATATAAACTTTAAGTTTATTTAAACTAATAGTAGTATTTTTAGTTTGTTTGGAATTTGCGGTTATATATCTACTTCTATGTGTATTTTGTCAAATGCTAGTACACCTCATCTAGGACCTATACTTGCGGTGAATATTTGCGATGAACTGTGCTCCTTTTCCTTTTTTCTGTTCACATTTTTCTTAAGCTTGTTTTAAAGCTACTGCATGATATCCCTAACCAAAAATGGTACCCTATTTCTACTTAATTACCAGTACATAACCATGCCAAGACATTTCCTTACACGCACAAGACTCCTCCTCTTTATTTCTAACGAATGCTACTATGCTGAAGCATTTAACCCAGTGTATAGTGGTTTAGTTAGAGGAGAAACTTGGTTCTTAGTTTGAGCCTTGATTTGTTTTATGTTTCAAAGTTTGCTAACTTTGCAATATTTGTTTTCGTTTAACTCATTATCATATCGATAGTTTCATATTTCCTCAAAGTTTAACAGAGCTTCTTTACTTCCTACCACTCAAAGACTTATCTTATAATAGATACAACAAGGTTAATAACAAGCTGTGTAAGTGTTTTGCATGGCCTCATATAGTAGAACAGTCCAAAAGCGATTCGACTTAGAAGTTCAGTGAGGTTACACTCACTTACTTAGTTTTCTGTTCTATGTTAGTGTTGTTATAAAGATTAAGTTAATACAATCCATGTAAACCAATATGAACCTATAAAATTCTGCATAATAATTATATATATATGTATATGCAGCGACAGTTTGAATGAGAAAATGGAAAATTGCTCACTGTTATTCTTTACTTATTTATTACTTAAAACTCTGTTCTTTACTGGTTTCTTGTTCCAGTTTTCAATGCAGCATAATATTGGTTATTTCAAGCAACAACAACTTGATGACTTTGTTCATATATGATATAAACACACTCCAAAAACATATATGTAACTATGTAAGTTTGCATCATAAAAGGAAGAAATCGTGAAATAAGTTTTAAAGGAAAAATACTTGAAGTTTACTCACAGAGTGTCCACTGTTTTCCTTTCTTTGTTTCCAAAAGTTTTTCCATCTCTGTTTTAAATTACTTGTTCATTCATTCCAGTTTTAGTCGGTGTGAAGACTCACCCATATACACATATACATGTTTACACTATCGTACTTATCGGTTAGCCTCGGATTTAAAAAGGAATAGAAAGTTTAAGTTGTGTTCACAGTTTTGGTTTCAGATTTCTCTATTGTTTTATGTATTTTTCCAGCTTCTCAGGTTTTTCATTTCATGTTGTTAGTCCAGTATGAACACCCTTCAACACATTCACATATGCATGCAAAATAAATAAACAAGAGGGAAACACACTCACAAGTGTAGACAGTTTTAGGTTTGTTCAAATGGCATGAATCTTTGAATTAATTAGCTTCGCATATATAGGATACTATAAGCACATAAATATGTTATATATCATAACCAAATAGATAAACAAAAGGGGACAGTTTACTCACATTTTAGCTTCTCTGTTCTAAAACTCTCTATCCATGTTTGCTGCCATCACTACCCAGATTTAAGCTTTTCTTTGCTTCAATTTGTGTGAATGTGTGAGGGTGTATACAGGTGTGTATATATAGGGGACAAATGAGGATTCTACTTGAAGCTTTGTAGTGTAGTCATAGGGTAGAATATAGCTGCATATACATTTAATTGAAAAGAAGTGTTTGGACAGTTGATTGAAAGAGAAAGCTAGTTTATACTAGCCGTGCAGGAATTCCTATAAGCTAGCTGTGTAAACATGAGCAAATCAATGTTAGAAGCTTAGTCCTTAAGGCACATATATATTGGTTTTTGATTGAGGAAACTAGGCAATAGTTTAGCTGTGTATAAGCTAGTAGAACTAGCCTAGTTTAGCTATGAGATAACATGCTTTTTTTGGAAAAAAATGGTACGACCAGTCTTATATTTGGGGTTCATACACATGTGCAGCTCATGTACCAATGTATACTTAACTCACAAGCCCTCTGATACATGTCCAATCATTTCATTAGATTGGATAGAACTAGGTTGCCTATTGGTCAGATATACATGAATAGCAGGTATATGTTCAGGCACATGCATGAAAAAGTTTGAAAGGCTAAATTCTGGTTTTAGGCTAGTGTAGGCTGTTTTGTTAGTGGTTGATTTGAAGCAGTGGCTATGGTTTTGAAAACAGAACAGTTATGTCATGAATTGGCATTTGGAATGGGTACTGATATGATATCTTGGTTTCCTGCAAATGGATTTTTGGTCACTTCATTTTGTTTCTCCCAGTAGGATGTGCACGGTAGTAACATGTGCAAAATATTTGTTTTAGACCTAAGGCTAGGCTTGTGCTGCAGTCTTTTGAAAAGGAGATGATATATGATGTTTGTTTCAAGTAAATTTTTACTCATTGCATATATTAAAAACAAGTATTATACGTAAACAACACAAAATTTTAGATCCAAATTTTGAAACAAGCTACCAGGATAACCAAAGATCTTAAACATTATCTACTTGTTCATATATAAAAATAATAAGTTAAAATATTTGCATATGATTTTTAAACTAATAATTATTCTAATTTCTATAATATTCAAACTCTAATATTATTTAATTGAATTTTAATTACAGATAAAATCTATAAAACATAGTTTAACAAATATGCCAAAACCCCTGGACATTGCACCCTTGTACCTACGTCACTGCAGTTTGACCTCAAACTGAGGATTTCAAAACAGTGCTCAACCACATAATTTAATCTAAAACCTCCTAAATACCTCTTTAAAAAATTTGATTGTATTTTTCTGATGATCTACAACTTCCCATGCTGCTCCAGTGTTAACGATTTGACTCACGACTAGCTCCATCGACGGAGTTTGCTCAAAATCCGATTTCTGACCATCTCCAGAATTTCTCCAAACCCCATCACTAAAAATCTTGATTTTATTACTAAAAATCATGAGTTTAACACATGAACATATTCGTATATTTGAATCCATGATCGATGATGTTTAAAAATTCAGTTTATAAATCTACTTACTATAAATTTTATTTTATCTGCCTATATAAGAATCGTTTTAAATGGGAATGATTTTTGTAATAAACTATAGATCTATACAAAAAAAATTCATATAGGAGTAAGATTCTAAAACTTTTTAGAGTTTGGGTTATGATTTTCTAATATTTACCCAAGAGAATGCTTCATTAGTTTTTAACATGCTGATATGTTTTAACAGGGGCAACAATGATTAAATCCATCATACAAACCTGGTCTTTGACTTAGAAGTGATAATATATTTATAAACATGTATAAACACACATATATATTGCATCATTTAGTATATTACTCAAGGAATGGTTTAAAAGGGATATAAGTAAAGTTCACTCACAAATTTTACTACTAGGTTATTTCTTAGTACTTTAATAGAGCATCAATTATGGACATCGTTAAGTTGGATTCAAGTGTATCAAACAAACATGTATATGTGACTTTTCAGCAGTATTGAGTTTTGAAAAGAATAAATCAGTGTTTACTCACAATGTATGCTTACTGCCTTTCACTTCTCTGGTTTGCTTCCATGTTCATCTCAGGTTTCAAGGCTTGTTAATGGGAGTTTGTGAATGAATTTGTGAACCATTGCATGTGTATTTATAGGTGGAAATAACCATAAACTATTGCCTAGTCTTCTAGCTTGGATAGGAAGTGTATCAGGCTGCAATATTTTGATTGAAAGAAAAATATTATAGAGGCTTATCACATTTATTACTTCCCATAATGCACATGCTTGGTCCGATCAGGTGCATTGTACATTTTGTACAAAGTATATGCAGAAAAATTGTTTTAAAACTCTAGCTTAGTTGCCAAGTAAATCAACTATATGTTTGATTTGATGAAACAACACTTGCCTATATATTTATTTGCTGGAAGATCACATATCGATTTGCTGGAAGTTCTAAAGTGTTTGTCATTGATCTCCTCAATCTACACGGCAGCCAAGAATCACATGCATCTGAGTTCAAGCTAACCTTGGCTAGGATGTTGACATAAGTATGGAATTGGTTGGCAAGTCTTAGCTGTAAGTGGGAAAGATATAGGCTACTTTGAAAAGAAATGGGTGTTTTTTTTGTACAGGTTTGCAACATAGAGTAGGATAGGAAAGATTTGAAAAGAAATGATAGCTGGGTTTAGCTAATCTACCCTATTCTATAAAAAGGCATGGCCATGTATATTTCAGCTCATAAATTTGTACAGCTATGTGCAAAATGTTGTAATAATCAAAGTCCTTGCTTCCAAGATAATCAGATAACACAATATAGGTTGACTTGAACACCCATGTTCTAATGTACTCAACAATGATACTTTGCCTTTAAGGAAAATCTGAGCTATTGATATCTATGATTATGATCTTCATAGTTTTAAAATAGCAAATCAATGAACAAATCAAATATTCCCATTTATCTATTTTGATTTTATGCTATTATTCAATGTTATGTCTCCTTATATTTAATAGTCAAGTTCTTAGATACACATAGGGGAACTAAACCTTGATTTTTACAAATTTGTTACATTAGCAAATATAAATTTTTTAAAACAAGCTTTTAAAATAAAAAGATGTTTTAAAACATCATTTACTTGTAAATGCTAAGGGATATAACAAGTTAAAAATATATACACAAGATTTTAAAATAAACGATCATTCTAAATCTATTTATAAAATCCAAATCCAATATTATTTAATTGATTACAGATATTATAATCTAACAAAATCAGTCAAAAATCAGGGACATTACACGTAGATAGCTCAATCTTTATCTCCGAAACGATGACCGCCTTTGAAAGAACATATTCAAACAAGGTATAGCAAAGGCGGATGCAGCACAAACAACAACCTATTCTAAGATCTCAAGCAACTGGCCGGTGCAAGTCCAACTACCTCGACAAATTTTCTTAGCTCCAAAGCGGTGAGACCTTTTTGCTCACTCCATTCCAACAAAATTATCTCTACCTAAGGAGGAGACCTAAATGGTGTGAGTAGGATTGAATATTGCAACTAGGTATTATAGGCCAAAAAATGGTCGGAGAGAAGAAATTAGATCTTGGAGTACTAGTGAGGCAAGATCTAATGCACAAACAAGCATGGAAAAAGAGGAGACGGGGCAGCAACAAAGAAAGAGAAGAAGGATAGAGATATGGTTCGACTGGATGAGGAAGAAAGGACGAAAGAAGGAAGTTAAGGGGGTAATTTGGACGCGACTTTTTAGACTGGGTCCTCGGTCCAAATTGTACCAAAATTCATCAACTAATCGACCGTCCTAGTATAGCACTAAACGGTCAACTACCAAATGGGCTTTGGACAGAGGATGGACCTTGACCTTATTAGGCCATATTAAAATACTAATCGTCCCGAGTTATCTTTTAAAATTTAACGCGATCCGAAATAATTATCCTCGTCACCGTGGTATTTAAAAACCGTAGTTAAACTCCGATCCAACTCCAAGGATTTATAGTCTCAACAACGATGCAACGACTACACAACGAACGAATGAATTCCAAAATTAATTCAGCTAGGAATCTGTAATATAAATTACAATGGATTTTAAACCTTACCTGGCTGATAACAAACAGACAATTCACGAAATCAGATACCCCAAAAATCAAGTAAAGGATTTTCCTTAAACTTTCTGAAGAAAGAATTAAAACTTTTCAAAGATGGAATTTATTATAATACTAACAGTTTCGTACTTATAAATCCATTTTATTATTATTGTTTATATTCCAGTTTATATTACAAACTGAAAAACCTTTTCATGCTTAAAAATATTGGAGCTTTAAAATATTAAGAATTAATTGTGATAATTTCAATAAACTATCCAATGCATATAGGGAGATGGCTAATAAAAATCACAAGGAATGTATATTTATTATTCTTAAGTTTAGTGGTATATTCCTTGTCATTTCTAATTCCTTCCTACCAATCAGATTATATTTATTAAAATTACACAAAGCACTAATAATTTTTGGAACATGAATAGATTAGGATTTAAAACCCATACCTTTATAAAACTAGGCCTTTATAAAACCATTTTTCGAAATCGTATTTCAAAACTCATTTTTATTCTTTCCAAATATTTTTAAAAATAAAATTTCTTCGAATACAAGGCTAAGAACTCAATCGAATGTTTCAAAAAAGGTAGATTTCGGAAATCCAATGAAATAACAAATGGATATACCTCGTAATTAAATTTCCTAAATGGATACGACATACTAATGTGAACTTTTCCCATTTTGGATCGAGTAATGGTCTTAACCGGAATTACCAACAAAACAAGATATCGTGACTATCTTGGTTGTTGCTAGATTTTCGTCTAATCTCCAAACTCGAATCAACGGAATCCACCATATGTCATCCTCATGCTCTTCACGACGAGATCGCGAACATATTGTGGGGTATGACAGAATTGACTAGATACCAGAACTCAACATATTTCAACTCTTATCGTTTAAAACCCATTTTATATATTTAGGCCCACAATTAATTCATCATTAAAATAAATTAAAGTTGAGTAATAAAGACGACGAAAAACATAAAAGAAAATCGAATTGCGTTCTCTTATGAGTCTTAATTTAACTAATTCCTCTAATCGCTTATGCTAAGCTCAGATACCAAATGTAACACCCCACACTTTTCTACGCTCAAATTTTGACAAAAATTAAAACTTGAACACATCTAAGCACTGAGCGTGTATTCCCGGTACCTGCGATAAATGAGCATGAGCATAATAAGAGTACGATAAGATAACTCATGCGGAAACAAAATAGGATGAATTAGTATATACTTAAGTAACTACCTTTTTCAAAGTAAGTCACTTTGTCAATACCGAGCATGAGAGAGAATGAGAACCGCAAACCAAACTTTAACATCTGTGAGAACCCGACCTTCTCTAGGAAACCTGAGAGGTTATAACGAGGAGAGGGTCAGAACAACAAGTTCTGGTGACTAAGAAATGTACAACACAAATGTATCCTGTTTGGTTCAACCCAAGCTGTATGCCTAACAAGGTTAGTGATTCTAGCCTAACCTTGTAGATGTTTATGCACGTCTCTACCACACTTCCCAAAGTAGTATTTTCCAAAGTATAATACCGAGATAGAACGTTTACGCATATTTTTGTGAAGCCTTTATACCAGAGCTCAACTGGTCACTATATTGAGATTAGACCCCTAATTTCGGAGTTTCTATATCCATATACTTTCATTCGCTTATCCTTCATCATTTATTGCCTCATTATCAATGATAGATAGGGTGGGTTCTTCCTGATCGCTTAAGACCCTAGGCGGACCGATTGATCACTTATTATTTCTCAATAATTTACTTAACGTTAACATAAACTAGAGGGCACTAGCTATGGACCCTACTATTTAAGGCTTCCGTCATTCACGCATATACCCTTGTCCCACATAAGTTGAGAGATGGTATTTTATCGTTCGTTATACCTCTAGTTGACCTTATTAGACAACCCACTTAGTCGCTTATTACTTCCCGTAGGATAGGTAGCCATATCTGACATTTTAATTTCCAGGTTTGGGTAGGCCCACACACACTTGCCATTTAAGACCCCTAGACTGAAAGACCTAATACCAAGTGGACTCCTCAACCCTAGACGCTTAAGACCTAAGGAAGCGGACTATACGCGAAGGTTATTGGATTCGTACCTCATTTTCCTCTAGCAACTTTCTCTATTAGGATAAAGTAGGCTGTGTTATTAGACTATTCCCGTTTTGACCCCCTACACGGAAATACTATACGTATAAGATTCATTATCGTCATGGGTTATTATGGTTAATAATATTTTACATTATTAACCTACTAAGTCCAACTCTATTTTCAATTACAAGTTCTATACTCATTAATATAAATAAGGAAAGTAATATCCTCTTTACCCTAGGATATTTATTTGATTACTTCCTTAATCGGACTTAGTACTTAAACAACAATTTGTATCCTTTAATCCCCTTTTTACATCCATTTACATCTATTTCTTTGTTTATTGCCCTTTATGACCATAACGGTCATATTTTCCTAAGGCAACCATTTATCAATCCCAAGTTATCAATTTGTTGTACCCCAGCAGACAACTACTATTCTTATTTATTTATTGGTTGATTGTTATATATATATATATACATATATGTATGTATGTATGTATGTATGTATGTATGTATGTATATACTAGGTCTCTCACATTAAGTTGACTACTTGTGGATGCTGGATTTGTCGGTCGGTACCGGGCAGGTTCATACCATAAGTCAAACTTAACCTCGTACCTTAGTACATTTGTATTTACGATTTAGACAACTCACAATAAGCTGACTACCTGTGGTTGCTGGACCGACCAGCAGGCTTATACCACAAGTTGAGCTTAACCTCGTGTCTAAATACGGTTATAATTCAAATTTCCTAATTGGGGTTTAAAACATTTATCCTAATTGATTTTAGGAAGTGTAACCATCTACCTATCACATTTATTCCCCCTCCCCCCCCCCCCCCACGCCCAATAAATATTGGTTACAATGGTTATTTATTGATTTGTGATCTTATTCATGGCAATTAATTATGTTGATTGCCACAAACGGTCACCATAAATATATTAATTCAAAATAGATTATATTTACATGTAATTCCATAATTGAACCTTTTCCAAACATTCAAAATTTCATACAATGTATATTTTACCGTTTTATGCTGATTTGGACGAATAATATGTATATATTTATTTTTATGTTTTCGTGCGGCCAACGTAGTCATTTTTTTTAAATTAATGATTTGGTCTAATCAATAACCAGACATTTCCTTTTTATATTCAATCTTGCCAAAAAGGTTTCAAATCTCACAAAAGATCGTTAGTCATAATTATTGTAAATAATGCCTAATTGGTGGAATTGACCTATTTCCAAATCATAAGAAATATATGAATATATAATTTGGAATAGTTGATGCAAATTCATACAAATATGTGTATTTATATTTATACGTACATTTACACCACTTTTCCCTTTTTAATCCTTTTTATCATATCTCTTGTGATTTCAAAATAATGCATTTTTATTCAAAAGGAGGAAAACAGCATGTTTACAATGACTAAGCCAAAACCCAACAATATTGAATAACAACAGGAATATTTCTTTTATTATTACAATCACATAATTTACCAACTTCATCTTCTTATCCAAATTCACATATTTTATTTTTCAACGCTGAACTAAAGATCTATAATGCAACTATATCTAATTTGTATTTAATGGGACTAATTTCCAGATCCACAGTGTTATACAACATATTTCATGACATAACTGTAGGAACATATGTGTATAAGTTTAAGAATCCTATAATTTATGTTATACATAACCACAACTTATAATTCACAAGTTTTAACCATGTTTATATCAGATCTGATGGTTGTCAGTAAATTCAAAATATTTAAATGAACATATCTAACAGGGAATAGGCATAAAAACATAGATCTAATTCAAATGAGATAGATAAGTTATTATAAATGTATTCGTAAATTTCCCACTCACCTTATAGCTTCCAAATCCAAAGTTTGAACCCTTTTAGGCCTACAATCCCCAAATTCTTATAAATCTATAATTTATCTGAAAAGGGGAAAATTCCAGATCTGTAGAGATGTTAGAAAACAGGCAAAGTAGGGAGAATCTGATTTGAAGCACAAAATTGCATTCTTTTCCATCAGATATGTTAATCCTCTCAGTTTCATATGAATTGGATTTGATTTGGTGTATACAAATATATTATAATTTTAGAAATTAGGTTTCAAGAAGGAGGAAAATGGCAGAGCTCCGCTGCCACTACAGATTTGTGTGGAAAAGAATGAGGCCTTACCCCTTTATTTATAGGAGTGGAATTAGCCTTGAACCATCGGATTCATTTTAAATAACATCCTTCCATTCATTTTAATAATATTTTATAAACCAAACCCTAAAAACCTAGCCGTCACTGGGCAGTCTGACGCCCAGTATGTTGACCGTGGCGGTCGACCGCCTGGGCCTTAGATTGCCCAGGTCGGCTTGGTCAAATACGGTAAATTATAATTATAAATTCTGATTTATTTATTTTTCATCCATTTTCGTATTTAATCCGTAACTTTTTTATAGAACTCCATTCGTGAAACTCCAAACATGAAAGTTGACAAGAATTCCGAGACGAACGCATCGTTTAATGTTTCATGGCCAAATTCCATCATTTGCATAAATTCCTAATTTTGACATTCTAATAATTAATTTATATCGCCAAAATTTCGGGTTGTTACAGGAAGTAAATGTTTAGGCAAGTCACATTAAATTTCTTTCCAGAATTATGGTGCACAGCCAGATGCATTGAAGTACAATATGTGTATTCAACCCATGTGCAAATGGTTAGAGAGAACAAATTTTGTTGCTGGCTAACTCTGTGCCAGCAGTCGCGTTAAGACAGAGGATGCAAGCGATATCCGGAATGATTGGGCGTAAAGCGTCTGTAAGTGGCTTTTCAAGTCCGCTGTCAAATCTCAGGGCTAACACCTCTATTTCTTGCTATACTCATTGATCGAAAATAATGTAGCTATATCCTAGGTGTGTAGTAAATTGAAAGGAAATGTTGTGTGAGTTGGTCCTATATGCCAAGATATGGCAGCATGAGGTACAAACATGCACCTATATAGCCATGTGCAGAAGTATTATATATGGTATAATAGTTTTGTAAGGGTAGTAGCTTCTATATTTGTTTGATTGAAGAGATTTGGCAAGTCCATTCCTATCTAATTTGGCAAGTCTGCATACACGACAAGTCTTGTTTGATGTGTATATATTTGTACAGCCAGGTGAACTGGGGTTTTAAGCATGTAAATACTTTGTTGCTAAGTATTCTAATTACTAATGCATATGTCTTTAATGTTTTGAATGGCATATCCTATGTAGACAACCTATATTTATTTTAGATGTATTTGTCTAAAGTGTTCAATCCCTTATTTCAGTGTTTTTGGTCTTAAGTATAAAGGTGTTAAATCCTTATTATGAAGTATTTCTTTCCTATGAAGTAAACCACATTTTACTTAAGCTATTAAATTTACTTAGATGTTTATCCTTAATTTACATGAGTTAAGAACCATTATTTATAAAACAAAATATACAACATAACATACTAGTATACATACATTCTTATGTCAAGAGATTATATGATATAAGCATATATATAGGAAAATATTATTAAATTTTCCCCAATAGTTAAATCCAATTTATTTTATTATAGTAACTTCTTACCATGTGCATACGCTAAGATTAGCCACTTATGTGGTGCTCGCGGACCATGCCAGGTGCACTAGGGAGGGTTTTATGATTCTGGTCGGATTCCCTCCCGAACAAATTCAAAAAAAATTAATAAATTATTGTTTAACAAAATCAGTCAAAATCCGGTTCATTACAGATATCTCCCTCGACATCAGGTAATCTACACAAGCCATACAAGCAAAACAATCACATCCATGACTTTGGCTATCACCGCCAACCTTGCCTTAAAACCATCGCCGATCCTTTGACTGACCAAACTTGCCATCTGTCATGGACTAATGGTAACCCTGGTTCTAGCAAAACTCCATACGTCATCGTGACTCGTATTTAGGCCTTTCAACGATACCTAGGATACTCGATCAGACGACTTTCTATTCTTTTGGGTGTCACCATTATACCCCTGCTTTGAGTTTGCTAGAACCTCCGACTAACGATAATCCCTCGGCCTTCAATATCTCTAGCCATCCGACTTGATTACTATGCATAAGCTGAAGCGACTTCTCGAGCAACCATTATCCATGAACTAAACATCTTTGAGTCATTTCATATATTCGTTGCATTTCGTCGATCAACGAACACTTCACGACGCATCGAATAATCCATCTGGATTTGCATTGAAGCTACACTCATCATCGAACCCAAATCAACTTCATTTGGTCATATATTTGATGGATTGTCCACCGACTCATCACTGGATCGCCCCTGTCGATCCATCCAAAGATCGGTCCATCCACTTTTCTTCAACATGTCTCGACCAATCCATCACTGGATCGCAACCTGATCCATCCCTGAGTTACCCAAGGCTCACGATCCATTAAGCCTGCCCAATCAATGTGCTTTGTGGGATCCATCTTTGCACTTCTCGGTCGATCCATCCTCGGGACTATTGCAATTTGTGACCAACGCTTCAGCTGCCCATACATGTCACTTGATTCGTTCCATCCACCTATGGAGCACGACCAATCCGTGCAAACCCGCTACAACTGATCCATCATCCGCTACCTTGGCCAATCCATAGTTTTCCCCATGCCCGATCCAAGCACCGAATGACCCATTTACTTAATTCGATCCATACTCGATCCACCGATACACCCGTCATCATGATACATCGATCCATCGAGCACCGATCCATCAAACTCCACACTAGTCGATCCATCATTTCTTGTCATCAAGGAAACCGACCCGACCCATAGCTGATCACCACCGATCCATCATCTCAATCCATCCATTTCTTGCCACCTAAGACACGGTCCATATTTGAAACTTGTCCATCTCCAAACTCATGTGATCTATCATTTCTTATGCAACAATCCATACATCCAATTCATCCAAATCATCCAATTTCAACAATTCAATCATCAACAATTCATGCAATCATCAAACAACACTTGCAGCATAAACAATCATCATATAATCATAAAAAATTCACCAAATCGTGAAAATCTAAACTTGCATAAACACATGAATTTACCATTATAATCTTGCTAGATTAGATCCTAGGTGATTTGAATGAAAATAGACTTACCTTGATTAGATCTAGCTAAAAATGATTTAAAATGATAAAAATAAGATCAAACAAACCCATATACTCGATTGAATACGTGTGAGAGATGCTTATCACTCACCAAATTCACAAAATAGCTTAAAATCAATGAATCTCTAATCCGGACATCAAAGTTCAGTGAAGAACGATCTTCAAATCAACTAATTTAATGCAATCTACTCTTCCTTAATGTTGATCTTCAATCTTCTAATGTAGATCTAAGAATTCAATGGAGTAGAGATGTATTTGATTGAGCAAGAAGAATCTCGATCTCAACCAAATGAGAGAAATGAAGAAACTAAATCATTCTCCTTACCTCTACCCCTCTATTTATAGTCAACGGCCCCTAGTCTTAATGGGACTTACTAATCAGCCCACTAATGACTAATTAGTCTGTCCAGAAATTGTGTAGCACTTGAACAACGATTTCTCCCAAACCGCTCAGCCAAATTTTTAATGTGACCACTCTACGGAATTGTAAACATCATTTCGTTTCCAATGAAATTGATCCCAACACCTTATTCGATCCCAGTCAAAAGTTTTGCCCTGTACAAAACTGATAGGGGCAAAATGGTTATAAAAAACTGAAAAAATTATGGACATGTCTCACATCTCCATAAACAACATATCAAAATATGAGAATAATCCGACCCTTAGGAAATTAAATAAAAATATTTTACGATCCTTTGATACGTAAAATGCGGGTCATTACAAGTTTTCCTCCTATGGGATCGCCACATTCACCTTCATGAATTTTTCATAACACGCCTGTAGCGTCGTCATTGGTAATACACCAGAGTATAAGACACTAAGAAGACCTTTCGATATAGAGTGTCTCCTTGGATGATGTATCTCAGGCTTTGCGTACAAGAGCACGCCTTTCATCCTTTCGCTCTAGAAGAGTTCCCTACAAGAGAAAGCCTTTGATCGGAATCTTCCATAATTCTTTTTCATAGTTGGTATCCTTCTTCCATCTAATTAATGTTGGGGGTTGTCAATGTCTCTATTGGGATTGACTCAATTTGCTCCAGACCATCTGAACTAGCCAGCTTGGCTGATGAGTCAGCTTTTCGGTTCTCTTCCCTGGGAATATAGGAGATGTTGTAGTAGTTGAACCATCCTAACAGCTGCTCCACCTGACTGAGGAACTCGGTGAGTCTTTCACCTTTTGTTTGGAACTCTTTCTTGACATGAAATACAACAACTTCTGAGTCACAGAAAATGTCTACTGCATTCGCTCTCAGCTCCTTCGCGAGTCTCAGCCCGACAATTAGGACTTCATACTCGGCTTCATTGCTAGTGGCCTGAAATTCAAGCCTCAACGCATAACATACTAATTTTCCTTCAGGTGTTAATAACATAACTTCGGCGCCAAAACGTCGGTCATTTCGAGTTGCATCTGTGTATAACTTACATATAACAACAGGAGAGCACATTTCTACATCTTTATCGTGGTCCGAAGATGTAAATTCCACCACGAAATCTGCCAATTCCTGTCCCAAAATAGCCTTGTGAGCAATGTAAACAATATCAAATTGGCATAACTCGATGTTCCATTTGAGAAACCTCCCAAACGCCCAAGGTCGTTGAAGGACCTGTCGTAGCGTTGGTCAATATACGCTTTGATTGGATAGGCCTGAAAGTAGTGGCGAAGCTTCCTTGAGGTTATCAGCAAACTATAAGCAAGTTTTCGATCTTGGGGTTATGCTCCTGACAACTTTTTTCTTTCATAATAGACTGGCCGTCGAACCCAGTCTTCTTCACATACTAAGGCTGAATTGATTGCATGTTGTGGTTACTTCCAAGTACACGAACAAATCTTCATAGTCAATGGACTTCGACAGGATAGGAGGTCTTTCCAAATGTTCCAACAGACTCTGGAATGCTCGGACACAATCAAGTGTCTAAGCAAAAATGTGCTTCCCTCGTTTGATCGGCTCAAAGAAGGGTATACACTTATCAGTAGACCTGGATGCGAATCTGTCCAATGCTGCCACCTTCCCAACAAGAATTTGAACATCTTTAATCTTTTGAGGTTATTGGATGCCTCTAATAGCTCTATCTATTCAGGGTTGATTTAGATTCCTCGAGAGCTGTAGATGAAACCCAAGAATTTCCCTTATGCAATGCCGATAGAGTATTTAGAAGGGTATGTCATGTATGAGAGATAAGTGTATGCCATGTACAAAAGGTAACAATGTAGCCTCCAGCCTCATCAACCAGCAATGACTAAAATTGGGGATATGCTTCAGGGCTAAATGGGTAGCATCTAAGTGATATATTGTGTAACACCCCACCTCCGTTAAGGTCACTCACAAAGGGAATGCCTTAACTTTGGTGGAGCATTTTAGTAAATAGAACAGAAACTTACAAGACAGATAAAACAGTACTTGAAATTTTTTTAACTTTATTACAGCGGAAACAGAAAATTAATATGGTTACATCCTTTCAATTTCAGAATTCCAGTACAAAATATCAGTCTTGTACAAAAGCCTTCAAAATGCATAGTTTAAAATCATAATCCCCATGGAACGGAAGCTATACAGAGCCAAGCCATACTTTAAGCACTTCAAGCAAAGAGAAATCCGGATCAAGCTAAAGTATTTCCCTCCTTGGATAACCTGGGGGGGGAACGGAAGAAAGGAGGCGAAACAACAAGGGTCAGACAAAAAGTCTGGCAAGTCCAGTGACTTTCAGCATATGAACAGATAATAATAATATGATATGAACATAAAACTGGATGTGAGATAACTATAACAGGTGTAGCAGATATAACAGAAAAACAGAATGATATAAACTATTGTTTTACACTTCTCTGCACTAATACTAGTATAGCAGAATTAGGTGTCACCCTAATGTCTAAATTGAAGCAGGAACGGGTACAGAATACTTTAACAGAAACAGAATGCTAATAATGGGCCTTTACTACCCGATCAGAAACAGACAGAAGAAGAAACAGATTTATCCCTATGGAGACAGAATGTGGAATTAGGAGTACACTAGTAATGGGCCTTTACCACCCGAACAGACGGTACCACACAGAAACAGACAGGTGTTACCACCCAACAGAAACAGATGGTACCAACAGAAACAGACAGAACTAAGCGTACCCTAAAACCCTACCCCAAGCGATCGGCTCCCTAATACATAAATATCCTGTGTCGGCCCCACAGTAGGGTGTATCACTCCCTAAAGTGACAACCAATTGGCACAGACCTATTTACAGATGTCACGGCGTCTTACATCCTCAGAGGCAGACCGGGATCCATGCACGCACATGACCCGGTTGGAACGCACCATCAACACCCCTCGCCATTATCAGAATGAACCACTTATAATTAGTTCAGTAAGCGTGCCCGGACCCTACCTACTGTTGGGTCAAAGTTTTGATACCAGAAAGGGTTACTGACTAATATGGGTCCCAAACAACAGATGACACAAGTAATTCCCCTCCTAACCTTGTGTCCCCAGACTAACAGATTCCAGATTTATTTGTTTACAAGTTCATACATACAGAATTCAGATTTACTAGTTCACAAATTAAGTTAACAAGTTTTCAGACTAACGGATCAGATGTACAGATTTTTCAGATTTGTCTAACTTTGTATTGGGCCTACAGATTCATGGACGGGTTTTACTACATCTATTAATCCCTTTGGTTTAACCCTATTTTTCCCCAATACGTTTTAGACGTCATTCTTATCTTAGATTTTGCATTAATTAATTATTAATGCACAGACCTCTCACATTAGGTCGGTAGCTTGTGGCCGCTGGATATGCCGGGCGGTTCCGGGCAGACTTCTGCCACAAGCCAGACCTAACCTCGTGTCTTACGCATGTTATGACTAACTTCTCACATTAGAACCTATTGTTTGCGGCCACTGGATGTGCCGGGCGGTTCCGGGAAGATTTACGCCGCAAACTCATTCTAACCTCGAGTTAGCCATGTTTATCTTTGCGGCCAATTAATTAATAATTTACCGTTTATGCGCACGCCCAATATATATGCCAATTCAGATTATATCAATAATAGGATGATTATATCAACATAGCAGATAACAGATTTTATATGACTTAACGAATTTAACAGATTTAGGAACTTAGCAGATTTTGGCATATAACAGGTTAGGCATTTCAACCGACAAATTTAACAGATTAGGCATTTCAATCTAATTAGCAGTCTAGGCAATATAACAAAACTAGCAGTTTAGGCAACTTGGCAAATTAGCAGATTTAGCAAATTTAATATTTCTAAAGGTTCTATTTACATGCCTTGCCTAACCATAAATTAGGCCTAAGTTCATATGCCTAAATAATGTCATGATTCACAATATGATCATATACTTCCATGTTTGCATACATTTACATAGCGCAGAATATGGACATAATTTACCCTATAACATATGTTCCAATTTTTGTTAAACTAGCATTTTACAGCAGATTCACATATAAATTATACCAAATATAACCATTAATTCCCATGCATGCCATATATCCAAAAATCCCTATTTAGGTGTAATCACAATAATAGATATCCTAATTAATGCAAATCTTTTACACCTAAGCTTCCATATCTTCTTCCTTTTTGAGTCATGAATCATTATGCAAACTATACCCAACAATATAAATCTTTAAATCATATCTTCTAAAAATCATATCTTGGCTTTTATGTGCATTTTGTCCAAAATCTCAAATCATATGTAATCTTACAATGGTTCCTCTTTTCTTCTATCATAGAATATGCATAGATCCAAATCTAGTTTACAACATATGCTCATTAATTACAGTTCTAAATTACAACATAACTATGCATACAACATGCATAAATTATATGTTCATAGTCAAATTTATGCATATGTCCAATATATTTTATGCCTCAGACCTAAAGTCATACATTCAATTTAGTCTTGTCAAATTTCGCATCATTCATTATTTATCCCAAAATTTGCGTTCATACGCTCATCTCTTATGAGATTAGGCACAGGCTCGTGGTAGCCTGGCTATAAAAAACAGAAAAGAAGAAAAGGGATACAGAACAGTCACAGAAAAACAAATTTGACAGAAGAGAATATATATACAATCTCAGATTCATATCAAAATTATAATTAACGTTTATAGCGGAAAATAACTGTACTTGCCTTGATTGGATTAAAGAAAGAACTTTAACTTGTTGTAGAATCTTTGCAGAAACTTTAATCTCTAGTTTGAATTGAGTTGCTTAGGCTGATGTTGATTATCTTCTAGTTTTAATTCCAGCAGAGCAGAGACGCCATTTTTATTTTTAATTAGAAGAAGAGAGCAATGGAGGCTAGAGAATTGTGTAAGAAACCTAGGTAGAGTCTAGGGTCATTTTATAGAGTTTATGAACTGATTAGGACCATCGATGTTGCTTGGATTGATCGTAGCCATTCATTCGCAAGAGGGACCAATTAGAGCTTGCCATCTAGCCCTAATGACAAAGCAGACTACAGAAAATCGACCAACATAGAATAGGCCAGCCAGGTTGGACTGGGTTCGACCTGGCTCTGGACCAGGTCGACAGCCCTGTCGACAGCCCTGTCGACAGCCCTGTCGACCTGGCTAGACCAGGTCGACAGCCCAGTCGACCTGGGTGCCTTAGGCGGGAATTTTCCCGCCCTGGCCAATTGGGCCTGATTTTTAATTTTAAACTTGTTTTCTGAGCTGTTCGAATTTTAAACTTAATTCAGAAACTTCCGGAGGCTATATCTTCTTCATACGGACTCCGTTTTTTGAAAACTCGGACTCTATTTCGCGTATTTTTCCGAGACGAACGCAATGGCGTATCCCGTTTCCCTTAGTTCTTTGATTTCAAATTAATTATACTTTAATTTGTTAATTCCACAGTCATGGAATACACGGGGTGTTACATTCTCCCCCACTTAAAAGGATTTCGTCCCCGAAATCTTCAAGTTAAGAAGAATGCGTCCTACCATCCAATCACCCATCTACTCAACCATCATCCACAAGCATCCATTGTCCTTAGAAAACTTCTAATGTTGTATGAACATATGCTAAAGTGTGTGTATATGTTCCTTATCTAATGCAAAATCAGGCGGTCTACTGATTCAGTTGACCTCCTTAATGCGAATTATGTCAGTGCCATGAGTCCAACATGTATGCAATAGAATTTTGATGATATATATTATTTCTATATGAGTGCACAACCATTCACTCAAATGCAACATCCATGTGCTGAATCAACCATTTTGCATCCACAAGAATTGAAAATGCTCACACATCCATATGCAGTATGAGAGTGTTTTCGAGCCGATCTAGTGCCTAGTGTGTGTATATGCGTCCACAAGCAACCACTAGCAACCACTTGCATCCACTTGCAACCATCAAACATAACATGTCTCAAACACATGTTTACACCCATTAGGATTCCTATCTATAAGTTGAACACTCGATCGATAGGATAGAGTCTAGTGATGGAAGCGAGTACAGATAGAATGAAGACTTGGTTCCCATTAGACATTGGTTGAGAAAATAATTCCCCTAAGTATCAACCCCAAAGACCGAAATCAATATCAGATTGACACTCAGAGGATTACCTCCTTTAGACAATGTCAAAACTGGAAATCATAATTATTCAGATATTTACAGACTACTGATACAGATCAGGTTCCCTAATGATTCTTAGGAAGCTAAGCATGATAAAATCATATCCCACAAAAACTCAGAATATATGCGTCATATTTGACGCCTAACACAGATATCCCTCAAACCTTAATCTCAAACAGATGGGCCATAACCCTTATGGGTCTGAGCCTACAGCGGAATTCAGAAATAATACTAGTATTAAAGTGCAGAGTATCGATTACAAAATCAAAACACCAGAATCAGAAAAAGTCTTAACTCCATAATCAGATAAAGAAATTAAACCTACTATAGAAATTTTCCTATTTCTATCCTAGCCACTAGCCTCAAGATTATTCGCCTGCCCTCCTTGTCCTCGTCTCTTTGGGCAGTCCCTAGTGAAGTGTCCCATCTCCCCACAGTTGAAGCAAGCGCCCTTCCTTTTTCTGCAATCCTTGTTCAGATGAGTCGAGCTTCCACAAGTAAAGCACTTTTTCCCCTTCTTATCTTCAGTCTTCTCATCCTTCCTTTGTGTTTCCTTTTTGGGCCCCGCTTTCTTATTTGGTGGTTCTTCCTTCTTTGTCTCTTTCGGGCCCTTGTCTTCCTCATGCAGTAGTGCCATGTCCACCAATTTCTCGTAAGTCGCTCCCATAGGTACGTGGGTCATGGCTAAGCTGTGCAGTGGCTCGTTCAATCCTTTAACAAAGCGGAGAGCCTTTTTATGCTGAGTGTTGACTAAATCCAATCCGAACCTAGCCAGTTGGTTGAACTGGTTGACGTATTCCTTGACCGTCATACTTCCTTGCTTAAGAGATAAGAACTTTTCTAGTTGTAAACTTCTTTCAGCTTGCGAGAGGAATTTTGTCTCAAACCTTGTTCTGAAATCCATCCATGTCTCGACCGGCCTCTCGGCGTTAGTGACTTCCCACCAGTAGGAAGCTTCGTCTTTGAGCAACCATACCGCCAACTGTACCTTCTGCCTATCGTCCACCTCGAAGATAACGAATAGATCCTCAGTTTCTTTGAGCCAATTCCTCGCTTCTACGAATGATTCAGTTCCTTTGAAATCCTTTCCACCCATGGCCCTAAAATCTCTATAGATCTTTGAGAAAGCAATTGCACGAGGAGGGGGTGGGGGAGGGGGATCATTTGCTGGACCTGCAGCGGCGGTCCTAGCCTCAAGATATTGACGAAACCAACCGGGTACATGGACACCCTCTGGTATCTCAGATGCTTCAGACATGCTGAAACGAAAAAGGAAAGGTTCAATACAAAAAGGACTGAAAGAAAGATATATGGCTCTTGGGGATCATGTTTTTCAAAATAAGCTTTAATTTTGAAAATACTTCCTTTTAAAACCTTTTTGAAAATAGTTTTCAAAAACTTTTATCTAATCTGGTAACCTTTAGCTCTGATACCAAGTGTAACACCCCACCTCCGTTAAGGTCACTCACAAAGGGAATGCCTTAACTTTGGTGGAGCATTTTAGTAAACAGAACAGAAACTTACAAGACAGATAAAACAGTACTTGAAATTTTTTTAACTTTATTACAGCGGAAACAGAAAATTAATATGGTTACATCCTTTCAATTTCAGAATTCCAGTACAAAATATCAATCTTGTACAAAAGCCTTCAAAATGCATAGTTTAAAATCATAATCCCCATGGAACGGAAGCTATACAGAGCCAAGCCATACTTTAAGCACTTCAAGCAAAGAGAAATCCGGATCAAGCTAAAGTATTTCCCTCCTTGGATAACCTGGGGGGGGGGGGAACGGAAGAAAGGAGGCGAAACAACAAGGGTCAGACAAAAAGTCTGGCAAGTCCAGTGACTTTCAGCATATGAACAGATAATAATAATATGATATGAACATAAAACTGGATGTGAGATAACTATAACAGGTGTAGCAGATATAACAGAAAAACAGAATGATATAAACTATTGTTTTACACTTCTCTGCACTAATACTAGTATAGCAGAATTAGGTGTCACCCTAATGTCTAAATTGAAGCAGGAACGGGTACAAAATACTTTAACAGAAACAGAATGCTAATAATGGGCCTTTACTACCCGATCAGAAACAGACAGAAGAAGAAACAGATTTATCCCTATGGAGACAGAATGTGGAATTAGGTGTACACTAGTAATGGGCCTTTACCACCCGAACAGACGGTACCACACAGAAACAGACAGGTGTTACCACCCAACAGAAACAGACGGTACCAACAGAAACAGACAGAACTAAGCGTACCCTAAAACCCTACCCCAAGCGATCGGCTCCCTAATACATAAATATCCTGTGTCGGCCCCACAGTAGGGTGTATCACTCCCTAAAGTGACAACCAATTGGCACAGACCTATTTACAGATGTCACGGCGTCTTACATCCTCAGAGGCAGACCGGGATCCATGCACGCACATGACCCGGTTGGAACGCACCATCAACACCCCTCGCCATTATCAGAATGAACCACTTATAATTAGTTCAGTAAGCGTGCCCGGACCCTACCTACTGTTGGGTCAAAGTTTTGATACCAGAAAGGGTTACTGACTAATATGGGTCCCAAACAACAGATGACACAAGTAATTCCCCTCCTAACCTTGTGTCCCCAGACTAACAGATTCCAGATTTATTTGTTTACAAGTTCAGACATACAGAATTCAGATTTACTAGTTCACAAATTAAGTTAACAAGTTTTCAGACTAACGGATCAGATGTACAGATTTTTCAGATTTGTCTAACTTTGTATTGGGCCTACAGATTCATGGACGGGTTTTACTACATCTATTAATCCCTTTGGTTTAACCCTATTTTTCCCCAATACGTTTTAGACGTCATTCTTATCTTAGATTTTGCATTAATTAATTATTAATGCACAGACCTCTCACATTAGGTCGGTAGCTTGTGGCCGCTGGATATGCCGGGCGGTTCCGGGCAGACTTCTGCCACAAGCCAGACCTAACCTCGTGTCTTACGCATGTTATGACTAACTCCTCACATTAGAACCTATTGTTTGCGGCCACTGGATGTGCCGGGCGGTTCCGGGCAGATTTACGCCGCAAACTCATTCTAACCTCGAGTTAGCCATGTTTATCTTTGCGGCCAATTAATTAATAATTTACCGTTTATGCGCACGCCCAATATATATGCCAATTCAGATTATATCAATAATAGGATGATTATATCAACATAGCAGATAACAGATTTTATATGACTTAACGGATTTAACAGATTTAGGAACTTAGCAGATTTTGGCATATAACAGGTTAGGCATTTCAACCGACAAATTTAACAGATTAGGCATTTCAATCTAATTAGCAGTCTAGGCAATATAACAAAACTAGCAGTTTAGGCAACTTGGCAAATTAGCAGATTTAGCAAATTTAATATTTCTAAAGGTTCTATTTACATGCCTTGCCTAACCATAAATTAGGCCTAAGTTCATATGCCTAAATAATGTCATGATTCACAATATGATCATATACTTCCATGTTTGCATACATTTACATAGCGCAGAATATGGACATAATTTACCCTATAACATATGTTCCAATTTTTGTTAAACTAGCATTTTACAGCAGATTCACATATAAATTATACCAAATATAACCATTAATTCCCATGCATGCCATATATCCAAAAATCCCTATTTAGGTGTAATCACAATAATAGATATCCTAATTAATGCAAATCTTTTACACCTAAGCTTCCATATCTTCTTCCTTTTTGAGTCATGAATCATTATGCAAACTATACCCAACAATATAAATCTTTAAATCATATCTTCTAAAAATCATATCTTGGCTTTTATGTGCATTTTGTCCAAAATCTCAAATCATATGTAATCTTACAATGGTTCCTCTTTTCTTCTATCATAGAATATGCATAGATCCAAATCTAGTTTACAACATATGCTCATTAATTACAGTTCTAAATTACAACATAACTATGCATACAACATGCATAAATTATATGTTCATAGTCAAATTTATGCATATGTCCAATATATTTTATGCCTCAGACCTAAAGTCATACATTCAATTTAGTCTTGTCAAATTTCGCATCATTCATTATTTATCCCAAAATTTGCGTTCATACGCTCATCTCTTATGAGATTAGGCACAGGCTCGTGGTAGCCTGGCTATAAAAAACAGAAAAGAAGAAAAGGGATACAGAACAGTCACAGAAAAACAAATCTGACAGAAGAGAATATATATACAATCTCAGATTCATATCAAAATTATAATTAACGTTTATAGCGGAAAATAACTGTACTTGCCTTGATTGGATTAAAGAAAGAACTTTAACTTGTTGTAGAATCTTTGCAGAAACTTTAATCTCTAGTTTGAATTGAGTTGCTTAGGCTGATGTTGATTATCTTCTAGTTTTAATTCCAGCAGAGCAGAGATGCCATTTTTATTTTTAATTAGAAGAAGAGAGCAATGGAGGCTAGAGAATTGTGTAAGAAACCTAGGTAGAGTCTAGGGTCATTTTATAGAGTTTATGAACTGATTAGGACCATCGATGTTGCTTGGATTGATCGTAGCCATTCATTCGCAAGAGGGACCAATTAGAGCTTGCCACCTAGCCCTAATGACAAAGCAGACTACAGAAAATCGACCAACATAGAATAGGCCAGCCAGGTTGGACTGGGTTCGACCTGGCTCTGGACCAGGTCGACAGCCCTGTCGACCTGGCTAGACCAGGTTGACAGCCCAGTCGACCTGGGTGCCTTAGGCAGGAATTTTCCCGCCCTGGCCAATTGGGCCCGATTTTTAATTTTAAACTTGTTTTCTGAGCTGTTCGAATTTTAAACTTAATTCAGAAACTTCCGGAGGCTATATCTTCTTCATACGGACTCCGTTTTTTGAAAACTCGGACTCTATTTCGCGTATTTTTCCGAGACGAACGCAATGGCGTATCCCGTTTCCCTTAGTTCTTTGATTTCAAATTAATTATACTTTAATTTGTTAATTCCACAGTCATAGAATACACGGGGTGTTACATATTGTCACCACCTAATCTAGATCGAATGATCCTTTAATTATTGTATGCTAAGATTTGGTCGTTGATCGTAACCAAGGGGGTGAAATACTCGGTACAATCCAAAGAGGGGTTGACCGGTCCTGATTAGTAGGGAGTCTATGTAAGTCTCTCGGTACTATTTTCTAGAGGGGTACCGTGAGAGGTGATACCCCGGTGTCTTGTCATTGTATAAAATTCCAAATCCCAATACATGCCATGTTATTGTCGGTGAAGCCCATTAGGGCGCAGAATTTAATTATGGGTAACAATTTCGCATATGTTTATTATTTTATTTTAAGATAATTTAATAGACGTTATAATAATATCATTTGATTTGATATAAAAGTGTTTTGGTTATCGTAAGGGAAAAATACGTGCCATGTTTATGTGTGATCATGCCTTACTACAGTTCTATTCTTTTAAAGGATTTCTAAAATTAAGTAAGTTGTTTGTGATGTGAGTTTTATCACCGCAAGTATTCCAGCCTTTCCTCAAAATGTGCTCGGGTCAGGCCGCGTATATTTTCCAGGTTTGGTTTGCATTTGTTTGGAGCTGCAGCAAAGGAGCTGGAGTCAATATGTATTCTCGCATTGACCGTATTAATTTATATATGTTGTTTGTGTTGTATTTACCGGCCATTGGACAGACAAATTGTTATGACTGTATAGGTTGATCTACTTGTGTACTCTGATTATTTATTCATGTATATATACAGTTTTTCTCTTGTGTAAAGTGTACTGGTATATTATATTTTATTCATTCCGCTGTGAGATTCCGATCTTTTCTGATTCTGATTGTTTGAGTTCTTCTTCATCTATTATGACCTGTCTTTCTTTCTTCTTTCTCACCTTTTAGCTTCTTTCTTCTAACTTTTGGATTTTTGGTACTTGAGTTGAGGTACGTGAGTACAGAGGATGTATTATCATCGAAATTTAGGCTTTGAATTTCATGGTTCATTATACTATAGTATCTTAGTATATGTAAACAGTTTAGCGATCCTTAAAGGATGATGGTCCCAAACATCCTTTAAGTTATTGTCCATTTCATTGAACATTTCACTTGAGTTGGTTCACTTGTATGAGAATGTTAGTCCTTACTCGAGTGTTTTGTTTTACTTTGTGCTCGGGTCAGACCGAGTATCACAATACTGAGATTGCACCTTTCAGAGTGGGAGACTAGCTGAAGTCCTTGTATCTATTTTTTTTTATTTCCCTACGTATTAGAAATCCCGTGCATTTAGACTTTCGTTATATTTGCTTTTATGACTCTGATATTAAATATTTGTTTTGGGACTATTGTATTTTGTTTATTCCGATGCGAGATATTCTGTTATTCTGTTTATGTGATGGAATTTATATTTCATCTCATAGTAATAACAATATGTTGTTTCAAATTATTCGAGTTGGACATGTGCAGTTTTATTGTAAACTTGAATTGCTCGAAAGAGCGGGGATCACATAATAAATACGAACTGTCAATCTTTATCTTCGCCTTTAGAAACATGTCTTCGAATAAACTGAAACAACCAAGATGTCCTCGAGCATAATGGAAAATAATATACTCGAGTCAGGACTAAAATTTCACATGTAAGACAAATTAAAATCATGAAAAAGGTACATGTAACATAAGAGATGTTACGAGATTTTCCATCTTCTAAGGATCCGTCAGACTATATATATATATGTATATGTATATACATATATGGAAAAATCTATTTAGACATAATTCGTGACACAATTAATCTCCACCATTGGATCACTCCATGAATTACAACTCTCTACGTAAAGACAAAAAGATTTAACGGTTGAGGCTTTATGTCTCTAAGTTTGTGTTTGATTTTGTGTCCCAATAGCCGTCCCTTATACATACATACATATATATATGCATACACACTCATATATGTAGTAGGATATGCTATATATGTAATGTCTATCAGTGAGATAAATATTAAAATAATATTAAGGCTTTACATTAATCTACCTTAACACATTTTTAAACATGTGTCAATGTAGATCCTATGATATAACAAGTAACTTCGGTAACTAGTGAGCCCCATATAGGTACAATGCAAAAATAAAATTGTAGTGGGCTCATATTAGGATAAAATATAATAAGGCACATGGGGAAATGCCTAAGACAGAATTCTACTAGTTTACCCTTCTAGTTGGTCGTAACCCATACCGGCCAATTATGTACAATGACCCCAAATCAAATCGAGGAGCACTAATCGAATCACAAGGTCATGTTAGTAATACAAAAAGGTGTCTGCTCGAGGTAGTTAGCCTCGATGACTAGACGTAGGCTTTTGTTTTAGTCATCTTAGTTTTGACACAAGAGTTAAGGCTATCCATTATCATTCACTTGCTTCATTCTAGTAAAAATTCGTTAATTCTACCACTTTATTCTGGAGCATCCTCCATGTCCATAATTGTTAAAGTGGTTCCAGTATTGAAAAAGAGTATGTCAATATCCAACCCTAATTTCTTTGACAATCAATCATTATTTTATACAACGCGGTCATTTTATATTTCAATAAAATATCATATTTCATGCCAAAAATCAATAAAAATCAAATTTCAATCCTATATTATCATATCCCAAATCAATTCAATATTTGACTCAAGTTTCAATTTCTTTTTTTCGTAAGCAAACCAATTCATTATCAGGTTCAAATTCTAATGTCAAGCTTTGATGTCATAAATATCATTATATAAATGTAATCTTTCACAATAGTTTTGGGCCCAACATCTTGGGTTGAGAATAGTTTTAAGTTATAATATTCTATATATATATATTTATATTTATATTTACGTAGTTGAATTTAGAAAAGTTAAATGTACAACATATTGGGTCAAAATAATTTCAACTAGTTAAAATTTAAGATAGTTTAATTGAAAATAATTTTTTAATTTAATAGTCTGAAAAGTTTATTTTCTTTTAAGCTATCTGAACCAAACATAAAATTCTCGAAATTTATTTTAAACCATTTCGAAGCTCGTATTCCAATTTAAACGAAATTCAAATCATTTGAAGTTTCAATTTGTCGTTAATTCAAATTTTAATTTCCTGATCCCAAAACCAGCATCAATTTAAATGGTTTAAATATTAGTTTATAATATAAAAATATTACGTTAAAATTGTATCAACCTAAATGCAAGTTTCTAAAGTCATTTACATTTAATTCGTTTTAAAATTTAAATTCGAAATTTAACCAATATTTACATTTGGTTTCAAAAGTTAAATTTAATTTTCATATTCAACATTTGAAATAATTCAATTTCTATAAATTCAAATTAAATCTTAATTTTAACTTTTAAGAATTAAACCAAATGAATTTAAGTCAAAATTCACTTATTAATTTCATTTGACATACTTAAATTTATAAATTAAAAACTTTTCATCTGGCCAAATTCGGTGTTCATTATTTATTTTTCTACCCTATAGTCAAGTGATCATTTAATTAAAATTACAATTACATGAGCATGTATCATTTCAACTCAGATTAAATGTCATAGGCATATTTCATTTCAACCTATCTCTCAGTTTAGGTATTTAATGCCAAAAGGATGTATATAACAACTTATACAATTTCAATGATATACAGGGTGATGAAAGTAATACGTCATAGTCAATAATCATCCAATCGACCATCATAACAACACATAATCATGTATATGCAAATGACATACAAATCGACTAATAAATTAATGTAGTCACTAGATACTTAAGGCTGATGTTTTAAACTAGTAATTCAATGTAGATAACAAACTAAATGTTGATTCAATTCAAATATAATTTATTCAATTTATTTTCAATGTAAATTTAAAGTTTCAAACAATCAAACTAAAAAGTCACATCAACATCAATTATTACATATCAGGTGTTTAGTTAGTAGTTGTTTCAATTTCGATGTTAATTTAAATTTTTAGTTAATAGTCAAATAAATTATATCATATCATAAATTCAATTTAACTTGCAGTGAAAACTTAGTACTTCATGAGTGGGTATAAAAAATCACCTTTGATTTTAAGTGCAATCAAAATTCGAAGGGAAGCGGAATTTTTAGTTGTCTTCCACCTCAACCCAACCAGTTTCATATCGCCAAAATAAGCTTGCGTCTATACTTAAATAGTATATCAACGATCCCTGTATTGGCCCTTAAGGTCAGATAATTTTATGTGAGGATGAGGATGTATATGGCCATGGAATAACACACACGCACGCGCCACCTCCCGCCTGGCTTTCCACCCATCCCATACCAAATCGAACAGTTCTGGAAATGGCATTTACAAATTAAACGTTGTAGATGAAGAGACACAGGTATTCCTAACGGAAATGACTGTTGTGATTCACCGTTGCAAGTGTTGCAAATGAAGAGACATAGGTATTTGCAAGGGTAATGACCGTTGTGAATCATTGTTGCAATTGCTGAAGAGATGCGGCCGAGTGTTGCAACTGATAAAAAGATGTACCTTTTTCCAATAAAAACAAAAATTGCAAACACGAACTGAAGGGATACAACCTTTCCTAATGGAAATAACCGTTGCGAATCAGACTATAGATAGAGAAGGAAACCTGGTCACTTTCCTCACTCAGAAATTTCCAAATTATCTCTTCTTCTTCTTCATTTCTGCAAAAACCTAAACAGTCCTACAAATTACATAGAAGATCATACACACCACAATCTCGAGTAGATCACGTCTATTGTATCTTGGGAGACTTTGAATATAGTCTTAAGGAAATTTTCATGACAAGCCTCAGATGAAATTTCCTGCTATCCCGGTTAAATTCTGTTTCTTGTAAATTTATTTACATACATTGTTGTTAGCTTTCCAATGGGAAGGTGTATCGTTTATACATAGAAGTGAAACTGTATTTATCATTGTTGTTTTACACATCTTTTTGTTTTCGTTATTACCATAATATATTGTTGTACATTCATTACGATAATGGTTATTGTTGAAAAATTACTAAGATCATATTCCAGAATATTGGAAATCTTATTTGTAAACTTGTGAAAGGAGTTTCTAACTGTTTAGTCTCTATTTTGGTACACTAATCATATAACATCTTTAGACTTTATGATTGTATTTACATTGATATACGCTATATTGGACTTGAATACCAAAAATCTATAGCCGCTACTATTTTGGATTGGCCCTATATATTAACAATCTATAGTTTTTGGTCCAAGTTGTACTATCTTGGGAGGCAGAATTGAAACTTTTGCCAAGCACCCCATATTTTGAGGTATTTGTAACTTGGTATATGTCCTTTCGAGAGCTCATATGGAATTGCTAATGTTTTATTGTAAGGAACCTTGTTTGATATGCGATTAGTCATATTTAAGGTTTCCCCCCACAAATTAGTTTTTTTATTTTAGGCTTTGGTTCATCCTCCTCAATGCACCTTTGTAGCCCTAACAGTGATATAAAATAGCATTTCATTCCTTCATGTCAAGAAGTCATCACCATCTCCTTTAAACGGATCAAGCTTGATGTAAGTAGCAATTTTTGTTGATAATTCTTGCCATCGCGCTTCTTGTTCAACGTCCTCAATTTCACAATGAGTTGCGGATGTTATTTTGGAAATCAAAATAATAAGAACATCTAATGGAATTGAATTATCTCAATCACACTATGTGGACAAAGTAATTGAAAATTTCCAAAATTTTGGAACTAAATGGGGGTAAGAACGCCTTTTAATCTATCAGAAGTACTGCATAAAAACATTAATGAGAGTGTAATGGAATATTCTCGTGTAATAGGATGTCTAGTGTATCTTATGAATTGCATAAGATCAGATATAGCTTAGGCAGTAAGTCGATTGGGCAGGTATACAAGCAACCCAGGAAAGGAATATGGGAAAGCACTAATGAGAGTGCTATGATATTTAAAAAATACCACAAAATTTTCATTACATTATGGAAAATATCCTGTCGTCTTAGAAGGATATAGTGATGCAAGCAGGATTGTTGATTCAGAGGAATCAAAATCAACTAGTGGTTATGTCTTCACCCTAGCAGGAGTAGCAGTGTCATAGTAATCTACTAAACAAACAGATCCATTATGGAATCAGAGTTCATTGCTTTAGACAAACAAAGCGGGGAAGCATAAAGACTATGCCATTTTTCAGAAGATAAGCCATTTTAGCCTAAACATGTACCAGTCGTATGCATACACTATGATAACCAAGTAGTGTTAAGTAGAACGCAAAACTTTATGGATAATGGGAAGTCACGACACATTCGTAGACGCTATAACACAGTTAGGCAGTTATACTCAAATGTAACTAATTCCATTGATTATACGAGAATAAATGATAACCAAGCGGATCTATTTACTAAAGGTTTATCAAGAGAGAAAATTGGTTTGGCATCAAGGGGAATAGGTTTAAAAGCCTAAACCAACAAGAGTTATCTTATACAAAAACATATTCCGGCGACTAGAGATCCCACGGACTAAGATTGACACAAACCGAAACCCCCACCCGGCCTAGACAGAACCGGAGTACGGATAGGTTGAGAACACGACACATCGAAACACAAAACAACGAAATATTTTATTGCTATTACAACAATTTACATCATAGTACAAGAATATCAAAGTGTGAAAAAAATAATGTACATAGCGCAAATACTATTATCAGAGAATAAATAAATTACGTAGTAGCAGAAAATGTAATACATAAGTATACAATGCAGCGGAAATACATCAACAAACACAGTTGAAGGCAATACACACATATAGAGCTTTCCGAATATAGCTCCATCCATAATCCAGGATCCTATTTTAAAGAAAAGATTCTGGAAACCAAAACTACTTACTGCCCATATGGAAAATATGGGAACCCGGAGTTTAGGTGAAAAACAATAAACTCCAGCTCAGTCATGAGACTAGTATGAGAGCTAAAACAGTTATTAAATTTTACTTTAAAAGTGAGAAAATCATAGGACCACGCCATATGCCATGGAACGGGTTCACTCCACATGAATAATAGTTTAAAAATAAAACAACATTACACTTTTTGGAAAAATGGAGCTATTATAAGACATAGGTCCCATCACATAATGCAGCGCAAGCCGGAGGATAGAGTTTTACCTTATAATAGCTAAACATGCTTGGTACATTATAAAAACAAATATTTTTGATACTAGTGTAGAAAGCAACTTCAAATGAAAATGTATCAACCATAGACGACGTAGTACCCCATCCTACTATGTCGCCATATAGGTTTACAACTAAAACCGAAAGGTCCCGTATTGGAAATTGGATTCCATTTATTAGTCGAGGCAAGAGGTCTTCCACACCGGTTTCGAGACACTCTAGCACATGCCCCATGATCATACCATAGGTAACCCTTGGATCTTCATGGCCGATCCACTCTTAACTTTTATGGATTAGTTATTCCTAAACAATACGTCTCCCGGTCCTATTGGACCTGTCACCTGGTCATTATGTCGACCAGTCATATCCGAGGGCCCTCGCATCCATCATCCACATACGTAAAATGCCTGAGATCCATACCATGACATCACCTCTATCTAGAAAGAAACGCATGCACTCCCTGCAGTCACTAGTCCCGTTTTTGACTTATACCGGGGTGTGAAGCTCGCGAATTAATGCTAAACACCAAGCGGCGCTATTCAAAGTCGTGCTTTGATCATCATCCACAAGATTATGCTTTTCAACAAAAGCCTTGATCATTACATATTAGCATGTCACATTGTCAATCCACACCACACCATTGATTTCCACTGATATATAACCTTTGAGCTCGTACGTCTCAAAGAAGGATGTTAAGCAAAAGAATAAAATTTCCGCCGCTAAACAGATACATATTTAGCAGGGATCAACAAACACATCGCGAAGTACAATGTCAGACATACAATCCATTTGCAAGTCCGTTCTGGGTCTGGACAGAACCGAAGGCACCTTATTCCTTATCCCATATGTCCAATACAAGAGAGAGGCCCTCGCATATCCGATCGATTTTCAGGTACGTTTTAGACTACCACTATAACAACCCGGAAAATCAAAACCAGTTTAAAATTTTTATCTTAGCAAATTTAATGAATTTTGAATATTTAAAATGATTTATTTTAATTAATTATGACTAGAAATTTATTTTGAATAGGATTAGAATGTATAAATTTTATTTAAATTGAAGTTATAAATAAAAAATTTATTTTAACTATATAACAAGCCTAAATGGCGCGGTAGTTTGAAAATTCGTTTTCAAATATCAAATGAATGTAAAGGATTCAAAATAAATCGGATTTCAGTAAAACCAAAAATATTTGAATTTGTTTGAAAATATCTTACCAACGAATGTGAAAAATCCAGATTTCATAACGAGAATAAAAAGTTATGTCCAATTGAAAATTCAGAATAGTCGCTATGGAATTTATATAATATATAGCCCTTAAAAATAGCGATTTTGCAAACGACCTCCGTTTTCGATGAAACCACTTTTGTTGGATCCGAAATATCAAATTATTTCAAGATTGCAATTTTCATAATTTTTGGAATTAATATGTGAGCGTGGTGCATTTAAACGCGTTTGACCAATTTTAGTTGAATTTAATCGACTGGAAAATGGCCATTTTTCAAGTGACCTCCAAATTTGATGGAATTAGTTTTTTTAGGACCGTATCATCAAAACAAAGCCAGATTTATTTTTTTGGAATTTTTGGAGTCAGTATGTGGCCCCGGTAAATTAAAATGTACGTTAAAATCAATTTGAACATTAAATTAATTTATATTTTAATTTTGATGAAAACTGATTGTAACAGCCGAATTGGCTTACGAAACATATCCCATTGTGTTCGGAATGGGGGTAAATAGCTAGGGGAGACAGTCGTTGGGTTCAATTTAGAGTTTGAATGAAAAATTCACTTTTTGGAAATTAAATTAATTAAATATATAATTGTTTATAAAACCCTCTCTCTCTCACATGGTCAATCCCTCCCCCAAATCAATCGTTCAAACCCAAATTAGAAAGAAATAAAAAAAGACCAACGTTCGATCTCGTCGTCGCCTCCTTCTAGCGCGCCACCGCGCTGATGGCCGCGCCGCCGCTCAAGCGAGAGTCGCGCCTCCCCCTCCTCTCTCCCCTTCCACCGTTCATCACCCAAACACCCCCCCTAAACCGCCACCAACCCGCAACCCTAATCCGCCGCTACCACCATCCAAGGAGATTGCCGCCGCCATTCCCTTGCTCCGCCAACCACTCGAAGGTCGTGCCACCCCTGTAGGCCCACGCCGGTGAGTTTTTAATTATATTTTTATTTATTTGGTTAATGAAAAATATAATTTTTGGTTAATGGAAAAATATGTTTTTGGTTAAGGGAAAATATGATTTTTAGTTTATAAAATAATATTTTTAGAAGGATAAAAATACGATTTTTAGTGTATATATATTATTTATAAAATAGGCAAGCTATGAAGTAAGAATTCGATAAATAAAAATTTGATTTTTATTATAATAGCAAAATAAAATTTTCATTTTTATTACATTAACAATATAAAATTTTGATTTTTATATATATAGCGAAGTGATAAAAATATGATCTTTATTATATAGAGAGGATAATAAAAATTGGATATATATATATATACACATATATATTAAAGCAAGGTAAAAATAGGATTTTTTATTATATGAATAGCAAAATAGAAATGTGATTTTTATTTTAAAAGTAGCGAAGGAAAAATTAGATTTTTATATACGGAGTAGCGGTATAAAAATATGATTTTTATATATGCATAGCGTTATAAAAATATGATCTTTATAATATATGTAGTAAGATAAAAATGTGATTTTTATTCTATATATAGCTTAGTTAAAATATAAGATATGATTTTTAAAAATATAAAGATGAGATTTTAAAAAATCTAAAAAGGAGATTTTTATCATATGAATCATAATGATTTTTAGTTCGATAAAAGTTCGATTTTTAGTTATATAAAAATTCGATTTTTAGTTAGATAAAAATTCGATTTTTAGTTAGACAAAATTTCGATTTTTAGTTAGATAAAAATTCGATTTTTAGTTATATAAAAATAAGATTTTTATTATATATAGCGATATAAAAATGTGATCTTTTATATATATATATATATAGCGATATAAAAATGCGATTTTTTAAATATATAAACATCATATTAAAAATATGATTTTTACTATGAACAACGTGGAAAAGATTGCGTTGGAATTTCAGGAAAATCCAAATGGTTCAGAAATTCAGAAATAGAACTGGAGGAGTGGATCCCAAAGGTGATAACTTTATTTTCTCACTCTAATCTCGTTTCTAATTAAATATATACTAGGATGCAGACGGTGCTTAGTAGCACCCGACACCTTTGATTGAAACCATAGATGTTTGGTTGTTTGTTTGGTTGGTTAATTTGTTTGAATTTGGTTTGGAAAGTGAAATGAATTGATTAGAATTGGTATCTCTATGGCGCGAGCCAGTATTAGGCGAGGGATAAGGCTAGACCTTATTCCGGTTCTAGTATCGTGCTGTTATACTGCCGAAATTTTCTAAAAATGTTAGAACAATAAAAATATCAGTTTTATTGTATTATTATATTCACAGGGTCCTGATTTACAGCTGGAGCCATATATGGAAACTCTGTATCCGTGTATCTCTTTTAGTTGTGTTATGTATTGATTTTCCGCTTGTGACGGCCCGCCCCACACCAACCGACATTTACTCCAAAAGTGCGCTGTACACATGTCCAGTTAGCACGGGACGATCGCCAGAAGGAAAAGAAAGAAGAGAATGGGCTAATCAAGGAACCTGTAATATGTCTCACAGCGCATAGAACAAAATATAATAATAACATACTTGACATAAAACAGGAGAGACAGTGCATAAGCTGAAAACCAGAACTAAGCATCATAGCAGCGGAAATCCAAAATACAGCTTATTACAACTTTCCAAATTGTCTCAAAAAGCAAAAGTAAGATAAAGGAGGTACACTACTAATGCCCAAGTAGCGACCACAACGACACAGGGAGAATATCTATATATCATACGTGGAAGCCTCCTGCTTACCTCCGAATCAGCTACTCGCGCATCACCAGCTAACCTGTCTCTAGTCTGCTCGTGTGAGCACCCAGAGTAATAAGAAGAGACATAAAACTCTGGGTCAGACATAAAGCCTGGTATGAGCGATAAGCATCTAAACAGAATAATAACAGGTATAATCCAATCATACCTGAACTTGGACCTGCAACCAAAGAGTTAGCACTACATATTGTACAACACTCTAAGGTGCCCTTTCAAATGGTGTAAAGATAACGGGGGTGGGGGTGTGCATGTCATAGTGATATCAAACAATCAAGCATAGCAATCATCCTCACATCCCTCACTCAGTGCGTAAAGCATACGATATCCACTACTTTGGTCACCTAATACTTTGGGCCATGACGGAATCCAATCCCGTGTAACTATCACTACAAGCCCACCATCCATCTTTCAGTGGTGAACCAAAGTTATGAATACCGACAACCCCTTTGCACACGTCCCGCAGCAAAGCCCAACCATGAAGTGAACTCATTGGTTCCCAACTGGATCCTGAGCTCTAACTTCCATTTGGACTACCTTTGCATCTCGGGTTATTGGTCATCATCTTCATCCGGGTCGGTCTTCACTTCACCTTGCTTCAGATCGTGGTCATCACCCTCGCTCGGGTCGGATCGTGGTCTTCACTTCAAGTCCAAGCATCTCGGATTGGGTGGGTCGTGCTCCCTCCATCGGATCGAGTCGCGCCATACGGATCGGGTCGTGCTCCTTCTAGCTCGTGGCGCTCCAGCTCCATCGGATCGTGGCCATGCTCCGGTCGTATCGTCCCATCGTTCACGATCGGATCAGTCAAAGAACTTCAGGTGAAAGGAGTCGTCCCGTGGTCACCTTCCATGGACGGATCGGGTCGGGGTCTTATGAACGGGTCGGGTCGGGCTATCCGATCCGATCCAGTCTCCTGCACTTCTTCCAACAAGCAAGTTACGCCACTCGACGGCGTTTTCGGCCATTCTACCTATTCTAATCAATCACAAAGCATACCATACAGCCATAGCAACAAGTAGAAGTGACCTCAAACACCAAAACAACAATATGATGGGTTAAAATGGATCAAACATAGCCAAAATCCCATATTTCCCCTTAAGCATGTTTAAGAACAACAAAGCATAGGATTAACAAAACTTAACCAAATTAACCCAAACTTCTAACAGAGGTCTAAAACAATACTTAGCAATTTATAAATATTTTTCCAGATTTTTAACATGCATAAATTCGCTAATTATCACTAATCACCCCTTAATCCCCCAAATTCCGGAATTTGCAAAATTAGTCGAAATTAACCCAAATTCATATCAGAGACATAAAATGAAGTTTTATAATTTTAGGAATTTTTCTAGATTTTTCTGAGCCATAATTTCGCTAATCTTCGCTAATTACCATAATTAGCCGTAATTAGTGAATAACAATGCAAATCACTCACCTTAGCCACAAACAAACTTTAGATCTGAAATAATCTCTGATTTGGATCCAATCCCTATGTGTTCCAGCAGCTCTCCCTCTGATTTGGTGCTACCCTCCCTCGATCTGATTGATGGTTGTGTTGTTTGATTATTAGTTAACTAATTATATTGTTCAAATCAATATGACAATGAATAGTAAATATAGCCAATCAGTCATATCCGAGGGCCCTCGCATCCATCATCCATATAAGTAAAATGTCTGGGATCCATACCATGACATCACCTCTAGCTAGAAAGAAACGTATGCACTCCCTGCAGTCACTAGTCCCATTTTTGACTTATACCGGGGTGTGAAGCTCGCGAATTAATGCTAAACACAAAGCGGCGCTATTCAAATTCGTGCTTTGATCATCATCCACAAGACCATGCTTTTCAACAAAAGCCTTGATCATTACATATTAGCATGTCGCATTGTCAATCCACACCACACCATTGATTTCCACCGATATATAACCTTTGAGCTCGTACGTCTCAAAGAAGGATGTTAAGCAAAAGAATAAAATTTCCGCTGCTAAACAGATACATATTTAGCAGAGATCAACAAACACATCGCGAAGTACAATGTCAGACATACAATCCATTTGCAAGTCCGTTTTGGGTCTGGACGGAACCGAAGGCACCTTATTCCTCATCCCATATGTCCAATACAAGAGAGAGGCCCTCGCATATCCGATCGATTTCCAGGTACGTTTTAGACTACCACTGTAACAACCCGGAAAATCAAAACCAATTTAAAATTTTTATTTTAGCAAATTTAATGAAGTTTGAATATTTATAAAGATTTATTTTAAATAATTATGACTAGAAATTTATTTTGAATAGGATTAGAATGTATAAATTTTATTTAAATTGAAGTTATAAATAAAAAAAATTATTTTAACTATATAACGAGCCTAAATGGCGCGGTAGTTTGAAAATTTGATTTCAAATATCAAATGAATGTAAAGGATTCAAAATAAATCGGATTTCAGTAAAACCAAAAATATTTGAATCTGTTTGAAAATATCTTTATAACGAATGTGAAAAATATAGATTTCATAACGAGAATAAAAAGTTATGTCCAATTAAAAATTCAGAATAGTCGCTATGGAATTTATATAATATATAGCCCTTAAAAATAGCAATTTTGCAAAAGACCTCCGTTTTTTATGAAACCACTTTTGTTGGATCTGAAATATCAAATTATCTTTAGATTGCAATTTTCATAATTTTTGGAATTAAAATGTGAGCGTGGTGCATTTAAACGTGTTTGACCAATTTTAGTTGAATTTAATCGACTGGAAAATGGCCATTTTTCAAACGGCCTCCAAATTTGATGAAATTAGTTTTTTTAGGACCGTATCATCAAAACAAAACCATATTTATTTTTTTGGAAATTTTTGAGTCAGTATGTGGCCCCGGTAACTTAAAATGTACGTTAAAATCAATTTTGAACATTAAATTAATTTATATTTTAATTTTGATGAAAACTGATTGTAACAGCCGAATTGGCTTACGAAACATATCCCATTGTGTTCGGAATGGGGGTAAATAGCTAGGGGCGATAGTCGTTGGGTTCGAATTGGAGTTTGAATGAAAAATTCACTTTTTGGAAATTAAATTAATTAAATATATAATTGTTTATAAAACCCTCTCTCTCTCTCACACACATGGTCAACCCCTCCCCCAAATCAATCGTTCAAACCCGATTTAGAAAGAAAGAAAAAAAGACCAACGTTCGATCTCGTCGTCGCCTCCTTCTAGCGCGCCACCGCGCTGATGGCCGCACCGTCGCTCAAGCGAGAGTCGCGCCTCCCCCTCCTTCTCTCTCCCCTTTCACCGTTCATCACCCAAACACCCCCCTAAACCCTAAACCGCCACCAACCCGCATCCCTAATCCGCCGCTACCACCATCCAAGGAGACCGCTGCCGCCATTCCCTTGCTGCGCCAACCATTCCAAGGCCGTGCCACCCCTGTAGGCCCACGCCGGTGAGTTTTTAATTATATTTTTATTTATTTGGTTAATGAAAAATATAATTTTTGGTTAATGGAAAAATATAATTTTTGATTAATGGAAAATATGATTTTTAGTTTATAAAATAATATTTTTAGAAGGATAAAAATACGATTTTTAGTGTATATATATTATTTATAAAATAGGCAAGCTATGAAGTAAGAATTCGATAAATAAAAATTTGATTTTTATTATAATAGCAAAATAAAATTTTCATTTTTATTATAATAACAATATAAAATTTTGATTTTTATATATATATAGCGAAGTGATAAAAATATGATCTTTATTATATAGAGGGGATAATAAAAATTGGATATATATATAAATATTAAAGCAAGGTAAAAATATGATTTTTTTATTATATGAATAGCAAAATAGAAATGTGATTTTTATTTTAAAAGTAGCGAAGGAAAAATTAGATTTTTATATACGGAGCAGCGGTATAAAAATATTATTTTTTTATATGCATAGCGTTATAAAAATATGATCTTTATAATATATGTAGTAAGATAAAAATGTGATTTTTATTCTATATATAGCTTAGTTAAAATATAAGATATGATTTTTTTAAATATAAAGATGAGATTTTAAAAAATATAAAAAGGAGATTTTTATCATATGAATCATAATGATTTTTAGTTCGATAAAAGTTCGATTTTTAGTTATATAAAAATTCGATTTTTAGTTAAATAAAAATTCGATTTTTTGTTATACAAAAATTCGATTTTTAGTTAGATAAAAATTCGATTTTTAGTTATATAAAAATATGATTTTTATTATATATAGCGATATAAAAATGTGATCTTTTATATATATATATATATATAGCGATATAAAATTGTGATTTTTTAAATATATAAACATCATATTAAAAATATGATTTTTACTATGAACAACGTGGAAAAGATTGCGTTGGAATTTCGGGAAAATCCAAACGGTTCAGAAATTCAGAAATAGAACTGGAGGAGTGGATCGCAAAGGTGAGAACTTTATTTTCTCACTTTGATCTCGTTTCTAATTAAATATATACTAGGATGCAGATGGTGCTTAGTAGCACCCGACACCTCTGGTTAAAACCATAGATGTTTGGTTGTTTGTTTGGTTAATTTGTTTGAATTTGGTTTGGAAAGTGAAATGAATTGATTAGAATTGGTATCTCTATGGCGTGCGCCAGTATTAGGCGAGGGATAAGGCTAGACCTTATTCCCGTTCTAGTATCGTGCCGTTTTACTGCCGAAATTTTCTAAAAATGTTAGAACAATAAAAATATCAGTTTTATTGTATTATTATATTCACAGGGTCCTGATTTACAGCTGGAGCCATATATGGAAACTCTGTATCCGTGTATCTCTTTCAGTTGTGTTATGTATTGATTTTCTGCTACTTTGTAATGTAAATCCTGATATTTATCAAATGTAAATGTCTAATATTTATCAAATGTATATTATTTGTTCACACTCTGTATATTCTTGTACTCTGATGTAAATTGTTGTAATAGCAATGAAATGTTCTTCTGTTTGTGTTCTGATTTGTCGTGTTCTCAACTCAGTCCTGGCTTTCTCGTAAGGGCGAGTTTGGGTCGTTTCAGTCGGTATCAGAGCTTTGGTTTACAGAACTCGAGAACAAGACACATTAGAACCAAACGAAAGAATTCATCAGAGATTGGCTTAGTAATGTCCAATAAGACTGACTCATTAGAGATAGGATCAGCAGTATCCTAGAATGAGTCAAAAGAGTGTTATTTTTTAAAAAAATAAATAAAAATGAAAACAAATTTGTTTTGAAAATTTAAACCCTTTTATACGTAAGTGAATATTTATTTTGAATTGAATTTGGACAATCTAGTATATGAAGATTTTGCGTATACGCCTTGCAAACGTGTATACAAAGCCTTAAATATACTGGATAGATATAGAATCACGCTCTAGTAGCCCGAACGTGATTCTGATGGTGAGAATGACATCATCAGCATTTATGTTCGAGTATTCGAAAGTGGGATATCTATATGTTTCCAATTGACTGGTGTGAGAACCAAAATATATTTAGAATATATTGTCTGTGATTTGGCCTTCAAATTGGATTTTTGAGTATATATACTAAAGTTATATGTTTGAAAAGCTAATCACCAAATTGATTGCTGGTTGTGTTGTTTGATTATTATTTAACTAATTATATTGTTCAAATCAATATGACAATGAATAGTAAATATAGTCAATCAAGTCAAATATTGAAATGAATTGAAAAATGATTGCAATTGCATGCATATACATGTATATACATTGAACATGTCATAGCAAGGAGGCTAGAGAAGAGGAATACAATTGTATACTCGACAAATAGGTACATGTTTACTATATTTCTTGGGTTTGGATGATTTTATGAGCCGATTGGCTTTTTCTTTTCTTTTTTGGATGGTAAGGGCCCTGCGTGGCTAGTTGCGGTATTAAATGTCTCCCCATACAAAGGAAGTTATAGAATAATTTTTCGAAAATTTAGGGTGCTAGCCAAATTTTTGAAGAATTTAAAAATTCTTAGAAACTGAAAAGTTGAAGAATAAAAGCCAAAATGAAAGTTGAGTTGATTAGTTGAACAACTTTCAGCTCCGTTCCTTTTCGAGGACGAAAAGATTTTAATGGGAGAGATTATAACAACCTGGAAAATCAGAACCAATTTAAAATTTTTATTTTAGCAAATTTAATGGATTTTGAATATTTGAAATGATTTATTTTAAATAATTATGACTAGAAATTTATTTTGAATAGGATTAGAACATATAAATTTTATTTGAATTGAAGTTAGAACAAATAAATTTATTTTAATTATATAACGAGCCTGAAATGGCGCGGTAGTTTGAAAATTCAATTTCAAATGAATGTACAACATTCAAAATAAATTGGATTTCAATAAAACCAAAAAATATTTGAATCTATTTGAAAATATCTTTCCAACGAATGTGAAAAATCCAGATTTCATAACGGGAATAAAAAGTTATGTCCAATTGAAAATTCAGAATAGTCGCTATGGAATTTATATAATATATAACCCTTAAAAATAGCGATTTTGCAAACGACCTCCGTTTCTGACGAAACCACTTTTTTTGGATCCAGAATGTCAAATTATTGTTATATTCCAATTTTCATAATTTTTGGAATTAATATGTGAGCGTGACTTATTTAAACGCGTTTGACCAATTTTAGTTGAATTTAATCGACTGGAAATGACCATTTTTCAAACGGCCTCCACATTTGACAAAATTAGTTTTGTTAGGACCGTATCGTCAAAAAATAGCCAGATTTATTTTTCTGGAATTTTTGGAGTTAGTATATGGCCCCGGTAAATTAAAATGTATATTAAAAATCAATTTTGAACGTTAAATTAATTTATATTTTAATTTTGATGAAAACTGATCATAACAGCCGAGTTGGCTTACGAAACATATCCCATTGTGTTCGGAATGTGGGTAAATAGCTAGGGGCAACAGTCGTTGGGTTCGATTTGGAGTTTGAATAGAAATTTCACTTTTTGGAAATTAAAATAATTAAATATATAATTATTTATAAAACCCTCTCTCTCTCTCACACGGTCAACCCCTCCCCCAAATCAATCGTTCAAACCCGATTTAGAAAGAAAAAAAAGACCGACGAATGATCTCGTCATCGCCTCATTCTAGCGCGCCACCGCGCTGATGGTCGCGTCGCCGCTTAGGCGAGAGCCGCGCCTCCCCTTCCTTCTCTCTCCCCTTCCACCGTTCATCACCCAAACATACCCCCTAAACCGCCACCAACCCGCAACCCTAATCCGCCACCGCCACCATCCAAGGAGACCACCGCCGTCGCTATTCCCTTGCTCCGCCAACCACTCCAAGGCAGCGACACCCCTATAGGCCCACGCCGGTGAGTTTTTAATTACATTTTTATTTATTTGGTTAATGAAAAATAAAATTTTTGGTTAATGGAAAAATATAATTTTTGGTTAAGGGAAAATATGATTTTTAGTTTATAAAATAATATTTTTAGAAGGATAAAAATACGATTTTTAGCGTATATATATTATTTATAAAATAGGCAAGCTATGAAGTAATAATTCGATAAATAAAAATTTGATTTTTATTATAATAGCATAATAAAATTTTGATTTTTATTACAATAACAATATAAAATTTTGATTTTTATATAAACAGCGAAGTGATAAAAATATGATCTTTATTATATAGAGAGGATAATAAAAATTGGATATATATATATTAAAGAAAGGTAAAAATATGATTTTTTTATTATATGAATTGCAAAATAGAAATGTGATTTTTATTTTAAACGTAGCGAAGGAAAAATTAATTTTTTATACATGGAGTAGCGATATAAAAATATGATTATTATATATGCATAGCATTATAAAAAAATGATCTTTATAATATATGTAGTAAGATAAAAATGTGATTTTTATTCTATATATAGCTTAGTTAAAAATATAAAGATATGATTTTTAAAAATATAAAGATGAGATTTTTAAAAATATAAAAAGGAGATTTTTATCATATGAATCATAATGAATTTTAGTTAGATAAAAATTCGATTTTTAGTTATATAAATATTCGATTTTTAGTTAAATAAAAATTTGATTTTTAGTTACATAAAAATTCGATTTTTAGTTAGATAAAAATTCGTTTTTCAGTTAGATAAAAAATCGATTTTTAGTTAGATAAAAATTCGATTTTTAGTTTTATAAAAATATGATTTTATTATATATATAGCGGTATAAAAATGTGATTATATATATATATAGCGATATAAAAATGTGATTTTTTAATTATATTAACATCATATTATAAATGTGATTTTTACTATGAACAGCGTAGAAAAGATTGCGTTGGAATTTCGGGCAAATCCAAACGTTTCAGAAATTCAGAAATAGAACTGGAGGAGTGGATCCCAAAGGTGAGAACTTTATTTTCACACTCTAATCTTATTTCTAATTAAATATATATTAGGATGCAGACGGTGCTTAGTAGCACCCGACACCTTTGATTGAAACCATGGATGTTTGGTTGTTTGTTTCGTTGGTTTTTTTTGTTTGAATTTGGTTTGGGATGTGAAATGAATTGATTAGAATTGGTATGTGTATGACGCGAGCCAGTATTAGGCGAGGGATAAGGCTAGACCTTATTTCGGTTCTAGTATCGTGCCGTTATGCTGCCGAAATTTTCTAAAAATGTTAGAACAATAAAAATAAATTTTTATTGTATTATTACATTCACATGATCCTGATTTACAGCTGGAGCTATATATGGAAAGCTCTGTATCCATGTATCTCTTTCAGTTGTGTTATATATTGATTTTCCGCTGCTTTGTAATGTAAATCCCTGATATTTATCAAATGTATATCTCTGATATTGATCAAATGTATATTATTTGTTCATACTCTGTATATTCTTGTACTCTGATGTAAATTGTTGTAATAGCAATGAAATGTTCTTCTGTTTGTGTTCTGATTTTATCGTGTTCTCAACTCAATCCAGGATTTCCCGTACGAGCGAGTTTGGGTCGTTTCAGTTGGTATCGAAGCTTTGGTTTACATTGCTTGAGAACAAGACACATTAGAACCAAACGAAATAATTCATCAGAGATTGGATAAGTAATGTCCAATAAGAATGACTCGTTAGAGATAGGGTCAGCAGTATCCTAGAATGAGTCGAAAGAGTGTTGTTTTAAAAAAAAATGAAAACAAATTTGTTTTGAAAATTTAAACCCTGTTATACGTAAGTGAATATTTATTTTGAATTGAATTTGGACAATCTAGTATATGAAGATTTTGCATATACGCCTTGCAAACATGTATATGAAGCCTTAAATATACTGGATAGATATAGAATCACGCTCTAGTCGCTCGAACATGATTCTGATGATGAGCATGACATCATCAGCATTTATGTTCGAGTATTCGAAAGTGGGATATCTATATGTTTCCAATTGACTAGTGTGAGAACCAAAATATAGTTAGAATATATTGTCTGTGATTTGGCCTTAAAATTGGATTTTTGAGTATATATACTAAAGTTATATGTTTGAAAAGCTAATTAACAAATTAATTGCTGATTGTGTTGTTTGATTATTAGTTAACTAATTATATTGTTCAAATCAACATGACAATGAATAGTAAATGTAGTCAATCAAGTCAAATATTGAACTAAATTGAAAAATGATTGCAATTGCATGCATATACATGTATACGTTGAACATGTCATAGCAAGGAGGCTAGAGAAGAGGAATAAAATTGTATGCCCGACAAATAGGTACATATTTACTATATTTCTTGGGTTTGGATGATTTTATGAGCCGATTGGCTAGCCGCTTGGTTTTTCTTTTTCTTTTTGGATAGTGTGGGCCCTGCGTGGCTAGTTGTGGTTTTAAATGTCTCCTCGTACAAAGGAGGTTATGGCGAAATTTTCTGAAAATTTAGGGTGTTAGCCAAAATTTTGAAGAATTTGAAAATTCTTAGAAACTAAAAAGTTGAAGAATGAAAGTTGAGTTGATTAGTTAAACAACTTTCAGCTCCGTTCCTTTTCGAGGACGAAAAGATTTTAAGTGGGGGAGATTGTAAAACCCAGAAAATCAGAGCCAATTTAAAAATTTTATTTTAGCAAATTTATTGGATTTTGAATATTTAAAATGATTTATTTTAATTAATTATGACTAGAAATTTAATTTGAATTGGATTAGAACGTATAAATTTTATTTAAATCGAAGTTAGAACGAATAAATTTATTTTAATTATATAACGGGCCTGAAATGGCGCGGTAGTTTGAAAATTCGATTTCAAATTTCAAATGAATGTACGTGATTCAAAATAAATCGGATTTCAGTAGAACCAAAAATATTTGAATCTGTTTGAAAATATCTTTCCAACAAATGTGAAAAATCCAGATTTCATAATGGAAAAAAAAAGTTATGTCCAATTGAAAATTCAGAATAGTTGCTATGGAATTTATATAATATATGGCCCTTAAAAATAGTGATTTTTCAAACGACCTCCATTTTCAACGAAACCACTTTTTTTGGATTCGGAATGTCAAATTATTGCTAGATTCCAATTTTCATAATTTTTGGAATTAATATGTGAGCGTGGAGCATTTAAACGCGTTTGACCAATTTTAGTTAAATTTAATCGACTGGAAAATGGTCATTTTTCAAACGACCTCCAAATTTGATGAAATTAGTTTTGTTAGGACCGTATTGTCAAAACATAGCCAGATTTATTTTTCTGGAATTTTTGGAGTCAGTATGTGGCCCCGGTAAATTAAAATGTACGTTAAAATCAATTTTGAAAGTTAAATTAATTTATATTTTAATTTTGATGAAAACTGATCGTAACAGCCGAATTGGCTTACGAAACATACCTCATTATGTTCGAAATAGTGGTAAATACCCAGGGGCGACAGTCCTTGGGTTCGATTTAGAGTTTGAATGGAAAATTCACCTTTTGGAAATTAAAATTATTAAATATATAATTATTTATAAAACCCTCTCTCTCTCTCTCACACGGTCAACCCCTTCCCCAAATCAATCGTTCAAACCCGATTTAGAAAGAAAAAAAAGACCGACGATCGATCTCGTCATCGCCTCTCGTCGCCTCATTCTAGCGCGCCGCCGCTCAGGCGGGAGCCTCACCTCCCCATCCTTCTCTCTCCCTTTCCACCGTTCATCACCCAAACACCCCTCCTCCCTAAACGCTGAACCGCCACCAACCCGCAACCCTGATCCGCGCCACCCCTGTAGGCCCACGCCGGTGAGTTTTTAATTATATTTTTATTTATTTGGTTAGTGAAAAATATATTTTTTGGTTAATGGAAAAATATAATTTTTGGTTAAGGGAAAATAAGATTTTTAGTTTATAAAATAATATTTTTAAAAGGATAAAAATACGATTTTTAGCGTATATATTATTTATAAAATAGGCAAGCAATGAAGTAAGAATTCGATAAATAAAATTTTGATTTTTATTATAATAGCAAAATAAAATTTTGATTTTTATTATAATAACAATATAAAAATTTTGATTTTTATATATATAGCGAAGTGATAAAAATATGATCTTTATTATATAGAGAGGATAATAAAAATTGGATATATATAAGCAAGGTAAAAATATGATTGTTTTTTTTATTATATGAATAGAAAAATAGAAATGTGATTTTTATTTTAAAAGCAGCGAAGGAAAAATTAGATTTTTATATATGAAGTAGCGGTATAAAAATATGGTTTTTATATATGCATATCGTTATAAAAATATGATCTTTATAATATATGTAGTAAGATAAAAATGTTATTTTTATTCTATATATAGCTTAGTTAAAAATATAAAGATATGATTTTTAAAAATATAAAGATGAGATTTTTAAAAATATAAAAAGGAGATTTTTATCGTATGAATTATAATGATTTTTAGTTAAATAAAAGTTCGATTTTTAGTTATATAAAAATTCGATTTTTAGTTATATAAAAATTCGATTTTTAGTTAGATAAAATTTCGATTTTTAATTAGATAAAAATTTGATTTTTAGTTATACAAAAATATATTTTTGTTATGTATAGTGATATAAAAATGTGATCTTATATATATATATATATATATATATATATATATATATATAGCGATATAAAAATGCGATTTTTTAAATATATAAACATCATATTATGTAAAGACCCGCAATCTATGTATCGAAGGATCGTAGAATATTTATTTCTTTATCATATGAAGTCGTATAGTCGTGTGACTTTGGGGAACGACTATTGGGGTCATTTCCCATGTTCACGATTTTTGCCGATTTTTAAATGACCGTTTTACCCCTAGCTGATCTTGTTTTGGCTATAACTTTTGATTGGTAAGGAATTTTGACCTGAAACCACTTCCTTTAGATCCGGATGATGGTTTACCTTTCCGTAGAGTGGTCATATTAGCCAAACGGACTTACCGTTTGGGAGATATGGCTGAATTAAAGTGTAGAAGGTGAAAAACAACTTAACCGGGCCTAATTAAGGTGATTAGCAACTAGGCCCATAACCCATTTCGGGATTAGGGTTATGGGGAGGCTGAAATCAGTTAGGAAACGATCTATTTTAATTTCTCAGCCGCCTAAAACATTTCTCTAACCGTAGCAATGGCCTCCACCTTCTAATTTCTTCCTAAATCGCTTTCTAATCAAGGATTAAGCTAATCTACGTCAAATTAAGGAGAAATAACACGAAATCAGAGTTGGAGCTGCTGTGTTGCATAGGGATTCGACCTATATCAGAGATACTTTCAAATCTATAAGTAATTTGTGGCTAAGGTGAGTGATTTGCATTGTTTTTCACTAATTACGGCTAATTAGGTGAGATTAGTGATAATTAGCGAAATTATAACTCAGAAAAATATGGAAAAATTTGGAAAATTCTAAAATATTATTTTGGGGCTCTGATAGAAATTTGGGCTAATATGGATAAGTTTTGCTAATTGTATGCTTAAACATGATTAAGGGGGGTTAAGTGGAAAATATGGGTTTTGGGCATGTTTGATCCATTTTAACATATCATATTGTTGTTTTGGTGTTTATGGTTGATGTTATATGTTGCTATGACTGTTTGGTATGATGTATGATTGATTAGCAAAGTTAGAATGGTCGAAAACGCCGTCGTATAGCGTAAAACATTCGCTGGAAAAGTTGCAGGAATTGCACCCGAACCGAATGGATCGGTAGGAGGAAGCACGAACCGAACCGTTCGTGAAGTACCCCTTCCACACGAGTAGCTGGTGGAGCCACAAAGCTTGGAGGAACGAATCGATCCGTTTGCATCTGAAGCTCTCCGACCCAAACCGCTCACCCGAACCATGAAGCACCATGCAACTCCGACCCGGAGTAGGAACCCCTCACGAACCACTTGCTCCTCCACGAACCGACCCGATGCTCCGAGAAGGCACCACGAACAGAACACCCGAACCGACCAGAAGGTGAGGACCACGAATAGGAGCATGTACCACGAGCCGAACCACTACTGGAGGATCAAACCGAACCGTGGAGCTTGGACCATGGACGTGAACCACGAACCGAACTGGGAGTACGATCTGAAACGAAGAGAAGTGAGGAAATAATGAACCGATCTGGAGGAGACCAAAACCCGAGATGCAAAGGTAGTCCAAATGGGAAGTTTATACTCAGGGTCCAGTTGGGACCAATGAGTTGACTTCATGAGTTGGGCTTTGCTGCGGGACGTGTGCTAATGGGTTATCGATGTCCATAACTTTGATTCACCACCAAGACGAATGTAGGCTACAGATCAGTGCAGTGGGGTAGTTATTACTCCATGGGGGAAGAGTGATCGTAGCATGGCTATGAGCCAGTGCAGTGAAGTCGTCATGGCTTCATGTGGCAGAGTGGACATAGCAAGGACTAGTGGTTATGGATCAGTGCAGTGGAGTCGCCATGGCTCCATGGGGCAGAGTGATCATAGCAAGGATTTGGGTGATCAAAGTGGTGGATATCGTACGCTTTACGCACTAGTGAGAGATGTGAGGATGGTTGCTATGCTTGATTATTCGACATCACTATGACATGCACACCCCCACCCACGTATCTTTACACCATATGTTAGTGTCACCTTAGAGTAATGTACATCTCGTTGTGCTAACTCTTTGGTTGCAGGTCCAGGTTTAGGTATGGTTTAGTATACCTGTTATTGTTCTGTTTTGCTGCTTATCGGTCATACCAGACTTTTGTCTAACCCAGAGTTTTATCTCTCTTCTTATTACTCTAGGTGCTCTTAAACGTGCAGACTAGAGACAGGTCAGGTGATTATGCACGAGTAGCTGTACCAGAGACGAGCAGGAGGCTTCCACGTATGATATATATAGATATTCTCCCTGTGTCGCTGTTGGTCACTACTTTGGGCATTAGTAGTGTACCTTTCTTATTTTGCTTTGGAGACAGTTTTAAAAGTTGTAATAATGATGATGTGGAACATAAGCTGTATTTTGGATTTTCCGCTGCTATAATGGTTTAGTTTTCAGCTTATGCACAGTCTCACCTATTTTATGTCAAAGTTATGTTATTATTATATTTTGTTCTATGCGTTGTGAGATATACTACAGGTTTCTTGTTAATTCAAATTCCTTTCTTTTCCGTTCTTTGACGATCGTCCCGTGGTGGTTGGACATCTGTACAGTGCACTTTCATTGGAAATGTCGGCTGGTGCGGGGCGGGCCGTCACACTTGGTATCGGAGCTCTAGGTTGCATAGTTAACCAAGGGAAAGACACCAGGGAGAGATAGTATACATACATGAGAGTGCATGTTTGTGATATTTTTGGGTTTCAAAAGATATATATATACTATTAGTATATTTAAGGATGAAGTCGCACTGTACTGGCACCACTGAAGAGATGGTTAATCGTTTCCTCCTTACAGATTGAACGATGAGCCGACATACGAGGGGTACTGGTAGAGGAGCCAATAATGGGGACGCTCTTGATATGAGGACGATGTTAACTAACTTCATGAGAGAGATGCTTAGGGATGTTCAGAGAGCAGCCTCTAATGCTGCAAATGGTGGTGGTGCAGCGGTGCAGGCGCCTAGGACCGATTTCGCCAAGCTATGCAAGGATTACACTAGTCTTAGTGGAAAGACGTTCCACGGAATGGAGTCAGCTACAGAAGTTCAGGATTGGTTGGATAGCTGTGAGCCTATCTTCGAAGACTTGGGTATCGAGGATGCGATGAAGAGGAAGCTAGCATCCCGTTAGCTGCAAGGACGGATACTGAATTGGTGGAATGCTATTAAGGCAGCTACCCCTGAGGATCAAGTTACTTGGGATCAGTTTAAGGCCCGATTCAGTGATAAGTTTATCCCAGCTGCTCAGAAATCAGAATTGTTTAGGAAGTTCTTGGAGCTTAAGCAGAATGGTAGGGCAGTCTCGGAATATATTGCTGAGTTCGATACTTTATCGAAGTATGGATTGTCCCTTATTGACACTCGCGAGAAGAAGAATGAGAAGTTCATAACTGGTTTAGATCAGTATTTGGGAGAAAGACTTATAAACCATATTGATGAGACTTTTAAATCGATTATTGGAAAAGCATTGAGATCAGAGAGCCTTTATCCTAAACCCAAGACTGAAGTCGATGTTACATCTGCAGAGGGGCCAAAGCTGCAATCAAGCGGTGGAGGCAAGAATAATTCTCAAAACAAAAGGAAACGGAATCAGACTAAGGATGGTCAGAAGAAGAGCAAGAAAGATGTTGAGTGCTTTAGTTGTGGCAAGAAAGGCCACTATGCTAAAGAATGTCGAGCAAAGCCAGCGGACAGAAAGTGCTTCAGCTACGGCCAAGTGGGACATCACAAGGATAAATGTCTGCAACCCCCTAAAGAGAAGCAGATTGTGAAAGCATATGTTATTAATGTCGTCCCTTCTTCGTTAAATGCCCCTACCGTGGAGGAGACAGGAAAGAATGTCGTCATTCAAGGTATGCTTTCTGTTTATGATGTTCATGTTCGAGTATTGTTTGATACCGGAGCTTCACGTTCCTTCATATCTAGTGACCTGATAAATAGGTTGGGATTGAAACCCGAGATAGTCGATAGACCTTTAGCGGTGGTGAACCCGATCGGCGGTTCAACTAGCCTTAGTATGATTTGTCGTTATGTGGTCTTATCAAGTCATGGATGTATGTTTATTTGTGATTGCTTTGTTTTGGGCTTTACTGGGTTTGGCATTATTTTGGGAGTCGATTGGCTCTAAAGGTATGGGGTGGTGGTAGACTGTGAGGGCTTTTTGGTGACAATTAGAGCGAATGATGGGCGGAGGGTAGTGTTTGGTGGTCTACCTAGTGATGGGGTAAGGGCTAGTTTTCTAAATTCCCTCGACATCCCGCATGATGAGTTGTCAGATGTGCCCGTGGCTGGCCAATATACGGACATCTTCGAGGAGGTGACCGGACTTCCACCACGCCGAGAGATTGATTTTCATATTGATTTAGTGAAAGATGCCAGACCTATAGTGATGCCACTTCGTCGTATGGCACCAAGGGAGCAGCGAGAGCTCGGGGTGCAAGTGAGTGATCTTTTGAAGAAGGGATTTATCAGAAGAAGTGTTTCTGAGTGGGGAGCACCAGTTGTGTTTGCTACCAAGGCAGATGGTTCCCTTCGATTGTGTGTGAACTACCGCGAGTTGAATAAGGTGACGAGGAACAATAAGTATCCTCGACCGCGGATAGATGATTTGTTTGATCAGTTGAGTGGCGCGAGAGTGTTCTCCCAGTTGGATCTCGCGATAGGTTTTCATCGGCTTAGGGTGGAAGCTGAGAGTCTAGCTAAAACGGTCTTTCGGACGCCGTTTGGATTCTATGAGTGGTTGGTCATGCCATTCGGGTTGATCAATGCACCAGCATATTTTGTGGATCTTATTAATAGAGTATTCAGGGATCAATTGAATAAGTTTGTTCTTGTGTTCGTAGACGATATCTTGGTTTATTCGAGAATAGAGGAAGAACACAAGGAATATTTGAGGATAGTGATGGAGGTGTTGAGAAAACACAAATTGAAAGCAAAGTTCTCTAAGTGTCACTTCTGGAGGAGGGAAGTGAGATTCTTAGGCCATGTTGTTTCAGAGAATGGTATTGCTGTGGATCTTGCGAAAGTGGCTACGGTAGAAGATTGGTCTACGCCCAAAAATGCAACAGACGTAAGAAGTTTCTTTGGATTAGCTAGATATTATCCTAAGTTTATCCAAGATTTCTCCAAGATAGCGACACCGTTAACTCAGTTGACCAAGAAGAATCAAGCTTTCGTTTGGGAAGAAAGGTGTGAAAATTCATTCAAGAGTCTAAAATAAAAGTTGACATGTGCGCCAGTGTTAATCATTCCTAAAGGAAATAAGGAGATAACAGTATGCACGGATGCTTGTGGTACCGGACTAGGTGTTGTATTGATGCAAGGAGGTAGGGTAGTAGCTTAGGCTAGTCGACAGCTGAAACCGCATGAGAAAAGATATCCTACCCATGATTTGGAATTGGCATCGATCGTATTCGCATTGAAGATGTGGAGACATTATCTCTTGGGAGAAAGATTCGAGTTGTTACCGATCATAAATCGTTAAAGTATCTCTTCTCTCAGAAGGATCTAAATCTCCGACAATAAAGATGGTTAGAATTCTTGGCTTCCTATGATTTCGATATCGCATATACACCAGGAAAGGGCAATGCGGTAGCTGATGCATTAAGTAGGAGACATGCCAATTTAGGGGCCATGTTTTTTGAATGGAAGCAACTGGAGTATATCGCAGGGTATGATTTCAGACCAAAGTGTGAATTAGATCCAGAAATGCTAGCAAGTTTGACAATCAGACCCACTTTGATTGACAGGATTGGTTCCAGTCAGAGGGACTACCCTAAGCTATTGGAAATCATCTCCAAGTCAGAGATGGGAATCGACGAGGAGATGAACAAGTATGGGCTTGAACGAGATAGGTAGCTTAGAAAGAATGGGAGATTAGTTGTACCAATGTCAATGGATTGAGAGATGAAGTGCTTAGAGAATGCCATCACTCAAAACTGACTATACACCCCGGTGGTAATAAAATGTATCGAGACATGAAGCAGACCTACTACTGGGAAGGGATGAAAAGAGACGTTGAGAAGTTTATATCCAAGTGTGTGAATTACCAGTTAGTTAAAGCTGAGCAAAAGAAACCTAGTGGTTTGTTACAACCATTAGAAATCCCAGAATGGAAATAGGAACAAGTCTCAATGGATTTAATTGATGGGTTACCAATGACTAGATCGGGCCATGATAGCATTTGGGTGATTGTGGACCAACTGACCAAGAGTGCAAGGTTTATACCTGTCAAGTCGAATAGAACAGCAGCTAAGTTAGCAGAACTGTATATGAAATTGGTAGTGATATTTCATGGAATACCCAAAGGCATTGTGAGCGATCGAGATCTATTGTTTACTAGTGGATTTTGGAAGAGCTTACAAGAGGCGTTAGGATCAGAATTACATCTCAGTACCGCGTACCATCCTCAAACCGACGGTCAGACAGAGAGGGTGAATCGAGCATTAGAAGATCTCTTGAGAGCTTGCATATTAGATTTTGGTGGATCATGGGATGACCATTTGCATCTAGTGGAGTTCTCATATAATAATAGTTATCAATCCAGTATTGGTATGGCTCCATTCGAAGCTTTGTACGGAAGACCATGCAACTTACCATCATGTTGGTTAGAAACCGGTGAGAAATTTGTGCTTAGGCCAGATGAACCTCAGATAAGACCAAAGTTATCCGACAACGAATGAAGGCTGCCCAAGATAGGAAGAAGAGTTATGTTGATAAAAGGAGAAGAGATTTAAAATTCTCTATTGGTGACTTGGTGTTTGTCAAGATTTCTCCGTTAAAGAGCGTGATTCGATTTGGTAGGAGACGCAAGTTGGCACCAAGATTTGTTGGTCCATTCCCAGTTCTCAAACAAGTTGGGAATTTGGCATATAAAGTTGAGGTGCCGGACAAGATGGCGGGAGTTCATAACGTATTTCATGTTTCCCAGTTAAGGAAATTCGTGCACGACCCCGATGTGACTATTTCACCTGATCAGTTGGATGATGTTGAAGTAGAACCCGAGGCGGTTGGGAACCGCATGCCGATTCGTATTGTCGAACACGAAATGAAGAAACATCGAAGGAAAGCGGTGAATCTAGTCAAGGTTCAGTGGGGCGGGGATGAGAATGACTATACTTGGGAGACAGAGGATAGCATCAAGGAAACGTATCCAGAACTCTTTGCCTGGTAAGATTTTAAATTTCGATTTAGTCTTCCCGCATGCTAGGATACGTTTGTTTTGTTTGTTTTGTGTGTTTGATTGTTTGTGAATGACTGATAGGCATGCAGAACACCTTTGTATGTTTTTGGTTAAGGAATTTCGGGGGCGAAATTTCTTAAGGGGGGGAGAGTGTAACGACCTGCATTCTATGTATCGAAGGATCGTTGAATATTTATTTCTTTATCATATGAAGTCGTATAGTCATGTAACTTTCGGGAACGACTATTGGGGTCATTTCTCATGTTCACGATTTTCGCCAATTTTTAAATGACCATTTTGCCCCCTAGCTAATCTTGTTTCGGCCATAACTTTTGATTGGTAAGGAATTTTGACCTGAAACCGCTACCATTAGATTTGGATGATGGTTTACCTTTCCGTAGAGTGGTCACATTAGCCAAACGGACTTACCGTTTGGGAGATATGGATGAATTAAGGTTTAGAAGGTGAAAAACAGCTTAACCGGGCCTAATTAGGGTGATTAACAGCTAGGCCCATAACCCATTTCGAGATTAGGGTTATGGGGAGGCTGAAATCAGCTAGGAAACGGTCTATTTTCATTTTCTCAGCCACCTAAAACATTTCTCTAACCCTAGCAATGGCCTCCACCTTCTAATTTCATCCCAAATCGCTCTCTAATCAAGGATTAAGCTAATGTACGTCAAATCAAGGAGAAATAGCACCAAATCAGAGTTGGAGCTGCTGTGTTGCATAGAGATTCGATCTATATCAGAGATACTTTCAGATCTATAAGTAATTTGTGGCTAAGGTGAGTGATTTGCATTGTTTTTCACTAATTACGGCTAATTAGGGGTGATTAGTGATAATTAGAGAAATTATAACTCAGAAAAATATGGAAAAATTTGTAAAATTCTAAAATATTATTTTGGGGCTATGATAGAAATTTGGGCTAATTTGGATAAGTTTTGCTAATTGTATGCTTAAACATGATTAAGGGGGGTTAAGGGGAAAATATGGGTTTTGGGCATGTTTGATCCATTTTAACATATCATATTGTTGTTTTGGTGTTTATGGTTGATGTTCTGTGTTGCTATGACTGTTTGGTATGATTTATGATTGATTAGCAAAGTTACAATGGTCGAAAACGCTGTCGTACGGCATAAAACAGTCGTTGGAAAAGTTGCAGGAATTGGACCCGAACCGGATCGGATCGGTAGGAGGAAGCACGAACCGAACCGTTCGTGAAGTACCCATTCCTTACGAGTAGATGGTGGAGCCACGAAGCTTGGAGGCACGAATTGATCCGTTTGCCTCTAAAGCTCTCCGACCCGAACCGCTCACCCGAACCGTGGAGCACCATGCAGCTCCGACCCGACCCGGAGTAGGAACCCCTCACGAACCACTTGCTCCTCCACGAACCGACTCGATGCTCCGAGAAGGCACCACGAGCAGAACACCCGAACCGACCAGAAGGTGAGGACCACGAATAGGAGCAAGTACCACGAGCCAAACCACTACTGGAGGATCGAACCGAACCGTGGAGCTTGGACCATGGACGTGAACCACGAACCGAACTGGGAGTACGATCTGAAGCGAAGAGAAGTGAGGAAATAACGAACCGATCTGGAGGAGACCAAAACCCGAGATGCAAAGGTAGTCCAAATGGGAAGTTTATACTCAGGGTCCAGTTGGGACCAATGAGTTGACTTCATGAGTTGTGCTTTGCTGCGGGACGTGTGCTAATGGGTTATCGATGTCCATAACTTTGATCCACCACCAAGACGGATGTTACGCTACGGATCAGTGCAGTGGGGTAGTTATTACTCCATGGGGCAGAGTGATCATAGCATGGCTATGAGCCAGTGCAGTGAAGTCGTCATGGCTTCATGGGGAAGAGTGGACATAGCAAGGACTAGTGGCTATGGATCAGTGCAGTGGAGTCTCCATGGCTCCATGGGGGCAGAGTGATCATAGCAAGGAATTGGGTGATCAAAGCGGTGGATATCGTATGCTTTACGCACTGAGTGAGAGATGTGAGGATGGTTGCCATGCTTGATTGTTCGACATCACTATGACTTGCACAGCCCCACCCCCATATCTTTACACCATATGTTAGTGTCACCTTAGAGTATTGTACATCTCGTTGTGTTAAATCTTTGGTTGCAGGTCCAGATTCAGGTATGGTTTAGTATACCTATTATTGTTCTGTTTTGCTGCTTATCGCTCATGCCAGACTTTTGTCTGACCCAGAGTTTTATGTCTCTTCTTATTACTCAGGGTGCTGTTAAACGGGCAGACTAGAGACAGGTCAGGTGATTATGCACGAGTAGTTGTACCGGAGACGAGCAGGAGGCTTCCACGTGTGATATATATATATATATATTCTCCTTATGTCGTTGTTGGTCACTACTTTGGGCATTAGTAGTGTACCTTTCTTATTTTTCTTTGGAGACAGTTTTAAAAATTGTAATAATGATGATGTGGAACATAAGCTGTATTTTGGATTTTCTGCTGCTATGATGGTTTAGTTTTCAGCTTATGCACTGTCTCACCTGTTTATGTCAAAGATTTGTTATTATTATATTTTGTTCCATGCGCTATGAGATATACTACAGGTTCCTTGTTAGTTCAAATTCCTTTTTTTTCCTTTCTTTAACGACCGTCCTGTGCTGATTGGACATCTGTACAACGCATTTTCATTGGAAATGTCGGCTGGTGCGGGGCGGGCCGTCACATATTAAAAATGTGATTTTTACTATGAACAGCGTGGAAAAGATTGCGTTGGAATTTCAGACAAATCCAAACGGTTCAGAAATTCAAAAAAAGAACTGGAGGAGTGGATCCCAAAGGTGAGAACTTTATTTTCTCACTTTAATCTTATTTCTAGTTAAATATATACTAGGATGCAGACGGTGCTTAGTAGCACCCGACACCTTTAGTTGAAACCATGGATGTTTGGTTGTTTGTTTGGTTGGTTTATTTGTTTGAATTTGGTTTGGGAAGTGAAATGAATTGATTAGAATTGGTATGTGTATGGCGCAAGCCAGTATTAGGCGAGGGATAAGGCTAGACCTTATTCCGGTTCTAGTATCACGTCGTTGTGCTGCCGAAATTTTCTAAAATTGTTAGAACAATAAAAATATCAGAACTGTATAAAATATTCATGTGTTTAAATAAATATTTTATCGTTAAAAATGTAATTTTTAACGTGTATATGAATGAAAATAAATATTCATTTATAAATCGTACGATTTGTTTATGTACACACATTTGACTGATATTGATTGGGAGATATATTTTACACATCACCCAACTGCACAAATAAAATCCGTGTGTGTTGATTGAAACCCCACACGGGTATTAGGATGTTATTTGACATACACTAATCCCAATTGTTTAGTTGTATTGTCAATCGATTGTTTGACAGGCTGTTGTAAGCGTTAATTATTTATATTTAATGCTTATGCAGTTATGTAATGCACTCTGGATGATGGTTGACTATGTTTGATTATTGTTGTGTACATGTGTGTATAAAATCCATATAAATAGAATTATATGGTAATTGACTATGTCTGGTTCCAATTCAGAATGAACGAATATTTTAAATTAAGTAATATTTTAAAATGACGGATAATGAATGTTTTAAAATAACTAATATTTTAAAATAATATTCAGTAATGGATCAGAATATGATTTTAATGTCCGATTTGGGATGGACACGAAAATATTAAAATATATGAAGCCGTGTTGATTAGATTAACTCCATTTTGACGTGAACAATATTTATATCGATTTTATTCATTATTTATAATGAATATCGAAAAGGAAATGATTTCAAAATCTGATATATTGAAAATATTATCATTTATATATTATAATGATAAGGAAAATTCAATTTTGATTTAAGATTGAAAATGAAGTTAGAATCGTTTTAAAACAAATTTATAAAATACGATTTAAATGGAAATCGATGAAATATATATAATATATATTATATATTTAATGGCCTGAATAGAACGTGTCGCGCCGCGGCCATTCGCGAATTTCGACCATTGACTTCGAATTGATATTACAGGAGATCCGACCATCGGATTCTCCTAAAACCGGAACCGTTGGGTTCGTATCGAAAAGAGCTTTCCAATGAATATAAGAAATTTGAAATCTGACGGTTGGATTTGGAATTATGTCCAAATCAAATTTGGAAATGATCGCTGTAAGTGCAGTTCGATGACCGTTTATGCAAATCGACTGAAAGGGCCTTAATAAAATTATTAAAAATATTGATAATTTGTGTAAAATCATAATAAATGATTTGGAAAGAATTGGGATGAAAAATTCCATATTTGAAAAGATAAAAAATATTTTTATCAAAATGAACTAGAATTATAATCCAATATTTTTAAATAAATAAATTGGATTTGAAATGGTTTTAAAAATAACCAGAATTTCCAATATATGAATTAGAATGGATTTGAATCGAAATTATTTTCGGAATATTTCGATATTGGATTCCGTGATTATGCGGATATTGTGGTGGAATTTAGAAGATATATACATCATTATTCCCCATACGATATTTGTTGATTTCAGAATTTGATATTGAATATAAGCCGATATAATTTCTATTCAGAGCCTTATATTTAATATTGAATTGAATTTTGGGTTTGTCGTGAATGGTGTCTTCATTAACACTGTTCTTAAACCCAGTTGAGGAAGAGTAAATCTTTTAATTAAAATTTAGCGAAGTTTTCCAATTAATGAAGATTTGATTAGAACTGAATAAAAGAATTCGATTTTGGGTTTGTCGTGAATGGTGTCTTAAATAACACTGTTCTTTGTGAACACCCGCAACTTCCCCGTAAAGGAAAGCGTCGGATAGTTCGAGAACAAACCACAACAGAACGCATACAGAAGAACATTTCATTGTATATTACAACAATGCATCAGATTACAAGAATATACAGAGTATAAACGAATATATATTACACAGAAATATCAGAGATTTAAATTACATTTAAATACATAGCAGCGGAAAAATAATACAATACACAACTAGAATGAGATATACGGATACAAAGCTTTCCGGATATCGTTCCAGCTGTAAACCAGGATCCTGTGAATATAAATCTGCAAAACCAAAACTACTAGCTGCCCGTGTCAAAATAAGGGCACCCAGAGTTTAGGTTAAAACAATAAACTCCAGGTCAGTCATGTGACTGGTGTGAGAACTAAAACAGTTATTATCTTTATTTTCAAAGTTAGGTAAATCAAGGGACCACGCCGTATAACACGGAACGGGTTTCCTCCCAAGAATACCAGTGCATAAAACAACAGCGCAATGCTAAATAAAGGAAAATGAAGCTGTTATAAGACCCAGGTCCCATCACACAATGCAACGCAGCCGAGGATAGGGTTTTCCCTTATAACAGCCAAAGAATGCTTGATACGTTTAAAACAAATCATTTGATACTATTATAAGTGCATAGTGTATAAAACAACTTCAAATCATAAGTATCAATCATAGGCGGCATAAGCGCCCCATCCCACTATGTCGCCATATATAGGATTACAATTAAAACTGCAAATGTCACGTATTTGGAAATTGGATTTCCGTCTATGAACTGAGGCAAAAGATAGTCCTCAACCGATTCGAGACAATCTAGCCTACCATGTCTCAGGAACAGCCGCAACTGCCCCCTGGATCGTCAGGGCCGGTCCACCGATGTGGATTATTATGCCTGAACAATACGTCTCCCCGCCCTTTGGGGCGCAAACGAGCCAACGAATGGCTCCATCGGTTCGAGAACGACCGATCAATCCGAGGCGCCTCGCAACAGCAACAACCACATAAGTCAAACTCGTCAGGGCGTGTAAAACCACTGACGCCACTTCTAGCTAGAAAGAAACGCAAGTCCTCCCTGATGTCCTCTCCCGTTTTTGGTTCATACCGGGTGTGAAACTCGCGAAGTAAACGTTACACAAAGCTACGCCACAAAGGCCGTGCTTTGATCACCAACCACAAGACTTTGCTTTTCAACAGAAGCCTTGATCATTTGCATCTTAGCATGCCACACAGGCAAACCATCCTATGCAACCGATATCAGTCACACAGAATGAAATCCGATGTCAGACACACAGTCCATTTACAAGTCCGTTCTGGGTCTGAACGAAGCCGGGAGCACCTAGTACCCCGCATATCCATCGATCTCCAAGTACGTCTGGACGATCACCAACTGTTTCCATCTTCTTGGGTGTACAGCCCAATCAAGATCATCAGTTATCACCCAAACGACGTGAAGACTTCCGGTCTTCGACCATCGTCTTCATCTTCGACTTATCGTCGTATCAGTTATTCAGAATGGGATAAACCCGGTCTTTCCGAATAACTCGCGTATATTTTAAATAAGTGTTACACAAACACAACATACGCCTCATTCCAATTCATTAGTCACTAACCGTAAATTAATCAAGAGAATAATTTCCCAAATATTAACCCCGAAGGCCGAAACCAACATCAGATCAATATCCAGAAAACCATTCTGCTTGGCTAACCGACAGTTAGTTTCTAAATTTCACATTCATAGGGAAAGATTCCCATTAATTTTATCAAAGATAAATTCCTTGAATTTATTCTTTAATCCATTTTTGAATATCAATTCAAACTAGTCGGGATTAGCGAACCTTACCGAAGTAATCATTTGTTTTAATTTCCCAATCCCAACCTATTCATCCCATGAAGTAAAACTGGTAATACTTCATATCTAACACCACAGTGTTATCGGTAAACTCAATTACCATTTCACGTTCAAATCTAATTAAAGATTTAACTATCGCCTGGAGCAAAACTGGTGATACTCCATTTCGATTATTTCAATCTAATTAAAGATTCATTAAAACTCCACTTAGTTTTAATCGTTAACTGGGTTAAAGAATCAGTGTCATTTAAAAACACGGTTCGCGATAAACCCAAAGTCACATTCCATTAATTATCGGGTTAAAGAACGAGTGTTATTTAAAACACTGTTCACGATAAACCCAAAAATCAATATCGATTCAATTCCAATTAAATATTATTTAATTGGTACACTTCGTTAAATCTAAATAAAAAGATTTAATCTTTTCTCAACAGGGTTCAAGAACAGTGTTAGTGAAGACACCATTCACGACAAACCCAAATCACATTCGATATTCAATACAAGGCTCCGAATAGAAAATATATCGGCTTATATTCAATATCGAATTCTACGACTAACAAATGTCGTATTGGAAATAACGATATAAATATATATCTTTCAAATTTCCATAACAACACCTGTATAATCACGAATTCCAACATCGAAATATTCCGAAGACAATTTCGATTCAAATCCACTCCAATGCAATCATTGGATATTCTGGTTATTTTTAAAACCCTTTTTAAATTCAATTTATTTATTTAAAAATAAATAGAATTATAATTCTAGTTCAAAACCAGTTCATTTCGATAAAAATCTATTTTTATCTTTTCAAATATGGAGTTTTTCATCCCAATTCTTTCTAAATCATTTCTTATGATTTTACACAAATTATTACTATTTTTAATAATTTTATCAAGGCCCGTACAGTGGATTTCCATCAACGGCCATCGAACTGCACTTACAGCGACCTTTTTCGAATTTGATTTGGACGTATCTCCAAATCCAACCGTTAGATTTCAAATTTTTAACATTCATTAGAAAGCTCTTTTCGATACGAACCCAACGGTTCCGGTTTTAGGAGAATCCGACGGTCGGATCTCCCGCAATGTCCGTTTGAAATAAATGGTCGAAATTCACGAACTGCCGCGGCGCGGCGCGTTCTATTCAGGCCATTATATTATATATATATAATATATACTTCGTCGATTTCTATTTAAAACGAATTATATAAATAGTTTTAAATTCGTTTCAAAAGCAATTTCAACTTCCTTTTCAATTCAAATCAAAATTGAATTCTTCTTTATAAATTCGTTTCAAAATTCATTTCTATTCAATTCAAATTTCAATTCAATTTGAATTCATTTCAATTCGTTTTCAATTCAATTTGAATTCGTTTTCAATTCATTTCGAAATCGTTTTCAATTCAATTCATTTCGAAATCGTTTTCAATTCAATTCATTTCGAAATCGTTTTCAATTCAATTCATTTCGAAATCGTTTTCAATTCAATTTGAATTCGTTTTCAATTCATTTCGAAATCGTTTTCAATTCAATTCATTTCGAAATCGTTTTCAATTCAATTCATTTCGAAATCGTTTTCAATTCAATTCATTTCGAAATCGTTTTCAATTCAATTCAAAATATTCGATTTCGAAATCACTTTTCAATATTCATTTTTAAGATGAATAAAATCGATATAAATATCGTTCACGTCAAAATGGCGTTCAATCTAATCAATACGGCTTCTTAAATTTCTATTTTTAAATATTCTATTTCAAATATTTCTTTTTCAAAATAGTTGTCAGTACTAAAATATTTCGTTCAACACATGACCAATCTCAATGAATGAGTACTGTCAACATATGAACTTTTATTTTATATTGATAAAGATATAAATTTTATTACTAAAATATTTCGTTCAACACATGACCAATCTCAATGGATGAGTACTGTCAACACATGAACTTTTATTTTATAATATTCTTTATTTTTCAAATTGGAATGAGGCCCAATCAATTACCATATAAAGTTAATTATATGGATTTTCATACAACACATGTATATATAATAACATTGAAAATAATCAACCATCAACCAAAGTGCACTACACTGTAAAAGCATCAAATATAGATATTCAACGCTTATAACAGCCTGTCAATCAATCGATCGACATATTTAATCAATCAGGATGAGTGAACTTCAAATTTCATCCCAACACCCGTGTGGGGTTTCAAACAATCAAACACATATTTTATTTGTGCTGTTGGGCGATGTGTAAAATTTATCGACCCAATCAATGTCAGTCAAATAGGTGTACATAAACAAACCGTCGGGTTTGTAAATGAATATTTATTTATTCACATTCACGTTAAAATTTATATTTTTAACGATAAAACATTTTATTCAACCTATGAATTTCTATTCAGTTCATTCTTTAAATAAAATGATATTTTTATTTTTCTAACATATTTTAGAAAATTTCGACGGCATAACGACACGATACTAGAAACGGGACAAGGCCCAGCCTTATCCCCGGTCTAGTGAAGGCCCACGCCATTCACACATCAATCCAATTCACCAAACAATTCAATTTAAACCAAATAGACTAACCAACTACACAACCAAACAATTTAACAAACAAGCCATCCATGGTCTGTGGATGACGGGTGTCGGGTGCTACTAAACACCGTCTACATCCTAGTATATATATATAACTAGAAAAAGAATTTTGAGTGAGAAGTTCTCACCAATAGCTATCCAATACCACGACTCTTCATTTGATAGAAATCTTCATCTTCATCGCATCTTCGTCGCCCGTATACGCTGTATATATAAAAATCCCATTTTTATATTCTCCATTATATAAAAATCATATTTTTATCGCTAACTTCATATTGTGAAAATAGAACTTTCCCTTCGTTATACTTTATATAAAAATCGAATTTTTACCTCGCTATTCAATATATAAAAATCGAATTTTTATTTCAAAGTTCAATATATAAAAATCGAATTTTTACTTCAAAGTTCAATATATAAAAATCGACTTTTTACTTCAAAGTTCAATATATAAAAATCGACTTTTTACTTCAAAGTTCAATATATAAAAATCGACTTTTTATCGCTATGTCAAATAGATAAAAATTATATTTTTATCACGCTATTTTCCACATAAAGATTTCCCTTTTCTAAAATAAAGATTTCACCTTTATAAAAATATAGACTTCGCCTTTTCAAATTTAAAGATTTCGTCTTTATAAAAATCTCATTTTTATTTTTTCTACACATATAAAGATGATATTTTTAATCTTCTTATCATGTAAAAATTACATTTTTAATCCTCTACCTAACCCAAAAATCATATTTTTTACATCATCTATATAGTAAAGACTATATTTTTAATTCTTTTAAAAATATAAAAACTATATTTTTAATAGTTTAAAAATATAAAGATCGTATTTTTATTACTTTAAAAATATAAAAATCATATTTTTATTTCTTCTACTAGATAAAAATCAGTTTTAAAGTTCAAATCTTTTTCCTTAAAAAAAATCAGGTTTTAAATTCTTTTCTTTTTAAATCAGTTTTAATCCTTTTTCAAAAATCAGTTTTTAAATTCTAATTCAAAAATCAGGTTTTTATTCTTATTCAAAAATCAGGTTTTAAATTCTTTTGATTAAAAATAAAAATGGAAAGAAAGAAAAGAAAAGAAAAGAAAAAAAAATGAAATAAAATAAAATAACGTACCTGCCTGCGAGGGGGGGGGACTCGTCTTCGTCGGCGGCAAGGTGGCAAGGAGAAGGGGGTCTGGCGGCATCCTCTGGTGGCAGCGACGGGATCTTCGGGGTTGGAGTGATGGAGGTTAGGGTGTGGGGCTATGGGAGCTCGGGGTCTTCGATCCTCGATCGATCGCCAGAGGGGGGGAAAAGGGGGAAGGAGCTGTCGCGTCGCTTGAGGAGAGAGGGGGGGTCGCGGCTACCGCAGGTGGAGGAGGGCGCGGTGGGTCAACAGGGAGGAGGGGCGGCGGGATGGAGATCGACATTTTTTTTTTCTTTTTCTTTTTTATTTGAAAACGAATTAGAACGGGGGGGCCAGAGAGGGTATAGGAGAAGGGATATTTTTTTTTTTATTTAATTATTTAACTCAATTTAAAGTTGACTTTCCGTTTCAACTCAGATTTGAACCCGCCGACTGTCGTCCCTAGCATAATACCCCCATTCCGAACACAATGGGATATGCCACGTAGGCCAATTCGACTGTTTGCATCAGTTTCCGTTAAATTTACATTTAAATCACTATATTGAATTTTAAACGTACATTTCAAATTACCGGGGTCACATATTAACTCTAAAAATTCCAGAAAAATATTTTCTAGCTTCGTATTGACGAAACGGTCCTAACAAACTAGTTTCGTCGAATTCTGAGACCGTTTGAGAAATGGCCAATTTCCAGTCGATTAAAATCCACTGAAAATGGTCAAACGCATTTTCTTTTGCCACGCTCACATATTGATTTGAAAAATTATGAAATTTGAAACCTAGCAATAATTTAACATCACGGACCCAACAAAAGTGGTTTCGTCGAAATCCGAGGTCATTTGCAAAATGTCCATTTTTAAGGGCCTGAATTCCATAACGACTATTCAGAATTTTCAACTGGACATATCTCTCAATTTTTAAAGTGAAATCTCAGTTTCTTACATCCGTTAGAAAGATATTATCAATCAGATCCTAATGTTTTTGGTTTCACTAAAATCCGGATTGTTTTGCACCCGGTACATTCAATTGAAGTTTGAAATCGAATTATCGAACTACCGCGCCATTTTCAATTCTATTTATAATTATATATAAATATTTTATATTCTATCGACGACGCGTATAATATATACGTTCGAATTATATTCAAAATAAATTTTTCGTCGATATTATTTAAAATAATTCATTTTAAATAATTAAAACTCGCTAAAATTGCCTAAATAAAAATTTTAAACTAGCCCAGATTTTGCGGGTTATTACAATCTCCCCCACTTAAAACTTTTCGTCCCCGAAAAGGAACAAAGTCGAAAGTGGTTTGATTAATCCACTCTACGTTCGATCTGGCTTGCATTCTCCAACTTTTCAGTTTCTGAGAATTTTCAAAATTTCAAAAATTTGGCTAACACCCTAAATTTTCGAAAAATTTCGCCATAACCTCCCCTGCAATGGGAGCATCGGGGAATTTCAAATAGCTTCCCCGGTCCTTCAGATCTCAAAAAGAAAAAGAAAAAGCCAAGCGGCTAGCCAATAGGCTCACAAAATCATCATCACCCAAACAAAACAGGAAATTATGTAGTAAACATGTACCTATTTGTCGGGCAAACAAATTTTATTCTCTGGCTCTAGCCTCCTTGCTATGACCTGTTCAATGTAAATATATGTATATGCAAGCAAATGCGACCAATTTTCAATACAATTCAATATTTGGTTTACTTAGGCATAAATGGTTAAAATTAGCAAACAATTAAACAAGTAACTCAAACATCAATCAATTAGTGGATTAGAATTTTCAAATTCATAATTTTGATACATATAAAGAAAATCATGTTTTTGATGTCAATTCACAACAATGTGTTCTAACTATATAAGTTTTGGTTCTCACACCAGTCTAATGGAAATATATAGATATCACACCTTCGTTACTCGAACATGAATACTAATGACAACTAGTCAATCATCAGAATCATCTTCGGGCCACTAGAGTATGATTCTATATCTATCCAGTATATTAAAACTTCGAATATACGTTCATGACGCGTATATGCAAAATCTTTATATATTCGATTGTCCATATTCCAAATAAGTAAATAATCAAATACGTATAAAATGGTTTAAATTTTCAAAACAAAATTGTTTTCATTTGAAAAATATACTCTTCACACTCGTTCTAGGATACTACTGATCCTATCTCTAACGAGTCATTCTAATTGGATATAACTAATCCAATATCTGATGAATTCTTTCGTATGGTTCTAATGTGTCTTGTTCTCGAGCTCTGTAAACCAAAGCTCTGATACCAAATGTGAACACCCGCAACTTCCCCGTAAAGGAAAGCGTCGGATAGTTCGAGAACAAACCACAACAGAACGCATACAGAAGAACATTTCATTGTATATTACAACAATGCATCAGATTACAAGAATATACAGAGTATAAACGAATATATATTACACAGAAATATCAGAGATTTAAATTACATTTAAATACATAGCAGCGGAAAAATAATACAATACACAACTAGAATGAGATATACGGATACAAAGCTTTCCGGATATCGTTCCAGCTGTAAACCAGGATCCTGTGAATATAAATCTGCAAAACCAAAACTACTAGCTGCCCGTGTCAAAATAAGGGCACCCAGAGTTTAGGTTAAAACAATAAACTCCAGGTCAGTCATGTGACTGGTGTGAGAACTAAAACAGTTATTATCTTTATTTTCAAAGTTAGGTAAATCAAGGGACCACGCCGTATAACACGGAACGGGTTTCCTCCCAAGAATACCAGTGCATAAAACAACAGCGCAATGCTAAATAAAGGAAAATGAAGCTGTTATAAGACCCAGGTCCCATCACACAATGCAACGCAGCCGAGGATAGGGTTTTCCCTTATAACAGCCAAAGAATGCTTGATACGTTTAAAACAAATCATTTGATACTATTATAAGTGCATAGTGTATAAAACAACTTCAAATCATAAGTATCAATCATAGGCGGCATAAGCGCCCCATCCCACTATGTCGCCATATATAGGATTACAATTAAAACCGCAAATGTCACGTATTTGGAAATTGGATTTCCGTCTATGAACCGAGGCAAAAGATAGTCCTCAACCGATTCGAGACAATCTAGCCTACCATGTCTCAGGAACAGCCGCAACTGCCCCCTGGATCGTCAGGGCCAGTCCACCGATGTGGATTATTATGCCTGAACAATACGTCTCCCCGCCCTTTGGGGCGCTAACGAGCCAACGAATGGCTCCATCGGTTCGAGAACGACCGATCAATCCGAGGCGCCTCGCAACAGCAACAACCACATAAGTCAAACTCGTCAGGGCATGTAAAACCACTGACGCCACTTCTAGCTAGAAAGAAACGCAAGTCCTCCCTGATGTCCTCTCCCGTTTTTGGTTCATACCGGGTGTGAAACTCGCGAAGTAAACGTTACACAAAGCTACGCCACAAAGGCCGTGCTTTGATCACCAACCACAAGACTTTGCTTTTCAACAGAAGCCTTGATCATTTGCATCTTAGCATGCCACACAGGCAAACCATCCTATGCAACCGATATCAGTCACACAGAATGAAATCCGATGTCAGACACACAGTCCATTTACAAGTCCGTTCTGGGTCTGAACGAAGCCGGGAGCACCTAGTACCCCGCATATCCATCGATCTCCAAGTACGTCTGGACGATCACCAACTGTTTCCATCTTCTTGGGTGTACAGCCCAATCAAGATCATCAGTTATCACCCAAACGACGTGAAGACTTCCGGTCTTCGACCATCGTCTTCATCTTCGACTTATCGTCGTATCAGTTATTCAGAATGGGATAAACCCGGTCTTTCCGAATAACTCGCGTATATTTTAAATAAGTGTTACACAAACACAACATACGCCTCATTCCAATTCATTAGTCACTAACCGTAAATTAATCAAGAGAATAATTTCCCAAATATTAACCCCGAAGGCCGAAACCAACATCAGATCAATATCCAGAAAACCATTCTGCTTGGCTAACCGACAGTTAGTTTCTAAATTTCACATTCATAGGGAAAGATTCCCATTAATTTTATCAAAGATAAATTCCTTGAATTTATTCTTTAATCCATTTTTGAATATCAATTCAAACTAGTCGGGATTAGCGAACCTTACCGAAGTAATCATTTGTTTTAATTTCCCAATCCCAACCTATTCATCCCATGAAGTAAAACTGGTAATACTTCATATCTAACACCACAGTGTTATCGGTAAACTCAATTACCATTTCACGTTCAAATCTAATTAAAGATTTAACTATCGCCTGGAGCAAAACTGGTGATACTCCATTTCGATTATTTCAATCTAATTAAAGATTCATTAAAACTCCACTTAGTTTTAATCGTTAACTGGGTTAAAGAATCAGTGTCATTTAAAAACACGGTTCGCGATAAACCCAAAGTCACATTCCATTAATTATCGGGTTAAAGAACGAGTGTTATTTAAAACACTGTTCACGATAAACCCAAAAATCAATATCGATTCAATTCCAATTAAATATTATTTAATTGGTACACTTCGTTAAATCTAAATAAAAAGATTTAATCTTTTCTCAACAGGGTTCAAGAACAGTGTTAGTGAAGACACCATTCACGACAAACCCAAATCACATTCGATATTCAATACAAGGCTCCGAATAGAAAATATATCGGCTTATATTCAATATCGAATTCTACGACTAACAAATGTCGTATTGGAAATAACGATATAAATATATATCTTTCAAATTTCCATAACAACACCTGTATAATCACGAATTCCAACATCGAAATATTCCGAAGACAATTTCGATTCAAATCCACTCCAATGCAATCATTGGATATTCTGGTTATTTTTAAAACCCTTTTTAAATTCAATTTATTTATTTAAAAATAAATAGAATTATAATTCTAGTTCAAAACCAGTTCATTTCGATAAAAATCTATTTTTATCTTTTCAAATATGGAGTTTTTCATCCCAATTCTTTCTAAATCATTTCTTATGATTTTACACAAATTATTACTATTTTTAATAATTTTATCAAGGCCCGTACAGTCGATTTCCATCAACGGCCATCGAACTGCACTTACAGCGACCTTTTTCGAATTTGATTTGGACGTATCTCCAAATCCAACCGTTAGATTTCAAATTTTTAACATTCATTAGAAAGCTCTTTTCGATACGAACCCAACGGTTCCGGTTTTAGGAGAATCCGACGGTCGGATCTCCCGCAATGTCCGTTTGAAATAAATGGTCGAAACTCACGAACTGCCGCGGCGCGGCGCGTTCTATTCAGGCCATTATATTATATATATAATATATACTTCGTCGATTTCTATTTAAAACGAATTATATAAATAGTTTTAAATTCGTTTCAAAAGCAATTTCAACTTCCTTTTCAATTCAAATCAAAATTGAATTCTTCTTTATAAATTCGTTTCAAAATTCATTTCTGTTCAATTCAAATTTCAATTCAATTTGAATTCATTTCAATTCGTTTTCAATTCAATTTGAATTCGTTTTCAATTCATTTCGAAATCGTTTTCAATTCAATTCATTTCGAAATCGTTTTCAATTCAATTCATTTCGAAATCGTTTTCAATTCAATTCATTTCGAAATCGTTTTCAATTCAATTCATTTCGAAATCGTTTTCAATTCAATTCATTTCGAAATCCATTCAATTCATTTCAAAATCGTTTTCAATTCAATTTGAATTCGTTTTCAATTCATTTCGAAATCGTTTTCAATTCAATTCATTTCGAAATCGTTTTCAATTCAATTCATTTCGAAATCGTTTTCAATTCAATTCATTTCGAAATCGTTTTCAATTCAATTCAAAATATTCGATTTCGAAATCACTTTTCAATATTCATTTTTAAGATGAATAAAATCGATATAAATATCGTTCACGTCAAAATGGCGTTCAATCTAATCAATACGGCTTCTTAAATTTCTATTTTTAAATATTCTATTTCAAATATTTCTTTTTCAAAATAGTTGTCAGTACTAAAATATTTCGTTCAACACATGACCAATCTCAATGAATGAGTACTGTCAACATATGAACTTTTATTTTATATTGATAAAGATATAAATTTTATTACTAAAATATTTCGTTCAACACATGACCAATCTCAATGGATGAGTACTGTCAACACATGAACTTTTATTTTATAATATTCTTTATTTTTCAAATTGGAATGAGGCCCAATCAATTACCATATAAAGTTAATTATATGGATTTTCATACAACACATGTATATATAATAACATTGAAAATAATCAACCATCAACCAAAGTGCACTACACTGTAAAAGCATCAAATATAGATATTCAACGCTTATAACAGCCTGTCAATCAATCGATCGACATATTTAATCAATCAGGATGAGTGAACTTCAAATTTCATCCCAACACCCGTGTGGGGTTTCAAACAATCAAACACATATTTTATTTGTGCTGTTGGGCGATGTGTAAAATTTATCGACCCAATCAATGTCAGTCAAATAGGTGTACATAAACAAACCGTCTGGTTTGTAAATGAATATTTATTTATTCACATTCACGTTAAAATTTATATTTTTAACGATAAAACATTTTATTCAACCTATGAATTTCTATTCAGTTCATTCTTTAAATAAAATGATATTTTTATTTTTCTAACATATTTTAGAAAATTTCGGCGGCATAACGGCACGATACTAGAAACGGGACAAGGCCCAGCCTTATCCCCGGTCTAGTGAAGGCCCACGCCATTCACACATCAATCCAATTCACCAAACAATTCAATTTAAACCAAATAGACTAACCAACTACACAACCAAACAATTTAACAAACAAGCCATCCATGGTCTGTGGATGACGGGTGTCGGGTGCTACTAAACACCGTCTACATCCTAGTATATATATATAACTAGAAAAAGAATTTTGAGTGAGAAGTTCTCACCAATAGCTATCCAATACCACGACTCTTCATTTGATAGAAATCTTCATCTTCATCGCATCTTCGTCGCCCGTATACGCTGTATATATAAAAATCCCATTTTTATATTCTCCATTATATAAAAATCATATTTTTATCGCTAACTTCATATTGTGAAAATAGAACTTTCCCTTCGTTATACTTTATATAAAAATCGAATTTTTACCTCGCTATTCAATATATAAAAATCGAATTTTTATTTCAAAGTTCAATATATAAAAATCGAATTTTTACTTCAAAGTTCAATATATAAAAATCGACTTTTTACTTCAAAGTTCAATATATAAAAATCGACTTTTTACTTCAAAGTTCAATATATAAAAATCGACTTTTTATCGCTATGTCAAATAGATAAAAATTATATTTTTATCACGCTATTTTCCACATAAAGATTTCCCTTTTCTAAAATAAAGATTTCACCTTTATAAAAATATAGACTTCGCCTTTTCAAATTTAAAGATTTCGTCTTTATAAAAATCTCATTTTTATTTTTTCTACACATATAAAGATGATATTTTTAATCTTCTTATCATGTAAAAATTACATTTTTAATCCTCTACCTAACCCAAAAATCATATTTTTTACATCATCTATATAGTAAAGACTATATTTTTAATTCTTTTAAAAATATAAAAACTATATTTTTAATAGTTTAAAAATATAAAGATCGTATTTTTATTACTTTAAAAATATAAAAATCATATTTTTATTTCTTCTACTAGATAAAAATCAGTTTTAAAGTTCAAATCTTTTTCCTTAAAAAAAATCAGGTTTTAAATTCTTTTCTTTTTAAATCAGTTTTAATCCTTTTTCAAAAATCAGTTTTTAAATTCTAATTCAAAAATCAGGTTTTTATTCTTATTCAAAAATCAGGTTTTAAATTCTTTTGATTAAAAATAAAAATGGAAAGAAAGAAAAGAAAAGAAAAGAAAAAAAAATGAAATAAAATAAAATAACGTACCTGCCTGCGAGGGGGGGGGACTCGTCTTCGTCGGCGGCAAGGTGGCAAGGAGAAGGGGGTCTGGCGGCATCCTCTGGTGGCAGCGACGGGATCTTCGGAGTTGGAGTGATGGAGGTTAGGGTGTGGGGCTATGGGAGCTCGGGGTCTTCGATCCTCGATCGATCGCCAGAGGGGGGGGGAAAGGGGGAAGGAGCTGTCGCGTCGCTTGAGGAGAGAGGGGGGGTCGCGGCTACCGCAGGTGGAGGAAGGCGCGGTGGGTCAACAGGGAGGAGGGGCGGCGGGATGGAGATCGACATTTTTTTTTCTTTTTTTTTTATTTGAAAACGAATTAGAACGGGGGGCCAGAGAGGGTATAGGAGAAGGGATATATTTTTTTTTATTTTATTTAATTATTTAACTCAATTTAAAGTTGACTTTCCGTTTCAACTCAGATTTGAACCCACCGACTGTCGTCCCTAGCATAATACCCCCATTCCGAACACAATGGGATATGCCACGTAGGCCAATTCGACTGTTTGCATCAGTTTCCGTTAAATTTACATTTAAATCACTATATTGAATTTTAAACGTACATTTCAAATTACCGGGGTCACATATTAACTCTAAAAATTCCAGAAAAATATTTTCTAGCTTCGTATTGACGATACGGTCCTAACAAAACTAGTTTCGTCGAATTCTGAGACCGTTTGAGAAATGGCCAATTTCCAGTCGATTAAAATCCACTGAAAATGGTCAAACGCATTTTCTTTTGCCACGCTCACATATTGATTTGAAAAATTATGAAATTTGAAACCTAGCAATAATTTAACATCACGGACCCAACAAAAGTGGTTTCGTCGAAATCCGAGGTCATTTGCAAAATGTCCATTTTTAAGGGCCTGAATTCCATAGCGACTATTCAGAATTTTCAACTGGACATATCTCTCAATTTTTAAAGTGAAATCTCAGTTTCTTACATCCGTTAGAAAGATATTATCAATCAGATCCTAATGTTTTTGGTTTCACTAAAATCCGGATTGTTTTGCACCCGGTACATTCAATTGAAGTTTGAAATCGAATTATCGAACTACCGCGCCATTTTCAATTCTATTTATAATTATATATAAATATTTTATATTCTATCGACGACGCGTATAATATATACGTTCGAATTATATTCAAAATAAATTTTTCGTCGATATTATTTAAAATAATTCATTTTAAATAATTAAAACTCGCTAAAATTGCCTAAATAAAAATTTTAAACTGGCCCAGATTTTGCGGGTTATTACATTCTTAAACCCCGTGTGAAAAGAATAAATCTTTTAATTAAGATTATTAGTGTTTCCAGTTAATTAACATTTAATTGGAATAAAATGGAAGGTGAATTGGGTTTATTGTGAACTATGTTTTAACGACGTTCGTTCTTTAATCCGATTTGCAGTAAAATGTGATTTGGAATTTATAAATCTTTTTATTAAGATTTAACGGGAATTTTCCAATGTAAAGTTTTCCAATTTAATATATTAAATTGGAATTGAATGGAATTCGATTCGATAATAATCGAAATGAGCTTCTGCGTAGGAAGATTGTTAATATATATGGAATTTAAAATGCTTTGTCGTTATTCCATTTATATTATTAGTCGGATACGGAAATTAATATCAATTATATATTGATCTGTTTTTCTGTGAAGATTCCATAATTAATGGAATGTGATTTTGGGTTTATCGTGAACTGTGTTTTAAATGACATTGGTTCTTTAACCCAGTTAAAGACAGGATTACATGTCAATCATTGTATTTCGAACTGTATGGTTAATCTCTACTAAATATATATCTATTTGGAGGCGGAGAATTTATTCTCTTTCTTAACACCCTTCTCTAAGACGTACGAGCTTAAAGGTTATAAATAGGCAGAAATCAATAGTACGGTGTAGATTGTCAATGTGGCATGTTGATTTCCCAAAGTTAAATAATAATTAATATTGATTTTTGGAAAGATTAAAACTATGTGGAGTTTTAATGAATCTTTAATTAGATTGAAAAGTGAATGAGATAATTTAAATAATCAAATTTAGGAAATGATCAAGAATGGAGTATCACCTGTTTTACTTCAGGCGATAGTTAAATCTTAAATTAGATTTGAACGTGAAATGGTAATTAATTTTACCGATAACACTGTGTTGTTAGAAATGGAGTATTACCAATTTTGCTCCATGGGATGAATAGGTTGGGATTGGGAAATTAAACAAATGATTACTTCGGTAAGGTTCGCTAATCCCGACTGGTAGATAAACCTTAATTTGGTTTAGAATTGATATCCAAAGGAAGATTAAAGAATAAATTTAAAAGAATTTATCTTGATAAAATTAATGGGAACATTTCCCAAAGTATAAGAATATTTGAATAAAGGAATACTCTGAATTGGAATGAGGCGTATGTTGTGTTTTATAGCACTTGTTTATAATATACGCGAGTTATTCGGAAAGGCCGTATACCCATTCTGAATAACTAATTCGACGATAAGTTGACGATGAAGATGGTGGTTAAAGACCGGAGGTCTTCACATCGTTTGGATGATTACTGATGTCTTGGTTGGGATGTACACCCAAGACGAGGTAATAAGTGGCGATCTTCCAGACTACTTGGAGATCGACCGGATATGCGAGGACCTCTCTCATGTATTGGACATATGGGACGAGGAATAAGGTGCCTCCGGTTTCATTCAGACCAGAATGAACTAGTAAATGGATGTGTGTCTGACATTGGATTTTATTCTGTGTTCATTGATTTCCATTAAATATATATCGGTTTGGCGATGGAGAATTTATTCTCTTGCTTAACGCCCTTCTCTAAGACGTACGAGCTCAGAGGTTATATATCGATAGACATCAGTCGCATGGCGTGAATTGCCTGTGTGGCATGCTGAGATGCAAATGATCAAGGCTTCTGTTGAAAAGCAGAGTCTTGTGGTTGATGATCAAAACACGGCTTTAATATAGCATAGCTTTGTGTATAGCGTTAATTCGCGAGCCTCATACCTCGGTATGAGTCAAAAAAGGGATAAGGGACCCAAGGAGAACATGATGTTTCTTTCTAGCTATGGGTGCTGTCATGGTATGGAGCCCAGACATTTATTACTTTTACCTATGTGGTTGTTGGATTGCGAGGCGCCTCGGATATATCAGTCACTACGGAGCCGATGGATAGGTCATATAGGACCAGGAAACGTGTGTTCAGGAATAATTAATCCTCAAACGTAAGGGAGGACCGGCCTTGGAGGTTCCAGGGGTTGCCCAAAGTGTGCAGTCCTGAGGGATTTGCTAGAGTGTCTCGAAGCAGTTAGGAGTATGTCCCTTGCCTAGACTCATGACGAAAATCCAATTTCCAATGCGTGACATTTCGGTTTTGATTGTAGAGCCTAGTATGACGACATGATATATGGTACCCATGCCGTTTATGATTGATACATTTATATCTGAAGTTGTTTTATACACTATACACTTATAATAGTATCAAATGATTTGTTTTTAAGCGTACCAAGCATGTTTGGCTATTATAAGGGAAAACCCTATCCTCCCGCTTGCATTGCATTGTGTGATGGGACCTGGGTTTTATAATAGCTTCATTTTTCCAAAAAGCATTGCACTGTTTGTTTTATGCACTGATATTCTTGGAGGAAACCCGTTCCGTGTTATACGGCGTGGTCCCTTGATTTACTTTATTTTTAAAGTAAAGATTTAATAACTGTTTTAGTTCTCACACCAGTCACATGACTGACCTGGAGTTTATTGTTTTAACCTAAACTCTGGGTGCCCCTATTTTCCGCACGGGCAGCTAGTAGTTGGGTTTTGCAGATGTTATATTCATAGGATCCTGATTTACAGCTGGAGTCATATACGGAAAGCTCTGTATCCGTGTATCTCTTTTAGTTGTGTTATGTATTGATTTTCCGCTGCTTTGCAATGTAAATCTCTGATATTTTTCAAATGTAAATCTCTGATATTTATCAAATGTATATTATTTGTTCATATCTGTATATTCTTGTACTTTGATGTAAATTGTTGTAATAGCAATGAAATGTTCTTTTGTTTGTGTTCTAATTTGTCGTGTTCTCAACTCAATCCAGGCTTTCCCGTAAGGGCGAGTTTGAGTCGTTTCAACCACCAATTATTACCTTGCGTTGGGTGTATGACCCAATCAAGACATCAGCAGTAGCCCAAACGATGTGAAGATCTCTGATCTTCAACCATCGTCTTCACCTTTGACTTTTAAATGTCGTAATAATTATTCAAAATGGGTTGAGCCCGGTCTTTCCGAATAATTTTGCGTATCTTTATAGTCATGTGCTAAATACACAAAGATAACAATCATTTCATCCCAATCCAGAATATTCTTTTATTTCAACATTCAATACCTTTAGAAAAAGTTCTCATTAATTTTATCAAAGATAAATTCTTTTAATCTCAAAAATCATATCTCAATGATTATCCAAATTTTAGAAATTAATCTCGTCTTAATTGGGTTAAAGAACGATTGCCATTTAAAAGCATTATTCGCTATAAACCCAAAATATCATATATTTTTTCGTTCGTTATGGAATCTTCACGAAGATTCAATCAATCCATAATCGATATAAATTCCCGCATCCGGCTAATACTATAAGTGGAATAACGGCGAAGCCTTTAAATTCCCTAAATAGTAAAGGCCCTCTTTTACTGAAGCTCATTTCGATTACTGTTAGTGGATGGGGAGAGTGTTACTGGGATAAAAGGGAAAATAGATTGTGTTGTGTAAATTAGGCCCTCCTTTACTAAAGTTCATTTCGATTATTGTTAATCGAATTCCATTCAATTCCAATTTGATTTAGTAAATTGGGAAAATTTCAATAATCTTATTTAAAATATTTATTGCTTTCACAACTGGGTTCAAGAACAATATTATTAAAGATATCGTTCACAAGGAACATAAAATCAATTTATTACATTCAAATATTAAATCTTCTCGTAGTTGCAAAATAGCAAATTTTGATAAAAATAATATTTGTCTTTCAAATCGTGGAATATTTTACCCAAACTCTTTCCAAATCATTTATTATGATTTATCATAATTTATTTATTTTTTTAATAATTTTATTAAGGCCCTTACGGTCGGTTTTCAATATCGACCACCGAACTGCATCCATAGCGACCTTTTTCAAAAATGATTTAGACATATTTTAAGATCTAACCGTTCAAATATAAACCACTTATATTCATTGGAAAGATCTTTTCGATACGAACCCAATGGTTCCGGTTTTAGGAGAATCCGACGGTTGGATTTCCCGCTAAGTTCAAAATTACGGGTTGACGTTCGTGAACTGTCGTTGCACGACGCGTTCTACTCAAGCCCGAATCGATTTATTAATTTATAAATAAATCGAAACGTTTCTAAACTTCCTTTATTAATTATATAAAATTTATATAATTACTTTAGCAAACCCGTTTCAGTCGTTTTAGCTTCAAATTCGAATATCTCTTAGTTTGTCAATTTTAATACTATTCTAATGAATAAAATAATATTATTTTTCAAGAGTTTCCAACTTATGTTCATATTTTGTTGATAGTCATAATAAAAATAAACGAAAAACTTTTGAAAGAAAACTTCTTTTTAGACGTTCGCTACATATCCTAACCGAACTTCACTTTGAAATGTTATTATTCATTTAAAATTCAAATACTTTAACAAGCCATAAGCATGTCAAAAATACTTCGAAATCATTTACTATAGTTGTGGATATTCATCGATATTTCGATATAAACGCATCCATCCAAAATCGGACATCGAAATTTAATTTCAGTTTTCACCCTATATTTTATATTATTGAAATATTCATCTTTATTCTGGATTGAAATAAAATACAACCAAATATCATGCAATTCCATTCATACGAACCCAATACATCCAACAACAGTTGCGAACAACTATTAAACACTCAATTCACATCTAAAGTGCACTTACATCCATATAAGCCTTAAACAAATATTTCACGCTTATATTGGTTTGTCAATCAATCGATAAACATTTAATATAAACACTTGGGATTAATGTAAATCAAATATCATCACAATACCTGTATGGGGTTTTCAACCATCAAATGATTGCTTAATAAATTACTTATTCCATTTAATCAATATTATTTAAATATGTGAACATAAACAAGCCATTCGACTTGTGAATGGATTTTTAATCAAATTTCAACTACCACAAATAATTTAACATTGTTTTTAACATGTTAATTAATTCAAATTCACATTCAAATCATAACATAAATAATCATCCATTGTCATTTACGGTGCCACAAAGTGTCCATCCACATTGTTTGAAATACGAATGTCGTATATTCAAACAACGCTTCTAATAACAAATAAATTTGGTGAATAGTTCATGTGTTGAACTCATGAGATATCACATGTAACAGATAAAACAACTGTACAAATATTTTAATGTCGCGCTAATTGTGGCATAAACTGTTTTCTAACTTGCAATTCACTTAACTTTGTCGCATTAATTCTTTACATAAAATGGTTAACTAATTAACATTTCATACTTGATTAAGCTACTTAAATACACTAACTAAAGTAAGAATCTCTCATCTCAGCCATCAAATAATAACGCACTGCAATGTCGGACTTTTCGGCGCTAGCTACCACCTAAAAATGTCATCTTTTTAGCTCGGAATGGCTCCAAATTTTCCGGCAACTCTTGTACACTTCTATACTAGTGAATGAAGCAAGAAAGTAACGATCTTTGACGAAATTGAGGCCTTCGAAGCTTGGGGCTTGGCTGTCCAGCGAAGAAGGGTGTAGCGGGCTCCATAAGGTGACACATGGCACGTAGGGTTCACCAAAAAGTAGTATAGGAGGTAGGAACCCTTAAATGAAGCTTCTTTTCTAAATTTGGAGCAAATAGGAGAAGAAAAGAAGGGAGAGAGGAGGGGGAGGCTGCACCTGGCTGACACGGGGAGGGGAGGGGTGAAAGAGGCTATGCAGCGGTATATGATCGTGTAGTATGGAGAATATGATGTAGAATATATAATAGAATAGTAAGCAGTAAATCACACAGTCGATTTATACTAGTTCGGACCACTGTCCTACGTCCAGTCCCAGACTCACTTCTGGAATTTCACTAACACTAAAACCCTCACTTCACCCGGAGGAATAGGTTCACAATTACCCGAACCACTGAACGGGATTTCTTGCTTCAACCACTGAAGAGGTCTTCACTAATACAGAATAATTGTTGACTCTTTTGTGTTCTTGATAACACGGATTGTCGAATATTAAGTACACCCTTCCTATAGTCTTTCCTTGATGATAGTCGTGAAGTGCGTGAAGGAATATGGAAGTTTAAAAGTCTCAAGTATGAAAGTAGATAGCTTTTTAGAACTTAGAGAGCTTTGAATAAGATAGAGAGAATTAGAATCAAAATTTTTGTTGTTGTTAGATCATCTAAGCAATTCTCTATTTATAATATACAAAAAGATACAACTGATCGTGAAGAGTTTTGATGAAGAGATATGGATTAAATAGTTGTTTCTCTTCATAAAGGATGCAACTCTTCGGAATTCAGATGTCTGAAAATAAAATTCAGATGTCTGTTTATTTTAAAAATCAAATCAGAAAGGAAATAGCGTATTTCGGGGGCATTTCAGACGTCTGAAATATATCAACCAGACGTCTGAATATTGTATTTAAAAACATTCTGTTTCAGCAAACAGACGTCTGAAAATTTCAGACCAGACGTCTGTTTTCTGTTATCAGACTATTCCTTGCTTAATTTATATAAGAGAAGCTATATACATATAAAATGTGTGTGTGTGATCATCAAGGAAGACTTTAACATATAAATCTAGGACTAACAGATTCTTACAACATATTTAATCTTCAATTATAGCTCTTGAATCTGTTGTTGAGTATCTTCCTGCAAGACAAAGTTAGTCGATAATAATATATATGTACATGTATAGTTGTCATAATCAAAACGCCATATAGCGAGATCCAACATTCTCCCCCTTTTTGATAATGACAACTGTATATGTAACTCCCCCTGTCAATATGTCAATATGCATATATTATCATATATTTCTCTTTTTGATATCCATGTAACTACAGGTTAGCTTAGAGGTTTTTTTGCTATAATTGTGTAGCTGCTGTCATCAAAATCCAACAATAGAGTTTCTAACATTCTCCCCTTTTTGATGATGACAACTATACAATTTAAAAATATATTCTTTCTACAACATCTTCCTCTTATAATATCTTCCTCTATCAATATACACCTGAATTTCTCCCCCTTTGTCATTATCAAAAAGAATGAGGGAATGTAATAAATATCGTTGTCTTCTCTTTATTTTCTTCCCCTGAATGTGTGATATATGAAAATTTCTCCCCCTGAGTATGTGATTATTATATTTCCAGATTCCCTGATTTAACTTTAATCTCAGTTTTTAAAGATATTAGAGATACTGAAATACCCTTCTTTTTTTGTTGTGGTGTACCTGCAACAAATATTATATATATACTTTGGTACCCACTTTCTCTGTTAGGGTCCAGGGGTTAGAGAGGAGGTAACCATACCCACAAGGGTTTAATGGTACCTTTGAAAATAAAGTTTTTATTTTTAACTACTGAATCAAAATAATCATCAATGTATTTTTCTCGATTTTTCCAATTTACAGGAACCCAAATACTTAGATAATTTCTATTAATATTTCTTTTTGTACTTCTATTATAAATGTTTCTAGTCATCGAAGCATTTGAATTTCTATAGAAATTTGATCTTCGAGTTACACGTGCTTTAGTACTAGCAGTTAAACTTTTGTTATACATGAAAGCATATCTAGTATTAGTTCTATGATTAGTTTTATTATACCCTAAGCCACTTTTATCGTGTAAAGGTCTAGAGCAAGATAAAATATCATTTAAATCATTTTGACCTTTATTAAATTTTGTGAACTTATTTGTACATTTTTCAAATTTGATTCCAAAGCCGTGATTGAAATTTTCAAAAGAAGTCTTGCAATCTTTTAAACCAATTTTCTTATTTAATTCAGAATTCTGCCTTTTTAAAGTACTATTCTCATTTTCGAGACGACAAATTTGAGATCCTGAATTATTAAAAGAAGAGTGTAATTTTTCAAAATTTTCTTTCGAATCAGACATTTCATTTTGCAAAGTATTATTATTAACTTTTAAAAACTCATATTCTTTAGATAATTCTAAATTCTTTTCAATTAAAGCTCCATTCTCTATTTCAAGAGACGAAACTAAAGAATTACAATTATTTAAAGAATCTTCTAATGATTCATTTCTATTTTTCAAGAGATCGATTTCCTTTAAAAGAACATTGTTTTTATCTTCTAGTCGCTCATTTTCTTTTTGAAGGAAATCTTTTTGAAAAACAAGCTCTTCTAAGGTATTTTCAAAACATTTGGCTTGTTTGACTAAAAAATTGTTTTCTTCTTTTAATTTGGAATTTTCTTGCTCACAATTTTTAGACTTGGCTAAAATAATTGCATTAAGTTTACCCAAACTTTTAAAATCTTTTAATAATTTTTCGTGGTCTAATAAAAGATCTTTATACAATGAATCCTCACATACCGATTGTGATCTCACTTTAGCCATTAAACATTTGCTCTCTTGCTCCGTCGCTTCTGCTTTGTTGTTCTTCCACTTTCTAATGCCTTTACTAGATTTCTTTATTGTCATTTATTCTAGGATGTTGTTACGATCTCTAGAATACCAAGCTCTGATACCAATTGAAAGAGGCTATGCAGCGGTATATGATCGTGTAGTATGGAGAATATGATGTAGAATATATAATAGAATAGTAAGCAGTAAATCACACAGTCGATTTATACTAGTTCGGACCACTGTCCTACGTCCAGTCCCAGACTCACTTCTGGAATTTCACTAACACTAAAACCCTCACTTCACCCGGAGGAATAGGTTCACAATTACCCGAACCACTGAACGGGATTTCTTGCCTCAACCACTGAACGGGATTTCTTGCCTCAACCACTGAAGAGGTCTTCACTAATACAGAATAATTGTTGACTCTTTTGTGTTCTTGATAACACGGATTGTCGAATATTAAGTACACCATTCCTATAGCCTTTCCTTGATGATAGTCGTGAAGTGCATGAAGGAATATGGAAGTTTAAAAGTCTCAAGTATGAAAGTAGACAGCTTTTTAGAACTTAGAGAGCTTTGAATAAGATAGAGAGAATTAGAATCGAAATTTTTGTTGTTGTTAGATCATCTAAGCAATTCTCTATTTATAATATACAAAAAGATACAACTGGTCGTGAAGAGTTTTGATGAAGAGATATGGATTAAATAGTTGTTTCTCTTCATAAAGGATGCAACTCTTCGGAATTCAGATGTCTGAAAATAAAATTCAGATGTCTGTTTATTTTAAAAATCAAATCAGAAAGGAAACAGTGTATTTCGGGGGCATTTCAGACGTCTGAAATATATCAACCAGACGTCTGAATATTGTATTTAAAAACATTCTGTTTCAGCAAACAGACATCTGAAAATTTCAGACCAGACGTCTGTTTTCTGTTATCAGACTATTCCTTGCTTAATTTATATAAGAGAAGCTATATACATATAAAATGTGTGTGTGTGTGATCATCAAGGAAGATTTTAACATATAAATCTAGGACTAACAGATTCTTACAACATATTTAATCTTCGATTATAGCTCTTGAATCTGTTGTTGAGTATCTTCCTGCAAGACAAAGTTAGTCGATAATAATATATATGTACATGTATAGTTGTCATAATCAAAACGTCATATAGCGAGATCCAACAAGGGGAAGGCGTTGACGTGGCAGCAGGTGGCGGGTGGCTTGCGTGGGCCCCACTAGGCAGCGGTAGGAGGAAGCAAAGGGGAGAAAGGGGTCTCCATTAATGACATTTTGAGCTTCTAAACCTATCTTAGAAAAGTGAATGATAAACTTAGGCTAATTAAGCTCTATTAGCCCCAAATTCTCTCATGTAGGCACCAAGTGAGGGGAGAGGACCTTAGGTGACTAATTCTAATTGGCTTTGCACTATTCATCGAATGACCAAAAGTGTAGATGTATTTATTACTACATCCAAACTTCGTTCGACTCTCACGGCCACGCGTTAACTCCAAAAATTACGAAATTTGGAATCTCGCTACGTTACGGAATTGCAGTTCTAATGAGTCTAATCGTGTCGAATTTGGAGATCGTTTGAAAAATGACTTTATTTTGAGTTAAATTCGATTTCAAACTAATTTTCAACGTACGTTCATAGGTCGTTCTTCTACATACGAACTCCGTTGAACTTGAAATTTTAAATCCTGACATATTTCGACATTCCGGTTTCAACAAAAGTGGTTTCTTCGAATTCCGAGGCTGTCCGAAAAATGGTCTTTTTATAAGCGATCAATATTGCTTTAAAATATCAATATTCAAATTCAAGGCTTATAAATGGATTTAAATATTTTATTGACCCTGTTTTACATCAAATAAAATATAAAAACTAATTTTAAAATTATTCTCAAATTTACTGAGAAAGAATAACCAATTTATATTCAAAATCCATTAAAATATATTAAATTAAAATTTTAAATTGGTTCTGAAATTCCGGATTGTTACAATCTCCCTCACTTATAACTTTTTTGTCCCAAAAAAGGAACGGAGCAGAAAGTTGTTTAACTATCCAGCTCAGTTTTCATTCTGCCTTGAGTTCTTCAACTTTTCAGTTGTACAACAACATATGAAATTTCCTTCTGTATCCCGATTAGATTTTGTTTCTTGTAAATTTAATTACATATTATCTTTTCTATTAGAAGGTGTATCGTTTCTACTTAATAGTGAAACGATATTTATCGTTGTTGTTTAACACAACACTTAGTTGTTGTTGTTATTACCTTAATCTGTTGTTGCACATTCATTACAATAACGGTTATTGTTGAAAAATTACTAAAATCATATTCCAAAATATTGGAAATTTGATTTAAGAACTTGTGAAAGGAGTTTATAATTATTTAGTCCATGTTTTGGTATATTAATCGTATAACAACCAGTGTTTTCATAACCCGACCCTGCCGCAATCCGATCTGGAATAACCCTAAACATTTGACCATCACGGCGTGGAACTCAATCAGACCTCATTCGTGCATGAACCCTAGTCGAACCTTCAAACCAGTGATCCAACCTTCAATTAAACCAGGTTGTTTGTTTTTCCCTACTTCTCGTTGTGTAATTCTCTCTGATTATTTCATCTTTTGTATTGTTTTGAAAATAACAACTAAAATATTTTAAAATATCATAACTGTTTCAACGTCTAAATCATAAACTTCACCACTTCGTTCTTAAAAACATGTGTGTTTGTTTGTGCCTTTGTTATTTAATTATATCATGTAATCTATTAATGTTAGTGAAAAAATAAATGATCTTTAAACTTTATTATTTATTTATTTGAGTACACATAAAACTTGATTTTTCATACTATTAACAAGCACGTGCGGTTCTTGATGGTTCGACCGGTCAGACCTTCAAAAAACCTTAGACCCTGAGTACTCACGATCCGGTTATGAAAACATTGATCACAGCAAGCCACCCAACCGCCCTTATTTTCGGCTCAGTTTCTGATTTTCTCTTCCAGTTGACGATTACACATCTTCAGACTTGCTAGTGAACCAATGAACGAATGAACAGAATCGAAACCGAAGGAAGTCCGAATGTCCAGCTTCAAAGTTAAACTGCGGTGTTCGAAGCCCATGAACAATGCTTTGGATTTAGAAAGTAAGGGATAGAGGCAGTCAAACGAATGCTTGCAAGGGTGGATATCGATGTTGTGAAGTCTACACGATGGGGAGCCTTGGTGGGATAGACGAGCTAGAATAGAAAAGACAGTAGATATAAAGAAAAAAAATATTAACTAAGTGGAGTGATCATAGATAGAACATGTTCTGGCCTGAGAGGAGGTGGTGGCTTACCCTGTGGCGATGTCAACAGTTCGAATCTGCTTTATCTCCAGCCCATGTACTTGGCTGGTACCATGACAACATCCATTTTTTCCATTTTAGTAGTCCGATCTGCAGTTTTTATGTTGATAAGTTTCTTCTATTTTAAAAGAGGTTGTTTATAAATATAGAATTGCAAAAGATTTTTTTTTCAATTGAATAACTATTTACTCGATTGACAAAAACGCGTGCCCAAGAGGTTGACACAGGAGAGGCTGTGCGAAGGTGGAGGGCAATGCATTGATGGTGGATAGGCCGTGATGCTGTTTGGATGGCACTGGCTGGTGTAGTGATGGGTGAGGGCAGTCTGGATGGGTCTGCAGTGCCACAGATGAGGCAGTGTTACAGAGGGTGGTCAGGTGATCGACTGTTGTGTGACGTGGGTGAGACGCAGTTTGGAAGCTGCTGTAAACGGTCGTTGTTATAGGGAGGAGAGCAATGAGGTGAAGTCAAAGAAACTGTGCGCGTTGATGGAGTCGGATTTTTTTTCCTTTGATGTTTCAGTTTGATTCAAAATCTTTTCAATTTTTTTTTTATGAGTAACGTACTTCAGGTTTAGAGAAGATGAGTGGAGGAGTTTTAAAACAAAGGCGAGGGGTTAATGTGAAGTAGCAGCAATGAGGTTTCAAATGTAAAATAGGAGATGAAAATAAGAACATGGATCCTCCATGTGTAGCTATGGTTATCAATTCAATGTTCAATCATTTAATTTTAAATTATTTTTACGTTGCTCTATTGTAACTACAAATAAGTACAAATAATCGTATATAGCACAAACTGAAAATTCAAACCATTCTACTTCTACAATCTAAATCGAATGTTCAAATACAAAAAATAAAATATATGCTCACTGCACATTCAATATTTAATTACTATTATTTTGTTCACGTAAAATTTTAATATATTCTGGTAACATTACATTTAGCTGATTATATAAATCGATTTAAACGAGTTAGCAAAACCAAAATTCGATGAAACAAACGTTGACGCTTAAATCGTAAAATTTTTGGATTAATTTCATGTAAAATAATTATATCTCAAAAACCAATATTTCTATCATTTTATTATCAACTGATTTTACAACATTTCAAAGTCAACTAAATTTTTATGTTTAACGATTGCTTTAATTTCTTTGGTTTAAATCAAACACATGCGGCCTAAATTTTAAATTCAAAATTAAATTCTAAGTCCCATTGTCTCAAGTAAAATTTAAATTCGTTACTCTTAAACAGTAAATTCATAGCTGGTTAAAAAGCCCTTCAGAAAAACTCGACCCTATACCCCCTAGGGTACTGATCCCTAATAACCCATAATGGGACGTCGATGCTTTTTTTTGTTTGTCTTTTAGTTGCTTTGTTACCCCATGATTCTTTTGGATGGTTGCATATATGCTTCTTGATTCAAGCAACAAATTTGTAATCCAATGAAGTAATTGATTCCAATACTTAAGGTGACTAGTCCTAGAAGTGCATGATCCATCATGAGAGGGTTGAAGTAAGATGTGGTCATCATGAGATAATAGTATAGGAAGTTTGAGCTTCATGCAACGAAGTGTTAGGGATCGATATCGAATGCGCAACTATCGGTATTGAATTCTTCACTTGGACATTTTGGACTTTGAGCTTTTTCATCTTGGTTTGCCTTGGTTTTGCAACTTTTTAAAATCTTAGTTCTCAAAATCTAATATTAATAGGGAGTTGTAAAACATGGAGAAATACGAGTAGAAAGAATATCAATGTAACGCCATAATTCTTGAAGTAGAATTGTTTTTTTTTCTCTCTTCATCTTCGTCCATGAATAAATGTAGTATCAACCTTACGAAGTCCCTTCTCTCCATGAAAACTACCAGTATTCCTTCAAAATTTCAACGGAAGTATCAGTCGAAGAGACACATAAAAAAGGAAAATTTTAATCAATTGATTAAGGGTAAAACTGAAATTAATACTTTAATATTATAGATGTGGGTGAAAAGCAAAAAAATGGATGAAAATATACAGAGCCTTAAGAAAAATTGTTATTAAATAATAGACAACGGTTGAATCCAAAACTCCAACATGGAATCTAATCATAAGGATAATATCGGTTCAAACATGCCCTTAAGAGTAGGTATGTAAACGGTACAGACATTGGTTTGTGCCCAACCCTAACATGGGTACATAAAGTGGATATGGGCTCACGGTTAACAATCCCAATCTGGATCTGACCCGGTTTGAATCCAACCAAATTATTATTTATTCACAACGCTATTTTACACACACACACATGAGAAGTGTTCCATTGCATCACAAACAATACAACCCCCTAATTACCCCCGATTTACACAACACAATCTATTTTCTCTTCTGTTCCACTCTCTCCCCATCCACTAACTTATTTAAATACAAATGTGTGGCTCAAATTGGAGTGTAAAAGAGATGCTGCAAAATGAGGGTTTTATGAAGTGTGTGTACGCATGTGTGTGTGTATATATGAGAATCGTTCTGTTGCATCACAAACAGTGCAGCATCCTAAATGCTCTAATTTCCACCACACATTCCTTTTTTTTGTTACCATTGTACCTCTTGCATTCACTATTTATTAAAAATACAAACACATGTTTATGGTTCGGATGCAAAAAGAAATATATTCTGAGTTGTTACAAGGATACTCCAAAATAAGGGTGCCATATGACCCTCCGATGCGTGTGTATGCATGTACGTGTGTGTGTGCGCGCGCGTGCGCGCGTGTGGATTTCATTATGAGTATATAAAATCATTTTAGCCAACGGATTTTAAAATGCAACAAAACTTAAGTTTTCAACATATATTACAAAATACCAAGTTACAAGCACGAAGAAACAATGAGGAGAACATATTATATTTTGCTAGTTTTCTAAAAGAAGAAAAAGCTAAGTAAATTTATTTTCTATGTTGTATTTTAACTTCATTTAATACATATACGTGTGTAGGGTTAAATGACACTCATGGTTGAGAGTATCCCATGCACATGAACCAAACTACTCATCTGTACTTAAATAACGAGTGATCGAGAGTGAGTGAGAGGAAAAAAAAAGACGTATGTAGTGGAAATCATGAAACATTCGAGGATGTTGCATTGTTCAAGATGCAATGGAATACTTCTATATATGTCAGTGTTACGGCACGCATGATAATGGCGTATGCTTCACACGTAAATTATTTTTCTAGTGATTATACATAAGTGGAAATTAGGGTGGCATGCCTAAAATGAAACTTAATATAAAGCGGCCCACTCACTAAGTTAAAATTCAAATCGAATCGTGCTTTTTTTTTTTTTTTTTTTTTTTTTTTTTTTTTTTGGCACTACTGCATAAAAATATTCAAAAAAATTATAAATATTAACGAAAGGATTCTAAGATTTCTTTTTTACAGAAATGTCTGCATTTTTTGTGAATAAATGCAGATGTTTCTACAATTATTCATATAGTACATTGTAGGTATTGACGAAGGAAATAACAGATGCAACAATATTTGCACTTATTCTAAATAGTTGCAGACATATCTGCAACTATTTTACAGTCCGTTACATATATGCGTTTGTATAAGAAAAAACTGTTGTCATATCTGCATTTTTTAAAAATAATGACTTCTTTTTCCGCAACTTTACTGGAAATAAAATAATTTTCGTTTATATGCAAATCTATTCATTTTTTTTATGATTTTTTTGCAATGTGATGTTTGAATAAATGTAGGTTTTAAGTATGAAAATCTGAAACAAAACAGTAAAAATTGCAGTATTTTGATATAATTACTGTGATTTCTGCAATTTTTCGAAAATCACGTTGATAAAGAAAAAATGACATCAAAGTTATAACAACTATACATACAAACATTACGACACGTATCGACGCCTGCTTTGCTCTTTAATTATTTCTCTGCAAATCATATATACACACCCCACACACGTGTGTACAAAATAAAACATTCGTCGTACGTTTTTGTTTGAGTGAAAATCCAAAATAACATACACCAAACGGGTCTTCCTTTCCTTCTCTACAACTCTCCTTGTCCTTCCCTATTTCAGCTCTACTAGCCCGTATAAGGCGAGATTACATTTTTACTCCGCACATATTAAATTGGACTCGATCTTCCATTTTCTACCTGAGCAGTTTATACAGCAGAACTATGTTTTCTCAACAGAACTTATGCTGTAAACAAACAACGTTCAATTCTGATTCGGATGCAAAATCACGTAATCATAAGATGGAAAATTAATCACCTTGATCAATAAAGAATTAGATGGTAGAAAAATATCAAACCGCCTACTAAACAATTTACATCAACAGTTCGCATAAAAAATATAGAATCTAACAAAATTTCTTACACTCATTCCCATACATTTTGAGATACCTACCCACAACTCCAACTTTCTCTTATCTCCCAAAGATATTATAGCACCTGAAACGACCATGATCGTATTAAAATCAGGGCATGCAAGTTCTTTCAGTTTTCTTGCATGTTCCTTGTTTTCTGATAAATTTTTACACTTTATGATCCTGTGGTTTATAACACAAGTAATTAGCTATTCACGTACCTTTCTAGGTGAAGATGTTGGAGGCCTCCAACATAGTAGTTTTGATCTTGACTTTGAGTCATGGCATGCCCTAAAGAAATCAGAAATTGCACATATATGGTTAAATGTACCAACCATTTTGCAAAGAAAATAAGACCAAAGCATGTTCCATAAGGGATAGCGGTGTCTGATAACATTACCCATAAAATTTCCCTTCGTGTCACTCTCTAGTTAGTTTTACCCCAGTTAAAGCATAAAACATAGTAATGTTAGCAATTTAGCGTGTAGCATAAAATTATGTATACCCAAGTACCCAGACGACAGATATAGATGAATGGAAATTTGGTTATGCTCCTTATTTTCAGATTTGGTAAGTGAAAAATCCTTCCAAAAAGTGATAAACAAAATCAAAATGATTGTCCTACTTTAAATTTTGATAAACGAAATTATTATTTTTTATTATATAAATCAATTCTAAACTTTTATTATATGTTTCTATAATCAAAATAAGTTTTCTGAATTCTTTGAAAAAAAAATGTATACAATCCTGAAACTTCAAATGTTCCTGAATTCTCTGCAAATATTTGCAGAATTTTCGCAAATACCCTAAAACTTAAAAACTAGGACTTTTTTTAATAAGAAATAATGGAAAATAAATTTGAGCTTAAACTGGATGTTTCAATAATCAAAACAGCTTTTTTTTTTTTTTAATGCTGCTGAATTATTTATATTTGCAGAATTTTCCACAATTATTCCTAAACTAGAAGCTATAGAAATTTTAAAATAAAAAAGCTGGAAATTAATTCTGAACTTTACTTGTATGTTTTTTGAACTTTCTGAAAAGAAAATGCATACAGCCCGGAAACTTCAGATGTTGCCGATTCTGCAAATGTTTACAGAATTTTGGCAAATATCCCAAAATTTAAAACTAGGGTTTTTAAAAATCTATTTCTGAGGAGGGACGATATGTATTTTAGAGCTTGAGAATGGTGTTATTACAGATGCCCCCTCTAGGTAATCCATCGCTTATAAACACCCAAAATTCTCTTCAGAAGTGGACTGGACATATATCTATCTAATTCAGTGACCTCACAAAAAACCCAAGGTATATAAAGAGTAATACGGACGAAGTCATATGAAAAAGTCGACTTACATATCTATTCCAGAATAGCCATATGTCTCATAAGTATTGAAATATGCTTCGGATGCCATCTTGTTTGTATTAGACAGTTCTTGCTTACTACGTTGATGAAGCCTAGATCCAAGATTATCCACTCTAAGCAACTTTTTCGGAAGCTTCAAAGTCATTGCAAAACAATTAGGCTGGCTTTCGTGTTCTACAACATCAACTTTTGGAGAACCAAGTTGTGATTTGCAGCCATTTTTATCTGAGGTGCATTTAGAACTTTGTGCATCTTCTTTATCATGAGAGCATTGAGCCTTGATGGATGTTTCTCTTCTTGACGGGATTTCGCTTCCCATTTCATCCGACGAATCGGAATCCGACATTTGTTGATTTCTACCAGAACAGTTCAATAACTTGAAAGAAGAGTTCTTTTGTTTTGCAGTCTTTGTTGTGTATGTTGGAATAAGCTTCAGACGTAGTTGTACATCACATTTTAGGTAAAGTTGAAGAGAAGTAGCAATTAGCTTCCATGATTTCTCCGCCCTTGACACATGATTGGGATGATAGAATTCTATGTCAGCAATCGCCAAACCTGTAGTAGTTGAAATAAGCTATCTATGTATTCCAGCTTTTAAGAGGGAAAAAAAAAACTTATATAAACATTGGTATGCACTTTGGAAAAGAAAAGAGAATAAAAATTCTAGGGTCTGAGCTACCCCTTAGTTGGGATATGTCTTAGTTAAACAATAATGTAATAGCAGTAACATTAATGTAATAACAATCTTTAATGAAATTTAAACAAGCCACTGTTTGTAGCATGGGTTAGGGTAATACCAAAGTTGAATTAAAGTATAAGAGCAGCTCCAACGGTGACTGAGTTAAGATTCTGAATATTCAAACATTGCAGGCCCAACGGCGAAATTTTCCCCAGGATATTCAGAGGAAAACTCAGAGGCCAATTCAGTATCCTGAATTGACCCGAACGCTGATTTAATCTGCGCCATAAAGTATGGTGCTCATTAAATCAGCGCTATAAGGTTTGATTTAATCTGCGCCATAAAGTATGGTGCTCATTAAATCAGCGCTATAAGGTTTGATTTAATCAGCGCCATAACCATAAGATAGGGCGCTGATTAAATCAGCGCCGTACCTTGGGCTCTAATAGAATCAGAGTCCAAGGACAGGACACTGATTAAATCAACGCTCAATGGGAGCAAAACACGTATATTCAAATGTAATATTACGTCCCTCAAATTGTCAGAACTGCTCTAAGCTACTTTCCCACTAAACCAATAACTAAAAGGGGCATTTCTTTTTCTGTCTTAAACACGATTATTCGTGCCAGCAGGAAAGTAATATTTGGAAGTACTTATTGTCAAAAGTTCATATAATATTAAAATGATCAATTTTAGATTTCTTCCTATAAAAGAGGTTACATAGGTTTATGCTTAATACGCCCTCTCACAAATGATATTCTGAAACCTTGCGGCATGAAATATGTGTCACAGAAGTCACAAAAAAAAAAAAAAAAAAAAAAAAAAAAAAAGGTTGAAAATTGTTCTAGTGAAAGTGAACGATGGAGCAAAAAATTCAAGTGGGGCTAAGGAAATCACCGATCCACCTAATACAGAGGTATGCAGATAAAGCCCATAATATTGTCACTATAGCACGTAGCACTTTTTTGACTGAAATGCTATTTCAATTTATGGTTGTTAAACTAGAGATTCACTTCAAAGCCTCGCTATTATCCGCTACATCCGCTAAATCAAGGCATTTTAGTAAACTACTTTAGATACTTAAGTATACAACCGGTGATTTGACTATTTCTCTTTTAAAGCAAATCAGCATCAAATCAACAGAGTTAGGGTGATATCTAATTTTAAGGCATAAGTGCTAGATATAAGCCAAAACAATAGTAATCACCAAATCTAGCATGCATTGATCGTGATGTTATTCGGCTTTGTTTTATAAGATTAAACAATATTTATCTTTTTCCATAAATCAAAGTAGAATGAAAATAAATTGAGTTTAGACATTTGTCTTATACCTAAAGTTTTTTTTTTTTTTGGGAAGCTTTACTGCTTTAATACCTCAACTGTTATAGAACCGCTGAACGTTTTAAGTGCACGGTTAGGGAGTGGCAGGCAGCACATAGACAAAAAAAATTTGGAGAAAAAAAAAAACAATATAGCTACCGATTTCTCCAGCTGACAACCACTACAGCATGTAGCTACAATCAGAGCATTAGTAACGTTAGACTGGTAGCAACTAGTATACTACCAGTGATGGTTCATCGGAGTTCAACATGCATGCATGCACGCACACAAGTTTCCGTCTCTCTCTCTCTCTCTCTGTATATATACATATATGTATGTATGTGTGTGTATATATAGAGGAGCGTTCAATGGCACCGCAAATAGTGAGCACCCCAAAAGCCCCCCTATATAAACCAAACATTTATATTAGTTTAAATTAGTGGAAGATGAAAGAATGAGTGGAAGGAGAGAGAAACGGGATATGTGGTGGAAATCATGGGGCATTTTGGGGTGCTGCACTGTTTCGGGTGTCAATGAACATTCGCCTATATATATATATATATATATATATATATATATATATATATATATATATATATATATATATATATGTATGTATGTATGTATGTATGTATGTATATGTATATATATGTATGTATGTATGTATGTGTGTGTGTGTGTTTACACATACATACACACACATGTGTGTGTATGTAAGGATCGACCACACTTGTAATCCCCTGATTTCGACCGTACATTATAAATTTAAATAATGTGATAAATTAACAAAAGAGACATGTACGTATTGGTCAAAGCACGCGAGCGCATATATATAGTTATGTATGTATGTAGACATATACACTTGGGCGGTTATAGTGTTTATCGATTCTATAGCGACGAAGGTGAAAAAATGTGTAGTAGGGATAAGACGGGGAAATAGCAGGTTATCGGGAGACGCAAAAAGGTTCATAAGATGTAAAATCAAATATTTAGAATTAATTAATTATCGTTCTCACATTATATGTATAAAAGAAACTGACAATAATTAGTCTTATATAGCAAAATCAAAGAGTATCATGGTTACGCACACTAGATTTGATGATTATAATAAATTCTATAATTTATTGGACACTTATGCCTTACAATTAGCTCTTTACACTAACATTATTCTTTTTTTTTCAAAGAGAACTAGTAGAATTAAACCCAGTATATTAATAGTGCTAAAGCAAATGCCAAAAATTCTCGATTTAACAGATGCAGCAGGAAATAGCGAGGCTAAAACCAGATCAATTGTTCATCAACATTAAACTGAAATAGCGTAGCGGTTAAAGAGCGCTACGAGCTATACCGGTGACTTTGTGGGGTTTTAACTACATAGATATACACACCCTTTAAATCTCCATCAAAAATTAAGAGAATTCAACGTGGAGAAAATTGTAACAATATAATCTGTTTTTGATTTCAAAGTTTTCCTTTTCCAAAGTCAATATTAAGAAAAAATTTAACAAGATTACATGTTGTTCCATGTATTTGAATAAACTTGCAAAACAAAATATATCAATTGTAAGTCTCTAATGATAGTAATAAAAGTTGTTGGCTTTGATAATGTAACTAAAGCATAGTTGTACCTTGCAAATTCTTAGACTTTTTTATTTATGTTTCATTATTTGAGCTTGCTTGTATTTACGGTGCCATGAAGTATATTTGGTTGATATCAGTTCACAATAAGTTTATCAAGATTCATATTCTATGCTTGTTGAATTTGGTTGTTTGATTGAGTCTAAGTAATATAATCGTTGCATTTGGCATCAAAATGAGGGATTTATTGACTATGTTGATTACTGATGGTTGTATAGAACCATTGGGATAGTTCGCTCAGATCAAGAAGGACAAAACATTAGAAAAGCTTCATATGTGTAAGACTTTAGCTGAGAGGTAATAAGGAAATATTTGAAAGCTTATCGAAGCCAAGCTGTAATACACGAATCTCCATAGCTAATATACTCTGTCTGACCCGAGCATTTAACAAGAAAAAACAAACAAAATACTTGAGTCAGTACTAACATTATCATATAAGCGAATCAATTCAAGTGAAATGTTTAATAAAATGCATCAATAACTTAAACATTTCACTTGAATTGATTCACTTATATAAGAATGTTAGTCCTGACTCAAGTATTTTGTTTGTTCGTTTTTCTTGCAAAATGCTCGAGTCAGACAGAGTATTTCAGCTATGGAGATTCGTCTATTACAGCTTGGTATCAAAGCTAAGGTTTATACGTTCGATGGTGAATTCATGTCACGAATTTATTGGATATTGTGCACCTGAAGATGTAGTTAGGCATTACACTAACATGGATGATTAGGCCTGGCAATTTGACACATGACACGCTAACACGAAACGAAACGACACGAAATAAACGGTTATGGGTTTTGATTTTTGGTATACGAAACACGAAAGTACACGAACACGAAATTACACGATAAATTTCGTGTCGGATATGGGTTTTCACTTTCAATACACGAAAGTACACGAAATATTTTATATATAATTTTTATTTTTTATATATCATATAATATATTAATTTCGTGTACTTTTCATGTACACAAAAGTACACGAAAGTACACAAAAGTACATGAAAGTACACGAACAGGTAGTACACGAAATTAATTTCGTGTACTTTTCGTGTCATTTCGTGTTTACACGAATTATTTCGTTTCGTGTTCGGATCGGGTAAACAGGCACACGGAATGATTTCGGGTCGTTTTTGGTTTTAGCTCTAAGTACACGAAAGTACACGAAACGACACGATTGCCAGGTCTATGGATGATTGATGATAAATTGGAATAGCTGGGTGGATTAATAAGATTATTGAAAAAACTCAATGTTTGGACTTGACAACACAAGCTTAAGGTAATTTAATCGAAATGTTATTTATGACAATCTCTCATCAACTGCACAAGGATTCCTAAAGGGATACAGAGAGAAAAGTTGCTAAGTACTTGTTTCTTAACTATTTTGTCCACCCTCATTAGATAAGGAACAAGTTGGATCCCACAGAGAGTAATCATACATTTTTTGGGTCTCAAGGACTGAAGGGCCATCAGAATATGATGTCATACTCACAAGAAGATTGCAACTAACATGCATGCAGCTTTAAATGATAATATCACGCTGGAGGTGAAGTTTTTATGAGGAGACCATCTTGAAGGTGGAGCTTTCATTAAGTGGTAACAAACTGGTAATACAGTACAAAAAGGATCAAATAAATTGTTAGGTTATTTTCACAAAATAACACGCAATGATGTTTCTGATTATACCAGGGTTGACGAGAAAATTTCATAGATCTGGACTTGAGGTGGAGCTCATTTAACTGACTAGGCATAATTGATCAAGATAATTTGAGTAAGTCTGTCGTAGTTGATCGTTTCTCTTACATAGGTAAACATCTCAAAGGTTGGTTAAATAAACAAAGAAAGTTGTGTGGCTTGATAGTAATGTTGGTCTTAGAAGGATGCCGCATGCTGGTTATGATGGAATGATGACAAATACTCTTAGTTCCATTCCATACACGAAGAACTGAGAGATTTTTAAGAGCCTAAAGCTTCAATGTAATACTTGAGTTGGAGAGTAGAAATGGAGATGGAGATCCTGAAGCCCCGATATAGCACATAAACGCTCTGCAGTTGCCACACTTTTTCAGGTTATATTTTTAAATAATATGCTCGTTTTAAGCCCCGTTATTTTCTGTTATACCGTTAAATCAATAATTTTTTACAATAATTTTTTAGCATCCGCTTTAGCAGCAATAATATTAAAATATTGATTAGAGTGGTTTGCTTGTAAACTATATCAACAAAGTTAGGGTAAAGACCTAATTTACCTAGTTTTAAGGTGCAAGTGCTAAATATAAATCAAAAATTTATAGAAATCACCAAATCTGCACCGCAGAAACCATGGCATTCTTCGGTTTGTTATATAAGATTAAACATTATTTAATTTTTATACAAATAATGTGGGAAAAAAGAATAAATAAACCTCAAATATTTGATTTTACATCTAATGAATTTTTTACATCTCTGTTGTTTTCTTTCTTCATCCTCGCTATAACCTTTCGAACACATCGATGGTTCTCATCAAAATGCGTGAAATAATCTATTCTCTAGGTTTTTGGATCTAGCTCTGCTATTTTTCAAATCAAACTCATTTTTTCTGAATTAACTTAACATGTCTAAAGGTGAAGGTCATGTGGTTGGAATTGATTTGGGGACAACCTACTCATGTGTGTGTATGAGGGGGGGGGGGGTATGGCAGCACGATCGCGTTGAGATCATCGCCAATGATCAAGGAAACCGTACCACGCCGTCCTATGTGGCATTCACTGATTCTGAATGGTTGATCGGTGATGCGGCTAAGAACCAGGTCGCCATGAATCCTGTTAACACTGTTTTTAATGCAAAGCGTTTGATTGGGAGAAGATTCAGTGATGCCTCGGTGCAAGCTGATATCAAGCTGTGGTCATTCAATATCATTTCCGGTCCTGGAGAGAAGCCTATGATCTGCGTCCAATACAAGGGTGAAGAGAAACATTTTTCCGCAGAAGAGATCTCATTGATGGTTCTCATCAAAATGCGTGAAATTGCCGAAGCGTATCTTGGTTCTTCGATCAAGAATGTTGTTCGACAGTCCCAGCTTACTTCAATGACTCCCAGCGTCAGGCAACTAAAGATGCTGGAGTCATTGCTGGCCTTAACGTGATGCGTATCATTAACGAACCCACCGCAGCAGCCATTGCTTATGGTCTAGACAAAAAAGCAACCAGTGTTGGTGAAAAGAACGTTCTCATCTTTGATCTCGGTGGTGGTACATTCGATGTATCTCTCCTCACCATCGAGGAAGGTATCTTCGAAGTAAAAGCCACAACATGTGACATTCATCTTGGCGGTGAGGACTTCGACAACAGACTGGTGAACCATTTCGTGCAGGAGTTCAAGAGGAAAAAGAAGGACATCATCGGTAATGCTAAAGCGCTGAGGCATTTGAGAACAGCTTGCAAGAGAGCAAAAAGAACTATTTCCTCTACTGCTCAGACTACAATTGAGATCGACTCACTCTACGAGGGTATTGATTTTTACTCGACCATCACTAGGGCTAGGTTCGAAGTGTTGAACATGGACCTATTCAGAAAGTGCATGGACCCAGTCGAGAAGTGTTTAAGAGATGCCAAAATGGACAAAAGCAGCGTCCACGACGTCGTGTTAGTCGCTGGTTCCACCAGAATCCCGAAAGTGCAGCAGTTGTTGCAAAACTTCTTCAATGGAAAAGAGCTGTGTAAGAGCATCAACCCCGATGAAGCAGTTGCTTATGGTGCAGCCGTGCAAGCGGCTATTTTGATGAGAGAGGGTAACGAGAAGGTGCAAGATTTGTTGCTTCTTGATGTCACTCCCTATCCCTAGGGCTTGCGACAGCTGGTAGCGTCATGACTGTCTTGATTCCGAGAAACACCACCATTCCTACCAAGAAGGAGCAGGCCTTCTCTACCTACTCTGATAACCAACCAGGTGTTTTAATCCAAGTGTACGAGGGAGAAAGGACTAGAACGAAGGACAATAACTTGCTTGGAAAGTTTGAGCTTGCAGGCATCCTACCTGCTCCTCGTGGCGTGCCGCAGATCACAGTCTGCTTCGATATTGACGCCAATGGCATCTTGAACGTATAGGCTGAAGACAAAACCACGGGTCAGAAGAACAAGATCACGATTACCAACGGCAAAGGTAGATTGGGCAAGGAGGAGATCGAGAAGATGGTACAGGAAGCAGAGAAGTACAAGTCAGAGGACGAGGAGCATAAGAAGAAGGTGGAGGCAAAGAATTCTTTGGAGAACTATGTGTATAACATGAGGAACACCATAAAGGATGAGAAGATTGCATCGAAGTTGGATGCAGGGGACAAGAAGAAGATAGAGTACGCCATTGATGAGGCGATTCAGTGGTTGGATGGTAATCAGATGGCTGAGGTGGACGAGTTTGAAGATAAATGAAAGAGCTGGAGGGTTTGTGTAATCCCATAATTGCTAAGATGTATAAGGAGGTGGTGCTGATATGATGAATGAGTAAGGCGGCCGTGCTCCTACTGCTGGCTCGGGTGCTGGTCCCAAAATTGAAGAGGCTGATTAAGTTATAAGTGATGCTTTCATTGCCTAAAGTCATGTATGTTGCTGCTTTCTTAGATGTTTCTTAAATATGTTATTTTGGAACTTTCGGTTTGGTCTGATGGGCAGTTGTGCCTCAGCTGTGTTGGTTTGAATCCTATATGAAACTTTTAAGTTCTGAATATAGTTATTATTAGATTAGCCGTATAAAAAAAAAATTAAACCTCAACTGCCGTCATAGAACTGCTAAGTGTTCAATCTGTACATATTGAAATTAAGTCTTCGCACAGAAATCACATAAGGTACTTGGTGCTCCTTCCTATATGCAAACGAGCAACCTATTCCTAGTGTTGATGGGGACTCGAGATACGCTGCGAGATTGGCTGGAATGGTTATTCATAACGCAAAGATAGACAAAGCTTACCGTTAACCATCATCCAAGGCATGTCTGGGCAAAGTTTACCATCTCATTTTAAATGGGTATTTAGACACCAATTATATATTATTTAAGGATGGTTGTCATGTATAAATATATATGGGCTAGTTTCAAATAATCTTTCTTTCGTGGTTGTTCCAAACCTCACCTAACAAAATTTCCATTTGTATTAGTAATAAACCTACTACTAAAATTCTATCAAAAATATGAGTTATAAAAAACATACAGATTTTTTAATCCCCATTCAGTCCTTGTCTAACAAATAACCTTTAGTTTATGCTAACCGTTTAACGTCCACCTACCAATACTTACAAACTTAATTTGCAACAACAAAATTGGTAAATTCATTGTCGCCCTAGAAGCTTAAAAGACCAACTTGTCTACTACAGGAGACACAAGAAGACTTAGGTTGCGTTTGGTTTACCATTTTCAAACCATTTTCATTTTTTAGTTTTGAAAAACGATGAAAACTCGTTCTTTTTACCATTTTGAAAAACTCATTTTAAAAAATTATAATTTATGAAAATGGGCCTAATAAAGAAAACTCAAAAGAAAATTATTTTGTTTTCATCATCTTGAGGCCCACTTAAAAAATTTAAAACTCAAAATCCAAAACAAACCAAACACGTTCTAACTATCTTTCTCTTTTTTGGCCGCAAAAAATTGTTTCTTCCGATTTCCGAATTCGCCTATCGTCAACAAACATCAGGTAAACTCCTGATTTCTTATTTTGCAATTGATTCGATTTTACTAGATTCATCGAGGCTTTTGCTATTTTATACAGTGTTTCCTTCCCTCTGGTATGAGTTAGGGTTTCGTGGACCGCTTTTAATTTAGTGATGTTCTAAGGTAAATTCTTTGATTCATTATATAGTAGTTTGTTCGAATTCGTTTGTTTTTTGAATTATTATGTAAATCCCTTAATTGTTTAGACCAGATCGGCTTGTTATGTGGTTTGGTATTTGGAAAAATGTTGGTAGTTTATCCTTCAGTTAAATAACAACACCATACCATCTCAAAAATAAAACATAATATTCTCAAGCAATTTATAACTTATATTGTTGGTAGTTTATTTTTTTTATCTTTGTTAATAACATCTTTGACATTGTCAATGAATTGGATTAATAACATAACAACTACAACAGCTAATAGATAATGTATTGGTACTTCATCTTTGAAAAAACTTTGCAAGCTTATTACTTGAACAAAATTAATGTACAAATTAAGGTTGTCAAACTCGAGTTCTCACCAAAGAGCGCTCAGGTATACAAAGATCGTAAATCGTGGGATCGTAACACAAATTGTAAGTTCCCACAAAATGAAAATTAAAAATAAAATTCCAACAAAATAGCCATAGCATAATATTTTCATTAATTATTAGTTCATAACAAAACATAACATAAACCTTAAAATTTCAAGTTCCAGCAGCTGAACTTTCCCAATTCATTGTGTTGCAAAATTTTGTTAAATCGCTAGCTTTCACAAAATATAACGTAACATTTTTCCTTTTAAAAATAAAAACATTAAATGCTGTTTTTTATCTTTAAACTTAAATAATAGTGTCTTTTATAACTTTTTCCTGGGAAATGATAGATAGATGTTCTATCATTTCAACGATGGTCACTTTATTCTCACGATTCTTCTTCTTCTTCTTCCTTTTTTTTATCGTGGTACGAAAGCAAACATCTTTCAGTTGGATTAATGATGAGCCATCAATGATAGAACCCTAATCGACGGTTCAATGATCGAAACCCAAATACACAACTCCGTTGATTAATTGCGTCGATTAGGGTTCTCGAGGTATCTCTTCGGTTGGATTCGTGAATGGGAAATCTCGAAGCAGAAGCAGATCGACGCGGAAAATTGGAAAATCTCGATGCAGATCGACGCGGAAAATTGCACGAGGGTTACACGATTTCACGATTTTAATCGCCGCTTTGAACGATTCTACCCAATTCCGATTTTCCTTCCGTTGATTCTCGTCGAGTCTAAAGAAACGCGTGAACTCAAGCGCTTTTAAGAGTAAGCACGCGCTTTTGACAACAATGGTACAAATAATATATAGTACACTGATGCTGCTACAAAGTGAAGTTCTGGGTAATCAAAACACTTTTACAGAGCTTGTTTGTTTCTAGGTGTATAAACTTACCTGCACGTTTTTCGTTCCATATGTTATGCCACATGGTATTGTAAATGTTGCACTAGCTAGATCACTTTTCTTTGAACTCAAGACTAAATAATAATATGAAATCATACCATGTTATGTTGGATTTTGTTTTACATCTAAACGGACCTATGTCACGTGTATTTGATATCCTTTTCAATTTATTTAATATTCAGCATCTTATAACTTAATATTTGACATCTTTTATATGTTATAAATGCAGTGTCTTAAAAACAAAGAAGTATGGTATTTATAAGCATTTCATGGATGTAAACTTAGGTAGATATAAAACGTCCCACATAAAATTTTCTCTGATTCTACATTAGTTTCCAGTTAGACAAATATCTCTTAATGAACATAATAAATTATCATATATCTAATTGAAATTAATCAAAAAGTTCAACAAATATTTTTCAAAATTGTATTATGATGGGTTGAGTTTTCACCATTGTAAGATTGTATTCAAAATATTTCTTAGTTCTCATTATTACTTCGAGCTCTCTAGCATAGTTCTTCAATGTCAGGGTAACACATCTAGAAGGTGAGTGATGGAACACTTGGGGGAGAGAGAGAGAGAGAGCCTTAATTCCTAAAGTCTGATAATTTCCAATTAAACTGGTTTTCTGTCGGTGATCGTCCAACTATTTGACTTCTTTGATTTTAACGACTTGTAGATCAATATAGGCAGCCTCTAGGCTTTTTCAAACATCAGCGAGTTTGAATCGTGACTGTGATCATTGTGCTTACGTATGTTATTGATGACTTATCACGAACTATAAGGGCCGACGGTTTTATTGACGACTTAACCGTTGATTTGGTTATTCCTCTTCCTTAGCTTATGTGCTTGTTGTTGTGCATTTTTCTTGCTACAACTGAGCTTGTGCATAAATTTGTTTCACCTGACCATTTGTATTTTTTTGCTTTGTTGCATCACTGCACTTGTGATTGTGCACTGACCTAACTTTTTTTTGTTACAAGTTTGTGCACTTGGTTTGTGTAATGTATTGTGATTTGCGAGTGCATGCATTCACGTGTGTGAACACTAGTGTGTAGGTGAATTAGATGTTAAATTGTGGCAGAGTTTCAGTGTTTGTACCCTTATGTTTGTGAATGGATAGGAGCACGCACTAGAGTGTGTATGTTTGTGGAAAAAAGGAAAGAAATCCCTTTGGCAATTTGCGTTGCATAACTATAGTTTGCATTTTGTTTTGTGTTGTTGTGTGACTCTTTGTATGCTTTTGTTTGTTAAATAAAGAAACCATGTTGAAAAATTGGAGTGTTACATGGATATAAGATAACTGGAATTGTGGCAGTATTTCTTTGCAACTGGCACTATGTGAAACTTTTGGCTAGATATTTATTGTTAGCATTGTTCAAATTCGAGTGCTGCATTCTATAACTGGAATGTCACAGCATACTTCATTTCCATTAAAAGATGGTTGGTTTTTTTTTTTTTTTTTTTTTTTTTTTCCTTCAGAAAAATATCATTAGAAGGATTTGAATCATAAGTTATGACTGCACATATATCAACCTTTTCCCTTTTGATTGGGTAGTAAATGTTAAATACTTTTGAATGTTTTACGTACTTAATATTGCTTCGAGCTATCATTATATTAATTCTTTATGTTATATTGTGGTAGAATGCACTTTAAATTTTAAAAACTGGAATGATATTAATGAGTCTGACAATCCAAGCTATTTTATATATGCTCTAAACCATTTTGTTCCATTCTTAGAAGTATTATACCCTACTGATTTCTTGGAAATCAGTTTGCTTCCTTACAAACATAAAAGATATGAAATATATTACCCTGCCAGATATGTTGAATAAGATATCAGTTCATGTATAAGATACATGAAATGTTTATACATTACACTGCCATTTTCTTCAATAAAAGATGTATGTAAATATATCTTTGATTCTTGAATGATAAAATTTAAGGCAATATATGACTACAACAATCAACCAAATAAATAACGAGGCAGTGTGGGAAGAGAATTAGACATGATAGCTTATAGGTTAGCAAGCGTGCTGGCCGTGTATTATACATAGCTGTGAACAAGCTTTTTAGTACTTGTCTTATGCCAGGTTAGCAAAAATTATGCTAATAATTTTTTTGAAAGCAGACTAAAATTGGATGTCCTAATTTGTAGTTACCGATTATACAAATATTAAGCAGTAACTATTTTGATGCATTTGTTTAAACTCCCAACTGCTCACATGAATATTTTTGATTCTTGAATGATAAACTTTAAGGCAATACATGACTACAACAATCACAAAGTTAAATAGTGAGGCTTGAAGAGAATTAGACATGATAGCGTATAGGTTAGCAAACTGTGTGCTGGGCTTGTATTATACAAAGTTGTGAATAATTTTTTTTAGCACTTGTATTATGCTAGGTTAGCGAAATTTAGTTCACAGCTTTATATAACAGAATAACATGAATTTTAGTTCACAGCTTTACATGACAAAATGACTGGTTATGTATTACACATAGCTGTGAAATAAAATTCTCATGTCAAAGTTTATTGAACTAATTCATGTCACAATTATTTATCAAAGTTTTTTTTTTTTTTTTTTTTTTTTTTTTTTTTTTTTTGAATTTGGTCAGCGGGGAAACCGATCGTAGCTGTAATCCCCCCACCTCCCCAAGTGCACCTAGCCCAGTCTGCGGATATCACATAAGTGGCTAATCATAATGTATGCACATGGTAAACCCTTGTAGCATGTCATTCCGAGTTTCGAACTCGCATCGTTGTTACTTCGATGCAAGTCCTTATCCACTGAGCTAATGCTGCAGACTTATTTATCAAAGTTTATTGAACCATTTTATATATTACACTGCCATTTACTCCATATAAGATATATTACACTGCCAGATACACAACATAAATAAGGGCTCACTAAATGGAGAAAATATGTGAATATGCATAAAAGTTAATTTGCATTGATACACACCATCATTCTATATATCAGTTCATATATATTAGTTCATGTAATATTCGTGTATTAGTATTTTATCATTGAGCAAATTAATTTGCATCCATGAAATTATATGGTTTAAATGGAATAACAATATTTCATAGTATGTTTAGCTCCCATGCAAGTAAGAAGGAACCACTAATAAAGTTGCTTTCATCTTAAAAAATAGAATATGAAAGATGGAAAAACAAAACAGCCGATGTCATGGTCCGCAAAGAATGAGAAGATTTTCATTGATATACTTTATGAGAATGTGAAAGCGGGAAAATTACAATGTTAGTCATGAACAAGAAGTTGTGCGGTTTAATATTAGTCAATCGGCTCAAATGGGATACGTTAGAGATCAAATAGCCACACAGATGTGAAACGAGTATGTAACAACTCGTCATCTATAGTTCAGATACAATTTTATTTCTATTCCAATTTCAAAATTCATTTCATCTTTATTTCAGTAACATATTTGAATAGTTCAGATATTCTTTTTTTATTTACTTTTATGTTGTGATTCAGTGGATGTCTTACTTTTGTACTATCGCTTGCAGATGTGACTCGGAATACATTAGAAGCGCGTTGCTTACAAAATTCGTGGCTGACATAAATATCATATTGTTATGAAAGATGCTTGAGTTGTTCTCTTTCAATTTTCTCTTTATCTAGCTTATCTCTTATATTATATATTTAAAATCGTGTTATGAACTTTTTTATTGTAATTTTATTCCTTTACAATTCGACCACATGTAGTTTAAAATATTGTATTTTCTTTAATGTTTAATCATTATGTTTATAATTCAGCTTATTATCTTTCATCTATTATCAGTTTTTAATTAGCAGTTTGATATATTCACAGTTGTTTTTATTCAACTTCTTTATGGATGAATTTTTAGTTTTGTTTTTTGTTTGATTTACAAGATGTAGTATGTTCATGCAAACGCGAAAAATGAATAGTATATATTATTGGGGGTGACTATTTGAAAAGTATATGTTTGAATTACCAAAATGAAAACTTAAATTTTCAAAATTTGAAAACTATATTTCAAACCAAACGCATTTTTCAATTTTTAGTTTTGAAAACTTGTTTTTGAAAAAAGGATAACTAAAGCATTTTGAGAAATAGTGAAAGTATTCAAAATGAAAAATTGAAAACCACCATGAAAACTACAAATTGAAAACTCAAAATGTAAACCAAACGCACCTTTAACTTTTATTGGCTTTAAGGTTGACGACATGGTGATACTTTGAAGAGTAAATGTAAAGATGAAAACAGAACCCAAAGAAGAGTTTGAAATTAAAACATGAAGAGAACATAGAAAAGTCATGGTATGGAGATAATTAAGATAAGACTATCTTAAACAAACGCTTTATATATCAAGAAAATCATGTTTCGGTGTTGGGTGGAGAAAACAAAATTGGTTAACTTTGTTTGGTTCTCAATTTAAGCTCACTTGAAACATGTATTTGACGTTAGATGAAGTGAAAATAAATATGTTAGATATTCCATATGCAAGTGTTGTTGGTAACTTCATATTTGTGCAAACAAGAAAAAAAAAAAAAACTCATGTGGTAGGAGATATGAGAAGGGTTAGTGTTTACCTTTAATTTAGCTGAAAGAGAATTGGCTAGTGGTGAAGTGAACAGTATAGTACTTGCAAGGCACTATCCTTATCTTGAAGTAACAACTAACATCTTTTGAACTATATCTTGGCAAGTGGTTTAGTGAGGCTGTATCCTTATAGTGAAGTAACATCTTTTGATGCAATAAGTTATCAAAATATATCATACTATATTTAGCCTTTTATTCATCAAGATTTTCTCCGTTGTGTTTTTCTTAATAAGGGTTCAACAAGGCATTATCCTGATTTAGAAATATCAATTTTCTTTTGATGAAGTAAGATATTAAGAATATATCATTGTACTCTTTTCCTTTCACTAAGATTTTTTCTCATCACGTTTGTCTTAGAAAGTTTTAACGAGCTTTTATTTTAATTCCGAAGTACCAAACTATTATTTCCCTATGATTTCATTTTACAAGTTACATTTTTTTCCTCGTTCAAGATTTTTCCCACAGAGTTTTCCTAACATGGGGTTTTAATGAAGCAATATACAATATCTATATTGATTGAATAGCTATATGTAAGCAAAATAATAATGAGGGGAGCAGTCATTATATATGTTTCAAAAGGTGCAACTTCAAGTTATCACACAAGCATCAAAAATTTTAAAGACACATAATTAAAAGGGAGTGTTATAGTATATGTAGATGTCACAAGGGCATTATTGTACTTTTTATTGTTGATCAAAAATATCCTTTAAGGCAAAAGACGATAAAAGAAGGCTGATAAAAAACCAAAAGAACATAGCTTTCAAATCAATCGGGAAAAGAAAGTTAAACCATTTAAACGCACCCTTCGATTCATTTGAAGGAGAATTTCAATCACTTCGAAGTCGAAGGAAATTCCTGCTGCATAAAAGAGGCTTTATCCAAGGAGAAGCAACCCCTCGAAATCACCTGAACAGAGGTCTTCAAGAGCATCGATTCTCAACAGATATCAACCTCCCGTCTAGCTCAGAGACTTCCCTTCGATAAGCACAAAGGCTAAGAAGGAGACACATATTAAAGGCTTGCAATGGGACTCACTATTAACCTTAGACCACATCGAAGCACCAACCGCACGACATTAAAGCTATTTCAATCAGGTCTTCAGGTCCACTTCCAAAAGCATTAAGACGAAGGCACTAAGGCGGAAAGAGGGTTTAAGGGTCCAGAATCAAGACAACTTTCTCATTCTAGAAATTGGAAACAAATTTATGGAGTGTAACCCTAAATCAGCAATCAATTTGGGGAAAATTTTGATTTTTGTAATCTTATTCGGTGATCCATAATAAAGATGAGAAATTGAGAATCAAAGCTTAGGGGTTATAATCTTATTTTCACTTCAATTTTCATAATCTTATCCTAAGTTGTACTGCGAAATTCATAATAATGAACGAAACTCGAAGGGACGACAATAGTATATTTACCCATTGAAAGGGATATAGCATAGTTGTTGACGGAACCTAATTCTTTCTTAAATAATAGAATGCGATCAAGTGTTCAAGAGTGAACTCCGTAATGCAAAAACCCACTAAATATTTCCTTCGAGTCAATCTTAGGTCTTAATCTGATCGAAGGGGACAATAACCCAACGAAAGGGTAAATCTTAGGAATGTTTTAAGAGTTTAGGATGTGGAAACTCCGTGAATCTTAGCCTTCTGTCAGTCGAGAGTTTGAAATCATGGTATATTTTTATCTCCCAAATACAGTAGCTGCCACCGAGGGCTATGGGCTATTAGTAATTTCCTTGAAAGCTCATTTTAATTAAAAAAAATACGTCTAAAACTAAGTAGAAAGCATTCAACTATATATCAATTTAGGGTGTTAATCAATTTTGTGGCTAACATTTTTTATGATATGTCCATAAATAGATCTTCATTGAATTGCCTGTTAAGATCTAATGTAAATAAATTTCTCCTCATTCTTTCTCCAATGGTTTCTTATCCCCTTTTGTTTACAACATGACACAAATATTTAGTTATAGTTATGACATAATTTTCATTATACATGAGCTTTTATCAAGGTTTTATATCTCGGATTTCGGTCACATTTCGTTTTGAAAATTTTTGGGATCCAATTTCGTATCGAATGAGATCTCGGATGAGATAAATGCATATCGGTGTTCATTTCGGAATTATGTCTCGGATCATAAAGTACATCTCGAAATGATCTCGGACTATTTAATATTTTCAACATTATTTTACATTCAAGTATGCAACTAATTTATAAAGCGTGGTGCTAAGGGCACCCAAAATACTCTTTCTAATACCACAATTAAAAAAATAAAACTCATTAAATTTTGTATGCTTCCTACTACCACGTTACCTTTCTGTTCTAATCTCTCGTTCAACCATTATTTGTCGAACTAATCATGTAGTAAGCCATAATCTGAAAATCCTAATTAAGAATATCGATGTCTACTACATCTTTCCTGCGGTAAAATTCAAATTCTTACCGTTTGAAGCTATAATATTTAACTTCCTCTTCTAGTTTTCTTAATTCAAACCTTATTCACGGCTTTTGTATATTTTGGCATGCATTCTTCTTTCTCGTCATTGTTGTGGCGTCATTATCGTTGATCAATCGGTTGAAAAACTAAGATTTCAGAATGGAATGAAAGTGGAACGAATAAGTGACAAGAGGGAAATAAGGAAACGGTGGTGTGGTAGCCTCTATTTTTTACATATGGTATTAGGAAGTGTGTAATGATAATTCTTGTGGTATTTTTTAGTAGCGGTATTAGGAAGAGTATTTTGCGGTGCCCTTAGCACCACACTTTATAAATGCTAATTACAAAAAAATTGTTTAACTTGCTTGATTTTCACCAAGAGTACACTGGTTGTTAATGATTTGCAGCTTAAAAAACAATCTAGACTATACAAGGGTAATAAATAATTAGAATTTTTGGACACAACGTATAACATCGCAATCAGATGAAGAGATGTATAATAAACTTATATACAAACTGCAATCATTTGGAAATAAGTATATTTCATTTTTTGGAATGAGTCTGCAATCATTTGGAAATATATACTACCAAATAAGTTAAAATAGAATTGCATAGTTAAGAAATTACTAATTGATTTTTTGCTTTATATAATAAACAGTGTCATGAGTCAGTGACTAAACATTCATAAAAATAAAATTTTCTTGTTTGTAGAAGTGTAGGACAACATTTGGAATGCGCAAAGGGTGGTGTCTTGTTTATACATATGCATGACAGCATGTTCTAGTTGTACATGCATATTCTTATTAAATAGGCGCAGGACAACATGGTTAGGAATGGAATAGGAAGCTTTTAGTTTGTTATTTAAATAACACAACAAATATAGGCCTAGAAATAAAGAAAATATTATAGACCCGGTCCATTTTAAAATTAAAATTCAAAATACAATAGTTTCGACCAAGATCTCGTTAATAGATCTCGCTCGAGATCTCGGCCGAGATTTTTAAATCTCTGTCGAGATTCAATTCAAACGAGATATGACCGACATTTGTTGTTCCGAATCACTTGATCTCGAAAACGAGATCTCGACCGAGATTTCCGAGATTCGAAACCTTGGCTTTTATATAAGTTTTATTACTGTTTTGAACAATAATAGGATTTTGTTCTTTTACCAAGTTAAATGATAAACTTGTATTATCTATTTATTTTTATATTTTTGAATTTGTTCAGGAGAAAAACTGATCGGAGTCGTAAAACTCTCCCTATTGCATTCAGCCTGGTCTGCGAGCACCACATAAGTAGCTGGTCTTAGCGTATGTATATGGTAAGTATTGTGTGTGTGTGTGTGTATCACATATTACACTAATAGTTAGCAATGAACCAACCAATACAATTTTGGTTTCTCATCATACATAGTTACTTTTTTATTGCTACTTAATAAAAATTAGATTTGTATCAAATCATGTAGAATGCAGCGAGCGCTTATTTTTGTCCAAGTTCCGCTTGGACTCTAAAGACATTCTTAGCACCTAGCGCTCCGCTCCTCGAATGACATAGATAAACAAATTTAGGATTTATCGTTGTACGTAGTGATTCCAATTGAAAATCAAAATAGGTTTTTTTTTCTTTGTTCTTTTAGGTTTAGCCTCCAAAGTGAAATCAATCATGTAATTCTTGTGAAAGTAACAAAGATGAAAGATCTTCTGTTCCCAAATTGGACATATACTATCTCGCAATAGTGGAATCAATCGAATATTCTATGTGATTTTTCATGGCATCGATGATCCAGTTTTTTGTTTTTGTTTTGGAATTAAATTCGTTTGTTCACTTTATCATCAACATGTTCCTATTGTTATTTCCATTGCTTTGGAATTGACTTGGATTTATTGAAAATTTCCCCAACGAGACTATAAAGCTATTTCTCAGATGATCAGAATTTGATTCAAAATAGAGTAGGAATAAAGTTCATTGACAAAGCACAGTGATATGAGAGCGCCCTTTTTCATATCCAAAGAAAAACAAAACAAGATGACAATGAGAAAGATGTGTAGCAAAGAAAAGATAACACATATATGATGATCAAACCGATTCCAAATTGTAAGGTTAAACATTACTCAAACCGATTAATTTGCATGTAATGTAGTCCCAAAAATTAAGTATTCACATAGAAATTGAAGACGAGAATGATTAGAGAACTTGTGGCATTTGCATCGATGTGGAGTGTTTCAAAATTTTGTGGCATAAATACATAGAAGTATAAGGAAGTCCACAACAAAACAACGGAGAGCAGATCTAAAACAAAATGAAATTGAGCAGAAGTAAAGGTACCCGCCGATCCACTTTGGATGTGGCGGTTAACTCACTGGATTTCTTAATGTATGCAATTTTAATAAGGTGACCACCTTCCCCAGCTGATGAACTCTCTGATACGTAGATCAAATCACATTGTTGCTACCAGTCGATTGATAGCAACAACATGCCAACAGATAGTAATGGGTTCATTGTACTTAAGATCACCTTTTGTCTATGGTTTAATGCTCCAAGTTCCTCCAATCTTCATCATGTGGTTCCTATTGATCAAGAGGCATATATGTACCTAAATCTTTATTACAAAAAATTTGAAAATTCACGATTGTAAAAAATAAAAGATAAAACAATGCCTTTTGGTCTCAAATTATGACTTTGTCATTACAATGTTGCCTCATGTTTGAATAATCTTGTAAATCTCTCATATGTAAATGTTGTTAGGTCCAAGAACACAAGTCAGCTTTGATCGAACCTCGTTGAAGTGGTTGTCTGCTTTATTTGCGTTATTTATCTTAAATTTCTTGGATTAATTGCTCAGATGTTAAAGTTAAGCGTCTTTTGTCATCGGTCCTTAACCAATGAATATAGATGCATATTTTGCATTTATTGAATTTGATTATCTAATAGAACTGAAGAAAATAATCATAATAGTATAACGGATTTTATGTTATGCTACGTATAGCACATGTGACAATTAAGTGCACATCGGACTGTGGAATTTTTTTGAGACCATATATTACTTGCTGTCAAACTAATCAACCATGCAAAAAGTTAAATATTTATAAAAGTCTCTATACTTATCTTTAAAAAAATAGTATAAATGTAAATGTGTACTAAAATACATATTAAATTTAGGCGACATGTTTGTCTATGAAACAACGTAAGTAACGACTAAAAGATGATAAAGAAAATTGAATGGGATTTGGAGGAAGTAGAAGAAACGAAAGCACAAATATTAGCAAACAATGAGTTGTCAACAAACCTAGTTCTATTTACAAAGTGTAATTCGAGAAAGTAATCTGGATTTTCTCCATTAAAGTCTTAATATATGATAGTCTTCGTATGATTTTGATCCAGTAAATCATCTTATCTAGACACAATTACTCTTTACAATGCATTGGGTTGAAATTGCTCTACATTATCATTGTAGGATCAAGCATTGTGGTAGATTTACCTTCATCAATGTGGATAGATGACAAATTTGCCTCTTTCTCAAGAAAGCTTCTAAGAGAATTTGATTGGCACCTTCTTACGGCTCTTCTCCAAATTGTTTCAAGTTCAGTACTTGGGCACTGTGTTTCTGAACAAAATTTGGTCTGGTTGTTTTCGTTACCATCAACAATATTCAAACTATCCCTTGGAGAGCTTAATCCTAATTCCATGTCATCTGCATATCGTGTCAAAAATGTTTAAAAAGAAACATCTAAACTGTAAGATACTAAAATTTGTTTTTAAAATTTTTCGCCTATCAAGTTGTATATATATTCAGTATTACATCTAGCTAGATTTATATCTTGCAATATCACAATAAAACATCATGCAATGTACCAAAAATAACATATATCTTATATTCCCTTAATAGCTGCTAAAACATTAATTAATGAAATTACCTATTACCTTCGGTGCTAAACTGTAGAAGTGCCACAGTAAGCCAAGTAGCTTGATTTTTTGTTGTTCTCAGTTGTTTTTCTGTTTCGGAAAGTATATTCAGTGCACGTCTCAGCCTCTGCATGCTCACCCCAGCCACTGAATGACAATAGCTAGAGTAAGTACAAAACATACAGCAAAAATAAAGTAACTTGCGAATACCACAGCAGGGGAGACATTTGATGTGAATATTAAAAAAAGATGATCGAACAAAATCAATGTTTTTCTGTTTACCTAAACGAAAGGGATACGTAATGACTTACAAAAATGCCTTCTACTTCCATTTTCAGTAACTTCGGCCTGGCTTCTTCCTGATAAAATGTCCACAACAATATTTGCAAGCTGTGATAGCAGTTGCATAGGATCAACTTTAGATTTCATTAGATCTCTTGCCCTTTTAACTGTATTAGAAGTATCCGAAGACAATGCTAAATCAAGTAAATCTAACAGTTCTTCATCTGAGACAATACCTATCTGCAAAATAAATACCAAATTCATAAAATATGATCAAAATATGTCGACGTGTAATTCACATACCATGAATCATGGAGTAATACATTACTTACTAGCTCGTAAGCAAGAGATAGAGTTATCCTTTTTCCAAGCAATCCCAACTGATCGATGATAGTTTCAGCATCTCTAAGGGACCCCTCACATTTTGAAGCAACAAGTTCAAGTGCATCCTTATCAAATTCAAACCCTTCTTCTACACAAATTTTTTGCAACTTTAAGCAAACATCAACATTATTTACCTTAGGAAAATGGTATCTTTGACATTGTGAAAGAGAAATATGAGGCAGCTTGTCTAAGTCAGTGGTGATCATAACAAATATCGAATGATGTGAAATATATTCAACACAGTTGAATATCGAAACCCAAGCCTCTGCTTTTAGATATTGGCATTCATCGATAATAAAAACCTTATATTGTGATGAAAATGGAGATATTGAAGCACTCTTCAATAATGATTTTACTCTATCTTTATGGTTAAGTTTTACAGCATCAAGCTCTTTTACATCCCTACTTCTTTTAGAGAAGCAAAACACACACTCACGACAGAAACCACATGGCCTATTTTCATCGGGAGATATGCAGTTCAATGCAGCAGAAAATATTCTTGCAGTCGAAGTTTTACCAGTCCCTCTTGGACCATGAAACAGATATACAGGAGATATCTTTCCTTTTAATACTGCATATAAAAGAGACTTAGCTACCGAGCGAAGTCCAACCAATTCGCTAAAGGATTTTGGCCGATATTTTTGGCTTAAACTTCTAGGACTTTCTAGATAAGGAACAATTTCCCTAGAAGCCCCTTCTCTCATGCTAGTGTATAATAATGGATTTTCCTCTGCTTCCGTGTCAGGAGATAGAGTATATTTCGGTGTTCTAGACCAACAATAACTAATTCCACAACCGCTATAGCTTGAATCAAGAAAGCTTTGACTCAAGCAATGAGTATGAGCTTCACTCATTGAAATTGAAGGACTGCCTACCCTACTCAAACTGGCCACTTCTGCCGTTTTAGATGGTTTCCTCCAATTATGCCTCCTGTTGTACTCAATTTTCTCACCAGTTCTTGACTCGCTGTATGAGTTCACTTCTTCCTCTTCTGTCTTTTTATTACACTGCCTGTTCCGAACTCGAGATTTCATTTTGACTGTAGAAGATTTCTTAGAAGAAGCATATTCAGAATCAGAATTGCTTCCAACATCCTCCATTTTTTCGTTTATAAGAACATTTTGGTGTATAGCAAAATTTTGGCAGTCTGAGTTGGTTAAATTTACATAATCGCCTTGACAAGAATGCACGTCAAGATTAATATTCTCAATCCCCATGGCAAATTTACCCATTGAGTTTGTATCTGGGTCTCGTAGGGACCGAACTCTTTTAAGTGCTACTAATGTTTTGGATAATGGCATTTCAACTGAACTTCTTCTCCCATCTGCCATTTTACACTATAATAACAGAGTCTTCAATTTTTACTATTATTATTTTATTGTTTTAAAATGAAACCTTGATGATTGGTTAAAGTTTCTTCCTGAAAATAATAGAAGGAGTAATTTAGAAATAATATATGTGATCAAACAACGAAGGGAGAGCCAATTGCACTTGGATTGAAGCGCATTCCCAACAATATGCAAATATAAGAGTATTTGATAACAGTGCATTATTAATGTACACTCCAGAATGGTGATGGGAAATTTACTGAGGTAAAGATAAATGATAAACACTCTAAATAATTGTACGGGGTGAATATCTAAATCATATTTGAACAAAAGGTGTGTTTTACGTTTATCATACAGAAACAAAGGGAAAAACCTAGACCAAGTACAATGACTAAGCATGTTCAATACTCGGATAAAGAAAAATCTATGTGGTAACCTACTTCCAAAAAAAGCTAGATTCTACTACAGTTTTTTAGCCAAATTTATACAAAATAATATTCATTCAACAATTTCAAAAGAAGTACAAAAAAAGACTAATATTTGCGAAATTTATACAAATAATAAAACTAAATCTGCTTTTTGCTAAAACCCAATAACAAACCACATCCAAACTGACAAATTTTTGGTTACATTACATAAAACAAGCCCAAACATACTAAAAAAACAATATAACTAATCCGACTTTCATAAAAGTATGCAAACAAGAAAAATGCAGCAGATGATCTCTCCATTGAGAGGTACAGCATTACCATAAAAGGAACATGATCGAAAACCAGAACAAAATAAAAGATAAAAAATACTAACCATAAAAATTGCAATTTCTTTCTGAATAAATTACAGCAGAGAAGGCTGAAGGGAAGAAAGTCAGAGTGGTATTGGCGTAAATAACAAGCAAACACAGGGTAAACAAACAAACAGTAGATGACATATTTCTTTGCTTTGGTGGCAGCGCTAGCTCTGCCTTGAGCGGTATAGGAAACCGAGCTAAGTGGCATTTTGGTTACTGTACAGAAAACGAGGGCCAATTAATATTCGTAAAAAAGCGGGGTGGTTAACGATAACGGAGCTTGGACGGCCGAGATTTAATATGGGAGCCACGGTTTAAAAAGAAGACTGCTTTGTTCAACTGAATATTTCGGAGTGGGGGCCGAAGTTAATATGTCCTCGACTTGTGTGAAACGAACTTATTCTAGGAAGGAGATTCCACACACGTTAGCTTCACATTTATTTATTTTTTGGTTCATATAAAATAAAAAGGAAAAAAGGAAAATACAATATGTTTCCTTTGAACTTTTGCTAGAAACTTGAGTAGTATTGATGTTTAGTGGTATCGTGGTTCTTTTAAAAAACTAAAATGATAATTGATACTTTTATAAGATCCAACTCCTTGTGTGTTTATGGTGGTTTTCTTGTTGGCTCACCATATCATCTGGAATAAATTATAATATCTATGTTATAACTCCTTTCTTATGTTCAACCAATAAAATCAATCAAGTGGTAACAAAAAATTATTGTTATTGGTTACATGCTTGAGGGTGGAAATGTAAAACTGAAGAGTTTGATCATGATGACATAAAAGACAAATTAGCACCTCAAATATTTTCAATTGGATGTGGAAGAAAAAATTGTCATCTTAAACATTTTCTATCAGATGTCGTTGTTATTATTTTATCGTCAAATATCCTAACTAGGAAATTTTCGTGATATATGAGTGTTGAAATATCTAAGTTGGATGTTGATGTTATTAAAAACATATTTGATGGCAGTGTGTAATGACCAACAATTTTATTACTTTACATGGTAATATTTAATTAATTTAAAATATTCAAATAAGGAATTATTATACATAAATAACCAAGATTTATGCGATAAATAATGATGGTGAACTTATTTCTGAAGTTTCTTTTCCAAATAAGAAATTTGGATTTTTGTTAGAAAAACAATGAGAATAAATTTCGACAAAATTTAGATTTTCAATATTAGATAATACAAAACTGGATACATACACTTATTTATCCATTTAAGAAGAAATATGAAATAATAAAGTTGTTTTATTTTTAAGAACAAAATGTTTTGATGGTGTTGACACCAAAAAGTGGCACAACACCCAAATAGAGATAATGTAGAAAATAAAATGAAGAAATATAAATGAAAACGAGAGTAAATGCAATCGCACATAAATTTATAGTGGTTCGGCGTAAAAAGTCTACGTCCACTTTGTAATCTCTTGATTATTTATAAACTTTGAGTACAAATGGTGGTTGAATGGCTAAACCCGAGTACAATGCAGTAATAATAGATAAAATGACAAGAGAATGGCCCAAAGTCCTTTTTCTGAAGCTTTGCAAGGCTATTTATAGATGCTATAGTTCTCAGGTCGACTAGGACACATGGCATCCATCTTGGGACTGTAGAGATGGCTGAAGAAGCTTTCTTCTCATGTGAAAAGGCCCGACCCGGCTAGGTATGGATATGTGGCAGCTGATCCGGAGTTCCATGGGTAGAATAGGTGATTAAAACGGAGCAGAACTGGTCAAAGTGGGGATATTTTGCATGGAGGACCGAGCCCGGGTCGATGATTGATCCTAGGCTTATTCGACCCGGACTCCAAATCGAGCCAGGTATGGTCTCTTTTGGTCGTGTTTATCTTAGGGCCTGGCTGACAAGCTCCTAGTCGACCCGAATTCGCTGTGAACCGAGACTAGCTAGGTTATTTGGTACTCATCTTTCACGAGCTTGTGTCTTCCATGCTTGGCTATGCAATGTCCCGGTCGAACTGGGCCCTAGTCGAGCCCGGTGTTGATCAAACCGGTATTATTAACCGGCATTTTGATCCGTTTAGCAGAAGCAGTCCAGGCCCACACGACTCGGTCCATAGTCTGGTTCATCGGCATAGGAATTTTGCCAACATCCTTAAGAATCAAGCCAAGACAGTCTCACACGAAAACAGTCATCACGGTTCCTCAAACTGCTTCAAGTCATGAATCAAGTGAACACACTTAGAACTGTGTGATCGTATTGAGCAAATCATGATTCTGGCACTTGAAGACTCGAGTCAGGCCACTGGCAAAATTTCGCGTCACTCGGATGCGAAATTCATTGGCATTGAAGACCAGCACGTGTGTATAACAGCCTGCATTTTACGTATCGGAGGATCGTAAAATATTTATTAAATTCCCGAGGGTTGGATCATTCTTATATTTTGATATGTTGGTTATGGGGATGTGAGTCATGTCCATATTTTTTATCAAATTTATTTGTGACCATTTTGCTCCTGTAAGTCTTGTACATGGCATAACTTTTGACTAAGATCGAATCAGGTGCTGAGGTTACTTTCATCGGAAAGCAAATGGTGTTGCAAATTCCGTAGAGTGGTAACATTAAAGATTTGGCTCAGCGGTTGGGAGGAATCGTTGTTTTTGTATTTCACAATTTTTTTTGGGTTTTTAGAGCCATTGATGGGCTCATTTGAGGAGGCCCATTAGTGGGTTGGTAGGAGGCTATAAATAGGGGGTTAGAGGCATGGAGAGAGGGTTACTTTTCTTCATTCTCACATTTGGTATCAGAGCTCTGGTTATCGATTTTAGCCAAAGTTCAAAGGTGTAATAACGTATGAGAGACACACTTGTAGATTTCTGATAGATGTATACTATATATATTAGTGTATAGTATAATAGCATTTGGACTCCATTGCAGTTTTCTCATATGTGGACTAATCATTCTAATTTTCAGATTTAGAATGAGCCGTCAAACTTTGGGAAATACTACTAAGGAGGAGAGTGTTCCTGGAGGGGGATTGGGAAGAGATCGACCTGATTACTTAGCTATGTTCGAGGCCCTAATGGAAGCAATCATGAGATGGGTACTCGCTCAAGTGGCAGTTGTGAAAGATGTTGGTGTTCGTATCCAGGTAACTAGGGATGATTCATCTTCGCGATTGAGGGATTATGCTCCTACAGATGAAGAAAGGGAGATGAGGGGAAGTATAACTTTGGAGAAATTTCGACGTCGAGTTAGGGAGCAAGAAGAAAGGCTCAGTGATGCTTGGGACGAAGCTGGTAGAAGCAGGAATGAGCCTCTTAAAGAAATTTTTACTGGCACCAATTCTACGGAGAAGCTGAATCAGAAAAAGAAAAGGAAGCAAAAAGGAAATTATGGCCAAAAGAAGAAACTTATGAAGGATGACATTTGCTTCAACTGTCAGCAGAAGGGTCATTTTGTAACAGCCCGCATTTTACGTATCGGAAGATCGTAAAATATTTTTATTTTATTCCCTAAAGGTTGGATCATTCTCATGTTTTGATATGTTGCTTATGGGGATGTGAGACATGTTCATAATTTTTACCAAATTTGTTTGTGACCAGTTTACCCATGTTAGTCTTGTACATGGCATAACTTTGACTCAAGTCGAATCAGAGGGTGAGACCGGTGCCACTGGAAAGGAATTGATGATTGCATTTCCGTAGAGTGGTAACATTAAAGATTTGGCTCAGCGGTTAGGGAGGAATTGCCTAGGGCTGGCAATGGGTACCCGAAAAATCCGATATCCGTCCGCATCCGTATCCGAAAAGCGGATAATTATCCGATATCCGAAAAAAGGGATGCGGATATGGATACATAGATATCCGCATTCGAAAATTATTCGTCCGAATATTTTTAACATTATGCTCAAAATTATATGTATTTTAGCATAATGAATCAGGTTTACTTATTGCTTTACTAAGTCAAAGGTTTATATCATATGCACTAAATGCGTATTAGTTACTCAAATCTATTTAATTTCATCATATATGCTTATTTTTAACACTTTAGTGATCAAAGAAATTGAAAAACAATTATGTTAAACTATAAATTTTCATTTATATTTCATGATTTATCGATCATTGGCGGATAGGATAATTATCCGATATCCGTCCGTATCCACGGATACGGATATCCGATATCCGAAAATGATTTCGGATAGGATACGGATATAGCACTATCCGTATCCGAAAGTATCCGTTGACAGCCCTAGAATCGCCATTTTAAGGTTTTTCAGTTGGTTATTCAGATTTGGAGAGCCACAATGGGCTGATTTGGGAAGACCTGTTAGTGGGCTAGTGGAAGGGTATAAATAGGGGATGAGAGGTATGAGAAATGTTTTAGTCTCTCTATTCTCTCATTAGGTGGCCTATGTTCCTCCTTCATCTAACACATTTCCACCATTAAAAATAAAATCTAAGGAGGGAAATCATATATCTACACCATTGGAGGCTAGATCTACATCAATAAAGGCAAGGATTCATCGGATCAAGGTGTTTGATGCGAGGTGCTTGCTGTCCGGATTCTTATTTCCACCATTTTAGCTTGTTTTGGAAAATCGGTGAGTGATATGCATCTTCAATGAGGTGTATGAGTATTTGTTCATGCTTTTCATCAAATTCAAGCGTTTTTCCATAGATCCATGCATTGATAAGTTCATTTTCATATAAATCACCTTATGAACTAATCTAGTAAGTTTAGATAGATAATTTTTATGATATTTCATGTGAATATGCAAGTTAGATCTTTAGTTTTGTTCATATGTACATTTATGGTGATTTTGGTGAATTTTACATGATTATTGATGGAATTTCCATATTGGTGTTATTGTTGACATCATACCATTTTTGTGGTCATATTGGATGAGTTGGTTTCGCCGAACGAATCGTTTTGGCCAAGTTTTGGTCGAAATTGGAGTTGCATTGGAGGATGCAGGTTTTGGGTCGAACATGGTGGGTCGAACCTGGTGTGGGTGGGTCGAACCATGGAAAGATTTCTTGGAGGAAAAGAAACGGGCAGGGTCGGTCAAGATGGAGGTCGACCAGTCCTATCTAGGTCGGTTGGACTTAGTGATGAAGACCTAGGTGAGATGGGTCGAGCAGGATCGCTCGAGCAGGGTTGGTCGAGCCAGTGACGAGCATCAGAACCAGGGTCGGGTCCGTCGTGCATTAAGGCCAGGGTCGTTCGCACTAATGAGTAAGTCAAGCACGGGGGGTCGGTCGCACATGGTCGTTTTCTGAAAAAAAATATTTTTCGGGTACGGGAAAAGAACTTGGAAAACCCCCTGAACCCTAGCCGCAGCGCAGTGATGTAATTGGCTTGGTGATGGTGTGACTTCGAAGTAAATTCAAGTAGGAAGGTTCGAGGTGTTAAAAGGTGTTCGTTGATCGGTATAGAATAGCGAATGAGGTGACAACTCAAAGGTCATGAACTGGTGGATAATGATTGCTCGAGAAGGTTGCTTGAGCTATGAAAAGTCGTCGAGTTGGATGACTAAGAGACGAGAAGGCCGAGAGATTATCGTTGTCGTAAGTTCTAGCAGGCTCAAAGCAGGAGTACGATAGGGGCACCTAAAGGACTGGTTGTAGGTTAAGTACCCTTGGTATCGTTGAAAGGACTAGTTGTCAAGGTTGGACATACATACGTATCGTTGAAAGGCGTATGGAGTTTATGGTAGAATTGGGGTTATCATTAGCCTTTGACATGTGGCAAGGTTGGTCGTCATACAATTAACAATGGTTTCAAAGCAAGATTGGCGGTGATAGCCAGAGTCAGTCATGGATGATTGGTTGTTATGTTTGTACCGTCTCATGTAGGATGTCCAAAGTCGAAGGAGATACTCCTTGGGTGCTTGCCTGATATTGATTTAGGCCTCTGGGGTTTGTTCTTAAGGAATGTTGAATTTGATTAGGATGGTTTACATGAGATATACATAATTTGGATGTCTTGAGTGCTTTACCATGACTGAATGGGTGTTATGGTTTACATGGATGAATGGTTGAATTTTTTGTCGTAAAGGCTATCACTGTCCGATGTGGGGAAGATAGGGTTGAGTTCTTCGTTGGTGTTGTGGGTAGATTAGTATGTTTACCTATCCATTCTCATATATTTTATTGATGAAGTTTTTTAGTTGTTTTATCGCTCACTAAGACTGTTGTCTGACTCAAGGTTTTATGTTTCCCTCTTATTACCTTGGGTTGTTCATCCAGTTGTGGATGGGCAGACTAAGTAGCACGTGACAGGTGATTAGTGAGGACAACGCTGCTGTGTGAAGGCGAGCTGGAGACTTACGTACCAGTTTTATTACTATCTAGTATTTCTGTTTCTGCTGTTTGAGTGCTCTATGAGGGTTGTAATGAGGCCTTATGTACAAACTTTGGTATCCATTGGATAACCTTTCAGGATGTTGAGAAAGTTTCAAAAGTTTGTTATGTGATGCTTCACTATTATTACCTGTTGTATATTTTTTCTGCTATACTTTATCCTTGCGTTGTGAGTTCTACGATAGGTTCCGCTTAAGTTTACCTACTTTGATGATCGTCCATAGAAGCCTGGCTCACCTTTCAGCGCATTATTCCTCTTGATTAGTGCAGTGGTTGTGGACAGTCGTCACCCATTTCTCTCGAGATTGCAAGAATTCGAAAGTTGAAAAGAAGTGTTTCAAATGTGGGAAATCTGGGCATGAGAAGAAGGATTGCTCTGATTTTCTGAAGAATAAGAAGCTGGTGGATGCATGTGTCTTAGAAGCTATTCCGATTTCCTTTTGTATTCCTAATGAGAATTAGGAGAAACTGTTGTTGTTTTAGATATGCTTTCTGCCAGTGGGATTTGTTTGAGTTCTGTTTGGTACTAGAGAACCGCCTTCTTTTACCAGTAATAAGATTGTAGGCTGAATAGGTTCAGGACCTCCTATTGATAGACCTTTGATTGTAACTAATCCAGTATGGGTTCATTTACTCTTTGTATGCTTTGTCGTGGTCTTATGTTATCGATTCATGGGCGTCTGATTGCTTTTGTTTCGAACTTCGCAGGGTTTGGGATCTTCTTGTGCATGGATTGGCTTAAGAGGTATGCTGCAAGAGTGCATTGCGAGAAGCTTGAGGTGAGAGTCGGGGATGTGGAAGGGCGAAGGGTTTTGATTTGATGTAAACCCATAGATAGCGTCTTCGCGAGCTTTTTATATTCAAATTTTTATTCCATAGGAAGACTTATCATATGTGCTGATCGCTAATGAGTTTGAGGATGTCTTTGAAGAAGTCAAAGGTTTGTCGTTGCATCGTGAGATTAAGTTCAGAATCGATTTGGTCGAGGGTGCTCGACCAATCATTATGCCTCTTAGGCGGATGGCACCTAAGGAACAACGAGAGTTAGAGTTGCAAGTACGTGACCTTTTAGGAAAAGGATTCATTCTAAGAAGTGTATCCGAATGGGGTGCACCAGTTGTGTTTGCAACCAAGGCAGATGGCTCATTGAGATTATGTGTGGACTATCGTGAACTGAAAAAGGTAACCAAGAAGAACAAGTATCCATTGTCGAGGATAGATGGATTGTTCGATTAACTTCGCGAAGCCAAAGTATTTTCTTAGATGGATTTAGCAACGGGATTTCACCAATTGAGAGTGGCGAAGGAAAGTGTGCCGAAGACTTCTTTTAGGACACCATCCGGTTTCTTCGAATGGTTGGTGACGCCATTTGGGTTGACTAACGCGCCAGCGTATTTCGTGGATCTTATGAATAGAGTGTTCAGAGACCAGTTGAACAAGTTTGTGCTTGTGTTCATGGATGATATTCTGGTTTACTCCCGGAATGAGGAAGGGCATAGGACACACTTGCAAGTTATTTTGGAAATTTTGCGAAAGCATCAGCTGAGTGCTAAGCTTTCGAAGTGTCACTTCGGGAAGAGCAAAGTCAGGTTCTTAGGCCATGTAGTTTCTGGAAATGGAATAGCACTTGACCCCGCTAAGGTGGCAACAATCCAGGACTGGGATAGACCTAAGAATGCAATGGACGTGAGAAGTTTCTTGGATTGGCAGGTTATTACCGACAGTTTATCAAGGATTTGTCCAAGATAACTGCACCATTAACAGGATTGACGAAGAAGAATCTGGTTTTCATATGGGATGCAAAGTGTGAGCAAGCTTTCAGAATCATGAAAGAGAGACTGACGAGTGCTCCTGTATTGACGATTCCAAGTGGGAATAAAGAAATGGTGGTATACACTGATGCATACAGTACTGGACTTGGAGCAGTGTTGATGCAAAAGATAAGGTTGTGGCGTACACAAGTCGACAGATGAAGTCGCACGAAAGGAATTACCCAACTCATGATTTGGAGTTGGCAGCGATTGTGTTTTCTCTAAAGATGTGGAGACATTACTTGTTGGGAGTTCGATTCGAGTTGTTTACGGATCCCAAGTCATTAAAGTATCTTTTCTCCCAAAAAGATTTGAATTTTCGGTGGCAAAGGTGGTTAGAGTTTCTGGCATAATATGATTTTGGTATAGCCTACACTCCTGGTAAAGGTAACGCAGTTGCAGATGCATTGAGTCGAAGGCATAAAGGATTGGGAGCGATGTTTTCAGAATGAAAAAGCCTCGAGTACTTAGGAGGATTTGATTTCAGACCACGGTGTGAGTTGGAACCTGAAATGTTGGCAAGCTTATTGATGAGACCTACTCTCATCGAAAGGATTGGCGAGAGCAAAAAGCGAGATGCAAAGCATGTCGAGTTTATCCAAAAGTTGGGATTAGAGGATAAAGAGTTCGAGGTCAATCGAGAAGGTTGGCTTCGGAAGTAAGGACGACTGGTTATTCCTGATGTCGATGAATTGAGAGACGAGGTTCTGATGGAATGTCATCACTCGAAGTTGATGTTTCATCCTGGTGGTAATAAGATGTATCAGGACATGAAGCGATCTTACTATTAGGAAGGGATGAAAAGGGAAATTGGAAAGTTTATTTCCAAGTACATGAACTGTCAGTTGGTGAAAGTTAAACAGAAGAAGTCAAGTGGATTGCGTCAGCAATTGGAAGTTCCTATGTGGAAGTGGGAGCAGATATCGATGGATTTTATCGATGGGCTACCTAGAACCAGGGCAGGAAACGAAGGAATTTTGGTCACCGTGGATCGCTTGACCAAAAGTGAAAGGTTTATTCCTGTCAAATTGACTAGGACAACATCGAAGTTGGCTGAGTGTAACAACCCGTATTTTACGTATCGGGCGATCGTAAAATATTTTTATTTTATTTTCTGAAGGTCATATCATTCTCATATTTTAATATGTTGTTTATGGGGATGTGAGACATGTCCATATTTTTTTACCAATTTTGTTTATGACCATTTTACCCTTGTCAGTCTTGTGCAAGCATAACTTTTGACTCAGGTCAAATCAGGTGTTAAGACCTGTGCCATTGAAAGGAAATGGTATTTCCCTTTTTGAAGAGTGGTCACACTAAAAATTTGGCTCAGCGGTTTTGGAGGAATTGCTGTTTTAAGGTTTAACAATTGGTTGTTCAGGTTTGATAAGCCAAAATGGGCTGATTTGGGGAGGCCTATTAGTGGGTTGGTGGTCGCTATAAATAGGGGGTAGGAGGCATGGAGAATAGTTTACTTTCTCCATTCTCTCATTTGAAGGAGTTTGTGATCCTCCATTCTCCTACACCTTTCCACCATTAAATTCGAGATCCACAATATTAGAGAATCGAAGATCTACATTGTCGAAAGCTAGATCTACATCATTCCAAAGGAGAGATCATCGAATTGAAGAGTTTGGATCAAATTATTCGTTGTTCGAAATCATATTTCAATCATTTTAGGTTGTTTTGGAGAATTGGTGAGTGACATGCATCTCTCACGCAGACTCAATCAAGTATATGAGCTGTATGCACATATTTTCATCATTTTGAATCGATTTCTCCTAGATCTACACCATAATAAGCTTATTTTCATATGAACCGCCATAGGATCTAATTTAGCAACTTTAAATAGGTAATTTACATATATTTTCGTATGTTTATGCGAGTTAGATCCATAATTTAATTCATATGTTCATTTATCATGATTTTGGTGAAGTTTGCATAATTTTGGTGAAAATCGTCGTATTCATGTTGTTAGTGATTTCGTAACATGCTCTAAGTTGTATTGGATGAATTAGATGAGTAGATTTCATCGATATTGTCGATTGGCGAAGTTTTGGTCGAAATTGGACTTGGATTGGGGTTGTACAGGCCATGGATCGGTCGTATAGTACAGGTGTAGTACAAGTGGAAGTATAGGTCTCTGGTCGGTCGGGTTGGAAGCTGGTCGGTCGGGTTGGAAGCTGGTCGGTCGAGAAGTAAGGGGTCGGTCGGTCTCTGGTCGGTCGGTTTGGTCGGTCGAGGAGTAAGGGGTCGGTCGGTCTCTTGGTCGGGTCGGTCAGCTAAGAAGTGGGTGGTCGGTCATTTCTAGTTGGATGGGTCGGTTAGTACACCCGAGGACATGGGTCGGTCAGTATCCCAGGATGTTGGGTCGGAATTGATTTAAATGGATGGGTCGGTCGTGTTTTATATGGGTCGAAAATATTTCCTGGTTGATGGGTCAGTCGGTCCAGAAGAGGATGGATCAGTCTGTGTTGCATGGATAGGTCGGTCGACTCCAAGAGGATGGGTCGGTCGCACAGGGTCATTTCTGAAAAATTATATTTTTCGGATATGACCTAGATTTGAACAAAAAGGGCAACTAAAAGAAAATCGGGCAGAAGTGTCTGAACCTATGCCACGGCGCAGTGAGCTCCAGCGTTGTGGTTGGTGGCAAGAACACTGTGGTTTATTTCATAACAAATGGATGTAACGCTATGAATTGTGTTGAACTATATATCGATGTTATTTGGTTCAGAGATATTGTGACCTCGAAGAGAATTCAAGTGGGAATATTCGAAGTGTTAAAGGTGTTCGTTGATTGGTGTAGAGCAACGAATGAGGTGGCAACTCAAAGGTCGTGAGTTCGTGGATAATGGTTGCTCGAGAAGGTTGCCTGAGCTAAGAAAAGTCGTCGAGTTGGATGACTAGAGAGGTGAAGGCCAAGAGATTATCGTTGTCGTAAGTTCTAGCAGGCTCGAAGCAGGGGTACAATAGGGGCACGACCAGAAGATTGTTGGTCGAGTACCTTGGGTATCGTTGAAAGGCCTAGTTATCAAGATTGGACAAACATACGTATCATTGAAAGGTGTGTGGAATTTATGCTAGAACTGGGGTTACCATTAGCCTTTGACATATGGCAAGGTTAGTTGTTATACAATTAACGATGGTTTCGAGGCTGAATTGGCGGTGATAGCCAGAGTATGTCATGCTTGATTAGTTGCCTTGTTTGAACTGTCTCATGTAGATTGTTCAACGTCGAAGAAGATGTTCCTTGGGTGCTTGTCTGATATTGGTTTAGCCTATAGGTCTTGTGCTTGAGGGATGTTGAGTTCGATTAGGATGGTTTACATAAGATATATAATTTGGATGTCATGAGTACTTTGCCATAATTGAATGGGTGTTCTGTCTTCCATGGATGTATGATTGAAATGTTGTTGTAAAGGCTATCACTGTCCGATGTGGGGAAGATAGGGTTGAGTTCTTCTTTGGTTTTGTGGGTAGATTAGTATGTTTATCTATCCATTCTCATATACTTTATTGATGATGTTAGTTAGTTGTTTTATAGCTTACTAAGACTGTTGTCTGACTCAAGGTTTTATGTTTCCCTCTTATTACCTTGGCCTGTTCATCCGGTTGTGGATGGGCAGACTAGGTAGAAGGTGACAAGTAAAGCTTAGTGAGGACGAAGTTGTAGTTCGGAGGTGAGCTGGAGGCTTACGTATCAGTTTTATACTATCTAGTGTTTGGATTTCCGTTGTTTGCTATTCTTCTCTGGGTGCTGTAGTGAGGAAATTTTGTTTAAACACTACTGTTGTAATCCAAGTGAATGGATATTACTCTCTGGTTGTTTTGAAAGTTTGGTGTTTCTGCTTCACTATTAATACATGTTGTATATGTTATATTTTATCCTTGCGCTGTGAGTGCATGACAGGTTTCGATGTTGTTGTTTACCTATGATGATCGTCAACAGCTACCTGGCACACCTTTCAGCGCATTATTCCTCTTGTTTAGTGCGGAGGTTGTGGGCGGTCGTCACACTGAGCTTTATATAAAATGGATAGTTCTATTCCATGGTATCCCTAACAATATAGTCAGTGATTGAGATCCATTGTTCATGTGTGGATTTTTGAAAATCCCGTAAGAAGCTTTGGGGATCGAGTTGTGTTTGAGTATGGCTCATCGTCCTCAGATTGATGGTTAGACCGAAAGGGTTAGTCGAGTTTTGAAAGATCTCCTAAGAGCTTGTTTATTGGATTTTGGAAGATCATGGGAAGACCATCTACTTCTACTTGAGTTCGCATATAATAATAGCTACCAGTTGAGCTTTAGGATGGCACCACATTAGGCATTGTAAGGTAGATCGTGTAATTCTCTGGCATGTTGGTTAGAGACTAGAGATAAGTTGATACTTGGGCCTGAGATGATAAGTGAAACCTCGGATTGTATCGAGATCTTTCGGCAACGAATGAAGGCAACCCAAGATCGTCAGAAGAGTTATGTTGACAAGCGTCGTAAGGATTTGGAATTCGACGTTGGCGATATGATTTTCGTGAAGATCTCGTCGTTAATGCATGTTGTTCGGTTCAGAAGCAAAGGAAAGTTATCTCCTAGGTTCGTTGGACCATTTCCGATAGTCGAGCGGATAAGAAAGTTAGCGTATAGGTTGGGGTTACCCGAGAAAATGTCGAGTGTGCATAATGTTTTCCATGTGTCATTTCTATGGAAATGTGTGCATGATTCGAACGTGGTGGTATCTCCGAAGCAGTAAAAAGACCTAGAGGTCAAGATCTTAGCTAAGAGACCTCATAAGCTGCTTTGTGTTGTGAGGATTGACACGAAACAGCTTAGAAGGAAGACACTTAAGCTAGTCAAGGTACAATAGAGTGAGGATGATGACGATTGTATGTAGGAGATAGAAGAGAGTATGAAGACGACCCATCCAGAACTTCGTCGGTATGGCTCATAAATATTATGTCATCATTACATCATTGTAAATTTTACTGTTGTGATTGTGATTAGAGTTCTGCGTGCTAGGATAAGATTGTGGTTGTATGGTTTGATGGTTGCTAGTTTGGGTGATAGAATTGGCTGCTCATGATGATAGGCATGCGGAACTGTTTTGATTGCTTATGTCGTTAGGATTTCGGGGGTGAAATTCCTAAAGGGAGGAGAATGTAACAACCCGCATTTTACGGATTGGAGGATCGTAAAATATTTTTATTAAATTCCCTAAGGGTTGGATCATTCTCATATTTTGATATGTTGGTTATGGGAATGTGAGACATGTCCATAATTTTTACCAGTTTTTTTTGTGACCATTTTTCCCCTATCAGTCTTGTACAAGGCATAGCTTTTGACTGGGATTGAATCAAGTGCTGAGGTCGGTTACATTGGAAAGGAAATGATGTTGCTAATTCCGTAGAGTGGTCACATTAAAGATTTGGCTCAGTGGTTTGGGAGGAATCGCTGTTTTAGTGTTTCATAATTTCTGTTCAGGTTTTTAGAGCCATTGATGGGCTGATTTGAGGAGGCCCATTAATGGGCTGGTAGGAGGCTATAAATAGGGGGTTAGAGGCATGGAGAGAGGGTTACTTTTCTTCATTCTCTCATTTGGTTGAGCTCTTTGATCCTCCTTTCTCAATCAAATACACCTTTCCACAATTAAAATTCTAGATCTACATAAGAGAATCGAAGATCTACATCGTTTGAAGCTAGTTCTATGTCAACTGAAGAGAGATCGCATCAAATCAAGAGGTTTGAAGCATATTCTTCGCTGTTCGGATTGAAGAATTGGCCAAAAGTTGAAGAATCAGACAAAAATCAAAATCTGGATATCTACAGCCTTTGGAAAACGCTGTGGTAGATGGATGGATTGGCCATGATTTAAGGGTGGATCGCGCAAGCAAAATTTGATGGATCACCCACGTTTTATTGATGGATCGGGCATTTTTCTTAGTCTGGCAAAGAGGATGGATCGCTGGAATTTGGCAGCGTTTGATAAACGTTGTAGAAAATTTTTGGATCGCGCATGATCCATAGGGGTAGATCAGCACATTTCCATGGAGCGCGCACGTGGTTTAGGGGGTTTGACATAGGTTCTAGCACATGGATCGGCCACGGTCCAGGATGGATCTCGCAGGAGCAATGATGGCATTCCAGAAATGCTATAAAATGGTGTTTTAAGTGCTATGGCTTGGAGTTTAGCCAAATGGATCGGGAGCAATCCAGAAGATACGATAGCATTCCAGAAACGTTGTGAAAGACAATTTTGATGTTTTGCTTAGTTTTCACATCAGATTGATGCAGAATTGAATCAGGAGATATAATAGCATTTCAAAAAAGCTGCAAAAGGCTATTTTGACATTATGGCCAGTTTTTCATAGCGAAAAGCTGGAAATGCTATGAAATGCAGTATCGACCAAACGAAGCTTGTTTTTGAGTCGACGATGGTTCTAACTTCAACACGAATTCAAGGAGGAATGTTTGAAGTATAGTGAAGTGTTTGTTGATCGTCCCAATGCAACAAATGTGAAGACGACTCAAGGATGTTTTGAGTTTGTGGATAATGATCGGATGGTCGCCGGTGATGACGACTAGAGATACTAAAGGCTAGGAATTATCGTTGTCGTAGGTTCTAGTGGACTCAAAGAAGGGGTATAATAGGGATACCTAAAAGATCGATTGTATGGTCAAGACCCTGGGCAGCTCGACGGGCCTAGTTATGTTTCATTGTATGGCATATGCAGTTTTGCTAGAACCGGGGTTTACCATTAGTATTTGATAGTTGATGGCAAGGTGTTTAGCCCGTCATACGATTAACGACGGTTTCAAAGTAGAATTGGCGGTGATAGCCAAAGTCAGTCATGAGTGTTGATTGTTTTGCTTGTACCGTCTCATATAGATTGTTTGACGTCGAAGGAGATGTTTCTTGGGTGCTTATCTGATGTTGGTTTAGGCCTTTGGGGTCTGTGCTTCAGAGATGTTGAACTTGATTAGGATGGTTTACATGAGATATATAATTGGTTACCATGATCACTGTTGCGTGGTTACTTGATGATTGTCATCAATGAATAGTTGCTCTGATTGCCATGAATGTATCCAAATGCTTGTTTGTAAAGGCTATCACTGTCCAATTTGGGAAGATGGGGTTGAGTTCTTCTTTGGTATTTTGGTAGATTGATTTGTTAACTACCTATTCTCATATGCTTTATTGATGACGTTAGATAACTGTTTTATCGCTCATTAAGACTGTTGTCTGACTGAAGGTTTTATGCTTCCCTCTTATTACCTTGGGTTCTTCATCCGGTTTTGGATGGGCAAACTGAGTAATAGGTTACAGATATCATAGCTTGGCGAGGCGAGGATGTTGTGTGGTGGCGAGTAGGAGGCTAGCGTATTACTTTTGACTATGTAGTATCTGTTGTTTTCCATTGTTTGATGATTGACTCTAGGTGTTGTAGTGTGGCGAATTTGTACAGACACTTATGTTGTAATCCAAAGATGTATGGGTATTCTTTCTAGTTGTTATGAAAGTTCAAGTTTCTGCTTAAATATGCTTCACTATTATTGCCTGTTGTATATGTTCTATTATACTGTATCCTTACGCTGTGATTTATACGACAGGTTCCGCATGTGTTATTTTACCTTGATGATCATTTATGCTGCCTGACATGTCTTTCAGCGCATTATTTCCCTTGTTAAGTGCTGGAGTTATGGGCGGTCGTCACATATCGATCACCTCCAAAAGCTTGCGCAATCCGCACCGATCGGTTTCAGAATCCTGCCTTGGCTCCACCATGCTTTGCATCCCGTGCTTCGCATCTTGTGCCTCGCATTCTCATGATCTGCACCCCATGCTTCGCATCCCGTGCCATACCTCCATTTTGCATCCCTACATCGGATGCAAAAAAATTCCTCCCTCCATGGGATTCGAAATTTCGCATCCCTCCATGGGACTCAAAATTTTGCATCCCTCCTGGGATGTGAAATCACCTCCATTTCGCATCCCTCCATGGGGTGCGAAATTTCGCATCCCTTCTTGGATGCGAAATCGCCCCCCTTTCGTATCCCACTTGGGATGCGAAATCGCCTCCATTTCGCAACCCTCGTGGGATGCGAAATTTTGCATCCCCCCTAGGATGCGAGATCGCCTCCATGCCGCATCCCTCCCGACTCCGCCCGGACCCCGAAACCTCCCGACTCCACCTGAACCCCAGAAACTCTCGACTCCTCGCGGATCTCGGAACCTCCCGACTCCTCCCGGGCCCCAGAACACCCTGACTCTTCCCAGATCCTAGAACCTCCCGACTCCCCCTGAATATCGGAAAGTCCCGACACCACCCAGACCTTTGAACTTCCGAACAAATCTCGGACCTTGGAAACTCCCGACACCAACCAGACCTCAGAACTTCATGACACATCCCGGACCTCGGAAACTCCCGACACCGCGCAGACGATGGAACTTCCCTACACATTCCGGACCTTAGAAATTCCTGACCGCTCCTAGGCAGCGGAGAATCTCAACAATAAGGATTCAATGAATGTTTCTAATCATTGTAGCTTCTTGTAATGATGTCTATCACTGTGCTTTGTCGAAAGTGAATAAAATCTGCAAAGCCTTTAAAGTGGACGTAGGTTCAATCCGAACCGAACCACTATAAATTACTATGTCCTTTACTTCCCTGCACATTATTATTGCATCTCACACAAATTTTCACTCTAGACATTTAATTTTAAAAATTTGGAACTCTTGGTCATTGGGGACCCTTTTAGCGTTAACGTTTTAGCGCCAGGTAGGGGAGAGTAAAACGCTCTTCCACGATCGACTTGTTGTCACTTCCTTCGAGGAACCGAAGCCTCTCCCTTCCTTCTACTCAGCCACCGAGACTTGGGATGCTACTTAAGTTTTCTCAGACTTACCGACCAAGCCTATCGACAATGATGAACATTGGAAAGAACCACATGGCAGGATCATCCACTGTCGATCTTGATTCAGAATTTCCTCCTCAGCCTCGACTCATTGAAGATCCGACCAACGTAAACACCTTTAGTTCTCCCAACCTTGACGCGTTTGTCGATCAAGCCTAATTCGATGGAACTTTAAGAAAGTTGGGCAAGACTCAACGATACCTTGTTGACAAAATCCACCAGAACATTGGATTAACACAACTACATCAACAATATGCTCAATGAGACATTCTCCACCTTTTGGAAGACTTGGGCATACATCCTCCGTCAAACTACCTCCAACCGATCTCCGTCCCTGTTTCTATTTAGGATACCTCCCGCTTCAATCGCTTCCAACTTGGACATAGATGCAGTCAATAGGTCAATGCTCAACTCATTTCCGTGCAAGGCAGACCCACTTCAACTCAAAACTTGCTGCCTATGCTATGCATTGCAAACTGGGCCCAAGCTCCAGATTGTCGACCGTAGGAAAGGCAGACAACCGAGGCCAAAGATTCCTTAGACCAAGACGATGTTCATCCCAAAAGATATCCAAGGCTGACCATTCCTGAGTTGAATTACGACTGCTGCATCCCGACGGAGATTCGAACTTCCATTTTCACAAAACTACTTCGCAACATCTTGAAAGAATCTCGAGGCCACGTCGCCGACGACTGGGAAACTAATGCGAGACATAACCCACTCACTGAAGACATGCTCAACGTTTAATGGCCCGCACACTTCAGTATGCCACAAATAGAATCTTGCTCAAGGGATTCAGACCCTCGGGAGTTCATACACTACTATGAGTCCCATATGGATTCCGCTCACGCTATAGACATCGTAAAGTGCAAGTGTTTCCTCATCTTTATTGAGGGTGTACCCCTCCCTTGGTCCACTCGACTTCTACCAAGAACCATATCAATTTTTTCCCAACTAGCCAAAGGTTTTAATCAATCATTTCGGCACACACATCCGTGCCCCCAACGAAACTCTAACAAGCTACTTTGAGAGGTTCGACAACGCCCTGGAGGGTGTCGAAGGCTTGATCCCTCAGGCTATCCTAGATCAACTCATTGAGGGCGTATTCCTCGATTCTGAATTCGAAGCATGGGTCAAGCACGCACAACCTAAGACTTGGAGATCTTCTACGAGAAAGCCAACTACTCCCTAGGACAAGAGCTAGCACAAAGGAATTGAGCTTCCCACCTCAACAACTTACCTCAAGACGAAGCCTAGAGCTCCAACGACTCTAACCCCATCGCTTCGCTCAATCTTGCTCACACTGGCAACGTTAGAGGTAGTCACAACAATAAGAGGAAGCGTCTTCAACTTCCGTCTTTTCGCAACTACACTCCTCTCAATGACACCCCCAAAAACATCTGCCTTGCAACTTCTTGCCCTACAAAAGGCCAAGGTCTAAGGGCCCAATGACCAAGGGACTCTACCGAATACTGTTGGTTCCACAGCATCCATGGATACGACACAAACAGCTGTCGCCACTTGTAGGGCAACAGCGAGAAACTCATCCGCAAGGGTCGCCTCGAGCAGTACTGACAAGGTCCAGCACATGGGATCTTTGAGCCGCTCTACACTCATCAAAGATTCCAACTAGCCAGGACCTCGACCAACAACTAAATCCCTCATGGTCGTCTCTTCGACTCATCAAGACTGCAGCAATAATGAGCAGTTGCGCCTCACGACTCATCTTGTTTGGGTCTCCTTTTGTATCAATTTAGTTGTTATGAAATCTCAAGTGTTGTAACTCTGCTAGATGGCTTATGGTCGACTAGTAATCAATCCAGTTGCAACTCTTATAAAGTTTACAAACACGGGCCTCAGCTTCCATGATCCGTCCATGAATTGCCAAACCACCGCTATCGTGAATACACCAAGTCCAATGGATTTAGCTCAACCTACCTACACTTAGGTGTGATCTGGTGGCGGTCCGTTGGCACGACGATCCTGGCAATTGATAGAGTTAGACGACCAACCTACGCTTATGTGTACTCTTGAATCGGTCTATTGGCACCAGTTCACCTGAAGTTCGCACGACTCGAGCTAATCGAGAGCGAAGTTCACCCACTCGAACTTTGCCCGATTTGAATCTCTCGAGAGTGGAGTTTCGACCAACTCAACCCTAAATGCAATGCCGAGTCATGATGCTCGAGCATTTGAGACCACAACTTCCATGTTGAAGTGTACTCTAAGGTCGTCATTAGAGATACTGGTTAGCAACTCATTCCCACCCTTGCCTCCCTCGTTGGAGGTGAGACGAGGATGGAAAGCAAGCCCTCTTCTCCAAAGAATGCCTCCTCTTCATTGTACCATAGCCCTTCTCCTCCATCAAATGCTCCGACCACCCTCTAGTTAGAAGGGGGCGTGTCGGGAAGCACTACCGAAGGCACGTTTGGAAGCAGGCCCAAGGCACCAGTCCTCCACCACTCCTGCAACCGTCTTCTACGACGCAATGGTCTCTGAGGTCGTCATCGTGGATACCGGCATGCAACTCGTTCCCATATTTACCTCCCTCTTCGGAGGAGAAATTGAAACGGAAAGCAAGCCCTCTTCTTTAAAAGACACCTCCTCTTTGCTATATCATAGCCATTTTCCTCCATTTAATGCTCCGGCCACCCTCCAGTAAGTTGGGGGCACGTCGGGAAGTACTACTGGAGGAACGCTTGAAAGTAGGCCTGGGGCGCTAGTCTTCCACAAGCTCTGTGACACCCCACATCCGTTAATGTCACTCTTTATTAAAATGCATTAAGTTTCGTGAAGCGTTATAGGTAAACAGAAACAGAAACATCACAAGACATATATAAAATAACAACGGAATTTTAAAAGTTATTAAATAGAAATCATCATGGTCCAAAACCCAGTTACATCATAAGTCTGAAATACAGAAAACCCAATTACATCAATTTAAAACTTTTGTCTTGTAATAAATCATCAGAGTACAGTAATAAAAGAAACATAGTTCCCCATAAATACAGCCATATCAAAGAAGACAGGAAATCAAAGCGGTACATCTAAGCAGCTCCAAGTAGAATGAAAGAGAGAATCCAAATCAAGCCTGAGTATTCCTACCCTGAGAACCTGGGGGGAGAAACGAAAGAGAGAGAAGAGGAAATAAAATAGGTCAGACATAAAGTCTGGCGAGTCCAGTTACTTTTAGAATATAAATAAGTAAAAGCATCATGACAGGCTTATAAACTGGATGAGAGAGATAACAGTATCATAAGACAGGTATAACAGACTGAGTAGGATAAACAGAATAAATAGAATAGAAAATATTGCGCTTCTTAAGTACTTTTCTCTGCACCAACACAAGTATAACAGAAACAAGATAGTACCAACAAAAAATATAATGGTAGTTTTAGGTGTACTCTAGTAGCGGGTTTTACCCTAAACAAAATTAACCGGTACCTAAACAGAAATAACGGGTGTTTACCCAAACAGAAATACCAGTACCCCCCGGAAACAAACATGATTAGATATACCGTAATTACAGCCCCCCAATCGATTGGCTCCTTATCCCATAAATACCCTGTGTCGGCCCCATAGTAGGGTGTATTACTTCCTAAAGTGGCAACCTATAGAATGACACAGACCTATTTACTAGTGCTACAACGGCTTATTTTCCCAGAGCAAGCTGTACTCATGTACGCACAAGAGTCTGTTGGAATGCGCCAGTACACAACTCCTCTCAGATGAATCTTTTACAATCAGCTCAGTAAGCATGCCCTAACCCATACCTAGTGCGGGGTCCCCCTTTAATACCAGAATAGGTTACTGACTAATATGGGTCCCACACAACAGACGACCCAAGCCAACCCTTACAGATCTTTTGTCCTCAATTAACTTAGATTTTGACAGGTAATGCCTAATAGACTTAACAGATTCACATAACCCCCTACAGATTTACGGGTTAAACTTTACAAGTTAACATGTCCACATAACAGATGTAACCGATTAAGTTTTCTAGATTAATAGGTTCGTATAAACCCCATAGATTTATCGGTTTACTTAACCCCACATATTTAATAGGTTTACTTAACCCCACAGATTTAACCGATTTCCAGATTTACATACTACTAAATTTATAATTAAGTACAACTTATCTTATTTCATAAGTTATCCCTTTCCTCTATCGTTCATTGTAACCAAAGTTATAGTTACCACTTGTCCCCAGGACAAGCCTACCTATTATCTTTCCTTTTTCCCATTCGGGTTTATTCATAATAGGTTATTATCATTCCCCGTTCATGTATGTTAATGCACCAAACCTCTCACATTAAGTTGACCACTTGTGGATGTTGGATATGTCGGGCGGTTCCGGGCAGACTTCTACCACAAGTCGAACTTAACCTCGTGTCTTAGCACTGTTACATGTACATTTACGCACTCAACCCCTCAGATTAGACTAACCACTTGTGGACGCTGGATTTGTCAGGCGGTTCCGGGCAGACTTCTACCACAAGTGTAATCTAACCTCGTGTCTAAGTGCGGTTATAGTTTCTAACTACTGTAAATCTAGGCATATTCATTCTTAAACAATTATTCATGCTTATCATAGGTTTTTCAGTTACAGTATTCAATTTCAATGGACTTAACAGGCTTCACAGATTCTTTACTGTTCCATTAACATGTTTCGCTTAATCTTAATTTAAGCCTACAGATTTATATGTCCCAAACCACAAGTCATAATTTACAGTAGAAATCATGCTCGAATTTTATAGCTTAATTTCACAATATAGTTTATGCCCCCAAATTCCAATCGTGATTCAAAGTACAAGTTATGCCTCTAAATTACCATTTCCAATCATGATTCATAATACAAGTTATGCCCGAATTATAGCTTTAGATCAATGTATAGATTATGCTCCCAAATCCCAATCATGTTTTACAATATAAGTTATGCCCCAATTTATCATTCCCAACTGTTCCCAATTTCGTGCACTCGCATATTTCAGTGATAGGCCTAGGCTCGAAGGTAGGCTGGCTATAAAAATAAAAAGGGAAAGAGGGAGAGAAGAGAACAAGAATAAGCATAATAAATTGATCATAATAACAAGATAGGCATATTCTGATAAAATTGATCATAATAACAAGATAGGCATATGATGGCAGAATTGGGCATATGAGGACAATAGATTTGGTGTACAAGCAATGGTAGATCTGTTAAGATTCAAGTTATTAACAGGCATAGGCTTAGATCCAAACTTATAAACATGTCAAGATTACTTTTTAAATGTTTATATCTAAAAATAGCATGAACTCAATATGACTGGATCTAAAGATCAATAGGATGAAGTTGTAGAAGAAATTCTTGAATGCGTATGAATCGTTGTTGCAGATGAATAGGCTATTTTAATCTAAGTTGGGGCAGCACTTCATTGTCTCCATTGTTTTTGGTGAATAAAACAATGATAATGATGTCCTCTTAATAGCCTACGGTCAACGAATCAGGTCAAGAAACAAGTCCAGGTACAAAAAGTGAATTCTGCCCAGATCTGCATAGGGGTCTACCCCTCCCTTTGGGTGTCGCCCTCCGTGTCGACCCATGGGTCGACCCCAAGCACCCTGGGTCGACCCAACTGGGTCTTTGGTCGACCCCTAGAATGGGTCTATTCCGGTTTTTGGCCTTCCAGATTTGCTGTTTTGAATTTTTTTATATTCTGATTTTGTATTTATATATAATTCTCTTGTGCGTATACAAACTTCTATGCTTAATAATTTCTTCATACGATGTTTGTTTCACGCAAACTCATGGTCTATCTTAAGCAGAATTCCGAGACGAACGTAAAGGTGTAGTCTATTTTACTTAGTTCTCGATATTTAATTAAGTATTCTTTAATTTATCATTCCAATGTTTTCTAAATTGCAGGGTGTTACATTCTCCCTTACTTAAAGGATTTCGTCCCCGAAATCTCTAAGTTAAGAAGAATGTATATCCTAACATCCATCTAGTCATCCACCAATCATAGGAATCCATTACCGTTAAAAGATACCTAATGCTTTTTATGAACATATGCAAAGATGTGTGTATATATCCCTATACTAATGTGAAAGATCAGGGGGTCTACTGATTCAGTCGGCCTCCTTAATGCAATGCATGTCAGTGCCATGAATCCAACATGTATGCAAATAATCGTAACGTATCATGTAAATACCATATGCATGCGCAATCATCCATCCAAATGCAACATCCAAATGATGATAAATCCATTTCCATCCATAAAAAGAAAGAAAAATGCACACGCATCCATATGCAGCATGAGAGTGATTGAGCCGATCTAGTACCTAATGTGTGTGTATATGCATCCACAAGTAACCACTAGAAAACATCTGCATCCACTTGCATCCATCAAATAAAACATGTCTCAAACACATGTTTACATCCATGGGATTTCTACCTAAAGGTCGAAGATTCAATCGATGGGATATAGATAGAAACAAGTACGAATAAAAGCTTTGGAAAAGAAGTTAAGAACATACCCTTGAAAAGAAAAGGGTACGAAGGGTGAATCTTGTCTTCAGTCTCCCAAGTTGCATTCTCGGGGTCCTCTCCCCATTGAATTTTCATCAACTTGACCTCTCGGTTGCGTAGCTTCTTAACCTCTGATCCAAGAATATGGGAGGAACTCGTCTAACTGTCACCTCCCGTTCCACCTCTACTTCCTAAAGCATACTCGACTCAACTACTTATGTTGTATCGTGCAAACATTTTCACAAATGAACATCCGCTAATTTCTCTAATAGTTTTACTCTATAAGCCATTTAACCTATTCTTTCCATTATGGGAAATGGTCCTACAAAACTTGGTGTCAGTTTTCTTATCTTAGTATGACTTCTGCCTTTCCTGAGATTTCTTCATGCGCCTGCGGATAAGATAAATCTTTTTTGAAGTTTCTCTAATCGATTCAGGTCCAAGTAGAAGCCTATCTCTACTGTTTCAATTTGAATTCCTTCTACGAGAACAGATACTTGTGCGACTTATAGCCCATGTATAACTCAAACCTTTCTTCAAGCAGATACCGCCGCCAAGTCTTAAGCGCGAATACTATAGCAGCTAATTCCAGAACATGGGTAGGGTAGTTCTTTGCGTGAACTCTCAAATGTATACATCGTAACATACTACCCTTCCCTCTTGAACTATAATTACTTTCGCAGGATCTACTGCTATCCCATCCTTAGAGACCAGATGTCCTAAAAATCTCACCTCTTTTCTCCAAAAATGATATTTGCAGAATTTTGCCTTTAGCTGATGCACTTAGAGAGTTTTCAAAACCTCCCTTAAATATAGGCATGCTCTTCCTTGCACTTTGAGAAAATCAAGATGCCATTAACAAAGACCACAATGAACTTATTTAGAAACTCCCGAAACACTCTACTCAGCAGATTCACAAAATAGACGGGTGCATTCTTCAAACCAAAGGCACGACGTGCCAATCGATGAAACCATCTGGAGTTCTAAAGGCAGTCTTGTCTATAATGTCCTCGGCTACCCTCAACTGATGAAATCCTATGGCTAAGTCTAATTAGGAGAAAATAGATGCACCAACAAGCTGGTCAAACAGATCATCTATCCTCGGTAGTGGGTGCCTATTTTTCTTAGTGAGTTTATTCAACTCTCTGTAATCTATACATAAGCAAAGTGAACCATCCGCCTTAGTGGCGAATACTACTGGCGCACCCCATTCAGATATTCTTTGCCTAATAAACCCTTTCTTAAGTAGCTCCCCTACTTGCTTGCTGAGCTCCCTCCTTTCTCTCAGAGCCATATAGCGCACAGTCAGTGCAACTGGCTTTGCATTTTCCACTAAGTATATACAGAAATCAATCTCGTGCCTTAATTTCTAGAGCCTCTTGATACTTCTATCGATGATCTATGATCTGTACCAGTAGTCTTTGAGTATCCTGATGTTTTTAAGGAGTCTTAAGATACCAATGGAATCAATCCAGTACTTGAACGCCCTTGGGAATATTCGGTTCCCCAAACATGTTGAAACAAAAAGGAAGAAGGATTCAAACACAGAATTGAGAGACAATTTATATGGCCTTGGGGAATATGTTTTTCAAAATAGAGTTTTCTTTTGAAGATGCTTTCTTTTAAAACCTTTCTGAAAATAATTTTCAAAACCTTTTATCTGATCTGGTAACCTTCAGCTCTGATACCAAATGTAACACCCCACGTCTGTTAATGTCACTCTTTATCAGAATGCATTAAGTTTCGTGAGCGTTGTAGGTAAACTGAAACATTACAAGACAAATATAATATAACAATGGAATTTAAAACTTTATTAAATAGAAATCATCATGGTCCAAAACCTAGTTACAACATAAGTCTGAAATACAGAAAACCCATTACATCAATTTAAAGCTTCTATCTTGTAATAAATCACCAGAGTACAGTAATAAAAGAAGCATAGTTCCCCATAAATATAGCCATATCAGAGAAGACAGGAAATCAAAGCGGTACATCTAAGCAGCTCCAAGCAGAATGAAAGAGAGAATCCAAATCAAGACCGAGTATTCCTTCCCTCAGAACCTAGGGGGAGAAACGGAAGAGAGAGAAGAGGAAACAAAATAGGTCAGACATAAAGTCTAGCAAGTCCAGTTACTTTTAGCATATAAATAAGTAAAAGCATCATGACAGACATATAAATTAGATGAGAGAGATAACAATATCATAAGATAGGTATAACAAAACTGAGCAGGATAAACAGAATAAATAGAAAATAATATATTGTGCTTCTTAAGTACTTTTCTCTGCACCAATACTAGTATAACAGAAACATGATGGTCCCAACAAAAAATATAATGGTAGTTTTAGGTGTACTCTAGTAGCGAGTTTTACCCCAAACAGAATTAACCGGTACCTAAACAGAAATAACGGGTGTTAATCCAAACAGAAATATAGGTACCCCACAGAAATAGACAGGACTAGATATACCTTAATTACCACCCCCAAATCGATCGACCCCATATCCCGTAAATACCCTGTATCTGCCCCACAGTAGGGTGTATTACTTCCTAAAGTTGCAACCTACAAAAGGACACAGACCTATTTATTGGTGCTACAGCGGCTTATTTTCCCAGAGAAAGTTGTACTCATGCACGCACATGAGTCCGTTTGAATGCGCCAGTACACACCTCCTCCCAGTTGAACCTCTTATAATTAGCTCAATAAACATGCCCTGGCCCTTACCTAGTGCGGGCCTCCCTTTAACACCAAAATAGGTTATTGACTAGTATGGGTCCCACAAAACAGATGACACAAACCAACCCTTACAAATCTTGTGTCCCCAATTAACTATTATTTTGATGGGTTATGCCTAATAGATTTAACAGATTCGCATAACCCCTTACAGATTTACGGGTTAAACTTTACAAGTTAACGGGTCCATATAACATATGTAACTAGTTAAGTTTTCTAGATTAATAGGTTCATATAACCCCTACTGATTTACAGGTTTGCTTAACCCCACAGATTCAACAGGTTTACTTAACCCCACAGATTTAACAGATGTACAGATTTACAGACTACTTAATTTATAATTAAATACAATTTATCTTATTTCAAAAGTTATCCCTTTCCTCTATCGTTTATTGTAAACTAAATTATAATTACCACTTGTCCCTAGGACAAGCCTACCTATTATCTTTCCTTTTTCCCATTCGGGTTAATTCATAATAGGTTATTATCATTCCCCGTTCATATATGTTAATGCACCAGACCTCTCATATTGAGTTGACCACTTGTGGATGCTGGATATGCCGGGTGGTTCCGGGCAGACTTCTACCACAAGTCGAACTTAACCTTGTGTCTTAGCACCATTACATGTACATTTACACACTCGACCCCTCCCATTAGATTAACCCCTTGTGGACGCTGGATTTGCCGGGCGGTTCCGGGCAGACTTCTACCATAAGTGTAATCTAACATCGTGTCTAAGTGCGGTTACAGTTTCTAATTACTGTAAATCTGGGCATATCCATTCTTAAACAATTATTCATGCTCATCGTAGGTTTTTCAGTTACAGTATTCAATTTCAATGGGTTTAACAGGCTTCACATATTCTTTACAGTTCCATTAACATGTTTCGCTTAATCTTAAATTAAGCCTACAGATTTATATGTCCCAAACCACAAGTCATAATTTACAGTAGAAATCATGCCTGAATTTTTTAGTCCAATTTCACAATATAGTTTATGCCCCCAAATTCCAATCGTGATTCAAAGTACAAGTTATGCATCTAAATTACCATTTCCAATCATGATTCATAATACGAGTTATGCCCAAATTATAGCTTTAGATCAATGTATAGAATATGCCCCCAAATCCCAATCACGTTTTACAATATACGTTATGCCCCAATTTATCATTCCTAATTGTTCCCAATTTCGTGCGCTCGCATATTTCAGTGATAGGCCTAGGCTCGGAGGTAGCCTAACTATAAAAATAAAAAGGGAAAGAGGGAGAGAAGAGAACAAGAATAGACATAATAACAAATCAGGCATATGATGATAAAATTGATCATAATAACAAGATAGGCATATGATGATAAAATTGATCATAATAACAAGATAGGCATATGATGGTAGAATTGGGCATACGAGGACAATAGGTTAGGTGCACAAGTAATCGTAGATCTTTTAAGATTCAAGTTATTAACAGGCATAGGCTTAGATCCAAACTTATAAACATGTCAAGAATACTTTTTAAATGTTTATATCTAAACATAACATGAACTCACCGTGACTAGATCTAAAGATCAATATGATGAAGTTGTAGAAGAAATTCTTAAATGCATATGAATCGTTGTTGTAGATGAGTAGGCTATTTTAATCTGAGTTGGGGCAGCACTTCATTGTCTCCATTGTTTTTGGTGAATAAAACAATGAGAATGAGGTCCTATTTATAGCCTAAGGTCAACGAATCAGGTCAAGAAACAAGTCTAGGTACAAAAAGTGAATTCTGCCCAGATCTGTATAGAGGTCGATCCCCCTCCTTGGGTGTCGACCCCGGTGTCGACCCATGGGTCGACCCCAAACACCCTGGGTCGACCCAGCCGGGTCTCGGTCCGACCCCCAATATGGGTCGGTTTCGGTTTTCAGCCTTCTCGCTTTGTTGTTTTGAATTTTTTTAATATTTTGATTTGTATGTATATATAATTCCCTTGTGCATATACAAACTTCTAGGCTTAATAACTTCTTCATACGATGTTCATTTCACACAAACTCGGATTCTATCTTAAGCAGAATTCTGAGATAAATGCTATGGTATAGTCTGTTTTACTTAATTCCCAATATTTAATTAAGTATTCATTAATTTATATGTTCTTTAATATTACAGGGTGTTACAAGCCCTGCAACCATCTTTTACGCTGTAGTGGTCTCTGAGGTCGTCCTTGGAGATACCGGTGTGCGGCTCGTTCCTACCATTGCCTCCCTCATCAAAAGCAAAAGGGAAATGGAAAGCAAGCTCTCTTCTCCAAAAGACACCTCCTCTTCATTGTGTCATAGCTATTTTCCCTCACCTAATGCTCCAACAATCTTACAGTCAGCTGAGGGCATGTCGGGAAGCACTACCAGAGGCACTACCACTGAAGGTAGGCACCAACCCTTTACCAGTTCCTGCATTCTCACTAATGACATTCTCTCCGCAACCGCGGAGCGACCTTTTGGGAGCACACCCACCGCATGGAGAAGATTGTATAGAACCGTAGTCTTAGCACCACAATAGTCTTCTACGACATCTATCGATGTTAAGGCGTCCTACATACAAGCATACCGGAATGCGCTGAAAACTTTTAGTTTTAATGACTAAAACCATGATCATCGCCGACCATCAGTACCATTCTCGAATCAGACCGTGATTATGATGTGATTGGATAAAGAATCGAACCCTGACACTGACAGCTCAACCATATATCCGCACGTCAGTCCAAATAAGTTCATTTTTCGAACATTACGCCAATCAGCTGTGTTACGTTCGACTTCAATTACAATCCAATTATGCGACTTCATGCGACAATCTGAACTTGCTAACTCATTCTTGGGATCAAAAAGGATTTAATAGGTATGCTGGCCTGGGTGTAGCCCTCTACCGATTTCTGCACTGCCGTGTCATCGCAGGACCCGTTGTAGATCCCCACCAGTTCCTGCACTAGCATCATCTTCACCTTGACCCTTAGAGAAACCATCTTGAAAGCATGTTCATCTCGCAGAGAAAGGCCATCCAGAATAGAAGTCAAGGCCTTGGAAGTTCCCAACATTCCATCAGTGTTGAGATCCCATAAAAAACACACTTTGGAATGCAATGGTAATCTTTAGCCTCAACAACCAACGCCATGACCATTACCAACCACCCATGCAATGCTTGAGTCGAGATGCGACTGCGTCGTGATTGGGTTAAGGATCAGATCTTGAAACTGACGGCTTAACTATATGTCCACATCCTACATGCACATCAGAGCCGCGAGCTCAAACAAGTCCATTCATAGAGTGTCACGCCACAAGGCACAACACGCCAATCCTGATCCGATCACGCGACATCGTGGAATGATTCAAGTTCAATAGCTCAAGCTCGAAATCAAATATACAAGGGAGCTTATCGAAGTCTTCGAAATACGAAATTTTGTTTTGTATTCCCATGCACTCGCTATGTTATCATGTCTCTTAAACCAACTTCAAGCCCCTAAAAAACTTGGACGATTTACTAATTGTTTGCGATACGAAGTCCAATGCTATACCCGCAAATACTTAGCAACTTTTTCCCGAACTCCTGCCTCCGTTTCCCAAAATCCACCACTCCACATTCCTCAATGCCGATCCCGGAAACTCTCTCACTTTTCGTATCTCTCTTCCCTTTCCCCGGAAACCCAAAACCAACTTCGACGTCCGAGGTACAAAAGCTGCATTTTGTATCCTCCACATCTTAAGTTCATTTTTTGTCTAGAGAAGAGAAGAGAGGAAGCAAATACAACTCTGGGATTGACATGCTCCAAACGTACATTTCGAGATCAGAATTCGGGATCATACACCAAGGTATAGTCATGTTCACTTATTTTCGAGGCCTCGACTACCAAATCAATCTCAACTCAACAACCACTCGTGTACTCACTGAATGTCCAACCATCCGAGTACACGCGCTTGGCATTTGGGTTCGACCTCGCTTTAAAGGCAATTCTATGTGATCACATGCCACGACATATGCCAAGTATTGTCCTTACAGCGATGTTCACATATACGAGTTCTCGAAACTTCGACCGTCGGAACTCGCTTGGATCATTGAATGATTGTCTACTATGAATCCTAGTGATTTAGTGGAACATGCCAAAAGATCAAGCTCCAATTCAACGACGTTACGAAAACTACCTTACGCGATCGTGTGCCCAAGCTATTGCTACGACCATGCATACACACTTTTGGATTCTCGACCGATCAAACCAACTCGATCCATTAACTAATTGTGTGCCCACAGGCTCAAATGACCCAAGCGTGCACATCAAACGTTCAAGTTTTGATCCAGTGACTTTACGGAAGCTAACTTGCGTGATCGCACGCCTATAACATGTTGTTTAATGTCATGTTACTTATTCCAACTCCGATCGCATTGCACAAAAGCACTGGCAAGCATGTGAGTGCATACGCGACTCCAACCCGATAAAGATTTGTTTACACTTTGGTGTAATCGAGAGTCGGTGAATAATGTTTAATTTCTTGAATCGATAGAGATTAGATGCCTCAGACAGGTTACAGCCCGAGCGGCAAGATTCATGCGAGTCAAAGCTCTCAACAATGTTGGAATCCCAAACTCATAGCAACAATGCGTCTCAATAGATCCGAAGCAGTGCACTCCCTAGTGTACAACTCAACAGCAAGGTCATAACCAATCGTTGAGCATAACACGAAGATCCTTCCAACCACCACTAGATTTATCCCACATCAAAGCATGTCCCGTTTACACAAGACATACTTTAGGGGGCAGATGTTAACTAGCATTTTGGTCCGGTAACCAGAAGCGGACCAGGCTCACACGACTCATCCCATCGTGCGGTTCAACGACGCAAGATTGTTGCAAACATCCTTAAAAAATCAAGCCAAGATGGGCTCGCGCGAGAATAGTCATCACGGCTCGTCAAATTGCTCTCGAACAATACAAGTCACGAATCAAGTGAATGCACTCAGAACTATGTGATCGTATCAAGCAAATCATGGTTTTAGCACCAGAAGACTTGAGTTGAGCCACTGGTAGAATTTCGCATCACTCGGATACGAAATTCATCGGCATTGAAGATCGCTCGCTCGATGCATGCCGATCAACTCCAAAAGCTTGCGCAACCTGCACCAATCGATTTCAGAATCCATCCTTGGCTCTACCGTGCTTCGCATCCCATGTCTCGCATTCCCATGCTCCGCACTTCATGATTCTAGTCCCGTGCTGCGCATCCCATGCCTCGCATCACTACGCTTCGCACCCCGTGTCGCGCCTCCATTTCGCATCCCTCCTGGGATGCGAAATCGCCTCCATTTCGCATCCCTCCTGGGATGCGAAATCGCCTCCATTTAGCATCTCTACATGGGATGTGAAATTTCGCATCCCTCCATGTAGTGCGAAATATCGCGTCCTTTTTGGGATGCGAAATTGCCATCATTTCGCATCCCTCATGGGATGCGAGATCGCCTCCATTTCACATCCCTACACGGGATGTGAAATTTCGCATCCTACACTTAGGAAGCGAAATCCTACTCCTTTTTTTCCTTTTTCCACTCCCTTTTTCCCTACTCTCATATCTCACCTACTCCCACCTACTCCACTTCCTATAAATACCCTCTACCTCATTCTTTACAAGGGTTGACATTTTGCTTGGCTTGTGACCTTGGGAGGACCTTTGACACCATTAATGGCTTCTTGGGCTTTGGGGAAGAAGAACTAACTTTTTCTCAAGATCCCAGAACCTCCTGACTCCACCCGGTCCTCGGAACCTCCCGATTCCGCCCAAACCCCGGAACCTCCCGACTCTGCCCGGACTTGGGAACCTCCCTACTCCGTCTGGACCCCGGAACCTTCCGACCCCGCTCAGACCCCGAAACCTCCCGACTCCTCCTGGACAACGGAACCTCCCGACCTCGCCTGAACCTTGGATTTTCCCGGCACATTCCGAACCTCGGGAAACTCCCGACACCACCTAGACATCAGAACTTCCCAACACATCCCAAACCTCGGAAACTCCCGACACTGCTCGGACCTCAGAACTTCCCAACACATTCTGAACCTTGAAAATTCCTGGTCGCTACCGGACAGTGGAGAATCTCAAAAACAAGTATTTAGTGAAAGTTGCTAATCATTGTAGCTTCTTGTAATCATGTCTATCATTGTACTTTGTTGAAAATGAATAAAATCAGCAAAGCCTTCAAAGTAGATGTAGGTTCAATTCGAACCGGACCACTATAAATTACTATGTCATTTACTTCCCCGCACATTATTACTTCATCTCTCACAATTTTCGCTCTAGACATTTAGTTTCAAAATTTTGGAACTCTTAGTTGTTGGCGACCGTTTTGGCGTCAATAAGTATGATGTCCTCTTCATGATGATTTGGCTTATTTTCTAGAATATGTGTGATCTTGACAGCCTTAACAAAAGGATAGTCAAAACTTTGCCCCCCAAAGTATGTCGCATTGTAGGCGGGATGTGCTTTGTAATCTATTGAGTAGTAATTCCATAAAAGTCATTTAGTCTGTGAATGGTGATAACGAACAATCGTGTATGTCTGAGAAGCCATTGTACTCGGATTAAGCTGTTTATATAAATAACTCGGCATTCATCATGTCGAATTGTTGGCTCCCATGTCTGATAACACACACAGGTCATTGCCAAGCGATGTCGTCATCATGCGCAGGTCAAGTGTGTGGTCGAATTAGACCAGGTGTTTGTGTATGAGTCAGTACGATACATTATTGAATATGATTGTCCATGTGTTAGCAATTAAACATTGAGCTTCCTGTATAGACGCCGATCCAATGGATGACCTTCAGTTTTGGATCGACATGTCCCGTGTCGATGATATCTCGGGTTGATGTGTTGAGCCGGCCATTCTGAGTATATGCACTGTCAATTCAGAAGAACACGAAGAGTCACTTTGTTCACTATGTAAGGCTAGCCCACCCTATTATTTCATTTTTACTTTACTTTTACTACCGCTTTTTTAGTCAAACTCTCTCCTAAAATCCACAAGTTAATTTCTTTAAGAACCCAAACGAAATCCATTTGTTTCATTCCCAATCGTGACGTGAGGTAGATTCTGATTTACTTAATCAACGTTTGTTTGCATAAGAATTGTGACACCCTACATCCGTTAATGTCACTCTTAATCAAAATGCATTAAGTTCCATGAAGCGTTATAGGTAAACAGAAATAGAATCTCATAAGACAGATATAGAATAGTAGCGAAAATTTAAAACTTCATTATTCAGCAGAAAAATATTGTAGTCTCATAAACCAATTACAACATCAGCTAAAATAATGAAATCAAATACATCAAACCAAAACATATGTCTTGCGCTAAAAACCATCAGAGTAAAGAAATGTAAAATCATAATCCCCAATGATAGCCATGACAAAGTAGACAAGTAGACAAAGCAATACATCAAAGTATTACTTCGTAAAGTGGCAGCCTATAAAAGGACACAGACCTATTTACTGGTGCTACAACGGCTTATTTTCCCTCACAAACCAGACCCATGCACGCTCATGACTCTGTTGGAACGGACCCATATACACCCCCTTTTCAGATGAACCTCTTACTATCAGTTCAGTATGCGTTCTGTGACCCCTACCTAGTGCGGGTCCCCGTTTAATGCCAGAATGGGTTATTGATTAATATGGGCCCTAGATAGCAGATGACACAAGCTAAACCCTTAAAACTTGTGTCCCCATTTTACTAGGATTTTAATAGGTTAAGCCTTATAGATTAACATATTCGCCTAACCCCCACAGATTAGAAAATTAAGTTTTACAGGTTAACAAGTTCATCTAACCCCAACAGATTAAATAGGTCAAGTATTACAGGTTAACAGGTTTATATAACCCCAACAGATTAAATAGGTTGAGTATTACAGGTTCATATAACCCCAACAGATTAATAGATTTACTTAACCCCATAGTTTTTAACAGATTTACTTAACCCCACAGATTTAATAGATTCCACAGGTCACTTACAGTTTCATTAACATGTTCCACTTAATCCCTGAATTAAGCCTACATATTTACGTGTTCGTGCATCCCAAATTTTCATTCATATTCTATAGTACAAGATATGCCCCCAAATTTTCATTCCCAAACATCCCCTAATTGTCCCAATTTCGTTCATACGTATGTCTCTTACGAGATTGGCCTAGGCTCGAAGGTTACCTAGGCTTATAAATAAAAAGGTAATAAGAGAGGGAGAAGAACAGAAATAGGCATATAATAGCAGAAATAGACATATAATAACAAATGAACAGCAGAACAGGTGTACAGAAGAATATATGTAATTATAGCAGAACTGTTTAGGTATGAATCGATTTCTTAACTGGCATAGGCTCAGATCCAAGTTTATTAACATGTCAAGGTTAATGTTAAATCTTTATATCTAAAAGTAACATGAACTCACAGAGATAGGATTCAAAGAAAAAAGGATAATATGACGATGTTGCAGAAGGGATTCTTGTGTAAGTCAAATAAGAATTGTCTTGATTCAATCCACGTTTCGGTAGCATCTCCCCATCTTCATTCTATATTTTTAGAACAAGAGTTTGAGGAAGAAGTATGAAGAAATGTAATTGATTTGATAGGAGTGCATGCCTCTATATAGAGTTTACTAGACAATTCTTAACCATCAAATCTCTGTTTTTAAATCCAACTGCATAGTAAAATAACGAACCTGGTCAATAAAACAGGTCAGGTTCGCTCAAAGTATTCAGATGGATCCAGGTGGGGTTGACCCACCTACCCCCGGGGTCGATCCTAAGGTCGACCCATAGGTTGACCCAGGCTGGAGCGGGTCGTCCCCCAACGGGACTAATTCCCGCTTCATTTGCTTGATTTATTTTGAATTCTGGTTTGTTTTATGTTTACATAAGTCTATTATGTGTATACAAACTTCTAACCTTTATATCTTCCTCATACGTTGTCCGTTTTACGCAAACTTATAGTCTATCTGAACCAGAATTCCGAGACAAATGCAATGGTACAGTCCGTTTAACTTAATTCACAGTATTTAATTAAGTATACCTTAGTTTATTAATGTTCTTTAAAATTATTGGGTGTTACATTCTCCCCTACTTAAAGGATTTCGTCCCCGAAATCTCCAAGTCTAGGAGAACGTTACTATCCTAACATCCACCTAAACCATATACTCATCCATCATTAATATGCATCCATTGTCCTTAAGAGGTTTCTAATGCTTGTATGAACATATGAAAAGGTGTGTGTATATGTCCTTATGCTAACGCGAAAATCAGGCGGTCTACTGATTCAGTCGACCTCCTTAATACAATATATGTTTGTTCCTTGAATCAAAAATGTATGCAAACAGTTCTAGTATATCATGTAAACTCTATATGCGTGCACAATCATCCATCCAAATGCAACATCCATATGATGAAACATTCATTTCCATCCATTTGAAAAGAAAAATGCACACACATCCATATGCAGTATGAGAGTGATTTGAGCTGATCTAGCGCTTTGTGTGTGTATATGCATCCACGAGCAACCACCAGCAAACACTCGCTTCCACTTGCATCCATCAAACATAACATGTCTCAAACACATGTTTACACCCATTGGTTTTCTACCTAAAGGTTGAAGATTTGATCGATAGGATATACCCAAAAGATAGAAGCAAGTACGAATAAAAGCTTGGAAAATAAGTTAAGAACGTACCCTTGAAAAGAAAAGGGTACAAAGCGAATCTTGTCTTTAGTCTCCCAAGTTGCACCCTCGCGGTATTCTCCCCACTGTACTTTCATCAACTTAACCTCTCTATTGCGTAGTTTCTTAACCTCTGATCCAAGTATATGGGTAGGAACTCGTCTAACTGTTGTCTCCCTTTCTACCTCTACTTCCTCAAGCAGGTTCGGCTCAACTACCTCTGCTGTATCGTGAAGACATTTCCACAAATGGAAAACGTGGAAAACATCATGAACACCTACCAATATCTCCGGTAATCTCACCCTATAGGTCATCTGACTTATCCACTCCACTATGGGAAATGGGCCTACAAACCTTGGCACCAATTCCCTACAGATCCAAAGCGAACCACATTCTTCAAAGATGATACCTTGATGAAAACCATGTCTCCTACCTTAAACTCGATGTATGTCCTTCTCATATCTACATAGGACTTCTGTTTGTCCTGAGCTGCCTTCATGTGTTGGTGGATAAGATCAATATTTTCTGAAGTCTCTCTAATCATCTCAGGTCCAAGTAGAAGCCTACCAACAAGTCTGTGATCTGCAAGGTCTCCCATATAATGCCTCGAAGGGTGTCATGCCTATACTACTCTGATAGTTAGTGTTGTAGGCGAACTCCACCAATGGGAGATGCTCCTCCTATGTCCCTCCGAAGTCTAGGATACACATCCTCAAAAGATTCTCAGGAACTCTATTCACCTTCTCAGTCTGTCCATCGGTCTGAGGGTGATACGATGTGCTTAAACATAACTGTGTACCTAGTTCCTCTTGCAACCTCTTCCAAAACTCACTAGTGAAGATGGGGTCACGACCACTCACTATGCTACAAGGTACTCCATGTAGACGGGCTATCTCACGAAGATAAACTGATGCCAACCATCTTGTCGTTCTCTTACTCTTAACAGGAATGAAATGAGCGCTCTTAGTAAGCCTGTCCACTATAACACAAATATTGATATTGCCTCTCCTCGATCTAGGCAAACCATCGATGAAGTCCATAGAGACGCTCTCCCACTTCCACTGTGGGACCTTCAAAGGATGAAGCAAACCGCTAGGCTTCTTTCGTTCAGCTTTTACTTGCTGGAAAACTAAATATCGAGCTACAAACTCCGCTACATATTTCTTCATCATGGCCCAAAAGAAAACCCTCTTCATGTCTTGACACATCTTATCGTCGGCTGGATGAATAGTCATACTAGAATGATGGGATTCCTCAAGGATTATCCTCAATAAATCTCCAACTCGGGGAACACAAAGCCTCTCATCTCGTCGTAGCCACCCTTTGTCATTCGCAGAATATCTACTAAGGTGACTAGAAGTCTCCCCTCTACCGAGCCTATCCAAGATGTCTTCTATCTATGGGTCCTCTCGCTGCGAAGATACTATCTGATACATAAGAGCAGGTTGCACCTCTAAGGATGGCAACAAACCAAGTGTAAGATCTGTAGTTGGCATAAAATCGAAGGTCGATATGTACTCCAAACTCTGCCTCTCTACGAATAGAGGACTCAAAGTCATCCTCTGCCTACTCAACACGTCTGCCACCACATTACCCTTGCCAGAGGTATAAGCAATCTCAAAGTCATTGGACATTAGAAACTCCATCCATCTCTACTGTCTCAAATTGAGATCCTTCTGCGAGAACTAATGCTTGAGCGACTTATGGTCCGTGTATAACTCGAACCTCTCTCCAACTAGATAATATCCCCAAGTCTTTGTTGTGAGCACTATAGCAGCCAACTCAAAATCACGCGTAGGGTAGTTCCTCTCACGAACTCTCAACTGTCTACTACTATAGCATACTACCCTTCCCTCTTACATCAAGACAACACTAAGCCCTGTACTGCATGCATCGGTGTACACTGTGAACAATTTGCTCCCATCAGGCAATGTCAGAACTAGGGCTGTTGTCAGGGCCCTCTTCAACCGTTGGAAAGCATCCTCACAATCAGTACTCCAAGAAAAGGTCAGATTCTTCTTCGTCAGTATGTTGAGTGGGGCTGATATCTTTGCGAAGTCCTTGATAAACTTCCTGTAATAGCCCGCCAAACCAAGAAAACTCCTTACCTCTGTTGCATTCTTTGGAACCTTCCAATCTTGAACTGCAACTACTTTTGCGGGATCCACCGCTATCCTATCCTTGGAGACCACATACCCTAGAAATCTCACCTCCTTTCTCCAAAAGTGACACTTTGTGAATTTCGCCTTAAGCTGGTGTGCTTAGAGAGTCCTCAAAACCTCTCCTAAATGTAGGGCATGCTCTTCCTCATTCTTCGAGAAAATCGGGACGTCATCCACAAAGACCACCACGAACTTATTCCTAAACTTCCTAAACACCCTACTCATCAGATCCACAAAATATGCGGGTGCATTCGTCAACCCAAAAAGGCATGACTAACCCCTCAAAGAAGCCATTCGGAGTTCTGAAAGCAGTCTTATCTATACTATCCTCGACCACCCTCAACTGATGAAATCCCATGGCCAAATCTAATTGCGAGAAAACAGATGCGCCAACAAGTTGGTCAAATAGATCGTCGATCCTCGGGAATGGGTGCCTAATTTTCTTGGTGAGCTTATTCAACTCCCTATAATCTACACATAGATGAAGTAAGCCATCCATCTTGGTTACGAAGACGATTGGAGCACCCCACTTAAATATACCTCGCCTAATAAACCCCTTCTCAAGTAGCTCCCCTACTTGCTTACTAAGCTTCGCCCTCTCCCTAGGAGACATGTGGCGTACAGGCAATGCGACTGGCTTTGCATTATCCACCAAGTTTATCTAAAAATCAATCTCACGTCCCGGAGGTAAGCCTCTAACCTCATCAAAAACATCCGAATACTCATAGACTATGGGTACAGATCGCAAATCATCAAGAGAAGCATCAAGTGATTTTAGGAAACTAAGCATGACAGGCCCGTTTGGGTCACAAAAAATCTCGAGAGTACTTCCACGAAAAGTAAAAAGTCTAACGACCCTCTCTCACAGTCTAGGATGGCACCATACATGGCTAGCAAATCCATCCCTAGAATCAGACCATAACCCATAAAACCAAGCACATACACGTCACACTCAAACTCGACGCCTAACATAGATATCCTTAAACCCTGACATATCATAGACAGATGAGTTGTGCCCTTAATGAGGTTTGAGGGAATAACATGATCATAAAAATACCAGTACTAAGGTGCAGAGACTCAACCAGAGAATCAGATATAAAAGAGTGAGAAGCGCCAGAATAAAAAGGATTCCTAACTGGATGATCGAAAAGGGAAATCAAACCTTCAACAAAAACTTTCCTACCTTTATCCGATCCACTGGCCTCGAGAGCATACACCTGCCCTCTAGAAGGTCCTTCGCTTTGCCCTTATCCTTGCTTCTTCGGGAATTCTCTAGTATAATGTCCAATTTCACCACAGTTGAAGCAAGTATTCTTCCTTTTCCCCTGAGCTTTGTCATTCTTTCCGCCCTTCTTTTGCGTTTCTTTCTTGGGCCACACTTTCTTATGCAGGGTATTCACCAATTCTAGACCATGTTCATGCATCAATGCCATGTGAACTAGTCTTTCAAAAGTTGCCCCCATCGGTATATGAGAGAACGGCAATGCTTGAAGAGGTTGATTTTATACTCTCTCAAACCTTAAAGCTTTCTTATGCAGGGTATTCACCAATTCCAGACCAAACCTTGCCAACTGATTGAACTTATTGACATACTCTTTAACAAACATACTTCCTTGCTTAAGTGCCAAGAATCTCACTATCTGCATGCTCTTTTCTACCCGAGAAAGAAACTTCGTCTCGAATCTCTATCGGAAATCGGTCTAAGTATCAACTGGACGTCCTTCTTGTGTCACCTCCCACCGAAACGAAGCCTCGTCCTTATGTTGTCATGCATCCAACTATATCTTTCTACAGTCGTTGACCTCAAAAGGTCCAAACAAGTTATTTGTCTCTCGCAGCCAATTCCGTGCTTCCATAAAGCTCTAAGTTCTACAGAATGGTTTTCCTCCCATGGCACAAAAGTCTTAAATATCTTAGAGAAATTATCTACTCACAGAGGTGGAGGAACAATGGCTACTACTAGGGGAGGGGCATCACCTTGGCCTCCGGTAGGTGTCGTACCTCAAGATATATACAGAACTAAGTCGGTATCTAAACGCCCTCGGGAAGATTTGGTTCCCCAGACATGCTGAAAAGAGAAGAAAAAGGAATACAAATAGAGAATCGAAAAGATATTTTGTATGGCTTTGGGGAATATGTTTTTCAAAAATAAACTTTTCCTTTAAAATACTTTATTTTTGAAAACAATTTTCAAAACTTTTTATACGATCCTATAATCTTCAGCTCTAATACCAAATGTGACACCCCACGTCTGTTAATGTCACTCTTTATCAGAATGCATTAAATTTCGTGAAGTGTTTTAGGTAAATAGAAACAGAGTCTCACAAGATAGATATAAAATAACAGCAGAAATTTAAAATTTCATTATTCAGCAGAAAAACATCGTAGTCTCAAAAACCAGTTACAACATCAAGCTAAAATACTGAACCAAATACATCAAACCAAAACATATGTCTTACGCTAAAAACCACCAGACTACAGAAATGTAAAATCATAATCCCCAATAATAGCCATAACAAAGTAGACAAGTGGTCAAAGCGATACATCAAAGCAGATCCATATCCAAGCAGAAACAGAGATTGTCCTAATCATGACTGAGCGTTCCCACCCTGAGAACCTAGGGGGAAGGAAGAGAGAGAAATGGAAACAAAAAGGGTCAGACATAAAGTCTGGCGAGTCCAATGACTTTTAGCATATAAAGAAGTAAAAGTATCATGACATGCTTATAAAACTAGATGAGTGATAGCAGTATCATATATCAGGTATAAACAGGATGAACAAGATAAGCAGAATAAACAGACTAAACTATGTTTCTCAGTTACTTTCCTATGCACCAATACTAGTGTAACCGATATGTGACAAGATTAGGTATCCCCTAATTACTTAGTAGAAACAGAATGATCCCAACAGAAATATAATGGTAGTTTTAGGTGTACTCTAGTTTCATAATAGATTTTACCCCAAACAGAAATAACAGGTACCTCAACAGAAATAACGGGTGTTACCCCCAAATAGAAATAACGGGTACCTCAACAGAAACAAGAAAGACTGGATGTAACCTAATTTCTACCCCCAAGCGATCGACTTCCTAACTTGTAAATATCATGTGTTGTCCCCATAGTAGGATGTATTACTTCCTAAAGTGGAAACATACAGAAGGACACTGACCTATTTACTGGTGCTACAACGGCTTATTTCCCCCCACAGACCGGACCAATGCACGCTCATGAATACGTTGGAATGCGCCCGTGTATTCCCCCTTTTCAGATGAACCTCTTACTATCAGTTCAGTATGCGTTCCCAGACCCCTACCTAGTACCGGGTACCAGTTTAATTCTAGAATGGATTACAGATCGATATGGGCCCCACACAGCATATGACATAAGCTAAACCCCTAAAACTTGTGTTCCCAATTTACTCGGATTTTAACAGGTTAAGCCTTACAGATTAACAGGTTCGCCTAACCCCCACAGATTAGCAGGTTAAGTTTTACAGGTTAACATGTTTATCTAACCCTAACAGATTAAATAGGTTAAGTATTACAGGTTAACAGATTCATATAACCCCAATAGATTAAATTGGTTAAGTATTACAGGTTAACGAGTTCATATAACCCCAACAGATTAACAGATTTACTTAACCCCATAGTTTTTAATAGATTTACTTAACCCCACAGATTTAACAAAGTCCACATGTCACTTACAGTTTCATTAACATGTTCCACTTAATCCTTGAATTAAGACTACAGATTTACATGTTCGTACATCCCAATTTTCAGTCATATTCCACTGTATAAGATATACCCCAAATTTTCATTCCCCAGTTGTCCCAATTTCGTTCGTACGTATGTCTCTTACAAGATTGGCTAGGCTCAAAAGTATCTTAGGCTTATAAAATAAAAAGGGAATAAGAGAGGAAGAAGAACAGAAATAGGCATATAATAGCATAAATAGGCATATAATAGCTGAAATAGGCATATAATAACAATTGAACTACAGAACAGGTGTACAGAAGAATACATGTAATTATAGCAGAACTGTTTAGGTATGAATCAATTTCTTAACTGGCATAGGCTCAGATCCAGGTTTATTAACATGTCAAGGTTACTGTTAAATCTTTATCTCTAAAAGTAACATGAACTCACAGAGATTGGATTTAAAGAATAGAGGATATGCTGATGTTGCAGAAGGGATTCTTGTTAAGGCATATAAGAATTATCTTGATTCAATCCAAGTTTTTGCAGCATCTCCCCATCTTCATTCTATATTTTTAGAACAACGGTTCGAGGAAGAAGTATGAAGAAGCGTAATCGATTTGATAGAAGCGCATGCCTTTATATAGAGTTTACTAGATAATCCTTAACAGTCAGATCCCTGTTTTTAAATCCAACCGCACAGTAAAATAATGAACCTGGTCAATAAAACAGGCCAGGTTCGCTCAAAGAATTCAGACGGATCCAGGTGGGGTCGACCCAGCCATCTATGGGTCGACCAATAGGTCGACCCAGGCTGGAGCTGGTTGTCCACCAACAGGACTAATTCCTGCTTTTGTTTCCCACTTTGGTTGCTTGATTTATTTTGAATTTTGGTTTGTTTTATGTTTACATAAGTCTCTTATGTGTATACATACTTCTAAACTTTATATCTTCCTCATACGATGTCCGATTTACGCAAACTCGGAGTCTACCTGAACCAGAATTCTGAGATGAATGCAATGGTATAATCCGTTTTACTTAATTCCCAATATTTAATTAATTATCCCTTAGTTTATTAATGCTCTTTAAAATTATAGGGTGTTACAATAATCCACAAATCAACTTACCATCCTATACCTCCCTCCCTTTTTCTTTGCTTTAACCAAAGTTCTTTACTATTGGTGGTGAGATAGATGGCTGCAAGATAACCAAGGCAATGAGGAGGCACGATGGTAGGATGGATTTTGGAGTTGAATCTATGGAGCTCGAAATTGAGTCAGTCAAGGAAGAAGTAAGAATGATGTTGATAAGGCTCAAGAACCTTTATTCATCATCTACCAAATCGAGGAAGAGAGGGCAAGTTCGATTCGGGTTGGAGAAGGCAATCGTGTCTTTGATTCGATGGTGAGAATGTGTTGAACCGGGAGTTTCTGACCCGATGACAAAGTAGAGAAGAAACCATGTCACTAGTGGAAACCCGAGTCAATGCTCTCGGTTCGACATGGATGTATGCCGACCCGAGGGATTTTGAGATGGATGCAATGAGAGGGCTCGAAGAAGGTTGAGCATGCAGTTGACAACATGTAAATATAGAGTTAGTGTTGGATGAGAAGAAGGTATGAGATTCGGTCAAACGAACGGTGGTCGAGCTGAAGACCTGAGAGCGGAGTGGGATGAAGTGGATGTTCGGGTTGGTGAGGTAAAGGCCAGTCGAGCCGAGCATTGTCAATCCAATGTACATCGAAACGAGCCTTAGGCCTATCATTCCAATGAAACTAGCCTATTACTACCAAAATTAACGCCGAAACAAGCTAATAGTAAAGGGGTATCGGACTGTCATAATCCTAGAAGAGCGATTCGCAAGACAAGACTTGGTACAGAATAAAGCCGAAAGCATAAGCTAAGCATAAGAAAACAATCCGGAAGCATAATCAACCAAGACCATCTGCAAAGGAGGAAGCTTAGATCCAAGAGAAAGAAAAATTCTGGAAGGTTAGCTCCGGCATGGAAGATAACTAGCATAAGCTCATTTCTAGAGACAAGTCACCCAAAAACGAAAGCAAATAAAGAAGAATAAAAACCTACACTTGATACCAAAGAAAGGCGAAAGGATTATTGGCATTAACTTGCTTAATGAGATAAAAAAGGAGACGTAAGCATCAAAGAAAACTTACCAGAGGCCTGTTGTCGGAACTTAAGCTTAATAATTACTGAAAGGCAACTTCAGTAATTAACAAGCAAGACATCGGAAGCACCCCTCCAGAAGACCGAAGCCCACTTCAGGAATATGCCAAAAGGTAAGATAAAGCTTCTAAAGAGACAACCTATCCACACTAATCCACTTAATGTCGATACCGAAAGTTATGGCGATTCCCGAAACAACACACTTGAAGCACTAAGGAAAGCGTCATAAAGAATTAATAGTAAGATCAAAAGCCCATAACCGGAAACCAAAGCTATCCATACCAACAGGCTTGGTATTGATACAAAGAAGGGAGAGACAATGTTAAAGAGAATATCCGAGAGACGAGACCATCCTTCCGAGTACCAAAGTCGGCACCCTAAAAGCTGTACTACATCTGTCAATAAGGTCAAAAAAGCGGCGAACACATGGCTGTTGCATCCGAAAGAGGTTTCTGCGGACCAAATGTCAAAAGGGACCCCGATTTGTCTATAAATAAGACCCCAAGGGTCTCATTTTCGGGGATGAATTCTCATTTCTCATTCTTGTACTCTTTTCTTCTAGCGTAAACCATAATTTCTAAATCAATTCGAGGATTTCTATTGTAATTACTTGTGTACTTCAAATCAAAGATCAATAAAGAGCGGATCAACACTTAGCATATTTTCATTATTACAAAACCCCTTCGTATAAGCCATTTAGCCTTCTACCAAGTGTTGTGCTTAAGAAAGCCTTGTCCCAAGATAACTATTGGTCCTGAAGTCGCTTAAGCGTGATGCTGAGTAACTAATCTTTCGGGCTTTAGGCCATGTATCTAGGAAACGGTGAACTAACTCAAGCTCATGGAAGCTAAATAACCCCGTTTTCCCCTTAGGTCCATTTTCATAGACCTATCTCCGGTGTTGACGAAAAGTATCATTAACATTTTGGCGATAGAAGGAGGGTTTGAACATCCGACCTTGTGGTTAACCTTACCTCATATCTAACTGTGTTGTTCCGTCCAGGATTGGACTGAGCTTTGGAGAAGTAATATTATGGGCAAAAGGTCCCAACGAGAATCTTCTGGATCACAAATGGCTATGTCAGGTACTACTGACCAAGAGTGGCAGAAGAACAAAGGTTAAGAATAAAAGCCTTGCGAATATTCAAATTTAACAGGTAAGTAGAACAATATGACCCTAACTATTGCAGTGACAACCCTTCTTACGTGGGACAAACACCAGCCTTTCCTCTAAGCGATTCCATGTTAAAGGAGCGTAACCCATTCTCCCATATAAAGAAAGAAATCTATGAGTAAATTAAAGGAATGGTATTCGAACGGGAAATAATGAGGGATTTTAACCACTTTGCTTCCAAATGGACTAAAAGGATAGTCCTTCAGTCTCAAGACACCTTGAAAAGATGAAGCAAAGATATGTATAAAGTGACGGGATTTAATAACAAAAGGGCTAAACTCTAACGACAAGGAAAGGGCTTTATACTAAGAATGCCTGATGGGTGCCACCTTACCACATCGATGGAAAATATTTATTTCCTAACCAAGCAAGAACTCAATTATTGGTCATCCGCAAAGAGGAAGCCCAAGTACGAAAGGAAATTGGGAGGGCTTTACTGTCACTATAATATGATGAATGAAATTGAAACTAACCACTGCAGAATTTTCGAAGAAATGATCATCAAGTTCCTCAAACAAGGACAATTAAGAGATTTTGTAAAAGGATCAAACTAAGTCCAATAATAATCCTTAGGAAAAGGATTATCCCCATAACTAAGGTTATGGAAACCCTCTTAAGAACTCGAAATAACCTAAGGTGGGTCAAATCACAAATGGATAAAGACCCTTGTCACTCTCGAGTTGGCCAGGGAAAGGCACCCCCTGGAGGGGGTAATGTGTAAGCCTTTCTCCGTGCCCAAATCATAAAGGGCCAAGTTAAAGCATCAAAAGAGTAAGCCTCTGATCTATGCCAGAAATGGTCAGAACGGACCGTCTAATTGGCACGCCCTGCCTATGCTCGTAGAAGAGTACGTCCTGCCTCTGCTATGAACTAAGCATGTCCTACCTCTGCTCGTAGAAGAGCACGTCCTACCTCTGTTTATGTTCTGCGTTACCCATAGAAGGGAACACAAACCCTTATCATCGCCTACGATGGTCGAGATAAGGCACCCCTTGGAGAGGGAGGTGTTGAGTGTAAGCCTCTATCGCCGCCTATGATGGATATGACACCTGCCCCGTACCATCATACATTTCCCTCGAAATGCGTTGTGCCAATGCCCGACTAGCACGGGATGATCGTCAAAAAGGGTTGAAACGATATGTCACCAAGAACCTATAGTATATCTCATAGCACATGGAATAAAATATTATAATAACATAACTTGATATAAAACAGGCGAGACAGTGCATAAGCTGAAAACTAAACCATATCCATCAGAGTAGCGAAATCCAAAATACAGCTTATGATCAAACTATTATTACAACTTCAAAATACTGTCTCTAAAAAGGAAATAAAAGAGGTACACTACTAATGCCCAAAGCAGGGACCAACAACAACATAGGGAGAATATATGTATATAGTACGTGGAAGCCTCTTGCTCAGCTCCAGACAACTACTCATGCATAACCACCTAACCTATCTCTAGTCTGCTTGTTTAGGAGCACCCAGAGTAATAACAAGAGATATAAAACTCAGGGTCAGACAAAAGTCTGGTATGAGCGATAGCAAATATACACCACTAAATAGAGCAATAACGGGTATAAGTAATCATACCTGACTTGGACTTGCAACCAAAGAGTTAGCACAACACGATGTACAATGCTCTAAGGTAAACACTGAGTGTATAATGGAAGTGTGTGTCATAGTGATAGCGAACATCAAACATAGCAATCAACCTCACATCTCACTCAGTGTGTAAAGCATACGATATCCACCTATTTGATCACCAAATACATTAGAGCTATGAAGAGTCCTACTTCATACAAGTATCGCTACGTCCACTTTTCCCTTTAGGGCCCTGACGGAGTCCCACTCCATACAACCTCTGATCCCACTGCACTTGTCCATAGTAAATAACCCTAACGGGTCAACCAGTCCACATAGCCTTGGCACTGGTTCATCTACATGCTCCCTCTCTCAATGGTGAACCAAAGTTATGGATATCAATAACCCCTTTGCACATATCCCGCTGCAATGCCCAACTCTAGAAGTTAACTCGTTGGTTCCCATCTGGATACTAAGTCATAACTTCCCATTTGGACTTCTTTTGCATCTCGGGTTCTGGTCTTCCCCAGTTAGGTTTGGATTCCACTCGTCGGTTCGGTTCGAGACTCCCTGTTCGGCTCGAGGCATTCCGGTTCGTGGTGCTCTGGTTTGGGTAACTAGGCGGTTTTGTTCGTGATTCGTCTTCCAGTTCGTGGATGCATCGGTTCGGGTTTGGAGCAGCGGGTCGGCTCGTGGTACTCGAGTGCCTGGAGCGGTTCAGTTTTTAGGTTTGGGGTGCTTCTAGGTTCGTGATACATGAGGCGGGTCGGTTCGTAGTACTTGGAGCACGAGCGGGTCAGTTCGTGCTTCCTTCCTCCGATCTGATCCGGTCCAAATTCCTGCTTCTCTTCCAACAAGCTATTTACGCCACACGACGACATTTTTGACCGTTCTAACTTTCCTAGGCAATATCAAAGCATACCAAACAGCAGTAATAACATGTATAATCAATCAAAAACATTAAAACATCAATCACATGTGTTATTTAGGATCAAACATACCCAAACCCATGGTTTTCCCCTTAATCCCCTAAATTTTGGGATTAGCAAACTTAATCCAAATTAAACGAAATTTATACCGGTGACATAAAATATGATTTTTGAATTTTTACATATTTCTCCATATTTTTTTGAGTCATTAATTCACTAATTATCACTAATCATCCCTAATTAGCCCTAATTAGTGAATAAACATGCTAAACACTCACCTTAGCCAATAATTAGTGATAGATCTAAAACTTCCACTGATTGGGCTTGGATTCCAATGTAGTGTAGCAGCTCTACCTCAATTTTGATGTTAATTTGGCTTGATTTGATGTAGATTTGCTTAATTTATGATTAGAAAGTGATTAGAGAGAGATTTAGGAGATGAAGGCCATTACCAGAGTTCAAGGAATGTTTGTGGCGGCTAGAAAAATGAAAGGGGAGTTTCTCCAAACCCTTTCAGCCCTCCCATAACCCTAATCCCGAAATGGGTTATGGTCCTAGCTGCTAATCACCCTATTAAGCCCAGTTAGGTTGTTTTTCCATCTTCAAATCTTATTTCGGCCATATCTCCCAGACGGTAAGTGCATTTGGTTAACGTGACCACTCTATGGAGTGGCAAACCATCATCCAAATCCAATGGAAGTGGTTCTAGGGAAAAAATCCTTACCAATCAAAAGTTATAGGCAAAACAAGATTCACTCGGGGTAAAACGGTCAATTAAAATTTGGAAAAAAAATCGTGGATGTGGGGAATGACACCAATAGTCATTTCCCAATGTTACACGACCATATGACTTCGTATGAAAATGAAATAAATATTCTACGATCCTCCGATACGTAGAATGCGAGTCGTTACACCCTCCCTCCCTTAAGAAATTTTGCCTCTGAAATTCCTCAACCAATAAAACAAACAATGGTGTCCCGCATGCCTATCAGCCGTTTACAAATAATCAGACATACATAATAATATAACAAGCCTATTCTAGCATGCAGTTTACTAACAAGGGAATAACTATATCGCGATTAAAATCTTACCAGACAATGAGCTCTGGATATGACTTCTTATGCTCTCCTCGGTTTCCCAAGTACAGTCATTCTCATTATCACCCCACTAGACCTTAACCAGTCTCACCGCCTTCCTCCAAAGTTGCTTCGTATCGTGCCCGATAATACGAACCGGTCTACGGTTTCCAACTGCCTCGGGTTCTATCTCGATATCATCCAACTGGTCTGGTGAAATAGTCATATCAGTATCGTGCATGAACTTCCTTAACTGAGAAACATGAAATGCGCTGTCACTCCCGCCATCTTGTCAGGTAATCCAACTTTATATGCTAAATTCCCAACTTGTTCGAAAACTAGAAATGGACCAACAAACCTTGGTGCTAATTTACCCCTCCTACCAAATCGGATCACACTCTTCAACGGAGAAATCTTGACGAATACCAAGTCGCCAACGGAGAATTTCAAATCTCTTCGTCTTTTATCAGCATAACTCTTCTGACTATCTTGGGCAGCCTTCATTCGTTGTTTAATAACCTTGATCTTATTTGAAGTTTCTCTTATTACATCTGGACCAAGCACAAATTTCTCACTGGTTTCCAAGCAACATGATGGTGAGTTGCACGGTCTTCCGTACAAAGCATCAAATGGAGCCATACCAATACTGGATTGATAACTATTATTATATGTGAACTCAACCAGATGCAAATGGTCATCCCATGACCCTCCAAAATCCAATATACAAGCTCTCAAGAGATCCTCTAATACATGATTAAACCTCTCTATTTGAACGTCGGTTTGAGGATGGTATGCGGTACTGAGATGTAATTCTGACCCTAAAGCCTCTTGTAAGCTCTTCCAGAACCCACTAGTAAATAATGGATCTCTATCACTCACAATACCTTAGGTACTCCATGAAATCTCACTACCTACTTCATATACAGTTCCGCTAACCTAGCTGCTGTTCTATTTGACTTAACCAGTTTAAACTTTGCACTTTGGTCAATTGATCCACAATCACCCAAATGCCATCATGACCCGATCTAGTTCTTGGTAACCATCAATGGAATCCATTGAGACTTGTTCCCATTTCCATTCGGTAATTTCTAACGGTTGTAACAAACCACTAGGCTTCTTTTGCTCGGCTTTAACTAGTTGGCAGTTCATGCGCTTGGATTTAAACTTCACATCATCTCTCTTCATCCCTTCCCAATAGTAGTTTTGCCTCATGTCTCGATACATTTTGTTACCACCAGGATGTATAGTCAGTTTCAAGTGATGATACTCTCTAAGCACTTCATCTCTCAATCTGTTAACATTGGGTATAACTAGTCTCCCATTCTTTCGAAGCCGTCCCTCTCGATTAGGTCCATACTTGTTCATATCCTCACCATTTATCCCCATCTTTACCTTGGAGATGATTTCCAATAGGTTAGAATCGTCCCTTTGACTGAAACTGGTCCACTCAATCAAAGTAGGTCTGATCGTCAAACTTTCTAACATCTCTAGATCTTATTCACACTTAGGTCTGAAATCATGTCCCGTGATATACTCCATTTGCTTCCATTCAAGAAACATAGCTCCCAGACTGGCATGTCTCCTACTCAATGCATCAACCACATTTCCCTTTCTAGGTGTGTATGCGATGTTGAAATCATATGAAGCCAAAAAATCTAACCATCTCTGCTGACGAAGATTTAAATCCTTTTGAGAGAAAAGATACTTTAACGACTTATGATCGGTAAGCAACTCAAATCTTTCTCCCAAGAGGTAATGTCTCCACATCTTTAACGCGAACACGATCGCTGCCAATTCCAAATCATGGGTAGGATATCTTTTCTAATGTGGTTTCAGTTGTCAACTAGCATAAGCTACAACCCTATCTCCTTGCATCACCACAACGCCTTGTACGGTACCACAGGCATCCGTGTATTCCGTTATCTCTTCTTTCCCTTTAGAAATAGCTAATACTGGTGCACACGTCAACTTCTCCTTAAGAACCTTAAATGCATTCTCATACTTTTCATCCCAAACAAAAGCTTGATTCTTTTTGGTCAACTGAGTTAACGGCGTCGCTATGTTGGAGAAGTTTTGGATAAACTTACATAATATCCAGCTAACCTTAAGAAACTTCTCACGTCCATTGCATTATTGGGCGTAGACCAATCCTGCATCGTAGCCACCTTCACAGGATCCACGACAATACAATTCTATGAAACAACATGGCCCAAGAACCTCACTTCCCTCCTCCAAAAGTGACACTTAGAAAATTTCTCTTTCAATTGGTGTTTCCTCAACACCTCCATCACTTTCCTCAAATGTTCCTTATGTTCTTCCTTTGTCCTCGAGTAAACCAAGATATCGTCTACGAACACAAGAACAAACTTATTTAATTAATCTCTGAAAACCCTATTCATAAGATCAACAAATTATGCGAGTGCATTGGTCAACTCGAATGGTCTGACCAACCACTCATAGAATCCAGATGGCGTCCGAAATGCCATTTTAGGTATACACTTAGCTGCCACTCGAAGCTTATGAAATCCTGTCGTAAGATCCAACTGGGAGAACACTCTTGCTACACGATAGTCCACACATAGGCGAAGGGAACCATCGGCCTTGGTGGAAAATACAACTGGTGTCCCCACTCGGAAACACTTTTTCGGATAAATCCCTTCTTCAAAAGATTGCCGACTTGCACGTCGAGCTCTTGCTGCTCCCTCGGTGCCATACGACGAAGAGGCATCACTATAGGTCTGGCATCTTTCACTAAATCAATATGAAACTCGATCTCTCAATGTGGTGAAAGTCCGATCACTTCCCAGAAGATGTCCGGATACTCGCCAGTAACAGGCACATCTGATAACTCATCATGCGGGATGTCGAGGGAATTTAGAAAACTAGCCATCATCCCATCACTAGGTAGGCAACCCAATATCACCCTCCGCCCATCATCCGCTCTAACGGTCACCGAAGACCCCTCACAGTCTACCACCACCCCATACCTTTGAGCCAATCGACTCCCAAAATAATACCAAACCCAGTAAAGCCCAAAACAAAGCAATCACAAGCAAACATACGTCCATGAATCGGTAATACCAAATTACGACAAGTCATACAAAGGTTAGTCAAGCCACCGATCGGGTTCGTCACAGCTAAAGGTCTATCGACAATCTCGGGTTCCAATTCCAACCTATCTACCAGGTCACTAAACATGAAGGAATGGGAAGCCCCGGTATCAAAAAATACTCGAATAGGAACATCATAAATAGAAAGCATACCTTGAATAATGCACCCTTTCCCTTATGCTCTACAGTAGGGGAATTCGACGAAGAAGGAACAACGTTGATAGCATATGCTTTCACGATCTGCTTTTCCTTAGGAGGTTGTGGACATTTGTCCTTGTGATGTCCCACTTGGCTACAATTGAAGCACTTCCTTTCCTTTCCCTGGCTTTGCTCGACAATCTCTGGCATAATGGCCCTTCTTGCCACAGCCAAAGCACTCGATATCATTCTTATCTTTCTTTTTCTGACCATCCTTTGTTTGGTTCTGTTTCCTATTATTTTGGGAATTCTTATTGCCTTCACCGCTTGCCTGAGGTTTTGGCTCCACTACAGATGCAATAGCAATCTCGGTCTTCGACTTAGGGTAAAGGCTCTCTGATCTCAATTCCTTTCCCACAATAGATTCGAATGTCTCATCGATATGGTTTATAAGTACTCATTTAAGCCATTTATGAACTCCTCATTCTTCTTCTCGGCAGTATCGATAAGAGATAATCCATACCTTAATAAGGTATCGAATTCAGCAATATATTCCGAGACTGTCCTACCATTCTGCTTAAGCTCCAAAAATTCCCTAAATAATTCTAATTTCTGAGCAGCTGGAATAAACTTGTCATTGAATCTAGTCTTAAACTGATTCCAAGTAATTTAATCCTCGGGAGTAACTGCTTTAATAGCATTCCATTAATTCATTGCCCATCATTGAAGCTGACATGATGCTAGCTTTCTCTTTATTGCATCATCAATCCCCAAATCCTCGAAGATGCGCTCACAACTATCAAGTCAATCTTGAACCTCCATAGCCAATTCCGTTCCGTGGAACAGTTTCCCACCAAGACTAGTATAATCCTTGTTAAGCTTGGCGAAATCGGCTCTAGGCACCTTCACTACTGCACCCCACCATTAGCAACATTAGGAACTGCTCCCTAAGCATCTCTCGCATGAAGGCAGTAAACATCGTCCTCATATCAGGGATATTCCCATTATTGGCCCCTAAACCGCTCCCTCTTCAACTCCCGGTGCGGGGTTCCTCACCATGCTTTTCGTATTTTGGCTCATCGTTCAATCTGTAAAGTGAAAACGATAACCATCTCCTTAGTGGTGCCAGTGCTGTGCTACTTCATCCTTAGATATACTAATAGTATATATATATATATATATATATATATATATAGTTTTTAAAAATCAAAATATCACAAATACACGCTCTCATGTACGTATATTATCTCTCCTTGTTGCCTTCCCGTAGATTAAACTACGCAACCTAGGCTCTGATACCAAGTGTGACACTCGCCCCGTAACATCACACATTTCCCCCGAAGTGCACTGTGCCAATGCCCGACTAGCACAGGATGATCGTCAAAAAGGGTTGAAATGATAAGTCATCAAGAATATGTAGTATATCTCATAGCGCTTGGAATAAAATATAATAATAACATAACTTGATATAAAACAGGCGAGACAATGCATAAGTTGAAAACTAAACCATATCCATCATAGTAGCGAAATCCAAACTACATCTTATGATCAAACCATTATTACAACTTTAAAATACTATCTCTAAAAAATAAATAAAAGAGGTACACTAATAATCCGCAAAGCAGTAACCATCAACAACATAGGGAGAATATATGTATATAGTACGTGGAAGCCTCCTGCTAGTCTTCGGACAACTACTCGTGCATAACCACCTAACCTATCTCTAGTCTGCTCGTTTAGGAGCACCCAGAGTTATAACAAGAGACATAAAACTCTGGGTCAGACGAAAGTCTGGTATGAGCGATAACAAATCTACACCACTAAATAGAGCAATAACAGGTATAAGTAATCATACCTGATTAAGAACTGCAACCAAAGAGTTAGCACAACACGATGTACAATGCTCTAAGGTAAACACTGAGTGTAAAATGGAAGTGTGTGTCATAGAGATAGCGAACATCAAACATAGCAATCATCCTCACATCTCTCACTCAGTGCGTAAAGCATACGATATCCACCGCTTTGATCACCAGATCCATTGGGACCATGACGGAGTCCAACTCCGTATAACTATCGCTATGACCACTTTGGCCTTTGGGGCCCTGACGGAGTCCCACTCCATACAACCTCTAACCCCACTACACCGGTACATAGTCAATAACCCTAACAGGTCAACCAGTCCTCATAACCCTAGCCCTAGTTTGTCTACATGCCCCCTCTCTCAATGGTGAACCAAAGTTTTGGATATCGATAACCTCTTTGCACACGTCCGGCAGCAATGCCCAACTCTAGAAGTTAACTCGTTGGTTCCCATCTGGATCCTGAGTCATAACTTACCATTTAGACTTCTTTTGCATCTCAGGTTCTGGTCTTCTATGGCTCGGTTCGGATTCTACTCGTCGATTCGGTTCGAGGATCCCTGTTCGGCTCGAAGCATTCCGATTCGTGGTGCTCTGGTTCGGGTAACTAGGTGGTTCGGTTCTTGATTCGTCTTTCAGTTCTTGGGTGCATCGATTCGGGTTTGGAGCAACGGGTTGGCTCGTGGTGCTCAAGTGCCTGGAGCAGTTCGTTGTTTTGGTTCGGGGTGCTTCTTGGTTCATGATACATGAGGCGGGTCGGTTCGTAGTATGTGGAGCACGAGCGGGTTGGTTCATTCTTCCTTCCTCCAATCCAATCCGGTCCAAATTCCTGCTTCTCTTCCAGTAAGCTATTTACGCCACACGACGGCGTTTTCGACCATTCTAACTTTTCTAGGAAATCTCAAAGCATACCAAACAATAGTAATAACATGTATAATCAATCAAAAACATTAAAACATCAATCACTTGTGTTATTTAGGATCAAACATACCCAAACCCATGGTTTTCCCCTTAATCCCCTAAATTCCAGAATTAAGTTCTAAATCCAAAAGGGAAGGGGTCAACTACCAATACCCAGGATGATGGCCTGATTCTACTACTTAAAAGCCTTCAAACAAAGATAATGTCTTCCATCGTGCTCAGAGAGATTTCCTTAAACTCATATATGCATCAAGTCATTATTCATTATGTCAAATGCATAGGCGGTTCAGGTAACCATGCTAGACTAGAATATAAGCTCGATGAAGAGCTCAAGTTAGTGTCCTAAGGTTCCCTAATAGAACCAAGGGACAAAAGTTACTCTTTTCTTGAACGTCCTACAGAAGAATGTCTCTTGAGAATACTCATCATACTGGTATACTTTTACTAATGCAGAATACGTAAATAGGCTTGTTATCCTATCATGCGTTCATTATCATGATATGATTGTATTTAACAAAGAACAGGCAACGAGTCATATGTATCTTACAAGCTAACACCTAACAGAGTGTGTTAAATTTGTGTTGAATGATGCAATAGGACTTTGGAGAGAGAGCATTCGTAGCCGAGGAAAAAGAAACATCACATATCAGGTGATATCCATACAGTCTACAAGCATATTTACTGAATTGTTTTACAAGTTACCACATACACATAACTACTACATCAGGTCTTTTACACTAAAGATACATGTATTCCATCTTACATTTGACACACAAAATAAGTTCACTAGTAACTACGCCCTTTAATCAGAGTCAGGATGCTTTAGGGAATACTCCAAAGAAGCATAGCCTGCCTTCGTTTTAATCAGCTTCTAACTCGTCAATCTGACAAAGTAATTTGCCTGTTTCCTCATCCGAACTTGTAGAAAGATTAACCTTTAGTCGCCTTTTGTAACAGCCCACATTTTACGTATCGTAGGATCGTAAAATATTTTTATTTAATTCCCTAAGGGTTGAATCATTCTCATATTTTAATATGTTGTTTATGGGGTTGTGAGACATGTCCATAATTATTTCCAATTTTATTTGTGACCATTTTTCCCATGTCAGTTTTGTACAAGGCATATCTTTTGACTGGGATTGAATCAGGTGCTAGGATCAATTTCATTGGAAAGGAAATGCTATTTTCAATTCCTAGAGTGGTCGCATTAAAGATCTAGTTCAGCGGTTTGGAAGGAATCGTTATTTTAAGGTTTCACAAAATTCTGTTCAGGTTTGGTAGTTATTAATGGGCTGAATTGGTGTGGCCCATTAATGGGTTGTTGGCTATAAATAGAGGGTTAGAGGTATGGAGAGAGAGGGTTACTTTTCTCATTCTCTCATTTGGTTGAACTTGTGATTCTCCTTGCTCAGTCAAATATATCTTCCCACCATTAAAATTCTAGATCTACGCAAAGGGATTGAAGATCTACATCCAACGAAGCTAGATCTAAATCGAGACAAGGGAGATCGTATCAAATGTAAAAATTTAGAGATAATTCTTCACTGTACGGATTGGGAATTTAGTGATTTCAAGTTAAGTCGAAGAATTGCTGAGTGATAAGCATCTCTCGCGCGAATTCAATCGAGTATATGTGTTGTATGATCATATGTTCATCATTTCAAGTTGTTTTCATATAGATATAATCGATGTAAGTATGATTTCAATTTCAAATCACCATAGGATCTAATCTAGCAACTTATAAACAATAAAATCATATGTTAATTCTATGTTTAGATCCGTTTAATAAATTGATTAAATGCTAAATCATTGTTTCAATGTTCGTTGATGATTGTGTGATTTGTTGTTGTTATATTAATTAAATCGTGGTTTTAATGTTCGTTGATGATTGCGTGATTTGTTGTAGTTATATTGATTGAGCCGTTGTTGAAAAAGATGGAGTTTGATTAGTTTTTGAGTATGGAATTGAGTTATGCGCAAGCGTGAAGGTTAGTCGAAGTTTGCCAGTTTCAGCGTATGGACCGGGCAAAATATTGGCCATGGATCGGGAGGAAAAGTGGTCAATGGATCGGGAAAAACTAAATGGAAGAATCAGCCAAAAATCAATTTCTGGCTTTCAAAGTGTTTAAAAAACGCTATAATAGGTATGGATCGGGCAAAACTGCTTCACATGGATCGGGCAATACCTGGGGGGCCACACACGTGAAAAAGTTGGATCTGGCTGAGTGGGCACTGGGGATCTGCGCATTTGGCATGGGTTGGGCAAAAACATTTTATAGCGTTTCTAAACGCTATGGTATGGATCGGGCAAAGTACCAGTACCACATTGGCATGTGCACGGTGAAATAGGTGATTTGTCAAGGTGCAATATGGGGAAATCATGGATCGAGCAGTACCAGATTAGGGGATTTGGCAAGTACTAAGTACCAAGGGGTCTGCACATGGTAAAATAGCTGATTTGCCAAGGCGATCGCTGGGGATTTAAACTGTTTTCATAGTTCCGAGTGCCAAAATGCCAGAATTGAACCTGGAGATATAATAACATTCCAGAAATACTGCAAAAGGCTGTTTTGACACCGTGGCCGGATTTTCATAGCGAAAAAGCTGGAAATGCTATGAAATGCAGTATCAACCAAATAAAGGTTGTTTTTGAGTCGACGATGGTTCTAGCTTCGACGTGGATTTTAGGAGAAATGTTCGATGTGATGTGTTCGTTGATTGGGGAGATGCAACGAATGTGAAGACGACTCAAGTTGGACTTAACCTAGTGGATATTGGTTGTTATGAAGACGACTCAAGTTGGACCATAGCTCATGGATAATGGTTGCTCGATTTGATATCTGAGCTCGTGGATAATCGCTGGAGATGATGACTAGAGTTATAAAGGCTGAGAGATTATCGTTGTCGTAAGTTCTAGCGGGCTCGAAGCAGGGGTATAATAGGGATTCCTAAAAGGCTAGTTGGACTAGCCAAGTTCCCTAGACCCATTAGATGGGCCTAGTTGTCTATGAGAGGCAAATGTACATTGGACGTGCAGTAGTCTGGCTAGAACTAGGGTTACCATTAGCCCTTGATGGATGGCAAGATCGGTCGGTCATACGATTAACAATGGTTTCGAAGAAGGATTAGCGGTGATAGCCAGAGTCATGGATGATGATTATTTTGCTTGTATCCTCTTATGTAAATTATTCGACGTCGAAGTAGATATCTCTTGGGTGCTTGTCTGATGTTGGTTTTGGCCTTCGGGGCTTGTGCTTTGGAGATGTTAATATAGATTAGGATGGTCTACGCTCGTTAATTGATTACCATGAATGTATTGTTTGTTTCAACTTGATTATTGTAAAGGTTATCACTGTCGGATGTGGGAAAGACAGGTTTAGGGGTTCTTCCCTGTTAGTGTTGATAGATTAGTTGATTAATTTGCCTATTCTCATATGCTTTGTTGTTGATGTTTATTGTTGTTTTATCGCTCATTAAGACTGTTGTCTGACTCAAGGTTTTATGTTTCCTCTTATTACCTTGGGTTGTTCATTCATGTGATGAATGGGTAGATTGAGTAGCAGTTAACATGTGCTAGATCTTGATGAGGACGATGTTGTTATGCGATGACGAGCAAGAGGCTGGCATATTATTTTCTACTATCTAATATTTGTTGTTTTCGTTGTTTGATGTTTTCTCTGAGTGTCGTAGTGAGGCTTTATGTACAAAATTTGGAGATTAAATCCAGTGGTGTCATGGATATTCTCTTGATGATATGAAAGTTTTAAATTCTGCTCATTTATGCTTCTCTATGATTGCCTGTTGTATATGTTCAATTATATTTTATCCTTGTACTGTGAGTTATACGACAGGTTCCACATGTGTTTACCGACCTTGGTGATCGTCCATAGCTGCCTGGCATATCTTTCAGTGCTTTATTCCACTTCTTAAGTACATGAGTTATGGGCGGTCGTCATTTTTGGTATCAGAGCTCTGATTATCAATTCTAGCCCCAGTTCGTCGATATAATTACCTATAAGAGATGTATTTGTAAATTTTTTATGTATGTATGCTATATATTAATGTATACTATAATAGCGCTTGAACTCCATTGTAGTTTTTCTCATAAGTGGACTAATCATTCAATTTTTCAGATTTAGAATGAGTCGTCGATCGTCGAGACACACTACTAGGGAGGAGAATGTTCCCAGAGGGGATGATGGTGGTATACCAGATTACCCAACTATGTTCGAAGCTATGATGGCAGCGTACATGAGGAGTGTACCCGCTCCAAGATTAGCCGTGGTAGGTGTTGGTGTTCAAGTGCAGGTACCGAGGGGTGTGGACTTCGCGAAGCTATGTACATCTCTTGAAAAAAAGCCATTCCAAGGGATAGATAGTTGCAATTGGATATTTGGAGACTTAAGTATCGAGGATGCGACGAAAAGGAAGCTTGCATTGTGACAACTATAGGGCAGAGCTATGGATTGGTGGAACTCTGTCATTCTAGAGACCCTAGAAGATGAGATCACTTAGGATTAGTTGCGAGTCAAGTTTGAGGCAAAGTTTATTTCTACCGCTCAGAAGTCAGCTCTGCTTAGGAAGTTCGTTGTTCTAAAACAGAATGCTCGACCAGTGTTGGATTATAATTTTGAAGCTTTGTCCAAGTATGCTCATTAGTATATTGAGACTCCTTACCAAAAGAACGAGAAATTCGTCATGAGCTTGTGTGTTGCTTGGGTTTGGAACCCGAGATTTGTGATAGACCTTTTGTTGTGACTAATCTAGTTGGGGGTTCATCTAGTTTGTGTGTGATTTGACGTGGTCTGGTGTTGTTAAGTCATGGTTGCTCCTTTGTGTGTGTTATTGCTTTGTTTTAAACTTCGCTGGGTTTGGGATTATTTTGGGTATGGACAGGTTCAAGAGGCATGTGGAAAAAGTGGATTGCGAGAAGCTGGAGGTGACAGTCGGGAGTGTGGAAGGGCGAATGGTTGTGATTCGATGTAAGCCCGAAGATGGTGTCTACATGGGCTATTTGGGTTGGATTTTGATTCCACGGGAAGACTTGTCATCAGTGCCGATCGCAAGTGAGTTTAAGGATGTCTTTGACAAGGTAAAAAAGGTTGTCGTTGCATCGTGATATTGAGTTCAGAATCGATTTTATCAAGGGTTCTAGACCTATAATTATACCACTTAGGCAGATGGCGCCTAAGGAACATTAAGGTTTACAGGTGTTAGTACGTAACCTTTTTGGAAAAGGATTCATCCAGAGAAGAGTATTCGAATGGGGTGCACCAGTTGTGGTTGCAACCAAGGCTGTTGGATCTTTGAGATGGTTCATGGACTATCATGTGTTGAACAAGGTAACCAAGAAGAACAAGTATCCGTTGCCAAGGATCGATGACTTGTTCGATTAACTTCACGAAGTCATGGTGTTTTCTCAGATGGATTTGGCAATGACATTCCACCAGTTGAGGGTGGCATAGGATAATGTGTCATAGATAGCTTTTAATACACCATCTGGTTTCCTCAAATGGTTGGTAATGCCATTTAGGTTGACCAATGCGTCAGCGTTTTTTGTTGATCTTATGAATAGGGGTTTCAGGGATCGATTGAACAAGTTCGTGCTTGTGTTCGTGGATGATATTATGGTTTTCTTCTGAAATGAGGAAGATCATAAGACGCACTTAAGAGTTGTTTTGGAAATCTTGCAAAAGCATCAGTTGAGCGCTAAGTTTCCAAAGTGTCACTTCTAGAAGAGCGAAGTGAGGTTCTTAGGCCATGTTGTTTCTGGAAGTGGAATAGCGGTTGACCCCGCTAAGGTGGCAGTAATCCATGATCTTGATAGATCTAACAATGCAAAGGATGTTCGGGTTTCCTTGGTATGGCACCATACGAGGCGTTGTATGGAAGACCGTGAAATTCTCCGGTATGTTGGTTAGAAACTAGAGATAAGTTGATACTTGGGCCAGAGGTGATGAGAGAGACCTCATATTGTATTGAGATCATTCGATAATGAATGAAATTAGTCCAAGATCGTCAGAAGAGTTACGTCGATAAGCGTCAGAAAGATTTGGAATTCGACGTTGGCAATATGGTTTGTGTGAAGATTTCACCATTGAAGCATGTTGTTCGGAAGCATAGGATAAGGTTATGGGTTTTAGAATTCCACGTGCTAGGATAAGGCTATGATGCATGGCTTAATGGATGCTTGTTTGGATGGTAAATTGACTGCTCATGGATGATAGGCATGCGTAATTGTTTTGGTTGATTGTGTGTGTTTGGAATTTCGGGGGTGAACTTCCTGGGGAGGGGAGGGGGAAGAACATAACAACCCACGTTTTATGTATTGGAGGATCGTAAAATATTTTAATTTAATTCCCTGAGGGTTGAATCATTCTCATATTTTTATATGTTGTTTATGGGGATGTGAGACGTGTCCATAATTGTTACCAATTTTATTTTTGACCATTTTGCCCCTGCCAGTTTTGTACAAGGCATAACTTTTTACTGGGATCGAATCAGATGCTGGGATTCATTTCATTGGAAGGGAAATGATGTTTCCAACTCTAAAGAGTGGTCACATTAAAAATTTGGTTCAGGGCTTTGGAGGAATCGCTGTTTTAAGGTTTCACAAAATTATGTTCAGGTTTGGTTAGTTATAAATGGGCTTAATTGGTGTAGCCAATTAGTGGGTTGTTGGCTATAAATAGGGGATTAAAGGGATGGAGAGAGGATTATTTTTCTTCATTCTCTCATTTGGTTGAGCATATGATCCTCCTTGCTTAATCAAATACACCTTTCCTCCATTAAAATTCTGGATCTACGCAAAGGGATTAAAGATCTATATCAAGCGAAGCTAGATTTACATCAATACAAGGGAGATCGCATCCAATCAAGAGATTTAGAGATAATTCTTCACTGTCTGGATTGGGAATTTAGTGATTTCAAGTTAATTTGAAGAATTAGTGGGTGATAAGCATCTCTCGCGCGGATTCAATCGAGTATATGGGTTGTATAATCATATGTTCATCATTTCAAGTTGTTTTCATATAGATCTAATTGATGTAAGTATGATTTCAGTTTCAAATCACCAAAGGATCTAATCTATCAACTTATAAACAGTAAAATCATATGTTAATTCTATGTTTAGATCCATTTAATAAATTGATTAATTGTTAAATTGTTGTTTCAACATTCGTTGATGATTGTGTGATTTGTTGTCGTTACATTGATTAAATCGTGGTTTTAATGTTCACTGATGATTGCGTGATTTGTTTTAGTTATATTGATTGAATCATTGTTAAAAAGGTTGGAGCTTGATTAGTTTTTGAGTATAGAATCGAGTTGTGCGCAAGCGTAAAGATTAGTTGAAGTTTGGCAGTTTCAGCGTATGGATCGGGCAAAATATTGGCCATGGATCGGGTAGAAAAGTGTCAATGGATCAGGAAAATTTAAGTGGAAGAATCAGCCAAAAATCAATTTTTGACTTTCACATCGTTTAAAAACTCTATAATAGGTATGGATCGGGTAAAACTGATGCACATGGATTGGGCAGTACTAAGGGGCCTACGCACGTGAAAAAGTTGGATTTGGCTGAGTGCGCGCGGGGGATCTGCGCATTTGGTATGGATCAGGCAAAAACATGTTATAGCGTTTCTAAACATTATGGAATGGATCGGGCCAAAGTACTAGAGTACCAGTATGACGTTGGCCTACGCACGGTGAAATAGGTGATTTGCCAAGGTGCACACTGGGGAAATCATGTATCGGACAATACCAGATTTGGGGATTTGGCAAGTACTAAGGACCACGGGGCCTGCGCATGGTAAAATATCTGATTTGCCAAGGCGATCGCTGAGGATTTACACTATTTTCATAGTACCGAGTGCTAGAATGCCAGAATTGAACCAGGAGATATAATAACATTCTAGAAATGCTACAAAAGGTTGTTCTGATACTGTAGCGGTTTTTCATAGCGAAAAAGCTGGAAATACTACGAATGCAGTATCGACCAAACAAATCTTGTTTTTGAGTCGACAATGGTTCTAGCTTTGACGCAGATTTCTGGGAGAAAAGTTCGAAGTGATGTGATGTGTTCGTTGAACGGGGAGATGCAAAGAATGTGTAATAACCCGGAAATCTGAGCCAATTTAAAAATTTTATTTTGGAAATTTTGATGAATTTTGAACATTTAAAATGATTTATTTTAAATAATAGCGACAAGAAATTTATTTTGAATAGAAATAGAACGTATATATTCTTTGAATCGTCGTTAAAATATAATTATTTATTTATAATTATAAAAGGAATTGAAAATGGAGCGGTAGTTTGAAATTTTGATTTCAAATGAATGTACATGATTCAAATTAAACCGGATTTTAGCGAAACCAAAAATATTAGAATCTATTTGAGAATATCTTTCCAACGAATCCGAAAAATTGAAATTTCATAGCGGGGATAAAAAGTTATGCCCAGTTGAAATTTCAGAATAGTCGCTATGGAATTTTGGCCCTTAAAAATGGAAATTTTGCAAACGACCTCTGTTTTCGACGAAACCACTTTTGTTGGATCCGAGATGTCAAATTATTGCTAGGTTTCAAAATTCATAATTTTTTAAATTAATATGTGAGCGTGGCGAAGTTAAACGTGTTTGAACAGTTTCAGTCAATTTCGATCGACCAGAAAATGGCCATTTTTCAAACGGTCTCAGAATTCGACGAAATTAATTTTGTTAGGACCGTATCGTCAATACAAAGCCAGAAATAATTTTTCTGTAATTTTTAGAGTCAGTATGTGACCCCAATAAATTGGAATATACGTTTAAAATTCGATATAATAATTTATATTTTAATTTAAATCAAAACTGATTGTAACAGTCGAATCAGCTTACCGGACATATCCCATTGTGTTCGGAATGGGGGTAATTAGCTAGTGGAGACAGTCGTTGGGTTTGATTTTGAGTTCGTGATCTGAAACAAGTAAATTTTGAATAAAATAGAATCAAATAATAAATATATAACCTTTTGTACCCCCACTAGGTCAAACCCCTTTATTTTTTCCCAGCGTGGTCAACGCTCTGAAACCGTCGTTCTCGTTCAAAACGAACGAACGAAATGTGCCAATTCTTTTCTCCCTCTTTTCTTTCGATCCAGCAAGAAACACTATATGAAATCAAAGCGGAAATCGAATAGATTTCTACCGGCTTCACATCCATGGTGGTTTCGTGAATTAACGTCGAGTGTATTGCGAGGATTTTGTTCTTCAACCCATTCCGTTCGAGCACGAAAACTGAGGCGTCGGAGGCGGCGAGTTCCCCCAGGTTGGTGGCGCAGGTGGATCTCTCGACGGCGAAGCAGGAGGCGCACCCCAATCCTCTTCCGATCTGGCGATGGCGATGAGAATTCAAGCCCTAGGGGCCGCTGTTTTCGAAGGAGCAACTTGAACCTGGAGCAGTTACACAGTAAGAGCACCAATGAGTTTTCTTGTTTATTTAATTTACTTTAATTTTGAAATTAGAAGTAAATGAATTTTTATATATATAAGCACTAGTTTAAAATCAGAAAAAACAGATAGGGTTTTTAAAAATATATAATAGTGATAAAAAGATGAAAGACTAAATTTTTATATAAAGAAAAGGCTGGAATTATTAGAAGTATATAAAGATTTGATTTTTCAATATATAACGATATGATTTTTTTTATTAGATAAAAATGTGATTTTTATTCTATGTAAGGAATATTTTTAGTTGATAAAAATATAATTTTTAGTCGTATAAAAATATGGGTTTTATCGTATGGAAGAAAATATTTCTAGTTATGTAAAAATAATTTTTTTAGCAATTTGAAAATACAATTTTTAGTGAAATAAAAATAAGAAGTATAGATATAAAAATATGATTTGCATATGAATAGTAATATAAAAATATGATTTTTATTATATGAGAAGTAATATAAAAATATGATTTTTATTTAAGTAGTAGCGAAATAGAAATATGATTTTTAATATAAAAATCGTGTGAAATAGATTGCGTTGGAATCAAAGCAGAGAATCTGAGCGACAATAAAGAATGGCGGAGTGGAACCCTAAGATGTGAACTCCTCACTTTTATTTTAATTTCTAGTTGAAATATATACTAGGATGCAGACGATGCTTAGTAGCACCCGACACCCGTCGTCCACAGGCCATGGACGACTTGTTTGGTTTTGTGTGTTGTGAAAATTGATTGTGATGTGGAATGAATGGGAAGTATATTCATGTGTTGAAATAAATTATTTATAGTTAAAAATGTAATTTTTAACGTGAATGTGTATAAAATAAATATTCATTTACAAATCAAACGATTTGTTTATGTACACCTATTTGAAGGATATTGATTGGGATGATAAATTTTACACGTCGCCCAACTGCACAAATAATATTCAGTGTTTGTGGATTGAAACCCCACACGGGTGTTGGGATGATATTTGACGTACACTAATCCCAATTGTTTAGTGGTATGTCGATCGTTTGATTGACAGACTGTGTAAGCGTTAATTAGTTATATTCAATGCTTATGCAGTTGTGTGGTGCACTCTGGATGATGGTTGATTATTTATCGTTGCTATTATATACATGTGTTGTATAGAATCCATATAATTAATATTATATGGTAATTGAGTGGGTCTCATTCCAATTTAGAAAATAAAATATATATTCATGTGTTGAATAAAAAGAATATTCATGTGTTGAATAAAATATAAATTCATGTGTTGAATAAAATATATATTCATGTGTTGAATAAAGGAAAATTCATGTGTTGAAGAAAATATTCATTGGTTGAATAGAATAACGAAGTTATTGAAATATATAAAGCCGTGTTGGTTAGATAAGCGCCATTTTGACGCGAACAATATTTATATCGATTATATTCGTTTTTATAATGATTATAGAAAAAGGAAGTGATTTCAAAATATAAAGTTTTGAAAATATTATCATTTGTATATCGATGATATGGAATATTCAATTTTGATTAGAAATTGAATATGAAGTTGAAATCGTTTCGAAAACGAATTTAAAACGATTTATAAAATACGTTTTGAAAGGAAATCGACGAAATACATATAACATATATATTATATATATATAATGGCCTGAATAGAACGCGCCGCGCTGCGGCAGTTCGCGAATTTTGACCATTGACTTCGAATGGACATTACGGGAGATCCGACCGTCGGATTCTCCTAAAACCAGAACCGTTGGGTTCGTATCGAAAAGAGATTTCTAACGAATATTAGAAATTTGAAATCTAACGGTTGGATTTGGAATTATGTCCAAATCAAATTTGGAAAAGGTCACTGTAAGTGCAGTTCGATGGTCGTTGATGGAAATCGACTGTACGGGCCTTGATAAAATTATTAAAAATAGTAATAATTTGTGTAAAATCATAAGAAATGATTTGTGAAGAATTGAGATGAAAAATTCCAAATTTGAAAAGATAAAAATAGATTTTTATCGAGATGAACTAGTTTTGAACTAGAATAATAATTTTTTTATTTTTGAAATAAATAAATTGGATTTGAAAGGGGTTTTAAAAGTAACCAGAATTTCCAATAATTGAATTGGAATAGATTTGAATTGAAATTGTCTTTGGAATATTTCGATGTTGGATTTCGTGATTATATAGATATTGTTATAGAAATTTGAAAGATATTGATATCATTATTTCCAATACGATATTTGTTGGGTCGTAGAATTTGATATTGAATATAAGCCGATATATTTTCTATTCAGAGCCTTGTATTTAATATCAAATGTGATTTTGGGGTTTATCGTGAACCGTGTTTTAGATGACATTGGTTCTTTAACCCAGTTAAAGATAGGATATTGATTTTTGAGAAGATCAAAACTAAGTGGAGTTTTAATGAATCTTTAATTAGATTAAAATGATCGAGAATGCAGTATCACCTGTTTTGCTCCAGGCGATAGTTAAATCTTTAATTAGATTTGAACGTGAAATGGTAATTGAATATTTACCGATAACACCGCGGTGTTAGATATGTAGTATTACTAGTTTTGCTCCATGGGATGAATAGGTTGAGATTGGGAAATAAAATAAATGATTACTTCGGTGTGGTTCGCTGATCCCGACTAGTTTAGAAAACCTTAATACGGTTTGATTTGATATCCAAAGGAAGATTAAAGAAAAAATTTAAAGAATTTATCTTTGATAAAATTAATGGGAACCTTTCCCAAAGTATAAGAATATTTGAATAAAAGAATATTCTGAATTGGAATGAGGCGTATGTTGTGTTTGTGTAACACTTGTTTATTATATACGCGAGTTATTCAGAAAGACAGGGTTTATCCCATTCTGAATAACTGATTCGATGTGGTGTCGAGGATGAAGACGGTGGCCGAAGACCAGAGGTCTTCACATCGTTTGGGTGGTTATTGATGATCTTGATTGGGCTGTACACCCAAGAGGAGGGAATCAGTTGGTGATCGTCCAGACGTACTTGGAGATCGATGGTTATGCAAGGTACAAGGTGCCTTCGGTTTCGTTCAGACCCAAAACGAACGTGTATGCACTGTGTGTCTGACATTGGATTTTGCTCTGTGTTGATTGATCTCTATCAAATATACATCTGCCTGGTGAAGGGGAATTCATTCCCTTACTTCACCCTTCTCTGAGATGTACGGGATCAGAGGTTGTATATCGATAGGCATCAGTCGCATGGTGTGAATTGCCTGTGTGGCATGCCTAAGTGGCAGTTGATCAAGGCTTTTGTTGAAAAGCAAAGTCTTGTGCTTGATGATCAAAGCACGTCCTATGTGGCATAGCTTCGTGTAGCGTTGATTCGCGAGCCTCACACCCCGGTTGTGAACCAAAAGCGGAGGAAGGATCCTGGGAGGGCATGCGTTTCCTTCTAGCTAGGGTGGTGTCAGTGACCTACCAGCCCTGACATTTATATTATTTTCACCTGTGTGGTTGTTGCTGTTGTGAGGCGCCTCGGATATATCGGTGACTATGTGGAGCCGATGGAGTCATTTGGCTCATTTATGCCCCAAAGGGCGGGAAAACGCAGTGTTCAGGCATTTTAATCCACATCGGTGGACCGGCCCTGTGGCTCCTAGGTGCAGTTACGGCTGTAGCCTGAGGCTCGGGCTAGACAGTCTTGAATTTGGTGGAGGGCGATCCGTTGCCTCGGTTCATAGATGGAAATCCAATTTCCGAATACGTGACTTCGCGGTTTTGATTGTAGAGCCTAGTATTGGCGACATGATATATGGTACTCGTGCCATCTATGATTCATATTTATGATTGAAATTGTTTTGATACTACACACTTATAGTAATAATAAAACATGAAATTTAGCGTATCAAGCATTCTTTGGCTATTATAAGGTAAAACCCTATCCTCCGGCTTATGTTGCATTGTGTGATGGGACCTGGGTCTTATAATAGCTTCATTTTTCTTTATTTAGCATTGCACTGTTGTTTTATGCACTGGTGTTCTTGGAAGGAAACCCGTTTCGTGTTATACGACATGGTCCATTGATTTACCTAACTTTAAAATAAAGATTAATAACTGTTTTAGTTCTCACACCAGTCACCTGCCTGACCTGGTGTTTATTGTTTTAGCCTAAACTCTGGGTGCCCTTATTTTTGACACGGGCAGCTAGTAGTTTTGGTTTTGCAGATTTATATTCATAGGATCTTGATTTACAGTTGGAACAATATCCGGAAAGCTCTGTATCCGTTTATCTCTTTCAGTTGTGTTTTGTATTATTTTCCGCTGCGATGCATTTAAATGTAATTTGAATCTCTGATATTTTCCGTGTAATATTTATTCATACTCTGTAATATTCTTGTATTTTGATGCAATTGTTGTAATAAGTAATGAAATGTTCTTCAATTTGTGTTCTGATGTGGCTTGTCCTCAAAGTATCCGCTCTTTCCTTTACGGGGAAGTTACGGGTTACTACATTTGGTATCATAGCTTTGGTTTACGGAGCTCGGAGAACAAGACACGTTAGAACCGAACGAAAGAATTCATCAAAAATTGGATTAGTAATATCCAATGGGAATGACTCGTTAGAGATGGGATCAGTAGTATCCTAGAACGAGTGTGAAGAATGTTGTTTTTAAAAATACAAAATGAAAACAAATTTTGTTTTGAAATTTAAATCGTTTTATACGTATTTGAATATTTATATTAAATTAATTTGGACAACCCAATATATAAAGATTTTGTATATACCCTTGCAAACGTGTATTCGAAATTTTAATATACTAGATAGTTATAGAATCACACTCTAGTTGCCCAGGGATAATTCTGGTGATGGGGCACCATCGCCAGTATTTATTTTCGAGTTTCGAAAGTGAGATTTCTATATATTTCCAATTGACTGGTGTGAGAACCAAAACTAGATAGGGCTTATTGTTGTGATTTGGCATCTAAAATCTGATTTTTTTAGATATGTATCAAAATTATGAATTTGAAAAGTTAATCAACTAATTGATTGTTGATAGTGTTGTTTGATTATTGTTCGATTAATTAAATGTTGAACGTTTAGCCAAATTGAACCAAAAAGTGAATTGTATTGAAAATTTTCGCATTTGCATACATATACATGTACTTACATTGAACAGGTCATAGCAAGGAGGCTAAAGTAGAAGAACAAAATTGTTTGCCCGACAAATAGGCACATGTTTATTGTATTTCTTGGGTTTGGATGATTTTATGAGCCGATTGGCTAGCCGCTTGGCTGTTTCTTTTTCTTTTTGGATTGATGAGGGCCATGGGAGGCTATTTGAAATATCCCGAAGCTCCCGGTGCAGGGGAGGTTATGGCGAAATTTTTCGAAAATTTAGGGTGTTAGCCAAATTTTTGAAGAATTTGAAAAGTTCTTAAAAACTGAAAAGTTGAAGAACTTAAACCGTAATGAAAATAACGGAAGTTGAGTTGATTTGTAAAACAACGTTCAACTTCGTTCCTTTTCGGGGACGAAAAGTTTTAAGTGGGGGAGATTGTAATAACCCGTAAATCTGAGCCAATTTAAAATTTTTATTTTGTCAATTTTGATGAATTTTGAACATTTAAAATGATTTATTTTAAATAATAGCAACATGAAATTTATTTTGAATAGAAATAGAATGTATATATTATTTGAATCGTCGTTAGAATATAATTATTTATTTATAATTATAAAAGGAATTGAAAATGGCGCGGTAGTTTGAAATTTAGATTTCAAAGTTCAAATGAATGTACAGGATTCAAAATAAACCGGATTTTAGCAAAACCAAAAATATTAGAATCTATTCGAGAATATCTTTCCAACGAATCCGAAAAATTGAAATTTTGCCCAGTTGAAATTTCAAAATAGTCGCTACGGAATTTTGGCCCTTAAAAATGGAAATTTTGCAAACGACCTCTGTTTTCGACGAAACCACTTTTGTTGGATCCGGGATGTCAAATTATTGCTAGGTTTCAAAATTCATAATTTTTGAAATCAATATGTGAGCGTGGCGAAGTTAAACGTGTTTGAACAGTTTTAGTCAATTTCGATCGACCAGAAAATGGCCATTTTTCAAACGGTCTCAGAATTCAAGAAATTAGTTTTGTTAGGACCGTATCGTCAATACAAAGCTAGAAATAATTTTTCTGCAATTTTTAGAGTTAATATGTGACCCCAGTAAATTGAAATATACGTTTAAAATTCAATATAATGATTTATATTTTAACTTAAATCAAAACTGATCGTAACAGTCGAATCAGCTTACCAGACATATCCCATTGTGTTCGGAATAGGGGTAATTAGGTAGGGGCGACAGTCGTTGGGTTTGATTTTGAGTTCGTGATAAGAAACAAGTAAAATTTGAATAAAATAGAATCAAATAATAAATATATAACCTTTTATACCCCCCCCCCCCCCACTAGGTGAAACCCCTTTATTTCTTCCCAGCGTGGTCAACGCTCTGAAACCGCCGTTCTCGTTCAAAACGAATGAACGAAATGGCCCATTTCTTTTTCCCCCTTTTCTTTCGATCCGGCAAGAAACACTATATGAAATCAAAGCGGAAATCGAATAGATTTCTACCGGCTTCACATCCATGGTGGTTTCATGAATTAACGTCTAGTGTATTGCGAGGATTTTGGGCTTCAACCCATTCCGCTCGAGCATGAAAACTGAGGCGTCGGAGGCGGCGAGTTCCCCCGGGTTGGTGGCGCAGGTGGATCTCTCGACGGCGAAGTAGGAGGCGCACCCCGATCCCCTTCCGATCTGGCGATGGCGATGAGAATTCAAGCCCTAGGGGCTGCTGTTTTCGAAGGAGCAACTTGAACTTGGAGCAGTTAAACAGTAAGAGCACCAGTGAGTTTTCTTGTTTATTTAATTTACTTTAATTTTGAAATTAGAAGTAAATGAATTTATATATATATATATATATAAGCACTAGTTTAAAATCAGAAAAAATATAGTAATAAAGATAGGGTTTTTAAAAATATATAATAGAGATAAAAAGATGAAAGACTAAATTTTTATATAAAGAAAAGGCTAGAATTATTAGAAGTATATAAAGATTTGATTTTTCAGTATATAACGGTATGATATTTTTTTTATTAGATAAAAATGTGATTTTTATTCTATGTAAGGAATATTTTTAGTTGATAAAAATATAATTTTTAGTCGCATAAAAATATGGGTTTTATCGTATGAAAGAAAATATTTCTAGTTATGTAAAAATAATTTTTTTAGCGATATGAAAATATAATTTTTAGTGAAATAAAAATAAGAAGTATAGATACAAAAATATGATTTGCATATGAATAATAATATAAAAATATGATTTTTATTATATGAGAAGTAATATAAAAATATGATTTTTATTTAAGTAGTAGCGAAATAGAAATATGATTTTTAATATAAAAATCGTGTGAAACAGATTGCGTTGGAATCAAAGCAGCGAATCTGAGCGACAATAAAGAATGGCGGAGTGGAACCCTAAGGTGAGAACTCCTCACTTTTATTTTAATTTCTAGTTGAAATATATACTAGGATGCAGATGGTGCTTTGTAGCACCCGACACCCGTCGTCCACAGACCATGGACGACTTGTTTGATTTTGTGTGTTGTGAAAATTGATTGTGATGTGGAATGAATGGGAAGTATATTCATGTGTTGAAATAAATTATTTATAGTTAAAAATGTAATTTTTAACGTGAATGTGTATAAAATAAATATTCATTTACAAATCGAACGATTTGTTTATGTACACCTATTTGAAGGATATTGATTGGGACGATAAATTTTACACGTCGCCCAACTGCACAAATAATATTCAGTGTTTGTGGATTGAAACCCCACACGTGTGTTGGGATGATATTTGACGTACACTAATCCCAATTGTTTAGTGGTATGTCGATCGTTTGATTGACAGACTGTGTAAGCGTTAATTAGTTATATTTAATGCTTATGCAGTTGTGTGGTGCACTCTGGATGATGGTTGATTATTTATCATTGCTATTATATACATGTGTTGTATAGAATCCATATAATTAATATTATATGGTAATTGAGTGGGTCTCATTCCAATTTAGAAAATAAAATATATATTCATGTGTTGAATAAAATATATATTCATGTGTTGAATAAAGGAAAATTCATGTGTTGAAGAAAATATTCATTTGTTGAATAGAATAACGAAGTTATTGAAATATATAAAGCCGTATTGGTTAGATATGCGCCATTTTGATGCGAATGATATTTATATCGATTATATTCGTTTTTATAATGACTATAGAAAAAGGAAGTGATTTCAAAATAATAACGTTTTGAAAATATTATCATTTGTATATCGATGATGTGGAATATCCAATTTTGATTAGAAATTGAATAAGAAGTTGAAATCGTTTCGAAAACGAATTTAAAACGATTTATAAAATACGTTTTGAAAGGAAATCGACGAAATATATATAATATATTAAATATATATAATGGCCTGAATAGAACGCGCCGCGCTGCGGCAGTTCGCGAATTTCGACCATTGACTTCGAATGGACATTACGGGAGATCCGACCGTCGGATTCTCCTAAAACTGGAACCGTTGGGTTCGCATCAAAAAGAGCTTTCTAAGGAATATTAGAAATTTGAAATCTAACGGTTGGATTTGGAATTATGTCCAAATCAAATTTGGAAAAGGTCGCTATAAGTGCAGTTCGATGGTCGTTGATGGAAATCGACTGTACGGGCCTTGATAAAATTATTAAAAATAGTAATAATTTGTGTAAAATCATAAGAAATGATTTGTGAAGAATTGAGATGAAAAATTCCAAATTTGAAAAGATAAAAATAGATTTTTATCAAGATGAACTAGTTTTGAACTAGAATAATAATTTATTTATTTTTGAAATAAATAAATTGGATTTGAAAGGGGTTTTAAAAGTAACCAGAATTTCCAATAATTGAATTGGAATGGATTTGAATCGAAATTTTCTTTGGGATATTTCGATTTTGGATTTCGTGATTATATAGATATTGTTATGGAAATTTGAAAGATATTGATATCGTTATTTCCAATACGATATTTGTTGGTCATAGAATTTGATATTGAATATAAGCCGATATATTTTCTATTCAGAGCCTTGTATTTAATATCAAATGTGATTTTGGGGTTTATCGTGAACCGTGTTTTAGATGGCATTGGTTCTTTAACCCAGTTAAAGACATGATATTGATTTTTAAGAAGATTAAAACTAAGTGGAGTTTTAATGAATCTTTAATTAGATTAAAATGATCGAGAATGGAGTATCACCAGTTTTGCTCTAGGCGATAGTTAAATCTTTAATTAGATTTGAACGTGAAATGGTAATTGAATATTTACCAATAACATCGTGGTGTTAGATATGGAGTATTACCAGTTTTTCTCCATGGGATGAATAGGTTGGGATTAGGAAATAAAATAAATGATTACTTCGGTGTGGTTCGCTAATCCTGACTAGTTTGGAAAACCTTAATACGGTTTGTTTTGATATCCAAAGGAAGATTAAAGAATGAAATTAAAGAATTTATCTTTGATAAAATTAATGGGAACCTTTCCAAAAGTATAAGAATATTTGAATAAAAGAATATTCTGAATTGGAATGAGGCGTATGTTGTGTTTGTGTAACCCTTGTTTATTATATACGCGAGTTATTCAGAAAGACCGGGTTTATCCCATTCTGAATAACTGATTCGATGTGGTGTCGAGAATGAAGACGGTGGCCGAAGACCGGAGGTCTTCACATCGTTTGGGTGGTTACTGATGATCTTGATTGGGTTGTACACCCAAGAGGAGGGAATCAGCTTGTGATCGTCCATACGTACTTGGAGATCGATGGATATGCGAGGTACAAGGTGCCTCCGGTTTCGTTCAGATCCAGAACGAACTTGTATGGACTGTGTGTCTGACATTGGATTTTTCTCTGTGTTGATTGATCTCTATTAAATATACATCTGCCTGGTGAAGGGGAATTCATTCCCTTACTTCACCCTTCTCTGAGACGTACGGGATCAGAGGTTGTATATCGATAGGCATCAGTCGCATGGTGTGAATTGCCTGTGTGGCATGCCTAAGTGGCAATTGATCAAGGCTTTTGTTGAAAAGCAAAGTCTTGTGGTTGATGATCGAAGCACGGCCTGTGTGGCATAGCTTTGTGTAGCGTTGATTCGCGAGCCTCACACCCCGGTTGTGAACCAGAAACGGGAGAAGGATCCAGGGAGGGCATGTGTTTCCTTCTAGCTAGGGTGGTGTCAGTGACCTACCAGCCCTGACATTTATATTATTTTCACCTGTGTGGTTGTTGCCGTTGCGAGGCACCTCAGATATATCGGTGACTATGTGGAGCCGATAGAGTCATTTGGCTCATTTACGCCCCAAAGGGCGGGGAAATGCAGTGTTCAGGCATTTTAATCCACATCGGTGGAACGACCCTGTGGCTCCTAGGTGTAGTTACGGCTGTAGCCTGAGGCTCGGGCTAGACAGTCTTGAATTCGGTGGAGGACGATCCCTTACCTCGGTTCATAGATGGAAATCCAATTTCCGAATACGTGACTTTGCAGTTTTGATTGTAGAGCCTAGTATTGGCGACATGATATATGGTACCCATGCCCTCTGTGATTGATATTTATGATTGAAATTGTTTTGACACTATACACTTATAGTAATAATAAAACATGAAATTTAGCGTATCAAGCATTCTTTGGCTATTATAAGGTAAAACCCTATCCTCCGGCTTGTGTTGCATTGTGTGATGGGACCTGGGTCTTATAATAGCTTCATTTTTCTTTATTTAGCATTGCGCTGTTGTTTTATGCACTGGTGTTCTTGGAAGGAAACCCGTTCCATGTTATACGGCGTGGTCCCTTGATTTACCTAACTTTAAAATAAAGATTAATAACTGTTTTAGTTCTCACACCAGTCACATGACTAACCTGGAGTTTATTGTTTTAACCTAAACTCTGGGTGCCCTTATTTTTGACACGGGCAGCTAGTTGTTTTGGTTTTGTAGATTTATATTCATAGGATCCTGATTTACAGCTGGAACAATATCTGGAAAGCTCTGTATTCGTTTATCTCTTTCAGCTGTGTTTTGTATTATTTTCCACTGCGATGTATTTAAATGTAATTTGAATCTCTGATATTTTCTGTGTAATATTTATTCATACTTTGTAATATTCTTGTATTCTGATGGAATTGTTGTAATAAGCAATGAAATGTTCTTCCGTTTGTGTTCTGATGTGGCTTGTCCTCAAAGTATCCGCTCTTTCCTTCACGGGGAAGTTACGGGTTACTACAGAATGTGAAGACGACTCAAGTTGGACTTGACCTAGTGGATAATGGTTGTTATGCAGACGACTCAAGTTGGACTTGAGCTCATGGATAATGGTTGCTCGATATGGTATCTGAGTTTGTGGATAGTCGCCGGCGATGATGACTAGAGTTACGAAGGCTGAGAGATTATCATTTCGTAAGTCCTAGCGGGCTCGAATCTGGTTGGACTAGTCGAGTACCCTGGACCCATTGGATGGGCCTAGTTGTCTCTAAGAGGCAAATGTACGTTAGAATTGCAATAGTCTGGCTAGAACTGGGGTTACCATTATCCCTTGACGAAAGGCAAGGTCAGCCGATCATACGATTAGCGATGCTTTCGAAGCAGGATTGGCGGTGATATCCAGAGTCATGGATAATGATTGTTTTGCTTGTATCATCTTGTGTAGATTATTCGACGTCGAAGGAGATATCTCTTGAATGCTTGTCTGATGTTGGTTTTGGCCTTCGGGGATTGTGCTTAGGAGATGTTAATTTAGATTAGGATGGTCTACGCTTGTTAACTGATTGTCATGAATGTTCTGTTTGTTTCTACTAGATTATTGTAAAGGCTATCACTATCGGATGTGGGAAAGACGGGTTTAGGGGTTCTTCCCTGTTGGTGTTTGTAGATTAGTTATTAATCTGCCTATTCTCATATACTTTGTTGTTGATGTTAGATTGTTGTTTATCACTCATTTATACTATTGTCTGACTCAAGGTTTTATGTTTCCTCTTATTACCTTGGGTTGTTCATTCATGTAATGAATGGGCAGACTGAGTAGCAGGTGACAGGTGCCAGATCTTGATGAGGACGATGCTGTTGTGTGATGACGAGCAGGAGGCTGGCGTATTATTTTCTGCTATCTAGTAGTTGTTGTTTCTGTTGTTTGATGTTTTCTCTAAGTGTTGTAGTGAGGCTTTATGTACAGAATTTTGAGATTAAATCAAGTGGTGTTATGGATATTCTCTTGATGATATGAAAGTTTTAAATTCTGCTAATTTATGTTTCTCTACGCCAAGCTGTTGCATATGTTCTATTATATTTTATTCTTGTGTTGTGAGTTATACGACAGGTTCCGCATGTGTTTACCTACCTCGCTGATCGTCCATAGTTGCCTGGCACTTCTTTCAACGCTTTATTCCTCTTGTTATGTGTAGGAGTCATGGGCCGTCGTCACACCTTTGCAACCTAAGAATGATTTCTTCGTTCTCTTTAATTTGACCTATCAAAAAGGATATTTGTTCATCCTGATTTTTAATCGTCACCTTTTAAAGATAGTACATTTCTTTCTATTTTGAGATAGGAGTGTCTTTAAAAAGGCTTCATGGTCTTGCAAGTGCCAACGGAGATTCTCCAGCCTAAAGGAAATAGAAAACTCACAACCCAGAGACGACAGTGCACCAGAAGTATATAGGAAAATAAGAATTATACCTGGGACGATGAATCCTCAGGAAGTACAATATGCTCAGCTTCTTTGTGTCTCAAATTTAAAGTGTTACCATCCTTGAAGTAATTTCAGCCAAACCCAAGTCAAAGGGAACATTTAAAGAATCTGAATCTACCCCTGTGAAAGAAGAGGTGTCCCATGTAGAAGGAGTAATGCCCTTTCCACTTAAATCCTTGGAAGCTCTTTGCCTTATAGGCTAAGATTGCTATCATCATCCCAGTCGTTAGTCCGACTCTGTAGACTCAGATTCCTCCATATCCAAGTCGAAGTCATTTAGAAAGTCTTCAATTTATAAGAAGTTTTCGGGTCGGGAATTGCCTTTTGGCGGGACTTTAACTTTCGTTTGGCTAGTCTAATCCTCTCTGTGACCCTGTCTCGAACAAAAGGATGGATAGAAGGAAAGTCTGTCTCAGGAAACCTTTTGTAATTATTAGGAAATGCTAGAAAAAAGGGCATCCTTATAGTGTTCCAATACCATTCTTCGAAAATGATCCTGTAAGAATTCAAAGATTCTGTTCTCGGTTTCACAAATGATACGCCTTGTAATGGAGAACTTATGGTGAACTCGGTAAAGTTAAGTGTCTTTCTCCTCTAGCCTTTTATTATGACTAACTACCATCCTAGCCTTCTCATCTTCAACCTCCTGCTTAAACAATTGAAGCGCCAATACTGATCATCTAAAAGGAACTTAGCTCTCCGCTCCTTCTCCAACTCTGACCTAACTGTTTCAAGGGACAACTTCAATTCTGCACATTCTTTATTATAACCCTCTGTCAAAGATTTGATTTTGTGAGATAAGACTTCCTTCTCTTCCTTAAGGGATGCTGCTTCCAAGGAAAAAAGGATAAGCTTTTCCAAAAGAGAGAACCACCTTTTCGAAATCTAAAGAGAAAATAAAGGTCAGAACTCGCGTGAAGGGGAAAAGAAGAAAGCAACAAGGTCATAACAATAACTGTTGCATAATAAATGATTGTGAAATGCTCCTTAACGCTGGAAGAGTAAATGGAATCGAGAAGTTGGTCAATTCGTCAGGGAAAAAGGTAGACCTTACAATTTCATCAAAACTTGAAATTTCTAGAGGAGGCATAAATAAACCAACACATCCAAAGGGAGAACACATCATTGACTCTTGCTCCATCAAATTCAAAGATCCAGAGGTATTTGGAACACGGATACGATGAAGAAGTCACTACTCGAAGTCGCAGTTAAAAATAGAGTAGTGCTAAGTCCGCCCTAACAGAGGGAATAGCAAAAACAGGAGTGTGAAACTCGTCGAGATCAACAAAACTAGTTTCATGGAAAGCAGAGGGAGTTAAGAACTTGTCCTTATGCCTCTTAGAAGCTGGTTCCTTGGCAGTAGAAGCAAACCTTCTCTTAGCTGCAATATCAGATTGAGATAGGGGCTCTAAAGCGGATCTCCCATCAAAAGCTTGGGAAGCTAGATAAAACAACCATAAATCAATGCATATTAGATACGAATGGGATTTTGGAATTATATTCGAAGATAGTAATTACCTGAAGGTCGGAGGGATAAAGGGAACGAGTTGGTAAATACATCGGAACCCGGAAAGACACACGTAGATCCAGAAAAGTGCAAATGGGGCCTTCCCAGGATCCTTTTCTCCGAAGAAAGAAACCCATACTTCTGGAAGTTTCTCAAAGTCAGTAAGAGTGATCATTTTCCCAATTTCTCGGAAGCCTTAAACATATGATTGACAATTCGAATTTCCTCGCTACTTAAATCTTTCCTCGTAGGTACAGGGGCTGAGGCAAGACTTAAAAAAAGGAACAAGAATTGAGAAAGGCCATTTACCTAAGGTACCAAAAGCGCCTGCAATGCCTGAGGGACATCTAAGAAAAAAGAATTATGTATCTCAGATTGTAAGCTGGGTAAGAGTATCACTAATCAGTTTCTTGGAGAGGTTGGCCTGAAAGATAGGCATATTAGCCCTTTTGAATGTAGACAACTGTAGTAGAAAGTACAGGAGACGAAGACTAAAGGAAGGTTGTCCTTACTCCAGCATTAGAAGTTCAAGGCACAAAAGTCAAATATATGTATTTGGAGTTAGATGGATAAGAGCTAGCTTCAGATATTGAAGGAACTTTGCTATGAAGTCTGGAAATGGGAAAAAGCCACCATGCCAAATATGGATGGTAGAATAAGCAAAGAATCCATCTGGCGGATTCTGAATAATATCTCTCCCAGAAGATAGAATATCAATTCCCTTCATACCAAAGCTAGCAAGGATGTCCCTTACCTTATCCTGAGAGAACGAACATGAGAATACCGCGAATGGCTTTCCATTTGAAAATCACAAAGAAGGTTACTTAAGTTCAATACAACCAGGTGTTGTCATTCCGCTATAGATGTGTTAGCGTTCATTTTACAAACTAATATTATTGTACATTAAAAATCCTAATTTCCCTCTTTAAAAAGTCAAGAAAAATGCCATAAGTTATGAAAGTTAATACCTTTGTTATATATCACATATAATTACGTATCATGCATGCGTACCTATTATATTGCTCAAAAGTTTAGCTTAAATTATGCCAATTGCCTCAAAATCAATAGCAAAACTAAATCCACAAGAATCAGAAGTGGCATACCGACAGGACTAGCGTTAGCATACCCATACATTAAAAGTTTCAATAACACGCAGTTCTAAGCCTAAAACAAATTTCAATGTCAGTGATACAAGAACCAAAAACTGAAAAGGAGTAGATGGTATCGGCATTGAGTCAGTCGGCAATAAAATGGGTTTTCAGTTTCATCCCCATGGTAGAGATAAATGTATGTGTAGGGATTTTTAGATATGATAAGGGGGTATAGTCAAATTTACACAATTTACCATGATTGATCAATTCATCTTTTCTTTATAGATCAAACTACTATAGTGAAACCAATAACTTATGTGATCTAGTCAGAATTCACGAATTAAGCAAAGTAGATGCCTTTTCAGTTTATTAAGGATCAACATTTAATTAGAAAAACTTATACAAATATTGAATTCAAAACTCTGATAAGCCCATACAATTTTTGGGAGAACGATGACCTTGTTTAAGTGATGAATTTGCAGGTGAAAGGATAGAGAAGAAGAAAAGAAAGATTTTTATGTCAAAAAGGCCCTTAAGTCTCATCCATGCATACAAGTATGAATAAACGAGTCATACTGAAGGATACTAAAAGGCATGAAGTCAAAGTGTCCAAGAAAAGTCAAAGTTTGACTTGAAAAGTCGAAATTACCCCTTCACAAGGGGAGGAAAATGTTACTACCAAAATTAACACCGAAACAAGCTAACGGTGAAGGGATATCAGACTGTCATAATCCTAGAAGGGCGATCCACAAGCAAAGACTCGGTACATAATAAAGCCGAAAGCATAAGCAAAGCATAAGAAAACAATCTGGAAGCATAATCAACTGACACCATCTGCAAAGGAGGAAGCTTAGATCTAAGAAAAAGAAAAATTCCGAAAGGATAGCTCTGGCACGGAAGATAACTAGCATAAGCTCATTTCTGGAGATAAGCCACCTAAAACCGAAAGCAAATGAAGAAGAATAAAGACCTATGTCTTGATACCAAAGAAAGGCCAAAGGGCTATTGACATTAACTTGCTTAATGCTGATACAGAAAGAGACGTAAGCATCAAAGAAAACTTACCGGAGGCCAGCTGCCGAAACTTAAGCTTAATATTTATCGAAAGGCAACTTCAGTAATCAACAGGCAAGACACTGGAAGCACCCCTTCGAAAGACCGAAGCCCACTTCAGGAATATGCTAAAAGGTAAGAGAAAGCTTCTAAAGAGACAACCTACCCACACTAATCCTATTAGTGTCGATACCGAAAGGTGTGGCAGTTCCCAAAACAACACACTCGAAGCAATAAGGCAAGCCTTATGAAGAATTAATAGCAAGATCAAAAGCCCATAACCGGAATGTCATTATCGGAAACCAAAGCTATCCATGCCAACATGCTTGGTATCGATACAAAGAAGCGAGAGACAACGTTAAAGAGAAGATCTGAGAGCCGAGACCATCCTTCTGAAAGCCAAGACCATCCTTCCGAGGACCAAAGTCGACACCCTAAAAGTACTACATCTGTCAACAAAGTCAAAAAAGCGGTCAACACATGGCTGTTGCATCCGAAAGAGGTTTCTGCGGGCTAAATGTCAAAAGGGGCTCCGATTTGTCTATAAATAAGACCCTAGGAGTCTCATTTTCAGGGATGAATTCTCATTTCTCATTCTTGTACTCTTTTCTTCTAGAGTAAACCCTAATTTCTAATTCGATTCGGGGATTTCTATTGTAATTACATATTTACTTCAAATCAAAGATCAATAAAGAGTGGGTCAACACTTAGCATATTTTCTTATGAGTTTTCTTAGTTATTTCATACACAACATACCTTATGCTTTCCACATGGTCACAGTTTCCTACTCAAGTTTAAACTCTCTTCAAATTAATTACAAAACCCCTTCTTATAAGCCATTTAGCCTTTTACCGAGTGTTTTGCTTAAGAAACCCTTGTCCAAAGATAATCGTTGGTCCTTAAGTCGCTTAAGCATGATGCTCACCCCTTTGAGGGAAGAGTAACTAATCTTTCGGACTTTAGACCTTAATATCTAGGAAACGGTGAACCAACTGAAGCTCATGGAAACTAAATAACCCCGTTTTCCCCTTAGGTCCATTTCCATAGACCTATCTCCGGTGTTGACGAAAAATATCGTTAACACAGTCCGTTATCGTAATCTTGCATGTTATAAACAACCTTTATATGAACATCTAAACAATTAGGCTAGAGCCAAAGGACTGAACATACAAACATAACACTACATACTTACTCGAACTATTCAAACTTAAGAATATTGTCTTTAATGTTTCTGATTCTACAATTATTCTTGTACACTTCCACTGCACGCACTTGCACTAGTACACACACACTAGGAGGCGACAATTTTAATTTTCTGACCAATGATCTTTCTTGAATAGCATTACCAATATGACTGTAAGATATGATACTAGAGAATCTGGAGTTGGATGGGGAAAAGTACTTCCTACAAACCCGGACATAGAACCAAGCTCTTCTATGGTGTCGGATCCCAAACCTTAATACGAAGTCTAGCCTCATGACAAGGAGGCAAATGCTTCTTCCTCCGGAGAAGAGGAAGTTACGGAGGAGGGAGATCCTGATGCTCCCACTAAAGATGTAATCTTGGGGAAAGACTCCTAGCCTTGTACTATGAATAAAGGAAAATTGAAGAGGATGAGCATGAAACACAGAATCCCATAGGGAGATATTTAGATCCCTGGAGAACAAGAATGTCCTTAAAATCCGCCTAAAGGCTTCATGGCAGCGAGCTAAAAGATGTGCATTGTCGAGATCATTCCTCCTTTCCACCCTTTCATCGTTGAGTTTCTCAGACGCATGAAGTTAGCGCCGATGCAACTTCATCCCATCGCATATGCCAACTTGATTTTGTTGTATATCTTGTACATGGAGTATCTACATCAAGCGCCAACTTTCAAAGAAGTGGTTTTCTTTTTTAACTTTAAATATAGGTACCAACTCCTTCATTTCTCTTCTTTGAGGCTGCTCACAGGAGAAAGATCGTTGAGGATGCGCCGAGCAAAGTAGGGGACATCAGACCTGAGTGGTTTTATACTCGTCAACAACTAGGGTGCGCCCGGAAATGGCTCAAATGCAATAAGCACCGAATCTCAGCTTATAGTTACATTGGTTGCAATGAAAAGTCTCTAATTACTCCTTAGTGGTAGTAATCTGTCTAAACCCGTGGGCAGAGAATATCACGAGCGTCTGGCTATTTCGTTAAGCGTCTCCAGAAAACACCGAAGTGTTAAGAGATGCCTCACAGATGCACTTCTTCATTGTCAACACCTTCTTGATGCTAACAAGACTTTGGGCGCTGGCGGAGGTCAAGTCCCACCAATCCTCATACCGCCAGTAATTGTGTCGCAAGTTGGAGGCCTTCGGCTACAACCATAAATGTGCCCTTGGTCGGGGAGCAAGCGACTCTACCCTCTATCAGAGTGTCTATGGTCACCACAGAGAATTGTTAAACATGAGGATCTTCTCGGGTCCAGTCGGGATCCCGAGGAAGAGGGGAAGGAGTTGCATTCCGAAAAGGTGGATGAGAAAGAGTTATAGAGTTCTCAACCAAGGGCCATGGCTGCAGAAAAGGAATAACCTTCTAGCTATGGGGGTCAAGAAGAGGAAGCGGCATCATCATATCCGTGCTTGGAAGATTTGGATCTTCCAGATACTATACCTTCTTCTTTGAATTTGGATTCTGCTTCCTTCTTCCCAAAGTATGGGGAGGAAACAACTCCTACAAAGGCCAAGGAGACAACAGTGACAAGCCAAACTCCAGGCTCTGGTCCGTCTTTGGGGGGAGCACTAAGACACTCATATAAGCACTACATGTCACAACATTTTTTCCATCTATGTATGTTAAGTTCTAATCGAACTCTATCTTGAATTACAGGTCTCATGAAGAGAGGAGGGCACTACTATGATTGATTTGGTGCCAATCTGCACAGAGATGGTCCTATTGGCCTGACTTCCTCACAAGAAAAGTGGGATCTAGAATATGACGAGAAGCGTGCTCGTGAGAGAGAATAGAGAGAGCGTGACAGGGAAAAGCAAGAGAAGGAGGACTAGGATAAAAAAAAAGGATAAGAAAGAAAGAGCCCGGGAGAACAATAAAGCACGTGAAATGGAAAGACATCACTCCACCTTCCACTCTCATAACAAGTCCTCCTTGGGCGATGGAAAGACAACCAGTGAAAAATCCCAGACCAAGACCTCTCATCACAAACTCCCTGTCATCCCCTTCAAAAGTCATAGTCCATGCTTCCTAAGGCGGAGACCCTTCTGTCCCTCCCAATTATACAGATAAAAGTTCCTATATGTCAATCTCATCAGCACAGGAGAAAACCTCCATGGAAAGGACTAAAAACTTGACCAAGATTTCCCCCAATATCACTTCTCTCATATAATGTTCTTTCCCAACTTGTAACCTTTTCCAGAATCTTTTGGCATTCGGGTTAGGTAAGATATCGATTTTGCTTTAACTAAATATAATGAAGTGTCCATATATTCAAGATGATTGCCTGAAGTCATCAAGAGTATGGAGGTTGAGATCGAGGTCAGGATTAAGTGAATGAAGCTAGAATGGGCTTCGAGAAGAGCATTCTTGAGCATATTAAGAAAGAGTTAGCTAAGCACGAGACTGCACTAGCTACCCCCAAGGAGGAATATAGTAAAACCAAAGAAGAGCTCGACGGTCTTCGTACTCGATTTGAAAAAGAACTTAGCCAATAGTCTCTCTAAACCAAGTCTACTCAGGATGGCTTAAAACTGGTGAGTCAGCAATGCGAGTCCCTTAAAGCCGAGAATGAGTCTTTAAGGGATGATAAAGGGCAATTGTAGAAGGAGGTTGAAAATCTTAAAACCCAACTCGCCGCTTCCGAAAAGGCCAGAAAAAATTCAGAAGAGAATGCCCATGTAGCTCTCTCTAACTCCTAACTTCATCAAGAGATAGAAATTCAAGGGCTTAAGGCAGATTATGCAGCGAAGATAGAACAGATGCAACAAAAATTTGGCGGCAACGTGCTCATGTTTTATGCTCGAATTCTTTGCAATCGGGACATATCTTGGGTTCTTGACTACCCGCGAACGTTGACTGACACTTAGGAGGTGTTTATGGATGAGGAGAAAAGGGTCGTTGTTGGGCGCATGGTGAACGTCGAGGCATTGATAGCCCAGTTTCTGAGAGACAACGAACCAGAGGTCCTGGCTGAGGGAAGGTAGTTATTGAAAGAGGAGGAGGATGCCGAGTGTTACATGCTCAAAAGGAACACAACAATGGAAGGGGAACCTAGCGCGAGCAAAGGTGATGCATCCCCTACACAATCCACTAGTCAACCCACTCCCGTCATGGATCCTCCTGCAGACGAAGCAATCATTCCACCTTCTCTAGCTCAATCATTAGGAATAGTGGAAGAGTACAATCTAGACAAGCCATGTCTGATTCCAAGAAAGCCTCTCACTCTTATCCAAAAGAAGGGATTCCCGCTACTCCCAAGGACACCTCAGTCGAGGGTTTATCTCTTCTCTTTCCCCAATTTTAAAAATGATCACATCCCGTCACCCCACTGATGGGCCTCCAATCACGAGACCCGTTACTCCACCAGGTTTGATAGTTGCTCTTCCTTCTTTAGGTACACGCGTAGAGAAGGCTGGTTCCGAGGTCGATATTAAAGTAACCGAGGAGCAGCGAGTGCACCCACCAAAGACCCAGGAAAAGACGAAGAAATGATAGATGCCGTGAAACGGTTACATGGCAAGGGCTCTCATCCGGAAGACGAGGATGTGGTGTACACTAGGGAGACTGGCAAGACTGGACCTCTGACCCATTTTTGAGAAGAAAGGAGAGATGAGGGTAAGCTTTCCTCAAATTTGAATCAAGTTCTGGGTCTCTTATGGTCAAACCACTTCTATTCATTGCTTTGCCTATCACAAATCCACCAATCAAAGAAACTCCTCCTCCGGTCTCAGTCAAACAGAGCAGGAAGGAAAATGATGTGCTAATATAACACCCCACATTTTTCTGAGCCAATTTTTTGACAAAAACCTAAACTTAAACCCATCCAAGCATGGGTCATGTAAATGTACGACCTGCAAATAAATGACCATGATCATGATCAGAGTACGATAAAATAACTTACATCAGAAACGAAATAGGATTGACTAGTATCAACTCAAGTAACTGCCATATAAGAGTAAGTCATCACGTCAATATCGAGCATGAGTGAGAACGAGAACTGAAAACCAAACTTGAACACCAGCTAAGCCCGGACCTTCTCGAGGTAACCTAGGAGTTGTAACGACGAGTGGGTCAGAACAATAAGTTCTGATGAGAAGAAAGAGTATAACATAATCTACAATACACAGATGTATCCCGTTTGGTTCAACCAGAAACATTTGTCTAACAGGGCTAGAAATTCTAACCTAACCTTGTAAGCACTTACGCACGGCAATTTACTATCATACCCGAGGTAGCATTCCTAACGATAACGATACTGAGATAGAACATTTACGCATAATTATGAAGATTTTAGACCATTATTCAACCAATTACCAAAAACTAAGAGGTGGGCTCTCAACTACTAACTATTCATATGGACGTTAAATGTCTCTATATTGCCTCTTAATACCAAACTATCAATTATAGATTAGGGTGGATCCTTTCGATCACTTAAGACCCAAGTTGGACCAATCAGTCAATTAATGCCTTTCTCAATGGGTTTCTCTGCACTAATATAAATTAGAGGACACTAGCTACACGTCCTACTAATTTAAGACTTTCATAATTCACGCATATACCCATGCCTCGCATTTGGCGAGAGATAGTAAGTATTCACTTAAGACTAATCGGTTAGGTAGACGTCGCACGCCATTGAAGACCTCCCTATGGTGGACCTTCTCGTTACTATCTAGCTAACCTTATTGTATAATCTCCTAGCTACTTAATATTTCCCGTAAGACATATAAACCTATAGCAATACAATATCGGTCGTTTTAAAACCCATTCCTAGGTGGACCCACGACCCAAGTCACTTAAAACCTGAGGAAGTGGGCTAATCGTGAAGATAATTGTACTCGTACCCAACCTGCCTTTAATGCTTTAATTATGGGAGGTGGGCTACACGACCACTTAATACCTTTTTAAAGGTGGATATATCCACCTAAGACCTTAACCCCAAAGCAAGAAACATTATTAAATTATTTCCTTTTTGGCTTCTTCTTTCAAATGGGAGTAGGGCCCTGCTGCCACTTAAGACCTCACTCATGTAACAAGCCTTAATTTTGAAAATGATACATGTACGCAAACTAACTATCATCACGGATTCCTATGGTCAATCATGTCTCACATCAGTTGGACATATATTCGATTATTGGAAAGTGAATAATTTTGTCTAATATGGCAACTGACCTCACATCATTAACCTACTAAGTCCAATTCTAATTTCTATTTATATTAATTCTATAGACTTAATAGAATAGAATAAGGGAAACCTATTCATTTCCTATCCTAGGATGTTTCGTTAATTGTTTCCTTATTGGACTTTGTATTTAGACGACAATCCATACCCATTAATCCTCTTTTAACTCCATTTATTGTTATTTATTAGGGTTGTTGCCATTTATGACCATAATGGCCATATTTTTCCTAAGGCACTACTTAACCCCAAAAATGCCATTTATTACCATTAATTATAATTAATGTCATTTGTGAACCCGACAGTCATAATTTCCTAAAACATTAATTAAACCATAAATGTCCTTTTTATATTAGTCTCTTTTTATTTCTAATCTAATTATTGTAACTCCCAAAATAACCGATGGTTATAATAGTTATCATTCCTTTATGACCTTATTTGTAGCAAATCGATCACATTTATTGCTACAACGACCATAATATATATTTCCATTTAATATGGATTACTTTCATATATAATTGCATAAAATGAAAACCATTCAAACACGCATATACAACAAACATTAATTATAATATATATTTCGTTGTTTACGTAGATTTGGATAGATAACACACACACACACACACACACACACACACATATATATATATATATATTCACGCAGTTAACGTAGTTAATATGCTTTTATCTTATTATTATTATTAAATTCAAATGCTTTGGTCTAGGCCGACGACCAAAACAATCCTTTAATGTTGAATTTTGCATTAAGTTTCCAAATCCCATAAAGAGGTCAAAACTGAAGTTATTGTAAATTATGCTATAAAATATTTTAAAGAGGGACAACATATTTCAAATCACAACGTATGTGTAATATACGTTTTTGGAATGGTTGATGTGAGCTATTTACAAACATACATAAATCTATGGTTGTCCATGAATTTATACAACCGTTTCCTTTTAGTTTTTTTGTAAATATTTCTTATTGATTTCAAATAATGTTTTTTATTGAAAAAGAATAAAAAGGCATATTTACAATTACCAAGTTAAAACCCAAGCAAAACCGAACACAAACAGGCTTATTTCTTTTTAACAAAACTTACATGAATCACAAATCAATACCAAAACTATAGATCTGGAATAAAACTACAATTTGACAATGATTTATAAGATTAATTTCTAGATCTATGGTGTTTACAACAACCAAAATATTTTAAACACAATTCTAGGCAATAATATAAACAATTCTAATAAGCCCACAAGATAATAATATTCAAAACATAATTTTATTCTTTGGAATTTAACATGTAATGACCCGCATTGGCAGAGGTATTATAATTAATTTATTTAATTATATAAATAGTGATATAGTGAATTAAATGGTGGTTTAATTAAATAGCTGGGAATATTTAATTAAAATGATAATTAAATAATATATTTAATTATGAAATAATCAGATTTGGCGGAAATGGCGATATGGTGTGAACTGGGCAATTCAAAATATATAATTCAGTTTAGAATTTAATTTGAATAACGAATATATTATTTGAACGACAGTTTGAACGTAGAATTTTAATATAATTAAAATCGAGCTCGAAATGGTGTTGCAGTTCGTAAATTGGCGATTCGAACTTCAATTGAATGTACAAGATTCGTTTTAAGCTGGATTTCTGTGAAACAAAAAACGTGTGGAGCTGGTGAAGTATAACTTTCTAGTGGAAGAGAAAAATCAGGATTTCGTCGTGTAGATTTTGATCTATGTCCAAATCAGATTTTAGAAAAGTCGCTGTGGAATTCCTTTACAGTTTATAAAGGAATTATTTATATTTTTAAAAAAAGGAATTTTAATATAAATCGAATGTCGATTTAATCGGGATTTGAAATATCGAGTTATAAATCCCAATAGAGTTGTATGGTATTCCACTGTGAATATATACGATAATATAAATTTATTTATATTTAATTTAATTATATTTAAATGTATTTATATATTTAAATGGTTCATCCAGAGCTTTAAAAATAGCCACTTTTGCAAACAAAGTCGGAATTCGACGAAACTAATTTTATTGAATCCGAAATGTCAAATAATGGTTAGATTTCCAGTTTCGTGATTTTTAGAGTCACTGTGTGGTCGTACGGATTTTTAGAGTAGAAAGCAGTCAGTATTTTGACGGTTTAGAATACGCCGTGTAAGCATACGAAGTCGGAATTCGACGAAACCAGTTTCGTTGGGACCGTAATGTGGAACTCTAGCTACATGTCCGGTTTCGTGATTTTTAGGTATCATATGTGGTCGTACGGATTTTTAGAGTGCGGAGACGAATATAAAATGATATAAATAAAATATCTAACAAATATCTAAAAATATCTAAAATATCTAAATCCCCTGTATATACCCCATTAACCTTTCCTAAACTCTAAACTCATTTTTTTCAGCGATCAAAAATGCGCCGCAACCCCAAATGAAAATATACAGTAAAACTTCATCTTCAAAAATTCTCATCAATTCAAATAAAAATCTATAAATCAGAATACTGGTATATATGTGATCTCTGAGTCTTGCTCTTCAAGCTCGTGTCCTTATTTCTGGGTGCGATGGAGTTTCGTTTGGTTCCAAGGTAGAACAGTGGTTCTAGGGTTCATCGCTTGGGTGATTTGGTGCATCGATTTGAGGTATGGTTGTTGAAATCGGGTTGCTGGTTGGAAGTGCTTTCGGTTGTGATGATTTAGAGGGTGTACGATGGTCCCTTCGTCGTTCGAAATGCGGAAGCCAGGGGGTACCATGCGACGCAACTCCATTGTGGAGCTCGAGTTGAACTTCATGGGTCCAGGCGGACGGAGGAGGTGGCGAGGAATCCTCTGGTGGTGATGGTGGCGCCAATGGGTGAACGTGGTGGAGGACGGAGTTGGTCAACGGGCAGTCGGACGAGCTGAAATGGGTTACTAGGAGTCACGAAATGATTTGGGGGAGATGGTCTTTTGGGTTTTTAAAAAGAGTAAGTGGGCTGACATGAAGGGGCAAGGCCCATTTGAGTATAATCCAAGTTTTATTTCAATTTAAATAGTACATTCACTTGTATAACGTATATCTTACTCATACGTTATCAGAATTTCAAACCGTAAGTTGCGTTGGGATCGTATGGACGACGGCTACGCACTTGAACTGACTAGGAGTGGATTCGAGCACGTTTGAATTTATGGCGAAATAAACTGTTTGATTCAAATCAAGCAATAGTTTATCATTCTTTAACGATGAACTGCCAATGTGAGTAAATCTCACTAACTCTGAACAGTTTATAATTTCATGTTGTATTTATAGAACTATTAGATATTGGATGACTGACTGTGTGTTGACTATTTGATTGAACTGCTAGTCAGTTAGTTGAATTTCTATATTGAATCTATTTAACAGAATATATCATATTGAAATGAAAGTGATGTTATATCTATATTGTTTAACATCTGTGGATGCAGGGAAACAGGTTGGAGGAATCCAACTAGATTCCTCAACATTTATTTTACTATGATTCATATATTGTGATATATGATGTGATATTTAATCTGTTGTTGATTATGTGTGTTTGGATGATATTTATCGTTGTCATATGGTATATTAAATACCATAAGAAATACTGGATATGGGAAAGGGGACTTTCAAAGTGTATTTTGAAAATGAATGATTTATATAAAATCAATGGATTTTATATAGAAAAGGGAAAGGATTTTTATAAAAGAAATATTTATAAAATCAAAGGATAAGTTAGAATAAAAGGAAATCATATGTAAAGTGAAGAACCGTTACTAAAAGTAAATCTTTATAAATGAATAGTTTATTCGAATAGAATGAAGGAGTTAATCGATGTTAGTTTAATCGATTAGAGTTAACGTAAAAGGAGTTAATCGATGTTAGTTTAATTGATTAGAGTTAAAGTGAAGGAGTTAATCGATGTTAGTTTAATCGATTAGAGTTAAAGTAAAAGGAGTTAATCGATGTTAGTTTAATCGATTAAAATTAAAGTAAAATGAGTTAATCGAATATATAGTTTATTCAAATAGAATTAAAAGAGTTAAAGAATATAGTTTATTCAAATAGAATTAAAAGAGTTAATGAATATAGTTTATTCAATAGGAGTTAAGTGAATAGAGTTAGAGTTAAATCAAAAGAGTTAAGTGAATAGAATAAATTGAATAGAGTTATCGAATATACCTTATTGAAGGAAAAAAATTATCGAATAGAAAAGATTTGAAAGAGAGTTACGTAAGGAAGTTTGTTAAATAATTTGAAGGGTGAACTTTGTCTATTTCAAGGTTAGAAACGTTGTTAAGTTAAGGTCTGAGAGGTTGTATTACCCCAACTTGATTGACTTCATTTTTAACTAAGGAATGGTTAAGGTTCGGCATAAAAGGATGGTTAAGTGAATTTAGTAATTAAAGGGAATGGTTTGAGTTGGCGCCGCGATGGTTTGTTTAAACATCTATCTAAGTCCAATAAAGAAGCTTCGAAAATGTTTTCCAAATAAGAAACCAGAAATGTTTTCTAATAAAGAAAACAAGAAATGGAAATGTTTTCCATTGTTAATAACGTGTATTTTCCAAATTTAGAAAATAAGAAATATTGAATATAAGGAAACAGGAGATAAGTAAATTAACGAACTAAAGAGATAAATGTTGAATGATGTTTGATCGATATATATTTCCATTTGGAAATGATATCGTTGGTTGCACACCTGTTTTTCTTCGATATTTAAATCACAGACTATCGAAGTTTTGACCATTTTAACGTTGTTAATATGGAGAAACCGGATGGATTATTATCCAAAGAACCACTCTGTATTGGCATAAGCGTTGCGAATCATATATGCCAAAGGAAATTGAAGACGGAGTTATGCAAGGACTATCCTGTTTACAGAATAGTGCCTTCGGTTCATCCTGTTCCTGGATGACTTGTATTGACGGATGTCTGACAGAGTATTTCCAGACGATCAAGTATATTGATTTCTCCAACCGTACCAAGAGTGGAAGCGGAGAAGGAAACTTCTTTTAGCTAACACATAATGTATGGTTGAGGACATCAATAGGTGATTTGATGGATTTGACGATGGGGCATTCAAAGTGAATCTGGTGTGATGATAAAGCGTAGCTTCTAGCCTCATCATCCGGTAAATGACAGAAATCGGGCAGGCAGCATGGCTAAGTCGGTCGCACCGAAGTAGGGTGTATAATTACCTGATCTAGAGTTTCATTTACTTCTAAAAATCTATTGTTGATGCTGTTCCATTCGGGAAACGGTTGCTGATCCCGACCGTTAGTGATATACATTCGATACACTCAAGCGAAATGAGTGGTCGGTCATGTGTGGCCGGGTTGCAAGGTGTTCTTGTTGAACCCAGTGTATTCCTCCCTAGAGGTACACTAGCGAAAGGTGGTTCCATACCTTGTCATAGTTGGAAACCCATTACCAAATACGTGCTTGCGGTTTTGATTGTATACTATATATGTAGAACGTGAGATGAAAGCGTTTCTGCTAGATCATTATTATATTGTGTTGATAGACATTATTATAATATCAAATGAGTTTTGATATAAAGATATTTTGGATGCTCATAAGGGAAAAACCCGTTCCGTTATACAGCGTGGTCTTATGAGATATCGTTGCATTGCTCAAACTGTTTTAAACTGTTTTTCTCATACTAGTCCCATGACTGACCCGGAGTTTATTTGTTTGTTTCCCTAAACTCTTGGGTGCCTAAATTTGTATGGGCAGTCAAGTAGTCAGGATTTACAGATATACTGGAAGAGCTTGGAGCAGGAGGCTTCAGGATCATTATAGCTATAGTTATTTCCACTGTGTTGTAAGTGCTGTACTTTGATAATGATATGTACATTCAAGTACAGATTTGTATTTCAAAGTTATGTTATGAAATATATTTATTCGTTCCGCTGTGAGATTCGTGTTACTCTGATGTTGTGTTCTTCTTCTTCTTCTATTCTAATTTTCTATCTTATCTTTCCTCACCCTCTAATTTCTTTCACTAATGACTGATATTTTTCGATGTTTGGTTAGTCGTCATCGTGTTTATGTCGATAACCAAAGTCATCAAAATCCCGGGTCATTACAGTTGGTATCAGAGCTTAAGTTAAGTGAATTACCTTGGCTCTGTGGCGTGACTCTGTAGAGATAGGGTTAGTAATACCCTAGATTGAGTTGAGTGTATATATACGAGTGAGCGTATTTGTTATTGATATAAAAGCTGTTTTCTATTGTGAAGATTCATTGGTTGAGTTGTTTATGAGTTCTGGTCGATCAGTTTGATCCACTGTATCGGTAGGAGTTGATAAACACTCGAATACGATGGGTCGGCACGATATGTTTTGAAAAGAGGGTAAATGAAAATAGTTTACCCAACGTATATTTTGATATATATTGGATATATTGGTTGTTATTATAATCGAGTAAGATTATAAATTTAATGGTTATGTAAATAACAAATCAGAATTCATATAAGTGAAATACGTGAAATCAGATGAGTTAAATCTGAAATTTAAACTAGAAATGGAGTTAAAACTCTGGAGAATTGGATAAGTGTTTGTAAATGGATTTGGATTTAAGGTAAGGAAACTTTAAGATCCTGGGAGATTTTAAATTGTTTTACAAGCAGTGTGAATTATATTTTGAAATGAATTTCAAAGTGGAAATGTTTAGAAATGGTTTTATAGTATTGAACTCACTTCGATCGCTGGAAAATAGATTCTGATGATGACAGCTGCATCATCAGTATTCATTTTCGAGTTGTAAGTGACGAATTACTACCAGAGATACTGTTTTGAATTTATTTTGAGAAAGACAAGTTGTGTTGAATTTCAAAATGGGATTTATAATATAGAATTTGATAATTCAAAAATAAAAATACAAGTGTGAAATTGAAAAGGGAAATCTACTTTCCAAAGGTAGAAATATCGATATCAAAAGGAATTGAAATCGAGACTTATGTAAAGAATGAATAAAGAAAGTTTGGAAAGGAATTTGTATAAAGGAAGTTCAAACATAAAATTTAAATAAGAAAATTCAAAGGGGATTTGAATATAGAAAATTCAAAGGGGATTTGAATATAGAAAATTCAAATGAGATTTGAATAAAGAAGATTTAAATAATGAAATTTGAATATAGAATTCAAATAGTTTGAATGAAATTTGAATATAGAATTCAAATAGAATTGAAATGGAATTTGAAAATAGGATTTCAAAATAGAATTTGAAATAGGAATTCGAATATAGAATTCAAATAAAGTTGGATTGGGAATTGGAATATATAATTCAATGGAGTTTGAAAATATAGGATTTGAATATCGAAAGTGGAAATGAAATTTGAATAAAGAAGATTCAAATAGAATTGAATTTGAAATTTGAATATAGAAGATTCAAATAGAATTGGAATGAAATTCAAATATAGAATTTGAATAAGAGAATTGAAATGGAATTTGAATATTGGAAATTCAAATAGAATTGAAATGGAATTCAATTAGTTGATAAACAAGTTAAACTTATATTTGAACATGTATATTCAAATAAAAAGGTGAAATAGGTAAACCAGTTAATTAGCCATTAGTAAATGGATCTTGAATTTGAGTTGAAATTTAGGTAAGTAAAGGGGACTGGTAAATTTATATTTGAAATCGAATATGAAACCTGAGTTTGAAAAAGTAGAATTTGATTAGTTAATAAGCAAGTTAAAATATATTTGAACATGTCATGTTCAAATATAAAAGTGAAATAGACTAAAAGGTTAATTAACAAATTTATTAACGAATTGAGTTAAAACGATCAGGTATAGTTAAAATAGATTGGGCAGGTATAAATATACATGAGAAAGGTATGGATAAGGTATGAAGGTATATAAATAGAATGCTCGACGAAAAAGTATGTATTTAATTCATATATGAGATTTTATGCGCCGTATCGGCTAGCCGCTTGGCTTTTTCTTTTTCTTTTGGATTGGTGAGGGCCATGGGAGGCTATTTGAAATATCCCGATACTCCTGGTACAAAGGAGGTTATGGCGAATTTTTCCGGGAATTTAAGGAGTTAGAATATTTTTAAGATAATTTGATAGTTAGAAATCAATGTATCGATATATATATATATACATATATATATATATAGAAGTCGATAAGGAAACGAACGTGGAAATAGAATAGTAAAATCAAAAAGGAAGACTAAGAATAAAATCTAGTAAGAATAGAAAGAGGAAGTGTATATGTGTTTAAAAGTGAATAAGTAGTTGTATGGTATTGATTATCCGAGTAAGTAGTCATATCTGTTTTGACGTTATAAATGTTATTTAGTCAAGGTCTAAGAGGTAGTTATACCCCAACTTGATTGATTTCATTATTAACAAATAAATAGTAAGATTTCAGGCTCGATGATCAATGTTGAATAAGAGTTAGTTGAATATAGTATTTGGGTTGTCGTAGCGATGTTTTACACAACATCAGTTTTAACCCAAATAAGTGTAAGCTTGGAAATATAATAAAGAATATTTCCTAAGTATAGAAATAAGCGAGATCGGAAAAGAGATAAGTAATTGGAATATTTTCCAATTGTAAATAGCATATATTTTCTAAAGTTTAGAGAATAAAGGAAGGCGATATTCGGATTTTTTTTTCCAAATAACATAAAAGGCCAATATGGTTATTGAAAATATTTGGTTAACAAATATTGATAAAGAAATAGAGAAGTGGTTTAACTAATGGAATATTAATTAAGGGCTCAGTGACATGTTCAAAAGGAAAATTTGATTTTTGAAAAGAGTAAACTGTTTAAAAACTCCCAGGGAAAGACCGTTTGAATTAAAAACAAATTTAACAGAAATTTGTGAAAGCAAATTTGAATTAAAGTAAAGCCAGTAAGGTGGTAACTGAGATCAAATTAGAATGAGATCAAGACAAATTGGATTGTGAGATTCAAATTTGAAGTGTGATGTGATAATCAAGTTAAGAGTTGGGAATTAAGAAGAAACTCGATTTAAAATGATATTTGGCTCGGATATAAGCGAATGGTTGTGTTATGGATAAAAGCAGATTGGAATTTGATTGGGATGACCCTTGTATCCGCTGAATTGACAACAGGTGAAAGTGATAGAGTTGATATGCCCGATAAAAAGGTACAAGTTTATATTTCTATTGGATATAAGATTTATGAGCCGAATTGGCAAGCCGCTTGGCTGTTTGATTTTCTTTTGGGTTGGAGATGGCCCAGAGAGGCGAGTGGGAGTTTGACCGATTGACCAGTACAAAGGAGGTGCTGGCGAAATTTTTCGAAGAGTTAAGGAATTAGAAAATTTTCAGGATTTTTGGAAATTTTCGATAATAAGAATTAATATTTTAATTGAAATTAAATTGGTCCAGTTGATAACTGAAGTTAAGAAGTGAACAAATATGTTCTAACCAGTCGATAGGGTCGTTCTCTACCCTTTAACAATTTCGAGGACGAAATTATTTTAAGTGGGGAAGATTGTAATGACCCGCATTGGCAGAGGTATTATAATTTATTTATTTAATTATATAAATAGTGATATAGTGAATTAAATGGTGGTTTAATTAAATAGCTAGGAATATTTAATTAAAATGATAATTAAGTAATATATTTAATCCTGAAATAATCGGATTTGGCGGAAATGGCGATATGGTGTGAACTGGGCAATTCAAAATGTCTAATTCAGTTTAGAATTTAATTTGAATAACGAATATATTATTTGAACGACAGTTTGAACGTAGAATTTTAATATAATTAAAATCGAGCTCGAAATGGTGCTGCAGTTCGTAAATTGGCGATTCGAACTTCAACTGAATGTACAAGATTCGTTTTAAGCCGGATTTCTGTGAAACAAGAAACGTGTGGAGCTGGTGAAGTATATCTTTCTAGTGGAAGAGAAAAATCAGGATTTCGTCGTGTAGATTTTGATCTATGTCCAAATCAAATTTTAGAAAAGTCGTTGTGGAATTCCTTTATAGTTTATAAAGGAATTATTTATTTAAAAAAAAAGCAATTTCAATATAAATCGAATATCGATTTAATCGGGATTTCAAATATCGAGTTATAAATCCCAATAGAGCTGCATGGTATTCCACTGTGAATATACACAATAATATAAATTTATTTATATTTAATTTAATTATATTTAAATGTATTTATATATTTAAATGGGTCATCCAGAGCTTTAAAAATAGCCACTTTTGTAAACGAAGTCAGAATTCGACGAAACTAATTTTATTGAATCCGAAATGTCAAATAGTGGTTAGATTTCCAGTTTCGTGATTTTTAGAGTCACTGTCTGGTCGTACGGATTTTTAGAGTAGAAAACAGTTAATATTTTGACGGTTTAAAATACGCTGTGTGAGCATACGAAGTCGGAATTCGACGAAACCAGTTTCGTTGGGACCGTAATGTCGAACTCTAGCTACATGTCCGGTTTCGTGATTTTTAGGTATCATATGTGGTCGTACGGATTTTTAGAGTGCGGAGACGAATATAAAATGATATAAATAAAATATCTAACAAATATCTAAATCCCCTATATATACCCCATTAACCTTTCCTAAACCTTAAACTCATTTTTTTCAGCGATCAAAAATGTGCCGCAACCCCAAATGAAAATATACAGTAAAACTTCATCTTCAAAAATTCTCATCAATTCAAATAAAAATCTATAAATCAGAATACTGGTATAAATGTGATCTCTGAGTCTTGCTCTTCAAGCTCGTGTCCTTATTTCTGGGTGCGATGGAGTTTCATTCGGTTCCAAGGTAGAACAGTGGTTCTAGGGTTCATCGCTTGGGTGATTTGGCGCATCGATTTGAGGTATGGTTGTTGAAATCGGGTTGCTGGTTGGAAGTGCTTTCGGTCGTGATGATTTAGAGGGTGTCTGATGGTCACTTCGTCGTTCGAAGTGCTGAAGCCAGGGGGTACCGTGCGACGCAACTCCATTGTGGAGCTCGAGTTGAACTTCATGGGTCCAGGCGGATGGAGGAGGTGGCGAGGAATCCTCTGGGGGTGATGGTGGCGCCAATGGGTGAACGTGGTGGAGGACGGAGTTGGTCAACGGGCGGTCAGACGAGCTGAAATGGGTTACTGGGAGTCACGCAATGATTTGGGGGAGATGGTCTTTTGGGTTTGGGTTTTTAAAAAGAGTAAGTGGGCTGACATGAAGGGGCAAGGCCCATTTGAGTATAATCCAAGTTTTATTTCAATTTAAATAGTACATGCACTTGTATAACGTATATCTTACTCATACCTTATCAGAATTTCAAACCGTAAGTTGCGTTTGGATCGTATGGACGACGGCTAAGCACTTGAACTGACTAGGAGTGGATTCGAACTCATTTGAATTTATGGCGAAATAAACTATTTGATTCAAATCAAGCAACAGTTTATCGTTCTTTAACGACGAACTGCCAATGTGAGTAAATCTCACTAACTCTGAACAGTTTATAATTTCATGTTGTATTTATAGAACTGTTAGATATTGGATGATTGACTGTGTGTTGACTGTTTGATTGAACTGCTAGTCAGTTAGTTGAATTTCTATATTGATTCTGTTTAACAGAATATATCATATTGAAATGAAAGTGATGTTATATCTGTATTGTTTGACATCTGTGGATGCAGGGAAACAGGTTGGAGGAATCCAACTGGATTCCTCAACATTTATTTTACTGTGATTCATATATTGTGATATATGATGTGATATATAATCTGTTGTTGATTATGTGTGTTTGGACGATATTTATCGTTGTCATATGGTATATTAAATACCATAAGAAATACTGGATATGGGAAAGGGGACTTTCAAAGTGTATTTTGAAAATGAATGATTTATATAAAATCAATGGATTTAACATAGAAAAGGGAAAGGATTTTTATAAAAGAAATATTTATAAAATCAAAGGATAAGTTAGAATAAAAGGAAATCATATGTAAAGTGAAGAACCGTTATAAAAGTAAATCTTTATAAATGAATAGTTTATTCGAATAGAATGAAGGAGTTAATCGATGTTAGTTTAATCGATTAGATTTAAAGTAAAAGGAGTTAATCGATGTTAGTTTAATCGATTAGAGTTAAAGTGAAGGAGTTAATCGATGTTAGTTTAATCGATTAGAGTTAAAGTAAAAGGAGTTAATCGATGTTCGTTTAATCGATTAAAGTTAAAGTAAAAGGAGTTAATCGAATATATAGTTTATTCAAATAGAATTAAAAGAGTTAAAGAATATAGTTTATTCAAATAGAATTAAAAGAGTTAACGAATATAGTTTATTCAATAGGAGTTAAGTGAATAGAGTTAGAGTTAAATCAAAAGAGTTAAGTGAATAAAATAAATTGAATAGAGTTATCGAATATACCTTATTGAAGGAAAGAATTATCGAATAGAAAAGATTTGAAAGAGAGTTACGTAAGGAAGTTTGTTAAAGAATTTGAAGGGTGAACTTTGTCTATTTCAAGGTTAGAAACGTTGTTCAGTTAAGGTCTGAGAGGTAGTATTACCCTAACTTGATTGACTTCATTTTTAACTAAGGAATGGTTAAGGTTCGGCATAAAAGGATGGTTAAGTGAATTTAGTAATTAAAGGAAATGGTTTGAGTTGGCGTCGCGATGGTTTGTTTAAACATCTGTCTAAGTCCAATAAAGAAGCTTTGGAAATGTTTTCCAAATAAGAAACCAGAAATGTTTTCTAATAAAGAAAACAAGAAATGGAAATGTTTTCCATTGTGAATAACGTGTATTTTCCAAATTTAGAAAATAAGAAATATTGAATATAGGGAAACAGGAGATAAGTAAATTAATGAACTAAAGAGATAAATGTTGAATGATGTTTGATCAATATAAATTTCAATTTGGAAATGATATCGTTGGTTGCACACCTGTTTTTCTTCGATAGTTAAATCACAGACTATCGAAGTTTTGACCATTTTAACGTTGTTAATATGGAGAGACCGGTTGGATTTTTATCCAAAGAACCACTCTGTATTGGCATAAGCGCTGCGAATCATATATGCCAAAGGAAATTAAAGACGGAGTTATGCAAGGGCTATCCTGTTTACAGAATAGTGCCTTCGGTTCATCCTGTTCCTGGATGACTTGTATGGACGGATGTCTAACAGAGTATTTCCAGACGATCACGTATATTGATTTCTCCAACCGTACCAAGAGTGGAAGCGGAGAAGGAAACTTCTTTTAGCTAACACATAATGTATGGTTGAGGACATCAATAGGTGATTTGATGGATTTGACGATGGGGCATTCAAAGTGAATCTGGTGTGATGATAAAGCGTAGCTTCTAGCCTCATCATCCGGTAAATGACAAAAATCGGGCAGGCAGCATGGCTAAGTCGGTCGCACCGAAGTAGGGTGTATAATCACCTGATCTAGAGTTTCATTTACTTCTAAAAATCTATTGTTGATACTGTTCCATTCGGGAAACGGTTGCTGACCCCAACCGTTGGTGATATACATTCGATACACTCAAGCGAAATGAGTGGTCGGTCATGTGTGGCCGGGTTGCAAGATGTTCTTGTTGAACCCAGTGTATTCCTTTCTAGAGGTACACTAACGTAAGGTGGTTCCATACCTTGTCATAGTTGGAAACCCATTACCAAATACGTGCTTGCGGTTTTGATTGTATACTATATATGTAGAACGTGAGATGAAAGCGTTTCTGCTAGATCATTATTATATTGTGTTGACAGACATTATTATAGTATCGAATGAGTTTTGATATAAAGGTATTTTGGATTCTCATAAGGGAAAAACCCGTTCCGTTATACGGCGTGGTCTTATGAGATATCGTTGCATTGCTCAAACTGTTTTACTCATACCAGTCCCATGACTGACCCGGAGTTTATTTGTTTGTTTCCCTAAACTCTTGGGTGCCTAAATTTGTATGGGCAGTCAAGTAGTCAGGATTTACAGACATACTGGAAGAGCTTGGAGTAGGAGGCTTCAGGATCATTATAGCTATAGTTATTTCCGCTGTGTTGTAAGTGTTGTACTTTGATAATGATATGTATATTCAAGTATAGATTTGTATTTCAAAGTTATGTTATGAAATATATTTATTCGTTCCGCTGTGAGATTCGTGTTACTCTGATGTTGTGTTCTTCTTCTTCTATTCTAATTTTCTATCTTATCTTTCCTCACCCTCTAATTTCTTTCACTAATGACTGGTATTTTTCGATGTTTGGTTAGTCGTCATCGTGTTTATGTCGATAACCAAAGTCGTACAAATCCCGGGTCATTACATAACAATACTCGAAAACAGATTTGATAGGCATTATTTCAGTTTTGACAAAACTATAAACAAATCTGAGAAATAATCAGGCATAGATTTCAGATCTAATACAAACGAAGTAGTCAGATTATTGTAATATATATATATATATATATATATATATATATAGACTTCCCACTCACATGAAAGCTATCCAAATCTAAACCTGAATATATCTTTAGGCCTACAATTCCCAAATTCTTACAGATCTATAAATATTCTAAAAATGATATACTTTCAGACTAGTAGTTTTGCAAGAAAATAAGAAAAGAGAGAAGAAATCTGATGAAGAAGAACCCAAACGCTAATCCACACCTTTTCCACTTGAATCTAATTAATCTCCTCAAATACATTGTACATGTTTGATTAGGTTTGTATATAAATATATTAATTTCAGATTTTGTTTGAGGAGAAAATGAAATGGAAGAGCTTCGCTGCTACTCTTAGTAATATGTGGAAAAGAATAAGGGCCTAACCCTTTATTTGTAGGAGTTGAAATGGCCCTAAACCGTTAGATTTAAATTTATAAATATCCGTCCGTACAATAAGTATATTATAATAGCTTAACCTTAGCTGCCACCTGCGATGTCGACCCAAGTGGTTGACATAGCGATCGACCATTGATCGACCGTTTGGGGTCGACCCGGCTGGAGCGGGCCAGGGTAATAAATGCCTACCATATATATATTATCCTATTTTAATTATTTTTCCATCCTTTTCGTATCTTGTTTGTAACTTTTTCATACGAACTTCGTTCCCGAAACTCCAGTCATGAAATTTGACCAAAATTCTGTAAGAAACGCAATGGTACAAGTTTCGTGGTCAAATTCCATCATTTGCAGAAATTCCTATTTTGGAAATCTAATTAAATAACTAATTTATTTATTGTCAAAATTCCGGGTTGTTTCATTTTCCCCCTTGAAAGGAATTTCGTCCATAAATTTTAACACCTACTTATCCTATCCTACACAACCAATTTGTGTACAACCAAGTGTGCATGTGCATAGTGTACATAATGCATCACAACCATAAAACATGTATGCATAATGATTCTAAATCTGATCCTCCTATATGTATTCATTAATTTATTTTTATAAAAAAGCTTTCAAAAACATGGTGCGAAACATCCTAAAATATACTAGTAGTTCTATATGAATGCAAATTTTGAAAACCTTTTTTCATCCGTAACCCTCACACGACTATGAATAGAAGTGTGAAGCAACCGTTTTGCATCCAAACCCTACCCTCCATCACATCAACACATCTAATTGTTTCCTATCTAATTTCTCCTAAGCCGGAAAAAGGAAATCAAAGCGAAGAATTTTAATGTTCTTTTCGCTTATAAATATTCCAATTTCCATCCTAAAGTAGAATTTTACCTCAGTTGCCCATAATACTCCAAAAATTCCCATTTGTAGACTGCAAAGGATGCTTAAAACAAGCTCTAAAATGTAATATAGGTTAAATAGCAACTCATGCGCATCGTTGATAAGGTATGGAAACAATATTTCCATGGCTAAAAAAATATTTCTCTTATTATCATTAACATTTTTTTTCTCATCGTCGGCCTTATTGCACCACTAAAACGCGCACACAAACCATCCAAAAATCATCCTTACACCTTTCACGTGACCAATAACCCAAATTTTTCACAAAAATAAATTTCTGCTTTAAAACTTCTTTTATATATTTTGAAAATTTCTTTTTGAAACCGTTTCACTTTCCATATGAGATTTGTACAAAAACTAAAATTTTGATAATGTGGCTTTGTGTAATTTAAACCATCTATTTTAATGCAAAACAGATGTTTAAACATGCGTAAACTACCGTACCCAAATCCATGTTTTCGTGCAAACCGAAATAAAAGAAAGTAAATCAGTAAAATATAAAAATTAAAAGTGATTAACAATTTTTTTCCAAACAACGTTTGCAAAAAGTTTCAAAAATGTATTTTGTAGAAACTTAAACGATTCAGGTCACATGTTAGTGAAAAGAAAGTCGGTCATGCGAAAAATGCATAACCAAAGCCACATACGAACAAACTAAATTTTACTTTAATAAGGAGCAAGTGATAAAAATACCCATGATGAAAACAACGCAAAAACCTGTCCTTTGGTAAAATTTATTCAATGTAGAATTTTATTCTTTCCAGCTCTAAGACAACTGTCAGTTAGATAAGAAACATGAGATTTCATTCAAATAGACGTGTGCAACTGACACAAATATTTCTAAATATAGAAATCTCATCAAAAAGTCGTGCGATTTCAAAGACAACAAACAATAATAGTTACAAGCACGAATTACCACAATGCCAAGAACCAAATGTCGAAAAGGGAAAACAACAAAGATGACAACAAAACAACAACACCAAAACTCCCAAAATGATGCCTACAAGCCACGAGATGTCTTGCTCCCCGACTGGAGCTTAGACTATTTTTATGACCTTTAGTTAATCATATCGTGATAGCAAATTGCTCAATCCTATGTTACAAAAACTTCTGGTGTCGTTGGAGGTTTCCACATCACAATCCCTTACAAAAAGAATTAAAGATGACAAAAGAAACCTACCACAAAGCTGCTCTTCACAGCGATTCACCTAACCTTATCTAACGATAACATGGATATGTGAAGATACAGAAAATAACTCCGTGAAACAACACACAAGGACAACAAGTTGAACCAAATATGATGCGACACTAGATGATGGTTATGCCATCGATCAAGCTAAAGATTACATGAGACAAATCTAGTCATAACTTCCCATCTACGGGATAATGCGTTGAATTAGTCACACATCTACATGGGTAGTTTGAACATAGATTCCTGAACTCAAAAACTGACATTAAGGAAAAGGAGACTACTGCAACATCTCCAAAGCCAGTCAAACAAAAGACCATTCAAGTCCATGTACAACACGGATGCCTCTAAAATATCATCGAGATTCTCCTCAGAAAAACCATCTAAAGATAGCATAATCTTCATCTCCGAAACAAAGATCGCCTTCATCAAAATCAATTCCAATAAGATATAGCAAAGGCGGATGCAGCACAACAAACAATCTTATATAAAGATCTCGAAGAAAAGGACCAGTGCAAGTCTGACTGCTACGACTAACATTCTCAGCCCTAAGGTGGTGATACCTTATGCTCATTCAGATCCAACCAAATGATCTCTCTTCCTAAGGATGAGGTTAAATGGCACGAGTAAGATAAGATAATGCAAATACGTGTTATGGACTAAGAAATGATTGGAGAAAAGAAATTGGGCTTGGATCTTGGAGTTATGGTAGGCGAGATATAATGCATAAACTAGCCCAGAAAAGGAGGGGATGAGGCGATGACAAAGAAAGATAAGAATATGGTTCAGCTAGATGTGGAAGGAACAACGAAAGATTTTTTTTAAGGAGGGAATCTAGACGCAACTTTCACGGTTGTGTCCTAGGTTCAAGTCGTACCAAAACTCATCAACTAGTTGACCACTCTAGGTATAACGTTAAATGATCAAATGTCAAATGGGCTTTAGGCAATGGCTGAACCATGACCTTATTAGGCCGGATTAAAATGTTAATCGTCTTCATCTTTTAAGATTTGAGGCGATCTGAAAAATTATTCTCATCACGGCGGTATCAAAGTGCGTAGCCATACTCCGAACTAATAAGGTCTCAATAAAATGTTGCGACTACACAACAAATGAATCTTTGAAATAACTCAGCTAGAAATCTGTAACTAAATTAAAATAGATTCCCCCTTACCTAGCCAGCAACAAATAAATGACTCGCGAAACCAAATACCCCAATCTAAATGGAAGATTTTCCTTAGTCTCTTCGAAAGAATTTTTTAAACTTTTTTTTTCAAAATTGATTTTGTTACAAATCAATTTTTATTATTATTTGTATTCCAGTTTATATTACTAACTAGAAAAGCTTTTCGCATTCCAAAGCGTCGGGATTTTTTTCTCAAAAATATTAATTGTGATAATTTTGATAAATCATCTAATATATATATATATAAAGAGGAACACTAAAAATCATCAGGAATGGATGTTAATTATTCTTAAGTTCTGTGGCGTATTCCTTGTCATTTCCAATTCCGTTCTTTTTACCAAACCGGGTCATTTATTAAAATTACACAAAACTGAACAATTCTGAAACGCGGCTAGATATAAATTCTTAAAATTATGTATTTATAAAACTATTTGTCGAAACCACAATTTTAAAACTTTCGACATCCATTTTAATTTTCCAAATAGTCTTAAAAATGGAAATTTCTTCGAATATAAGACCAAGGACTCAAATGAATACTTCCAACAAAAGAATATCCAAAATTTCAATGAGTATTAAATAGATATACCTTGTAATTATATTTTCGGATGGATACGACATATTAACATAAATTTCCCATTTCAAGACCAAGGAAAAGGTCATTGACTGGAACCATCAACAAAATCAAAAACCAGAAATCGCGACTATCCTAGTTGTAGTTAGATTTTTGTCCAGTAACCCAACTCAAATCCACCATATGCCTTCCTCATGCGCTTCACAACGAAATCGCCAAGCACTATGGGGTAAGACAAAATTGGCTAGAAACTCATACTCAACATATTTTAAACTCTTAGTCGCTTAAGGCTCATCTTAAATAAATATGCATATGTCTATGTCATCGTCGAATTATTTTTAAAGTTAAGCAAGAAAGACAAAGAAAAAAAATAGAACATGTTCTCTCACGAATCCTAATTTAACTAATTCCGCTAATCATCTAACCTAAACTTTGACACCAAAGGCAACACCCCATACTTTTATGAGCCCAAATTATGATAAAAATTGAAACTTAAACCCATCCAAGCATGGAGCGTGTAAATCTAGTACCTGCGAATAAATGAGCATGAGTATAATCAAAGTACGATAAAATAAGTCACAGCGGAAACGAAATAGGATAGACTAGTATCAACTTTGGTAATTATCCTATAAGAGTAAGTCACAACGTCAATACCGAGCATTAGAGAGAACGAGAACCGAAAACCAAACTTAAACACGAGGTAACCTGGGAGTTGTAATGAGGAGGGGGTCAGAACAATAAAATCTGGTGAGTAGAAAGTGTATAACATGGACTACAATACACAGACGTATCCCATTTAGTTCAACCAAAAACATATGTCTAACAAGGCTATTAATTCTAGCCTAACCTTGTAAACACTTACGCATGACAACTGACTACAATACCCATGGTAGCATTCCCAACAATAACGATGCCGAGGTAGAACATTTACGCATAACTATGAAGCCTTTAAACCATCATTCAACCAATTACCAAAAAAAGGTGAGCTCTCAACTACTCACTATTCATATGGAGGTTAATTATTTCTATATAGCCACTTAAGACCTCACTATCAATGATAGTTAATGGTGGATCCTTTCGATCACTTAAGACCCAAGGTGGACTATCAGTCACTTAATACCTTTCTCGATGGTTTTCTCTACACTAATATAAATTAGAGAACACTAGCTACAAATCCTACTAATTTAAGGCTTCTGTCATTCATGCATATACCAATTCCCCACATAAGGCAAGAGATAGTAAGCAATCACATAAGACCAATCGGTTAGGTAGACTAGATGAAAGAAAAAGGAAGCGATATCATCACTCATATATATTTCCATCAATGGTGTTTCCATACGTATTTTAGTTTGGCGTCGAGATTTCATCGTTCCATTTGATCATGTGATTCGATGGATGGAACAAGATAGGGACACATGATTTGATTTGTCTCTCTTGATTGTGACTTACCATGTTGAGGGCTCAGTTAGATTATATATGTGTGTAACATCTCGTGTTTGATTGCCAGAACTTAATATTAAGGGTGACTGCAACATCTATAGCGATTAATGTTGGGCCTCGAGGTTGGGGAGTGTTATGACATAGGTAGTCTATACACGGCAGTATACATGGTTCATCAAAATTTAATATTCATCGAGTCATGGTTGCATGTTTGCTAAATTGTTGCTTGTTATGATAATTGAGCTTAATTGAACTAAATATTTAAATCTATAAGTTCGATTACTAGGAGGATATGGAATATCGGTGGTAGTTAGGGCTGTCCATTTCCTACACGACCCGAAACCCGCACGGAAATTAGCAGGTTAACCCGACCCTTTTAGTTGGCTGGTCATTTTCGGGTCAACCCGAATTTGACCCGTTTATAAACGAGTGGGTTCAGGGTTTACTTGCTAACCCAATTTTGACCCGCAAAACCTGATTATATCCTATGTCTCTCCCATGTTGTTAGCCTTTTATATATGTTGTTAGTGTTACTCTTTTATGTATGTAGTAAGTAGTATGCTCATATATTCTTGTGTAAGCTGTTATACTTCACTAATAAATTCTTGTAAGCTATTAGTTATATTTTACTATAGCAACTATTTCTCTTCCATACTGTTAGTCATTTATCTATGCAGTATGCTCATATATTCTTATGCATGGAGAATGATTTTTGGATATGGTGACTTCATGCTTTATATATGTGCTGCCTGTTTGTGCTTTTGTATTGTAGCCTGTTGGTGATTTTGTAACTTGTTGCATGTTGGTGATTACATAATAATGCTTCCTATTGGTGATTTGGTTCTTTTACTGTTTATATTAGTGGGCAATATTTGCCAATGGGCCAAACAGATAAACCCGACCTAACACTACCCGTTTAGTTAAACGGGTTACGCAAATCAGGTCGGGTCAATCTGTTTATGAACGGGTTGGGTTAGGTTTGGAAAAAATGACTTGTTTAATAAACAGGTTTATCCGACCCATTTATAAATCAACCCGAATCCGACCCGACACAACCCATTAGCAGCCCTAGTGGTAGTGAGAGATTGTTAATGACTATAGAGGGATAAGACAAGCTCTTCAGTAGTGAGTTGTCTTCGATTTAGCCATAGTAGGCTGAGACTTAGATCTTCAGCAACGTATCTCTTATGATTGGACGATAGCAGACTGAGATTGTTCTCTAGTAGCGAGTCGTTACCTAACCTTGTAGCTTGAGAGTATCTGAGCACATTCGATGGACTAACAGATTGCCACCCTGTCGACTTCTGTATCGATCTAGTTATAGATGTTCTTTCAATCGGGAATCCCGAAGGGATTTTACCGATTGTGAGTATTTGGTTGGTGTTTGTCGATTACATCATTTTATACGCCGCTTTGGTCTTGACTGGTTGGTAGGACGTTTAGGTCAACCAGTGAGTCGACATATTTTAAGGTTAATTTGTTGGAGTTTCACTTTTCATTGGGAAAAGTTGAGTACTTGGGTCACGACGTCTCGAGTGGTATGTCGTTATGAGTTCGTTGAGAGTTTGGACGGTTTGGAAGTTAGAGTCGACCAATGAGTGTGTTGATTTTTCGTTCCGAGCAAAAACGAGAAGGTGATTGTACTCACGTGGTTGTGTTGGTTGTTTCAATGTGGTTTGTTTTCGGAATGGAAGGTTGTAGCGCTTTAGTCGATAACCAAAACCATGTGATAAGGAGTAGTCGACTACCTACTCGAAGTCAACGATGATGGAGTTTGTTCGGTGATTAGAGGCATTATTTATTAGCAATGGGGTTAAAGTCGTTGGTGATATCGCATCACCGAGATTTCTCTTCCCCGAGGAAGTATCTCGACCTTTGCTAGCGACAACAGTTGAAATCCTTAGCCCCCTATGACTTTGAAATTTCTTGTGTTTATGTATAGAAAATGTAGATTTTACGTGTGTGGAGTCGAAAATGTACCTGTTCGGAAGAAATATTCCTTTAATGAACATCACTTGTGTTTATTAGTGGTTATGATTCCATAATTCAAGGTGAGGTAGTGCAGATTCGATCAATGCAGTTGGTTCCACGTAAAAGAATGATATTTGTTTCCGGCATTATGAGAAGGGGTTGATTACGCATTTATTTTATAATAAATGTGATGTAAGGTGCTATAGCTAAATGGGATGGATCGAATAGTTTTCTGTAACTATTCGAGATTTCCAAATGGATGGGAAATAGTTGTTGGTAGGTTCCATCGATAAGTTGCCATGGAAATTATGAATCATATGATAGCGCTCGAGTCATACTCGATGTATTGATGAGAGATGTTAAATTACCTTTCTTTATTTTTGAAACGGCAACCAAGTTGTCGAGTCACATATGGATTAAATTGAATATTTGATGCGTCCTATTAGTTAGGTTAGTATCATGCATGCTAGTATAGGTATGACCATTATCTTCTATAATTTTTATTATTTTGCTTATGCATGTTTGATAGACAATATTTGCAAGTTTATTTATGTTTATATGATTGTTAGGCATGAAGGATAATTGTATTATTGTATCATTTATTTATTCAAGATAAAATCTGTACATGACTTAACATGCTTATGTTAGATAAATTTTATTTATTTAACTTGTTTAATTCCCTTGTTGCTATTTCTACTATTGTATTCAATCCTTTTTGTTGAGTAAGTGTCCAGGTACATGAAGCAAGATTTGATTTATTGGATGCTTATTCGCTTTTATTTACATCTAAAATGCTAAACTTACTTAAAAAGAGGTATGTAGTGATGTGGAGTTGTGATTTTTGCTGTTGGTGCATTTTTGGTTATTTTTACCCTATGTATTCGTAGCCACTTTTGGGCTTTTGTTTTCTTTTGTTGGGAGGAGCCCTGCATGGCGATTTGTTGTTTTCCCGATCAAGCCGTATAAGGGAGGTGCTACCGAAATTTTCAATGAATTTTGCCATATTTGGAAAGAAATTCAATATGTGATGCTAAGTTGAATTGTCTTCCAAATTAGTAAGTTGTCGCTTTTGTTTTCCATTATCTATTTAGCTGGAAAATAAGTGTACATCTTAGGTGTTTGCTTGGTGGTATCGGTCCTGGATTTGATTGTGGTTGTACAAAGGAATATGAATATTGGCTCCCAACCAAATTTCGAGTCTATTTCCTTTGTTATAGTCACTTCAATGATTGTTGTAGAAAGCGATAAGTGATAATTTTTTTGATGTTGTCACTTACTTGGAGCGTTTGGTTATGTTGATTTGTCCTTGAGAATTTCAGGGATGAAATCATTTATGGGGAAGAAAGTAACAACCTTATTTTAACGATTAGATATTTAAATAATTTATTAAAATATTAATCGTTATTTATCCAATTGGCGTTTCCAAAATGGGATTTTCCACAAACGATCGAATCAGGACTTAGGACAAGTTCCGTCGAATTCGTATTATTTGTTACATGGAAAATTAGTACTTTGATCGCTATATTTCGAGTTCGGAATAGTTAGTGGCCATATCGATGTTGAAATACACGGAAAAAAGTTGTTCCGGGAGCATAACCTCGGACTATGACAAAATTTATATCTTTGGAATCGTCATAGTGAGTTATTTTATGCCATCAAACTTCGTAATGAATAGACGTACCGTTCGTGGGGGTATAAATCAAATATGTATCAATTCGTGTAAGAGACTGACATTGCAATTCGAGTTTTAAAAGCTAATTTCCACATATGATCGATTTAGGCCTCAAGACTAGTCTTATCGGTTTCAAAAAACATTTCTACATAGATAACGGTAGGCGACACGTGTCGATTGGAGTTTTCGGACCTTTTTTGTGAATACATGAATTTGATAATATTATAATTATCTAAACCCTTCATTACTATTGGCCACATTACTGTTCACTACCCTTCTCTTCGTTCATAGTTAATGTTTATTCAGAAATGGTTGCCACTCTTATATTATTGCACAAAATCAAATAGGGCAATCTACTTGATGAAAAATCACAAGATAAATATCATTGAGATTGTGACAAATCTCTGCAAGCCCATGTCACCATTGTATGGTGCGACAGCGATTGGTTTCACCATAGAGAAGTACCGTTGCGGTTTTTTTGATTATTCAGTAGGCTATAGGTGAAATGAGTGGCATAGGAATATTTCTCCTCGCGACGTGCTTCTTCCTACGTGTTCAAATGGATGCCCGATCGCCCAAGGTGATTTCCATCCCCAGGGACATGCATGCTAGGATAGTGAATTGCAACAGTAGGATGAAGATCGAGTTTTGTGATTTGGGTATGGGCAAGTTAGATTTGCGAGGGAGATCATGTTAGTGCTCTCTGATTCAAGTTCCATGGGGTATTGTGGCATATCACTAGTTTTAGGTGCATGATCATGGTTGGGTTCTTGCATGCATGATGGTTATAGAGGATGGGGAAGAAAATAATTAGGGTGGGAATTGGTTTAATTAAGATTAATGCTTAATTGGATAATTAATTTCTTAATTAAACTTGCCAAAGATTATATCTTTTATAACTTTCTCATATGAGATCGGAATTGGACGTCGTTTTTCCTATGGACTCGTATTGAACAGCTCTACACATTATAGCATGTTTGGACTGATTTGACTAAAGTGAGTAATATTATCTCTCATTGGACTGTATTTTTTATATAGTATACATTTGATGTTTTAAATGGTTTTTAATTATAAAACGTAATATTTAGGATAGTTGAACCTAATAAAAAGATTAATAGGTAGGGTTATTCACGATTTTGATACACGTTTGAGAAAAGGTCATGTAAAGAATCAGAGCCAGGGAAGTATGGACCGATTGGCCTAAACCCTAGGGCCAGGGAAGTGTTGACTAATTGGCTCGGACCCCAGGACTAGTTAGGGTTATCGGCTATAGACCCAGGCAGTTGGTCATAGTGATAATAAGGCGGCGACCGGGGAATTTTGACCCGCCATGGCCCCGATGGATCTGGTAACCAAAGTATTGAGTATCCTATACTTTACGCACTAAGTGAGTGAATGTGAGGATGGATACTATGGATGTTTATTTATTTATCATCATTTGTACTTGGACATCTATCATACCCTTTTTATATGAGATTTACCACAGTATAACCGATTGTTATGTGCTAACTCTGTGGATGCAGGGGTAGATCGGGTATGATTCTCCATACCCTCCATGTCATATATACTATTATGAATTTTGCAGTACTTAGAGATTTGTTAGCGCTCGTACCAGGCTTTTATCTGACTCAAGATTCTATCTTGTTATCTTAGGTGCTCATCGACAATGCTGATGAGCAGACCAGGTGAGTGATATAGGTATCATTCGGAGATGGACATGCGGATTAGCAGGAGGCTATGTTTTACATATTTGTACTTGTATCATTATTGTTTATTCCGTTGTGTTTCACTGTGGAGCCTTGATAATGTTAGCATTCTTATAGAGACAGTTTATCAGTTGGATTTATTTACCTCACGTATAAACTTTTTTTTACTCTTCTGTATAACTGTATGAGCCTGTATAATTTGATTTTTGGTTTATATTGTTATTACTGACTCGCCTATTTTATATCTGAGATTGTTATTATTATATGTTATCTGATGCGCTGTGAGATATACGACATGTTCTGTAATTATGAATATATTTTGTTCTCTCCTTTATCTTCTCTTTTATTTTCTTCTTTTCTCTACTTTCCTACTTTTTCTTTCTCTTGACGATTGCTTTACATCGATCGGGTGCTTGTATAGCGCAAATTTTTAGTTATAAGCACTGATGGTGTATGGCGGGTCGCCACGAATAAGTTCGCATCATATTTAGATATTATGTGGAGTAGCTATGGGGTTTTGTTCTTTTAAAAGCATGAAGAATGATCGACCTCAAATAAGAGGAGGGTAAGAAACATAGATGACCAATTTTCTTTCAGCGACTCGAAGCAAGGAACTGTTTCCTACATCAGATCAAACCTTCAATCATAATAAGGCACCAAGAAATTATCTCATCAAGAAAGCAAAGTTTGAAACTAGCCGCTTCGCATCACCAAGTATATAAGTGGCTTCATACCAGAAATGGCTTCATGTCTGAAAATTGTTTCAAACCAAGAATAGTTTCGCATTGCAATATCTTTCGTGGTCCTATGAAACAAGGTAGAGCGGTTTTAAGAATAAAGCTAAAAGGCCATAACACTCGAAGTCCGACCCTTCAAAACCAAAACCTTCGAAGGAAAAAAAAAATCAAAGCAAGAGGGTCTTAAAGTAGTTTAGGGAACAGAAGCCATTTAAGACCATATATTCGAAGCAACACTCAGCCTCCAATTACAAATAAAGGCGGGATGACTTTGAGATGGAGGGTTGGAAAATTCAATCTCTCGATCTCCACATTTGGTCAAGTAAAAACTCTAATTTAAATTAGGCTAACTTTGCCAAAATCAGTTTAGGATTCAAATTGTACTCAAACTTTCACGCTGCCATAACATATTAGACTTGATTGTAACATTTGCACTGACCTTAGATACAATGAACAAGGACTTTTGTGATAATTGCACCGCTCCTGCTTGCGTATGATATATGTAGACAATATGACTCTTGGATTGACATGTTTCGTTGCATACTAAATTGCTTTGATGCTCACCGAAGTAATCCCGTTTGACTAATCAAAACTAGCCTATTTCGAGATGACTTGACTCAATTTTGAACACATTCATATTTTTTGTCATTAGCCTCACATAATACTTTTCACCCAGCTTCGTTTGGGACTACTTAGCGTGTTAGACTAATTTTTGGCTAATATCATATTTAATAAAAGTGATGTACAATCTGCTTTTATAAACGCTTCACAAATAATATTTTAGCTACAAAGACCATACATGTCTAAGTCTAACCAATTCCACTGCTGCGAACGAGTGATATTACTCAAAAAAATTTAAATTGGATAATCTAACGATTGTTTTTTTCCATAGTGTACGGTCATACAAATTATCCAATTCATGTAAACATTCGAATCATTGTGACTCTTTAAAATGAAAAAAAAAAAAAAAAAAAAAAAAAAAAAAAAAAAAAAAAGCAGGGAAAAAAAGTAATCAATGAAGAAAGAATTACATTTCGCAATGACTGTTTGGAAAAATGATTGCATGATTATTTGAAAAACATTTTGTCATTTCCTTCGAATAGAAATACATTTTCGATGGATCCACCAACAAAATACATTTTTACCCTCCAGAGTTTGGCAGATTACACTGTTTTGCATTTTTTGACATAACTTAATTCGGGCATACTAGCACAGTTCTATTGAAAAATAGGCTGTTCATTCAAAACAGAAACAAGGGCCAAGAAACAATTAATAACCATAAACAAAATGTTACAAATCAGTACACATCCATCCCGTCCACACCGACCGGACTCTTAATAACCTCCAAAATCTGCACAACCTCCGCCATCGTCGGCCTACTGGATGGTATCTGCGACGCGCAAACCAACCCAAGCTTAATCACGGGAAGCACCTCGTCCTCCAGATACACCCCCATCCTCCCATCCACGCACTCCAGCACGTCCCCTTTCTCCAGCATCCCCTTCACCACATCCACCAGTATTGCCACGTCGTCGTCTCCGTACTCCACCGCCTTCCTTCCCGTAACCACCTCCAGAACCACCACCCCATACGCGTACACGTCGCACTTTTCGTTCACCCTCAAACTCGGGCACGCCTGCTCTGGCGCTACGTACCCCATCCCACTTTCGAACCTACTGCTTACAAAGTGTTTGTCCATATTCGTCACCAGCTTCACCAATCCGAAATCAGAAACCCTAGGGTTTAAATCATTATCCAGTAACACATTGCTTGGTTTTACGTTGTAGTGTATTATAGGTGGTCGAAAAGAATGATGCAGATGAGCCAAGCCCTTTGCCAATCCCAGCACCACTTTGAACCGACTGGACCACGTGAATGAATGTCCCGAATCATAGAGTCGAACCTGTAAACTTTCCTTTAAGTAGTCGGATATTAGAAGCTGGATTTGTGGTGTCCAGTAGTAACCTTTTATAGGCATGAGGTTCGGGTGTTTTGCTTTTGCTAGTACGCGAACTTCCCTGTCGAAGTCTTCGTGGTATGGGACTATGTTAGGAGTGAACATCTTTTTTATGGCTACGACTCGTCCTTCTGCTATGGTTGATTTGTATACGGTTCCCAATGATCCTCTTCCGATTTCAACTGCTTTGGACAGTATGGATTCTGCACTGACTAGGTCTTCTGCTTTTAAGCTGCTTTTAGACCCAAAAAGAACTGTTTTCCCAACAGCAGGACTGGCGGATTTTGTTGAGCTTGAATTGCATATGCTTTCTAGAGTGTTTTCTAGCCTTCTTCGTGCTGATATGTTCAGCAAAGTTACTATGAAAACACCTAAAATTATGATTAAAGCAGCACATATAGCGATGATCGTGGAGATGCTGAAGAATCTTTTGTGATTTGGACTTTTTTGATGGTTCATACTTATCATGCTATCACTGTCTCCATTTTTGTAAGAGTTTGGATCGAGGACTAAGGGCTTTGGTGCATCCATTATGCAAGGTTCAGATACTAGGGGACTGCATAGTCCTAGATTTCCTTCTAGCGAACTTGAATCTAGAGTTTGGAAAATTCTACTCATTGGCAGTCGGCCAGTTAGTTTATTGTGTGATATGTTCACTGCTAGAAGATTTTGTAATATACCGAGCTGTCGTGGTATTTCTCCGCTAAGGTTGTTGTATTCGATTTCAAGGATTTCAAGCTTTTTTAGTTGTGAGATTGATTCTGGAATTGAACCACTTAACTGGTTGTGTGATAAGCTCCTGTAGTAATCAGAATAATATTAGGTTCATATTTTTGTATAATTCTCAAAAAAAAAAAAAAAAAAAAAAAAAAAAAAAAAAAAAAAAAAAAAAAAAAACCAAGGTGCATAAAATACCACTTACAGCATGAATAGAGAACAACAGTTTGCAATTTCATCAGGAATCGGACCTGTCAAAGAATTACCATCCAACTGCAAGACTTCCAGACTTCCTGATTCACATAACTCTTCTGGCATCATTCCAAAAAATTCATTTTTTCGAAGATCAAGAACAGATAAGTTTCTAAAACTTCCAAGCTCAGGAGGCAGCTGGGAGCGAATACTATTCCATGATAGATTCAAATACTTCAGATTAAAGAACAATGTCATCTCTAATGGAATACTTCCGGTCAGCCCATTATTTGAAACATCAAACCATTGCATCGCCTCTGCAAATTTACTCGATCCAGGAGGCAAATGCCCAGTAAATTTATTTGAGGATAAGTCCAACATTTCTAATTCGAGATTAAAAATGCCATTTGGGATACTCCCGTTCAGATCATTTCCTTTTAGCCGGATCTCTTTGAGACTTTTGCATTCAGATATCGATTCAGGGATTGCTCCAGTAAGCAAATTATCAGAAAAACTTAAAAAGCTCAAGTTTGGCAGTGCTTTAATTGAATCTGGTATCACCCCTGTAAGCTTATTACCCGATAAATCTAGATACTTAAGACCACCCAAGTTTCCAATCCATGTAGGGAAATCACCATATAGCTTATTGTTCGATAAACTCATATATGATAATGAATACAATGATTGCATTGTATAAGGTATACTCCCATCGAAGTAGTTATTACTGAAATCGATGCTGTACAAGTGTGGGCAAAGCCCAATAGCAATCGGAATCACTCCTACAAATCTATTTCCATTCAAATGAATGATTTTAAGATTGTGAACATTGGCGATATTTTCAGAAAGTGAACCAGAAAAATTGTTATTGGAAAGATCAAGGACACGCAACCTTGTTAATGAAAACATTCCAGAAGCAAAATCTACATGACCAGAAAGCTTATTATTTGAAACATTCAGATGCAGAAGGAATCTACATTGTGATAAAGCGGCAGGGATTTGCCCTTCAAGATGGTTATCAGAGAGCAACAGAAACCTTAGGTTCGAGCAAGTCGAGTATGAGAAAACAGATTCTGGAATAAACCCTGAAAGGGAATTGAAGGACAAGTCAAGCATACGAAGAGATGGCACACTACCGACATCTTCGGGTATTTGACCCGAAAAGAAGTTTCTAGAAAGATCAACCACTTGAAGGTTAGGCAACGATGAAAGCCCGGGTTGAATAGGACCGGAGAAGTTGTTGTTGGATAAGGAAAGCGATTGTAAGGACTGAAGTTGGCCAAGGCCACGAAAAATAGGAGAGCCAGAGAGAGATAAGGAGTCTAAGGAAAGACGAATGATTTTGGAAGTTGAAGCTTCACACTGTACATGTGTCCATAAGCACGGGCTTTGGTCTGAGGGCGACCATGATGAAAGCGAAGAGGAAGGGTCTTGAAGTGAGGATTTGAACACTATGAGGCCGAGGACTTCTTCGTTCAGTGGGGGTAGAATGTCTGAAAATACAGATGAAAGTAGCAATGGTAGGAGCAGAATGAAGCTTAAAAGAGCTTTACTTTTCATTGTTTTTTGTGGGAACTGTTTTAAGTGTTATTGCATAGTTTTTGTGTAGAGGAAGATACTGAGGCTAAGGTTAGAAAGAACAGCCATGGATTGAAAGAAAGATGTGGAGTTAGAAAGAAACAAAAAAGAAAAATGCTGACTGTATTGTCTTTGTCCACACAGCCTGGAATCAGAATTGGGTATTAGTAGTATAGTGGTTCAAATAATGCATTTACCACTAAATTGGCTTGTTAACAATTAACCGTGATATAGGTTTATGGGATTTGATCATCCTCTTGGGACAATCATAGAGATGCACAGTTCAATGTAAGTAAGTTCAACATATATTTTCTATTAAATATGAAGTAATTTTTCTTGTATAGATATTCAGTGCCTGTATACAGGTATACAAAAAATGAAATTGATACATAGGATAACGAGAAGGGACCAGCAGTCACATAATCTCCACCCCATACTAATAACTCTTGGATACTTGGAAAATGACAGGGAAAATCACGTTCATAAAGTCATATATAATAATGTCTAGTCTAGTATCTATGGCAAGTTTATGCAGGAATTTTTAGGTGCTGGGGCTGAATCATTAATGAACAATGACCCTCACTTTTTTCCTGCTAGATTTTGTCATGTACTCTTATCTGCCATACTACTTTATGGATTTTGCTAGGGTCAGTCGCCTAAAACGCGATTGTGTTCTCTACTTGCTACACCATTGGCTAAAATACTTGGAAGTGGGTCCACTACTCAAATATTTGAAGAATAATTAAATCAGTGAACCAATTAGCTGGCGAGTATTATGACAGTCGCTCAGATGCGACTGTACATAGCAATGCTCCTACTTTATTCTCCCTTTTGCAGAATGTAACATGTTGTTACTTCATAACATGTTCAGATTTCAAAAGTATAAATGTTTTATTATTATTATTACTACTATTGGCCCCCGTTTTCTCATCATTGAAACTGGAAGTTCGCGTACTTGGTGGAATTGAAGGTACTGGTGAAATTGATCTGTATGTTTTTTAGCAGAAAGAAAATTTGATAAGATTTTATTTCTTAGGATTGATAATGGTTACGAAATTAAATGTTGACAACCTTCTTTTGAATGGTGTTCTGTTTTTGCGAACCACATGACCAATTGAATTGGATTGGTTTTTATTTATCAGCTTTTTGGTAAAATAGTCGCACGTTAAGATTTCGGTTAGCGACGCACTCAAGTTTCAAAAATTTCGTTGGAAAACACAAAGCAATTTGGTCGAAGTCGCAATGTGTTTGGAAAATATTGAAAATAGCGTCGATTCGTGAGATCATCGTTAATAAACATAGAAAAACCGGCATGGTAAAAGTACTTGATCGACTCGGTCCGATCAGCTCAAAATCCTTTAGCATTTCGGTTTGTTCGCTTGGCAAAACACGTCGTAGAAAAATATAAGAATTTCGTAAATTCTGGTTTCGCACATTCAAAAATAGCTAACCGGCGTGGCACGATCACGAAAAATGACTCGTGCGACTCATGACATCAAAATCTGGCACTTGGCAAATTTCTGGTCTGGCACGTCCAAAAACAAGTGATCGGCACGTGAAAAACATTGAAAACCACGTGTGTGCGCTGCGCTGATCACGATGAGGAAATAGGTCGATCATTGGATTTGGCACGTTGGAAATGGCTGATTGGCATTGGAAAATCACTTGAAATCACGGTTGTGCATCGGGTCGATTAGGCCTGGATTTTTAGCTTGGCAAATTGGAATTTCGCATCCCCCGATTTCACATCAAGATTGGGATGCGAAATCATCGTGAGCACATCATGTCTGACAAAGAAAAAGGCATGCACGAGTCGGGGTTTTTGTGATGCAAAAAGTGGATCTGGCATGGAGTGGCTTGGAAAAGCTGAGATACGAAATCCTGGCATCTCGAAAAGCGGTGAGCGAGGTGGCGGGATATGAAATCCCATAGGTACGCACCGAGGATTCGAGATACGAGATTTGGCAAGGAGGCGGCGAGATTTGGCATCTCGAAATCCTGGGATCGCCTCAGGTGGATTCGACTTTTTCTCGGCTTCGCATCACATTAAGGGGATGCGAAATATGGCTTTTTGGCAAGGGATACGAAATGTTATAAAGTGCCAGGATTTTTGGCACAGTAGTTTTAACTTGCGGATCACCTAATTTTGGCCTGATTCGCACGTGTCGATCAATGAATTCTGATATTCGAAATTTCAATGATCCAGGATGCAATTTTTTGCAAAGACTTGGTGTTTTGTCTATGTATTTGGGATGCAAATTTCGCATCCCCTCGGGATACGAAATTCGGGCTGATAGACCCCAAAACTCTCCTATAACTATAAACACCTTCATGTTTGGCGTTCAAATGGGTTGGTTCTCATTTGGTATTTTGGACTTTTTGAAGCTCTCAAGCACCATTAATGGCCGCCATCATCTTCTCCATTACTATTGGATATATCTTGGACCTTTAAACGTTATATAAACATTTCCTTGTAACATTTGGGTTTCAATTGGACTTTCGGCATGCTTTTTGACATATTTTCACACTTTTGCACATTGGAACTATTTCTTGGACATATTTGCATGTTGGGATTTTGTGCGCAGCGGAAGCTTGACAAAATGCCAAGAAAAATTAGATCTTTATCACCCAATTATTTGAAGATGAATTTGATTGAAAAAAACACAAATAATATCGGAAATATGAGCACACAATATTCCACCCAACCACCCTCTTTATTGATTCACTAATAAAAATTGTTTACAAACGACCTCAACTATCGTTACAAACAATTACAACTTGAACCAATTACCTTATTGAGAAATAGGTAGAGAATATCTAATGGCTAAAAATTTGAGAAGAAAGACAATGAAGAATAATGACAATTTTTTCACACCTAATGAAGAGATTAGCTAGCCCTTTTTATAGTGGGAATTGCTTCATGCCCAAGAAAAACTTGGCTTCATGCCCAAGAAAACTTGGCTCTCAAATATCTTCCTATATGTTATAAAACTATTTGGTTAAGCACCAAATATCCTTGCAATAAATGTCCACAAATATAGCAATCAATATCTCTCCATAAAAAATAACACCAAATCTCTTCATCAAATCTAGCACCAAATCGCTCCATAAAATCTAACAACAAATCTTTCCACAAAATATGTAAGATTATTTGTTGCCCAAAATTGTGATTTGCGTATCACCAATTTCAACACTCCATCTTGATACCAAATCACAACATCTCCTCCACTCAAACAATAGCCCCTTAGCTCTCACTTTCAATCTTTCTTTCTCAATTAACATCATTACAAACCTCCACCATCGCCCACTAATGATGCACCTTCCTTATCCGTGCACCACGCCACTAGCGATCTTCAAAAGCATTTGTAATACCACAAAGACCTCCATCTCATCTTTGTGGATTTCACAACTCGGCATCCGTCTTCCGCTTGACATGATCTCTTCATCTCCGGGATCCCTCGAGCATCATCAACATCTAGACCCTTGTCGATACCATGATCCTCTACCTTAGGACCATCAGCAGTGACCATATTAAACTCTCCACCTTGCTGTGGACTAAGTTTTTCAACCGTCACTCGTCTTTCATTATTGACCACCGAACCGACAAAACTATATAGGTTTCCTTCCTCCAAAACTCCTCGCATCATCACATGACCACCCTTCTTCACTCTCAAAACTCCACCTCGAGTCTCATAAGTGCAACCGCGGCGATCTAACTGACCGAGAGATATGAGGTTATGCGAACAAGTGGGTATGTGCCTCACACCGGCCACTTCTCTCACCACTCCATCATGCATCCGAAACCTAACAGCTCCAACTCCACAAATTGGTAGCTCTACTCCATTGGCCGTCTTTATCATGCCAACACTCTTCTCATATGAAGAAAAACTTTTCACATCACGACATATGTGAAAACTGACTCCTAAATCCATCTTCCAAGGCTCCACAACACTAAATAGGACATCACATGAAGAATCGCTTTCGGTACCTTCAGCAAAACCTGCTTGTGCCAAATCATTATTATTATCACCTTGCGCCTTCTTCTTATCCCTCTGATAAGCATAACAATCATTGCGCTTGCGGCCTTTCTTACCACAATAATAACAAGCACCTTTACCACTAGCCTCTTTCTTCTTCCTTCTTATATCTTTCCCCGAGTCCCTTGCTACCATCGCCTCAGTTTGAACCGATTTCAACTCTGACCCTTTTCTTCTTAGCTCCTCATTCAAAAGACTGCTTCGAACCATTTCTAAAGAGATAGTTCCATTAGCATTGGAATTACTCAATGAAACAACCAAAGTCTCCCAACTTTTTGAAAGAGAACTCATTAACAAAAGAGCCTGCAACTCATCATCAAAATTGACCTTCATATTTGCCAATTGATTGATGACATCCTAAAACTCGTTCAAATGCTCTGCAACAGACTTCTCCTCATCCAATCGAAGTTGCACCAACTTTCGAACCAGAAAAGCCTTACTTGTAGCACTTCTCGACTCATACAAAGATACTAATTTGTTTCACAACGCCTTCGCGGATTCACAACTAGCCACATAGTGGAATACAGAATCATCCAAATATTGGCGAATCAACGCAATCGCCTTTTTGTCCATTTTCTTCCACTTTCACTCATCCATATTCGAGGGCTTCACCCCATCTCCATCAATGGGATCATGCAAATCATTGAGATACAGAATGTCCTCCATCTTCGGCTTCCATATACCCCAATTCTTTCCATTTAAAATAGCCATCTTTGAAAACGTCATCATCTCCGACATCTCCAATTTTCAATCCAAAACCACTCCAAGCTATGCGATGAACTAGCTCTGATACCAAACTGTTATGATTTTTGTGCGCAGCGGAAGCTTGACAAAATGCCAAGAAAAATAGGATATTTATCACCCAATCACTTGAAGATGAATTTGATTGAAAAAAACCCACAAATAATATCAGAAATATGAGCACACAATATTCCACCCAACCACCCTCTTTATTGATTCACTAATAAAAATTGTTTACAAACGATCTCAACTATCGTTACAAACAATTACAACTTGAACCAATAACCTTATTGAGAAATAGGTAGAGAATATCTAATGACTAAAAATTTGAGGAGAAAGACAATGAAGAATGATGGTAAATTTTTCACACCTATTGAAGAGATTAGCTAGCCCTTTTTATAGTGAGAATTGCTTCATGCCCAAGAAAAACTTGGCTTCATGCCCAAGAAAACTTGGCTCCCAAATATCTTCCTATATGTTATAAAACTATTTGGTTAAGCACCAAATATCCTTGCAATAAACGTCCACAAATATAGCAATCAATATCTCTCCATAAAAAATAGCACCAAATCTCTTCATCAAATTCTAGCACCAAATCTCTTCATCAAATCTAGCACCAAATCTCTTCATCAAATCTAGCACCAAATCGCTCCATAAAATCTAACAACAAATATTTGCACAAAATATGTAAGATTATTTGTTGCTCAAAATTGTGATTTGCGTATCACCAATTTCAACATTGCACACTTTGACCCAACGATAAAAGAAAGAAAAGCATTTTGGTCAAAGTTTAGAATTAACAAGTTATTTGTTGTTCTATTATACAACTTTATACATAGGAATTGTCCGAATTTGTACAAACATTGTAATCGACAATTATATAATGAATAATTATTATGAAGTGGACGTACACGTTAGTGTTGAACCACTATAAAAGTTGTGTTCTCCCTTAATATTTCTCTGTCTTTAGATAATCGAATTACAAGTTTTCACTAAATTTGCACTCGGGCGTTGACATGCGCGAATAACCAATTTCGCGCGTCAACAATTTTGTTAGTAAGATATTGTTAATTTGACCTTACACCGTAACAAATAGCTGCAAATCAGAACGATCATTTGTGTACTTGCTCCAATTTTATAAATGTCGCATTATGGCACATGATAATATTTTCTTATTAGTAAATTATTTAGTTTTTATTTTAGTTTTTATATTCAGTTTACTGGTCATATTTGGTTTTCATTACTTAAAAAATGCACCAACCAAACTCCAAAATTAAGTTCTGTCAAAATAATAAAATTACTGCCAATAATGTTATTATTTACCATGTGTCCATAACAATAATATTTTTATTTTCATTCATATTAATATTTATAGAAGTGTGGTTTGTTTCACAAAACGCTTGCAGAACATGAACTAAATTGGTAGTTTGATCATATAGCATATGAGCAACCAAAATATCTAATTTATTTTAACATAAATCAAATCAAACCAAATCAAATACTGCTCGGTTCGGTTTTAAAAATACCAGTCTAGTTTTATTCGGTTTATGTTTTTAAATATTAACTTTGATTTCAGTAGAATCAACCTTTTGGTTACTCCAACCAACAAGATCTCCTTTGACTTTTATTCACTGAAATAATCGATGAGACCTACAATAATGAAGCATAAGTGATAAGTGATATGCAGGGGCGAATCCAGCCATCCCTTTTAGAGGGATCAAGGTTTGAGGGGGGTCAGCTTTACCCAGTATAATGTAGGCAAAACTGTGCAAAACTGGACAAAACAGGGTATAATATAGGCATTGTGTACTAGAATATAATATTTGAGGGGGGTCAGCTGCTCCCTCACCCCTCTACATGGATTCGTCCCTGGTAATATGTGTATAAACGAATTGATTCCTTGTTAGTAGGCTTCATATTTTGTAGATTGAATTTGATGATATCACTGGCTACTAAACATTAACAGCATGAGGTTCTCTAGCAAATACGTTTATACTAGCCAACAACATAGAAATTGGAACCACACGTATGAGTTGGAATAAAAATTAACATGTGATCATTGTGCAATCAGTTAGATTAATAACATTCATGGAGTATATTTTAACCCGTCTTAAGGACTGAATGCACCTTTTAACAAAGAGGGATCAAATCAGTTCTTCAAGTATTAATGAAGCAATCAAGAAATGAGTTCCCTGGGTAAGAAGCAACCGGTGCATGGCGGATGAATAAATACAAAAGATAATCACATGCATCATCAAAAAGTCATGTAAGCTATAAAATTAATAATTAATGAAACCAGGGGCACCACACAAGCGAAAGTCTCCGACAAAACTTCACGTGACAATTGGCAGCTTGCTTTTTTCGTGAACACTGGAACAATGATGGCCATTCCCAAATCACGGGTAACGTTCATCAATCACCCATTATTGTTAGTGTTGATACTCTCAAATGAACATAACCATATTACTAGTATTACCGTACAACGGTGGAAAAACCGACCGTTAAAGCGTTTAATATGAATAAAGTTTATTTGTTAAAACATATTTCAAATCAGATTTTATTTTAAAATAATTATATGATACTTTAAGAGAAAATGAAAGAAATTAATGAAGTATAAATTCAATTAAACTGAATTTTACATGCATGCAAACCAACTTGAGAATAAGAATATACTATCAACGTATAAACCCGAAGTGGAAAATAGGAAAAAGGACAAATTTTGGATTTTTTTTGGTGAAAAGAATGAAAAGTTTCAAAATTAGGGAGAATGCGAAATGATAGTGTAAATTTAAAAAGGTTAGTGGGTTCCCTGAATTCCACCTTTAGTGTAAATGTGTTCTTCTCCCTAATTTTGAAAATTTCCATACTTTTCACCAAATTTTTTCCATAGTTTGTCCTTTAAAAGAAAATCCTCTAACCCGAATCTGTCACAAACACATACATACATTTGTATTATATATCAAGTAGGATCGATGTTAATCCTAATATTTAGTTATTTTGCAACTCTAAACTATTAATGGATTGAAGAAATAAAAAGAGAAACGAAACAAATATAAGCTCAAAACATATCATCATATCAGTGAATATTTAATTGAAAAAAAAAATGCAAGAGTAAGATGTAATAAATAAATCTGAAATTATTAAACTAATTTATTTAAATAGATCACTTAAAACTACCATTGTTATTTGAAAACCGAACATTTAGTTGAATAATTTCAAAAAATAATATTTGTTGTATTTTAGACTTAATTTTAATGAAACCTAATATGATCATAAGTTGTAATTTTCTTTTAAAATGTGGATTTCAATAATTTGTAAATCAGGTTGCATGATCTGCATGACCGCTCACATTTTGTACAACGAATATATATCAAAGGAAAAAATGCATGCAGTAGTAAAGACTACATGTTAGGACGGGTAATCTATCAATCTTAAGTCACTGTGCACCTCCTTGCACAAGCCATGCAACAACATATGATTTGACATACCATTCAACAATGTGAACATATAAAATAACTTAACAAGATGTGGAATTATATAGAAATGAAATATATCGTTCGACAATGTGAACATATTGTAGCATTCAATATAATAAACAGAACAATATAAATAATTACACTGGTTAAGCATATCTAACATTGAAAAAATATTATTTTCATTTCGTAAATCATAATAGCACATTCTGCATACCAACATTTTTCAGTAATTCCACATATTATGTACAATGCCTGTGCAATTCAAGATTTGCCATGTTCAAACATACAACTACACATTGGATTCCGGATACTTCAAATATTGTTTTAGTTTCTTCCTTTGAAGCAGCAAAATTGAACCAAAAAAGAATGCCAAACTACACAATCAGGATACTTCAAATATTGTTTTAGTTTCTTCCTTTGAAGCATCAAAATTGAACCAAAAAAGAATGTCAAACTACACAATCAATCAACAACTTAACCCACTCTTTTAGAATGTTAAACATTAACAAAAGAATTCTTAAAGGACACAAACTCATCACCAACTACATCACCATTCCCCGTCTATAGTGAACACCTGCAATTTTCCAACAGTATTTTTTAGTAAATATTCGATTCATTTTAAATTAGCTTTTACCGTGAAATGCTTGTGTTTCTACTTTTCATAAAACTGAACCAATGACGACAAAATATTTTTACATGTCCAATAATATAACTTGAAGCAGGCGTTAGAGCAAGAAACTCCAACCCAACAATCTCTTCAAGGTTTCCATACCTCCCTGTAAAGTAGGAACACACAATTTAACGCATAGAGAAATAAATCATGACGTCAGACTAGCTCAATATTTGACATTACCATGTAAGTTTTGACTTTGAACTTTTGAAAATACAAGATAAGAATCAGCATGTAGAGTAACAAAAGAACAAATAAAATGGTTTACCTAGTGGAATAGACTGCAAGATTTCCTTCTTGATTTCATCCCCAAGCTCAGTAGTCATATCAGATGCGATGAATCCAGAAGCAACTGCATTTACCTGATCATCCTCATTCAGCTTCAAAGTTTAGCATCTAATAGATTTCTCGAACTGTACACTTATTAAACAATTGACTGATTATATATGCTAGTATTGGATCGACTCACAGTAATGTTTATGCTTGCACATCCCTTTGCAACAGTTTTTGTTAAACCTATCACTCCTGCTTTTGCAGCACTGTAGTTAGCCTGACCACCATTTCTAACTGAACCCACTATTGATGCTATATTGATTATTCTGCCCTGCATATACGTTCAAATTAACAAATAAGATTTAGTCATATAATAAGATGTCAAATGCAACAGTGCCGCATGATAAATATTTGATTAGATACGTTAAAAAATACACTACTTGGTCTATAGCATCTAATAAACCTACAACAGCTCTACCCATTAAATTGCTTTAAGGAGGCGAGAATAGATGAATATCGACAAAAAAAAGAAAAGAAATTGTGAAATAATAATATCAGACACAGACATAAGAAACTCGATACCTTCCTCTTTTTCATTATAACTTTAGCAACAACCTACCCACTAGTTATAAATATGCAGATTCACTAGAATCGGACGATGTAAGAAATATGCTTCAGATTCACTAGAAACAGAATCTTTGAAGAAGCCTAGGATGATATGTTCCACATATGATTCAATCACTTACTTGTCCGGTGTGGAGGCGCACACTTTTTTTTTTTTTTTTTTTGAAGATCCATGTCATGTAAAACTAAATCGATGTAACATTTCAAATTAAATTCATGTAATCTCCTGCTTCTTTTTCCATGATACTTTTAGTACTCTTTCTTTATCCAAACTTGCTCCTGGTTTTTCTCTATTCCCCTGCCCAAATGCCTGGATTATAATATGAAACCAATCATTTAAAAAAATCGAATTAATATCTCTTATTAGCAGCCTAGAAATATGAATTTTTTATAAAATGCAACATAAGTTTGTTTATAGTGAAAAATAAATATAACTACAAAAGGTAAAGAAATTACTTCAGTTGGGAAAGCTGCAGTATCATAATCTGTTTTTTCTTCGGTTTACTTGAGCTATATTTACTAGTTTTTAGCTTACAAATTATGTGACTTATATTCTTATGGAATTATCTCTCTAGCCATTTTGGTATAAGCACCAAAATGTATGAATTTGGCACAACTGAGCTACTCAGCATTATCAAATGAAGAAATTGTTTCAGTTTATCTTTTTTTTTTTAAAAAAAACCCTACTCCTAAAAATAGAGTTAGGGAACCGCTTTAAGCTAGCCTAGCGTTAGTATCAGTCCACGTCTTTTTCATTGGCATTTAAGGGGGTAACGACTTCCACCTTAAGGGATGCGAAGATGGGGGAGGCTAGGACTCAACCTCGCGACCCTCAAGGACCTTTGGTCCATGGAACCATAATTTTGTTACAGTTCCATCAATACACAGGTAACTACATACCACAACTTTCAACGTTTAAAAAAAATAGCATTACTTGATGCATAATTAGAAAATGCGAATGGAACCATGCTAATCATATTAAAAACTCAAGTTCTTGTGCAATACAAATAAAAACAAAAAAAATATGTTTTTAACATAATGAACAAAGAAATACAGGTGGTGATACACAAATAAAATAAAACGCATGCAATGTATTGGTTAAACACAGTGAATAATAAGGAATTTTGCACTGATAAATATACATGGAACCCAACTTATTTTAACTAAAAGTCACTCCCCAAAATCATAAAAAGATTTTTATTTCCAACGTAAAATGACCCATATAGTATGATAGGCTTTATCAAGAAATCATATATATAATTATGTTTGTTTTTTTAAGGATGAAAAATGGATCAACAGTTTGAAGCTATGAGTGGGAGGAGTAATGAAAGAGACAATCGATAACAATACTTTATCAAACTTTGTTTGGAGCGTGTCACTAGTCACAGCGTGTTATCCTCACTATCTACCAATGGTTTGATGGCTGCATTTCTTTTTCTATACACAATTAGCTCAGAATTATATCAGAGTGATAAACAACGGAGTAGTCGTCCTACAATAGTACATACTACATATCCTAAGATTTGAAGTAAAAAGCTTCTCATATAATGTTCAAGTGAAAATTTCAATGCCAATAACTTGTTCATGTATGATATCATTTTCTTTATGCTGCATATATGTTATTTTGTTTTACAAATTTAAACCCAAATCAGTGCCTAAAATTCCATTGATAGATATTGAGCCCCAACATTGGAAATATTAATGTTATGCAAACTTTATCTCATAGAGAACCCAACTTTTCTTGTTTAAATGACCAGCGACTTCTTTTTTAAATGTCAAAAGGAAAAAAAACACCATTAGCAATTCTGAATTCATTATATTCTTGATGACATATGGCATATTATCCCTGGCTTTTTTGATGATATTGGAATCAAAGAATCTAATCTTAGATACCATGAATATGAAAATAGTATATCTTTGTTATTATTATTTCATAATTAAATTATATCCTACAATAAAACTCTAGCATTATTACTAAACAATAATAAATAAAACCATTTTTGAGTTGTTTATATTTATAAGGAAAAAAAAACTATGTATGACATGTAAGATATGTATAACAATACCGAAATTGCAGTCATCCTCGTAGTTCATTCCAACTCAGGCCATTATATAATGCAACCAGATTTCTATCTTCAAGGTTACAACTTTCATACTTTGGAGAACAGATATATTCACTGACTACTAAAAGAGTACTTGAACCTTAGGATTTACTGCTGTTATATGTTCATTTATGTATGCTTCTATAAGTTGATACTGTAAGCATGAGCAAATAATTGAAAGCATGAGAAATCTAAATATGAGGGCTTATGGGTTAACAATGAGCCTTGTTGATCCTTCCCATGTTGTTGCTCAATAAGCGAACAGAGAAATAACATCTTGAAGGTATTTGAATTGGATCATTGTATTTCTTCGGACCTTATTTGTTTTGAGTTTATTAGGTTGGTTTATTCTACTTCTCATTGAGCAACTTTCATAGGTTTTGGTTATCTAAGCGCACTGCCTCTGTACTCTTGTATTAGACGCTCTAAATAATATCTTTGAAATTTCACGGGATGCATGATTATAACATACTAAGGTTATCTGAAAACCTTAACATGCATCTATGGAATATTAACATAGGAAACTTATTTCCCCTCATATCCTGAAAAATCATAGCTTATGTTTAGTCATTACATTTATGTATGGGTGTTAACATGCCTAGAAGCAAGGTTGCTAAGCCCACCTGTTGCAGAATAAAGCTTATAGGTTTGTTCTCTTCCTTTTTTCCCTTTAAAATTATTTATTATCAACTATCATATATTGGTGATGGATCAAATTTGGGTTATTAATAGAGCGAATAAACCCATTGTTTATTCACTTAAAATTATGAAATGTGTATTTCTCTTTTTGACTTAAAAGTATTGGAACATCGGCTTCCATTTAACGTATCCTCTCATTTTCCATTCCGACGCATTTCTTTAAGGTGAATTATTGATTAGGTTAATGTACATCTATTTTTAGTTATGCAAAATTCAACCTTTTACTTACTTTATCGTTTTCATGTTACATGAATTTGTTTTAATTCAAAATATAGCTTACAAACTGCATAATTCCAGTTGGAAGAGTTGATCAACTAAGTATTTAATAGATATGTGTATACTCACCCTATCTCTACACACACATATACTGTGTAATAATTATAAGCGAAACAAGCAATTGTATGACTAACCTGTGACAGTAACATAAGCAGACCATATTGAGCTGTTAGCTGCAGACACAAAATTAAAATATGAACACAAAATTAACACAAAACAAATACAATTAAACTGAAAACTAATTAGAAAAGCAAGACAACATTAAAACATGTTCCTATAACCAACTTCTTAATACGTATTGTAAAAAAGATATTAATTAGTGCAGAAACTCCAATAAAAGGGAACAAAATTCAAAATTGATGCAAGCGGATGAGAATTTATACAAACCTAGAGTCGTTATATTTTATTATAGCAAAGCAACATTTTTCGCTGCATCAAGATGGAATGAAGAAGAAAAAATTGCAGGTCCCTTTCAGTTGAAATAGGACGAAGTGGCATTTGCGGTTGTGATAAATGGATAAGAACATGCGGATGTGAATTAATATATCAAATTTGAAGAACCTAAACCTAAGAAGTAAATATAAATCACAGTTATAAATTGAAATATAAATCATCAACTATTTCATAAATCTGAGAAGATGTTCAATGGTGAACCCATAAAATATGAGAAGATCAGCGATATTATTTACAACTAGAAAAGAAAATCCACGATATTGACGAGGTATTTTTCTTAAAAAAAATTGGTTTTTTTTACAGTATTGAGGAGTTGAGAAGAAATCTGAAATCACGATTTGTTTTGCAGGAGAATTCGCAGGAGTAATTGTTTAGCAGAGGAAGAATCGAAGGAGAACGAGGAAGAAATCTTCACGCTGTTGTGAGTACCCCTTTGCTACGGGTGGGCTTAGCAACAACATGGGAAGGAAACTGTAATAACCCAGAAATTTAAAGGGAAAAAAGGAAGAGAACAAACCTATAAGCTTTATTCTAAAATGAGTAAGATGTGATGTTAAATAAGATTAAAGAAGTGTTTTCTAAAATGAGTAAGATGTGATGTTAAATAAGATTAAAGAAAAAAAGAAAATAAAGCTACTTAAAATACACTTAAATTCAGGAAAAGAAGACACATAAATACTTTATGTCATAATAATGTTGAAAAAGAGTACATGAAGTGGAAAATGAAGTGTAAGGAAGGAGGTGGGGTGCCATAAATTAAGAAGGGTAAAGGACTAAGGTTAGTTTGGTAATTTGACAAATTGATTTTATATAAAAAAGATTTCTTCTTCTTCATTCTCATTTTTCATTTCACATTTTCATTTTATTCCACTTCTTCCCCCTACCTTTTTTTATAAAGTTTTAATAGCTTCTTAATTTTAAAATTTATTTTTTTTGGTTTTAAAACTCAAATTTATTTAATTTCTTACATTTCAAATTAAGATTTTCATTTTTTAAAACTCATCTAAATTGGCTATAATTTTCCTTTTAAGCACATTGGCTGATTTTGAGTTTTACTATGCCAAAAGTTCAATTCTTTCACGTTCATTTTTTGATCTTGTTTTTAAGGTTCGAAAATAAGTCTTGCTTTTTTGACCATATCTCACTAAAAACTAAGAAAAATTTATATTTTCTTTTTTTTAAAAAATAGATGAAAGAAAATGCAAGTGCTTTCATTTTGACCACGTTTTGAAATTCCTTTGTTTTCATACCTGAAATCAGTTGGAAAAAGACTACTTTTTTGGCTCTGTTAATTTTGTTGATATTTCAAATCCTCAAACTCTCATCACATAACTTAGGCTGAGCCATTCTGGCCATGAAGCCTTCAAATTCCATAATTACTTAGAGAATTACATATACTAATGTTTATTCAAGTTTTGGTGAAGTTGGATTTGATTTGGATATGCTTAAGGTAAGTAAAACTCACAACTTTAAATCTAAAGTTTTAATCTTTGAAATATTAAATTTATCATGTTGTTAAATTATTATATGGTTGGATCTTTGCTTTTTTTGTGGTTTTATATATTATAAACATCATGTTGTGTTATATACTTAGAATGTTAGAACCTTCATCTGGTTTATGACTTGGAATCCTTCGTTAAAAACATGCTTATGTTTTTGAAATCAAAACCATTTTAAAATTTCGAACTTTTTTTTCATTTTTATAAACATTGCATTATGTTTTGAAAAGTTGGTAAGCTTCCTTTAGAAAACTTCAAACGAAGCTTTAAAAGTTAAGGTTTTAAAATTATCTAGTGATATTATAAGTGTAGTTCGTGAAAATGAACTATTTTCATTAAAGTAAGTTTGTTTTCAACTTAAGTAAGATTTGAAAATGTTTTCAAAACGAAATATAAGTAAGTAATTATTATTATTTGATTACTTAATTAATGATAATTAAATAGAGTGATTAGTACTTAATTACTATGTAATTTATACTTAAGTTTTAATCAAGTAAGTTTGATTCTAATTTGTTTAATTAATGAAAGTTGATTATTATATAATGACTTTAAATCAAGGATTAACTTTGATTAATTACTTAATTAAAATTAGTTGTTTATTTAATAAGGGTTTTAAATAATTAAGTCAAGTTTATATTAAGAACTTAATTAAAGTTTGTTTAATTATTAACTGATGTTTGGAATCTGTTTAAAAAGGAATAATTATTATTTCATTATTCTTTAAGGGTTATTTTATTATTATTTTAAAGATTAAATAAATGTTTAATTATTTATTTAGAAAGAGTTCTTAATTATTTAATTATTAATTCAAACTATCGATTGTCGTTTGAAGAGACCAGAATCGGGCTAGCTTGCTCGAAAACCACTCCGATCCCGCTGATGCGTTTCGAATTAGCAATATTTTGAAGATGATTGAAAATGGAGTTATTTAGCTTCGTTCAGGCCCAGAATGAACTTGCATGGATGAATACTTGAATTATACATCTTGGAAAGGCAATTGTTAGTGTTTGATTTTCTAATAGTGTGAGGGGTTGTAGAATAGATACAATTTTGTAATATTATTGATAGAGAATTGATTACAGGATGTATATATTACAGTGCTTTATATAAATGGAGTACATGAGGTGGGCTGAAACCCAATGGTTTAAAACAGACAATAACAATGTAACGGTAACAAGTTATACGGAGAAAAAAATATAAGAGGAAAGTATTATGAGCTGGATTCTTATCCTATGATGTAGCTTTATATGTGTATGAGTCAACTGGATCCTTATCCTGTGAATGAGCTGGATCCTTATCACCCCCCTCAAACCTAATTTACCAAATTAGGGTTGCAGCCGAAAAAAGGAAATGAAAGAGGCGAATAACATTCTCGTGCTGCCAACACAATAGAGAAGCAGATCCAAGCTGTTAGATTAACAGTAGATTCGAGGGAGAGAGAACTGGACATTATTCAGGTAGATAAGTCAAGGCAGCGGACCGCAGCTTCGCTTCTTCCTCGTCTACATTTAATTCATGTTTCAACTGTGAAAATCTTGTCTTTGGTAAGGGTTTGGTGAGTATATCTACCTTTTGACACTTCAACGATATGTATCCTACTTTAATTTTCCCGCTAATGACCTGCTCCTTGATAAAGTATAAGTCCAGTTCGATGTGTTTAGTTTTTGAGTGCAATATTGGATTCGCTGTAAAAGCTACTGAGCTGACATTGTCGCACCACACCGTGGGTTTCTTGTCGATCTTCATTTTGAGTTCACTTAATAGAGATTGTATCCATAATATTTCTGTTGCACTGCTTGCTACGCTCCTGAATTTTGCTTCAGTACTTGAACGAGACACAGTGTTTTGCTTTTTTGCGTACCAGGATACTGGATTTTTTCCCACAAAGATGCAATATCCTGTTGTTGATTTTCTGTCGTCTTGATCAGTTCCCCAATTTGCGTCTGCATAAGCGTTTATAGTTAACGATTTGCTGGTCTACAGTATTAGTCCTTGATTAGTAGTGCCTTTGAGGTATCGTAGAATTCTTTTAACTGCTATCCAGTGATCATCTGTACGCTACGACATGTATTGACTCACTTTATTGACACTGTAAGCAATATCAGGTCGAGTAATTGTGACATATTGTAAGGCTCCTTCTAAGCTTCGATATAGTTTTGGATTTTGGAATGGTTGTCCCTCGTTCCTTGAGAGTTGCTAATTTGTTGCCATGGGTGTTGGAAGTGCATTATCTTCGTCCATGTTGGCTCTTTGTAGTATTTCGTGAATGTATTTTTTCTAGTTAAGATGCATTTCAATCCTTGCTTTTATTTTTTACTTCAATGCCTAGAAAGTAATTGAGTTCCCCGAGATCTTTTATAGAGAATTCAGTGTTTAGTAGCTTGGTGATATTGTTGATTTTTGTGTCACTGTTTCCTGTTATGATGAAGTCATCAACATACACTAGAATGTAGGTAATGTTTCCGTTGGAAAACTTTGTGAATATGGAGTTGTCTGATCTTATTGACTGATAGCCTTGCTTTACCAATGTTGCTTTTAGTTTATCGAACCAAACCCTGGGTGCCTGCTTTAGTCCATATATTGCCTTATTAAGTTTGCATACCATATTTTCTTGTCCTTTCTGAATAAATCCCTGTGGTTGTTCCATAAAGACCTCTTCCTGCAAAACACCATTTAAGAAAGAACTATTAACATCCAATTGCTTGATGGGCCAGTTCTTATACAAGGCTATGGTAACTATTATTCGAATTGAGGCCGGTTTCATGATAGGTGAGAATGTTTCGGTGAAATCGAATCCACACTGTTGTGAGTACCCCTCTGCTACAAGCCTAGCCTTATATTTTGATACTGATCCATCAGAATTTCATTTTAATTTATATGTCTGTTTGCTTCCTATAATGTTTTTGTCGCTTGGCATCTCTACCAATGTCCAAGTTTTGTTTTTGAGAAGTGCATTGCACTCCCCTTGCATTGCATCTCTTCATTTAACACTTGATGCAACTTCCTTGTATGACATTGGTTCTATTGAGTCCATATTTATGTAAAAAAACTTATGTTGGTTAGTTGTGCCTTTGATAGGTTCCAACTGGTCTGTGCTGGTGCTGCTGCTTGCTTCACCCTCAGGTATTCTATATTCTTCCCTTTCATTCCTGCTAATTTCTTCACATGTATTGCTTCCTTGATTGATGCTGTGACTTGATGTTGTGTGTGTATCCCCCTCTTGATTTTTGTTGCGTGATTCTTGTTGTATCGGCTGAATCATGACTTCATCATCATTTAGATCATACTATCTGGCATTTTGGACTTTTTTGATTGTTTTAATTTCTAATGTGCTAAAAGGGAACACCCATCTTCATTAAATACCACATGTCTTGAAACATAGATTTTACCTTTTATGTCTATGCATTTATACCCTTTGTGATCTTTGTGGTAACCCAGAAATGTACATGGTATAGACCTGTATTCTAGTTTGTGTGCATTGTATGGTACTAACCAAGGGAAACACTGACATCCAAAAAAATTTAGGTGATTGTAGTCTGGTGTAACATTGTACAATGCTTCCTGTGGGCACTTGAAATTAAGTATTTTGGTTGGCATGATGTTGATCAAGTACACAACAGTGTTGAATGCCTCTGGCCAGAACTTCAGTGGTACAGAGGCCTTCGCAAGCAATGTTAGACCAGTCTCTACAATATGTTTGTGTTTTCTTTCAATAAAACCATTTTGTTCTGAGGTGTGTGGACATGTAATTCTGTGTTCAATCCCCTTGTTTTGAAAAAACTGTTTTAGTGGTAGGAGTTCTGTTCCTCCATCAGTTTGAACTTTCTTAACTTGGTGACCAATTTGTTTTTCAGCAGTATTTATAAATTGCATGGTAAAATTTTTTACTTTAGCTTATGATTTTAAAAAGTAAATCCATACAAATCTAGAGTAAACATCAATAAAGGAAATGTAGTATTTGTATCCATAATCAGAGGATATGGGTGTAGGTCCCCATACTTCGGTAGCAACTAGTTCTAGTGGTGTTGTGCATGTAGTTTCGGAGTATGGAAATGCAAGTTTATGGCTCTTATCCATTTTGGAAGAATTCACACACATATTTATTTGGAATATCATTAATAGGGATTTTATTCTCATCGCATATAGCTTTGGCAATTTTTATGCTTAGATGCCCTAGTCTATCATGCCAGAGATTAAAAGAACTACAAGTTTTAGAAACATTGTTAATATTTGGGCTGTAATTGTTACAAAATTCAGATTGTCCCGTACTTGCAGTAAACTTGAATAGTCCATTACTTTCCCTACCCTCAAAATAGTTTCTCGAGTCAATATATCCTTGAATAGACATATGTTCGGGTAAAATTCAAAGAACACGTTATTATCTTTGGCAAATTGCGAAACACTCATTAGATTTCTTTTGGTTTCTGGAACATGCAGCAAATTATTTAAAAATAGAGGTCTAGAACCATTTAAACTAGCATTTCCTGTGTGTGTGATGTGTATATTATTACCATTACCAACAGTTAAGGTTTGCGTACCTTTGTACTCCCTATTGCCGAGATTCAAGTTGTTTGTCACATGATGAGTTGCACCTGAGTCAGGATACCAGCACTCATTATTTATGTCTTTAATTTTTGCATTTTCAGTATTGTGAGCCTCAGCTTCCCCTAGATTGTATTTGTGTGTGTTTGCATTAATAGTTGAGTTGTTTCTATTGTTCTAGTTTGGGTGTAATTAGCATTGTATCTGAAGTAGCACTTGTTTGCACTATGACCATATTTCTCACAGATCTAACATCGAATACTGTTGTTGCTATTAAACCTGTCTCCCCTGCCTCTGGCTCTATTTGACTGACCTCCCCTCTGAATATAGTTTTACTGTTGTTGTTGCCGGGGTCCATAGCTCCTTTCTGGTTGTTTTCCTTTGTAGCTAGCTGTGTAGTTGATATTGGGGCCTGGATTAGTTGTTTTTCTTTGCTCAATCCTTTCCTCATGAGCCTAGTAGTGTAGACATATTGGAGAGTAAGGGTTGGTTCAGTTGAGGATATTATAACAACAACGGCTTCATAGCTCTCGTCGAGACCACTGATAATAGATAGGATTTGTTCAGTTTCATTGATTTTGTGGCCGGCAGCAGATAACTGGTCACATATGCCTTTGACCTTGAGAAAGTATTCATTTATTGTCATATTGTCTTTCCTTATATTGTTTAATTGCCTTTTAAAGTGCAGTATACGTGCAGAAGACTGCGAACTGAAATTCCTTTCTACTGCTTCCCACACTTCATGTGTTGTTTTGCAACCGATGATTTGTGGTAACAGTGATGTGCTGAAGGTTGACATCAGCCATGAACATACTAGACTGTCTTGTCGCTGGTGAACTGTGTACTCTTGGTTTGTTATTAAATTGTCATTATCGTCTTTTATAAATTTGGCTGGAACTTGCTTGGTTCCTAAATGTAATCTTCAAGACCGTAACCTCCAAAGGCTGTTTCGACTTGCAATTTCCATAACAAGTAATTCGAGTCATCTAGCTGGGCCGAGATTAGATTAGACTGGGGCTTAGTGATGGCTTTTATCAGATCAAGAGTGGCTTCTTGTGTGTTTTAAGACACCCTCGAGGCTGACATTAGTGATGAGTTTTCATCACCCATCATATGGCGAAGCAAAGCAGAAAAATTGGAGAACAGAGAAGTATCCGAAAGTAAACTGGTTCCGGCACAGGGATGAAGATGCAGTCTTACTTGCTGCTAAGATGCTGAGCCAAGATAAGATCTGGTGGTAAGCTATTAAGCTTTGGTGGGTAAATTGTTAAGCTTTGGTGGATAGGCTGTTAAGCTTTAATACTATGTTTGATTTTCTAATAGAGGAGAGGTTGTAGAGTAGATACAATTTTGTAATATTATTGATAGAGAATTGATTACAGGATGTATATATTACAGTGCTTTATATAGATGGAGTACATGAGGTGGACTGAAACCCAATGGTTTAAAACAGGTAATAACAATGTAATAGTAACAAGTTATAAAGGGAAAATAGTATAAGAGGAAAGTATAATGAGCTGGATCCTTATCCTATGAAGCAGCGTGATATGGTATGAGTCAGCTGGATCCTTATCCTGTGAATGAGCTGTATCCTTATCAGTTAGCATTCCAAGATATTATGCTATTTATAAGGTAAACGTAACCTTTAGCCTCATCACTCGGTAAATAAATAAAGCGGGAAAAAGCCACAGGTCTATGTGGATCGCTCCTATTAGGATATGATAATTCCATATCTAGAGTTGATTTTCTTGTATGCTTCGGGGTCTATTATCGTTGCTTATCAACTAGGGTGATCATATTCGGTGGTGCCCATTTTAGGGGTTGGGCAGATCCTAATTTGCTGAGGTGCAACTTAATGTAGTCTCCCGTACATTTTATCTAGAGATGTACAGATTCGATGGGTAGACATCTACCTTTTATTGTTAGAATCAATTCTCCTATATGACACGACCCGAACTTCCCCGGTCTCTAAAGAGAAGAGAAAGAACGGATTGCTTTGAGGACAAGACAAATCAAAACATAAGCAGAAGAACATTTCATTGCTTATTACAACAATTCCATCAGAATACAAAAATAATACAGAGTATGAATGAATAAAGTACATTTGGTAAATATCAGAGATTACAATACATTACATAGCAGCGGAAAATAATACAATACACAACTGAATGTAATACACGGATACAAAGCTTCCCGAATATCGCTTCAGCTGTAAATTAGGATCATGTGAATATAAATCTGCAAAACCAAAACTACTAGCTGCCCGTGCGGAAAATAGGGGCACCCAGAGTTTAGGTTAAAACAATAAACTCCAGGTCAGTCATGTGACTAGTGTGAGAACTAGAACAGTTATTAATCTTTAATTTAAAGTTAGGTAAATCCAGGGACCACGTCGTATAACACGGAACGGGTTTCCTCCCAAGAATACCAGTGCATAAAACAAACAACGCAATGCTAAATAAAGAACAATAAAGCTATTATAAGACTCAGGTCCCATCACACAATGCAACGCAAGCCGAAGGATAGAGTTTTTACTTTATAATAGACAAAAATGCTTGGTACATGAAATTTCATCTTTAATTACTACTGTAAGTGTATAGTGTCAAAACAATTTCAACCATAAGTATCAATTATAGACGGCATAAGTGCCCCATACCACTATGTCGTCATATATAGGATTACAACTAAAACCGAAATGTCTCGTATTGGAAATTGGATTTCCATCTGTGAACCAAGGCAAGGGATCGTCCTTACCGCTTCGAGACGCTCTAGCCCGTGTCTCAGGATCAGAATGTATCGACCCTTGGATAGTCAGGGCCGGTCCACTCGATTTGGATTAAAATGCCTGAACACTGTGTTTCCCCGTCCTATGGGACGTCAATGAGCCAAATGACTCCATCGATCCTGGATCGACCGATATAACCGAGGCGCCTCGCAATCCATCATCCACATAAGTAAATTATCAGGGATAGTAAAACGCTGACACCACTCCTAGCTAGAAGGAAACGCATGCCCTCCCTGAAGTCCTCTCCCGTTTCCGGTCCACACCGGGCTGTGAGGCTCGCGAATCAACGCTACACAAAGCTACGCTATATTAAAGCCATGTTTTGATCATCAACCACAAGACTCTACTTTTCAACAGAAGCCTTGATCATCTGCATCTCAGCATGCCACACGGGCAATTCACGCTATGCAACCGATGTAATCAATCACACAGAATGAAATCCAACGTTAGACACACATCCATTTACAATTTCGTTCCGGGTCTGAATGAAACCGAAGGCACCTTATACCTCGCATATCCGGTCGATCTCCAAGTACGTCTGGACAATCACCACTTATTACCTTGTCTTGGGTGTAGAGCCCAATAAGACATCAGTAATCATCCAAACGATGTGAAGACCTTCGGTCTTCGACAACCGTCTTCATCCTCGACTTATCTTTGAGTCAGTTATTCAAAATGGGATAAACTCAGTCTTTTTGAATAACTCGCGTATATAATAAACAAGTGCTATAAAACACAACATGCGCCTCATTCCAATCCAGAATATTCTTTTATTCAAATATTCTTATACTTTGGGAAAGGTTCCCATTAATTTTATCAAAGATAAATTCTTTAAATTTATTCTTTAATCTCCCTTTGGATTTCAGTTCAAACCAAATTATGGTTTATCCAAACTAGTCGGGATTAGCGAGCCTTACCGAAGTAATCATTTGTTTAATTTCCCAATCCCAACCTATTCATCCCATGAATCAAAATTGGTAATACTTCATATCTAACACTAAGATGTTACCGGTAAATTTAATTACCATTTCACGTTCAAATCTAATTAAAGATTTAACTATCGTCTAGAGAAAAATTGGTGATACTCCATTCTCGATCATTTCAATCTAATTAAAGATTCATTAAAACTCCACTTGGTTTTAATCTTTCCAAAAATCAATATTAATGATTGTTTAACTTGAGAAATTATATCCTGTCTTTAACTGGGTTAAAGAACCCATGTCATTTAAAAACACGGTTCACTATAAACCAAAAATCACATTCCATTCCATCAGCCTTTAACCGTAAATTAGTAAGTGAACAATTCCCTAAGTATTAACCCCGAAGGCCGAAACCAACATCAGATCAATACCCAGGAAACCATTCAACTTAACTAATCTCCAGTTAGTTTCTGATTTTCTTAACTCCATTGGGTCTAAGAATAGTATTATTAAAGATACCATTCATGACAACTCAAATCACATTCCATTAATTTTGGAATCTTCATGGAAAAATAAATCAATATATAATCGACATCAATTTCCATATCCGACCAATAATATAAATGGAATAACGGCAACGCCTCTTAAATTCCATATGTATTAACAGTCTTCCTCCATAGAAGTTCACTTCGATTATTATCAAATTGAATTCCATTCAATTCCAATTTAATATATTAAATTAGAAAATGTTACCTTGGAAAATTCCCATTAAATCTTAATAAAAAGATTTATAAATCCCAAATCACATTTCACTGTAAATCGGGTTAAAGAACGAATGTCGTTTAAAACACAGTTCACAATAAACCCAATTCACATTAGCCTCTAACCGTAAATTAGTAAGAGAACAATCCCCTAAGTATTAACCCCGAAGGCCGAAACCAACATCAGATCAATACCCAGGAAACCATTCAACTTAACTAACCACTAGTCAGTTTATATTTTTCTTAACTCCATTCGGTTCAAGAACAATATTATTAAAGATACCATTCACGATGAACCCAAAATCCAATTTGATATTAAATACAAGGCTCTGAATAGAAAATATATCGGCTTGTATGCAATATTAAATTCTGAAACCAACAAATATCGTATTGGAATAACGATATATATCTTCCTAATTCCTCCACAATCTCCGTATAATCACAAAATCCAATATCGAAATATTCCGAGTATAATTTCGATTAAAATCCATTCCAATTCATATATTGGAAATCCTGGTTATTTTTAAAACCATTTCAATTCCAATTTATTTATTTCAAAAATATTGGATTTATTATTCTAATTCAAAACTAGTTCATTTCGATAAAAATCTATTTTTATCTTTTCAAATATGGAATTTTTCATCCAAATTCTTTCCAAATCATTTCTTATGATTCTGCACAAATTATTAATATTTTTAATAATTTTATCAAGGCCCGTACAGTCGATTTCCATAAACGGCCATCGAACTGCACTTATAGCGACCTTTTCCAAATTTGATTTGGACATAATTCCAAATACAACCGTTAGATTTCAAATCTCTAATATTCTTTAGAAATCTCTTTTCGATACGAACCCAATGGTTCTGGTTTTAGGAGAATCCGACGGTTGGATCTCCTGTGCTGTCCGTTCGAAGTCAATGGTTGAAATTCGCGAACTACCGCGGCGCGACGCGTTCTATTCAAGCAATTATAATATATATATATATATTTCATCGATTTCCTTTTAAAACGTATTTTATAAATCGTTTTAAATTCGTTTTCAAAACGATTTCAACTTCATATTCAATTTCAAACCAAAATTGAATATTCCATATCATCGATATATAAATGATAATATTTTCAAAACATTAGATTTTGAAATCCATTCCTTTTCGATATTCATTATAAAAATGAATAAAATCGATATAAATATCGTTCACGTCAAAATGACGTTAATCTAATCAATACGGCTTTATATAAATATATTCGCGTCCATCCCAAATCGGACATCAAAATCAAATTTTGATCTTTTACTGAATATTAACTTTAAAATATTCGTTTTTTAAAATAATCGTTATTTTAAAATATTCATTCTTTCTGAACTGGAATCAGACACAGTCAATTACCATATAATTTGATTATATGGATTTCATACAATACATGTGTATAACAACAATGGTAAACAATCAACCAACATCCAGAGTGCATTCTACACTGCATAAGCATCAAATATAAATATTTAACGCTTACACAGCTCGTCAACCAATCGATTGACATATAACTAATTATTTGTGCAGTTGGGCGATGTGTTAAATTTATCGTCCCAATCAGTATCAGTCAAATGCGTGTACATAAACAAATCGTCCGATTTGTTTATAAATATTTATTTTATATACATGTTAAAAATTATATTTTTAACTATAAAATATTTTACTCCATTCCACATCACACAATCAATTTCACAACACAATCAAACAAACAAACAAGTCGTCCATGTTCTGTGGACGACGAGTGTCGGGTGCTGTTAAGCACCGTCTGCATCCTAGTATATATTTTAACTAGATATAAAATTAAAAGTGAGAAGTTCTCACCTTTGCGTTCCACTCCGCCATTCTTTATTTCTGAACGGTTCAGATTTGTCCGAAATTCCAATGCGACCTTTTCCCGCAGTTTAGATTAAAAATCACATTTTTAATATGATATTTATTTAAAAAAAATCACATTTTTATAATGGCACTTCATATATAAAAATCATATATTCTTACAGCGCTTCTTTCTATATAAAAATTATATTTTTCTTCGTTATAAAAATCTATATTTTTTCCTTTTGTAAAAATTCTATTTTTACTTCGCTACCACATTAGAAAAATTATATTTTTATAGTGCTTTATAAATAATAAAAATTATATTTTTACAGCGCCTTTCAAACAATAAAGATCATATTTTATTTATCGCTCTAATATAAGAATCATATTTTTATTATTTCTATAATATAAAAATCATAATTTTATTTTCAAAAATCATATCTTTATTGTAAAAATCCAACCTTTTTATTTTGAAAAACAATGTATATTTTTATTCATGAAAATAAGATTTTTATATTGATTAAACTAAACTAAATATTTAAAATAAATTAAAACAAAGCAAAATAAAAACTTACAGCGTATGGTGGGGGGAGGGGGGGTTCCTGTGATTAACGGCTAGAAGGAGGGGAGAGGAGGGAGGTGGAAGTGGTGGACGACGGCGCTGGGGGTGCGGTGGGCCCAGGTTGTGGCGGCGCCGGGTTTTTGAGGTGGATTTGGGGTGATTTCGAGATCTAAACTGGGAGGGGGGAGGAGAAGAAGGCACGGTGGAGAGGTTGAGGGCAGTGGCGCTTCATCGGAGGGTGGCGCGGAGAGATGGCGGAGGACGTGGCTGGGCGCGACGTCGAGGATCGATCGCGAGGTTCATTTTTTTTCTTTTTTATTCTTCGTTGACCGTTCTAAGGAAAAGGAGGGGGGAGAGAAAAGTTATAGAATATATTTAATTATTTTATTATCCAAAAAGTTACTTTTCAATTCGGACCCCAAATCGAACCCAATGACTGTCAGCACTAGATAATTACCCTCATTCCGAACACAATGGGATATGTTTCGTAACCCAATTCGGCTGTTACGATCAGTTTCCGTCAAAATCAAAACATAAATCTATATATTGAATTTTAACACACATTTTAATTTACTGGGGCCACATACGGACTTTAAAAATTCCCAAAAAATATTTTCTAGTTTCGTATTGACGATACGGTTCTAACAAAACTAATTTCATCAAATTTGGAGACCGTTTGAAAAATGACCATTTTCTGGTCGATCCGAATTGACTAAAACCGTCAAAACATGTTTTACTTCGCCAAGCTCACATATTAATCCCAAAAATTATGAATTTTGGAATCTAGCAATAACCTGACATCCTGGATCCAACAAAAGTGGTTTCGTCAAAAACGGAGGTCATTTGCAAAATTTCCATTTTTAAGGGCCAAAATTCCATAGCGACTATTCTGAATTTTCAACTGGGCGTAACTTTTTATTCCTGCTATGAAATTTTGATTTTTCGGATTTGTTAGAAAGATATTCTCAAATGGGTTCTAATATTTTTGGTTTCGCTAAAATCTGGTTCATTTTGAATCCTGTACATTCATTTGAAATTTGAAATCGAATTTTCAAACTACTGCGCCATTTTCAATTCCTTTTATAATTAAAAATAAATATTTATATTCTAACGTCGATTCGAATAAATATATACGTTCTAATTCTATTCAAAATAAATTTCTCGTTGTTACTATTTAAAATAATTCATTTTAAATATTCAAAATTCATTAAAATTGCCAAAATAAAAAATTTAAATTTGCTCAGATTTTCCGGTTTGTTACAATCTCCCCCACTTAAAATCTTTTTGTCCTAAAAAAGGAACGGAGTTGAAAATTATTTTACAAACCAACTCAACTTTCAGTATTTACATTATGGCTTATGTTTTTCAACTTTTGAGTTTCTAAGAATTTCTAATTTTTCAAAAGTTTGACTAACACCTTAAATTTTCGAAAAATTTCGCCATAACCTCCCCTGTACGGGAGCACCGGGAAAATCCCGAAATCGCCATACAGGCCTCTCCAATCCAAAAAGAAAAAGAAGCAGCCAACCGGCTTATAAAATCATCAAAAACCCCAAGAAGTACAATAAACATGTACCTATTTGTCGGGCAAACAATTTTATTCCTCTGCTCTAGCCTCTTTGCTATGACCTGTTCAATAATCATATATGTACATGTATGCAAATGCGATAAATTTTCAATAAAGTTCAATATTTGGTTCAATTTGGCTAATGGTTAAAAATTTTAATTAGTCAACCGATAATCAAACAACACAACCAGCAATCAATTAGTTGATTATCTTTTCAAATTCATAATTTTAAAACACAGTATAAAAATCAGATTTTTGATGCCAATTCACAACAATAGACCCTATCTAGTTTTGGTTCTCATACCAGCCAATTGGAAATATATAGATATCCCTCTTTCGAAACTCGAACATAAACTACTGATGCTGACATGTCAATCACCAGTACCATCAGAGTCATCTCCGGGCGACTAGAGTGTGACTCTGTCTCTATCCAGTATATTAAAACTACGAATACACATTTGCAAGGCGTATATGCAAAATCTTTATATACTCGATTGTCCAAATCAATATAAATAAAATATTCAAATACGTTGAATAAGTTTTAAATTTTCAAAACAAAATTTGTTTTCATTTTTATTTTAAAAACACTACTCTTCACACTCATTCTAGGATACTACTGATCCCATCTCTAACGAGTAATTCTCATTGGATATTACTAATCCAATCTCTGATGAATTCTTTCGTATGGTTCTAATGTGTCTTGTCCTCGAACTCTGTAAACCAAATCTCTGATACCAAATTGACATGACCCGAACTTCTCCGGTCTCCGAAGAGAAGAGAAACAACGGATTGCTTTGAGGACAAGACGAATCAGAACACAAACAGAAGAACATTTCATTGCTTATTACAACAATTCCATCAGAATACAAGAATATTACAGAGTATGAATGAATAAAATATATTTGGTAAATATCAGAGATTACAATACATTACATAGCAACGGAAAATAATACAATACACAACTGAAAGTAATACACGGATACAGAGCTTTTCGAATATCGCTTCAGTTGTAAATCAAGATCCTGTGAATATAAATCTGCAAAACCAAAACTACTAGCTGCTCGTGCGGAAAATAGGGGCACCCAAAGTTTAGGTTAAAACAATAAACTCCAGGTCAGTCATGTGACTGATGTGAGAACTAGAACAGTTATTAATCTTTATTTTAAAGTTAGGTAAATCCAGGGACCATGCCATATAACACGGAACGGGTTTCCTCCCAAGAATACCAGTGCATAAAACAAACAGCGCAATGCTAAATAAAGAACAATGAAGCTATTATAAGACTCAGGTCCCATCACACAATGCAACGCAGGCCAGAGGATAGAGTTTTTACCTTATAATAGCCAAAAATGCTTGGTACATGAAATTTCATCTTTTATTATTACTATAAGTGTATAGTGTCAAAACAATTTCAATCATAAGTATCAATCATATACGACATAAGTGTCCCATACCACTATGTCGCCATATATAGGATTACAACTAAAACCGAAATGTCTCGCATTGGAGATTGTATTTCCATCTGTGAACCAAGGCAAGGGATCATCCTTACCGCTTCGAGATGCTCTAGCCCGTGTCTCAGGATCAGAACGCATTGACCCTTGGATCGTCAGGGCCGGTCCACTCGATGTGGATTAAATGCCTGAACACTGCGTTTCCCCGCCCTATGGGGCGTCAATGAGCCAAATGACTCCATCGGTCCCAGATCAACCGATATAATCGAGGCGCCTCGCAATCCATCATCCACATAAGTAAAATGTCAGGGCTAGTAAAACGCTAACACCACTCCTAACTAGAAGGAAACGCATGCCCTCCCTAAAGTCCTCTCCCGTTTCTAGTCCACACCGGGCTGTGAGGCTCGCGAATTAACGCTACACGAAGCTATGCTATATTAAAGTCGTGCTTTGATCATCAACCACAAGACTCTGCTTTTCAACAGAAGCCTTGATCATTTGCATCTCAGCATGCGAAATAGGCAATTCACGCTATGCAGCCGATGTATATCAATCATAAAGATTGAAATCCAATGTCAGACACACATCCGTTTAAAAGTTCATTCTGGGTCTGAACGAAACCGGAGGCACCTTATACCTCGCATATCCGGTCAATCTCCAAGTACGTCTAGACGATCACCACTTATTACCTTGTCTTGGGTGTAGATCCCAATCAAGACATCAGTAATCATCCAAACGATGTGAAGACCTCCGGTCTTCGACCACCGTCTTCATCTCGACATATCGTTGAATTAGTTATTCAGAATGGGATAAATCCGATCTTTCTGAATAGCTCGTGTATATAATAAACAAGTGCTATAAAAACACAACATACGCCTCATTCCAATCCAGAATATTCCTTTATTCAAATATTCTTATACTTTGGGAAAGGTTCCCATTAATTTTATCAAAGATAAATTCTTTAAATTTATTCTTTAATCTTCCTTTGGATTTCAATTCGAACCAAACTATGGTTTATCCAAACTAGTCGGGATTAGCGAGCCTTACCGAAGTAATCATTCGTTTAATTTCCCAATCCCAACCTATTCATCCCATGAAGCAAAATTGGTAATACTTCATATCTAACACCAAGGTGTTACCGGTAAATTTAATTACCATTTCACGTTCAAATCTAATTAAAGATTTAACTATCGTCCGAAGCAAAACTGGTGATACTCCATTCTCGATCATTTCAATCTAATTAAAGATTCATTAAAACTCCACTTGATTTTAATCTTTCCAAAAATCAATATTAATGATTGTTTAACTTGGGAAATCATATCCTGTCTTTAACTGGGTTAAAGAACCCATGTCATTTAAAAACACGGTTCACTATAAACCCAAAATCACATTCCATTCCATCAACCTTTAACTGTAATTTAGCAAGTGAACAATTCCCTAAGTATTAACCCCGAAGGCCGAAACCAACATCAGATCAATACCCAGGAAACCATTCAACTTAACTAATCTCCAGTTAGTTTCTGATTTTCTTAACTCCATTGGATCTAAGAATATTATTATTAAAGATACCATTCACGACAACCCAAATCACATTCCATTAATTATGGAATCTTCACGGAAAAACAAATCAATATATAATCGATACCAATTTCCATATTTGACCAATAATATAAATGGAATAACGAAAACGCCTCTTAAATTCCATATGTATTAACAGTCTTCCTCCACAGAAGTTCACTTCGATTATTATCAAATCGAACTCCATTCAATTCCAATTTAATATATTAAATTGGAAAACATTACCTTGGAAAATTCCCGTTAAATCTTAATAAAATGATTTATAATCCTAAATCACATTTCACTGTAAATCGGGTTAAAGAACGAATGTCGTTAAAAACACAGTTTACAATAAACCCAATTCACATTAGCCTCTAACCGTAAATTAGTAAGAGAACAATCCCTTAAGTATTAACCCCGAAGGCCGAAACCAACATCAGATCAATACCCAGGAAACCATTCAACTTAACTAACCTCTAGTCAATTTCTATTTTTCTTAACTCCATTCGAATCAAGAACAATATTATTAAAGATACCATTCACGACGAACCCAAAATCCAATTTGATATTAAATACAAGGCTCTGAATAGAAAATATATCGGCTTATATTCAATATCAAATTCTAAAACCAACAAATATCGTATTGGAATAACGATATATATCTTCCAAATTCCTCCACAATCTCCGTATAATCACGAAATCCAATATCGAAATATTCCGAGCATAATTTCAATTCAAATCCATTCCAATTCATATACTGGAAATCCTGGTTATTTTTAAAACCATTTCGAATCCAATTTATTTATTTTAAAAATATTGGATTTATTATTCTAATTCAAAACTAGTTCATTTCAATAAAAATCTATTTTTATCTTTTCAAATATGGAATTTTTCATCCCAATTCTTTCCAAATCATTTCTTATGATTTTACACTAATTATTGATATTTTTAATAATTTTATCAAGGCCCGTACAGTCGATTTCCAAAAACGGCCATCGAACTGCACTTACAGCGACCTTTCCCAAATTTGATTTGGACATAATTCCAAATCCAACCGTTAGATTTCAAATTTCTAATATTCGTTATAAATATCTTTTCGATACGAACCCAACAGTTCCGATTTTAGGAGAATCCGACGGTCGGATCTTCCGTAATGTCCGTTCGAAGTCAATGGTCGAAATTCACGAACTGCCGCGGCGCAGCGCGTTCTATTCAGGCCATTATATATATTATACATATTTCATCGATTTCCTTTTAAAACGTATTTCGTAAATCGTTTTAAATTCGTTTTCAAAATGATTTCAACTTCATATTCAATTTCAAATCAAAATTGAATATTCCATATCATCGACATATAAATGATAATATTTTCAAAACATTAGATTTTGAAATCCATTCCTTTTTTATATTCATTATAAAAATGAATAAAATCGATATAAATATCGTTCACGTCAAAATGGAATTAATCTAATCAACACGACTTTATATATTTAAATATATTCGCGTCCATCCCAAATTGGACATCAAAATCAAATTTTGATCTTTTAATGAATATTAATTTTAAAATATTCGTTATTTTAAATAATCATTATTTAAAAATATTCATTCTTTCTGAACTGGAGTCAGACACAGTCAATTACCATATAATTTGATTATATGGATTTCATGCAATACATGTGTATAACAACAATGATAAACAACCAACCAACATCCAGAGTGCATTCTACACTACATAAGCATCAAATATAAATATTTAATGCTTACACAGCTCGTCAACCAATCGATTGACATACAACTAATTATTGGGATTAGCGTATGTCCAATATCATCCCAATACCCGTGTGGGGTTTCAAACAATCAAACACAGTTTTTATTTGAGCAGTTGGGTGATGTGTAAAATTTATCGTCCCAATCAATATCAGTCAAATGCGTGTACATAAACAAATCGTCCGATTTGTTTATAAATATTTATTTTATATACACATTAAAAATTATAATTTAACTATAAAATATTTTACTCCATTCCACATCACATAATCAATTTCACAACACAATCAAACAAACAAACAAGTCGTCCATGGTCTGTAGACGACGGGTGTCGGGTGCTGCTAAGCACCGTCTGCATCCTAGTATATATTTTAATTAGAAATAAAATTAAAAGTGAGAAGTTCTCACCTTTGGGTTCCACTCCGCCATTCTTTATTTATGAACGATTCAGATTTGTCTGAAATTCCAATGCGACATTTTCCCGCAGTTCACATTAAAAATCACATTTTGAATATGATGTTTATTTTAAAAAATCACATTTTTATAATGGCACTTCATATATAAAAATCATATATTCTTACAACGCTTCTTTCTATATGAAAATTATATTTTTCTTCGCTATAAAAATCTATATTTTTTCCTTATGTAAAAATTCTATTTTTACTTCGCTACCACATTAGAAAAATTATATTTTTATAGTGCTTTATATATAATAAAAATTATATTTTTACATCGCCTTTCAAACAATAAAAATCATATTTTTTTATCTCTATAATATAAAAATCATATTTTTATTATTTCTATAATATAAAAATCATATTTTTATTTTCAAAAATCATATCTTTCTTGTTAAAAATCCAACCTTAATATTTTGAAAAACAATGTATATTTTTATTCATGAAAATCAGATTTTTATATTGATTAAACTAAACTAAATATTTAAAATAAATTAAAAGAAAGCAAAATAAAAACTTACAGCGTATGGTTGGGGGTTCCTGCGATTAACGGCTAGAAGGAGGGGAGAGGAGGGAGGTGGAAGTGGTGGATGACGGCGCTGGGGGTGCGGTGGGCCCAGGTTGTGGCGGCGTCGGGTTTTGAGGTGGATTTGGGGTGAGTTCGAGATCTGAACGGGGAGGGGTGGAGGAGAAGAAGGCGCGGTGGAGAGGTTGGGGGCGGTGGCGCTTCATCGGAGGGTGGCGCGGAGAGATGGCGGAGGACGCGGCTGGGCGCGACGTCGAGGATCGATTGCGATGTTCCTTTTTTTTCTTTTTCTTTTTTATTCTTCGTTGACCGTTCCGAGGAAAAGGAGGGGGGAGAGAAAAGTTATAGAATATATTTAATTATTTAATTATTTTATTATCCAAAAGGTTACTTTTCAGTCGGACCCCAAATCGAACCCAATGACTGTTGGCTCTAGCTAACTACCCCCATTCCGAACACAATGGGATATGTTTCATAACCCAATTCGGCTGTTACGATCAGTTTCCCTCAAAATCAAAATATAAATCTATATATTAAATTTGAACGCATATTTAATTTACTAGGGCCACATACGAACTTTAAAAATTCCCAAAAACTATTTTCTAGCTTCGTATTGACGATACGGTTCTAACAAAACTAATTTCGTCAAATTTGGAGACAGTTTGAAAAATGGCCATTTTCTGGTCGATCCAAATTGACTAAAATTGTCAAAACACGTTTTACTTCGCCATGCTCACATATTAATCCCAAAAATTATGAATTTTGGAATCTAGCAATAACCTGACATCCTGGATCCAACAAAAGTAGTTTCGTCGAAAACGGAGGTCGTTTGCAAAATTTCCATTTTTAAGGGCTAAAATTCCATAACGACTATTTTGAATTTTCAACTGGGCATAACTTTTTATTCCCGCTATGAAATTTTGATTTTTTGGATTCGTTAGAAAGATATTCTCAAATAGGTTCTAATATTTTTGGTTTCTCTAAAATCCAGTTTATTTTGAATCTTGTACATTCATTTGAAATTTGAAATCGAATTTTCAAACTACCGCGCCATTTTAAATTCCTTTTATAATTAAAAATAAATATTTATATTCTAATGTCGATTCGAATAAATATATACATTCTACTTCTATTCAAAATAAATTTCTCATCATTATTATTTAAAGTAATTCGTTTTAAATATTCAAAATTCATTAAAATTGCCAAAATAAAAATTTTAAATTGGCTCGAATTTTCAGGATTGTTACAAAATATGAACTTTAACCTTGACTGTATACCTATTATGTTGAAACGTGAGATGCAAACATTCCAGCTATTTTAATATATGTACTTATTAATTATAGACATTATTATAATATCATTGGATATTTATTATAAAAGTGTTTTGGCTATCGTAAGGTGAAAACCCGTCCGCATTTATGTGCTGCGTGGTATTACGAAATACCCTTGATTTCAAATGATTTTCAAAGATTAAATAAAGCAAGTTCTTTTTGATTGGAGTTTACTTACGCTAATTTTCTAGCATGATCTGGGCATTATTTTGCGATAATGCTCGGATTAGACCCAGCATTTTTGTCAGGTTAGCTTAGGTTTTTTGGAGCTTAGGAAAAGAGGTGGAGGCCATGATGTACTTCCGTATTTTAGTTTCATTTTCCGCTGTGTTTATTTGTGTCTAGCTTTCAGTATATGTAAGAGTCGGTTGTTATAACTGTCCAGAGTTGTTATAATTTAGTGTTGTACTCTGATATGTACTTTAAAGTACTTTCTTTTTGCATAGAATTTGTTATATCATAAATTTTTCGTTGCGTCGTAAGATTCTGTTCTATCTCTTACTTTCTTTAACCCCAAATGAACTGTCTTTCAAACATTTAAATTATCGGCATAGGAATACCGAGGATATAATAAGTGACGTCTTTAGAGTAAGAAAGCCAGTTCGTTACAAGTGGTATCAGGGCTTAGGTTGAGTGAACACCAAAGATTTGGTAGGGTATGACTTAATATAGATTGGGTCAGTAGATCCCTAAAATGAGTTTGAGTGTATTATACTTGAGCGTGTATTTGTTTGTATTATGGAAAAAATGATTTTTATATTGTGTTGTTTAATCTTTTAAGTGAGTAGTGAATTTTGGTCGGTAAGGAAGGTACACCCGTATCGATAAGGAATTCTGAACGCTTAAAAAGAAAAATTTACACAATATTTTTTAAATTAGGTAAGTGAAAGAATTTTACCTAAAAATATTTTATGTATCAAAAATTAATTTTAGTTTAATATATTATTTTATTATTTAAGGTTAGTTTAATCATGCTCGCTTAGTCTGAGCATTGATTACTTTTAGGTTTTTAGATAGTTTCCTTTTAATTGGTTGGATAAATAAAAATTATGGAAGTATTGAAACCAACATCTTGTGAACTAAGTTTCACAATTTGACTATAAGGCTTTTGGTATCAATGTTGTATTAATATTTAATTTTATTAAAGACATTCTTAAGGAAGTCAGTTATATATATATATATAATACTAGAAATAATTATGTGATGCTAAATTAAAGATAGTGTGTTTTAGATAAAGAGAACTTAAGTAGGAAATTCAATAACTTAATTTCTGGTCTTTTTGGAAATAGTTTTCAAAGTAATGGAAGTAATAATAATATCTCTGAAAATAATTTTGGTTAAGTATAACAAAGCTTAGAAATGAAAATTTTATGAAATTTATTTTCCTTGGATAGTTTGGAAGAAGGAGAGTCGATTTGTTTTGTGGTAATTTGAATAATCTTCTGAGTGACGATCATATGTTTGCTTAAGAGATTGTTGTAGTAAATTATTCTCTTTATTAATGTACAGTCGAAACGAGTTCAAATCGGAATGAGTCCAAAGCATGTATAAAACATACACTTTGAATACGTTTATATAACATTGTTTCAAAATTGAGATTTGAAAAAAGAAAAGTATTTTAGGTTATCAAGTTCAAGTGACCCGAAATTTTCTTTAAAAATGAGAAGAAGATATGTTCGGATGGCGAACACTTCTCTTAAGTATTACCTTTCTTGGTAAAGGAATGTAAGATACTAGTTAGTACCCAGTTCCTAAGTATTATTTTGGTGTTACTTTGGCTATATATATGTATATATATATTTTATGGTTAAAATATGTATATTTTGATTTTGAATATGAATTTGAAATAGAACTCGGTGTTTTGGATCTTCGGTTTTCTTATGAGGTTTATAATTTTAAATAAGAAGTTGAATTAGATAGGCGTATATGATGGAAAACAATGGATGAGTCGCGGACTAGGTCGCTTTCTTGAAGACGATTCGGCGATCTGGTCAGAGGTGCAAACCAGTTCGTTCCTTCGCCGCCGCCTCTAGGATAAAACAGCCTCTAAAAACAATAACTGATTTGCTTGCACAACAAATCAGTGCAGATTTGCACTTTCAAAAATAGTATTGCTCAAATTTTCAGAGAGAAAGATTTAATGGCGGAGGCTAGAAGAAAATAGAACTCGGTGTATTTTCTTATCTGTAGATAAAAATAATATATAGAACGAGAATTAGGGTTTGGGAGAAAAAATCGGATCTGCTAAAATTTCGGGGGACAAAGTTTTTACCGCTGCAAACTTTTTACCATTGCAGAAAAAATTATCAGTGCAAAAAATAATTTTCCATAAAAAAAACGGTTCGAAAAACTACAAAGTTTTATGGTCCAAAAATATAAGTGTCTACACCACAAAGCCCAAGCCCGAGCCCGAGCCCGAACCGGAGCGGGCCGGGTCGAGTCGAGTCGGTCGGTCGGTCGCGCGCGGGTGTGTTGTTCATGATGCATGGTCTCTTTCCTCACAACAAAGCATGTATTGGGAGCCTAAGGCCTCAACATGATTTCTTATAAACAAGTATAAATCCTTGCCTCTTCCATATAATCCCATGATGTGGGACTATTCACACATAGGAGCCATTCATACAGTTATTCAACATTTTTAATAATTCACTTAATGTTTGTAAAGCATTTACAACAATCCCCCACTTGAATTTTTAAAAATATTTTTGAGCAATTTCTAAAACCATAAGATTGTGCATAAACAAAGGTTTCATCCGACTTGAACCCTTGCATAGTGAGTAACATTCAGTTTTTACTAGAGTGACACGTAGTCTTGAACTCTATTCCTGACATCAAATCACACACAACCTTTTCTATAGTGCAATCAATTAAGCTCGTGCATTTATGGCCATGCACGTCTATCCTAGTTTAGTGAATGCTCTAGAAGTTTTGCCCAAAACTCCATAGGAAACGACTACATTTCCACATTCACAAAGGTGAGTCTATCAAGAGTAATCCTGAAGGTAGGTACTCCACTCCAATAGAGTATAGATCTCATTAAGAGTTTCTATTAACTCATCCTCTAATCACTTCAGGAATACATGCTTCTTGGTTTATTAAATAGCATGCTCAACTCCTATCACTACACAACTTGTTTTTACTCATTAAACCTAGTTCTTGGGATCTCCAGTCATTTAGGTCGGGTTACCATTGTGCGTGACTCAACAATCTAAGGGCAATAGTCCCATTCTTTTAGAAGAATTATGGACTTTCTCTCTTGACAGTCCTTTCGTCAAAGGATCTGCCAAATTTTTTTCACTACGTACGTAATTCACTCTAACGGTACCTGTGGAAAGCAGTTCTCTAACCATGCTGTGATTACGACGTATTTTTCGTCTCTTACCGTTATAATAACGGTTTTGAACTTTTGCAATAGCCGCGGTACTATCGCAATGTATCAACATAGCCGGTATCGGTTTTTCCCATAAGGGAATCTCAGCTAGCAGGTTTCTCAAATACTCTGCCTCTTCACTAGCTGTGGCTAGTGCTATCATCTTAGACTCCATAATAGACTGAGCCAAAATAGTCTGTTTCTTGGATTTCCAAGAAACAACTCCTCCAGCGATGCTAAATATATAGCCACTGGTCGCTTTAGAATCATCAGATAAGGTATTCCAGTTTGCATCAAAATATCCTTCAAGTACAGCTGGAAACCTTTCATAATGTAATCCAAGGTTCATGGTTCGTTTAAGGTATCTCATCACCCTTTCAATAGCATGTCAGTGCTCTATACTCGGTCGAGTGGTGAACCTACACAATAATCCCATGACATAGGCAATGTCGGGTCTAGTACAATCAGTGGCATACCGAAGGCTGCCAATGATGCTCGCATAATCAAACTGTCTTACACTTCACCAATGTTCTTGAATAACTTTACACTATGATCATATGGTGTACTTGCAGGCTTACAGTCAAAGTAATTGTATTTCTTTAGTATCTTCTCAATATAATGAGACTGATCTAAAGAAAATCCTTTTTCTGACCTAGTAATTTTAATATCAAGGATTACACTCACCTCGCCTAGATCTTTCATATCAAAATTGACACTTAATAAGGATTTGACTGAGTTTATGGCATGAATGTTTGACCCAAAAATGAGTAGGTCATCTACATAAAGGCATATAATAGTGCAAACGTCATTCTCAGATTTGTAATAAATTCATTTGTCACTTTCATTAATTTCAAAACAATGTGAATTGGTTAAGTTATCAAATTTTTCATGCCATTGTTTAGGTGCTTGTTTTAAACCATATAATGATTTATCTAATTTGCATACTTTATGTTCTTGACCATGTACCATAAATCCTTCAGACTGGTCCATATATATTTCTTCGTCTAGTTCACCGTTCAAAAATGCGGTTTTCACATCCATTTGATGTATTAACAAATTATGAATAGAGGCAAGTGAGACTAATACCCGAATGGATGTGATTCTAGTAACAGGTGAAAAAGTGTCGAAGAAATCTATGTTTTCTTTTTGTTTAAAACCTTTTGCTACTAGTCGTGCTTTATATTTATCAATAGTACCATCATGTTTTAATTTCTTTTTAGGTACCCATTTACAGCCTATAGATTTACAACCAGGGGTAAATCTACCAAGTGCCAAGTCTTATTGGATTCTAAAGGATCCATCTCATCATTTATAGCCCCTTGCCAAAAATCGGCATTGAAGGTAGATAAAGACTCATGGAGGTTTATGGGATCCTCCTCAATAGTAAAAGCATAAAAATCTGAACCAAAATCTTTATGCTTCTTTCTCTTTTACTTCTAGATTCAGCTTTAGAATTTTCATTAAGTTCTGTTCTATTAGGCATGCTTGAAGTGCCCCCACTATTCCTTAATTTAAAAGGAAATTTAGTTTCATAAAAATCGGCATCATTTGATTCAATTATATTATGTGCATTAAGGTCATAAAATCTGTATGCTTTGCTATTAATAGCATAGCCTATAAATACACATTCATATGCTCTACTTGCCAATTTTATTCTCTTAGGGTCTGGAATGCGAACATATGCTAAACAACCCCAAGTTCTAAAATATGAGACATTGGGTTTATGATTCTTTAAAATTTCATAAGGTGAAATTTTATTATTAGATTTGGGGATTCTATTTAGAACATAGCTTACAGTCAATAAAATATCCCCCCACCAATGTTTTGCTGCACCAGAATTTAGTAGGATGGCAACTACAAGTTCGGTAAAGGTCCTAATTTTCCTTTCAACTTTACCGTTCATCTCAGGAGAATAGGGTGCAGTCATTTCATGTATTATACCATGTTGTTTATAGAATTCCATAATTGAAGTTGATTCATGTTCTGTTCCTCTATCACTACAAAGTCTCTTAATTTTCCTATTTTCTTGATTCTCAATCTCAGTTTTGAATGTTTTAAACATGTCAAAAGCATCACTTTTATTTTTCATAAGGTATACATATGTGAAATCAGAACAGTCATCAATAAAAGTGATAAAATAACGATGTCCTTGTCTAGTCAAAGTACCATCAAGTTCACATATGTCAGAATGAATCAAGTCTAAGGGTTCAGAAACTCTATCAACAGAAGTATGAGTTTTCTTTGTGATTTTTGCTTGTGTACAGAATTCATATTTATCAAGTTCAGATTCTGTCATTTTAGGAATCATATCTAGGGTGCTCATGTTGTGAATTATTCGTTTATTAACATGACATAATCTAGAGTGCCAAATATTAAAATCATACAACATATAAGCAGAAGTAGTCACTTTATTAGTTCCAACATTCAGTTTAAACATACCCTCACAAGCATAACCCTTTCCCACAAAAGTTCCCTTATAAGTTAGGGTATACAAATCAACCACAATTACTTGAGTAAACCCAGCCTTATTAAGGAGAAAGCCAGACACCAGATTCTTTCTAATCTCTGGAGTATGCATAACATCTTTCAGAATTACAGTCTTTCCAGAGGTAAACTTAATTTCCACATTGTCAATCCCTGCAACTTTAGTGATGTGAGAATCTCCCAACAACACTTACTGATTTTCAGCAGCCGTGTATGTAGAGAACAAGCCACGGTTATAGCAGACATGGCGAGAGGCACCAGTGTCTACCCACCAACCCTCTGATCCACCAACATGGTGAATCTCAGTAATCATAGCCGTAAGAGGCTCTTCAGTCAAGTTAGCCAACGGTGCAGAGCTTGGCCCATTCTGACACTTTCATGCCATATGACCTGGTTTTCCACAGTTGTAGCAAAGAAACAACTGTCCAGAATCATTCTTTTGGGCTGGTTTCTGTTGTCCTTTCGGGTTTCCTTGTGGATTCCAATTATGTTTGTTGCGCCTGTTCTGATTCTTAAAAGATTTCTGATTCGGTTTCAGAAGAGTGGGTGTGGTCTTTTTAGTTTTGTTGTTATTGACAATCAACACCTCTTCTTTCTGGTCCTGTTTACATGCCTCTTCCTCAATATGGAGGCGCATGATCAAGCTTTCTAAGGAAAATTCCTTAGTCTTATGACGTAAAACATTTTTAAAATCTTTCCAGCCAGGGGGTAATTTGTCAATGATAACAGCAATTTGAAATTGTTCATCCAATGTCATACCTTCGGAGATGATCTCATAAGCTATTTTCTACAGCTCATGAGATTGCATCTCAATTGATCTGTCGTCAGTCATCTGGTACTTTAGGTAGCGGCTTACAACATATTTCTTTGCCCCTGTCGCCTCTGTATCATACTTCTTTTTCAGTGCTTCCCAGATCTCCTTTGTTGTCTTCTCATCTGAGTTATAGTAATCATACAGATCATCGCTCAGTCCATTCAGAATAAAGTTCTTGCATAGATAATCTTGTTCAGTCCTTGTAATAACCCGGAAATCTGAGCCAATTTAAAACTTTTATTTTGGCAATTTTAGCGAATTTTGAATATTTAAAATGAATTATTTTAAATAATATTGACGAGAAATTTATTTTAAATGGAATTCGAACGTATATATTATATACGTCGTCGTTAGAATATAAATAATTATATATAATTATAAATAGAATTGAAAATGGCGCGGTAGTTCGATAATCCGATTTCAAACTTCAATTGAATGTACCGGGTGCAAAACAATCCGGATTTTAGTGAAACCAAAAATAATAGGATCTAATTGATGATATCTTTCCAAGAATCCGAAGAATCGAAATTTCATAGCGGGGATCAAAAGATATGTCCAGTTGAAAATTCTGAATAGTCGCTATGGAATCCAGGCCCTTAAAAATAGACATTTTGCAAACGACCACAGATTTCGACGAGACCACTTTTGTTGGATCCGCAGTGTCAAATTATTGCTAGATTCCAAATTCCATAATTTTTCGAATCAATATGTGAGCGTGGCGAAGGAAAACGCGTTTGACCAGTTTCAGTTGATTTTAATCGACTGGAAAATGGCCATTTTTCTAACGATCTCAGAATTCGACGAAACTAGTTTTGTTAGGACCTTATCGTCAATACGAAGCTAGAAAATATTTTTCTGGAATTTTTCGAGTTAGTATGTGACCCCAGTAAATTGAAATGCGCGTTCAAATTCAATATATAGAGTTATATGTTGATTTTAACGGAAACTAATCAAAATGGTCGAATCAGCTTACGATACATATCCCATTGTGTTCGGAATGGGGGTAAAACGCTATGGACGACAGGCGGTGGGCCTCGTTTAGAGGTCGTATGAAAAAGTCAACTTTTTGAAAATTAAATAATTAAAATAATTAAAAATTAAAACCCTCTTCCTTCCTTCCTATACCCTCTGCCCCCCTTCTTTCGTCCATTCAGAACGAACGAAGAAAAATAAAAGAAACGATGAAGCGACGGACGATTGGAGGAGCCACCGCGCCTCCAGGCGCTGCGCCCCCTTGCTGCCGCGTTTCCCCCTCCTCAACTCCCACCCCCATCTCCTCCCGTCGCTGCTCCCCTCCTCTTCCTCTTCTACCTCCGTCCGAGCCCCCCCTGCTTTGACGATGGCCGGCGCAGCACCCCACCACACCAGGCGCCGCAGATCCGCCCCACTCCGGCGAATTCCCCCTAGTAGCCGAAGACACCATCTCCCCCCCTCTCCTTCACAAGCGCTATAAGTTATTTATTTTATATTAATTTATCCTAAATGTTTAGTTTAATCGATTTAATCAATGTAAAAATATGGTTTATATATATATATGAAGTGTTGGATTTTTCAATACAAAAAGAATTGATTTTTAGTTTTATATGATGGTTATGTTGGAATGAATTAGATAAGATTAGATTTTTAAAATAGAAAAGATTAGATTTTTAAAATAGAAAAGATTAGATTTTTGAAATGGAAAAAGGCGAAATCTTTATGTAGAGAATAGCGTGTAAAAATGGAATTTTTATCTATATGGTAGCGATGTAAAAATGGAATTTTTATCTATATAGTAGCGGTGTGAAAATAGAATCTTTATCCATATAGCGTGATTTTAAAAATTCGATTTTTATATATTGAATAACGAAGTAAAAATTCGATTTTTATATATTGAATAACAAAGTAAAAATTCAATTTTTATATATTGAATAACGAAATAAAAATTCGATTTTTATATATTAAATAGCGAAGTAAAATTTCGATTTTTACATATGTAGAGAATACGGGCAGTGAAGGTGACAAAAAGGTGAGAACGACGAAGATTTCTATAAATGAAGTGTCGTGGAGTTGGGATAGCTTTGGTGAGAACTCCTCACTCTAAATTCTCGTTTTCTAGTTATATATATATATATATACTAGGATGCAGACGGTGCTTAGTAGCACCCGACACCCGTCATCCACAGACCATGGATGGCTTGTTTGTTTAATTGTTGTGTTGTGAATTTGTTTGTGTTGTTGATGTGAAATCGATAATAAAATGTAGATGTGTTGAAATAAATCAATTATCGTTAAAAATATAATTTTTAACGCGAAAGTGAATAAATAAATATTTATAAACAAATCGGCCGATTTGTTTATATACACTGATTTGAGTGATATTGATTGGGTTGATAAATTTTACACATCGCCCAACTGCATAAATAAAATCTGTGTTTGGTTGTTTGAAACCCCACACGGGTATTGGGATAATATATGACATACACTAATCCCAATAATTAGTTGTTTGTCGATCGATCGATCGACAGGCTGTTATAAGCGTAAGATATCTATATTTGATGCTTATACAGTGTAGTGCACTTTGGATGATGGTTGATTATTTATCGTTGCTATTATATACATGTGTTGTATGGAATCCATATAGTTAACGCTATATGGTGATTGATTGGGCCTCATTCCAATTTAGCAAATAAAGAATATTATAAAATAAAGGTTCATGTGTTGACCGTACTCATCTGTTGAGATTAGTCATGTGTTGAACGAAATATTTTAACAATAAAATTTACATCTTTATCATTATAAAATAAAGGTTCATGTGTTGACCGTACTCATCCGTTGAGATTAGTCATGTGTTGAACGAAATATTTTAACAATAAAATTTACATCTTTATCATTATAAAATAAAGGTTCATGTGTTGACCGTACTCATCCGTAGAGATTAGTCATGTATTGAACGAAATATTTAGATTCACGTATTGAATAGGATAAATATTCATTTGTTGAATAGAATAACGGAATTATTGAAATATATAAAGCCGTATTGATTAGAGTTGCGCTATTTTGACGCGAACTGTAATGACCCGCATTGGCAGGGGTATTATGATTAATTTATTTTATTATATAAATGGTGGGTTAGTGAATTTAATGGTCGCGGAATTAAATATGGTGGATATTTAATTAAAAAAATATATAAATTAAATAATATATTTAATTCTGAAATAATCAGAATTGGTCGAAATGACGATATGGTGTGAACCGGATCATCTATGATATTTAATTCAGCTTGGAATTGGATTTGAATAACGAATATATTCAATCGTCGACATTTGAACGTATAGTTTATAATATAATTATAAACGAGCTCGAAATGGCGCTGCAGTTCGTAAATTGGCGATTCGAACTTCAACTGAATGTACAGAGTTCGTTTTAAGCCGGATTTCTGTGAAACAAGAAACGTGTGGAGCTGGTGGAGTATATCTTTCTAGTGGAAGAGAAAAATCGGAATTTCATTGTGTAGATTTTGAGATAGGTCCAAATCAAATTTCAGAATAGTCGCTATAGAATCGTTTATCGGCCATAACGGTTATTTCAAAATAACTAGATATCGGGTGTGAATTTAGACAAGGTTCTTTTGAGGCGTAGCGATAATTTAATTTTTAGAATTTTATGGAAATTTTTAATTAATTAAATAAGCAACTTTTTATTTGGAATATTTGGCACCCTGTATCGACATTTCGGGATTTCACAATATGAGTCCATCTACCGGTATTATTATATTTTTGGAATCATGGTACATTGTTGGACACATCAGTATTTTTATTTCTGTCCCTATCGGTTCATATGTGAACGAAGTTTTTACAACAAGGGTACCCTAAGTTATAATAATAAAATACTTAAAATATCCTACTTTATCATTGATCAAACGCAAGCCACAATGCATTGCTCTCAGCCAAAAGCGTGGAAAGGGGAAATCCTTACAAATCGAAACAAAGTCCTATAAATAATCCTTAATCACTTTAACCTAAATGATATTCTCGATCAAACAAATTCAAGCCACCAGTTATTTCGTTCCAAAAAAAAAAACCGATCTCCTCAAAAATCCCAATAAATCAAATCAAACCCTATAAATCACGAAATATATATTTTCGGGATCCTCGATAACTTCTCTTCACATCGATATAAGTTTCAGCAAGTTCGTATACATGTTGTGGTCGACGAGGTTTGATTTCTGGGTTCGTGTTCATTGTTTTGGGGATCTTGGAGTGGCAATCCATGAAGAAAAGGGTGCGGTGTCAGGTTGAAAGCATGGCTGATGGTGTTTACAGGGAGGAGTCGGTGCGTATAAAACTCACAGAGATGAAGTACAGGAGGTGCGGTTTCTAACTACAGTCGGGGTTTTGATTTATGCTGCGAGTGATGTTGAGAGTAAAGGAAGGAGGACTGTGAGGAGTTTAGGTAGCGCAAACTGCAGAAGCTGCTGCTGTGTATGTAATGGGTAGGTGGGAATCCGTTACGTAAGGAGAAGGGTAGCATGCGTTGCATTAAACGAGGAGTTTGTGGTTGTTTTAATTTGAGTATAGTAAAGAAGGGGAGTTGACTGTCTGAAGTTGAAGTTTGAGGGAAATGAAAATAAACGAGGAGAACAACCCTGCCTTTGGTTTTGAGAATCATGGAGAAAGGGGAGTTGTGCGGGAGCTAAGAAATTGGAAATGGAGTTCGAAGAATTTTGGTAGCAAGAGGATACGGATTTTAGTTTATCTGGAGAAGAAGAGGGAGCGATGGGCTTATGTATGTTTAGATGGGCCGGTAGCAAGGTGAGGCCCAAAATTTCTTTTAAATATAGTTTTGTATTTTGTTTTAAAAGAAAGAATGTGTGTTGGCCCATTAAAGAAAAGGGATGAGCGGGATTAATTGGCAGGGAAAGAATGAAAGGGGAACACGGTAGTGGGTTGAAAAGGGTGAGAAATGGGCCGAGGAGAAAAGGGGCAAGGCCATGTTTTTAAAGAAATCAAAGTTTATTTTTAATTAAGTAGCGTATCAAATTTTAATTAAAATATCTCTCTCATACATCATCCGAATTACGAACAGTTTGTCGCGTTGGGACCGTAGAGACGGACACTACACACTGGAACTGACTGGAAATGGATTGGGGCTCGTATGAATTTATGGAGAAATAAACTATTGATTCAAATCAAATAACAGTTTATCGTTCTTTAACGATGAACTGCAAATGTGAGTAAATCTCACTAACTCTGAACAGTTTATAATTTCAAGTTGTATTTTTAGAACTGTTAGATATTGGCTGGTTGACTGTGTCTTGACTATTTGATTGAACTGATAGTCAGTTAGTTGAATTTCTATATTGATTCTGTTTAACAGAATATATCATATGGAACTGAAAAGTGATGTTATCTATATTGTTTAACATCTGTGATGCAGGGAAACAGGTTGAAGGAATCCAACTGGATTCCTCAACATTTATTTTACTAGTTTCATATATTGTGATATATGATGTGTTATATAATCATTTATGGATTATGTGTGTTGGAATGATGTTGATCATTGTTATTCGATATTGTAAATATCATAATGACCCTGGGATGTAAAAAGAATTATTTCAATGTATATTGAAATAAAGGGACTTTATAAGATCAACAGATTTTATTAAAGGAAATATTTCGAAAGTAAATAAAAGGGAAAAATGTTTTAAAACGAATAGAGTTTTATAAAAGGGAAATCATTTGTAAAGTGAAGAACTGTTACTAAAAGTAAATCTTTATAAATGAATAGTTTATTCGAATAGTAAAAGGAGTTAATCGATGTTAGTTTAATCGATTAGAGAATAAAGTTAAAAGGAGTTAATCGATGTTAGTTTAATCGATTAGAGAATAAAGTTAAAGGAGTTAATCGATGTTAGTTTAAACGATTAGAGAATAAAGTTAAAAGGAGTTAATCGATGTTAGTTTAATCGATTAGAGAAGAAAGTTAAAGGAGTTAATCGATGTTAGTTTAATCGATTAGAGAATAAAGTTAAAAGGAGTTAATCGATGTTAGTTAATCGATTAGAGAATAAAGAATAAAGGGGTTAATTGATGTTAGTTTAATCAATTAGAGTTAAAGCAAAGGAGTTAATCGATTAGTGTTAAAGTAAAAGGAGTTAATCGATGTTAGTTTAATCGATTAGAGTTAAAGTAAAAGGAGTAAATAGAATATAGTTTATTCGAATAAAGTTAGTAAATCGAATATAATTTATTCGAAAGGGGGTTAAGTGAATAGAGTAAATCAAATAGAATAAATAGAATAGAGATTTATTCGAACGAGAGTTAAGTAGGGAAGTTAGTTAAAGGAATATAAAGTGAACTTTGCCTATTTCAAAGTTAGAAATGTTATTCAGTTAAGGTCTGAGAGGTAGTTCTACCCCAACTTGATTGGCTTCATTTTTTAACTAAGGAATAGTTAAGGTTCGACAGTAAAGGAAATGGTTTGAGTTGGCATAGCGATGTTTGTTTAAGCATCTGTCTAAGTCCAATAAAGAAGCTTTGGAAATGTTTTCCAAAGAAGAAACCCAAGATGTTTTCTAATAAAGAAGACAAGAAATGGAAATGTTTTCCATTGTTAATAACGTATATTTTCTAAATTTAGAAAATAAGGAATATTGAACATAGGGAAACAAGAGATAAAAAAATGAACTAAGGAGATAAATGTTGAATGATGTTTGATCGATATAAATTTCCATTTGGAAATAATATCGTTGTTTGCACACTTGTTTTTATTCGATAGTTAAATCACATACTATCGAAGTTTTGACCATTTTAACGTTGTTAATATGGAGAGACCGGTTGGATTATTATCCAAAGAACCACTCTGTATTGGCATAAGCGTTGCGAATCATATATGCCAAAGGAAATTGAAGACGGAGTTATGCAAGGGCTATCCTGTTTACAGAATAGTGCCTTCAGTTCATCCTGTTCCTGGATGACTTGTATGGACGGATGTCTGACAGAGTATTTCCAGACGATCACATATATTGATTTCTCCAACCGTACCAAGAGTGGAAGCGGAGAAGGAAACTTCTTTAGCTAACACATAATGTATGGTTGAGGACGTCAATCGGTGATTTGATGGATTTGACGATGTGGTATTCAAAGTGAATCTGATGTGATGATAAAACGTAGCTTCTAGCCTCATCATCCGGTAAATGACAGAAATCGGGCAGGCAGCATGGCTAAGTCGGTCGCACCGAAGTAGGGTGTATAATCACCTGATCTAGAGTTTCATTTACTTCTAAAAATCTATTGTTGATGCTGTCTCATTCGGGAAACGGTTGTTGATCCCAACTGTTGGTGATATACATTCGATACGCTCAAGCGAAATGAGTGGTCGGTCATGTGTGGCCGGGTTGCAAGATGTTCTTGTTGAACCCAGTGTATTCCTCTCTAGAGGTACACTAGCGAAAGGTGGTTCCATACCTTGTCATAGTTGGAAATCCATTACCCAATACGTGCTTGCGGTTTTGATTGTATACTATATATGTAGAACGTGAGATGAAAGCGTTTCTGCTAGATGATTATATATATATATATTGTGGTTGATAGACATTATCATAATATCAAAGGTTTTGATATAAAGATAATTTGGATTCTCATAAGGTAAAAACCCGTTCCGTTATGCGGCGTGGTCTTATGAGATATCGTTTACTTGTTCGAACTGTTTTTAAACTGTTTTACTCATACCAGTCCCATGACTGACCCGGAGTTTACTTTGTTGTTTTCCCTAAACTCTTGGGTGCCTAAATTTGTACGGGCAGTCAAGTAGTCGGGATTTACAGATACTGGAAGAGCTTGGAGCAGGAGGCTTCAGGATCATATAGCTATAGTTATTTCCGCTGTGTTGTAAGTGTTGTACTTTGATAATGATACGTATATTCAAGTACAGATTTGTATTTCAAAGTTATGTTATGAAATATATTTATTCGTTCCGTTGTGAGATTCGTGTTACTCTGATGTTGTGTTCTTCTTCTTCTTCTTCTATTCTAATTTTCTATCTTATCTTTCCTCACCCTCTAATTTCTTTCACTAATTACCAGGATTTTTCGGTGTTTTGGTTATCGACATTATGCTTATGTCGATAACCAAAGTCGCTCAAAATCCGGGTCGTTACAGTTGGTATCAGAGCTTAAGTTAAGAATTACTTGGCTCTGTGGCGTGACTCGGTAGAGATAGGGTTAGTAATACCCTAGACTGAGATTGAGTGTATATATACGAGTGAACGTATTTGTATTTGATATAAAAATTTGTTTTATATTGTGGAGATACATTGGTTGAATTGTTTATGAGTTCTGGTCGATCAGTTTGATCCACTGTATCGGTATGAGTTACTAAACACTCGAATACGATGAACCGTCATGGTATGTTTTGAAAAGAGGGTAAATTAAAATAAGTTTACCCAAGGTATATCTCGATATAGAGAAGATATATATATCAAAATTATAATATATTGGATATATTGGTTGTTATTATAATCGAGTAAGATTTTAAATTTAATGGTTATGTAAATAACCAATCAGAATTCATATAAGTGAAATACGTGAAATCAGATGGGTTAAATCTGATATTTAAACCAGAAATTGAGGTTAAAACTCTGGAGAATTGGATAAGTGTTTGTAAATGGATTTGGATTAAAAATAAGGAAAATTTAAGATCCTGGGAGATTTTAAATTGTTTTACAAGCAGTGTGAATTATATTTTGAAATGAATTTCAAAGTGGAAATGTTTAGAAATAGTTTTATAGTATTGAACTCACTTCGATCGCTGGAAATTAGATTCTGATGATGACAGCTGCATCATCAGTATTCATTTTCGAGTTGTAAGTGATGAATTACTACCAGAGATACTGTTTTGAATTTGTTTTGGGAAAGACAAGTTGTGTTGAATTTCAAAATGGGATTTAAAATATAGAATTTAAACTTTTAAATAGATTTGAAATATTAACTTGTTTTAAAAGAAATAAAACAAGAAGTTCCTTTATAAACGAAGTTTATAAAAAGTTCTTTTATAAACGAAGTTTATAAATGAAGTGAAGAGAATTATCATTGGATAATTCAGAAATAAAAATACAAGTATGAAATTGAAAGGGAAATCTATTTTCCAAAGGTAGAAATATCGATTTCAAAAGGAATTGAAACCGAGACTTATTTAAAGGAATTTGAATAAAGGAAGTTCAGACATAGAAATTGAATATAGAAATTCCAAGGGAGTTTGAATATATGAAATTCATTGGAAGTGATATAGAATTTGAATATAGAAATTCAAATGGAATATGAATATAGAATTCAAATGGAATTAAAATATAGGATTTGAATATCGAAGGTGAAATGGAATTTGAATAAGAAAATTCAAAGAGGATTTGAATATAGAAAATTCAAAAGGGGATTTGAATATAGAAATTCAAATGAGATTTGAATAAAGAAGATTTGAATAATAAAATTTGAATATAGAATTCATATAGAGTAATAATAGGATTCGAATATAGAAATTCAAAGGGAGTTTGAATATATAGAATTTGAATAGAATTGAAAATGAAATTTGAATGTAGAAGATTCAAATAGAGTTGAATTTGAAATTTGAATATAGAAGATTCAAAAGGAATTAAAATGAAATAAAGAGAATTCAAATAGATTCGAATAATGAAATTCAAATATGGGATTTGAATAAGAGATTTGAAATGAAATTCAAATATAGAATTTGAATAAGAGAATTGAAATGGAATTTGAATATAGGAAATTCAAATAGAATTGAAATGGAATTCAATTAGTTGATAAACAAGTTAAAATATATTTGAACATGTTATACTCAAATATGAAGGTGAAATGGGAAAACCATTAATTTGAAAATCACTTAACGGAATAAGTTAAAACGATTGGATTAAGTTGGAATGAATTAGAAATGTATGGATATATGAGATAGGTATGGATAAGGTATGAAGGTATATAAATAGAATGCTCGACGAAAGGTACGTATTTAATTCATGAGATTTTATGCGCCGTATCGGCTAGCCGCTTGGCTTTTCTTTTTCTTTTGGATTGGTGAGGGCCATGGGAGGCTATTTGAAATATCCCGATGCTCCTGGTACAAAGGGGGTTATGGCGAATTTTTCCGGGAATTTAAAGAGTTAGAATATTTTTAAGATAATTTGATAGTTAGAAATCAACGTATCGATATATATAGAAGTCGATAAGGAAACGAACTTAGAAATAGAATAGTAAAATCAAAGGAAGTCTAGAATAGAATCTAGTAAGAATAGAAAGAGGAAGTGTATACATGTTTAAAAGTGAATAAGTAGTTGTATGGTATTGATTATTCGAGTAAGTAGTAATATCTGTTTTGACGTTATAGATGTTATTCAGTCAAGGTCTGAGAGGTAGTTATACCCCAACTTGATTGATTTCATTATTAACAAATAAATAGTAAGATTTCAGGCTCGAAGATCAATGTTGAATAAGAGTTAGTTGAATATAGTATTTGGGTTGTCGTAACGATGTTTTACACAACATCCGTTTAAACCCAAATGAGTGTAACTTGGAAATAGAAATAAAGAATATTTCCTAAGTATAGAAATAAAAGAGATCGGAAAAGAGATAAGTAATTGGAATATTTTCCAATTATAAATAGCATATATTTTCTAAAGTTTAGAAAATAAAGGAAGGCGATATTCGGAAATGTTTTCCAATTAACATAAAAGGGCCAATATGGTTATTGAAAATATTTGGTTAACAAATATTGATAAAGAAATAGAGAAGTGATTTAACTAATGGAATATTGATTATGGGCTCAGTTGAATTTCAAAAAAAAAAAAGAGAAAATTTGATTTTTGAAAAGAGTGAACTGTTTAAAATTCCCAAGAAAAGACTGTTTGAATTAAAAACAAATTTAACAGAAATTTGTGAAAGAAGATTTGAATTAAAGTAAAGTCAGTTAAGTGGTAACTGAAGTTGAATTGAAATCGAATAAGATTGGATTTGTGAAATTAGAATCCAAAATGGTATTGGATTGAGGAGTTAAGGAATTGAAAATCCAGAATTGAACTTGAGTTGAAATGGGATTTGGCTTGGATATAAGCGAATGGTTGTGCCATTGATAAAAGCAGATTGGATTTGATTGGAGTAACTCTTGTATATGCTGAGTTGATAGCATATGGAAGTAACAGAGTAGATTGCCCGACAAAAAGGTACCAGTTTATATTATATATGAGTTTGGTGATTTTGATGAGCCGAATTGGCAAGCCGCTTGGCTGTTTGATTTTCTTTTGGGTTGGAGATGCCCCAGAGAGGCGAGTTGGAGTTTGACCGATTGACCAATACGAAGGAGGTGCTGGCGAAATTTTTCGAAGAGTTAAGGCGTTAGAAAATTTTCAGTATTTTTGAAAATTTTCGTTGATAAGAATTAATTAATAATTTAATTGAAATTAAATTGGTTCAATTGAAACTGAAGTTAAGAAGTGAACAAATATGTTCTAAAGCAGTCGATAGGGTCGTCCCCTACTTTTTATCAATTTCGAGGACGAAATTATTTTAAGTGGGGAAGATTGTAATGACCCGCATTGGCAGGGGTATTATGATTAATTTATTTTATTATATAAATGGTGGGTTAGTGAATTTAATGGTCGCGGAATTAAATATGGTGGATATTTAATTAAAAAAATATATAAATTAAATAATATATTTAATTCTGAAATAATCAGAATTGGTCGAAATAACGATATGGTGTGAACCAGATCATCTATGATATTTAATTCAGCTTGGAATTGGATTTGAATAACGAATATATTCAATCGTCGACATTTGAACGTATAGTTTATAATATAATTATAAACGAGCTCGAAATGGCGCTGCAGTTCGTAAATTGGCGATTCGAACTTCAACTGAATGTACAGAGTTCGTTTTAAGCCGGATTTCTGTTAAACAAGAAACGTGTGGAGCTGGTGGAGTATATCTTTCTAGTGGAAGAGAAAAATCGGAATTTCATTGTGTAGATTTTGAGATATGTCCAAATCAAATTTCAGAATAGTCGCTATAGAATCGTTTATCGGCCATAACAGTTATTTCAAAATAACTAGATATCGGGTGTGAATTTGGACAAGGTTCTTTTGAGGCGTAGCGATAATTTAATTTTTAGAATTTTATGGAAATTTTTAATTAATTAAATAAGCAACTTTTTATTTGGAGTATTTGGCACCCTGTATCGACATTTCGGGATTTCACAATATGAGTCCATCTACCGGTATTATTATATTTTTGGAATCATGGTACATTGTTGGACACATTAGTATTTTTATTTCTGTCCCTATCGGTTCATATGTGAACGAAGTTTTTACAACAAGGGTACCCTAAGTTATAATAATAAAATACTTAAAATATCCTACTTTATCATTGATCAAACGCAAGCCACAATGCATTGCTCTCAGCCAAAAGCGTGGAAAGGGGAAATCCTTACAAATCGAAACAAAGTCCTATAAATAATCCTTAATCACTTTAACCTAAATGATTTTCTCGATCAAATAAATTCAAGCCGCCAGTTATTTCGTTCCAAAAAAAAAAAACCGATCTCCTCAAAAATCCCAATAAATCAAATCAAACCCTATAAATCACGAAATATATATTTTCGGGATCCTCGATAACTTCTCTTCACATCGATATAAGTTTCAGCAAGTTCGTATACATGTTGTGGTCGACGCGGTTTGATTTCTGGGTTCGTGTTCATTGTTTTGGGGATCTTGGAGTGGCAATCCGTGAAGAAAAGGGTGCGGTGTCAGGTTGAAAGCATGGCTGATGGTGTTTACAGGGAGGAGTCGGTGCGTATAAAACTCACAGAGATGAAGTACAGGAGGTGCGGTTTCTAACTACAGTCGGGGTTTTGATTTATGCTGCGAGTGATGTTGAGAGTAATGGAAGGAGGACTGTGAGGAGTTTAGGTAGCGCAAACTGCAGAAGCTGCTGCTGTGTATGTAATGGGTAGGTGGGAATCCGTTACGTAAGGAGAAGGGTAGCATGCGTTGCATTAAATGAGGAGTTTGTGGTTGTTTTAATTTGAGTATAGTAAAGAAGGGGAGTTGACTGTCTGAAGTTGAAGTTTGAGGGAAATGAAAATAAACGAGGAGAACAACCCTGCCTTTGGTTTTGAGAATCATGGAGAAAGGGGAGTTGTACGGGAGCTAAGAAATTGGAAATGGAGTTCGAAGAATTTTGGTAGCAAGAGGATACGGATTTTAGTTTATCTGGAGAAGAAGAGGGAGCGATGGGCTTATGTATGTTTAGATGGGCCGGTAGCAAGGTGAGGCCCAAAATTTCTTTTAAATATAGTTTTGTATTTTGTTTTAAAAGAAAGAATGTGTGTTGGCCCATTAAAGAAAAGGGATGAGCGGGATTAATTGGCAGGGAAAGAATGAAAGGGGAACACGGTAGTGGGTTGAAAAGGGTGAGAAATGGGCCGAGGAGAAAAGGGGCAAGGCCATGTTTTTAAAGAAATCAAAGTTTATTTTTAATTAAGTAGCGTATCAAATTTTAATTAAAATATCTCTCTCATACATCATCCGAATTACGAACAGTTTGTCGCGTTGGGACCTTAGGGACGAACACTACACACTGGAACTGACTGGAAATGGATTGGGGCTCGTATGAATTTATGGAGAAATAAACTATTGATTCAAATCAAATAACAGTTTATCGTTCTTTAACGATGAACTACAAATGTGAGTAAATCTCACTAACTCTGAACAGTTTATAATTTCATGTTGTATTTTTAGAACTGTTAGATATTGGCTGGTTGACTGTGTCTTGACTGTTTGATTGAACTGATAGTCAGTTAGTTGAATTTCTATATTGATTCTGTTTAACAGAATATATCATATGGAACTGAAAAGTGATGTTATCTATATTGTTTAACATCTGTGATGCAGGGAAACAGGTTGGAGGAATCCAACTGGATTCCTCAACATTTATTTTACTAGTTTTCATATATTGTGATATATGATGTGTTATATAATCATTTATGGATTATGTGTGTTGGAATGATGTTGATCATTGTTATTCGATATTGTAAATATCATAATGACCCTGGGATGTAAAAAGAATTATTTCAATGTATATTGAAATAAAGGGACTTTATAAGATCAACAGATTTTATTAAAGGAAATATTTCGAAAGTAAATAAAAGGGAAAAATGTTTTAAAACGAATAGAGTTTTATAAAAGGGAAATCATTTGTAAAGTGAAGAACTGTTACTAAAAGTAAATCTTTATAAATGAATAGTTTATTCGAATAGTAAAAGGAGTTAATCGATGTTAGTTTAATCGATTAGAGAATAAAGTTAAAAGGAGTTAATCGATGTTAGTTTAATCGATTAGAGAATAAAGTTAAAGGAGTTAATCGATGTTAGTTTAATCGATTAGAGAATAAAGTTAAAAGGAGTTAATCGATGTTAGTTTAATCGATTAGAGAATAAAGTTAAAGGAGTTAATCGATGTTAGTTTAATCGATTAGAGAATAAAGTTAAAAGGAGTTAATCGATGTTAGTTTAATCGATTAGAGAATAAAGTTAAAGGAGTTAATCGATGTTAGTTTAATCGATTAGAGAATAAAGTTAAAAGGAGTTAATCGATTAGAGAATAAAGAATAAAGGGGCTAATCGATGTTAGTTTAATCGATTAGAGTTAAAGCAAAGGAGTTAATCGATTAGTGTTAAAGTAAAAGGAGTTAATCGATGTTAGTTTAATTGATTAGAGTTAAAGTAAAAGGAGTAAATAGAATATAGTTTATTCGAATAAAGTTAGTAAATCGAATATAATTTATTCGAAAGGGGGTTAAGTGAATAGAGTAAATCAAATAGAATAAATCGAATAGAGATTTATTCGAACGAGAGTTAAGTAGGGAAGTTAGTTAAAGGAATATAAAGTGAACTTTGCCTATTTCAAAGTTAGAAATGTTGTTCAGTTAAGGTCTGAGAGGTAGTTCTACCCCAACTTGATTGGCTTCGTTTTTTAACTAAGGAATAGTTAAGGTTCGGCAGTAAAGGAAATGGTTTGAGTTGGCATAGCGATGTTTGTTTAAGCATCTGTCTAAGTCCAATAAAGAAGCTTTGGAAATGTTTTCCAAAGAAGAAACCCGAGAAGTTTTCTAATAAAGAAGACAAGAAATGGAAATGTTTTCCATTGTTAATAACGTATATTTTCTAAATTTAGAAAATAAGGAATATTGAACATAGGGAAACAAGAGATAAAAAAATGAACTAAGGAGATAAATGTTGAATGATGTTTGATCGATATAAATTTCCATTTGGAAATAATATCGTTGTTTGCACACTTGTTTTTATTCGATAGTTAAATCACATACTATCGAAGTTTTGACCATTTTAACGTTGTTAATATGGAGAGACCGGTTGGATTATTATCCAAAGAACCACTCTGTATTGGCATAAGCGTTGCGAATCATATATGCCAAAGGAAATTGAAGACGGAGTTATGCAAGGGCTATCCTGTTTACAGAATAGTGCCTTCAGTTCATCCTGTTCCTGGATGACTTGTATGGACGGATGTCTGACAGAGTATTTCCAGACGATCACATATATTGATTTCTCCAACCGTACCAAGAGTGGAAGCGGAGAAGGAAACTTCTTTAGCTAACACATAATGTATGGTTGAGGACGTCAATCGGTGATTTGATGGATTTGACGATGTGGTATTCAAAGTGAATCTGATGTGATGATAAAACGTAGCTTCTAGCCTCATCATCCGGTAAATGACAGAAATCGGGCAGGCAGCATGGCTAAGTCGGTCGCACCGAAGTAGGGTGTATAATCACCTGATCTAGAGTTTCATTTACTTCTAAAAATCTATTGTTGATGCTGTCTCATTCGGGAAACGGTTGTTGATCCCAACTGTTGGTGATATACATTCGATACGCTCAAGCGAAATGAGTGGTCGGTCATGTGTGGCCGGGTTGCAAGATGTTCTTGTTGAACCCAGTGTATTCCTCTCTAGAGGTACACTAGCGAAAGGTGGTTCCATACCTTGTCATAGTTGGAAATCCATTACCCAATACGTGCTTGCGGTTTTGATTGTATACTATATATGTAGAACGTGAGATGAAAGCGTTTCTGCTAGATGATTATATATATATATATTGTGGTTGATAGACATTATCATAATATCAAAGGTTTTGATATAAAGATAATTTGGATTCTCATAAGGTAAAAACCCGTTCCGTTATGCGGCGTGGTCTTATGAGATATCGTTTACTTGTTCGAACTGTTTTTAAACTGTTTTACTCATACCAGACCCATGACTGACCCGGAGTTTACTTTGTTGTTTTCCCTAAACTCTTGGGTGCCTAAATTTGTACGGGCAGTCAAGTAGTCGGGATTTACAGATACTGGAAGAGCTTGGAGCAGGAGGCTTCAGGATCATATAGCTATAGTTATTTCCGCTGTGTTGTAAGTGTTGTACTTTGATAATGATACGTATATTCAAGTACAGATTTGTATTTCAAAGTTATGTTATGAAATATATTTATTCGTTCCGTTGTGAGATTCGTGTTACTCTGATGTTGTGTTCTTCTTCTTCTTCTTCTATTCTAATTTTCTATCTTATCTTTCCTCACCCTCTAATTTCTTTCACTAATTACCAGGATTTTTCGGTGTTTTGGTTATCGACATTATGCTTATGTCGATAACCAAAGTCGCTCAAAATCCGGGTCGTTACAGTTGGTATCAGAGCTTAAGTTAAGAATTACTTGGCTCTGTGGCGTGACTCGGTAGAGATAGGGTTAGTAATACCCTAGACTGAGATTGAGTGTATATATACGAGTGAACGTATTTGTATTTGATATAAAAATTTGTTTTATATTGTGGAGATACATTGGTTGAATTGTTTATGAGTTCTGGTCGATCAGTTTGATCCACTGTATCGGTATGAGTTACTAAACACTCGAATACGATGAACCGTCATGGTATGTTTTGAAAAGAGGGTAAATTAAAATAAGTTTACCCAAGGTATATCTCGATATAGAGAAGATATATATATCAAAATTATAATATATTGGATATATTGGTTGTTATTATAATCGAGTAAGATTTTAAATTTAATGGTTATGTAAATAACCAATCAGAATTCATATAAGTGAAATACGTGAAATCAGATGGGTTAAATCTGATATTTAAACCAGAAATTGAGGTTAAAACTCTGGAGAATTGGATAAGTGTTTGTAAATGGATTTGGATTAAAAATAAGGAAAATTTAAGATCCTGGGAGATTTTAAATTGTTTTACAAGCAGTGTGAATTATATTTTGAAATGAATTTCAAAGTGGAAATGTTTAGAAATAGTTTTATAGTATTGAACTCACTTCGATCGCTGGAAATTAGATTCTGATGATGACAGCTGCATCATCAGTATTCATTTTCGAGTTGTAAGTGATGAATTACTACCAGAGATACTGTTTTGAATTTGTTTTGGGAAAGACAAGTTGTGTTGAATTTCAAAATGGGACTTAAAATATAGAATTTAAACTTTTAAATAGATTTGAAATATTAACTTGTTTTAAAAGAAATAAAACAAGAAGTTCCTTTATAAACGAAGTTTATAAAAAGTTCTTTTATAAACGAAGTTTATAAATGAAGTGAAGAGAATTATCATTGGATAATTCAGAAATAAAAATACAAGTATGAAATTGAAAGGGAAATCTATTTTCCAAAGGTAGAAATATCGATTTCAAAAGGAATTGAAACCGAGACTTATTTAAAGGAATTTGAATAAAGGAAGTTCAGACATAGAAATTGAATATAGAAATTCCAAGGGAGTTTGAATATATGAAATTCAATGGAAGTGATATAGAATTTGAATATAGAAATTCAAATGGAATATGAATATAGAATTCAAATGGAATTAAAATATAGGATTTGAATATCGAAGGTGAAATGGAATTTGAATAAAGAATTCAAATGAAATTCAAGTATAGAATTTGAATAAGAAAATTCAAAGAGGATTTGAATATAGAAAATTCAAAAGGGGATTTGAATATAGAAATTCAAATGAGATTTGAATAAAGAAGATTTGAATAATAAAATTTGAATATAGAATTCATATAGAGTAATAATAGGATTCGAATATAGAAATTCAAAGGGAGTTTGAATATATAGAATTTGAATAGAATTGAAAATGAAATTTGAATGTAGAAGATTCAAATAGAGTTGAATTTGAAATTTGAATATAGAAGATTCAAAAGGAATTAAAATGAAATAAAGAGAATTCAAATAGATTCGAATAATGAAATTCAAATATGGGATTTGAATAAGAGATTTGAAATGAAATTCAAATATAGAATTTGAATAAGAGAATTGAAATGGAATTTGAATATAGGAAATTCAAATAGAATTGAAATGGAATTCAATTAGTTGATAAACAAGTTAAAATATATTTGAACATGTTATACTCAAATATGAAGGTGAAATGGGAAAACCATTAATTTGAAAATCACTTAACGGAATAAGTTAAAACGATTGGATTAAGTTGGAATGAATTAGAAATGTATGGATATATGAGATAGGTATGGATAAGGTATGAAGGTATATAAATAGAATGATCGACGAAAGGTACGTATTTAATTCATGAGATTTTATGCGCCGTATCGGCTAGCCGCTTGGCTTTTCTTTTTCTTTTGGATTGGTGAGGGCCATGGGAGGCTATTTGAAATATCCCGATGCTCCTGGTACAAAGGGGGTTATGGCGAATTTTTCCGGGAATTTAAAGAGTTAGAATATTTTTAAGATAATTTGATAGTTAGAAATCAACGTATCGATATATATAGAAGTCGATAAGGAAACGAACTTAGAAATAGAATAGTAAAATCAAAGGAAGTCTAGAATAGAATCTAGTAAGAATAGAAAGAGGAAGTGTATACGTGTTTAAAAGTGAATAAGTAGTTGTATGGTATTGATTATTCGAGTAAGTAGTAATATCTGTTTTGACGTTATAGATGTTATTCAGTCAAGGTCTGAGAGGTAGTTATACCCCAACTTGATTGATTTCATTATTAACAAATAAATAGTAAGATTTCAGGCTCGAAGATCAATGTTGAATAAGAGTTAGTTGAATATAGTATTTGGGTTGTCGTAACGATGTTTTACACAACATCCGTTTAAACCCAAATGAGTGTAACTTGGAAATAGAAATAAAGAATATTTCCTAAGTATAGAAATAAAAGAGATCGGAAAAGAGATAAGTAATTGGAATATTTTCCAATTATAAATAGCATATATTTTCTAAAGTTTAGAAAATAAAGGAAGGCGATATTCGGAAATGTTTTCCAATTAACATAAAAGTGTTAGAGTTTATGCCCTAGAGGCAATCCATTTGATGTGATTAATAACGTTATTATTTTATTTGAAATAAGATATTCTGTTATGTTATATTTACTACGTAATATAAATAATAATTTAACAGAAGTCCTTAGAATAATAATACGGAATTATATAGTTCGAGTAAGACTGAACTTGAGATTATATAATGTGATAAGTATTATAATTCTTAAATGTCCCTGGTCAAGTTTTGTTGTTTATTTAGGACAACAATAAAGCGTTGAGACTAGTATATTGATTGACTGATGATCACATCTCATTGATCATTAATATACGTGATATTAAAGTCAAGATATAAATACGTATTGGAGAATATCGTATTGGACCGACCCGCCGTGAGATAACTCCATGGAATATAATTAACAGTATCATAAGTTATTCTCATAGTGAAAGTGATGTAATGGTCCTTAGACCTGAAATCATTATAATTTTATTCGAGTATATTTGTGTTTTGATATCATCTAAAGTTATTTCGTAACAGAGTAACGATAACGGTGATTGTTGGATACATCTCGAATCGAATAGAAATTATGAATGATCTAGATGGAATTTAACCCTGCAATATATTTGTGGTGATATCCATGGGCCTCTTGATTGAGTGAGACTGTGAAATGCATGGCCGTGCTCAAATGTTGATTTGTTTTGAACAGTCTACTCATCAATCAAGATAAAGGATTAAATATAAAGAGGATGATACAATCCATGTCTCTAGTTTAATCCTGGATATACTGGTTAAAAGGATTATATTACATTGACACACTGGTCACAGAAAAGGTTGTATCGAATCGATAATATTATTATAACTTGGGTAGCAGCGATGTATTGCTAGATGCCAATCACTGTTTATGATTTTAAATACGATTTGAAATCATTGCCAACGTTGTAATAACCTATAGGGTCACACGATACAGAACACTATAAAGGAGAAAATATTTTGGATGAATAAAATATCATTTTGATGATATTTTATACGAAGTTGGAATAAGTATTTTGGTCGGTTCCTTATTTTAAGTAAAGACTTGATTAAATGGATATTTCTCTTTTAAATAAATAGGGCTAACCCTAGGGCATTTAAGAGTGAGAAAAAGGACCGACTAAAACCTAATTCCAAAACCCCAAAATTATCAATGGCGGCTAGCATCGTTGTCTTCTTCAAATTCCTATTCGATCGGATCGATGAAGATGGTGTTCTCGTGGATATCTATGGAGGGCCAGCGTCCTGTTGAGCCTCGTGATTCGATCCTTCTGCTTCTCCTTTTCGAATTCGATTTGGCTTTCACAGATTCAACGAGTAAAGGTATGAAACCCTAAACCTAAATATAATTTTGATTTATAATTCCGCATAGATCTTGGATTTAAGTAGTTAAACACCTCGATTTGGATCTCGATTTGACCGAGAATATCCTACATTGGTATCAGAGCCTGGTTTAATGCGTGTAATTGTAAATTAAACTTTGATTTTGGGGTTCGTTCATGTTTGTATCCTTGTATACATAGTGATTTCATAAGCATAAGTAACACCGTATTGATTATTAGGGCTTATATTATTGGTTTGATTATAAAAGAAAAACTGTTTCTTTTAATTTCGAATTGATATCAGATATCAATTCCATTTATGAATCTTATGCGATTTAACAATATGTACTTGGATATGATCTAAATCAGTAACTGATATGTTTATACAAATAAACAGAGCTATACTTATTGTCAAAGTGGTTGATATATATATATATATATATATATATATATATATATATATAGATCCAGTTTTACTGATTAATGAATCAGTGAGATAGAATTCTGATTTATATTGATTTTATGAAATCGACAACATAGAAATTTGTTAAGACAAATTATTTAGAATCATTTTTTTTTTTTGGTTATCAAACCATCACCAGTCCATCTACTGAAGGAATCATGAAATTATTGCATAAGACTAAAGTTTAACACTTACATTATATTGATAATGTAAAGGTTAAACTCGAATCATAATAAACAGACTGTGGTTTGTTAAGCCTGTAAAACATATATATGAGTGTTTTACATGTGTATATAATATATATACAATGGAATAAATGTTACTGAATTGTCAGTTAAACCGGCTTTTGGATTTTAACATATTGATGAAATATATTTATAGTGATAAATACGTAGTATAATCAGCTTTCAAAACTCACTGGAAATAGTTTTCCGGTCCAATTCTGTTTTATACTAATTGATATAAATAATTGTGTCAAGATTAGGATTTTGTGTAAGTTCGAGTCGAAGCATATATCCGGGAGTGTTATGAACACAGAAATTACAGGGCTGTTACAAAACCTATTTAAATGATGAATTGTGTTCATTATAGAATATTTTATATATGATATAAAATTAGAGTAGACATGGATATATGTATTTTTCAAAATGTAATCGATATGACTAATCACATCCCTGAATATATATGTGTCGACATATATATACATGTATATTGTAAAGAGTTATAATATCCATTTAAGAAGATTATGACATATTTAATGTATAATAATTTTATATGTGATAAAATCATTTCATTATAAATGATTTTATATATGATATAAAATAAGCTGGAATGGATTTATGGATTTAAAGATTGGTTGATTCTTTGATTTAAAAATGTTTAAACCATATCATATGTTTATTAGTGTTCTGAAATGAATTGATTTCAGTATAATCATAAAATTTTATTTAGTTGTAAAACTGAATAGAATGGTGATCTATATATGTAATATTAATTCTGTTCAGTTATCATTTCTTACTCATCATATTTGATTATAAACCTTTCTGTTGTTAATACATTTATATTTGATATAATTTGGGATATGATTCCATGGATTAATATTTTATATTAATCTAAATTAAGCATTCCTAATCTACAACTTGAAAGTATGGTGGTAATCTATTTTTCTTGTTTAGAACTTTATTTTATATTATGATTCTTTTCATTGAAAAGCATGAACAAAATTTGTTTTGTTATTTGAAATGAAATATGAATTGATATATGATATCCATTCACTAATGCAAATCAAAATTGCCAATTCTTATTTTAACCCCTGTAATAAGAATTGTTTGATATGACACATGTATAAATCATTAAGTATGTTAATGAATACAACTATCTTAACATTTCTGATTCATCAACTTTGTTTTGTTTTGATCAATCGAATTTTAACTCCCATTATGATTTGGTCTTCTTGAACATCGTATAATGTTACTCTATATGTATGATTGAATCAGATGCAATCTTTTCAGCACTGAATCAAAGTTTGATTTGTGACATTAAATTTTCATGGATCCAAATATTTCAACTAAACTGTTTTGATCAGTTTTGATATATATAAAAGTTCATTGATATGTTTGTATGCTATGTCGCTGATTTTATATCAGTTTTAAACTGATATGATTGGCAATGTGATTGAATTAAGTGACGGCAATAGAATTGAAAGTTATATATATACATATTCATATCTAACTATATATATGCGCACACACACATATGGATCTTTTTTGTTCAAATAGCTCGATCTGGTCAGTAAAATAATTTTGGCCAAAACATTGACTAAAATTAGTTGGATGAGTATTCATGTTCATGATAATTACCCCTTTCATGAATATATATGAACATGTTTCTTTAATACCAGTAGAGAAGTTATAAGTTAACATTTTGATCAATATCCTATATGTGGTATTAGTATAAGTTATGCCATTATGCTGTTAGGATGTATATCCATATTAAATCTAGGCAGACAGCTGCTCTAACCTGATCTTGATTGAAAATTACGTGAACTGAGGAGTATGTCAATATTACTAGACTATATCGATTGCTAGTATATGATACTGTGCCAATCGGCGATTTAAAATGTTTAAATCTAGCCTGTACAATATATATATTTATATATATGTGTGCATTTGATATACTCAATTCACAGTACACATTTTATGCATTTGATGTATTCAATCGAACATGATGCTATGAAATTCTGTTTTAAACAGGGGCAAATTCATTGCGACCAAACACTGAAACTGTTTCAGTAAGAGGTGGCATAGAAGAAATGCATGGATTAGGAGAAGCGGCTGTTACTAGTATGATTCAAAATTGAAACAAGTAGGACTTGTTAAATATATAAGTGTATATATGTGTGTCACTGTCTCTGTAAACATATACATATATATGTATACGTTTTAATGTGAACATATATGTATATTCAGTGCAAAATTGTATTAATGGACCATACAATGTTGTTGTTGACGTATTTTTTTTAACCATTGTTTCAATTTGTAATGACATGTATGATTGACTGTGTATATGTATGACCATGAAAATGTATTAATGTGAAGGGGTCCTGACCCTATTTATTTCTAAAAGTGTGTTTAGAGTATATTGGTTTTAATCTGGAGTTCCTGTATATACAAACCCTGCAAGCTTAATATTTTTTTTTTAAATTTGATTGTGCTTCTAGGCGTATGTATATATAGGAATAAAGATCTGCCTAAGTTTGTCATATTCCGGGTGATTTATAAACTCGATATATACTAGGTGTATATTGTTCTTGCATCACATATGTGCTGTAGCATCTAAATTTTACATACATGATGATGCAATATAATATTTATGGATGGAACCTAACTAATTTGAGCCTAAATTTATATAAAATTATGATTTTATATTGGCTTGAATTTCATATCACAAACCGTGTGATCTAATTTTATACGCTTTTGAGCCATGAACCATTCACGTACATTTATATTGAAATGTTCGACACAATTTATATATTTACTGAAAGGTTCAATACCATTTATATTGAAATGTTAAAAACTGGTATTATATAAAATTCAAGATCGTTTACCTTGAAATGTTCAAAAGGAATTCATATATTTTATTCAAATCTGATTTATATTATGAATATAAAATACATATATTATGATATGTGTAAATGACTTTAATATCATTCGCCACTATGAATTATAAAATTCCCTTTAAAACAAATTCTGTTATATTAAGTCATGGTGAGATCTTCTAATAATGCACCCATCACTGTCCAATCTCATTGGATGTAACTAACGCCAAAGCGTTGTGCATCCTCTTAGTTTGGTTACATGCGGTAGGAGTAATTGTGGTGCTTCGACTGTATTATTGGGTCTGACTTAACTAAGCTGCATAATAAGATTATGGCTTAGAGACAACAGCATGAATTATTCTATATTTGAGCAAATGAATAATACTGAACAAAATGTTCATCATGCGATCCAGGAATTATATATACACGATATAATTGACATAAGATGTCTACCTAAAAGGTTGTGTTTTGGGGCGTAGCCAAAGCTTGGTCAAGGCATGACTAGATATGGATCTTGGAACACCGTTATATATATATATACTGATATATGTATATAAACAGAGGGATGTTAATTTGAGTGGGAGCATATTTTAGTTTGAATTATATATTAATATAAATATAAAGTTTGATTGTCAAAATCTTGTATTTATATAATTATAATAGAATCAGTTAATATTTATTATCCGCTGCTGATTTTAAATAACAGATAACTCCGATAATTTAAATTTGTTCTTGAGAAGGATAAATTGATTTAAATCAAATTTCTTGACTAACATTGAAATTTGAGGATTGTCCTCAAACAAATTAAAATGTAATTGTTCTAACATATATAAAGGATCTAAAATAAAAGTTAAAGTGTGACTTCAACTGAATAAAATATAAATGTTATAATAATCTACTTATACATTTCTAGTATTAGATACTAGATATAAATCACATAAATGTATGTTGATTTACAGAAATTGCAAAATAAGTAGAAATCTGATAAAATGACAAGTGGACTTACGAATGGAAATGAAACAAAAGTTGCTAGATTATCCAAAGAAAGTTGATTCTTGTTGTGTATACTGGCTTAATAAAATTAATAAACTAATTGTTATTAAGAAATTCCATGTTATTATAAATCTTGTTCAGACAAGCTTAAATTTCATTTGTAATAAAAGAACAATTGTTTTTCATTTTATTTAAATGAAATATCTCATGGAATTTCACAAATAGTTAATGATCTGTGTAAATCCTTAACTATAATGTACTTGACATTAATAATGAGTGGATTAAATTTAGTGATTAAATCCAACATACCTGTAGTATTACCGGTTAGCCCAATAAACAAGTGTGTATCAAAACTCCATAATGATGGAATTTTGAGGTCATTTAATTTTGAATTATATGAAGAATACAGATCTTGTTTATTAGGTAAAATAACTGGATCACCTTTCACTTGACACCGTGAATGAGTGATAAGTATTGGGTCTCATACATAATGATGTATATGGAGCAATGAATACATAAACTAGAGGGAGGTTTTATTACTTCATTATATTTACTGATGATATCAGTAGATACAAATATGTGTATCTTATGAAACACATATCAAAATCCTTTGAAAAGTTCAAAGAATTCAAAATGAAGTTAGAAACCAATTTTAATAGAAAATAAATACCTTTCGAACAGATCGAAAGAGAATATTTAAGCCAACTATTTAATGACTATCGAGACGAGTTTGAAATTGTTTCACGACTCACTCCATCTAGAACACCATATTGAAATGGTGTGTCTGAAAGGAAAAATTGCACCTTATAAGGTGTAGTACAATTGATGATAAGTCATATAGATTCTCCAACAAATTAAATTTAGAACAACTGCATTTCGTCGTACTAAAATGGTATTGAAGACACCATATAAGATATGGACTAGAAATTGTTCTAGTGTGTCTAATACAATGATTAGGGATGTAAAGACGTTTGTTAAAACGTCCTTCCTTTGATAAGATCGAACCTAATCAAATAACTATTTTATGGATATAAATTCTCTGAGAATAAAATGTTTATTGATTGATTTGGTTTCCTTTTGAAGGAGAACCCGTCTCTAAGACACCCATGAAAATAAAATAGAACCTGAAATGTCTCGGAAACCAAAAAATACCATTGAATCTTGTATAGACAAGAAATTAAGTGGGAGTAACACAATAATTACAATGTTATATAATGACAACACATTGATTATTGTGAATAATGTTAGTTTTAAAACAAGAAATAGATACTGATTCTAAGAAAGAAAATGTTTGGATTAAGAAGTTCATAATTGAACTTAATCCATTGTTTATCCAATGATTTACATTGCGATAACAATATGGCTATTGCTCAAGCCTAAAACGTTAAACTCATTAACGATTCAAACATATATTTGAGAAATAAAATTCTTATGTGAAATTGTTCACAGAGGATACAAACATATCTGCAAAGTTGCAAAAGTTGTAATGTTGCAGACCTACTGAATTAAACACTGTCGTAGCAGAAGTTTAATAGTCACACTAGTTTCATGAGTATATGATACATGAATGATTGACTCTAGTGCAAGTGGGAGATTGTTAGAGTTTATGCCCTAGAGGCAATCCATTTGATGTGATTAATAACGTTATTATTTTATTTGAAATAAGATATTCTGTTATGTTATATTTACTACGTAATATAAATAATAATTTAACAGAAGTCCTTAGAATAATAATACGGAATTATATAGTTCGAGTAAGACTGAACTTGAGATTATATAATGTGATAAGTATTATAATTCTTAAATGTCCCTGGTCAAGTTTTGTTGTTTATTTAGGACAACAATAAAGCGTTGAGACTAGTATATTGATTGACTGATGATCACATCTCATTGATCATTAATATACGTGATATTAAAGTCAAGATATAAATACGTATTGGAGAATATCGTATTGGACTGACCCGCCGTGAGATAACTCCATGGAATATAATTAACAGTATCATAAGTTATTCTCATAGTGAAAGTGATGTAATGGTCCTTAGACCTGAAATCATTATAATTTTATTCGAGTATATTTGTGTTTTGATATCATCTAAAGTTATTTCGTAACAGAGTAACGATAATGGTGATTGTTGGATACATCTCGAATCGAATAGAAATTATGAATGATCTAGATGGAATTTAACCCTGCAATATATTTGTGGTGATATCCATGGGCCTCTTGATTGAGTGAGACTGTGAAATGCATGGCCGTGCTCAAATGTTGATTTGTTTTGAACAGTCTACTCATCAATCAAGATAAAGGATTAAATATAAAGAGGATGATACAATCCATGTCTCTAGTTTAATCCTGGATATACTGGTTAAAAGGATTATATTACATTGACACACTGGTCACAGAAAAGGTTGTATCGAATCGATAATATTATTATAACTTGGGTAGCAGCGATGTATTGCTAGATGCCAATCACTGTTTATGATTTTAAATACGATTTGAAATCATTGCCAACGTTGTAATAACCTATAGGGTCACACGATACAGAACACTATAAAGGAGAAAATATTTTGGATGAATAAAATATCATTTTGATGATATTTTATACGAAGTTGGAATAAGTATTTTGGTCGGTTCCTTATTTTAAGTAAAGACTTGATTAAATGGATATTTCTCTTTTAAATAAATAGGGCTAACCCTAGGGCATTTAAGAGTGAGAAAAAGGACCGACTAAAACCTAATTCCAAAACCCCAAAATTATCAATGGCGGCTAGCATCGTTGTCTTCTTCAAATTCCTATTCGATCAGATCGATGAAGATGGTGTTCTCGTGGATATCTATGGAGGGCCAGCGTCCTGTTGAGCCTCGTGATTCGATCCTTCTGCTTCTCCTTTTCGAATTCGATTTGGCTTTCACAGATTCAACGAGTAAAGGTATGAAACCCTAAACCTAAATATAATTTTGATTTATAATTCCGCATAGATCTTGGATTTAAGTAGTTAAACACCTCGATTTGGATCTCGATTTGACCGAGAATATCCTACAAAAAGGGCCAATATGGTTATTGAAAATATTTGGTTAACAAATATTGATAAAGAAATAGAGAAGTGATTTAACTAATGGAATATTGATTATGGGCTCAGTTGAATTTCAAAAAAAAAAAAGAGAAAATTTGATTTTTGAAAAGAGTGAACTGTTTAAAATTCCCAAGAAAAGACTGTTTGAATTAAAAACAAATTTAACAGAAATTTGTGAAAGAAGATTTGAATTAAAGTAAAGTCAGTTAAGTGGTAACTGAAGTTGAATTGAAATCGAATAAGATTGGATTTGTGAAATTAGAATCCAAAATGGTATTGGATTGAGGAGTTAAGGAATTGAAAATCAAGAATTGAACTTGAGTTGAAATGGGATTTGGCTTGGATATAAGCGAATGGTTGTGCCATTGATAAAAGCAGATTGGATTTGATTGGAGTAACTCTTGTATATGCTGAGTTGATAGCATATGGAAGTAACAGAGTAGATTGCCCGACAAAAAGGTACCAGTTTATATTATATATGAGTTTGGTGATTTTGATGAGCCGAATTGGCAAGCCGCTTGGCTGTTTGATTTTCTTTTGGGTTGGAGATGCCCCAGAGAGGCGAGTTGGAGTTTGACCGATTGACCAATACGAAGGAGGTGCTGGCGAAATTTTTCGAAGAGTTAAGGCGTTAGAAAATTTTCAGTATTTTTGAAAATTTTCGTTGATAAGAATTAATTAATAATTTAATTGAAATTAAATTGGTTCAATTGAAACTGAAGTTAAGAAGTGAACAAATATGTTCTAAAGCAGTCGATAGGGTCGTCCCCTACTTTTTATCAATTTCGAGGACGAAATTATTTTAAGTGGGGAAGATTGTAATGACCCGCATTGGCAGGGGTATTATGATTAATTTATTTTATTATATAAATGGTGGGTTAGTGAATTTAATGGTCGCGGAATTAAATATGGTGGATATTTAATTAAAAAAATATATAAATTAAATAATATATTTAATTCTGAAATAATCAGAATTGGTCGAAATAACGATATGGTGTGAACCAGATCATCTATGATATTTAATTCAGCTTGGAATTGGATTTGAATAACGAATATATTCAATCGTCGACATTTGAACGTATAGTTTATAATATAATTATAAACGAGCTCGAAATGGCGCTGCAGTTCGTAAATTGGCGATTCGAACTTCAACTGAATGTACAGAGTTCGTTTTAAGCCGGATTTCTGTTAAACAAGAAACGTGTGGAGCTGGTGGAGTATATCTTTCTAGTGGAAGAGAAAAATCGGAATTTCATTGTGTAGATTTTGAGATATGTCCAAATCAAATTTCAGAATAGTCGCTATAGAATCGTTTATCGGCCATAACAGTTATTTCAAAATAACTAGATATCGGGTGTGAATTTGGACAAGGTTCTTTTGAGGCGTAGCGATAATTTAATTTTTAGAATTTTATGGAAATTTTTAATTAATTAAATAAGCAACTTTTTATTTGGAGTATTTGGCACCCTGTATCGACATTTCGGGATTTCACAATATGAGTCCATCTACCGGTATTATTATATTTTTGGAATCATGGTACATTGTTGGACACATTAGTATTTTTATTTCTGTCCCTATCGGTTCATATGTGAACGAAGTTTTTACAACAAGGGTACCCTAAGTTATAATAATAAAATACTTAAAATATCCTACTTTATCATTGATCAAACGCAAGCCACAATGCATTGCTCTCAGCCAAAAGCGTGGAAAGGGGAAATCCTTACAAATCGAAACAAAGTCCTATAAATAATCCTTAATCACTTTAACGTAAATGATTTTCTCGATCAAATAAATTCAAGCCGCCAGTTATTTCGTTCCAAAAAAAAAAACCGATCTCCTCAAAAATCCCAATAAATCAAATCAAACCCTATAAATCACGAAATATATATTTTCGGGATCCTCGATAACTTCTCTTCACATCGATATAAGTTTCAGCAAGTTCGTATACATGTTGTGGTCGACGCGGTTTGATTTCTGGGTTCGTGTTCATTGTTTTGGGGATCTTGGAGTGGCAATCCGTGAAGAAAAGGGTGCGGTGTCAGGTTGAAAGCATGGCTGATGGTGTTTACAGGGAGGAGTCGGTGCGTATAAAACTCACAGAGATGAAGTACAGGAGGTGCGGTTTCTAACTACAGTCGGGGTTTTGATTTATGCTGCGAGTGATGTTGAGAGTAATGGAAGGAGGACTGTGAGGAGTTTAGGTAGCGCAAACTGCAGAAGCTGCTGCTGTGTATGTAATGGGTAGGTGGGAATCCGTTACGTAAGGAGAAGGGTAGCATGCGTTGCATTAAATGAGGAGTTTGTGGTTGTTTTAATTTGAGTATAGTAAAGAAGGGGAGTTGACTGTCTGAAGTTGAAGTTTGAGGGAAATGAAAATAAACGAGGAGAACAACCCTGCCTTTGGTTTTGAGAATCATGGAGAAAGGGGAGTTGTACGGGAGCTAAGAAATTGGAAATGGAGTTCGAAGAATTTTGGTAGCAAGAGGATACGGATTTTAGTTTATCTGGAGAAGAAGAGGGAGCGATGGGCTTATGTATGTTTAGATGGGCCGGTAGCAAGGTGAGGCCCAAAATTTCTTTTAAATATAGTTTTGTATTTTGTTTTAAAAGAAAGAATGTGTGTTGGCCCATTAAAGAAAAGGGATGAGCGGGATTAATTGGCAGGGAAAGAATGAAAGGGGAACACGGTAGTGGGTTGAAAAGGGTGAGAAATGGGCCGAGGAGAAAAGGGGCAAGGCCATGTTTTTAAAGAAATCAAAGTTTATTTTTAATTAAGTAGCGTATCAAATTTTAATTAAAATATCTCTCTCATACATCATCCGAATTACGAACAGTTTGTCGCGTTGGGACCTTAGGGACGAACACTACACACTGGAACTGACTGGAAATGGATTGGGGCTCGTATGAATTTATGGAGAAATAAACTATTGATTCAAATCAAATAACAGTTTATCGTTCTTTAACGATGAACTGCAAATGTGAGTAAATCTCACTAACTCTGAACAGTTTATAATTTCATGTTGTATTTTTAGAACTGTTAGATATTGGCTGGTTGACTGTGTCTTGACTGTTTGATTGAACTGATAGTCAGTTAGTTGAATTTCTATATTGATTCTGTTTAACAGAATATATCATATGGAACTGAAAAGTGATGTTATCTATATTGTTTAACATCTGTGATGCAGGGAAACAGGTTGGAGGAATCCAACTGGATTCCTCAACATTTATTTTACTAGTTTTCATATATTGTGATATATGATGTGTTATATAATCATTTATGGATTATGTGTGTTGGAATGATGTTGATCATTGTTATTCGATATTGTAAATATCATAATGACCCTGGGATGTAAAAAGAATTATTTCAATGTATATTGAAATAAAGGGACTTTATAAGATCAACAGATTTTATTAAAGGAAATATTTCGAAAGTAAATAAAAGGGAAAAATGTTTTAAAACGAATAGAGTTTTATAAAAGGGAAATCATTTGTAAAGTGAAGAACTGTTACTAAAAGTAAATCTTTATAAATGAATAGTTTATTCGAATAGTAAAAGGAGTTAATCGATGTTAGTTTAATCGATTAGAGAATAAAGTTAAAAGGAGTTAATCGATGTTAGTTTAATCGATTAGAGAATAAAGTTAAAGGAGTTAATCGATGTTAGTTTAATCGATTAGAGAATATAGTTAAAAGGAGTTAATCGATGTTAGTTTAATCGATTAGAGAATAAAGTTAAAGGAGTTAATCGATGTTAGTTTAATCGATTAGAGAATAAAGTTAAAAGGAGTTAATCGATGTTAGTTTAATCGATTAGAGAATAAAGTTAAAGGAGTTAATCGATGTTAGTTTAATCGGTTAGAGAATAAAGTTAAAAGGAGTTAATCGATTAGAGAATAAAGAATAAAGGGGCTAATCGATGTTAGTTTAATCGATTAGAGTTAAAGCAAAGGAGTTAATCGATTAGTGTTAAAGTAAAAGGAGTTAATCGATGTTAGTTTAATTGATTAGAGTTAAAGTAAAAGGAGTAAATAGAATATAGTTTATTCGAATAAAGTTAGTAAATCGAATATAATTTATTCGAAAGGGGGTTAAGTGAATAGAGTAAATCAAATAGAATAAATCGAATAGAGATTTATTCGAACGAGAGTTAAGTAGGGAAGTTAGTTAAAGGAATATAAAGTGAACTTTGCCTATTTCAAAGTTAGAAATGTTGTTCAGTTAAGGTCTGAGAGGTAGTTCTACCCCAACTTGATTGGCTTCGTTTTTTAACTAAGGAATAGTTAAGGTTCGGCAGTAAAGGAAATGGTTTGAGTTGGCATAGCGATGTTTGTTTAAGCATCTGTCTAAGTCCAATAAAGAAGCTTTGGAAATGTTTTCCAAAGAAGAAACCCGAGAAGTTTTCTAATAAAGAAGACAAGAAATGGAAATGTTTTCCATTGTTAATAACGTATATTTTCTAAATTTAGAAAATAAGGAATATTGAACATAGGGAAACAAGAGATAAAAAAAAATGAACTAAGGAGATAAATGTTGAATGATGTTTGATCGATATAAATTTCCATTTGGAAATAATATCGTTGTTTGCACACTTGTTTTTATTCGATAGTTAAATCACATACTATCGAAGTTTTGACCATTTTAACGTTGTTAATATGGAGAGACCGGTTGGATTATTATCCAAAGAACCACTCTGTATTGGCATAAGCGTTGCGAATCATATATGCCAAAGGAAATTGAAGACGGAGTTATGCAAGGGCTATCCTGTTTACAGAATAGTGCCTTCAGTTCATCCTGTTCCTGGATGACTTGTATGGACGGATGTCTGACAGAGTATTTCCAGACGATCACATATATTGATTTCTCCAACCGTACCAAGAGTGGAAGCGGAGAAGGAAACTTCTTTAGCTAACACATAATGTATGGTTGAGGACGTCAATCGGTGATTTGATGGATTTGACGATGTGGTATTCAAAGTGAATCTGATGTGATGATAAAACGTAGCTTCTAGCCTCATCATCCGGTAAATGACAGAAATCGGGCAGGCAGCATGGCTAAGTCGGTCGCACCGAAGTAGGGTGTATAATCACCTGATCTAGAGTTTCATTTACTTCTAAAAATCTATTGTTGATGCTGTCTCATTCGGGAAACGGTTGTTGATCCCAACTGTTGGTGATATACATTCGATACGCTCAAGCGAAATGAGTGGTCGGTCATGTGTGGCCGGGTTGCAAGATGTTCTTGTTGAACCCAGTGTATTCCTCTCTAGAGGTACACTAGCGAAAGGTGGTTCCATACCTTGTCATAGTTGGAAATCCATTACCCAATACGTGCTTGCGGTTTTGATTGTATACTATATATGTAGAACGTGAGATGAAAGCGTTTCTGCTGGATGATTATATATATATTGTGGTTGATAGACATTATCATAATATCAAAGGTTTTGATATAAAGATAATTTGGATTCTCATAAGGGAAAAACCCGTTCCGTTATGCGGCGTGGTCTTATGAGATATCGTTTACTTGTTCGAACTGTTTTTAAACTGTTTTACTCATACCAGTCCCATGACTGACCCGGAGTTTACTTTGTTGTTTTCCCTAAACTCTTGGGTGCCTAAATTTGTACGGGCAGTCAAGTAGTCGGGATTTACAGATACTGGAAGAGCTTGGAGCAGGAGGCTTCAGGATCATATAGCTATAGTTATTTCCGCTGTGTTGTAAGTGCTGTACTTTGATAATGATACGTATATTCAAGTACAGATTTGTATTTCAAAGTTATGTTATGAAATATATTTATTCGTTCCGTTGTGAGATTCGTGTTACTCTGATGTTGTGTTCTTCTTCTTCTTCTTCTATTCTAATTTTCTATCTTATCTTTCCTCACCCTCTAATTTCTTTCACTAATTACCAGGATTTTTCGGTGTTTTGGTTATCGACATTGTGCTTATGTCGATAACCAAAGTCGCTCAAAATCCGGGTCGTTACACGAACGATATTTATATCGATTATATTGTTTTTAAATTTGAATTTGATTTGAATAGAATAGAAAATGAATCGAATTTGAATTGAATAGAAAATGAATCGAATTTGAATTGAATAGAAAACGAATCGAATTTGAATTGAATAGAAAACGAATCGAATTTGAATTGAATAGAAAACGAATCGAATTTGAATTGAATAGAAAACGAATCGAATTTGGATCGAATAGGAAACCAATTTGAATTGAATCGAATTGAAAACGAATTCGAATTGAATAGAAAACGAATTTGAATTGAATTGAATAGAAAACCAATTTGAATTGAATTGAATAGAAAATGAATTCAAATTGAATTGAAATTTGAATTGAATTTAAATGAATTTTAAAACGAATCTATAGGGAAAAATTCAATTTTGATTTGAATTGGAAATAGAAGTTGAAATGTTTTTGAAACGAATTTAAAACTATTTATAAAATTTGTTTTAAACAGAAATCGACGAAATATATATTATATATATTATATATATAATATAACGGCCTGAATAGAACGCGCCGCGCCGCGGCAGTTCGTGAATTTCGACCATTGATTTCGAACGGACATTACGGGAGATCCGACCGTCGGATTCTCCTAAAACTGGAACCGTTTGGTTCATATCGAAAAGAGCTTTCTAACGAATATTTGAAATTTTAAATCTAACAGTTGGATTAGGAGATACATCCAAATCAAATTTGGAAAAGGTCGCTGTAAGTGCAGTTCGATGGCCGTTGATGGAAATCGACTGTACGGGCCTTGATAAAATCATTAAAAATAGTAATAATTTGTGTAGAATCATAAGAAATGATTTGGGAAAAATTGGGATGAAAAACTCCATATTTGAAAAGATAAAAATAGATTTTTATCGAAATGAACTAGTTTTGAACTAAAATTAAACCCGTTTATTTTTAAATAAATAAATTGGATTTGAAACGAGTTTTAAATAGAATTGATTTGTAGGTTTATCGTGAACGGTGTTTTAAATAACACTTGTTCTTTAACCCGATAATAAATAGAATGTGATTTGGGTTTATCATGAACTGTGCTTTAAATAACACTAGTTCTTTAACCCAGTAAAAGGAGTTTTAATGAATCTGCAATTAAATTGAAATGTGAATTGATAATTTAAATTATCAAATTTAGAAAGTGAGCGAGGATGGAGTATCATAGTTTTGCTCCAAAGCGATAGTTAAATCTTTAATCAGATTTGAACGTGAAATGGTAATTAATTTTACCGATAACACTGTGGTGTTAGATGTGGAGTATTACCAGTTTTGCTTCATGGGATAAATAGGTTGGGATTGGGAAATAAAATAAATAATTACTTCGGTGTGGTTCGCTAATCTCGACTAGTTTGGAAAACCATAATTTGGTTTGAAATGACATCCAAAGGAAGATTAAAGGATAAATTGTAAAGAATTTATCTTGGATAAAATTAATGGGAAACTTTCCCTAAGAATGTGAAATTTAGAATCTAGCTGTAGGTTAGTTAAGAAGAATGGTTTCTTGGGTATTGATCTGATGTTGGTTTCGGCCTACGGGGTTAATATTTGGGAAATTGTTCTCTTGTTGATTTACGGTTAGTGACTAATGAATTGGAATGAGGCGTATGTTGTGTTTGTGTAACATTTGTTTTTAATATACGCGGGTTGTTCGGAAAGGCCGGGTTTATACCCATTCTGAATAACCGATTCGACGATAAGTCGAAGATGAAGACGGTGGTTAAGACCGGAAGTCTTCACATCGTTTGGGTGATTACTGATGATCTTGATTGGGCTGTACACCCAAGATGAGGGAATCAGTTGGTGGTCGTCCAAACGTACTTGGAGATTGATGGATATGCGAGGAAATTGCCTCCGGTTTCGTTCAGACCCAGAACGAACTAGTAAATGGATTGTGTGTCTGACATTGGATTTTATTCTATGTTGATTGATTTCTGTTAAATATATATCTGTTTGGCGGCGGAGAATTTATTCTCTTGCTTAACGCCCTTCTCTGAGATGTACGAGCTTAGAGGTTATATATCGATAGATATCAATCGCATGGCATGAATTGCCTGTGTGGCACGCTGAGTTGCATGGATCAAGGCTTCTGTTGAAAAGCAAAGTCTTGTGATTGATGATCAAAGCACGGCCTTTGTGGCATAGCTTTGTGTATAGCGTGGATTCGCGAGCCTCACACCTCGGTATGAGTCAAAAATGGGATAAGGACTGTAGGGAGAGCACGACGTTTCTTTCTAGCTTTGGTGGTGTAAGTGACTTACCAGCCCTGACATTTATATACTTTTCACCTATGTGGTTGTTGGATGAGGCGCCTCGATTAAAGGTCTGTAAGGACCGGGAAACGTGTGTTCAGGAATAAATAATCCTCAAACGTAAGAGAGGACCAGCCCTGAAGCATCCGGGGTTACGCAGAGTGTGTAGTCCTGAGGCATTTGCTAGAATGTCTCGAAGCGGAGAGGAGCTTGCCCCTTGCCTCGACTCATGACGGAAACCCAATTTCCAATACGTGTATTGTGGTTTTAATTGTAGAACTAGTATGGCGACATAGTAGATGGTAGCTATGCCGCCTATGATTGATATTTATGATTGAAATTGTTTTGACACTATACACCTATAATAGTATCAAATAATGTGTTTTAAACGTATCAAGCATGCTTTGGCTGTTATAAGGGAAAACCCTATCCTCCGGATTGCGTTGCATTGTGTGATGGGACCTGGGTCTTTTAACAGCTTCGTTTTTCTTTATTTAGCATTGCGTTGTTTGTTCTATGCACTGGTATTCTTGGGAGGAAACCCATTCCATGTTATACGGCGTGGTCCCTTGATTTACCTAACTTTAAAACCAATATTAATAACTGTTTTAGTTCTCACACCAATCACATGACTGACCTGGAGTTTATGGTTTTAACCTGAACTCTGGGTGCCCCTATTTTCCGCACGGGCAGCTAGTAGTTTTGGTTTTGCAGATTTATATTCACAGGATCCTGGTTTACAGCTGGAATGATATCCGGAAAGCTCTGTATCCGTATATCACCTTCAGTTGTGCTTTGTATTATATTCCGCTGCTATGTAATTTATTGTAATCTCTGATATTTATCGAATGTAATTTATTCATTCATACTCTGTATATTCTTGTATTCTGATGGAATTGTTGTAATAACAATGAAATGTCCTTCTGTCTGCGTTCTGTTTTATCTTGTCCTCACAGTAATTCATTCTTTCTCATCTCTTCGGAGACCGGGGAAGTTCGGGTCGCTTCAGTCCAGGTCTGCAGTTGCTTTGACTGTTCAGTCCATGATGCCATCTTCGCTGCATCAGCCTCGTCAGGTTTATTTGGCAGCTGCGGTTTTTCAGCAGTCAGCGTAGTCACAACCTTTCTGATCGTGAGGAAGAACTCCATCTTCTGACGCCATCGCTTGAAATGCAAGCCTTTGAATTTGAATGGAGCAGCAGTCACGAGAGGGTTCTGGAAAGAAGAGGGTGGAGCAGCATCGTCTACGGTTGAGTTCAAAGCCATTGTTTCAGATCGTCTTCAAATTGTTGAAAACAATGGCTGAGTCGCGGACTAGGTCGCTTTCTTGAAGACGATTCGGCATTCTGGTCATAGGTGCAAACCAGTTCGTTCCTTCGCCGCCGCCTCTAGGATAAAATAACCTCTAAAAACAATAATTGATTTGTTTGCACAACAAATCAGTGCAGATTTGCACTTTCGAAAATAGTATTGCTCGAATTTTCTGAGAGAAAGATTTAATGGCGGAGGCTAGAAGAAAATAGAACTTGGTGTATTTTCTTGTCTATAGATAAAAATTATATGTAGAACGAGAATTAGGGTTTGGAAGAAAAAATCGGATCTGCTAAAATTTCGGGGGAAAATGTTTTTACCGTTGCAAAAAATAATTTTCCATAAAAAAAATGGTTCGAAAAACTGCAAAGTTTTATGGTCCAAAAATATAAGTGTCTACACCACAAAGCCCAAGCCGAGCCCGAACCGGACCGGGCCAGGTCGGGTCGAGTCGAGTCGGTCGGTCGGTCGCGCGCGTGTGTGGTGTTCATGATGCATTGTCTCCCTCCTCACAACAAATCATGTATTGAGAGCCCAAGGTCCCAACATGATTTCTTAGAAACAAGTATAAATCCTTGCCTCTTCCATATAATCCTTGCCTCTTCCATATAATTCACACTACAACAAAATGACCCTATTACAACGGTGGAACACCATCGTAATATACATTTTACAACGTGGGCAAACCGTCGTGTATTAAGAAGTTGTAATAGACTCGTATCTTTTACAACTTTTTTGCACTGTTGCAACACCGTTGTAATATGTATATTTTACAACTTTTTCCACCGTTATAATAAACTTTATTACAACAGTTATGCACCGTTGTAATAAAATCTACTACAACTGTTATGCACCGTTGTGATTGACATTTGGGTTTTAAAAAAAATAAACATCTTTTGCAACTGAAAAGAACAATACACTAAATATAACAATACTCCATAAGCAAATCCGATAGTACAGTTATTTGCAAACTAATTTATTAAAATACTCAAATATTCAGTATTACAAACAATAAGTTTTAGACAACATTTCGTACATTATTACATACTTGACCGTTACAAAGCAACTTAGTACAAGCATAAGTTATCCACAAAATGTTGCATATCCTATGGGAGTACACTAGTCGAAGACAAGGAAATCTTTACGCCATTTATCTTTTTGCTGCAAGTTCACTGCAATGATCAAACCTACTGCATAAGAATAGTCTGTTGTTAGAAAAAAGAACAAAAAGTGTTTTTTAAGCCAACAATACCAAAACTTAAGAATAATGCTTAACGTACCTGATAGCATGAACTGCATGTGGTCCAAAGCCCCTTTTTAAAATCTGACAACAGCAATGAAATGCAATTTTTTTTTAAAGTCACGTGGAACCAAATGTCGACTTATGCATGTGGATACTCGTGCTGAGATATGTACCCAGCGCCTAAACATCAGACATGTCAACAATCCAAAAACTGAGGGATCTTCCAACAAGTCACTTCCAAGAAGGAATTAGCAAGAGACCAAACTATGTAAAAGAATGTCCAAATAGACAAAATGTTAAAAATTAATTAACATATGTACACAAACATGTAGTGTTATATAATTCTAATTTATGTCTATTGAAATTACATACAAAATCAAAATTTAATACAATAAGACATGTTTTGTGACGGCCCGCCCCGCACCAACCGACATTCTCCAAAAGTGCGCTGTACACATGTCCAGTTAGCACGGGACGGTCGTCAGAAGGAAAGGGAAGAAGGAAATGAACCAACAAGGAACCTGTAAAATATCTCACAGCGCATAGGATAAAATATAATAATAACATACTTGACATAAAACAGGTGAGACAGTGCATAAGCTGATAATTAAAACCAACATCAACATCAGAGCAGCGGAAATCCAAATACAGCTTATTACAACTTTCCAAATTTACTGTCTCTAAAACAAAAGAAAGGTAAAGTAGAAGATGCACGACTAATGCCCAAGCAGTGATCTTCAACAACACAGGGAGAATACTATATATATCATACGTGGAAGCCTCCTGCTCGCCTCCGAATCAGCTACTCGCGCATCACCAGCTAACCTGTCTCTAGTCTGCTCGTGTGAGCACCCAGAGTAATAAGAGGAGACATAAAACTCTGGGTTAGACATAAAGCCTGGTATGAGCGATAAGCAACAAAACATAACAATAACAGGTATAATCCAATCATACCTGAACCTGGACCTGCAACCAAAGAGTTAGCACTACATACTGTACAACACTCTAAGGTGCCATTTCAAGTGGTGTAAAGATAACGGGGTGGGGTGTGCATGTCATAGTGGTGTCAAACAATCAAGCATAGCAATCATCCTCACATCCCTCACTCAGTGCGTAAAGCATACGATATCCACTACTTTGGTCACCTAATACTTTGGGCCATGACGGAATCCAATCCCGTGTAACTATCACTACAAGCCCACTATCCATCTCTCAGTGGTGAACCAAAGTTATGAATACCGACAACCCCTTTGCACACGTCCCGCAGCAAAGCCCAATTACGAAGTGAACTCATTGGTTCCCATCTGGATCCTGAGCTCTAACTTCCATTTGGACTACCTTTGCATCTCGGGTTTTTAGTCTTCACCGGATCGGTTCGGCCTTTATCATCTTTCAATGGATCGTGGTACCCTTCAGTTCGTGGTTCCCTGGCGCCCTTCGGTTCGTGACCGTGCTTCCTCACCGTTTCGGATCGTGCTCCACCTTCGTCAGGTCGGATTGGGTCGAGGCACTCCCACTGGTTCGGGTCGTGCTCCATAGCTCGTGGCGCTTCCCTTCGGTCGTGATGCTCCTCCGCCTTCAGATCGTGGATGCACACAGGTTCGGATCGTGAGCTTCTGAAGTGTATTGGGTCAGATCGGAGATGGCATGCGACCGGGTGCTCTAGCGCATGACGCGGTTCGAGTTCGAGCTCCTCCCACCATCGGATCGTGGTCTCCGGTCCGGGTCGTGGCACATAGGGGCGATCCGGTCCCTGCACAGCTTCCGTGCGACTTGTTTCATGCCATTTGACGGCGTTTTCGACCAATCTAACACTTCTAAACAATCACAAAGCATACCATACAGTCATAGCAACATGTAGTATCGACCCCAAACACCAAAACATAAATCATAGCATGTAAAATGGATCAAACATACCCAAAACCCCTTAATTTCCCTTAAGCATGTTTAGGTAAAACTCACCATAGGATTAACAAAACTTAACCAAATTAACCCAAATTCATATCAGAGGTCTAAAACAATATTTCAGAATTTATGATTATTTTTTCAAATTTTTAACATGCACAAATTCGCTAATTATCACTAATTACCCCTTATTCCCCCAAATTCCGAGATTTGCAAAATTAGTCGAAATTAACCCAAATTCATTTCAGAGACATAAAATGATGTTTTAGAATTTTAGGAATTTTTCTAGATTTTTCTGAGCCATAATTTCGCTAATCTTCGCTAATTACCATAATTAGCCGTAATTAGTGAAAAACAATGCAAATCACTCACCTTGGCCACAAATAAAATACCAAATCTGAAATGAATCTCTGTTTGGCGTGAATACTGATGTCTAACAGCAGCTCTAACATTGCCTTGGTGCTAATCCTCTTTGATTTGATGTAGTTTTGCTTAATCTTCAATTAGAAAGTGATTAGAGACGATTTAGGATGAAATTAGAAGGTGGAGGCCATTGCTAGAGCTTGAAGGAGGTAATTGGCGGCTGGAAAAATGAGTCTAAAACCGAAATCCTAACCCTAGCAGCCCCTAAATACCCCAAATCCCAAAATCCCCCATTGGGCCTAGTTGCTAATCACCCGGTTAAGCCCAATTAGCTGTTTTTCACCTTCTAAACCTTGTTTCAGCCATATCTCCCAAACGGTAAGTCCGTTTGGCCATTGTAACCACTCTACGGAAAGAGAAACCATCATTAGAATCCAATGGAAGTGATTTCAAGTCAAAACTCCTTTCCAATCAAAAGTTATGGACGAAACAGTACCAACTGGGGGTAAAACGGTCATTTAAAAATCGACAAAAATCATGAACATGGGAAATGACTCTAATGGTTGTTTCCCAAAGTTACATGACCATACGACTTCGTATGAGAAAGAAATAAATATTCAACGATCCTTCGATGCGTAGAATTCGGGTTGTTACATTCCCCCCCCCCCCCCTTAAGAAATTTCGCCCCCGAAATTCCCTAACCAAAACACACAAAGGGTTCTGCATGCCTATCAACCATAAAACAACAATCAACATGCAAAACAAGTCTATCCTAGCATGCGGTTTACTAACAAGGGAAGGAACTATCACTACCAAAACCTTACTAGGCAAAGAGTTCTGGATACTTCTTCTTTATATCCTCCTCTGTTTCCCAAGTACAGTCTTTTTCATTCTCACCCCACTGGACTTTGACTAGTTTCACAGCTTTCCTTCGAAGCTGCTTCGTATCGTTCCCAACAATACGCATAGACTTGCGGTTCTCAACCGCCTCGGGTTCAACCTCGCTATCGTCCAACTGATCTGGTGAAATAGCCACATTAGGGTCTTGCACAAACTTCCTTAACTGGGAAACATGAAATACGTTGTGAACTCCCGCCATCTTGTCAGGTAGCTCTACTTCATACGCCAACTTCCCAACTTGCTCGAGGACTGGGAATGGGCCAACAAATCTTGGTGCTAACTTACCTCTCCAACCAATCCGAATCACATTCTCTATGGAGAGATCCCGACGAACACCAAGTCGTTAACGAAGAATTCCAAATCTCTTCGTCTCTTATCGAGATAAGTCTTCTGCCTATCTTGGGTAGCCTTCATTTTCTAATATACAATTCACTCAAATACCATCATGACCTGACCAAGTCCTTGGTAAACTACAATATAATCAATTTGAGACTTGTTCTCATTTCCATTTAGGAATTTCTAATGGTTGTAACAAACTACTAGGCTTCTTTTGCTCAGCTTTTACTAACTGGCAATTTATGCATTTGGACATAAACTTCCGAACGTCTTTCTTTATCCTTTCCCAGTAGTAGATCTGCTCCATGTCTCAATACATCTTGTTACCACTGGGATGTATAGTCAATTTCGAGTGATGATATGCTCTAAGCACTTCATCTCTCCGTCCATCTACGTTGGGTACAACTAGTCCCTTATTCTTTCGAAGCCACCCTTCTCGATCAAATCCTTACTGATCATTCTCTTTCCATCGACACCCATCTCTACCCTAGAGATGATTTCCAATAGGTTAGGATCGTCCTTCTAACTGGAACCAATCCACTCAATCAAAATCGATCTAATCGTCAAGCTTACTAGTGTTTCTGAATCCAATTCACTCTTGGGCCCGAAATAATATCCTGTGATATACTCTAGTTGCTTCCATCCTAGAAACAAAACCCCTAAACTGGCATGTCTCCTACTCAATGCAACTATTACCGCACCCCAATCCTTTACTATGATCACTCTGCCCCATGGAGTCATGGCGACTCCACTGCACTGATCCATAGTCACTAGTCCTTTGCTATGTCCACTCTGCCCCATGAAGTCCTAACAACTCCACTACACTGACTCTTAGCCTTACTAATCCTTTACTATGTCCACTTTGCCCCTCGAGTCATGACGACTCTACTGCACTGGCTCATAGTCCTACTATAATCATTTTGTTCCCCATCGCTGGAACCCTATAGGTGATAGTCTACTCAAGAGAAGAAAGATAGGAACAAACATAGCAACCATAACATCCATCAAACAAGTCCTACCTATCACCTGCTAAATTCATAAACGCATCGACACCTACATGATTGGTCTAACCAATCCCAATATGTCGATTCTAGTATGTCTGGTCTAACCAACATCAATAACTAATGGAAGCCCAGCCTCCATACATACACCAATGCCTACTTGACTGGTCCAACCAATCCCAGGCCAATGGAAGCCCCGCCTCCCTACGGACTACCGTACGTCCAACGCACATTTATCCTCCAAGGATAATTAAACTAATGGAAGCCCAGCCTCCAATCGGACTACCGTACGTCCAACGTACGTTTATCCTCCAAGGATAACTAGATCACGTCCAACGGATCCAAGGTAATGGGCGTCCCCAGATACCCATGCTTTTAGTCCTCCTAAAATACTTGAGTCCAACCCAAGTCTATCCATTATATTGCTGCCCTCTCGAGTCCAACTCGAGCTGAATCCAATTCCTTGCAGCCTTCTCGAGTCCAACTCGAGTCAATCTATAACTCAGACCCAGTCTTGAGTACCGACAAACTCTAGTCCAACGTGAGTCGTCTCCCTATTCGTTGCATCTCCAAGATCAACGAACACCTATTTTCTTTTACGAGTTCAAGTCCAACTTGAATCGCTCTGATCTTCATTGTATCTTCCATGATCAACGAACACATCCTATTCCTTCAATGTTCTACTATCCAATAGAGAACATCAACATAGGGTCCTAAACAATCCATTACTTTGCATCTTTCTCGAGTCCCACTCGAGCAATCTCATAACCCTATCGAGTCTAACTCTGGGCAGTCTATACCATTGAATAGTCTCATCATGTTCTGTCTGCCCATCACTCCTCGAGTAAACCAAGATATCATCCAATGAAAAATCACAACAACTATTTACCCCTCATGCAACCCATCCTAGTCGAAATCGACATTCCCCAAGCACAAGCCCCAAAGGCCTAAACCAATATCAAACAAGCACCCAAGGAACATCTCCTCCGAGTTCGGACAATCCACATGAGGTGATACTAGCAAAACAATCTAGCACTGGAGTACTCATTTGCCTCCCAGAGACAACTAGAACTTATTACAACGATAACTTCTTAGCTTCCTAAACTCCAGTTACTATCGCCATTACTAGGTAGGTACCTAATACCACCCTATTCCTTTGGAGTAGATCGACTCCCCACAATAATGCTAAACCCAGTAAAGCCCAAAACAAAGCAATCACAAGGAAACATACATCCATGACTCGATAAGACCACATTAACAAATCATGCCAAAACTAGTCGAACCACCAATCGGGTTCGTCACTACTAAAGGTCTATCGACTAACTCAGGTTTGTCAAACAAAACCCGATAAAAACATCTTAAATAGAAAGCATACCTCGAATAACGACACCTTTTTCCTTCTGCGCCGCAGTTGGGGCATTTGACGAAGAAGGAACAACGTTGATAGCATATGCTTTCACAATCTGCTTCTCCCTAGGAGGTTGTGGGCAATCATCCTTGTGATGTCCCGCCTGGCCGCAGTTAAAGCACTTCCTTTCCCCAGGCTTTTCTCGACAATCTCTGGCGTAATGGCCCTTCTTGCCACAACTAAAGCATTCGCCATCTTTCTTATTTTTCTTATTCTGACCATCCTTGGTCGGGTTCTGCTTCCTCTTGTTCTGAGAATTCTTCTTGCCTTCACCGCCTGCTTGCGGCTTTGGCTCCTCTGCAGATGCCGTAGCAACTTCGGCCTTCGACTTAGGGAAAAGGCTCTCTGACCTTAATGCCTTTCCTACAATAGACTCGAACGTCTCATCGATATGGTTTATAAGTCTTTCCCCCAAGTATCCATCCAAGCCAGTTATGAACTTCTCGTTCTTCTTTTCGACTGTATCGATAAGGGACCATCCATATTTCGATAAAGTGTCGAATTCAGCGATATACTCCGAGACTTCTCTACCGTTCTGCTTAAGCTCCAAGAACTTCCTGAACAGTTCTGATTTATGAGCAGCTGGAATAAACTTATCACAAAAGCGAGTCTTAAACTGATTCCAAGTAACTTGATCTTCTGGAGTAGCTGTTCTAATGACATTCCACCAATTCATCGCTCGCCCTTGCAGCTAACGAGACGCTAGCCTTCTCTTCATCGCATCCTCAAGACCCAAGTCGTCGAAGATACGATCACAGCTATCCAACCAATCCTGAACATCTGTGGCCGACTCCGTTCCGTGGAACGGTTTCCCACCAAGGTTAGTGTAATCCTTGCACAACTTGGCGAAATCGACCCTAGGCGCCTACGCTACTGGACCACCACCATTTCCGGGATTGGGAACTGCCCCTTGAACATACCTAAGCATCTCCCTCATGAAGTTAGTGAACATTGTCCTCATGTCAGGAGCATTCCCATGGTTGGTCCCTCTACCAGCACCTCTAGGATATCGGCTCATCGTTAATCTGTAAAAGGGGAACGATTAACGATCCCATAGTGGTGCTAGTGCAGTACGACTTCATTCTTATACTACCAATAGTATATATATATAGCTTTTAAAAACCAAAGTAATCACAAATACGCGCTCTCGTATGCGTACTATCTCTCCCTAGTGTCTTTCCCTAGGTTAACTACGCAACCTAGAGCTCTGATACCAAGTGTGACGGCCCGCTCCGCACCAACCGACATTCTCCAAAAGTGCGCTATACACATGTCCAGTTAGCACGGGACAGTCGTCAGAATGAAAGGGAAGAAGGAAATGAACCAACACGGAACCTGTCAAATGTCTCACAGCGCATAGGATAAAATATAATAATAACATACTTGACATAAAACAGGTGAGACAGTGCATAAGCTGATAACTAAAACCAACATCAACATCAGAGCAGCGGAAATCCAAATACAGCTTATTACAACTTTCCAAATTTACTGTCTCTAAAACAAAAGAAAGGTAAAGTAGAAGATGCACGGCTAATGCCCAAGCAGTGATCTTCAACAACACAGGGAGAATACTATATATATCATACGTGGAAGCCTCCTGCTCGCCTCCGAATCAGCTACTCGCACATCACCAGCTAACCTGTCTCTAGTCTGCTCGTGTGAGCACCCAGAGTAATAAGAGGAGACATAAAACTCTGGGTCAGACATAAAGCTTGGTATGAGCGATAAGCAACAAAACATAACAATAACAGGTATAATCCAATCATACCTGAACCTGGACCTGCAATCAAAGAGTTAGCACTACATACTGTACAACACTCTAAGGTGCCATTTCAAGTGGTGTAAAGATAACGGGGGTGGGGTGTGCATGTCATAGTGGTGTCAAACAATCAAGCATAGCAATCATCCTCACATCCCTCACTCAGTGCGTAAAGCATACGATATCCACTACTTTGGTCACCTAATACTTTGGGCCATGACGGAATCCAATCCCGTGTAACTATCACTACAAGCCCACTATCCATCTCTCAGTGGTGAACCAAAGTTATGAATACCGACAACCCCTTTGCACACGTCCCGCAGCAAAGCCCAATCACGAAGTGAACTCATTGGTTCCCATCTGGATCCTGAGCTCTAACTTCCATTTGGACTACCTTAGCATCTCGGGTTTTTAGTCTTCACCGGATCGGTTCGGCCTTTATCATCTTTCAATGGATCGTGGTACCCTTCAGTTCGTGGTTCCCTGGCGCCCTTCGGTTCGTGACCGTGCTTTCTCACCGGTTCGGATCGTGCTCCACCTTCGTCAGGTCGGATCGGGTCGAGGCACTCCCACTGGTTCGGGTCGTGCTCCATAGCTCGTGGCGCTTCCCTTCGGTCGTGATGCTCCTCCCCCTTCAGATCATGGATGCACATAGGTTCGGATCGTGAGCTTCTGAAGTGGATTGGGTCGGATCGGAGATGGCATGCGATCGGGTGCTCTAGCGCATGACGCGGTTCGAGTTCGAGCTCCTCCCACCATCGGATCGTGGTCTCCGGTCCGGGTCGTGGCACATAGGGGCGATCCGCGATCCGGTCCCTGCACAGCTTCCCTGCGACTTGTTTCACGCCATTCGACGACGTTTTCGACCAATCTAACACTTCTAAACAATCACAAAGCATACCATATAGTCATAGCAACATGTAGTATCGACCCCAAACACCAAAACATAAATCATAGCATGTAAAATGGATCAAACATACCCAAAACCCCTTAATTGCCCTTAAGCATGTTTAGGTAAAACTCACCATAGGATTAACAAAACTTAACCAAATTAACCCAAATTCATATCAGAGGTCTAAAACAATATTTCAGAATTTATGAATATTTTTCCAAATTTTTAACATGCACAAATTCGCTAATTATCACTAATTACCCCTTAATCCCCCAAATTCCGGGATTTGCAAAATTAGTCGAAATTAACCCAAATTCATATCAAAGACATAAAATGATGTTTTAGAATTTTAGGAATTTTTCTAGATTTTTCTGAGCCATAATTTCGCTAATTACCATAATTAGCCGTAATTAGTGAAAAACAATGCAAATCACTCACCTTGGCCACAAATAAAATACCAAATCTGAAATGAATCTCTGTTTGGCGTGAATACTGATGTCTAACAGCAGCTCTAACCTAGCCTTGGTGCTAATCCTCTTTGATTTGATGTAGTTTTGCTTAATCTTCAATTAGAAAGTGATTAGAGACGATTTGGGATGAAATTAGAAGGTGGAGGCCATTGCTAGAGCTTGAAGGAGGTAAGTGGCGGCTGGAAAAATGAGTCTAAAACCGAAATCCTAACCCTAGCAGCCCTTAAATACCCCAAGTCCAGAAATCCCCCATTGGGTCTAGTTGCTAATCACCCGGTTAAGCCCAATTAGCTGTTTTTCACCTTCTAAACCTTGTTTCAGCCATATCTCCCAAACGGTAAGTCCGTTTGGCTAATGTAACCACTCTATGGAAAGAGAAACCATCATTCGAATCCAATGGAAGTGGTGTCAGGTCAAAACTCCTTTCCAATCAAAAGTTATGGACGAAACAGTACCAACTGGGGGTAAAACGGTCATTTAAAAATCGACAAAAATCATGAACATGGGAAATGACTCTAATGGTTGTTTCCCAAAGTTACATGACCATACGACTTCGTATGAGAAATAAATAAATATTCTACGATCCTTCGATGCGTAGAATGCGGGTTGTTACATGTTTTTTTACATTCATGTTTACCGCACATAACAAAGATCTCTTCTCAATAATCGTTCTACAAATTGTGCATTTTATATGCCACCCAGAAAATATAGAATTGGATTATTGTAAAATGTTACAGAACTGCTAATTAATATTTACGAAACTGAGAGTGACTCAATACATGTTTGAATGATCATATTGAGTTCAGATCTATGTAAGAAAACCATATATACAGGAACAGTGGTAAAATATTTAATAAGAAAGATACAAATCCAATGTGAATATGTAATAAAAGGTAGATGCATACCTTTTTGAAGGGTTTGTTGTCGATGCTTAGTTGTTCACCTTCACATGTACAATGTGTTTCCTGTTAAAAATACATCCACAAATTGTTGAAGATTTTGAATCAATACTTGTTTACATTAACATCTAAGTAATCAGACATTGTAAGCGGAATCAAAATCTCCAGCTATAGAAAGGGGATTTTTTGAATAAGCATTTATTCAAACACTTCTTATGCAACCAACATAAACATCTAAGCCATAGGAAATTTTGACAGCTTCATTACATCCAACCGCTCGGACGTTATCACAGCCTTTACCATTATAATTCAACACATCCAATAGATCATTATGATGTATTCTTAAAAAGAAAACAAAAGGAAACAACGAAAATTCATAAAAGAACCAAATGGAAAGAAAAAACAACAGCAATGTTATTCTGAAAAGCCACAAGCTTTTACACAAACACACCCAACGTAATGTAATTTTGAAAAGAAGCAGCAGTAAAAGCTTCTTATTCATCACTATAATACAGATGCGATAAAAGGACTCACCTTCAAATCCTCAAGCAAGTAGCCGAAATCTTTCTGCATCGATTTGGAGCTACACTTAGATGCGATAAAGGATTCACCTTCAAATCATTAATGGCGAGCACAGCATCTCCTCTTTTCACGAGGAAAACAGGTGAGGGAAGTAGAGGATCGGAGATACAAGAGGAAGGAGAGTGGATTTGAAGGCGAAAATAGATGATGGGAAGACAAGATAAAGAAACGTAAATCCAGATCTCATTTTTCTTCATAAGCGCAAGTTTTTCTGAGGAAGGAGGAAATGGGAATCAGCTCAAACATACGGAAGAGAATAGGGTAGGTCGGTCCCACAGAAGGCACTGGAAATACGAAACGTGAATTACTTGGAGCCAATTTTTCAACTTACCGCCTTCATTTTCATCGTTTTGAAATACCGCGTCAGTTTTCCGTGGGGTCACAATTAAAGTTTCACTAATGGGACGACCCCATTTCCCGTACAGACGGAGACAAGGGTAATCTTTGGAATATAACACAGAAACAGATAATAGCAGAACAAAATTAAATAAATACACCAGAATGAACAATAGAATATGCTGGATAAACATAATCATCAGAGTTACACAGTATACAGGATCATACTTAGTACAAATACAGTTCAGCTATACATAAATGTCTACAGCGGAAATAAACAAATATGTACAATAGGACCTGAACAGCATAAAAAGAGATAAATAATAGAATCCATCTTCAGCTCCAGCTATCTAGAAAGAACCAGCTAAACCTGAATACAAGGCTGCCCGTGTAGAAAAAGGGGCACCCGAGTTTGAAAGTGAAACAAACTATGAGTCAGTCATGGGACTGGTATGAGAAATCTACTCAACACATTTCAAATATGGCTAATCACAGGACCACGCCACTTTCGTGGAACAGGTTTACTCCATTGTATTGCCATTGCTTTAAAAACAAATCTTTCTTTTTAACATCGCAATGCTTTTTATAAAAATGAAGCCATTATAAGACTCAGTTCCCATCACACAATGCAACGCAAACCGGAGGATAAAGTTTTACCTTATAATGGCCAAAATATGCTTGATACGAATAAGACAAAAGCATTTGATAGTACTACTAGTGTTTATATGTTTCAAAAACAATTTCGAATCATAACTATCAATCATAGACGACATGAGCGTCCCATGCCACTATGTCGCCAAATATATATACAATCGAAACCGCACGATGTCGTATATGGAAATTGGATTTCCGTCATGAACCAAGGCAAAAGATAGTCCTTACCGAATTCGAGACAATCTAGCCCACCATGTCTCAGGAACAGCCGCAACTGCCCCCTGGATCGTCAAGGCCGGTCCACCGATGTGGATTATTATGCCTGAACAATACGTCTCCCCGCCCTATGGGGCGCAAATGAGCCAACGAACGACTCCATCGGACCCGGATCGTCCGATCTAACCGAGGCGCCTCGCAACAGCAACAACCACACAGGTGAAAAGTATATAAATGTCAGGGCTGGTAGGTCACCGACACCACCCTAGCTAGAAAGAAACGCATGCCCTCCCTGAGGTCCTTCTCCCGTTTCTGGTTCATACCGGGGTGTGAGGCTCGCGAATTCACATCATACACAAAGCTACGCCACACAGGCTGTGCTTTGATCATCACCACAAGACTTTGCTTTTCAACAGAAGCCTTGATCATTTGCCACTTAGGCATGTCACACTGGCAATTCATGTCATGCGACTGATATCCACCGATATACAACCTCTGAGCTCGTGTGTCTCAGAGAAGAGCGTTAAGCAAAAGAATAAATTCTCCGCCGCCAAACAGATGTATATTTAACAGAGATCAATCAACACAGAATAAAATCCAATGTCAGACACACAGTCCATTTACAAGACCGTTCTGGGTCTGAACGAAACTGGAGGCACTATATACCTCGCAAACCCATCGATCACCACGTACGTCTGGACGATCACCACTCATTATCCATATTTCAGGATGCCTCCCAATCAGGACCTCGGTTACCATCCAAACGAGGTGAAGATTTCCGGTCTTCGACCACTGTCTTCATCTTCGACTTTCAATCGTCGGTCAATTATTTAAAATGAGAATTAACTCGGCCTTTTCAAATAATTCACGGATATTTAGAATTTCAAATCAATTTATTTCAATGGTTAAATCATTCGACAACACCAATTTTGTTCTTTAATGTAATTTTCACACCAAACACATTCAACCATCAAATACCACATAAATCGAGCAAATTCAGTTTATTTCTATTCCATATCGTTTATGATATTTTATAACGATTTATCGCTATTTTTATTTATTTTAAAATAGCCAATTTATTCAAAACGACGCTTCGGGCCATAACGCGGCCGTGGCGCTGTTTTTCTTCAGATTTGATTTACACACATCTGAAAATCTAACCGTTGGATCTTTACAAAATTTACATCATTAGAAAGATCTTTTCAAAACGAATCCAATGGTTCCAGTTTCGGGAAAATCCGACGGTCGGATCTCCGGTACAATCGTTTGAAGTTTCGATTTCATAATACGAACTACAGCGTCGTTATTCGATTAAATATAATTATATTTATATATATATAATCGATTCTGGCGCTGTTTTTCTTCAGATTTGAATTAAACATTCCAGACAGTCCAACCGTTGGATTTTTACAAAGTTGGTGCCGTTGGAAAGATATTTCCAAGGCGAACCCAACGGTTGCGGTTTCAGGAAATTCCAATGGTCGGATTTCCCGCACTAGTTGTTTGAAATCACGGTTTCAAAGCACGAACTGCACGACCACGTTTCGTTTTAATTTTATTTATATTTATATATTTATATAAATATAGTTCATTCAACAATTTCAATATCGTTTTCACTTCAAATATTTCACTAACGCCTTTAAATTTTGGAAAATTTCGCCATAATCTCCTTTGTACGGGAGGGGCTGGGAAAATTCCCAAATAGCCACACGGGCGTCTCATGTCAAAAAGAAAAAGAAAAAGCCAAGCGGCTAGCCAACAGGCTCATAAAATCATCACCCAAACAAAACAGTAAATGTGTACCTATTTGTCGGGCACAAAATTTTATTCCTCTTCTCTAGCCCCTTTGCTATAACCTGTTCAATAAATATGCACGTACATATATACAATTTTTATCACTTATCATTTTCCATTCTACTTCATATTTGATTTACTTTGGTTTAAAAACACCATTCATTCTAATGTTGCATGCATAGGCTAAAATCATATCATTAGCTAATTAATGTATATTTCAACTCATGCATATTTTATTTGAACAAGTGGCTATTTTTAACACTTCACATTTCAAAGATGATAATTTTGGTGAACTAAAACACATTTCAACACATGACTACTTTCTTTAGTTCCTATGCATGTTGAAAATAATATTTCTTCACAAATATTTATTTCAACGTTCACATATCTTTAGCATATCACATAGATGATAAAAATTATATTTTTATCATTTAAAATATTTATTCCACAAATAGATGTTTTCAACACTTCATAGTTTCAATAAAAATGTAATTTTTTTATTGTTCGATCTTTTTATTCAACACATGAACTTTTCCACTACACACACTTCTCAACACATGAGCATTTCCACACATGGATATTCTATTTATGTTGTTCATATAAGAAAGATAGAATTTTTGTTGTTGAAACTATTTATATATAAGGCGAATATTTTACATACTTCATATATATTATAAAAATGTGATTTTTATTGTTTAGACACTTCATCCATTCACAAATGAATTTAATTTTCACACATCACTTTTCAACACATGAACATTTTCACACATGGATATAGTTTCAACATATGACTTTAATTTCAACGCATGAAAATAATTTCAACATATGAAAATTATTCTAACACATAAAGATTATTCAAAATTTCGGCAGCATAACGGCAGGGTAGTTAAAACCGGCACCGTCCCTAGTACGGCTCCTCGCTCTACCTTAAAACCTCGCGGTTTTTGACAATGGGGATTCATGCATCTAATTCGCACGCAGGCGGCATGTTTTATTTTTATTTCCACAAATATTTCCAATTCATTTCAATCACCAATGGGTATTTTTTTCAACCATAACCAATCAATATCAACCACAAACAATTCCAATCAACCATTCGCTATCAATTAATTTTCACACCAATCACAACCAATAAATATCGTCCATGGTTTGTGGACGAGGGGCGTATATATATATATTTATATATAGCAATTCACTTCTATTTCAACACATATATAAATTTTACAACGCATATATAACTTATACATCGAACGTACAACTTATACGACGCTTATACATGAGGTGTACAACGCTTATATAACTCATACATCAACTATATAATTTATACATCGTCGTTTTCCATATCGTTTATAAATTAGAAATCTCACATTGGGTTCCACTCCACCAAAAATAGCAGAAGGCTCAGAAAAATACGCGGTCTCTTCTAGAATGTAGAAGACGTCCACACGAGTCCACTGTCTCTTGTTTCACTGAATTTCGTCAACACAGCAAAAAGATATGATTTTTATTTGTTTTGCAAATATTGCGACACTTTTAAACTGTTAAAAACTATTTTGATTATAACAGCCGTTACCTTCTGCTGTTCTTCGAAATTAGGGATGGATTTCTCGATCAAACCGCGTAGCTTGAAGCCGATCGAGTTACGCCATGTTGAGGAGCTCCGAACGACGCTTCGGGGGGTAGCAGCCTCTTCCAACTCATCAGCCTTGGGGGGTGGTAATCGGACGCCGAACGGCAAGACTTCAGGGCGGTGGTTCTTGGTCATGGAGCGATGAGGGGGGTCGAAGAGGGTATGGATGTGACGAGGGGGAGGAGTTCTACAAAAAGTTGAACTGGAGGGGGTGGCGAAAACGCCTGTGGCGGCGACGATCGGGCTGGGAAGCTTTGAGCAGCTTCCGCCGTTAATCGAGGGGGGGGGGGAGGAGAGAGAAATTCTATTTTTTTTATTTATTATGATTGGCCGGGAGGTTTTATAAGGGGTTTTCTGACACGACCACCAATCTAAACCCAACGACTGTCGTCCCTAGCGTTTTACCCCTATTCTGAACACAATGGGATATGTTTCGTAGGCCCATTCGACTGTTTTAGCCAGTTTCCATTCAATTTAAAATATATAACATTCAATATTCGATTCGAACGTACATTTCAATTTGCCAGGGCCACAAACTGATTTGAAAAATTCCAGAAAAATAAATCTGGCAATGTTTTGACGATACGGTCCCAACAAAACTAGTTTCGTCGAATTCTGAGACCGTTTGCAAAAAGGCCCATTTCTGGTCGATCCAATTTAACTATAATTGACCAAAACACGTTTTCCTTCGCCACGCTCACATACTAGCTTCAAAAATTATGAAATTTGAAACTTAGCAATATCTTCACATCCTGGATCCAACAAAAGTGGTTTCGTTGAAATCCGAGGTCGTATGCAAAATGGCCAATTTCACGGGCTATATAATTTCCACATCGACCTTTCTGAAAATTCATTTAGCCATAACTTTTGCTTTCCGCTATGAAAATTCAATTTTTCAGATTCGTTAGAAAGGTATTCACTAACAGATTTAAATATTTTTGGTTTCACTAAAATCCGTTTTGTTTTGCACCCGATACAGCCCGACTAAGTTTGAATTCAATTTTTGAAACTGTAGCGCCATTTCAGGCCTTGTTTATAATTAGAATTAATTATATTCGTTTTCAATTGTCGATTCAAACTCAGTTTTCATCGCTATTATTTAAAATATTTATTTTAAATATTTAAAATCCATTATTTTAGCCAATTTAAATTTTTTAAATTGGTTCAGATTTTCTGGGTCGTTACAACTAAATTTTAAAGAAATAAAAAAATAAGTAAGAATTAATAAGTTAAACTTTATTTTAAATATAATATGAATTTATCAACACTAATAGAAAAAATAGGTGTTAAAAATATGCAATTATTACAATTAAAAAGAAAGATTGTAATAGCATCTATTACAATTGGTAAAAAATATAATTGTAGTGCCACATTTACTGTTTTCTAATAATGTACGTAACATTAGTTATTGTAGTGATCGGTTGAACACTTTCGACATTTGGATCATTATACACATTTATTAAAAATACGCATTTATTACAATTAAAAAGAAAGATTGTAATAACATCTATTACAATTAGTAAAAAATATAATTGTAGTGCCACATTTATTGTTTTCTAATAATTTTAGCAGAAAAAATAGGTGTTAAAAGTACGCAATTATTACAATTAAAAAGAAAGATTGTAATAGCATCTATTACAATTGGTAAAAAAATATAATTGTAGTGTCACATTTATTGTTTTCTAATAATGTACATAACATTAGTTATTGTAGTGATCGGTTGAACGCTTTCGACAATTGGATCATTATATTATAATAAGTCACGTTGTAATATATATGTAATAGAATATTATATAAATTGCTTCAATTTTTTATTAAAATATTTAAAAGTAATTATTTAATTATTACTTCTTAATTAGTGATTCTTACTTCTTATTTATTGATTACTAAAATTAATTATTCATTACTAAAAACTATTTTTTATTTATTTATTTTTAATTTCTAATAATAATACATAATTATTATTTATTAATTATTATATAGCGAAAAGTAATTATTAATATTAGTTATTATATATTTTCAAATAAACTATTTATTATTATTATTAAACAATAGTTATTGAGTATTAATATTTTTAGTAATTATCGAATTTTTATTAATTATTAATATGGTATTTTTGTTGTAGTGTAGTCATATATTACAAAAGTCAAAAAATAAAAGTTGTGATAAGCTTTTATTACAACTGTCATAACAAAACAGTTGTTAAAAATAAGTTTATTACAACTTTTCTGGAAAAAAGTTGTAAAAAAACATTTATTACAACGGTGATTTTACCACCGTTGTAAAATTAAAGTTGTAATATGGTGTTTTTATTTGTAGTGTCACTTAATGTTTGTAAAACATTTCCAACAGTATATACTCTTATAATTAGGATGTAGCAGAGTATTGTAGATGTTAGATCAAAATTAGTTTTTGTGAAAAGTTAACATTAATGATCTTAGTGAGTATAGAAATTGAAATTAGTGTAACCAATAAAATAAGTTTGTATATTGAAAGTAGATCATTTTTTTTTTCACGTAGTTTGATCAAATTGAATTCGAGTACATGACTTTGAGGTGTTTTCACATCGTTTCAAATAAGGATTTATCACTCGATTCTATAAGGCGAACAATTGTTGAGGACTTTTGATATGTAACTAAAAGTTTTATATCATAATATTATAATTATGCAAGAAGAATATAGCTTCCAAATCAAGAAGATTGATCAGAGTCCGCACTAGATACATCGAGTGAGCAATGTTAGTAAATAATGAAGTGATGTATTCGAGTAAGATAAAATTGTTTTTTTATGGATGATCTATGGATATTATACAAAGATATGAGTAGTATATTAAGAGTTCTTGTGGTGAAATTTCAGAGACAAAATTCTTTTGAGGGGGAAGAGTATAATAACTCGGAATTTTATTGCTTTGATTTAAATATTAAAAAATAGGTGTTTTATAATTAAAATGCCCTCTTTTAATTTGTATTAAATAATGTGAAAATCATTGTTTAATTTGGTTTACAAAAATAAATAGTTCAAAAAAAAAAAATATGACTAGAAGAATATTTCCAAAAGGCTGATTTTTGATCATGTAAAAGTTATTTAAAATGGTGTTTAAATTACTTAAATAAATATAACAAATATGTATATACGAGCGTATTCACGCACTCCACGCATGATTGTAACGACCCAGAAAATCTGAACCAATTTAAAAATTTTAAATTGGCTAAGATAATGAATTTTAAATATTTAAAATAAATATTTTAAATAATAGCGATGAAAACTGAGTTTGAATCGACAATTGAAAATGAATATAGTTAATTATAATTATAAACAAGGCCTGAAAAGGCACTGCAGTTCAAAAAATTGAATTCAAACTTTGTCGGACTGTACCGGGTGCAGAACAATCCGGATTTTAGTGAAACCAAAAATATTTAAATCTGTTAGTGAATACCTTTCTAACGAATCTGAAAAATCGAATTTTCATAGCGGAAAGCAAAAGTTATGGCCGAATGAATTTTCAGAACGGTCGCTATGGAATTTATATAGCCCGTGAAAATGGCCATTTTGCATATGACCTCGGAATTCGACGAAACCACTTTTGTTGGGTCCGGGATGTGAAGTTATTGCCAGATTTCAAATTTCATAATTTTTGAAGCTAATATGTGAGCGTGGCAAAAGAAAATGTGTTTTGGTCAATTACAGTTAAATGGGATCGACCAAAAATGGGCCTTTTTTCAAACGGTCTCAGAATTCGACGAAACTAGTTTTGTTGGGACCGTATCATCAAAACATAGCTAGATTTATTTTTCTGGAATTTTTCGAATCAGTTTGTGGCCCTGGCAAATTGAAATGTACGTTCAAATTAAATATTGAATGTTTTATATTTTGATTTGAATGGAAACTGACTGAAACAGTCGAATAGGCCTACGAAACATATCCCATTGTGTTCGGAATGGGGGTAAAACGCTAGGGACGACAGTCGTTGGGTTTGGATTGGGGTTCGCGAGAGGCAAGGGGTATTTTCTGATTTTTAAAACTTTATAAAAAAAAGATTGGGCCACGTCAGAACGCACCCCCCCCCCCCCCCCGATTTTCTCTCTCCCCGACTCGAGCAACGGCGGAAATAAGCCGCTCCCTTCTCTCCTCTTTTTCTTCTGATCCGCTCAATGAAATCCAATGCCACAGTTGAGGTTTTTGTAGTACTTCTCGTGATCTTCAAATCCATATAAGTATTAGATTTTTTCGTGGCCTGTAGAGGGAGAACCAGCCTCGAGAAGTTCGGCCGTTCGCACCCTGATTCCTGTAATAACCCGAAAATCTGGGCCAGTTTAAAATTTTTATTTCGGCAATTTTAGTGAATTTTGAACATTTAAAATAGATTATTTTAAATAAAATTGACGAGAAATTTATTTTGAATAGAATTAGAACGTGTATATTATATACGTCGTCGTTAGAATATAAATATTTATATATAATTATAAATAGAATTGAAAATGGCGCGGTAGTTCGATAATTCGATTTCAAACTTCAATTGAATGTACCGGGTGCAAAACAATCCGGGTTTAGTGAAACCAAAAATAATAGGATCTAATTGATGATACCTTTCCAACGAATTCGAATAATCGAAATTTCATAGCGGGAATCAAAAGATATGTCCAGTTGAAAATTCTGAATAGACGCTATGGAATTCAGGCCCTTAAAAATGGACATTTTGCAAACGACCTCGGATTTCGACGAAACCACTTTTGTTGGATCCGCAGTGTAAAGTTATTGCTAGATTCCAAATTTCATAATTTTTCGAATCAATATGTGAGCGTGGCGAAGGAAAACGCGTTTGACCAGTTTCAGTTGATTTTAATCGACTGGAAATTGGCCATTTTTGCAACGGTCTCAGAATTCGACGAAACTAGTTTTGTTAGGACCGTATCGTCAATACGAAGCTAGAAAATATTTTTCGGGAATTTTTCGAGTTCGTATGTGACCCCAGTGATTTGAAATGTACGTTTAAAATTCAATATAGTGATTTAAATGTAAATTCAACGGAAACTGATCAAAGCGATCGAATCAGCCAACGATACATATCCCATTGTGTTCAGAATGGGGGTAATACGCTATGGACGACAGGCGGTGGGCCTCGTTTAGAGGTCGTATGAAAAAGTCAACCTTCATGGATTTAAAAATTAAAAATAAATAAATTAAATAAATTAAATAATATAAATTTTATAAAAGCCCCCTTCTTACTTCTTCTTTCCCGATTCAGTTTAAATAAAAAAAGAAAAGAAGAAAAAAAAACCTACATCTAAATCGCGTCGCCCCCCCCTCCGCTTGTCCGCCGCCACCTCGCGCCAGTCGCCGGAGCCCCGACCAAGCCCCGCCTCCTCCCTTCTGCTTCTCCCTCCTGCCGCGCACCCTCTCTCCTCCACGCATCCCGATTTCAGCGCCCTCCCCGAGACAACCCACCGCCGCTAGCCACATTCGCCGCCCCCTGACGCCTGCCACCGACCTCCGACCACCCGCAGTCCTCAGCGCCGTCGCCCTAGCCACTGACCCGATAGCCACGCCCCTTCTCCTCATAAAAATCCGATTTTTATCGTCTTCGACGTTTACATTTCAAACCCCGGCTTGTTTTAGCCCTCCTCCGGCCATAGCTCCGACGTGAAGCCCCTCCACCCTCAAAGATGCTATTTTTACAATAAAAATGTGAGTTTTTATATTTATTTTTATTTATTTATGCACATAAAAATAGGATATATATATATATGTATATATATATATATATATGATAGCATATTGATGATAGAGTTTTGATTTTTAGTATAGTTAAAGTTTGGATTTTGTTAGGAAGAAATTTGATTTTTAAAATATAAAAGAAGTGATCTTTAAACTATAAAAGATTAGAGTTTTGAAAATGAAAAGGCGAAATCTTTATATGAAGAATAGCGGGATAAAAATGAAATTTTTATCTATATAACATCGTCGTAAAAATAGGATTTTTATATATTGAATAGCATAGTAAAAATAGGATTTTTATATATTGAATAGCAAAGTAAAAATTCGATTTTTATATATTGAATAGCAAAGTAAAAATGTGATTTTTATACATGTAGTGGCTACGGGCAACGAAGATGACGATGATGCGATAGCGATGAAGATTTCTATAAATGAAGTGTCGTGAAGTTGGATAGCTATTGGTGAGAACTTCTCACTCTAAATTCTCTTTTTCTAGTTATATATATATATACTAGGATGCAGACGGTGCTTAGTAGCACCCGACACCCGTCATCCACAGACCATGGATGGCTTGTTTGTTAAATTGTTTGATTGTGTAGTTGGTTAGAATATTTGGTTTGAATTGAATTGTTTGGTGAAATGGAATGGATTTGATTGATGTGTGAATGGCGTGGGCCTTCACTAGACCGGGGATAAGGCTAGGTCTTGTCCCGTTTCTAGTATCGTGCCGTTATGCCGCCAAAATTTTCTAAAATATGTTAGAAAAATGAAAATATCATTTTTATTGTGTAAATGAACTGAATAGGAATTCATGTGTTGAAATAAAATGTTTATCGTTAAAAATATAATTTTTAACGTGAAAGTGAATAAATGCATATTTATAAACAAATCGGCCGATTTGTTTATATACACTAATTTGACTGATATTGATTGGATCGATAAATTTTACACGTTACCCAACTGCACAAATAAAATCTGTGTTTGATTGTTTGAAACCCCACACGGGTGTTGGGATGAAATTTGAAGTTCACTCATCCTGATTGATTAAATATGTCGATCGATTGATTGACAGGCTGTTATAAGCGTTAGATATCTATATTTGATGCTTATACAGTGTAGTGCACTTAGGTTGAAGGTTGATTATTTTTCAATGCTATTATATACATGTGTTGTATGGGAATCCATATAATTGACATTATATGGTGATTGATTGGGCCTCATTCCAATCGGGAAAATAATGAATATTATAAAGGAAAATTCATGTGTTGAAACTATTCATGTGTTGAGTGAAATATTTTAAATAATAAAAATTACATCTTTATCATATTTAAAATTAGAACTACTTCCCAGTAGAAGTCTAATTGAAAATCAAATGATAGATATCATAGTTTTATAAAATATTTTACATAACAAAAATAGTGATGTGTTGACAGTACTCATGTGTTGAGATTAGTCGTGTGTTGAAAGAAATATAGATTCATGTGTTGAATGAAATAAATATTCATTTGTTGAATAGAATAACGAATTTATTGAAATATATAAAGCCGTGTTGATTAGAGATGCGTTATTTTGACGCGAACGATATTTATATCGATTTTATTCGTTGTATAATGAATGTTGAAAAGTGATTTCAAAATTTAATATTTTGAAAGGAAATTCAAATTGAATTAGATTAAAAATTGAAATTTTATTGAATCAATTTGAAATGAATTCGATTCGAATTGAATAGAAAGTGAATTTGAATTCGAGTAAAATAGAAATGAATTCAAATTGAATTAGATTGAAATTGAAATTTAAAACAAACTGAAATTGAATTGAAATCAATTTGAAACGAATTCGAATTAGATCAAATAGAAGGTAAATTCGAATTGAATTGAATTGAAACGAATTTGAATTTGAATTGAATTGAAACGAATTTGAATTTGAATTGGATTGAAATGAACTCGAATTGAATTGAAATCAAATCGATTTGAAATTGAATGTAGTGTTGAAAGGGTTTTGAAAACGAATTTAAAACGATTTATAAAATACGTTTTAAATAGAAATCGACGAAATATATATTATATATATTATATATATATATAATGGCCTGAATAGAACGCACAGCGCCGCGGCAGTTCGTGAATTTCGACCATTTATTTCAAACGGACATTGCGGGAGATCCGACTGTCGGATTCTCCTAAAACCGGAACCGTTGGGTTCGTATCGAAAAGAGCTTTCCAATGAATATTAGAAATTTGAAATCTAACGGTTGGATTTGGAATTATGTCCAAATCAAATTTGAAAAAGGTCGCTGTAAGTGCAGTTCGATAGCCGTTGATGGAAATCGACTGTACGGGCCTTGATAAAATTATTAAAAATATTAATAATTTGTGTAAAATCATAATATGTGAATTGGAAAGAATTGGGCTGGAAAATTCCACATTAGATGATAAAAATAGATTTTTATCGAAATGAACTAGTTTTGAACTAGAATTAAAATCAATTTATTTTTGAAATAAATAAATTGAATTTGAAAGTGATTTTGAAAATAATCGATATTTCCAATACGTGAATTGGACTGGAGTTGAATCGAAATTATCTTCGGGATATTTCGATGTTGGATTTCGTGACTATACAAATATTGTTATGGGGATTTGAAAGATATTTTATATCGTTATTTCCAATACGATATTTGTTGGTTTCAGAATTTGATATTGAATATAAGCCGATATATTTTCTATTCAGGGCCTTGTATTGAATATCAAATGTGATTTGGGTTTATCGTGGATCGTGTTTTAGATGACATTGGTTCTTTAACCCAGTTAAAGGCAAGATGTTGATTTTTGAAAAGATTAAAACTAAGTGGAGTTTTAATGAATCTTTAATTAGATTAAAAATGTGAATTGATAATTTAAATTATCAAATTTGAAAGGTGATCGAGAATGGAGTACCACCAGTTTTGCTCCAAAGCGATAGTTAAATCTTTAATTAGATTTGAACGTGAAATGGTAATTAATTTTACCGATAACACCGTGGTGTTAGATATGGAGTATCACCAGTTTTGCTCCATGGGATATATAGGTTGGGATTGGGAAATAAACTAAATAATTACTTCGGTGTGGTTCATTAATCCCGACTAGTTTGAAATGATATCCAAAGAAAGATTAAAGAATAAATTTAGAAGAATTTATCTTTGATAAAATTAATGGGAACCTTTCCCTAAGAATGTGATTTTGTGAATAAAAGAATATTCTGAATTGGAATGAGGCGTTTGTGGTGTTTGTGTAACATTCGTTTATTATATACGTGGGTTATTCAGAAAGGCCGGGTTATACCCATTCTGAATAACCGATTCGACGAGATGTCGAAGATGAAGACGGTGGTTGAAGACCGGAAGTCTTCACATCGTTTGGGTGATTACTGATTATCTTGATTGGGCTATACACCCAGGATGAGGGAATCAGTTGGTGATCGTCCAGACGTACTTGGAGATGGATGGATATGCGAGGAAAGTGCCTCCGGTTTCGTTCAGACCCAGAACGAACTTGTAAATGGATTGTGTGTCTGACATTGGATTTTATTCTGTGTTGATTGATCTCTATTAAATATACATCTGTTTGGCGGCGGAGAATTTATTCTCTTGCTTAACGCCCTTCTCTGAGACGTACGAGCTCAGAGGTTGTATATCGATGGAAATCAGTCGCATGGAGTGAATTGCCAATGTGGCATGCGTAAGTGGCAATTGATCAAGGCTTCTGTTGAAAAGCAAAGTCTTGTGGTTGATGATCAAAGCACGGCCTGTGTGGCGTAGCTTTGTGTATAACGTGAATTCGCGAGCCTCACACCTCGGTATGAGTCAAAAACGAGAGATGGACCGCTGGGAGAGCACGACGTTTCTTTCTAGCTAGGGTGGTGTCAGTGACCTACCAGCCCTGACATTTATATACTTTTCACCTGTGTGGTTGTTGGATACGAGGCGCCTCGGATATAGGTCTGTAAGGACCGGGAAACGTGTGTTCAGGAATTGCCAATCCTCAAAAGTAAGAGAGGACCGGCCCAGCCGATTCCAAGGATCATAGTGGGGTCCTGAGGCATTTGCTAGAGTGTCTCGAACGCGGAGAGGAGCTTGCCCCTTGCCTCGGCTCATGACGGAATCCAATTTCCAATACGTGTATTGCGGTTTTAATTGTAGAACTAGTATGGCGACATAGTAGATGGTAGCTATGCCGCCTATGATTGATATTTATGATTGAAATTGTTTTGACACTATATATTTATAATAGTATCAAATAATGTGTTTTAAACGTATCAAGCATGCTTTGGCTGTTATAAGGTAAAAACCCTATCCTCCGGCTTGCGTTGCATTGTGTGATGGGACCTGGGTCTTATAACAGCTTCATTTTTCTTTATTTAGCATTGCGCTGTTTGTTCTATGCACTGGTATTCTTGGGAGGAAACCCGTTCCGTGTTATACGGCGTGGTCCCTTGATTTACCTAACTTTAAAACCAATATTAATAACTGTTTTAGTTCTCACACCAGTCACATGACTGACCTGGAGTTTATTGTTTTAACCTAAACTCTGGGTGCCCTTATTTTCCGCACGGGCAGCTAGTAGTTTTGGTTTTGCAGATTTATATTCACAGGATCCTGATTTACAGCTGGAACGATGCTCGGAAAGCTCTGTATCCGTGTATCACTTCTAGTTGTGCTTTTGTATTATTTTCCGTTGCTATGTAATTTATTGTAATCTCTGATATTTATCGAATGTAATTTATTCATTTATACTCTGTATATTCTTGTATCTGATGGAATTGTCGTAATAGCAATGAAATGTTCTTCCGTATGCGTTCTATTTTGTCCTGTTCTCAAAGTATCCGCTCTTTCCTTCACGGGGAAGTTACGGGTTCTTACAGTGGTATCAGAGCTTTGGTTTACAGAGCTCGAGAACAAGACACATTAGAACCATACGAAAGAATTCATCAGATATTGGATTAGTAATATCCAATTAGAATTACTCGTTAGAGATAGGATCAGTAGTATCCTAGAACGAGTGTGAAGAGTATATTTTTCAAATGAAAACAATTTTGTTTTAAAATTTAAATCGCTTTATACGTATTTGAATATTTATTTATTTTGAATATGGACAATCGAGTATATAAAGATTTCGCGTATACGCGTCATGAACGTATAGTCGAAGTTTTAATATACTGGATAGATATAGAGTCACATTCTAGACACCCGAAGATGATTCTGATGATTGTAGCTACATCATCAGTATTTGTGTTCGTGTTTCGAAGGTGTGATTTCAATATATTTCCATTAGACTGGTGTGAGAACCAAACTTATTTAGCTAGAACACATTGTTGTGAATTGGCATCAAAAACATGATTTTTGTATATATATCAAATTATGAATTTGAAACTCTAATTCACTAATTGATTGATGTTTGTGTTGTTTGTTTATTTGATTGATAATTTTGAACCATTTAGCCTAAATTGTATCACATATTGACTTATATTGAAAATCGGTTGCATTTGCTTGCATATACATATACTTACATTGAACAGGTCATAGCAAGGAGGCTAGAGCCGAAGAATAAAATTTGTTTGCCCGACAAATAGGTACATGTTTACTACATAATTTACTGTTTTGTTTGGGTGATGATGATTTTATGAGCCTATTGGCTAGCCGCTTGGCTTTTTCTTTTTCTTTTTGAGATCTGAAGGACCGGGGAAGCTATTTGAAATTCCCCGATGCTCCCAGTGCAGGGGAGGTTATGGCGAAATTTTTCGAAAATTTAGGGTGTTAGCCAAATTTTTGAAAATTTGAAAATTCTCAGAAACTGAAAGTTGGAGAAGGCAAGCCAGATCGAACGTAGAGTTGATTAATCAAACCACTTTCGACTTTGTTCCTTTTCGGGGACGAAAAGTTTTAAGTGGGGGAGATTGTAATAACCCGAAAATCTGGGCCAGTTTAAAAATTTTATTTCGGCAATTTTAGTGAATTTTGAACATTTAAAATAGATTATTTTAAATAAAATTGACGAGAAATTTATTTTGAATAGAATTAGAACGTGTATATTATATACATCGTCGTTAGAATATAAATATTTATATATAATTATAAATAGAATTGAAAATGGCGCGGTAGTTCGATAATTCGATTTCAAACTTCAATTGAATGTACCGGGTGCAAAACAATCCGGGTTTAGTGAAACCAAAAATAATAGGATCTAATTGATGATACCTTTCCAACGAATTCGAATAATCGAAATTTCATAGCGGGAATCAAAAGATATGTCCAGTTGAAAATTCTGAATAGACGCTATGGAATTCAGGCCCTTAAAAATGGACATTTTGCAAACGACCTCGGATTTCGACGAAACCACTTTTGTTGGATCCGCAGTGTAAAGTTATTGCTAGATTCCAAATTTCATAATTTTTCGAATCAATATGTGAGCGTGGCGAAGGAAAACGCGTTTGACCAGTTTCAGTTGATTTTAATCGACTGGAAATTGGCCATTTTTCCAACGGTCTCAGAATTCGACGAAACTAGTTTTGTTAGGACCGTATCGTCAATACGAAGCTAGAAAATATTTTTCGGGAATTTTTCGAGTTCGTATGTGACCCCAGTGATTTGAAATGTACGTTTAAAATTCAATATAGTGATTTAAATGTAAATTCAACGGAAACTGATCAAAGCGATCGAATCAGCCAACGATACATATCCCATTGTGTTCAGAATGGGGGTAATACGCTATGGACGACAGGCGGTGGGCCTCGTTTAGAGGTCGTATGAAAAAGTCAACCTTCATGGATTTAAAAATTAAAAATAAATAAATTAAATAAATTAAATAATATAAATTTTATAAAAGCCCCCCTTCTTACTTCTTCTTTCCCGATTCAGTTTAAATAAAAAAAGAAAAAAAGAAAAAAAAACCTACATCTAAATCGCGTCGCCCCCCCCTCCGCTTGTCCGCCGCCACCTCGCGCCAGTCGCCGGAGCCCCGACCAAGCCCCGCCTCCTCCCTTCTGCTTCTCCCTCCTGCCGCGCACCCTCTCTCCTCCACGCATCCCGATTTCAGCGCCCTCCCCGAGACAACCCACCGCCGCTAGCCACATTCGCCGCCCCCTGACGCCTGCCACCGACCTCCGACCACCCGCAGTCCTCAGCGCCGTCGCCCTAGCCACTGACCCGATAGCCACGCCCCTTCTCCTCATAAAAATCCGATTTTTATCGTCTTCGACGTTTACATTTCAAACCCCGGCTTGTTTTAGCCCTCCTCCGGCCATAGCTCCGACGTGAAGCCCCTCCACCCTCAAAGATGCTATTTTTACAATAAAAATGTGAGTTTTTATATTTATTTTTATTTATTTATGCACATAAAAATAGGATATATATATATGTATATATATATATATATATATGATAGCATATTGATGATAGAGTTTTGATTTTTAGTATAGTTAAAGTTTGGATTTTGTTAGGAAGAAATTTGATTTTTAAAATATAAAAGAAGTGATCTTTAAACTATAAAAGATTAGAGTTTTGAAAATGAAAAGGCGAAATCTTTATATGAAGAATAGCGGGATAAAAATGAAATTTTTATCTATATAACATCGTCGTAAAAATAGGATTTTTATATATTGAATAGCATAGTAAAAATAGGATTTTTATATATTGAATAGCAAAGTAAAAATTCGATTTTTATATATTGAATAGCAAAGTAAAAATGTGATTTTTATACATGTAGTGGCTACGGGCAACGAAGATGACGATGATGCGATAGCGATGAAGATTTCTATAAATGAAGTGTCGTGAAGTTGGATAGCTATTGGTGAGAACTTCTCACTCTAAATTCTCTTTTTCTAGTTATATATATATATATACTAGGATGCAGACGGTGCTTAGTAGCACCCGACACCCGTCATCCACAGACCATGGATGGCTTGTTTGTTAAATTGTTTGATTGTGTAGTTGGTTAGAATATTTGGTTTGAATTGAATTGTTTGGTGAAATGGAATGGATTTGATTGATGTGTGAATGGCGTGGGCCTTCACTAGACCGGGGATAAGGCTAGGTCTTGTCCCGTTTCTAGTATCGTGCCGTTATGCCGCCAAAATTTTCTAAAATATGTTAGAAAAATGAAAATATCATTTTTATTATGTAAATGAACTGAATAGGAATTCATGTGTTGAAATAAAATGTTTATCGTTAAAAATATAATTTTTAACGTGAAAGTGAATAAATGCATATTTATAAACAAATCGGCCGATTTGTTTATATACACTAATTTGACTGATATTGATTGGGTCGATAAATTTTACACGTCGCCCAACTGCACAAATAAAATCTGTGTTTGATTGTTTGAAACCCCACATGGGTGTTGGGATGAAATTTGAAGTTCACTCATCCTGATTGATTAAATATGTCGATCGATTGATTGACAGGCTGTTATAAGCGTTAGATATCTATATTTGATGCTTATACAGTGTAGTGCACTTTGGTTGAAGGTTGATTATTTTTCAATGCTATTATATACATGTGTTGTATGGGAATGCATATAATTGACATTATATGGTGATTGATTGGGCCTCATTCCAATCGGGAAAATAATGAATATTATAAAGGAAAATTCATGTGTTGAAACTATTCATGTGTTGAGTGAAATATTTTAAATAATAAAAATTACATCTTTATCATATTTAAAATTAGAACTACTTCCCAGTAGAAGTCTAATTGAAAATCAAATGATAGATACCATAGTTTTATAAAATATTTTACATAACAAAAATAGTGATGTGTTGACAGTACTCATGTGTTGAGATTAGTCGTGTGTTGAAAGAAATATAGATTCATGTGTTGAATGAAATAAATATTCATTTGTTGAATAGAATAACGAATTTATTGAAATATATAAAGCCGTGTTGATTAGAGATGCGTTATTTTGACGCGAACGATATTTATATCGATTTTATTCGTTGTATAATGAATGTTGAAAAGTGATTTCAAAATTTAATATTTTGAAAGGAAATTCAAATTGAATTAGATTAAAAATTGAAATTTTATTGAATCAATTTGAAATGAATTCGATTCGAATTGAATAGAAAGTGAATTTGAATTCGAGTAAAATAGAAATGAATTCAAATTGAATTAGATTGAAATTGAAATTTAAAACAAACTGAAATTGAATTGAAATCAATTTGAAACGAATTCGAATTAGATCAAATAGAAGGTAAATTCGAATTGAATTGAATTGAAACGAATTTGAATTTGAATTGAATTGAAACGAATTTGAATTTGAATTGGATTGAAATGAACTCGAATTGAATTGAAATCAAATCGATTTGAAATTGAATGTAGTGTTGAAAGGGTTTTGAAAACGAATTTAAAACGGTTTATAAAATACGTTTTAAATAGAAATCGACGAAATATATATTATATATATATATATATATATATAATGGCCTGAATAGAACGCGCCGCGCCGCGGCAGTTCGTGAATTTCGACCATTTATTTCAAACGGACATTGCGGGAGATCCGACTGTTGGATTCTCCTAAAACCGGAACCATTGGGTTCGTATCGAAAAGAGCTTTCCAATGAATATTAGAAATTTGAAATCTAACGGTTGGATTTGGAATTATGTCCAAATCAAATTTGAAAAAGGTCGCTGTAAGTGCAGTTCGATAGCCGTTGATGGAAATCGACTGTACGGGTCTTGATAAAATTATTAAAAATATTAATAATTTGTGTAAAATCATAATATGTGAATTGGAAAGAATTGGGCTGGAAAATTCCACATTAGATGATAAAAATAGATTTTTATCGAAATGAACTAGTTTTGAACTAGAATTAAAATCAATTTATTTTTGAAATAAATAAATTGAATTTGAAAGTGATTTTGAAAATAATCGATATTTCCAATACGTGAATTGGACTAGAGTTGAATCGAAATTATCTTCGGGATATTTCGATGTTGGATTTCGTGACTATACAAATATTGTTATGGGGATTTGAAAGATATTTTATATCGTTATTTCCAATACGATATTTGTTGGTTTCAGAATTTGATATTGAATATAAGCCGATATATTTTCTATTCAGGGCCTTGTATTGAATATCAAATGTGATTTGGGTTTATCGTGGATCGTGTTTTAGATGACATTGGTTCTTTAACCCAGTTAAAGGCAAGATGTTGATTTTTGAAAAGATTAAAACTAAGTGGAGTTTTAATGAATCTTTAATTAGATTAAAAATGTGAATTGATAATTTAAATTATCAAATTTGAAAGGTGATCGAGAATGGAGTACCACCAGTTTTGCTCCAAAGCGATAGTTAAATCTTTAATTAGATTTGAACGTGAAATGGTAATTAATTTTACCGATAACACCGTGGTGTTAGATATGGAGTATCACCAGTTTTGCTCCATGGGATATATAGGTTGGGATTGGGAAATAAACTAAATAATTACTTCGGTGTGGTTCGTTAATCCCGACTAGTTTGAAATGATATCCAAAGGAAGATTAAAGAATAAATTTAGAAGAATTTATCTTTGATAAAATTAATGGGAACCTTTCCCTAAGAATGTGATTTTGTGAATAAAAGAATATTCTGAATTGGAATGAGGCGTTTGTGGTGTTTGTGTAACATTCGTTTATTATATACGTGGGTTATTCAGAAAGGCCGGGTTATACCCATTCTGAATAACCGATTCGACGAGATGTCGAAGATGAAGACGGTGGTTGAAGACCGGAAGTCTTCACATCGTTTGGGTGATTACTGATGATCTTGATTGGGCTGTACACCCAGGATGAGGGAATCAGTTGGTGATCGTCCAGACGTACTTGGAGATGGATGGATATGCGAGGAAAGTGCCTCCGGTTTCGTTCAGACCCAGAACGAACTTGTAAATGGATTGTGTGTTTGACATTGGATTTTATTCTGTGTTGATTGATCTCTATTAAATATACATCTGTTTGGCGGCGGAGAATTTATTCTCTTGCTTAACGCCCTTCTCTGAGACGTACGAGCTCAGAGGTTGTATATCGATGGACATCAGTCGCATGGAGTGAATTGCCAATGTGGCATGCGTAAGTGGCAATTGATCAAGGCTTCTGTTGAAAAGCAAAGTCTTGTGGTTGATGATCAAAGCACGGCCTGTGTGGCGTAGCTTTGTGTATAACGTGAATTCGCGAGACTCACACCTCGGTATGAGTCAAAAACGGGAGATGGACCGCTGGGAGAGCACGACGTTTCTTTCTAGCTAGGGTGGTGTAACAACCCGGAAAATCTGGGCCAGTTTAAAATTTTTATTTTGGCAATTTTAGCGAATTTTGAATATTTAAAATGGATTATTTTAAATAAAATCAACGAGAAATTTATTTTGAATATAATTCGAACGTATATATTATACGCGTCGTCGTTAGAATATAAATATTTATATATAATTATAAAAGGAATTGAAAATGGCGCGGTAGTTCGAAAATTCGATTTCTAATTTCAAATGAATATACAGAATTCAATATAAGTCAGAATTGAACGAAACAAGAAATATTTGAATCTGTATAACTATATCTTTGTAACGAAGTTAGGAAACTGAGATTTCATCTTAGAAATGATAAGATACGTCCAGTTGAAAATTCAGAATAGTCGCTATGGAATTTATATATATATTTTATATAATATAAGGCCCTTAAAAATAGCAATTTTGCAAACGACCTCGGATTTCGACGAAACCAGTTTTGGTGGGTCCGTGATGTTAAGTTATTGCTAGATTCCAAATTTCATAATTTTTCGAATCAATATGTGAGCGTGGCAAAGGAAAACGCGTTTGACCAGTTTCAGTTGATTTTAATCGACTGGAAATTGGTCATTTTTCAAACGGTCTCAGAATTCGACGAAACTAGTTTTGTTAGGACCGTATCGTCAATACGAAGCTAGAAAATATTTTTCGAGAATTTATAGAGTTAGTATGTGACCCCGGTAATTTGAAATGTACGTTTAAAATTCAATATAGAGATTTAAATGTAAATTTAACGGAAACTGATTCAAACGTCCGAATCAACCTACGATACATAACCCATTGTGTTCAGAATGGGGGTGAAACACTATGGACGACAGGCGGTGGGCCTCGTTTCGAGGTCATATGTAAAAGTCAACCTATTTGCGAAAATAAATAATTAAATAAAAAAAAAAAATTTTAATCCCCCCCTTCTCTCCTTATCTCCCGCTAGACCCCCCCCCCTTTTCATTTCGATTCAGACAGAAAAAAGAAAAAAAAAAAAACCCTAACAGAAATCGAGCCGCCCGCCCACGACCGCCATCGCCGACGACCACGCCTCCACCTGTTTCCTCCCTCCATCGATCGAAGCCGCCGACGAAGACCCCATCCCCCACAGAGCGTCGCGACACCGATTAGCCCCCCCTCGTCGAAGTCAACGCGCCGCGCCTCAGGGTGGAGGAGCCACCAGTGCCGCACCAGTCCCGACCCCCTGCGCCCTCCCTCCACTTCCGGCGACGAGGACGAGCCCCCCCCTGGTAGCAATTCTTTTTATTTTATTTTATTGTCTTATTTTTATTTTATAAAACAGAATTTAGAAAAAAATACTGATTTTATATTCAGTTTAAATACTGATTTTATTAATATGTTATTTCTGTTTTTTTTATTAATAAGTTTAAAAACTGAATTTTAATTATGTTAAAACTGAATTTTAAAAATGTCAAAACTGATTTAAAATGATTTTAAAAACTGATTTAATATGATTTTAAAAACTGATTTAAAATGATTCTTAAAAACTAATTTAAAAAGAAAATAAAAATCATACTTTTAAAAGGAGAAAAGACGGGATTTTTATTATGTAGAAGGAGCAAGACATGATTTTTATATTTTTAAAGGAATAAAAATATGATTTTTATATTTTTAAAGTATCAAAAATATAATCTTTCATATAGTAGAAGGGTAAAAATGTGATTTTTATGTGTGTAGAGAGTTAAAAATATAATTTTTACATGATCGGGATATTAAAAATGTCATCTTTATATATGTAGAAAAATAAAAATGAGATTTTTATAAAGATGAAATCTTTAAATTTGAGAAAGCAAAGTCCACGTTTTTATAAAGGCGAAATCTTTATTTTAGGAAAGGCGAAATCTTTTTATATAGTAGCGTAACTAAAAATTCGATTTTTATATATTGAACTTTGAAATAAAAATTCGATTTTTATATATTGAACTTTGAAATAAAAAATTCGATTTTTATATATTGAACTTTGAAATAAAAAATTCGATTTTTATATATTGAACTTTGAAATAAAAATTCGATTTTTATATATTGAACTTTGAAATAAAAATTCGATTTTTATATATTGAACTTTGAAGTAAAAATTCGATTTTTATATATATAGTGACTACGGGCAACGAAGATGACGAAGATGCAATGACGACGAAGACTTCTGCAAATGAAGTGCCGTGGAGCTAGGATAGCTATAGGTGAGAATTTCTCACCTTTCTATTTTATTTCTAATTATATATATATATACTAGGATGCAGACGGTGCTTAGTAGCACCCGACACCCGTCCACAGACCATGGACTTGTTTGTTTGACTGTTTGGTGATTGATTGCGATATTGGTTTGAATGTGGTTTGTGGTGTGAATAATCGAATCGATAAATTGGTTAGGATTAGACGTGCGCCGTTATAAGGCGAAGGAGTAAGGCTAGGTTAGACTCTTACTCCAAATTTTGTGGTTTACAAAATGAAATTGATTTGATTGATGTGTGAATGGCGTGGGCCTTCACTAGACCGGGGATAAGGTTAGGCCTTGTCCCGTTTCTAGTATCGTGCCGTTATGCCGCCGAAATTTTCTAAAAAAAAAATGTTAGAAAAATAAAAATAAAAATGTCATTTATTGAATAAATGAACTGAAAAGAAAATTCATGTGTTGGAATAAATATTTTATCGTTAAAAATATAATTTTTAACGTGAATGTGAATAAATAAAATATTCATTTGCAAACCAGACGGTTTGTTTATGAACACCTATTTGAGGGACATTGATTGGGTCGATAAATTTTACACATCGCCCAACTGCACGAATAAAAATCTGTGTTTGATTGTTTGAAACCCCACACGGGTGTTAGGATGAAATATGCAGTTCACTCATCCTGATTGATTAAATATGTCGATCGATTGATTGACAGGCTGTTATAAGCGTTAGATATTTATATTTGATGCTTATACAGTGTAGTGCACTTTGGTTGATGGTTGATTATTTTCAATGCTATTATATACATGTGTTGTATGAAAATCCATATAATTAATTTTATATGGTAATTGATTGGGCCTCATTCCAGTTTTGAAAAAAAGAAATATTTGAAAAAGAAATATTCGAAATAGAATATTTGAAAATAGAAATTTATGAAACCGTATTGATTAGATTGACGCCATTTTGACGTGAACGATATTTATATCGATTTTAAAACGATTTCGAAATGAAATGAATTGAAAACGATTTCGAAATGAATTGAATTGAAAACGATTTCGAAATGAATTGAATTGAAAACGATTTCGAAATGAATTGAATTGAAAACGATTTCGAAATGAATTGAATTGAAAACGATTTCGAAATGAATTGAATTGAAAACGATTTCGAAATGAATTGAATTGAAAACGATTTCGAAATGAATTAAATTGAAAACGATTTCGAAATGAATTGAATTGAAAACGAATTCAAAATGAATTGAAAACGATTTCGAAATGAATTGAATTGAAAACGAATTCAAAATGAATTGAAAACGATTTCGAAATGAATTGAATTGAAAACGATTTCGAAATGAATTGAATTGAAAACGAATTCAAAATGAATTGAAAACGATTTCGAAATGAATTGAATTGAAAACGATTTCGAAATGAATTGAATTGAAAACGAATTCAAATGGAATAGAAAGCGAATTGAAATGAATTCAAACTGAATTGAAATTCGAATTGAATAGAAATGAATTTTTAAACGAATTTATAAAGAAGAATTCAATTTTGCTTTGAATTGAAATAGAAGTTGAAATAGAATTTGAAACGAATTTAAAACTATTTATATAATTCGTTTTAAATAGAAATCGACGAAATATATATTATATATATTATATATATAATATAATGGCCTGAATAGAACGCGCCGCGCCGCGGCAGTTCGCGAATTTCGACCATTTATTTCAAACGGACATTACGGGAGATTCGACCGTCGGATTCTCCTAAAACCGGAACCGTTGGGTTCGTATCGAAAAGAGCTTTCTAAAGAAGGTTAGAAATTTGAAATCTAACGGTTGGATTTGGAGATACGTCCAAATCAAATTCGAAAAAGGTCGCTGTAAGTGCAGTTCGATGGCCGTTGATGGAAATCGACTGTACGGGCCTTGATAAAATTATTAAAAATAGTAATAATTTATGTAAAATCATAAGAAATGATTTGTGAAGATTTGGGATGAAAAACTCCATATTTGAAAAGATAAAAATAGATTTTTATCGAAATGAACTAGTTTTGAACTAGAATTATAATTCTATTTATTTTTAAATAAATAAATTGAATTCAAAAAGGGTTTTGAAAATAACCAAAATTTCCAATGATTGCATTGGAGTGGATTTGAATCGAAATTGTCTTCGGAATATTTCGATGTTGGAATTCGTGATTATACAGGTGTTGTTATGGAAATTTGAAAGATATATTTTTATATCGTTATTTCCAATACGACATTTGTTAATCGTAGAATTTGATATTGAATATAGGCCGATATATTTTCTATTCAGAGCCTTGTATTTAATATCAAATGTGATTTGGGTTTGTCGTGAATGGTGTCTTCACTAACACCGTTCTTGAACCCAGTTGAGAAAAGATTAAATCTTTTTATTTAGATTTAATGAAGTGTACCAATTAAATGATATTTAATTGGAATTGAATTGATATTGATTTTTGGGTTTATCGTGAACAGTGTTTTAAATAACACTCGTTCTTTAACCCGATAATTAATGAATGTGATTTTGGGTTTATCGTGAACCGTGTTTTAAATGACACTGATTCTTTAACCCAGATAATGATTAAAACTAAGTGGAGTTTTAATGAATCTTTAATTAGATTGAAAAGATCGAGAATGGAGTATCACCAGTTCTTGTTGCTGGCCCTGAGTAGGCCGGGTACACATGATAGGGGGTTCTCGCTTCGCGGTTTGGTGGCGAACGGGAGACTCTTACCCCTACATGGCGCCGGGGAGGGCGTTGGTTCGCCAATAGGCGCGAGACTCGAGAGGGTCGCCGTAAAACAAGGGACTGGGGGACCATGTGGGAGCCACGGTGGGTATTCCCTGCTGCTTGGGGGATGAAGGGATGGTTGCAAAGCCTACCGGATTTCGTCGGCTATTTCACAGTTGGTATCAGAGCTTTGGTTTACAAAGCTCAGAGAACAAGACACATTAGAAACATACGAAAGAATTCATCAGATATTGGATTAGCAATATCCAATGGGAATGACTCGTTAGAGATAGGATCAGTAGTATCCTAGAACGAGTGTGAAGAGTATATTTTTCAAACGAAAACAAATTTTGTTTTGAAAATTTAATTCAATTATTCGTAGTTGATTATTTATTTATATTGATTTGGACAATTCAGTATATAAAGAATTTGCATATACGCCTTGCAAACGTATATTCAAAGTTTTAATATATTGAATAGATATAGAATCACACTCTAGTCGCCCGGAGATGATGTTGATAATGACCATGGCATCATCGATATTTATGTTCGTGCTCCGAAGGTGTGATTTCTATATATTTCCTATTGACTGGTGTGAGAACCAAAGCTATATAGGATTTATTATTGTGATTTGGCATCAAGAATCTGATTTTTGTATATGTATCAAAATTATGGATTTGAAACTCTAATTCATTAATGGATTGATGTTTGTGTTGTTTGTTTATTTGTTTGCTAATTTTTAGCCATTTAGCCTAACAGAACCAAATATTGAATTATAGCGAAGATTGGTTGCGTTTGCTTGCATATACATATATATCATTGAACAGGTCATAGCAAGGAGGCTAGAGCCAGAGAATAAAATTTGTTTGCCCGACAAATAGGTACATGTTTACTACATAATTTCCTGTTTTGTTTGGGTGATGATGATTTTGTGAGCCTATTGGCTAGCCGCTTGGCTTTTTCTTTTTCTTTTTGAGATCTGAAGGACCGGGGAAGCTATTTGAAATTCCCCGATGCTCCCGGTGCAGGGGAGGTTATGGCGAAATTTTTCAAAAATTTAGGGAGTTAGCCAAATTTTTGAAATTTTGAAAATTCTCAGAAACTAAAGAGTTAGAGAATGGAAGCCAGGACGAGCGTAGAGTTGAATTATCAAACCACTTTCGACTTTGTTCCTTTTCGGGGACGAAAAGTTTTAAGTGGGGGAGATTGTAACAACCCGGAAAATCTGGGCCAGTTTAAAATTTTTATTTTGGCAATTTTAGCGAATTTTGAATATTTAAAATGGATTATTTTAAATAAAATCAACGAGAAATTTATTTTGAATATAATTCGAACGTATATATTATACGCGTCGTCGTTAGAATATAAATATTTATATATAATTATAAAAGGAATTGAAAATGGTGCGGTAGTTCGAAAATTCGATTTCTAATTTCAAATGAATATACAGAATTCAATATAAGTCAGAATTGAACGAAACAAGAAATATTTGAATCTGTATAACTATATCTTTGTAACGAAGTTAGCAAACTGAGATTTCATCTTAGAAATGATAAGATACGTCCAGTTGAAAATTCAGAATAGTCGCTATGGAATTTATATATATATTTTATATAATATAAGACCCTTAAAAATAGCAATTTTGCAAACGACCTCGGATTTCGACGAAACCAGTTTTGGTGGGTCCGTGATGTTAAGTTATTGCTAGATTCCAAATTTCATAATTTTTCGAATCAATATGTGAGCGTGGCAAAGGAAAATGCGTTTGACCAGTTTCAGTTGATTTTAATCGACTGGAAATTGGTCATTTTTCAAACGGTCTCAGAATTCGACGAAACTAGTTTTGTTAGGACCGTATCGTCAATACGAAGCTAGAAAATATTTTTCGAGAATTTATAGAGTTAGTATGTGACCCCGGTAATTTGAAATGTACGTTTAAAATTCAATATAGAGATTTAAATGTAAATTTAACGGAAACTGATTCAAACGTCCGAATCAACCTACGATACATAACCCATTGTGTTCAGAATGGGGGTGAAACGCTATGGACGACAGGCGGTGGGCCTCGTTTCGAGGTCATATGTAAAAGTCAACCTATTTGCGAAAATAAATAATTAAATAAAAAAATATATATATATTTTAATCCCCCCCCTTCTCTCCTTATCTCCCGCTAGACCCCCCCCCTTTTCATTTCGATTCAGACAGAAAAAAAAAAAAAAAAAAAACCCTAACAGAAATCGAGCCGCCCGCCCACGACCGCCATCGCCGACGACCACGCCTCCACCTGTTTCCTCCCTCCATCGATCGAAGCCGCCGACGAAGACCCCATCCCCCACAGAGCGTCGCGACACCGATTAGCCCCCCCTCGTCGAAGTCAACGCGCCGCGCCTCAGGGTGGAGGAGCCACCAGTGCCGCACCAGTCCCGACCCCCTGCGCCCTCCCTCCACTTCCGGCGACGAGGACGAGCCCCCCCCTGGTAGCAATTCTTTTTATTTTATTTTATTGTCTTATTTTTATTTTATAAAACAGAATTTAGAAAAAAATACTGATTTTATATTCAGTTTAAATACTGATTTTATTAATATGTTATTTCTGTTTTTTTTATTAATAAGTTTAAAAACTGAATTTTAATTATGTTAAAACTGAATTTTAAAAATGTCAAAACTGATTTAAAATGATTTTAAAAACTGATTTAATATGATTTTAAAAACTGATTTAAAATGATTCTTAAAAACTGATTTAAAAAGAAAATAAAAATCATACTTTTAAAAGGAGAAAAGACGGGATTTTTATTATGTAGAAGGAGCAAGACATGATTTTTATATTTTTAAAGGAATAAAAATATGATTTTTATATTTTTAAAGTATCAAAAATATAATCTTTCATATAGTAGAAGGGTAAAAATGTGATTTTTATGTGTGTAGAGAGTTAAAAATATAATTTTTACATGATCGGGATATTAAAAATGTCATCTTTATATATGTAGAAAAATAAAAATGAGATTTTTATAAAGATGAAATCTTTAAATTTGAGAAAGCAAAGTCCACGTTTTTATAAAGGCGAAATCTTTATTTTAGGAAAGGCGAAATCTTTTTATATAGTAGCGTAACTAAAAATTCGATTTTTATATATTGAACTTTGAAATAAAAATTCGATTTTTATATATTGAACTTTGAAATAAAAAATTCGATTTTTATATATTGAACTTTGAAATAAAAATTCGATTTTTATATATTGAACTTTGAAATAAAAATTCGATTTTTATATATTGAACTTTGAAGTAAAAATTCGATTTTTATATATATAGTGACTACGGGCAACGAAGATGACGAAGATGCAATGACGACGAAGACTTCTGCAAATGAAGTGCCGTGGAGCTAGGATAGCTATAGGTGAGAATTTCTCACCTTTCTATTTTATTTCTAATTATATATATATATACTAGGATGCAGACGGTGCTTAGTAGCACCCGACACCCGTCCACAGACCATGGACTTGTTTGTTTGACTGTTTGGTGATTGATTGCGATATTGGTTTGAATGTGGTTTGTGGTGTGAATAATCGAATCGATAAATTGGTTAGGATTAGACGTGCGCCGTTATAAGGCGAAGGAGTAAGGCTAGGTTAGACTCTTACTCCAAATTTTGTGGTTTACAAAATGAAATTGATTTGATTGATGTGTGAATGGCGTGGGCCTTCACTAGACCGGGGATAAGGTTAGGCCTTGTCCCGTTTCTAGTATCGTGCCGTTATGCCGCCGAAATTTTCTAAAAAAAAAATGTTAGAAAAATAAAAATAAAAATGTCATTTATTGAATAAATGAACTGAAAAGAAAATTCATGTGTTGGAATAAATATTTTATCGTTAAAAATATAATTTTTAACGTGAATGTGAATAAATAAAATATTCATTTGCAAACCAGACGGTTTGTTTATGAACACCTATTTGAGGGACATTGATTGGGTCGATAAATTTTACACATCGCCCAACTGCACGAATAAAAATCTGTGTTTGATTGTTTGAAACCCCACACGGGTGTTAGGATGAAATATGCAGTTCACTCATCCTGATTGATTAAATATGTCGATCGATTGATTGACAGGCTGTTATAAGCGTTAGATATTTATATTTGATGCTTATACAGTGTAGTGCACTTTGGTTGATGGTTGATTATTTTCAATGCTATTATATACATGTGTTGTATGAAAATCCATATAATTAATTTTATATGGTAATTGATTGGGCCTCATTCCAGTTTTGAAAAAAAGAAATATTTGAAAAAGAAATATTCGAAATAGAATATTTGAAAATAGAAATTTATGAAACCGTATTGATTAGATTGACGCCATTTTGACGTGAACGATATTTATATCGATTTTAAAACGATTTCGAAATGAAATGAATTGAAAACGATTTCGAAATGAATTGAATTGAAAACGATTTCGAAATGAATTGAATTGAAAACGATTTCGAAATGAATTGAATTGAAAACGATTTCGAAATGAATTGAATTGAAAACGATTTCGAAATGAATTGAATTGAAAACGATTTCGAAATGAATTGAATTGAAAACGATTTCGAAATGAATTAAATTGAAAACGATTTCGAAATGAATTGAATTGAAAATGAATTCAAAATGAATTGAAAACGATTTCGAAATGAATTGAATTGAAAACGAATTCAAAATGAATTGAAAACGATTTCGAAATGAATTGAATTGAAAACGATTTCGAAATGAATTGAATTGAAAACGAATTCAAAATGAATTGAAAACGATTTCGAAATGAATTGAATTGAAAACGATTTCGAAATGAATTGAATTGAAAACGAATTCAAATGGAATAGAAAGCGAATTGAAATGAATTCAAATTGAATTGAAATTCGAATTGAATAGAAATGAATTTTTAAACGAATTTATAAAGAAGAATTCAATTTTGCTTTGAATTGAAATAGAAGTTGAAATAGAATTTGAAACGAATTTAAAACTATTTATATAATTCGTTTTAAATAGAAATCGACGAAATATATATTATATATATTATATATATAATATAATGGCCTGAATAGAACGCGCCGCGCCGCGGCAGTTCGCGAATTTCGACCATTTATTTCAAACGGACATTACGGGAGATCCGACCGTCGGATTCTCCTAAAACCGGAACCGTTGGGTTCGTATCGAAAAGAGCTTTCTAAAGAAGGTTAGAAATTTGAAATCTAACGGTTGGATTTGGAGATACGTCCAAATCAAATTCGAAAAAGGTCGCTGTAAGTGCAGTTCGATGGCCGTTGATGGAAATCGACTGTACGGGCCTTGATAAAATTATTAAAAATAGTAATAATTTATGTAAAATCATAAGAAATGATTTGTGAAGATTTGGGATGAAAAACTCCATATTTGAAAAGATAAAAATAGATTTTTATCGAAATGAACTAGTTTTGAACTAGAATTATAATTCTATTTATTTTTAAATAAATAAATTGAATTCAAAAAGGGTTTTGAAAATAACCAAAATTTCCAATGATTGCATTGGAGTGGATTTGAATCGAAATTGTCTTCGGAATATTTCGATGTTGGAATTCGTGATTATACAGGTGTTGTTATGGAAATTTGAAAGATATATTTTTATATCGTTATTTCCAATACGACATTTGTTAATCGTAGAATTTGATATTGAATATAGGCCGATATATTTTCTATTCAGAGCCTTGTATTTAATATCAAATGTGATTTGGGTTTGTCGTGAATGGTGTCTTCACTAACACCGTTCTTGAACCCAGTTGAGAAAAGATTAAATCTTTTTATTTAGATTTAATGAAGTGTACCAATTAAATGATATTTAATTGGAATTGAATTGATATTGATTTTTGGGTTTATCGTGAACAGTGTTTTAAATAACACTCGTTCTTTAACCCGATAATTAATGAATGTGATTTTGGGTTTATCGTGAACCGTGTTTTAAATGACACTGATTCTTTAACCCAGATAATGATTAAAACTAAGTGGAGTTTTAATGAATCTTTAATTAGATTGAAAAGATCGAGAATGGAGTATCACCAGTTTTGCTCCAGGCGATAGTTAAATCTTTAATTAGATTTGAACGTGAAATTTAGAAACTAACTGTCGGTTAGCCAAGCAGAATGGTTTTCTGGATATTGATCTGATGTTGGTTTCGGCCTTCGGGGTTAATATTTGGGGAATTATTCTCTTGATTAATTTATGGTTAGTGACTAATGAATTGGAATGAGGCGTATGTTGTGTTTGTGTAACACTTATTTAAAATATACGCGAGTTATTCGGAAAGACCGGGTTTATCCCATTCTGAATAACTGATACGACGATAAGTCGAAGATGAAGACGATGGTCGAAGACCGGAGGTCTTCACGTCGTTTGGGTGATAACTGATGATCTTGATTGGGCTGTACACCCAAGAAGATGGAAACAGTTAGTGATCGTCCAGACGTACTTGGAGATCGATGGATATGCGGGGTACTAGGTGCCTCCGGTTTCGTTCAGACCCAGAACGGACTTGTAAATGGACTGTGTGCCTGACATCGGATTTCATTCTGTGTGACTGATATCGGTTGCATAGGATGGTTTGCCTGTGTGGCATGCTAAGATGCAAATGATCAAGGCTTCTGTTGAAAAGCAAAGTCTTGTGGTGATGATCAAAGCACGGCCTTTGTGGCGTAGCTTTGTGTAACGTTTACCTCGCGTGTTTCACACCAGGTATGAACCAAAAACGGGAGACGGACGTCAGGGGGGACATGCGTTTTCTTTCTAGCTAGAAGTGGCGTCAGTGGTTTTACACGCCCTGACGAGTTTGACTTATGTGGTTGTTGCTGTTGCGAGGCGCCTCGGATTGATCGGTCGTTCTCGAACTGATGGAGTCATTTAGTTGGCTCGCTTACGCCCCAAAGGGCGGAGAAACGTATTGTTCAGGCATTATAATCCACTTCGTGTGGACCGGCCCTGAGGATCCAAGGTACGGTTGCGGCTGTGCCTGAGACTCGGGCTAGACAGTCTCGAATCGGTTGAGGACTATCTTTTGCCTCGGTTCATAGACGGAAATCCAATTTCCAAATACGTGACATTTGCGGTTTTATTTGTAAACCTATATATGGCGACATAGTGGGATGGGGCGCTCATGCCGCCTATGATTGATACTTATGATTTGAAGTTGTTTTATACACTTATAATAGTATCAAATGATTTGTTTTAAAACGTATCAAGCATTCTTTGGCTGTTATAAGGGAAAACCCTATCCTCGACTGCGTTACATTGTGTGATGGGACCTGGGTCTTATAACAGCTTCATTTTTCTTTATTTAGCATTGCGCTGTTTGTTTTATGCACTGGTATTCTTGGGAGGAAACCCGTTTCGTGTTATACGGCGTGGTCCCTTGATTTACCTAATGATTTAAAATAAAGATTAATAACTGTTTTAGTTCTCACACCAGTCACATGACTGACCTGGAGTTTATTGTTTTAACCTAAACTCTGGGTGCCCTTATTTTGACACGGGCAGCTAGTAGTTTTGGTTTTGCAGATTTATATTCACAGGATCCTGATTTACAGCTGGAACGATATCCGGAAAGCTTTGTATCCGTATATCTGCTTCTAGTTGTGTATTGTAATATTTTCCGCTGCTATGTATTTAAATGTAATTTAAATCTCTGATATTTCTGTGTAATATATATATATTCATTTATACTCTGTATATTCTTGTAATCTGATGCACTGTTGTAATATATAGTGAAATGTTCTTCCGTATGCGTTCTGTTGTGGCTTGTTCTCGAACTATCCGACGCTTTCCTTTACGGGGAAGTTACGGGTCTTCACAGGTGGTGTCAGTGACCTACCAGCCCTGACATTTATATACTTTTCACCTGTGTGGTTGTTGGATACGAGGCGCCTCGGATATAGGTCTGTAAGGACCGGGAAACGTGTGTTCAGGAATTGCCAATCCTCAAAAGTAAGAGAGGACCGGCCCAGCCGATTCCAAGTATCATAGTGGGGTCCTGAGGCATTTGCTAGAGTGTCTCGAACGCGGAGAGGAGCTTGCCCCTTGCCTCGGCTCATGACGGAATCCAATTTCCAATACGTGTATTGCGGTTTTAATTGTAGAACTAGTATGGCGACATAGTAGATGGTAGCTATGCCGCCTATGATTGATATTTATGATTGAAATTGTTTTGACACTATATATTTATAATAGTATCAAATAATGTGTTTTAAACGTATCAAGCATGCTTTGGCTGTTATAAGGTAAAAACCCTATCCTCCGGCTTGCGTTGCATTGTGTGATGGGACCTGGGTCTTATAACAGCTTCATTTTTCTTTATTTAGCATTGCGCTGTTTGTTCTATGCACTGGTATTCTTGGGAGGAAACCCGTTCCGTGTTATACGGCGTGGTCCCTTGATTTACCTAACTTTAAAACCAATATTAATAACTGTTTTAGTTCTCACACCAGTCACATGACTGACCTGGAGTTTATTGTTTTAACCTAAACTCTGGGTGCCCTTATTTTCCGCACGGGCAGCTAGTAGTTTTGGTTTTGCAGATTTATATTCACAGGATCCTGATTTACAGCTGGAACGATGCTCGGAAAGCTCTGTATCCGTGTATCACTTCTAGTTGTGCTTTTGTATTATTTTCCGTTGCTATGTAATTTATTGTAATCTCTGATATTTATCGAATGTAATTTATTCATTTATACTCTGTATATTCTTGTATCTGATGGAATTGTTGTAATAGCAATGAAATGTTCTTCCGTATGCGTTCTATTTTGTTCTGTTCTCAAAGTATCCGCTCTTTCCTTCACGGGGAAGTTACGGGTTCTTACAATTCCGCCACCTGGGGGCCACCGAGCTCGACCTCCTCCCTGGCGCACGTGCGCCTCTCCTAGCCCGACAAGGTGGCGCTGGCTGATCGAAGCAACAATCAACGGATTGCCTGAAAGATCGAAACCTAGTTTTGAAGATTCTGAAAGGTAATCGGCTGTTAATTATTTAACTGATTTCGACATTTTAAAACCGTTGCAAACTTCGAAAAATCATATCTTTTTGCTAATTTAACGAAATTCGATGAAACAGGAAACATCGTGACCGTGTGGACGCCTTCTACATTCTAGAAGAGACCGCATATTTTTCTGAGCCTTCTGCTATTTTTGGTGGAGTGGAACCCAATGTGAGATTTCTAATTTATAAACAATATGGAAAATGACGATGTATAAATTATATAGTCGATGTATGAGTTATATAAGCGTTGTACACCTCATGTATAAGCGTTATATAAGTTGTATAATCGATGTATAAGTTATATATGCGTTGTAAAAATTATATATGTGTTGAAATGAAGTGAATTGCTATATATAAATATATATATATATATATATATATATATATATATATATATATACGCCCCTCGTCCACAAACCATGGACGATATTTATTGGTTGAAATTGTTGTGAAAATTGATTGATAGCGAATGGTTGTTTGGGATTGTTTGTGATTGATATTGATTGATTGTGGTTGAAAAATACCCGTTTGTGGTTGAAAAATATTTGGTTGAAACCACATAGGATTAGTTTGTGGAAATGAAATAAATATATACATGCCGCCTGCGTGCGAACTAGATGCATGATCCCCATTGTCAAAAACCGCGAGGTTTTAAAGTAGAGCGAGGAGTCGTACTAGGGATGGTCCTGGTTTTAACTACCCTGCCGTTATGCTGCCGAAATTTTGAATAATATTCGTGTGTTTGAATTATTTTCATTTGCTTAAACTATATTTACTCACTGAATAGAAAACCTTCATGTGTTGAATTGATATTCATTCGTTGATTAGAAATTCATGTGTTGAATGGTATTCGCGTTTTAAATATAAAAATCACATTTCTATCTATATATAGAAACTATAGAAAACCTTCATGTGTTGAATTGATATTCATTCGTTGATTAGAAATTCATGTGTTGAATGGTATTCGCGTTTTAAATATAAAAATCACATTTCTATCTATATATAGAAACTATAGAAAACCTTCATGTGTTGAATCGATATTCATTCGTTGAATTGAAATTCATGTGTTGAATGGTATTCATATTTTGGAATAAATTGTTTTGATAATAAAAATCACCTTTTATCGACTATAGGAACTGTGTAAAATAATCTCGTTTTGAAAGAAATTGTTTTATAAGAAAAATCCTATTTTTATCACCAATATGAAATATATAAAATAATAGTGTTTTGAAATGAGTTGTTTTACAATAAAAATCACATTTTTATTATATGCATGAATCGTTGAAATGTGAAGTGTTAAAAATAGCCACTTGTTCAAATAAATATATATGAGTTGAAATATTCACTAATTAGCTAATGATATGATTTGTACCTATGTATGTAACATTAGAATGAAGGGTGTTTTTAAACCAAATAGAAATCAAATATGAAGTTGAATAGAAAATGATAAATGATAAGAACTATATATATGTACATGCATATTCATTGAACAGGTTATAACAAAGGGGCTAGAGAAGAGGAATAAAATTTTGTGCCCGACAAATAGGTACACATTTACTGTTTTGTTTGGGTGATGATTTTATGAGCCTGTTGGCTAGCCGCTTGGCTTTTTCTTTTTCTTTTTGAGATTAGAAGGACCGGGGAAGCTATTTGAGATTTCCCGATGCTCCCGGTGCAGGGGAGGTTATGGCGAAATTTTCCAAAATTTTAAGGCGTTATTGAAATATTTGAAGTGAAAACGATATTGAAATCATTGAATGAACTATATTTATATAAATATATAAATATAAATAAAATTAAAACAAAACGTAGTCGTGCAGTTCGCATTTTGAAACCATGATTTCAAACAACTAGTGCGGGAAATCTGACCATTGGATTTTCCCGAAACCTCAACCGTCGGGTTCGCCTTGGAAATATCTTCCCAACGGCACCAACTTTGTAAAAATCCAACGGTTGGATTGTCTGGAATGTTTAATTCAAATCTGAAGAAAAACAGCGCCAGAAGCAATTATATTTATATATATATGAATATAATTATATATTTAATCGAATAACGACGCTGTAGTTCGTATTCTGAAATCGAAAATTCAAACGATTGTACCGGGAGATCCGACCGTCGGATTTTCCCGAAACTAGAACCGTTGGATTCGTTTGAAAAGACCTTTCTAATGATGTAAATTTTTTGAGGATCCAACGGTTAGATTTTCAGATATGTGTAAATCAAATCTGAAGAAAAACAGCGCCACGGCCGCGTTATGGCCCGAAGCGTCATTTTGAATATATGGGCTATTTTAAAATAAATAAAAATAGCGATAAATCGTTATAAAATATTATAAACGTTATGGAATGGAAATAAACTGAGTTTGCTCGATTTATATGGTGTTTGATGGTTGAATGTGTTTGGTGTGAAAATTACATTAAAGAACAAAATTGGTGTTGTCGAATGATTTAACCATTGAAATAAATTGATTTGAAATTCTAAATATACGTGAATTATTTGAAAAGGCCGAGTTAATTCTCATTTCAAATAATTGACCGACGATTGAAAGTCGAAGATGAAGACGATGGTCGAAGACCGGAGATCTTCACCTCGTTTGGATGGTAACCGAGGTCCTGATTGGGAGGCATCCCGAAATATGGATAATGAGTGGTGATCGTCCAGACGTACGTGGTGATCAATGGGTTTGCGAGGTATTTAGTGCCTCCGGTTTCGTTCAGACCCATAACGGACTTGTAAATGGACTGTGTGTCTGACATTTTATTTTATTCTGTGTTGATTGATCTCTATTAAATATACATCTGTTTGGTGGCGGAGAATTTATTCTTTTGCTTAACACCCTTCTCTGAGACGCATGAGCTCAGAGGTTGTATACCGATGGACATCAGTCGCATGGCATGAATTGCCGGTGTGGCATGCTAAGATGCAGTGATCAGGACTTCTGTTGAAAAGCAAAGTCTTGTGGTGATGATCAAAGCACCGCCTGTGTGGTGTAGCTTTGTGTATAACGTGAATTCGCGAGCCTCACACCCCAGTATGAACCAGAAACGGGAGAAGGACCTCAGGGAGGGCATGCGTTTCTTCCTAGCTAGGGTGGTGTCAGTGACCTACCAGCCCTGACATTTATATACTTTTCACCTATGTGGTTGTTGCTGTTGCGAGGCGCCTCGGTTTGATCGGACGATCCAGGTCCGATGGAGTCATTCGTTGGCTCGTTTACACCCCAAAGGGCGGGGAAACGTATTGTTCAGGCATAATAATCCACATCGGTGGACCGGCCCTGTCGCTCCAAGGGGCAGTTGCGGCTGTTCCTGAGGCTCAGGCTAGGCAGTCTCGAATTCGGTAAGGACTATCTTTTGCCTTGGTTCATGACGGAAATCCAATTTCCAAATACGTGACTGTGCGGTTTCGATTGTATATATACATTTGGCGACATAGTGGCATGGGACGCTCATGTCGTCTATGATTGATAGTTATGATTTGAAATTGTTTTCAAAACATATAAACACTAGCAATAAAATCAAATGCCTTTGTTTTATTCGTATCAAGCATATTTTGGCCGTTATAAGGTAAAAACTCTATCCTCCGGCTTGCGTTGCATTGTGTGATGGGAACTGAGTCTTATAACGGCTTCATTTTTATAAAAAGCATAGCGATGTTAAAAAGAAAGATTTGTTTTAAAGCACTGGCAATCCAATGGAGTAAACCCGTTCCACGAAAGTGGCATGGTCCTGTGATTAGCCAAATTATATATGTGTTGAGTAGATTTCTCATACCAGTCCCATGACTGACTCGTAGTTTGTTTCACTTTCAAACTCGGGTGCCCCCTTTTTCTACACGGGTAGCCTTGTATTCAGGTTTAGCTGGTTCTTTCTGGATAGCTGGAGCTGAAGATGGATTCTATTATTTATCTCTTTTTATGCTGTTCAGCTCCTATTGTACATATTTTGTTTGTTTCCGCTGTAGACATTTATGTATAGCTGGACTGTATTTGTACTAAGTAAGATCCTGTATACTGTGTAACTCTGATGATTACTTTTATCCAGTATATTCTATTGTTCATTATCTGGTGTATTTATTTATTTCTGTTATGCTATTATCTGTTTCTGTGTTATATTCCAAAGATAACCCTTGTCTCCGTCGGAACGGGATTTGGGGTCGTCTCAATGATCAAGGCACGAGCTCCATGCGTGGACCGGTTTACCGCAAATATTGTGTAATGTATATATATAATATGCACCCCGTGCTGATGGTACGGGTTCAGGTTGTTGTTAATATAAGCTATAGTGTACTAAGTTAGAAATGCACAATTTGATCGTTGTTATATTTATTCACAAATGATCATTAAGAATTTGTTGTATTGTTAAAAAGCATACAATATGCATCTAAAATTGTTATTTTCCATACATGTACACCATGAATACTTATAAATTTCATTCACTCATTTTGGAATAGTAGGCAATAAAAATTGACAGCTGAGTCTTAGGACATGCGTGGGGAGTGCAACAATCTAGCAGAGAAGATGAAGTATAGTGATCTGACGGAGGCAGTGCAACGACATGGTGGGTGCGTGGAGGGTGTTTGCTGGACATAGACAGATGAAACAAATTAATAGACATGTTTCTTTCAGTAACTCAAAAAAGAGTTTTGAAATTCACACCCCACTTATTAATACTTGTAACAGGTTTTATCACTTGCAGATGTATGTGTCATTCTTTAGAAATTATTTTTTCAATTTTAGCTCAAATACTATCAATTTTGTTACTTAATATAGCTCCTCCCATTTGCATGTGAATGATAAATGCATTCAAAGAAGGTCCACACATATGATAAAAGCAAAAATTTGCAAACTTTTCTCATTGGAAATCAAATTTAATTAATTATTCGTTACATGTAATGTATGTCCATGTTGTTCATTGTTGTTCTGAAATTTGGATAATACGTTAATTTCAGTAAGCTATTGCTGATTTTAATATTAAAGGGAAGTGGTTATTGATCTTAAATAAAATTTATATTTAATGCTTAAACTGGATCAGCTTTCGAACTTTCATCTGATAAAGAGGCCTTGTTCTTTAATGCCCAATGAAACTGCTGGAAAATGCAATGTTAACTTCAATAATGGAAAATTAAAGAAAAATCTATACATAAATTACTGTCTATTGGATCCCTTGTAATCCACATTAGCAACAGTCTATAATAAGTAGCATCAATAAATAACTATGTACCCCGTATTTGCAGATTTATAAGAACCAACAAAGAACAACCAGAATGAAAATTAATAAAGACATCTAGGTGTATCCAAACTCCATATATAGCCAAGGATGGAGCCAGTATTTCATTATGACCTGGGCTAAGCTAGAGAGATGAAAAAAAAAAGAACTCAAATAAGAGCTCCAACGGGTAAAAAAAATAGAACTCAAATGAGCGCTCCAACTGATACATGAAAAGATCTGCAGCTACATATTTGCAAGAATATTTACGCTCATTTGTAGTTATTTTTGGTTGAATATGAGGCCAATAGAACTCGTATTTACACTCATCTACAGGTACATATTTGCAAGCACATTAGGTTTCCATAATTTAGCAATTTTGAATCATAATTACAGAAAGGCAATACAGTCAACACATTGATTCAATTTGAATAGAATAAAAACATTAATTAATAAACAAATCAACGGTTTCAGTTGAATACAGTTTGATAAATCATTTGAACTTTGCAACTACTTTATGAACGTAAGATGAAATATCAATGATTAGAAAAGAATTAGAAGAAATTTTCATTTATAAATTACCCTTATTTCAGTTAGAATGGATTTGAGCAAAAATGGAAAAGATAGATATTTGCGTGCTTTGCTACCTGCGAGAAGAAGAAATGAAGTGGCGTATTCTCCTGTTTCTGATTTTAGCTTATTAGGAGTAGTTTGTTGGGCTATTGAATGATAGCTTCTATTTACTTTTTAGAAAACAACACCTGGGCTATAGTCCAGGTAACCATACAGCTACCTCCGCCCCTATATACATCATATCCAGTAAATCATCTTAAATAATGGAAATATATGAGCTAAATTAAACCTTGAAGTGTGGTAGATTACCTTCTTAATATAGTCATCGTTTAAGCTTCCTTTATTTAGCACTAACTTCCAAAAATAATAGCTATTCAGAAGCCCCTGTAACTCGATCAACAGTAGACAAATTTGTATCCAAATGGTAAATAAACTATTTTGTATATCATCCAACGTATCTCTGTGTATATCATCCAACATGTCTCCACAGAAATAGTGAAAAAAGATATAGCAAATTACATACACGTTAATATGTTCAGGATGTAGGTACTAACACACTGAAAGAACCGATGTGAGTCACTTAAGCGTCTTAATAGTACTCTTATAATCGTATACCTGCCATCAAGGTAACATAAAAACACTACAGAATGCTATTTTAATTCAACACTTGGCAACATGCAAGGGGATAAACACACATTTAGTTTGACTCTCTACTCCAAAAAAAACTACAAACTATAAGTACTACGTTTTCACATTAGAGCATCCAGCCAGTTTTTGGCTATCTCTAAGCCAAAAGCTATTATTAGCCGGTAGAACAATACAACTTTTAATAAAGCAATAATCAATAAAGATTGAACTATTTAACTAAGGAAACAATGTGTGATGTATATAACATGGGCATAATATCAAACAGCAAAGGCACAAAAGTCATCCTAAGTTTTAAGAGAAAAGGTGAAAAAAATTGATGTACTAACTGATGAACTTAATGATCAGGAAATAAAGTATACTTTTTCAGGAAACTACATAATTAATAAACATGAAACAAATTGGGTTTTGTAATGTGAAATGTGGACACTTAAAACTTGTTTTAAAAATTGTGTATAATCAAAGAAGTAGAACCCTTTTTTCATTTCAGAAGTTGATTAATAAATCCAACTTGAAGTTCGAAAACCTTAGCCTAAGCAGGATGCTGAATACAACAATCAAGACAAGTATGGAAGGAAAAAAAGGAAGTAAAAAACACGATTTTATGAATAAGCGAAAAAGTTTCGGATCAGCAATTTGATGTTTTAGATGCATGCAGACAAATTTGCGTACTTCATCTGGAATGATTAAAGACAGGGAAGAGATTCTGAAAGAACGCAGAAAAACTTCAAAGTTTGGAAGGTTGTAAAGAGGAAGAAAGCGAAAGAAGTCATGATAGGAAGAATGGTAAACTTTAGTAAAGCGGTTAACGAGAAGATAGTAGGGAAAGTTACAGCGGGTTAAGAGAAAACTGAGGTAAAGTGGGAAGTAAATTGCCCTAGGGTCGCGTAAACTGATGAACATGACAATCTGCTATTAACTGAAGAATACAATCTGAATCAAGAAGAAAAAAATGGAATTTCATGTAGAAATTAAGTGGGTTGTAAAATAAGGGAAGAAGGGTTGGAGTAAGATGGAAACATTTTACTTGCGGAAAGAATAGTTTTGCAGCGGAGGAAAGAGGAAGGTATAAGAGGGAGTGGAGAAAGGAGTGGAGGAAAACGTGAGTGAATGAACGTGGCACAAGCAATTTGATGATCCACGTGAAATTGAATTGGACAGTAGATGTTTTGTTTGATGAAATGATCTTGACCGCTCTTTATCTCTTTGTTTGTCTACCAAGGAAATTTATTATATAGATATATTAATAAGTGAACTTAGACTAGTATTAATAAGGTAACTAATTAAGTTAATAAAGTAAGATGCGATGTTAAATAAGATTAAAGAAAAAAAGAAAATAAAGGTACTTAAAGTACACTTAAATTAAGGAAAAGAAGACACATAAGTACTTTATGTCATAATGATGTTAGAAAAGAGTACAATAGGTAGAAAGTAATGTGTAAGGAAGGAAGTGAGGTGACATTAAGTTAAGGAGGGTAAACGAGTAAGGTTAGTTTGGTAATTTGGCAAATTCATTTTGTATAAAAGAGATTTCTTCTTCTTCCTTCTCATTTTTCTTTTTACTTTTTCATTTTATTCTACTTCTTCTTCTTGCTCCAAGCTTTTTTATAAAGTTTTAATGTCTTCTTAGTTTTAAAATTTAATTTTCATAGTTATAAAACTCAAATTTAATTGATTTCTTGCATTTTCAAATTTCAAAAACTTACGCTTTTATTTTCTATTTATACTTATATTTTTCCTCTTCTCACACAGCCATAACTCTTTGTAAAATGTTTCTAATTAAGATTCAAGAGCTTTGAGTTATCTACAATTTTCCTTTAAAGCACTTTGTTGATTTTGAGTTTTACTATGCCATAAGTTCAATTCTTTCAAGTTCATTTTCTGGCCTAATTTTTAAGGTCTGAAAATGACCCTTGTTATTTTCGACTATCTCACACAGAACTAAACCAAATTTAGATTTACTTTTTTTTTTAAACAGTAAGGAAAGAAAATGCATGAATTTTCATTTTAATCACTTTTTGAAATTCCTTTATTTTCATACCTGAAAATCGGTTTGGAAAAGACTAATTTTTGGGCTCTGTTTGTTTGATTTGTTGATGTTTCAAATCCTTTATCTCTCATCACATCATTTAGGCCGAGCCATTTTGGCCATGAAGCCTTCAAATTCCATAATTACTTAGAGGACTATATATGTTAATGTTGTTTCAAGTTTTGGTGAAGTTAGTTTTGAATTGGATATGCTTAAGGTGAGTAAAACTCACACCTTTAAATCTAAAGTTTTAGTCTTTAAAATAATAAATCTATCATGTTGCTAAATTATTATATGGTTAGGTATTTGATTTGTTTATGTTATGGTTATGTATGTTATAAACATCATGTTGTGTTATATACTTAGAATGTTAGTACCTTTTTGTTGTTTATGACTTGGAATCCTTAGTTAAAAACATGCTTATGTTTTTGAAATGAAAACCATTTTAAGGTTTCCAACTTTGTTTTGATTTTATAAACATTTCTTTATGTTTTGAAAACTTGGTAAGCTTCCTTTAGCAAATTCCAAAAAGAATCCTTAAAAGTTAAGATTTTAAAATTATGGGTTTTATTGTGATAATCGCTATAAGTCCAGTTCATGAAAACGAATTATTTCTTTAAAGTAAGCTTGTTTTCAACTTCAGACAGTTCTGAAAATGTTTTCTAAACTAATTTGAAAAAATATAAGCAATTATTGCCTAATTACTTAATTATTTAATTAATCATAATTAAATAAAGTGATTAGTACTTAATTACCATGTAATTAAGGAATTTTTACTTAAGTTTTAATCAAGTAAATTTGATTCTAATTTGTTTAATTAATGAAACTTAATTATTATATAATGAATTTAAATCAATGATTAAGTATGATTAATTACTTAATTAAGACTATTTATTTATTTATTTAATAAGGGTTTTAAATAATTAATTATTATTAGTTAAATTTAAATTAAGGGCTTAATTAAAGTTTGTTTAATTATTAACTGATGTTTAATAAAATATTTAATAAGGAATAATTATTATTTGATTATTGCTTAAGGGTTAATTAACTATTATTTTAAGGATTAAATAAATGTTTAATTTTTATTTAAAAAGAGTTTTTAATTATTTAATTATTAATTCAAACTATCGGTTGTCATTTTGAAGAGATCGGGACCGGCCCTACTTGTGTGAAAACCACTTCGATCCGGCTGATGCTTACGAATTGGAAATATTTTGAAGATGATTAAAGATGGAGTTATTTAGTTTCGTTCTGGCCCAGAACGAACTTACATGGATAAATTCTCGCATTATGTATCTCTGGAAGGCAACATTAGCATTCCCAAATATTCTGCTATTTATAAGACAAACGTAACCTTTAGCCTCATCACCCAATAAATGAATAAGGCGGAGAAAAGCCGTACGACTATGTGGATCACTCCTATTAGGATATGATGATTCCATATCTCGAGTCAATTTCCTTGTATGCTTTTGGGGCCCATTATATTTGTTTATCAATCGGGGTGATCATATTCGGTACTGCCCATTTTAAGGGTGGGGCCGTCCCTGATTTGCTGAGGTCTATGCAGTTTATTCCATGTTATAACCTTGCTACATCCCGTAACGGATTACCACCGCTATGATTTTCCCAAATAGCATCTGATATATTCTCTTCGCTTTAAGCCCCACTATATTATTCTATTTTTGATATTATTATTTTCGCTATATTACGCTATTTTCGCAATATCTTTAGTGAAAGAAACGAACTGAAAAATGACAACTTTGCATTATAAAAATTATAAAGTTAGGTTTTACAATTGAAAATTTTAATATATATTTTTAGAAATGAAAATACTAAATATTCTATAAAATTTACCCAAGTTAAATAGAAATTTATGTTTATTTACATATATTTGCACATGTTTTTGTTTAAAACTAAGAATGTACTAATTATAGTTAAACCAATTGCTAGTTTTTCATTTAACTATTGTCTTACATTCGTGAAAACATGATGAACGAGTTATATGCGCTATTTTAGAGTCATCCATTATATCCTGTTATTTCTTGGTTTTGTCTCTACTATGACTTTTTGGACATTCGCCGCATTGGATCCATTAAGCGCTTTAACTACACAAGATGAGGTGCAAATTAACACAGCCTCCCATACATTTTATCTAGAGATTTACGAATTCGGTGGGTAGACCCTTACCCTTTCATAATCGAAATCCATTCTCCAATACAAACTTTCGGCCTTGATTGTATACCTATTATTTTGGAATGTGAGATGCAAGCAGTCCAGCTTTTAATATACTTACTTGCGAATTCTAGACGTTACTATAATATCACTGGATACTTATTATAAAAGTCTTTTGGCTATCATAAGGTAAAAACCCATCCATGTTTATGTATGACGTGGTCTTACGAGATACCCTTGATTTCAAATAGTTTTCAATGATAAAATAAAGCAAGCTATTTATGGTTAGAGTTTACTCACGCTATTTTTCTAGTTTGATTGGGCGTTATTTTGCGATAATGCTTGGGTCATACCATTCAAATCCAGCTCGGCCCAAGAATTCACCTCGTCGAGGATTTTGGTCAAGTTAGCTTAGGTTCTTTGGAGCTTAGGAAATTAAAGAAGCTGGAAACCAATACGTACTTGCATATTTTAGTCTTATTTTTCGTTGTGTTTGTTTGTGCTTAGCTTTCGGCATATGTAAGGATTGGTTGTTATAACTATCGGGAGTTGTTATATTTTAGTGTAGTACATTGATATATAATTTAAAGTTCTTTATTTTTGTAAAGAATTTGTTATATTATAAATTTTCTATTGCGCCATAAGATTTTGTTCTATCTTTTTCTTTCTTTCACCCCAACTGAAATGTCATTAGAACAACTAAATTATCAGCATAGGAATACCGAGGATGTACTAGTGTTGTCTTTGGAGGTAAGAAAGCTAGTTCGTTACAAAAAATTCGAACTATAAGAATGTATACGTTATTTCTATTTTTTCATATAGAGATACTACATGGAAAAATTATGTACCAAACATGGAATTAACATGGTTTGTATTTTTACCACGTTGACCTTCTACGTGGAAAAAATAAAAACCATGTTTTTACAATGCCTAGTTACAGTGGATAGAAATATAAACTTAGTATTGTTAATTGAATTATGTTTGATCAATTACTATGAACTGAAACTTACAACAGTTAACCGAATGAACTTGCACTAAGTATTGTTGTGTTCATTTCAAATTGATTATACTTAAATGTCAGCTTTTGAAAGAAGATGGAGATCAGAGTGAGCAAAGCAGGACGTGGGTAGCTTAGGTGGGAAGATGACTATGTTGTTCCTCATGTTTCGATGCAAGAGGAGGAAGATTAGGGAGACGAGGCAACGATAGAACTAGAGGAACATGGAGATGGATCATAGTTAGAGGCAGAGGAAGAGGAAGATGGCTCAGAGTCAGCGAAGGAGGAGGAGGAGGGAGACGACTTGAATGCAATGGGAGAGGAAGAGGATGATGCAAATGATGATGGAACTGAGACTGATAATGAAACTTAGGCAGAAGGTGAAGCTAGTGAACCTATAAACGAACATGGTGGGTGAAGAATTAGTGATGTCATCAAAGAAGTTCTTACCCATGTTGCATCTAAAATATGGATGGACGAGGTAATTTAATTAAAATATTTTTTGTGTAATTTCTTTGATTTACTCTATTGTATTAGTTTATTTATGATTGTGGGAACAAGCACCGCTCACATGCGTCAATCATGCTCACAAGCTAGCGGAGTGTCGGATTCCAGATAATGCTACTAGATTTAGAAGCATTATAGAATCATTTATGTTGTTTCCTATTTTCAAATGCTATTATTTGAGTGTGAACAAGAACTCGGTATCAACTTTTGTCGAGTGATGATATCTGAAGACTAATACCTTCCATTTGCCATTTGGTGAGATCACCATTACTCTTGATAATGTTATTCAAGTGGAAGGTAGACTTATAGTGCATATCTTTTGACATGGAACAAGAAATTTCGATTGTTTATAAATATTTGGGCCTAAGTAAGGCAGATGTGAGGATGGAAATGAATGATAGGGTAAGATATAAGATAAGTTTGTTTACGCTAGCCGAGCAGTTTCAAAATGTAAATGATGATTGGACTGATCGATCAATTACGCTTGTCGCACATGCTTTTCTTCTTTTTTTACTCGGAAATACATTGTTTGCGAATAAAATCAAGCTCATGTGAACATGTCATTGTTAGATCTATTGAAAGATTTAGGCATCGTCGGTACTTACCTTGAGGTTCAGCAACACTTGCATTTCTTTAAAGGCAGCCAGGACCCATAGTGGTGAAACATATTACAGGCTTTATTTATTTATTAGAGGCACGAATATTTGAGCATTTCCCTCACTTTCATCCATTCAAAGATCTGTACTATGAGAATTTTTCCCATGCTGCTAGGTGGAATCCATCTACTGATAGTGTAACGACCCGAATTTTTAATCATTTAACTTTTAACATTTAAAAGTTGAATTAGAAATATAAATGAATTTTTATATCGAGTCAATCGATTAAATAAACGAAATACAATTATATCGAATTCCCGTATATGAAAACGACAAATAATTGAAGTTGAAACTGAGTCGAAATAATTCAGATGAATAGTATAAATTCTATTTGAATATAAACAATAATAATAATTTATAATCGAGGAACTGATTGTTTTTTAATTTAACTTATATTATATCAATTTAATATAAAACTTAAGAATAGTCAATTTTAAAACGATATCGGATTTCAACAAAATTAATTTCATAAAATCTGGAATAGTTAATTATACCTAGATTTCGAATTTTGTGGCAATCAGAGTTTATATGTGATCACACGCAATTTAAACCCATATCGATTTATATTGAGAATTAAAAGAAAGTTTTACAAACTATCTCAGAATTTGACGAAATCAGTTCCACCATGTTTGAAATATTAAGTTATTGCAAGACAGGTTACATCGCGATTGGTGCTCGTATATGGTCGTTTAAGCATGTTACTTTGGTCTTAAGTTTGACACGAATATTTTAATTTTTAAATTGTCTATAAATAGACACCTAACCCTCATTTCCTCTTATTTTTCTTTCCTTCCTCTTTTTTCATTTTGAACGATAATGTCGAAGTCGTCTTTTTCAATTTTCTTTAGAAATTCATAAAAAGCTCGATTTCGTTCAGATAAAGTATATACTAATGCATATAGCCCTCTATTTCATTCAGGTATCGTTCTTTGTTAATGCAATTAAAAAGGGTAGGGCCCCATTTTTTGCCAATGTCGAGCTAGGGTTGGACTTCGATGAGGTGGCAGAAGTGGTTAGTCCAACGTAAGGTGACAGGAGGATTCTAGCGTCTAGGCACATCCGTAGACTAGGTTTGGCGATATTCAATAAATGAAATTATCGCAAGTAATGTAGGGGGATCGAGCCGAGGGAGCAGGTCAGGAAGGGGCGACTGGCGTTCTTCTAAGGGCGACTGGCGGTTATCAAGGGCCAGACTGTGGCAGGCAGTGATGTTTTGAGTGCGAGGTCGGTCTGAGAATGGAAGTGCGATGCAGGTGCTTGCTATTTTTGAAAGATGAGGGAACTAAGTTCGAATTCAAGTTGTGAGGGAGGTGGAGTTGGGGCTGGCAAATGCGGCATTGGTAAAGAGATGTATAAGGGAGAGTCGCAATTTGCAACAACAAAGTATTACCATGAATTATGGTATAAAAAATTTAGTTAATTTAATTAATAGCGTTTAATTATATATATTTATATATTCGAACTCTGTATGAGAAAAATAGGATATCATATCCATTCTAAGTCAAAATCAAACACAGTTGGTTGTGTTGACTCGCACTATCATTATCTACGTCTAGGAGCTGTATTGAATGGATTTGGGGGTTATTGGAATTTCTACTAATTGCAAATGTAGTTCAGAATCCAATAGAATAAAACAATGCGATAACGACGATAAAAAAATAATCAATGTGAGCAAACTCACTCTCTGGTTCGTTTATAATTTATTATAAACAAATTTTTATTTATAATATAATTTTTATATCTTTCTTGTTGGCTGTTTGGAAGCATTAATAAATTGATTATTTATTGTGGCCATTATATATTAGTTATATTTAGGCTTGGTAGTTGGATATTCCTGCATTTTTTTGCGGATGAGACCCTATGCATCGCGCATAATAGCGGATGACCTTCTATACCGCGATATCCTGCCTTGAAGCAAGATTGGTATTATTTATGTTGGCTAACATCTGTGGATGTAGAAAAACAAGTTGGAGGGATCCAACTGGACTCCTCAACAATTAAATTATTGTTTTCATATATCATATTATATGATGTGATAAATATTTTGTGATAGATTAGTGTGTGTGTTTGGATGTTAAATAGTACTGGCCTTAAAACATTGGTATCTAAATACCATAAAAACATATTCGAATGAAAGGAATAGAAATTTAGTTTGTAAAGGAAAAATTATTTTTCCAAAACAGAATTTGAAATTTGAACGGGCTAGGAAATATTTACTGGTTTTTAATAATAAAAACAAGTAGTTAAATTTATAAATGATGTTTATATATGAAGAAAAATAATTATCATTGGATAATCGGGGAATGAAAATTTAAGTATGAATTTAAAAAGGGGAGTTTATTTTCCTAGAGTAGAATTGAATTTCAAATGGATATTGAAATAGAAATTTGTTTTAATATATAAAATAAGAAGTATAATTTATAAACGGCGTTTATAAATGTATGTGAAAAATTATAATTGGATAATTTGGAGGTTTAAATAAAAAGGGGATTGAGAATAGGGATGGCAAAAAAATCCGTACCCATGGTTATCCGCGGGTAAAATCTGTCATGGATATGAAACAGATAGTTAAATGGGTATCCATGGGTAAAATAAACGGGTATTTTTAATATCCGTTAATTAATGGGGCGGGTAGTGATACTAAGATATCCATGTCCGCGGGTACCCATGCCCGTATTGAATGTGATTTATTCTCAATAGTCAATACAAAAAATATTGTTGTTGGCTGTTCGGAATTTGTATGCATGATTTTACTCAACAATTTATAACTGGTTGTTGATATTTTGATGGATACTTCTATTGTTGTCTCTTCATTTTTGGATGTTTAAATAGGTATTGGTATTTTGAGGTTAGCATTTAAGAATTGGTCTAATTTGTTTTTTTTTACCAAATGTACTTTTGAATAATTTCAATAAATGGCTAAAAAATAAATTGAATAAATATAATGGATACCCACGAATAACCATCGTTGCCCGCAACCTGTTTAAAACCCGTTTAATGGATACCCGTGCGGGTATGGAGCGGGCATGGGGCAAAAAAACACCCAATGGTGCGGGTGATGGGGTGGTACTACCCGCCCCCGCCCCGCCCTATTGCCATCCCTAATTGAGAATCGTTCCAAAAAGGAAATGATGAAATTTATTTTGATGTTCGGAATGGAAATTGAACTGGAATAAATCCATACATATTTATGATTGAAATTCGACTATGTCAAATTTATAAAAATAAATTATTTTCAAAAAAGATATTTGAATTTTATTTAGTAGAAACTATAATTTAAAATTTTATATTTTAAGAAATTAGTGTTCTCGATATTTTAAAATGTGAATTATATTCTTTGTCTATATATGTTTATAATAATATAAATATTTTCTTAAATGGAATTATTCAGAAGAGGAGGAAGTAAGATAAATAAGAAGAGTGAAACTATATTTGGTTTTGACCTATATCTTATACATAGATTGTAGTCGATATGGTATTATAAATTATATTATAAGTGATGTTAGGCTTGAAAAGGGTTTGAACTTATAACAGGATTTTGTAAGAACAGAAATTTCCATAAATGGAAGTTATTAGAATAAAAAAATCGGAAATCGTTTCGAAAAGTGAACGTTATATTTTATTCCGGAATTCAGAATATAAACTCAATTGAGATAAATTCAAGGGAATTATAATTGGAATTCAATTATGTCAAATTTTATAAAATAAGTTATTTCCAAGGGAATTGGAATTTAATATAGAAAATTGAGTTGTGAATAAATTTATAACTAAGTTATGAAATAATCGTTGATTTAGGATAATCAAAAATTTTATGTTGGATTTGGAAAACTAGTCTAAAAAATATTACAATATGAAAAAATAGAGTTAAAATTTATTTTATAAACGAAGAAAATGTTTATAGTTAAATTCAATTAAAACGAGCTTGCCGTAGCGCAGTAGTTCGTAGTTTTAGGTTTTCAACTTCAATGGAGTATATAGAACTAAAAACAAGTTGGAATTCTTTGAAACAAGAATCGTTCGGACCTATTGAGATATAATTTTTTAACAGAAGAGAAAAATCTGGATTTTGTCTTATAGATTTTGAGTCATGTCAAAATAATACTTTCAGCAAAACAGCGGTATAATTGTTTATAAACCAAAACAATTTATTTAATAAAATAAAAGGATTTTATGTGAATAAAATTCAGATTTCCATTACAAAAATCCAGACTTGAGTTATAAAATAAGTATGAACTCAAGCGGAGGAAATGGATTGATTTTTGAAATAAAAATCTGATTTTTAATTATTGAATGAAGTTAACTAATTTTTAAAGTAATCAGTTAATTGTGTTTTGGATCGAACTTAACTTCGCTTAACTAAATTGAATTTGTGAATTGAAATTGGAAAATTGAATATGGAATTTGAATTAAATTCTTGAATTGAACATGGAGTTTGAGTTCAACATATATATAAGCGAATAAAAATATATTTGAACATGATATGTTCAAATAAAAAGGGGATTAGGCAAAAGATTTAATTAGAAAATAAATTGGCAAAGTGAATGCGGTTGAATTTAAGGGTTGAATTGATTTGAAATCGATTATAATTGGATGAGTATATGCTAAGAAGGTATGCAATGAAGCTAGTGGACGAAATAAATTGAATGCTTGTCGAAAAGGTACATATTTAATTAGATACGAGATTTTTATGAGCATACTTAGCAATACACTTTCCCTTTTGAATTTCTTTTTGAATGGAAAATGCCCAGAGAGACGATTTGTAGTTGTACCGATTGAGTCGTACAAAGGAGACGCTGGAGATTTTTTTTGAAAATTTAAGGAGATAGAAAAAATTAAGAAAAAAGTGATAACTAGAAATAATTTATCGATTATATATGGAATTTAATAAAAACTTATATTGGCATTTTATAAGTACAAAGAAAATTAATAAAATTAAATCTTGGGAAGTTGGAAGGTGAAAGGTATACACGTTTAAAAGTGGATAATTGGCAGTATTTTGGGTTGTCCGATGTTTTACACAACATTCGCTTTAACCCAAGTAAGTGTGGTTTTGGAAATATAATAATGAATATTTCCTAAGTATAGAAATGAATGGTTTCGTGGAAGGGATAAGTGATTGGAAATGTTTTCCAATTATAAATTGAAGAAATTTTCTAAGAATAGAAAATAAAAGAATGTGGATTATGGAAATGTTTTCCAAGTATAGTGAGAATCTAAGCAGGTTTGAAAATATCTCGGTAAGGATATTTGATAATGAATATTGGGAAAATTTTAATTAAAAGGGCTTAGTGATTATTTGGTGCAGATCAATAGTATTTCTTTTGGAAATAGGGATTTGGATGAATGTTTATTTCTTCGATAGTTAAATAACCGATTATTGAAATTCCGGCCAATTAAATGTTATCGTGGTCAATATGGAGAGACCGGTTGGATTTACTATCCAAAACCACTCCGTATTGGCATATGCATTGCGAATCAGATTATTTTGAAGATAATCGAAGACGGAGTAAAGTGCAAGGGATTTTTTGTTAATCCTAGGTAGAAATTGCTTGTGATGGATTAATGGAAATAGTGCTTTCAGTTTCATTTCTAGAACGAACTTATATGGATGAATATCTAACATAGTATTTTCGATTATTACTTACGTTGGTTTTTTCCAAATACACCCAGTATGGTGGCGGAGAAGATAACTTCTCTTAGCTTAACAATTAGTAATTTACGGATCTGACAAAGTGGCACTCAAAGTGAATGAAATGGACAAAAATGTATTCGTAGCCTCAAGCATCAACAACCGGAAAGATGAAAAAAAATCAGGAAGGCAACATGGCTATGTGGGTCGCACCCATTGGGGTGTATTATCACCTGATCTAGAGAAAAAATCAGTTGTTTCTTATTATATCGTTGTCGTATGCTTCCAGAAATAGTTGTTAATCACAGCCGTTGGTGATAATACATTCGGTACACTCAAGCGAAGTAACTGGTCGGTTATGTGTGGTCAGGTTGCAAGATATTCTTAATTAATCCAGTATATTCCTCTTTAGAGATACACTATCGGAAGGTGGTTTCATACCTTGTAATAATTAGAAATCCATTCTCCAATAAGTGCGCGGGGTTTTTGATTGTATACTATGATTATGGAGCATGAGTTGCAAGCATTTTGCTAGATTGTTATTGATTTGATTTGACACTGTTATAATATCAGAATAGTGTTGATACAAAGAATTTTTAAGAGTAAATCAAGTAATTAGATTTTACTCACACCAGTCTCATGGCTGACCCAAAGTTTATTTTGTTTTACCCTAAACTTTTAGGTGCCCAAATTTGTGCGGGCAATCAAGTAGTTCAGGTATTTACGCTACATCATACATGCAAACTAGGCTGCGTTTTGGGCCGTATCTACTGCAATTAGGCATGACCCTAATCCGTATCAAAAAATGGCGTGTTTAAATATTAGATATGGCCATAAGCCATATCAAAATTACAAATTTGATAGGTTATAAGCCGTATATAAAGTTTAAATAGATATGGCTAATAATCATATCTCATTGCGAATAACATACAACCTTAAGTCGTATCTAAATTATTACTAGATACAAATATAAACCGTGTGAAAATAATCCATAGATATGAATATAAGCCATGTCTAATTTACACTCTTGCAAAGCTTTTTGATAAGATAAATACAGTTTTTGGCCGTATCTATGGTGTAATTCAGACACGATCTTAGACCGTAGCTAATTTAGGTCTTACAATGAATAGAAACTGCGGCACAAATTTTTCATAACACAAAGCATAACACAATTTATACCCAAAGCATGTGGAGATATGTCATAACACAAAGCATAACATAATTTATACAAAGCATTACTTCGGTTAATGAAAGTCTTACAATAAGTGGAAACTATATCACATATTTTCATCAAATTACAAAGTCCGATAAAATTGAGCTGGTTAGTGAAAGTAACAAACTTAAAGAAAAAGCAGAGCCTGATAAAACTGCAGTAGGGGATGATTCTGATGATGAGATAAATGTTGAAGATATTCGTGCGAACATTGAGCGTGCTGATCATGTAGATGAAGTCCACGTTGTTGTAAATCAAAGCAGTGATGAGCATAAGCTAGATGTTGAAATAATGCATTTACAAATTTTATATGTTTCATTAAGAAATATTGTACAAAATTTATATGTTTCAAAGCAGTGATGAGCATAAGCTAACTATTGATGTGCATGAATCATGCGCACAGTTTGTGCATATTCATGAAAATACTAAACCACTCATTACACAAAATACAAGTACAAAATAGTATGGCAACATCAAATCAGGTCAGTAATGGCGACAAAGATACAAGGCTAGCAACATGTACAAAGCCGGTGAAAAATGCATATGGCAGGTCACTAGGTTAGCAAGGTAAAGAGCCAAGCACCCCAGGTTCAAGTAAACAGGTACATGTACATATACAAAAGCAACAAGAATGTGCTGCTAGTAGCCATCAACACAAAACTGGTGTAGCAGTCTCAGAACATAAGGAATTTTGAAACAAGACATTGGCAAATAGGTTAAGGGCAGTCAAAATAGTGGGTACGAATACATAACAAGTTCAACGACATGCAGCAAGGCCAACATGATCAAGACAAACATGAATACAGGCCACAACACGAAACAATTCCATGTATAACATGAATTAGCAGCAAAACATGACCAGTAAAGACATGGCGCAACATAAATACATGACAATGGAAGTATAGACAAGTGAATAAGTGCAGAAATTTCAAATAAGTAAAGTCAAACACCTATGCACAACAGAGTGCAATATTATGCAATAATACAAGCCCTCATGCCGAAATGCTGATTACTGCAAAATGGGAAGCAAAATGCTAAACTCACACTAAACAAACCCTCATGCCGAACTCACACTAAATAAACACTGAAAATGAGAAGAAAATTTTATTTGGAACGATATGTCTTTCTCACGGACACTAAACAAAGTCTAAAATTTCCTTACAAATGTTGTTATTCATCTCAAGTATTGAATTTTGTCAAGAGATCAATCAATTTGTAGAACACTGAAAATAATATTTGGAAATTTTCATATTAACAAAAATGGAACACAAAGCCACGATATGTCTTTTGAACACTCCGATGTCAAATTGCTATGTCGAGCTAGTTCAGGTCAATAAGGTCAGATCAGGTCAGTTCGCTTGAACCCAACCCCACTAAACCATCAGACCTGCACTTAGCCTCCAGATTATACACCCATTGTCCTAAACTAACTCGACGTAGCAGCCCGCACTTGATTTGAATATAAAGCTTGTAGGTATCGTGGCTTTGTGTTCGTGTGTGCATATCGTGTTGCATGTTGAAAGATGGGCTTTGTGTTCTCCTAATACTAAATCAAACTAATACTGAAATAATATCCCACCAAAGAGAGTTCATGAAACTAACATTGAATACAAATACAAACAGCTCACATAATTTGGATATAAAGCAAACACAAGTGTCAGGGAATACTTTGAAAAACCATATCAAAAATTTATAGAAAACATTGCAGGCAACGTCCATTCAATTCTTGTATAAAATACTATGAAGAGTTACATGTAAAATTATAAATACCGGCTCCAAAATCTAAAGAGATATCGAATTAGGCTCTTCGTACGATACACATACCCACCCACTCCGACTTCATGAAAGATCTCTGCAAATTGATGATTTATTTTGTTGGTTTTCTCATATGGTAGCAGTATATTTTCCAAAACCAAATTTCCATGTGTAGATGGTACATCTTTCCCATGGCATTTGGACGATGTAGAATCACAACATACAATACCTATTGTAATAAAGTTGTCTAGACCAGAGTTGAGAATTGAAAAGGACAATATTAATAAAATATGATTTATTAAAACAACTAGACTAGAGTGAAACCATTAGACTTTAAGCACTCACTTATGCTACAGTTCTTTCACTTTAGGATTGTTAGCAATAAGCTCAAAGAAAACGCAACCATGAACCATGTTGCATATCCAAAAATACATGCAAACAAGTTATATGCAACTAGATGCAATCAAACTCTTTTTAATTTGTATTTTAACTAGAGCCGCCACTGCAACATCCATCCATTAATGCTTAAGCTAACTATATATTATGCATTAAATTGGAATTTGAAGGGAAGTTTGATTTATTACTGCTAATAAATACATGTTGTTATTATGTCTAGATAAGAGTTGAGAATTTCACATCTTTGATTGTTCGCCACATTGGTCGTATCCTGGATTTGAGAAGCAACGACTTAGAAGCACCAAGTTGTGTGTTGTGTTTTCCATCAGAAGGAGTTAACGGTGCGCGAATTCCTTGTTCGGACAAATTTCCTACCATATTGATCAGAAACTTCATTTGCTCAGACAAATTTCCCACTGTACCCTCCAAATTTCCCACCAAACCCTCCAAGCTTCTCACCCTCATTTTCAACTCATCATTGTCTTCACGAACATGTTTGAATCGTTTATGTGGAATTGCACATGCCTTAATATGCATCTTTGGTATGATTGTTCCAACAGTGTGGCTCCTACCCCTTGTATCCTTACCCAACACTTGTGATAAGATATCTTCATCCACTGTCAATTTTTCATCACTATCGGTTATCTTTTCCTTCATTTTCGCAATTTGATCCTATGATATGATAATACTTGTATGTAAAAAGATGTAAGGAGTTACTGTACATAAGTCTGCTAATAGAATACATGAATAAAGCAAGAATGATTTTGTAATCATGAACAAAAGTCAGCAATGTTGTTAGTATTTGTTTAACTTACGAATTACACAGAAGTGACATATGATATGCTACCATCTTTTTTCTTATGTGTCTTCTCCCATACTTGACGACAGTTGATGATGGAATTGCAACGATCTACAATATATTCCATTTCATGTATATTTTCTCTCATAATTGTGATTTTTTACTGTTTTTGAAAGAAAATGAATACAAATTACCATTTCGTGTTCTATTCTAGCGTGATTTTTACGTCCTGCATGGTGAGCATAACTAAACAATAATCTTTTTTTTTTTTGCATGTCTCCCTTCTTCTGCTCGCTTTAGGCATTGCTTCATTTTTTATGAACTCGTTCCGATCATCTTGAACAAAAGATGGACAATTTTCCAACTGTTCATCATCATTGTCGATAGGGCCATAAAAACTAGCTCTCAAAATTTTCTTGTATCTCCTAAAAGCCTTTGCCATTCTTTTTTAAAAAGATTTCCTTTGAAAGCGGCTCAAGCGCCTACATGTTCTGCAAAAATTAAGAGTCAGACTGTAAACATATACTGTAGAATTTAAGTGCCATTTTTCACAAATTTAAAATATTCTGTATAACCATCCAAAATGCTCAAGCAAAAGCTTACCACCAATTGGTTTCAAACGTCGTCCTTATAAGCTTTGGGTACTTTATCCCAAATTGTGTAAGATATAGGCACATGAGCTCTTACTTGTATACCAAGCATAGTAGCAATTTTCGGAGCATTTTCTAAGACTAAAATACCAAGTAGGTTTTGGTCAAATTTATGCTCTTTTGAACATGACGCATGTGATGAATATGGAGTTTATGACATAGTTTCCTACAAAATATAATATTACTAACTATTTTGTGATATCAGAATATTAATCACACTTGTTACTCGGCTTCTTTTAAAGCAACACCAAAAATCAGGACAAACATTGCAAGGAAAGTTAAAGAACTCAAGTTGAAATGGTTAAAATAAATTTCAAAGCAGAACGGAGTGTGATCAGAAAGTGTTAGTCATGACATTCCAAATACATGTGATTCCCTTGTAAAAAAAGCATTCAACAATTCATAAGTTAACATATGATTTTGGTAAGATCTTCATCTTTTTCATTGTCTTCAAAAGTTGATTGATAGACATTAAGAAACTCAATGTCATCCACATTTGTAGTCAACTGTTTTGGTTTATGCAAAACCACAGACCATCCGTTATTTTTTAATCTTTTGCGTAGAACACTTGACTCTCTTCTGATGCAAGAATAAATGGCTCATCATTCATGTTGTCTTTGTTCTTTAATTTTCCTAAATTTACCATGATCAAGTTTGAAGCGGGGTCTATTTTGCAACCATTGATCTTACCCTCGACCTTTACCCAATCATAATAAAAAAATGTTTGTTTGAAGTTAGTGTAATCCAACTCAAGTATCTGTTGAATGACTCTATAATACGTTGTTTCTGCTTCCTTATAATTTTTATCTTTACTACCCGCTCTAAATTTTGTAATTGCTCCCATGCGTACGCTGCTATCCTGTGTTATCATACAGTCTTCATACATTTTCATGGAAAATGAAAACTCATTCACTTGGTACTTTGTATAACTAAGCGTCATGAACTTTGGCCTGTGTACTAGCCGCCAGAGAGTTAGATGAACATTGTTGCACCTCAACAATTACATAAAACACAATAAGTAAAAAAAACATGGTCATGAAGGTGTATTGCAATCTTATAAACACGTGAAATACTTAAGTTGATGTAATACCTCATTACGTCACCAAAGAGTAAAATTTTGAACCACTTCGACAGTTGTACCTTTGCCTCGTGGTTGAAATCTAGTGCTTTTCATATAGGAGTTATTCCTTCAATGGAAAAAACATATCGAAATGAATATATAAACTGAATTAAAAAATGGAAAGTCAAAACAAATTCATGAACTTACTATTCTTGAAACCCTAAGATCTAAAGGTTAAGAATTAGCTCTGTAAATCTATAAATAGGACGACTCTCTCCCATTTTAATACACACGACTATTCTTAATCCCTCTTCCTTCATGGTTCTATTCTAAATAAATATATGACATGGGGAAATGTTGCTGAAGCCTAGATCTACAGAGATAATTCAAGATCTGCATACAACCTTTTTCAAGAACTATTTCTGAACCTAATACCTAGCACTTTGAGTTCAAGTTATTTTTAGATCTGTTATTTTGACAAATATTTTCACAGTTAATAAAAGTGGATCTAGAATATAAAGTACTTATAAGTTGTTTTCTATACCGTTCTTTTACTATTATTCATCTATGCAGTGGTTACAGTAATATATGTTCTTTTACTGTCATTTGATTTATCAATTATCTATCTTCCCTATTCCTATTCCGTTGTTTTATTTATTTACAGTCTTGTTTATATGCCTATTTCATTCAGTTGATTTGATTCTATTTTTCTCCTTTTGTTTTTCTTCCTTTTATTTACGTTGAGCTTGGGCCATCGAGAGTCTAGGCCATTTCTGATTTAAGATTGTGTATAGTTGAAATTGGGATAATATGTAATGACATGAAAAGGGAGATTTTGGGGGCATGTCTTGAATTAAGGACTTTTGACTGTAATTTGAGAATATAATGAAAAGGGATTATATGCATATACTTGTAAATGTTGCAATTTGGGAATATAATAAAAAGGTATAATATGCATATACTTGTACATGCTGTAATTTGGGAATATAATTGAAAGGAATAATATGCATATTTGTAAACATGTTAGATTAAACTTAATATGGACATTAAGTAAATGGCATGTTATGAAAATGTAAGTATCGGATGAAGTTTAAGTAAACCGAATTACTATACACACACACACACACACACACATCTGGGCAGGTGCTTGCTTTGGGGAAAGGGTTGTACACATAATAACATCTAAAAAACAATGTAATATCACAACCATGCTTATTAATGAACTTAAACCTGCTAAGTTAAACATGATTATTAATAAGCTAAGAGGTCCCTCGTTCTGCTGTCGTATCGGGTTTTGGGGACATTGAAATTCTAGTTACTTGGAGGCACAAGCTTAGGGGGTTTGGGTTGTGTCAATCTTGCTGTGTGGAACCCACATCAGTCAGTATCCCTATTGGTATTTTGTTAGAGGGACTCACACTATGTATGGGTCAGGGCATGCTTTACTGAACTGGAAGTAAGAGGTTCAAACGAGGAAGGTGGGTACGGGTGCATTCTGGCGGGTTCATGAGCGTGCATTGGTCTGATTAGGGAAACTAAGACGCTGTAACACCAGTAAACAAGTGTGTGTTATATAAGTTGTTGGGTTAGGGAGTGATACACCCTATTACTAGGGATGACACGTGGCATTTACGTAGTAGGGAGCCAATCGCATGGGTAGTAATTAGGGTAACACCGAATCATGTTCAGTTATTAGGGTAACACCTAATCCTGTTATGTAATTAGTTTAACACCTAATCCCGTTCCTGTTCTTGTTACGCAATTAGGTTAACGCCTAATCCTGTTATACTAGTATTGGTGCAGAGAAAACCTGTTTTACGGATATAAATGAGAAGCTTTACTCAATCACTGTTTCATCTTGTTTACCTGCTATCTTATATGATACTGTACTTTCTCATCCAGTCTTGTTTATCTGTCTTGATACCTCTATTTTCTGCATATACTAAAAATCAAAAGAACTCACCAGGAATTATATCTGACCTCTTTTGTTTCTCTTCATTCTCTTCCTCCCCCCTCAGGTCCTTAGAGTGATAGTACTCCTCAATGATTAGGACTTTCTCTTTCAGCTTGGATCTGGACTTTCTCTGATGTACCGCTTTGGTTACTTTTCTTCTCTGTTATCGCTTGCTACGAGGGATATGGTTTTGTATTACTGCACTCTGATATTTTTCATATTGAGACAGATGGGTTACTTAAGGTTCTTGGTATTTGATGTAACCGGTTGATGATGTAACCTAATTTGAAACAATGTTTTACTTTTAAATAAAAGTTGAATTTTCCGCTGCTTACTTATATTTGTCTTGTGAATTTCTATTACTATTTATGTACTGCGCTCCATGAAACTTATTGCATTCCCTTACGAGTGACATTAACAGACGTAGGGTGTAACATTTGGTATCAGAGCTAAAGGTTACAAGATAAGAGAAAGTTTTAAAAAATTGTTTTCAAAAGCAAAGTATTTTCAAATAAAAACCAATTTTTGAAAAACGTATCCCCTTAAGCCATATTTAGTATTCTCTCGATCTCTTGTTGAATCTTTGTTTCTTCTCTTTTCAGCATGTCTGGGGCACCCAATCTTCCTGAGGGCATTCCACTACCGACATGGTTCCATAGGTATCTAGACGTTATGGCACCCGTCGGACTTCAAGGAAATGCCCCACCCCCAACTACAACCGAAGTAGCTCCGCCTCCACGTGTAGATAACTTGTCTAAGCTTTGTAAGGACTTTTGCGCTATGGGAGGAAAACCATTCCATGGTACCAAGAGTTTTGTTGAGGCACGCAATTGGCTTAGAGAAACAGAGAATGCCTTTAGTATTTTCGAGCTTGATGATAGGAGGAAGAAACGGTTGGCCTCTTAGCAACTAGAGGATGAAGCCTCGTACTGGGGGAGGTGACACAGGCAGGACAACCAGTAGCTACTTGGGATGATTTCATACGGAGATTTGAGATGAAGTTTTAATCTCAGGCGGAAGAAGGATTACAAATGGGGAGATTTTTTGGCTTTGAAGCATAAGGACAAGTCTACCAAGAAATATGCCAACAAGTTTAATTAGCGGGCAAGATTTGGTCTAGACTTGGCAAATACACCCTATAAGAAGGCTTTTAGGTTTGCGAAACGATTGAATCAACCTCTCCAAGGACTAGCACTGTCACATATACCAATGGGTGTGACGTTTGAGAGGCTGGTTGACATGGCCCTAATGCACGAAGATGACAAGGATGAGAAGAAAGACATCAAGGCTGAGGAGACACAGGTTAAAGAAGTGGTGAACGAAGAAAGGAACGCAAAAGAAAGGAGGGAAGCCTGACAAGGCTCTGATCAAGAAATATGTCAAGTGTCATGCACTACACCATATATGCTAATTAAGCTGTGTTTTTTGCCGTATCTAAAGCTCTTAAACACGGAAAAAAGCCGTATAAAAAATTGGCGTGTTAAATTTTTAGATACGGCTATAAACCGTATCTCACCAGTGATAACATATGGCTTATAGCCGTATCTAAACCGAATTCAGACATGGCCTTTGACCGTATCTAATTATATCTGTGTGTGCACGTATATATATACATGCATATATATATATATATAAACAACTGTAGCGCATATTTTTCATAACACATCATATATACCACAATTTATACACAAGAATAACACAATATATATATACTCAAAGCATTACAAGATTTTTCATAACACGAACATAATGTATAACATACAAACACATACAAAGGAAACTGTCAAAGATTTTCATAACAGTACAAACTAATAAAAGAAGGTAAGAACATATGATCAGCCTGATATATGTAACTCCAGTCGAGGCCGGGAAGATTGAGCGTACATGCTGATCATGCCAATGAAATCCATGTGTTTGCGTAAATCAAAAAAGTACTATGAGAACAAGTTAGCTCATGATGCTGGTCATAAAGTTTTATATATAACAACATAAATATTTATATATGTACACAGTTTAAAACAAAAGCTTAAAAGGACAACCTGATGATTGGCAGTAAAACTGAATCGTGATAGCCAGCGCTTGAGTTCCAGCAGCACAAAAGCACCAAAATCTACAGGAAAAAAGAAGTAATTTTATGCTTGATTGCACACAAAACATCGTGTCTTTGTGTTCGTACTGATAATAATGGAGGGTATATTGTGTCTTTGTATTCATGAGTGCATATTTGTCAATTATATGCATAACATGTTTATGTAATGCTACTGACATGATTTCATTCTCCAAAACAATTCCTTTGCTTTGAATCAGATTATTTTTCATACTCCAAATCTCCGCAAACATGATTTTCACGTAATGACTCACTAATTCGCTCTAAAAGTATTAAACCACAAACATATTATAATTCTCCTTGTCACTTGGCAGTAATGTAGATATAACATTGCTATAGCCTTTCCCTTTCTATTTTATCACCCTTATCTAGTGTAGTGTATCCGAGATGAGGGGATGGAAAAAAGCGAGATATTACCTGAAGTTTATATAAAAAATGCTTCGATTTTTCCTACTAAGTGCCATGATAAAAATCTCAATCCAGCAAACCCTGCACAATTATGGTTTTACTGCATAGTTATAACCTATACGGTTCAAAACACTAACAACTTATCGTATTACATCAAGGGTTGTACCATGATAGAGTTACCAGAAAAAAAATGTTATTGAAATAGACATCGCCAACAAAATGACCATACTGATCGCTACCATAGATATTATCCTTGAGCCTCTTTCCTTCCACTAATTTTACCAATCCTCCTTCGACTCCTTCCCATATGGCATTGCAGTCTCAGCTCATCACCCCATAGGTTCAACAAAAAGCCATAGAAAGCATAAATAATAAGTAAGAGTGTTCTAATAGGCATGCATATATCCTAGCATCGTTACTACATGAATGGCAGTACCTCATTAAGCATCGAACTAGAAACCTCTGTAAGTATTTTGAGATATGAACAAGTAACAAAATCAAAAGCTAGAGTGGCATTAAGAGAATATGAACAAGTATAAAGAATTACCTGAATGTAACGATACAAATTAAGAATAAGTTGATCTTTTTCATGACTCATACCATTTCTGAAGTGTGTTACACCAAAGTCCACAATCTTCAGATTACCCAAATTTGGCAAATCTTGCTTTGTGCTAGTAGATCATTGGCATCATTTACATTTACAGTGGCAAATCAAATTCCACTTTATAGTTGAATTAGGTAAAGCACGACTACTTATAATTATACCTGAGACTTTGATGAAGGTTGATTAGCACATTGGAATGATTCCTACGATCTAACTAGTGCAAACCTGGAGATAGACAAATCGACATCTCTGTTGGAGGAGGAGATTCTAGAGAAAGGTGGAGGCACTAGTTGGTGACCAAAAACCCTAATTTGGGTTTTCGGTCGCTATTAAAGTAAAACAAAATGAAAAGGGAGCGGCCAAAATTTGTGTTCGTAGTGACTAAAGGGGTGCACAATATGATACACATTAGATTTGGCCAAAGGCCGTGTCAAATTAACTGATCCAGAGCTTCCTTGATGGACGGTCAGATTTAGGCTGTTTAGGGTGGTGCGGAATTGCAAAATATAGTTTGATACGACTCTAAGCACTATCAAAAATGTTATAGCTATGACCCGTGTTTTATCTCGGCAACGTTGGGTGACAAATTGTCTGTTATGGTGTAGTGATGGCTGTGGAGCTTTAGGTCATTTCGTGAAAGACTATAGAAAGACAAAGAAAGCCTATTTTAATTGTGGTCAAGTGGGACACTTCACTAAGAAATGCCCTAGCAAGCAAGGACAAGGGGCAGGATCTTCTGGACAAGTGCACGCTCTTGAGGCTAGTGGACCCGATCAAGGTAGGAACTCACTATTGAAGGTTTGATTTCCCTTTGTGATTATCGTGTTAGAATCCTCTTTGATTCCGACATTTCTCATTCATTTATATCCAATTCTATAGTAGTTAGTCTGCACCTTTGTATTGTTTCTAATCCTGTAGTAGTCTCAAACCCCATAGGAGGTACGACTCATTTATCCATGATATGTAAGGGTTCGAAACTTTCTATCTTGGCCGTCGAGTTTGAGTGCGATGCATACGTGCTGGGCTTTATGGGCTATGACTTGATTCTAGAAATGGATTGGCTAGCCGTGTATGGTGCCATCCTAGACTGTGAGAGAAGAGTGGTTAGGCTTTTGACATGCCAAGGAAGAACTGTCGAGATTTCGTGTAACCCATGGAGGTTAGTTATGCCCAGTTTCCTAGATTCGCTTAATAATTCTGTTGACGATTTGCAATCAGTACCCATAGTCAGAGACTATCTGAACGTGTTTGATGAGTTTAGGTGATTACCTCTGAAACATGAGATAGACTTCCAGATTTACTTGGTAGAGAATGAGAAGCCAGTTGCTTTACGACTGCGCCACATGGCTCTTAGAGAGAGAAGGGGGTTCAGCAAGAGAGTAGGGGAGCTATTCGAGAAAGGGTTCATTAGACAGAGCATATCAGAGTAGGGAACTCCAGTCGTCTTTGCAACTAAGGAAGATGGCTCACTTCGTCCATGCGTGGACTATAGAGAGCTGGACAGGCTCATCAAGAAGAATAGGCACTCACTTCTAAGGATTGACGACTTGTTTGATCAGCTAGTAGGCGCATCAGTTTTCTTATAGATGGTTTTGGCTATGGGAGTTCATCAGTTGAGGGTGGCAGAGGACAATATCGATAAGACAGCTTTTAGAACTCCGGACGGCTTCTTTAACTGGTCGTTCGTGCCTTTTGGGCTGGTCAATGCACTCGCATATTTTGTGGACTTGATGAGTGTGATGTTTTAGAGAGTTTCTAAACAAGTTTGGTGGTGGTCTTCATAGATGATATTCTAATCTTCTCAAAGAATGAGGAGGAACATGCCATACACTTAGGGGAGATTCTACGCACTCCCAGATCGCATCAGCTTAAGGAAAATTTTTCTAAGTGTTACTTTTGGAGAAAGGATGTAAGGTTCCTAGGGCATGTAGTCTCCAAGGATGGAATAGCGGTGGATCCCACTAAAGTCGTCGCGGTTCAAGATTAGAGGACTCCAAAGAATGCGACGGAAGTGAGAAGTTTTCTAGGATTGGTGGGCTATTATAGGAACTTTATCAAGGACATTGGAAGGGTTTCAGCCTCGCTTACCCAATTGACGAAGAAGAACTTACCTTTTTCTTGGAGCGTTGATTACGAGGATGCTTTTCAGAGGTTGAAGCGGGCTCTGACATCAGCCCCATTTTTCACTCTCCCTGATGAAAGTAAGATGTTTACAGTCTACACAGATGTTTGTGACATAGGACTTGGTGCCGTATTGATGCAAGAGGGAAGGGTAGTATGCTATATTAGCAGATAGTTGAGAGTTCATGAGAATAATTGCCATACCCATGACCTAGAGTTGATTGCTATAGTGTTTGCGTTAAAGTCTTGGCGACATTATCTACTTACATAGAGATTTGAGCTATACACGGATCAAAAGTCGTTCAAGTATTTGTTCTCATAGAAATATCTCAACCTGAGGCAACAACGATGGATGGAGTTCCCAACGTCCTACGACTTTGAAATAGCTTATATGAAACGACCCGAAAATCGCCCTTACGGGAAATCGCCGGATACGCTTACTTTGGGCTACAACACATCAGAACAACAACAACAGCTTTTATAAACATTACAATAATGTTACATCAGAGTACAGAATATCAGAGTACATCAAATAATACTACAACGGAAGATAAATTACAATATTTAATACATTGCAGCTGAAATAAAATAACTAAGGCAGCGGAAGACAACTATGCTCTGGACACAGCTTTAGGCTTCAATCCAGAATCCCGCTCGAGATAAGAACCTGTAGACAAACTACTCGACTGCCCGTGTGGAAAGAGGGCACCCGAGTTTGCAGAGGTGGAAACAAACAACGGGTCAGTCATGGGACTGGTGTGAGAATTCTTAACTAATATAACTAATAAAAATAGGGCAAATACAAGGACCACGCCGCTAACGCGGAACGGGTTTTATTCCAAGGGATTGCCGGTGCAGAAATTAAAGTAAATCGTTAAACAACGCAATGCTTTTTAGAAAAATGAAACCATCATAAGACCCAAGTCCCATCACACAATGCAACGCAAACCGGAGGATAGGGTTTTACCTTATAATGGTTAAAAATGCTTGATACGATAAAAACGAATTTGATATTATTATAGTGTATATAACTTTTCAAAAACAGTTCAATCATAATGTATCAATCCTAGGACACATAGATACCATAATACTATGCTTCCATACTAGTAATACAATAAAATCCGCATGAGGTCGTATTGGAAATTGGGTTTCCATCATGAGTCAAGGCTAGGGAGGAGCTCCTTACCGATTCGAGACACTCTAGCTAATGTCTCAGGATTCCCCGCAGTGAACACTTGGATAGCTGCAGGGCTGGTCCACCATACGAGTTGCGGATTAGTTATTCCTGAACACACGTTTCCCGGTCCTATAGGACCTATCATCTGAAGCGCCTCATTCCATCATCCACATAAGTAAAATATCGGGCCGTGTTAAAGCCCAAACACCACTTCTAGCTAGAAAGAAACGTGCCGCTCTCCCTGCTTTCCCTTCTCCCGTTTTAGACTCCGCCGGTGTGTGAGGCTCGCGAAGTCATGCTATACACAAAGCTATGCCTAAACAGGCTATGCTTTGATCATCCCACAAGGCCTGCTTTTCAACAAAGCCTTGATCATATGCATCTTAGTATGCCACACTGTCACTCCATATCACACTACCAATCCTTTGCCGAAATATATGAAAGGGTGTTAAGCAAGAGAATAAATTCTCCGCCACCAAACATTCATACATTCGATAGCAAATCAATAAATACAATATAAAGGAGTACAATGTCGGACACACATTCCGTTTATAAGCTTATGCTCTGGGTCTGAGCGAAAGCCAAATCCGTACTAATCAACACTACGTCTGGACGGCCACCACTGTAGCCCCTTCAAGGTAGCTACTCCAATCACGGGCATCAGCAGTTGTCATCCATTCGATGTGAAGATCGCCAGTCTTCAATCACCGTCTTCAACTCTTCGACTTCCATTCGTCGCATGATCATTTGAAATGAGATTGAACTCGGACTTTTCAAATGATCCTCGCATATATATATTTAAAAATCATTTCATATCGTTGATATTAATTTATAACGATCAACCTTTATTTTTATTTATATAAAAATAATTAAATTCCATTTAACTACGCTCCAAGTCAAAAGGCGACCTTGGCGCTGTTTTCACCCAAATTTGTTTTACACATTTCTCTAAATCTAACCATTGAATTTTAACATAATTTATAACATTGGAAAGATCTTCCCAAGGCGAATCTAACGGTTACAGATTTCGGAAAATTCGACGATCGGATATTTCGGTATAATCAACTAAAAGTACGATTCTAAAATGTGAACTACCCCGCTCGATTCATTTACTTTTAATTTATATATATATATATATATATAATTCCTTCGTCCATTTCATTATTGTGATTATCATAACAAGTAAAGAGCACTTGGTTTCATACATTTTGATATATAACATAACACACAATAATGTTTACTTTAATTTTCAAAATATTTATTTCGAAATTATTCCTCTTTTTATATTCATCATAAATTGGATAAAATAAATCGATAAACTCGTTTGGGTAAAAAAAAAAATAGTGTCACTATTTTAAAACGGATTTAATAGCCCAATTCATTATCTTATCCCTTTATATTTTTATAATGGGCTAGACCCCTCACATTAAGCCTACAACTTGTGGATGCTGGATGTGCTGGTCGGTTCCGGGCAGATTTTCCCACAAGTTGGGCTTAACCTCGTGTCATGGCCCGTTTCTTATTTGTGCACTTGGACCTCTCACATTAGGTTCAACATTTGTGGCTGCTGGATATGCCGGTCGGGTCCGGGCAGGCTTCTACCACAAATTTAACCTAACCTCGTGTCCAAGCACAATTATAATTTATAATTATAATTTTTTTTAAAACATGTCATTATTTGAAATTATCCTTTCCATTAAAGAAACTTAATTTTAAGGTATTTTTTATTTTAAAATCTCTTGATTTCAAGTATCTTAATATAAATTGTAACTTTCCCTATTTTTATGATTTTCTAATAAAAATCTTTTCAAGATGTACAATTTTAAAACGATATCTTTTTACTTTAATATATTGACGCCAAAGATGTAATCTTTCTAAACCAACGTCAATTAATTTCATTAATTGAATATAAAATAAAAACATTCCTTTATTTCAAAATTGATAACATTTTGAAACCAAAATCTTCTTAATTTAACACATTGACAATTAACAAGGTAATCTCTTTAAATTCTAACTTTGTCTACTATCATAAATGACATACTTTTATATTGACATAATTGACATAAAAAAAATGGAATTCTATTTACAGTGCAAATTCTCTGTTCTAATTACATATAAAAATGTAATTTTTTATTTATGCGGTATAAATTATACTTTTGTTTACATATAAAAATGTGATCTTTATTACAATGCAAGTTCATACCTTAATTACATATAAAAATGTAATTTTTATCATGCGATGTAAATTCATATAAAAATTACATATAAAAAATGTAATTTTTATCATACCGTGTAAATTCACATTTTAAAGGAATGTAATTTTTAATTTACCATTCTCATTCATATCTAAATCACATGTAAAAATGTAATTTTTATCATACAGTGTAAATTCACATTTTAAAAATGCAAATTTTCATTTCATTCTTTATTTACATAGGAAAATATAAATTCCTATGAAATCTTTATTTACATTGAAAAATGTAATTTTAAATACTTTGCTTTGATTGCATATAAAATGTAATCATCCATGTACATTCATTTGTTACCTTATAGAAAAGTGAAATCTTTTCTATTCTTTGACTACATTAAATAAAATGTATTCTTTTCTACTCTTTGACCAAAATGTAAATTTTGGTTTTCATTCTTTTTCTTCACCAAAATGGAAATTTTGGGTTTTTCCTTTTCCCTTTACATTTTATTTTCATCTAACATAACACTTTTATTTCCCTACCTCTTTCTTATGAACTCTAGTGACAAATAAATATATATTTTATTTGTTAATCTTTTCAATATGTACTAGTAACTTATAACAGAATATTTTATTTGTAAACATTTCTATGTAAACTAAACTAAATAAAATGATAATGTTATTTCCTAACAAATCTCTAATTAACCAAAAATGATATTTTGGTTTCAACCATTTCATCTTAATCAAACATGAGATATTGGGTTCACTAAAACAAATATGATATATTTGTTTTTCAACTATATTATCTTAACAACCATGAGGTATTTATTTTCAATCAAAACGACCGTGATATATTTGTTTACACAGATTTATAATAACAAATGACATATTTCTAACATAAAGGGAATATTTTTTTTTTGTTAAATCACTTCTAACATTTCAACAAATAAAAAGATAACTTTGTTTGTCGTCAATGCTTTTTAATGAAAACAACAATCTATATAATAAAATTCCCCCCCTAGACAAACCCTTAGACAAACAAGGAGACAAAGAGCGGCTGAGATTTAATCCCGCAAAAACAAATCCACCATCCTAATTTAAACACATCCCATAAACATGTCATTATTCTTGCATGAGCATTGAATAGGTTGATTTAATTCCACCCGCCTTAATTTGGTAATTAGATCTTATTTGAAAAGCTTATGACACATCAGCGCATTAATTTGGTAATTAAGGTAATTTATTACCGTTAAAAAAGGAATAAAATTTGAATAGCCATGACTGTTACTACACATACCTTCGTTTCGAATTGAATATTTCAACCCTTATCTATAAACACAATTAATTTCAATCCCCCCTAGACAAATCAGGAGACAAACAACAAGACAAAGAACGGTTCAGATTTAATCCCGCAAAAACAAATCCACCGTCCTAATTTAAACACATCCCATAAACATGTCATTATTCTTGCATGAGCATTGAATAGGTTGATTTAATTCCACCCGCCTTAATTTGGTAATTATATCTTATTTGAAAAGCTTATGACACATCAGCGCATTAATTTGGTAATTAAGGTAATTTATTAACGTTAAAAAAGGAATAAAATTTGAATAGCCGTGACTGTTACTACACATACCTTCGTTTCGAATTGAATATTTCAACCCTTATCTATAAACACAATTAATTTCACACAATTTATTTTATGTAATTGGAGGTGAAATTGGAAAAAATTAATTAATTACAAAGTATGTACGTTTTTAATTCTTTTAAATCTGTTAACGTTCGAATTAAGAATTTATTGACAGTAAATGGGAAACATTAATAACGTTTAAAAGTTAATGCTCTCATTCCTTTTAAAAAATATCTTATTTGAAAAGCTTATGACACATCATCGCATTAATTTGGCAATTAAGGTAACTTATTAACGTTAAAAAAGGAATAAAATTTGAATAGACATGACTGTTACTACATATACCTTCATTTCGAATTGAATATTTCAACCCTTATCTATAAACACAATTAATTTTATTTAAAAAGGAATAAAATTTGGAAAAAAATAATTAATTACAAAGTATGTACGTTTTTAATTCTTTTAAATCCATTAACGTTCGAATTAAGAATTAAGAATTTCATAATTTGAATAGCCATGACAGTAATTGAGTGACTAATTAAACATCCATTTCTTTCATTCCTTCAGGTCGGGTGTAGTTTTGGAGGATCAAGAGTTTGACTACAAAATCATGGAGATTAAAGTCGAAGAATACGAGGTAAAATCATGAACATGTAATATATTTTTGGCACAATTATGAAATTTAAATATGGCCATGTATTTGTCTTTCTACCAGGTTATTAATATTGATGATTTTTTTTTTAGTTTGATATCACATATGAGGTTCACGACGAAGTCAAACTTCATTTCATACTGAGACTGTCAACCAGGTAAGATTCTTGAGATACTCTCCTTTTAGTAACTATTTATTTTGTAGGGAAGAAAATGCTACTGAAAAAGGTTGTAAAAATATCAAACATGTTTTAACACATTAAAAGCTCATTTTCTTATTATTTTCAACATGTGACTAATTAAACATCCATTTTTTCATTCCTTCAGGTCGGGTGTAGTTTTGGAGGATCAAGAGTTTGACTACAAAATCATGGAGATTAAAGTTGAAGAATTTGAGGTAAAATCATGAATATGTAATATATTTTTGGCACAATTATGAAATTTAAATATGGCCATGTATTTGTCTTTCTACCAGGTTATTAATACTGATGAATTTTTTTTTTACTTTGATATCACATATGAGTTTCACAACGAAGTCAAACTTCATTTCGTACTGAGACTGTCAACCAGGTAAGATTCTTGAGATACTTTCCTTTTAGTAATCTATTTATTTTTTAAAATATGTGTGTATGGCTTGGTCGTTCTGAGGCTACTACTATTTTATGTAAATTATGCAAATAATATTTTATTATACCCTATGCTTTTGATTTAAGCTGAATGCATGAAACTCATAAAGCCTAGATCCGTACTCTATCAGTTTAGTTCCTTACCCAATTTCTTCAATAATGTACCCAAATGGGGTGTTCATATCTGATGTGTTAGAAATCAGTTATATTGGAATATGTTTTCGCATTTGTACACATAGATTTGTGCTCTAGCAGTCGCAATATATGGTAACTACTATTATTTGATATGTTGAGCTGCATAATGGTACCATAAATTTAAATATTGAGATACATAATGTTGCTTAATTGGTAGGTAATGAAACTAACCAATGTTTATAGCAATGTTATTACTTGCCAGTTTCTTCAATAAATTGATATATTAATGGTAGTGAGAAAGCAAGCAATGGTCTCTGTACAAGATGTTTTGTAAATTTATCCTTTCTATACATGCTTACCCATAACTATGTATTTATTGAGAGTTAAAGCCAATTCCTACAATATTATAACTTAAATTAGTGATATTTAGTAGTACGAATTAATTGCCAGCTCAGTGATCTTTTATTGGTTCATTTCCAACAGTCCTAATATTTATTTACTGATTTATTTTAGATATTTACATACATAATTATCTAAAGAAGCATCAAATTTTCAAGTGAGTAATTCCCTATATAAGGTAAAAAAAACACTACTGGGCGGATTGCTTTGATTTAACCAAGATAATTGAAAGGGGTATTTTTTGCTACTTCAACCACGTAAAACCATATCCACTAATTATTTGGCATATAGATTTGTCTCTTTCAATATAATTATATGGCGATTCATTCATTCATACCGAATTTATGACAACCACATCTCAAGAGTAGCAAACTAACCTTTTTGTGCATCATTGCATCCAGTGGAACTGTTATAGCTATATAACTGTTATAGCTTATATAACTGGCATATTTGTCCACATTTTTAAATTCAAGCCTCCTCTTGAACCGTTAAATTGAAGAAAAGATTGCATTTTCAAAAAAATTAATAATTGTAGTTCTGATATTGCAGTTGATGAGTTTGTGTTGTCATGTTTTATTTGTTAGCCAATTTATTACATTTGCTAAATATGAGAAACAATCTACACGTTTGTCATTAGGTGGTAATTGCCAGTGGTGTTAGTTTGACGAAGTACTATTTACATTCTAATAATGATTTACATAATTAAAAACAAGATCTTTAGTGCCTGAATGGTGCATGCCTCAAAGAATCAGTAATAATTATGTGATTTTTCCCCCTCTTATGTAAAGGGATATAAAATAATTGGAGGAAAAGAGATTGCAAGCACGGGGAACAGCGAATAAGATGGGATAATAAATCTAAAGCAAAGAAAAGAAAGAACTATCATCAAATGATATCAAATAAAATGAGTACGTGAGCAAGATATGAAGAAGATGGTGGTAAGATAGAGGTTGAAGGCTAAAATGAAGTATCATATGATGTGAACGCTTCAGACATGCTAGCCAAAAGATTATAAATTCCTTCGATGAAATGCTAGACAGAAATGCTGTAGTTGAAGCAATCTGATGTTCATATGGATGTTAAATACAGAAATGCCAAGAATTGCAAAGCTCTACCATTTCACTAATGGTACTGATAACTCTGTTAGTTTAATTACTTGCCAGCAAGCCAACAAAAATCAAATCTTATATTTTGTACCAGTATGTTATTATGGATAACATTGCTATAAACTTTGTACCAATATGTTGAGATACATATTTTGTACCCTGAGTTTAGTTTCATTACTTGCCAGCAATCGCATAATGTTGCTTAATTCATCAATTAATGCATATATCTTTTTGTCAACTCAATAGAGACACACAAAATTTTATACTGTTTACCTTACGTGCAACCTGTCCCTACTCCCTATACATGCATTATTTACTTTTTGCTGCAAAATTTAGTTTACACAGCAGAATCCTAACACATACATATATCACTTACATTATGTATTTTGCCACTATATAATACGCTCTCACCGCTTATTGATACATGCAAACTAAAACACTTAAAGTCTATGCTCCCTTGGACAAACAACAAGACAAAGAGCGGTTCAGATTTATTTTTAGCAAAGATAAAGAATGGCCAGGATTACATCATTTGCCCACGTTTTTTGCTTACCTTGACATCTGCTGTCAAATTTATTCCATGCGGATCGATAAATTGCATGTCCCACGTTTGCTCACCACGTTTTATTATCTTCCTTTTTTAGTATATTGAAATTATCCTCTCCGTATTCATTTCTTTTTAAAAAAAAATTCAATAACTTCTTTCTGTTTTTTGACACGCGTTCAAATTTTAAATGCGTAATCAATGTGCACATTAATAATTCTATTAACATTATTTTTTATGTTTGTTTCTATACTCATCTTTTTTATTAATAATTCTCTCGGAAACACATATTATTTTGATATTATTTTCATTAATTCTGTTTTATTATCTTCCTTTTTTAGTATACTGAAATTATCCTCTCCGTATTCATTTCTTTTTAAAAAACAACTTTTCTATTTATTCTTTCTGTTTTTTGAAGCGCGTTCAGATTTTAAATAAAAAAAATCCTTTCTATTTATTCCTTTTTTTTACGCACGGGTTGGTTACAAAAGACAAAGAGTGGCTGGGATTTATTTTCAGTAAAGATAAAGAAAGGCTCAGATTGAAAGAAGCGCCCACGTAGTTAAATTTATTTCCTTTTAAACACATAGTTAATTTTGTTGTATGTGTAAATTAGTATTTGGTATTGTTAATGCCATTAATGCGTTTTTATTTTATTACATTTAATTTTCTTCCTACAAATAGGAAATATTAGGTTATAATGACTATATGGGTTTATTATGTGATAAATGACACAGATTTTATGCATTTCTGTCCCATTATTTTTTTTGTTCTTTGTTCTTACATGTAGGTACGAATCGTTTACCGTGCCGCCATTTACTACTTGAAAGCTTGAATCAGGTTCTACTTCTAATCAGGTTCTATTTCTACTTCCTATTCTTTTTACTTGGATGATGACATGAACGCCCTTCAAGTTTTTGAGACAACATATTCATTTTAAAATTACGATGAAATATTAAAGTTGTTGGATATTTGAAATATGAAGATTGATGTTAATCCACATTTGGTCATTGATATTTTTGTGTCATGCTATAATCATAATCCTTTACACATAAACACTCAAAGCACAGCATATGCTATTCTTTTTCTTTAATCCGTCATACTATTTGGTCCTTGCACCGAAAATACATCATGGTCTATCCGTGTTAAACTTTGATTCAGTTGTATGCCTGATCTACACTCAATGCACAGCATATGCAATTCTTTTTATTTAATCAGTCATAGTATTTGGTCCTTACAACTAAAATACATCATGTTCTACTCCTGTTAATCTTTGATTCAGTTATATGCATGATCTTTATTATGAAAACACATCATGACTTTTACATATTACTATTTATACGGTAATGACATAAATATAAGGTAATGTCATAAATATAATGCCATAAATGAGTAATAAATAAATATAATGCCATAAATGAGTAATAAGTTTATGTGTTTAATAGAATCTTTGTGCTAATTTTTATGTTTGAAACAAACGTCTCATACAAAGGCTTCCTGCATTGCACAAAATTTGTCAACAAAAGGATATATAAGCTGAAAGTTTTTATTCATGTTTTTAATGAATAAAAAATAATAATTAAATCTTTAGTCTTACATTTATATAATTGAATATTCATGTTTGTATGTGAAGGGATGGGCGTTTTTAGGATGCCCATCTTCATATGCCTCATTTTGACAAAAACATCAAAATTTCATGTCAATAATAATGACTTAATATAAGTTTATATTAACACACAATATGGTTTTAATAAAAGAAAATGCATTTTCTTCATAAACTTAAATTATACAACTTTGTGTGAAATTAGATAAGTTTCTGTATTTGTGTATTACCATGTTCTATAGTAAATTTCATAATAAATGCTAAATTAATGCATACAAATTAGCATAATTTAAGTCATTTAATAGATGTTAAATTAATGCTAAATTACCATGTTCTATAGTAAATTAGCATAATTTAAGTCATTTGATAGATGTTAAATTACCATGTTCTGTAGTAAATTTAACAACAAATTTCATAATAAATGCTAAATTAATGCATACAAATTAGCAAAATTTAAGTCATTTAATGTGTACAAATAAAGTTTAACGTCATAACATGGTTTTGATAAAACCAAATGCAATTTCTTGATAAACTTAAACAAAACTAATAGGTGTTATAACACTGCGGATTCGCCATGCGATATCATTGCGAAATGCATTGCAGTCAATTTGCTTATTACGGGTATTTACAATATGCCTTTTATAATCTATATCTTCTACCTAACTTCTACCATTTTTCTTCGTTATCAAAAGCGAACAACCTATAATGTTAGACAAAGAACCAGTTCTTTCAAATATTGTGTGGAATCGTCCGCAACAACAAAGCCCATCACCGTCTTCAAACTCACATGCATCAGATGTGGCATGTGCTACAAGTCAAACTCATATCTTTGACAAACAATGTACAAATAACTCGCATGACGACATGAGTATGGAAATAATATGTTTTTTAATGAAGACATAGCGAATTGTTGAGTAATACAACCTTATAATTTTATTAGAAAGCTACCATTTTTATGAGATTCTCTTTCCTTCTCATTAATGAACAGGGGAAGATATTTTACTTCTACTGTAATGGCTTGAAAGCCTCTTTGTTCTGGAATCCAGCGATCGTTTTCGATGATAGCATCTACTTTGTTTTCATAGCCCCCAAACTAGATCTTTCCCATTTACAATTTTGCAAGAGAAGAATTTTTAACGGTCATCCTTGCTTTTAAGAATGTTTTTCCGAAATCCCAGTAGTGTTTGTTTTCTTTTACATTCCTCTTGGAGTTTTAGTTCTCTTTGGCTAATGACAAATATCAAGTTACAATGCTAAAGCAAAGTAAATATTCAATTATTAGTGGGTTAGAATTAATTTCAAGTTATATGATCCTATCTGAAATGCAAAAACTATAATGTTAACATAAGAAATGTTCACATATATAGGACAGTATAGACCAAAGGGTATGGCTCCACGAAGATAATATCTGATGAGATTCCTTAAAAGTTGACGACTTCAAAGTTGCTACTATAAATGCAGTAAAATTCAGTGCTTAATGTATACTTTTTTCCTTATTTTTAACACTGCAGATGCTATGTATATTCATCTAAAGCAATATACATCCCACTTGATTATACCCTTCCATCAAGCACAACTTTGTTCATATCAAAGTATTATTTAGTTGATTTATCAAAACAAATGGCAAAACAGTTTTGTTAATCATACAATTTAAACTGAAAATGACTCAAAACATGTTTTGAAGGCATGAAGTCCATGGAGCACATCGATACATCCTCGAGAAGTTTATGAAAGATAGAGCAAACGTGAGCTAGATGAGTTGGATTATCTTTTACAGGTGATTATGAGAGCAAAGACTAGATAAGCAAGTCAGACAAAGTCATATTGATGGGTGCCTTGCAAAAAAAAAAGTCATATTGATGGGTTAACATATAAACTGTTGCTCTGACAAAAGGTTCACTTAATATAATCAATCTTTATGTATGCCAATCCATTCTGACTATGTACTTTCTTTTCTTCTTCACTTCATTTTTTTTTTTCATTTTGGTTGATTCTTGCTAATATATTTTTCATATGCAAGAGTAATGTAATAATTTATAAAAAATTCAAAAGAGTATTTTCTGTTACAGAAAATTTTATCAAGTGATATATTTCCATTTACTGCAATTATGTCAAGAATAATTTTTATGCTGAAAATTTCTGTATCGTTTCATTCCATATTTTGACGTTTCGTCATTAATTCTTGCAACATGATATTAATTGCAGTTTATTCCATTTACATTCCAGAAAACTCCATGTGCATAAAAGCATTTTAATAGAAATGCATAAGAGAAGAGAGATTCTAAAGAATAGACAGCAAAAATGAATTAGGAAAAGGACAAATATAAATACGGTATCATGCTTGCGTTTGAAGTAAGATGGATGTGTTATCAATGGTAAATCTTTAATTTACATGTGATTAATTAACGTATCTAATTTACCATCAAATATGTAAGTCAAATAACTTTGTTCATGCTTTCCTTTCAAGCTTATGAATATTCATTTGAAAAAGTCATGTTTTCCTTCTCTGTCACAACAACGTCAGGGCCATAATGGTGTCCCACCTGGCAGGTTGTACGTATGGGATATTTTCCAAGTATAACGCTACATACAAGGAGCATCATAAATGAATTTATGACTGAATGTGAGGTCTCAATATATGAATCTGCTATATTATGTATTATTTTATTTCTTTCCATGTATACATTAATCTTTGCCCGTTTCCATAATACATGTACAAATGATAGCTTTTATATGTTGATTATTTTGTCTTTATGGATATGCCCTCATTTTCATGCAAACATTTGTTAAATGCAGCATGCTCTTTTTGCATGTCAAAGCGGACCATGTTTCATATTCATTTTTCACTTAAAGATGAATCATACTTACATTTAATTTTTTGGTTCACGTATATTGTAGGCTTGGTTTTTACATCTATTATTCTTGGTAATCATTTTAAATTGATATATTGCATGTCAGTTTCTTTCTATAGTGACACTGCGCAAACTATTTTAGTCTACAATTTTAGAAGTTTTCAAACTTACTATGTTTTTCTCAATATATTCATTTTTTTATCAGAAATGCTATGTGGCCCGGAATCCTGTTTTTCACTATGTGCGAAAAGTATTTTGACCCTTGGATTGTTCACATGCCCATGAATTACGTGCATGTACCTTGAATTACATCCGTTCGTTTTAAGATCCGCACAAAATGCCAGGCATTCCTTCGAGCCCTGTAGCATTACTATTTTTTTATTACTACTGAATACTATACATAGAAATATAATTTTTCATTGTACTATTATACGGTCTTTTAATTATTTATTTGTTTAACCTAAAACTGCATAACAGATAAATGATAAGCATTTTCTCCAGCGGAATATAAAAGAAACAAATTGTTCTTTAGTCGGCTTTTGTTTCATGTTATGCATCAGTAAAATCTGAGAAGTTTCCATTGAGCACTCCGTAGTTTCTTAACCAGTAAAATTTGAATGTTAACTAGAAATAATATATAACACCATTTGATTTTTGTCTAAAAATATGTATAACTATTTCCCTCTTTTAACCAATTTCCTGTACAAAAATCTTCAAGTTTGACTTTCATGAAGTCGTATAAGTTCTTTATATTTTTATTTTCAGATTGTTCGATAATGAAGCTTTATAAGAAGGGCTGGCATTTGCTTTGTTCTTCTTCTCTATATGCATTGTGAACATAATGTAATATTTCATTGGTAATAGGCTATAAAGCTTATAAAAAATGTCTGCCACATGATCTGCTACATATATTATGAACATGTTCTAACATTCTATTTATAATGGGCAACAGATTCTTAATCCTAAGTTGGATTGAAATCTGGCAATGTGTATGTCAAATTATTTATGCTAATAATTTATAAAATACAATGGGGCATTCACATGTACTTTTTGTTCACATAGCGCTTCTATCATTCTCTCATTATTGGTCTCCTCATACATATATCTTTAACTATGCCTACTTTTAAACTACTGAATTGTTTTTTATCTTTATCTTATGAATGCTAATTTTTTCTGCTTACTGTTCCTTTACTATGTTTTATCTCTCATATAATTCATAACTACTCCGGTTTTAATTAACAAAATAAATGCATTATGTGTGTTCCTATTGAAGAGATAGAAAAAAATTAATTGAAATTCTCATATAAATTAATTAGGTTTGAAAAATAATGATAATGACACAAATGTATTAAGCACGAAAGGAAAATAATGTGGGCCTTAGAGCATTTAATGCATTTTGCTATTGCAGGTAGTTCATGCATGCTACATCAAATCTGATTATTCCTACTATCAACCTTTGTATATATGAAAATGAATAATTTGTATATTCGGAAAGTTGTTTAAAAAAGGGTTATTGACTCTCGCATAATATATGATCAGTAAATCAACTTCAAATTCATTTTTGGTAAATGCATGTTTTAAATAAAACGGTAAAAGGTATTACAATATTTATACAGATATGTGTAGCCTGATATAATTTGAATGCATAAATTGCATTTACATCAGGTAGGCATTCATGGGGCATTTACTTTATGCCTTCAATGTGAAGTAGGACGATAAACTAAAAAAATGATTCATTAGTTGTTCGTTTATGTACTGGAAAAGGAAATAATGTAGAATCAATTTATGAATTGAGTGAATGCATTAAAAATAGTAATGAACTATCACTTAATTCATTCCAACAATAGCATTTACAATGGAAAATGGATTATGAAAAGTATTAAATCTGTTATTTGTTCTTTTGTACAAATCCAGTACTACATCAATTAGCCTATTACATATATCAACATCTCTATCATATTGGTTTTTCTAAACACATATTATATCATACAGGTTGTTCCATAGCTAAAAATAAAGTAGAATTTATGATAAGTAGATAACATGTCATAGCTTGATTAACACTGTGTAACCACATTCAACATGAATAAAATGATATGTAATGTTACAAATGTTAACCTTTTATGCAGTAAAATTAAGTTTTGACTACTTTCGCTCATACTTTCAAGCTATGACTTCAAAACTAATGCAATACCACTGAACAATCGATCATCTCATGTTTTTCAATTGTGACTACTTTCACTCTAAGCATATGATTATTACGATCCACGACACACACAATTTAATCATCTCAACAAATTATGGCACCCAACATCTTACGCATCCGTGCAACGCACGGGTTTCCACTCGTATTACATAAAAAGGCAATCTTTTAATCCCATTCTTTTTAATTGAAACAATCCACACTAAAAATATGTTCTTTTTAGCAAAAGCAATTTTGACGCTAAAATCTATTCTTTTTAATTGAAACAGAACGACACTAAAAATCAAATCTTTTTATTTTAAACAAAACGACGCTTAAAAAAAATGATCTTTTTATTTTGAACAAAACAACAATAAAACCCTCCCAACAAATTCAATAGACAAAAATGATAAATGTTGTTTAACTATTTCTAACGTCATATTTTGCATAAAATGTAATTTCTATTTCTAATGTCATATTTTACATAGAATGTAATTTCTATGTCTAATGTCATATTTTACATAAAAGGTAATTTCTATGTAAAGTGATCTTTTTATTTACATACCAAATTTCTAATAAAAATGTTATTTTTATTTTCCTAACATGTTTCTAACCAAAATGTTATTTTTCTTTTTGTAACAATTTTTTTTATATAAAATGACAAATTTTGATAACATAACCTTTTCTATATACAATGACAATTTTTGTTAACATACGTTTTCCATATGAAAAGAGAAATTTTGTTAACATACACTTTCTATATGAAAAGACGAATTTTTCTAATATATACTTAATTAACTAATGGATATTTTTAATCTAAACTAAATATTTCAGTGAACGACATATGTTTCGATCTAACAATTCACTACAACCGACATACATCAATCCCAATTTTACACAACAATCTATATGTGTTTTCTATTACAAATGTTTTTTTAATATCACAATCAAAAACAATCTAAATATATATATATATATATACATATATTATTCTTAAATCAAGAAATTTCACAAATCAGTTCAATAACTCATCGCAATCATCAACCAATCACCGAATAAATATACCTAACAATAACGTGAATTTTATATAAGATGAATATAAATTTTGTAGTGGGATAAATGAATAAATAATGTTATTTTTAAATAGAATTGTAACAACCCGAAAATCTGGGCCAGTTTAAAATTTTTATTTTAGCAATTTTAGCGAATTTTAATTATTTAAAATGAATTATTTTAAATAATATCGACGTGAAATTTATTTTCAATATAGAATTCGACGTATATATTATACGCGTCGTCGTTAGAATATAAATATTTATATATAATTATAAATAGAATTGAAAATGGCGCGGTAGTTCGATAATTCGATTTCAAACTTCAATTGAATGTACCGGGTGCAAAACAATCCGGATTTTAGTGAAACCAAAAACATTAGGATCTAATTTGTGATATCTTTCCAACGAAGTTAACAAACTGAGATTTCACTTTATAAATGATAAGATATGTCCAGTTGAAAATTCTGAATAGTCGCTATGGAATTCAGGCCCTTAAAAATGGACATTTTGCAAACGACCTCGGATTTCGACGAAACTACTTTTGTTGGGTCCGTGATGTCGAATTATTGCTAGGTTCCAAATTTCATAATTTTTCGAATCAATATGTGAGTGTGGCGAAGGAAAACGCGTTTGACCAGTTTCAGTTGATTTTAATCGACTGGAAATTGGCCATTTTTCTAACGGTCTCAGAATTCGACGAAACTAGTTTTGTTAGGACCGTATCGTCAATACAAAGCTAGAAAATATTTTTCTGCAATTTTTAGAGTTAGTATGCGACCCCGGTAATTTGAAATGCGCGTTTAAATTCAATATAGTGATTTAAATGTAAATTTAACGGAAACTGATTGTAACAGCCGAATCAGCTGACGATACATATCCCATTGTGTTCAGAATGGGGGTAAAACGCTATGAACGACAGGCGGTGGGCCTCGTTTCGAGGTCGTATGTGAAAGTCAACTCTTTAGGATAAAATAAATAAATTAATAAATAAAAAAATAAAAAAAATATAATACCCTTCTCCCTATAACCTCTGGCCCCCCCCTTTTCTTCGATTTTCAGAATTAACTGATTGGAAAAAAAAAAAAAGAGAAAACGAAGATCGAAGGAGGAGCAGGCGCGCCCCCTCCTTCCACTGGCGACCGATCGCCTCTTTCCCCCCCCCCCTCCGAAGGCGGCGCCGCCCCAGTCCCTTTCTCCTCCTCCCCCTCCTAAAACGCGCGAGACCCCCCCCCCCAATCCTCCACCGCAACCCATCGCGAGGCAAAGCACCCAAACCCGCCACTCTGTTGAACCCCGCGCTCAGCACTCCGCCCCCCCCCCCCCCCCCCCCCGACCTTCGATGAAGCCGCACAGCCCCTGTAAGTTTATTTTTTCTTTTTTAACTTATTTATTTTATTTTTATTTTATAGTAGTAATGTAAAAACTGATTTTTTAAAAGAAGTATATAAAAAACTGATTTTGTTTTGAAAATATAAAAAAAACTGATTTTGTTTTGAAATATTAAAAACTGATTTTAGAGGAAAATTAAAACTGATATTAACAGGAAAATTAAAAACTGATTTGTTTTAAAGAAATAAAACTGATTTTTGTTTTAGAAATATAAACTGATTTTTAAAGGAAATATATAAACTGATTTTTCTATGCATTTAAAACCTGATTTTGTTTAAGAGAAAAAGTTTTAAACTTTAAATAGAAAAAGGTTTGAAATTTAAAAGGAAAAAGTTTTAAATTAAAAATAGAAGGAGGTTAGAAATTTACAAAGTAAAAATTCGATTTTTATATATTGAACTTTGAACTAAAAATTCGATTTTTATATATTGAACTTTGAACTAAAAATTCGATTTTTATATATTGAACTTTGAACTAAAAATTCGATTTTTATATATTGAACTTTGAACTAAAAATTCGATTTTTATATATTGAATAGCGAAGTAAAAATTCGATTTTATATATATAGTGGCCTTGGGCAACAAAGGTGACAAAAAGGCGAAACGACGAAGACTTCTGCAAAAGAAGAGCCGTGGAGCTAGGATAGCTATATGTGAGAATTTCTCACCTTTCAATTTTATTTCTAGTTATATATATATACTAGGATGCAGACGGTGCTTAGTAGCACCCGACACAATCGTCCACAGACCATGGACTTGTTTGTTTGACTGTTTGGTGATTGATGGCGATATTGGTTTGAATGTGGTTTGTGGTGTGAAAAATCGAATCGATAAATTGGTTAGGATTAGACGTGCGCCGTTATAAGGCGAAGGAGTAAGGCTAGGTTAGACTCTTACTCCAAATTTTGTGGTTTGCATAACGAAAGTGAATTTGATTGATGTGTGAATGGCGTGGGCCTTCACTAGACCGGGGATAAGGCTAGGCCTTGTCCCGTTTCTAGTATCGTGCTGTTATGCCGCCGAAATTTTCTAAAATATGTTAGAAAATAAAAATATCATTTTATTGTGTAAATGAATTGAATAGAAATTCATAGGTTGAAATAAAATGTTTTATCGTTAAAAATATAATTTTTAACGTGAATGTGAATAAATGAATAGTTATAAACAAATCGGCCGATTTGTTTGTATATACACTGATTTGACTGATATTGATTGGGTCGATAAATTTCACACATCGCCCAACTGCACAAATAAAATATGTGGTTGATTGTTTGAAACCCCACACGGGTGTTGGGATGAAATTTGAAGTTCACTCATCCTGATTGATTAAATATGTCGATCGATTGATTGACAGGCTGTTATAAGCGTTGAATACCTATATTCGATGCTTATACAGTGTAGTGCACTTTGGTTGATGGTTGATTATTTTCAATGTCATTATATACATGTGTTGTATGAAAATCCATATAATTAACTTTATATGGTAATTGATTGGGCCTCATTCCAATTTGAAAAATAAAGAATATTATAAAATAAAAGTTCATGTGTTGACAGTACTCATCCATTGAGATTGGTCATGTGTTGAACGAAATATTTTGATAATAACAACTATTTTGAAAAAGAAATATTTGAAATAGAATATTTGAAAAAAAAGGAATATATGAAGCCGTGTTGATTAGATTGACGCCATTTCGACGTGATCGATATTTATATCGATTTTAAAACGATTTCGAAATGAATTGAATTGAAAACGATTTCGAAGTGAATTGAATTGAAAACGATTTCGAAATGAATTGAATTGAATTGAAAACGATTTCGAAGTGAATTGAATTGAAAACGATTTCGAAATGAATTGAATTGAAAACGATTTCGAAATGAATTGAATTGAAAACGATTTCGAAATGAATTGAATTGAAAACGATTTCGAAATGAATTGAATTGAAAACGATTTCGAAATGAATTGAATTGAAAACGATTTCGAAATGAATTGAATTGAAAACGATTTCGAAGTGAATTGAATTGAAAACGATTTCGAAATGAATTGAATTGAAAACGATTTCGAAATGAATTGAATTGAAAACGATTTCGAAATGAATTGAATTGAAAACGATTTCGAAATGAATTGAATTGAAAACGATTTCGAAATGAATTGAATTGAAAACGATTTCGAAATGAATTGAATTGAAAACGATTTCGAATTGAATTGAATTGAAAACGAATTCAAATTGAATTGAAATGAATTCAAATTAAATTGAAATTTGAATTGAATAGAAATGAATTTTAAAACGAATTTATAAAGAAAAATTCAATTTTGATTTGAATTGAAATGGAAGTTGAAAATGTTTTTGAAACGAATTCAAAACTATTTATATAATTCATTTTAAATAGAAATCGACGATATATATAATATATATATTATATATATATAATATAATGGCCTGAATAGAACGCGCCGCGCCGCGGTAGTTCGCGAATTTCGACCATTTATTTCAAACGGACATTGCGGGAGATCCGACCGTCAGATTCTCCTAAAACCGGAACCGTTGGGTTCGTATCGAAAAGAGCTTTCTAATGAATGTTAGAAATTTGAAATCTAACGGTTGGATTTGGAGATACGTCCAAATCAAATTCGAAAAAGGTCGCTGTAAGTGCAGTTCGATGGCCGTTGATGGAAATCGACTGTACGGGCCTTGATAAAATTATTAAAAATAGTAATAATTTGTGTAAAATCATAAGAAATGATTTAGAAAGAATTGGGATGAAAAACTCCATATTTGAAAGGATAAAAATAGATTTTTATCGAAATGAACTAGTTTTGAACTAGAATTATAATTCTATTTATTTTTAAATAAATAAATTGAATTCGAAAAGGGTTTTAAAAATAACCAAAATTTCCAATGATTGCATTGGAATGGATTTGAATCGAAATTGTCTTCGGAATATTTCGATGTCGGATTTCGTGACTATACAGATGTTGTTATGGAAATTTGAAAGATAGATATATATATCGTTATTTCCAATACGATATTTGTTGGTCGTAGAATTTGATATTGAATATAAGCCGGGATATTTTCTATTCAGGGCCTTGTATTGAATATCAAATGTGATTTGGGTTTGTCGTGAATGGTGTCTTCACTAACACTGTTCTTGAACCCAGTTGAGAAAAGATTAAATCTTTTTATTTAGATTTAATGAAGTGTACCAATTAAATAACATTTAATTGGAATTGAATCGATATTGATTTTTGGGTTTATCGTGAACGGTGTTTTAAATAACACTCGTTCTTTAACCCGATAATCAATGGGATGTGACTTTGGGTTTACCGTGAACCGTGTTTTAAATGACACTGATTCTTTAACCCAGTTAACGATTAAAACTAAGTGGAGTTTTAATGAATCTTTAATTAGATTGGAAATCGAGAATGGAGTATCACCAGTTTTACTCCAGGCGATAGTTAAATCTTTAATTAGATTTGAACGTGAAATGGTAATTGAATTTACCGATAACACTGTGGTGTTAGATATGAAGTATTACCAGTTTTACTTCATGGGATTAATAGGTTGGGATTGGGAGATTAAAACAAATGATTACTTCGGTAAGGTTCGCTAATTCCGACTAGTTTGAATTGATATTCAAAAGTAGATTAAAGAATAAATTCAAGAATTTATCTTTGATAAAATTAATGGGAACCTTTCCCTATGAATGTGAAATTCAGAAACTAACTGTCGGTTAGCTAAGCAGAATGGTTTCCTGGATATTGATCTGATGTTGGTTTCGGCCTTCGGGGTTAATATTTGGGGAATTATTCTCTTGATTAATTTACGGTTAGTAACTGATGAATTGGAATGAGGCGTATGTTGTGTTTGTCTAGCACTTATTTAAAATATACGCGAGTTATTCGGAAAGTCCGGGTTTATCCCATTCTGAATAACTGATACGACGATAAGTCGAAGATGAAGACGATGGTCGAAGACCGGAGGTCTTCACGTCGTTTGGGTAATTAGTGATGATCTTGATTGGGTTGTACACCCAAGAAGATGGAAACAGTTAGTGATCGTCCAGACGTACTTGGAGATCGATGGATATGCGGGGTACTAGGTGCCTCCGGTTTCGTTCAGACCCAGAACGGACTTGTAAATGGACTGTGTGTCTGACATTGGATTTTAGTCCGTGTGATTGATCTCTATTAAATATATATCGGTTTGGCGGCGGAGAATTTATTTTCTTGCTCAACGCCCTTCTCTGAGACGTACGAGCTCAGGGGTTATATATTGATGGATATCAATCGCATGGAGTGAATTGCCTGTGTGGCATGCCTAAGTGGCAAATGATCAAGGCTTCTGTTGAAAAGCAAAGTCTTGTGGTTGATGATCGAAGCACGGCCTTTGTGGCGTAGCTTTGTGTAACGTTGATTCGCGAGTATCACACCCGGTATGAATCAAAAACGGGAGACGGACCTCAGGGAGGGCATGCGTTTCTTTCTAGTTATGAGTGGCGTCAGTGCTTGAACTGGCTGACGAGTTTGACTCATGTGGATGTTACTTATTATTACTTGCTGAAAAGCGAGGCGCCTCGTGATATCGGTTTCGGCCGATGCTTCTGGTCGGCTGACGGGCCAGATTTACGCCCCAAAGGGCGGAGAAACGTATTGTTCAGGCATTATAATCCACATCGGTGGACCGGCCCTGACGATCCAAGGGGCAGTTGCGGCTGTTCCTAGACATGGGCTAGATTGTCTAAAATCGGTAGAGGATCTTGCCCCTAGCCTCGGTTCATACCATAAATGATAACCCAACTTCCAATACGTCGTCTTGCGGTTTTGATTGTAAACTTATATATGGCGACATAGTGTTATGGGCCATTCATGCCGCCTATGATTGATACTTATGATTTGAAGTGTTTTATACACTATGCACTTATAATAGTATCAAATGATTTGTTTTAAAACGTATCAAGCATTCTTTGGCTGTTATAAGGGAAAACCCTATCCTCGACTGCGTTGCATTGTGTGATGGGACCTGGGTCTTATAATAGCTTCATTTTTCTTTATTTAGCATTGCGCTGTTTGTTTTATGCACTGGTATTCTTGGGAGGAAACCCGTTCCGTGTTATACGGCGTGGTCCCTTGATTTACCTAGCTTTAAAAATAAAGATTAACTGTTTTAGTTCTCACACCAGTCACATGACTGACCTGGAGTTTATTGTTTTAACCTAAACTCTGGGTGCCCTTATTTTGACACGGGCAACTAGTAGTTTTGGTTTTGCAGATTTATATTCACAGGATCCTGGTTTACAGCTGGAACGATATCCGGAAAGCTTTGTATCCGTATATCTTCTTCTAGTTGTGTATTGTATTATTTTCCGCTGCTATGTTTTAAATGTAATTTTAAATCTCTGATATTTCTGTGTAATAATATTCTTTTGTACTCTGTATATTCTTGTAATCTGATGCATTGTTAATATATACAATGAAACGTTCTTCTGTATGCGTTCTGTTTTGTCGTGTTCTCAAACGATAGGGCATTTCGAACGGCCTGGATCGGTTTAGCGACTGGTTCGGACCGAGCGAGATTTCTTGCCGTCAAATTTGGTATCAGAGCTTTGGTTTACAAAGCTCAGAGAACAAGGCACATTAGAACCGTACGAAAGAATTCATCAGATATTGGATTAGTAATATCCAATGGGAATGACTCGTTAGAGATGGGATCAGTAGTATCCTAGAACGAGTGTGAAGAGTATATTTTTGAAAATGAAGACAAATTTTGTTTTGAAAATCTAAATCAACTATTCGTATTTGGTTATTTATTTATATTGAGTTGGACGATCCAGTATATATAGATTTTGCGTATACGTCTGATCCGCGTGTATTCGAAATTTTAATATACTGGATAGATATAGAATTACACTTTAGTCGCCCGGGGGTGATTCTGATGATTGATATATCATCATCAGAATTTATATTCGAGGGACGAACGTGTAATATCTATATATTTCCATTAGGCTGGTGTGAGAACCAAAATTAGATAGGGCTAATTGTGTGATTTGGTATCAAAATTCTGATTTTTGACTATGTATCAAAGTTATGAATTTGAAAACTCTAATCCACTAATTGATTGATGTTTGTATTGCTTGTTTAATTGTTTGATAGTTTTGAACCATTTGGCCTAATTGAATCGAATATTGAACTGTATTGAAAATTGGTCGCATCTGCTTGCATATACATGTATATCATTGAACAGGTCATAGCAAGGAGGCTAGAGCAGAGAATAAAATTTGTTTGCCCGACAAATAGGTACATGTTTACTACATAATTTACTGTTTTGTTTGGGTGATGATGATTTTATGAGCCTATTGGCTAGCCGCTTGGCTTTTTCTTTTTCTTTTTGAGATCTGAAGGACCGGGGAAGCTATTTGAAATTCCCCGATGCTCCCGGTGCAGGGGAGGTTATGGCGAAATTTTTCAAAAATTTAGGGTGTTAGCCAAATTTTTGAAATTTTAGAAATTCTCAGAAACTGAAAAGTTGGAGAATGGAAGCCAGGTCGAGCGTAGAGTTGATTAATCAAACCACTTTCGACTTTGTTCCTTTTCGGGGACGAAAAGTTTTAAGTGGGGGAGATTGTAACAACCCGAAAATCTGGGCCAGTTTAAAATTTTTATTTTAGCAATTTTAGCGAATTTTAATTATTTAAAATGAATTATTTTAAATAATATCGACGTGAAATTTATTTTCAATATAGAATTCGACGTATATATTATACGCGTCGTCGTTAGAATATAAATATTTATATATAATTATAAATAGAATTGAAAATGGCGCGGTAGTTCGATAATTCGATTTCAAACTTCAATTGAATGTACCGGGTGCAAAACAATCCGGATTTTAGTGAAACCAAAAACATTAGGATCTAATTTGTGATATCTTTCCAACGAAGTTAACAAACTGAGATTTCACTTTATAAATGATAAGATATGTCCAGTTGAAAATTCTGAATAGTCGCTATGGAATTCAGGCCCTTAAAAATGGACATTTTGCAAACGACCTCGGATTTCGACGAAACAACTTTTGTTGGGTCCGTGATGTCGAATTATTGCTAGGTTCCAAATTTCATAATTTTTCGAATCAATATGTGAGCGTGGCGAAGGAAAACGCGTTTGACCAGTTTCAGTTGATTTTAATCGACTGGAAATTGGCCATTTTTCTAACGGTCTCAGAATTCGACGAAACTAGTTTTGTTAGGACCGTATCGTCAATACGAAGCTAGAAAATATTTTTCTGCAATTTTTAGAGTTAGTATGCGACCCCGGTAATTTGAAATGCGCGTTTAAATTCAATATAGTGATTTAAATGTAAATTTAACGGAAACTGATTGTAACAGCCGAATCAGCTGACGATACATATCCCATTGTGTTCAGAATGGGGGTAAAACGCTATGGACGACAGGCGGTGGGCCTCGTTTCGAGGTCGTATGTGAAAGTCAACTCTTTAGGATAAAATAAATAAATTAATAAATAAAAAAATAAAAAAAAATATAATACCCTTCTCCCTATAACCTCTGGCCCCCCCCCTTTTCTTCGATTTTCAGAATTAACCGATTGGAAAAAAAAAAAAAAAAGAGAAAACGAAGATCGAAGGAGGAGCAGGCGCGCCCCCTCCTTCCACTGGCGACCGATCGCCTCTTTCCCCCCCCTCCGAAGGCGGCGCCGCCCCAGTCCCTTTCTCCTCCTCCCCCTCCTAAAACGCGCGAGACCCCCCCCCCCCAATCCTCCACCGCAACCCATCGCGAGGCAAAGCACCCAAACCCGCCACTCTGTTGAACCCCGCGCTCAGCACTCCGCCCCCCCCGACCTTCGATGAAGCCGCACAGCCCCTGTAAGTTTATTTTTTCTTTTTTAACTTATTTATTTTATTTTTATTTTATAGTAGTAATGTAAAAACTGATTTTTTAAAAGAAGTATATAAAAAACTGATTTTGTTTTGAAAATATAAAAAAAACTGATTTTGTTTTGAAATATTAAAAACTGATTTTAGAGGAAAATTAAAACTGATATTAACAGGAAAATTAAAAACTGATTTGTTTTAAAGAAATAAAACTGATTTTTGTTTTAGAAATATAAACTGATTTTTAAAGGAAATATATAAACTGATTTTTCTATGCATTTAAAACCTGATTTTGTTTAAGAGAAAAAGTTTTAAACTTTAAATAGAAAAAGGTTTGAAATTTAAAAGGAAAAAGTTTTAAATTAAAAATAGAAGGAGGTTAGAAATTTACAAAGTAAAAATTCGATTTTTATATATTGAACTTTGAACTAAAAATTCGATTTTTATATATTGAACTTTGAACTAAAAATTCGATTTTTATATATTGAACTTTGAACTAAAAATTCGATTTTTATATATTGAACTTTGAACTAAAAATTCGATTTTTATATATTGAATAGCGAAGTAAAAATTCGATTTTATATATATAGTGGCCTTGGGCAACAAAGGTGACAAAAAGGCGAAACGACGAAGACTTCTGCAAAAGAAGAGCCGTGGAGCTAGGATAGCTATATGTGAGAATTTCTCACCTTTCAATTTTATTTCTAGTTATATATATATACTAGGATGCAGACGGTGCTTAGTAGCACCCGACACAATCGTCCACAGACCATGGACTTGTTTGTTTGACTGTTTGGTGATTGATGGCGATATTGGTTTGAATGTGGTTTGTGGTGTGAAAAATCGAATCGATAAATTGGTTAGGATTAGACGTGCGTCGTTATAAGGCGAAGGAGTAAGGCTAGGTTAGACTCTTACTCCAAATTTTTTGGTTTGCATAACGAAAGTGAATTTGATTGATGTGTGAATGGCGTGGGCCTTCACTAGACCGGGGATAAGGCTAGGCCTTGTCCCGTTTCTAGTATCGTGCTGTTATGCCGCCGAAATTTTCTAAAATATGTTAGAAAATAAAAATATCATTTTATTGTGTAAATGAATTGAATAGAAATTCATAGGTTGAAATAAAATGTTTTATCGTTAAAAATATAATTTTTAACGTGAATGTGAATAAATGAATAGTTATAAACAAATCGGCCGATTTGTTTGTATATACACTGATTTGACTGATATTGATTGGGTCGATAAATTTCACACATCGCCCAACTGCACAAATAAAATATGCGGTTGATTGTTTGAAACCCCACACGGGTGTTGGGATGAAATTTGAAGTTCACTCATCCTGATTGATTAAATATGTCGATCGATTGATTGACAGGCTGTTATAAGCGTTGAATACCTATATTCGATGCTTATACAGTGTAGTGCACTTTGGTTGATGGTTGATTATTTTCAATGTCATTATATACATGTGTTGTATGAAAATCCATATAATTAACTTTATATGGTAATTGATTGGGCCTCATTCCAATTTGAAAAATAAAGAATATTATAAAATAAAAGTTCATGTGTTGACAGTACTCATCCATTGAGATTGGTCATGTGTTGAACGAAATATTTTGATAATAACAACTATTTTGAAAAAGAAATATTTGAAATAGAATATTTGAAAAAAAAGGAATATATGAAGCCGTGTTGATTAGATTGACGCCATTTCGACGTGATCGATATTTATATCGATTTTAAAACGATTTCGAAATGAATTGAATTGAAAACGATTTCGAAGTGAATTGAATTGAAAACGATTTCGAAATGAATTGAATTGAATTGAAAACGATTTCGAAGTGAATTGAATTGAAAACGATTTCGAAATGAATTGAATTGAAAACGATTTCGAAATGAATTGAATTGAAAACGATTTCGAAATGAATTGAATTGAAAACGATTTCGAAATGAATTGAATTGAAAACGATTTCGAAATGAATTGAATTGAAAACGATTTCGAAGTGAATTGAATTGAAAACGATTTCGAAATGAATTGAATTGAAAACGATTTCGAAATGAATTGAATTGAAAACGATTTCGAAATGAATTGAATTGAAAACGATTTCGAATTGAATTGAATTGAAAACGAATTCAAATTGAATTGAAATGAATTCAAATTAAATTGAAATTTGAATTGAATAGAAATGAATTTTAAAACGAATTTATAAAGAAAAAATCAATTTTGATTTGAATTGAAATGGAAGTTGAAAATGTTTTTGAAACGAATTCAAAACTATTTATATAATTCGTTTTAAATAGAAATCGACGATATATATAATATATATATTATATATATAATATAATGGCCTGAATAGAACGCGCCGCGCCGCGGTAGTTCGCGAATTTCGACCATTTATTTCAAACGGACATTGCGGGAGATCCGACCGTCAGATTCTCCTAAAACCGGAACCGTTGGGTTCGTATCGAAAAGAGCTTTCTAATGAATGTTAGAAATTTGAAATCTAACGGTTGGATTTGGAGATACGTCCAAATCAAATTCGAAAAAGGTCGCTGTAAGTGCAGTTCGATGGCCGTTGATGGAAATCGACTGTACGGGCCTTGATAAAATTATTAAAAATAGTAATAATTTGTGTAAAATCATAAGAAATGATTTAGAAAGAATTGGGATGAAAAACTCCATATTTGAAAGGATAAAAATAGATTTTTATCGAAATGAACTAGTTTTGAACTAGAATTATAATTCTATTTATTTTTAAATAAATAAGTTGAATTCGAAAAGGGTTTTAAAAATAACCAAAATTTCCAATGATTGCATTGGAATGGATTTGAATCGAAATTGTCTTCGGAATATTTTGATGTCGGATTTCGTGACTATACAGATGTTGTTATGGAAATTTGAAAGATAGATATATATATCGTTATTTCCAATACGATATTTGTTGGTCGTAGAATTTGATATTGAATATAAGCCGGGATATTTTCTATTCAGGGCCTTGTATTGAATATCAAATGTGATTTGGGTTTGTCGTGAATGGTGTCTTCACTAACACTGTTCTTGAACCCAGTTGAGAAAAGATTAAATCTTTTTATTTAGATTTAATGAAGTGTACCAATTAAATAACATTTAATTGGAATTGAATCGATATTGATTTTTGGGTTTATCGTGAACGGTGTTTTAAATAACACTCGTTCTTTAACCCGATAATCAATGGGATGTGACTTTGGGTTTACCGTGAACCGTGTTTTAAATGACACTGATTCTTTAACCCAGTTAACGATTAAAACTAAGTGGAGTTTTAATGAATCTTTAATTAGATTGGAAATCGAGAATGGAGTATCACCAGTTTTACTCCAGGCGATAGTTAAATCTTTAATTAGATTTGAACGTGAAATGGTAATTGAATTTACCGATAACACTGTGGTGTTAGATATGAAGTATTACCAGTTTTACTTCATGGGATTAATAGGTTGGGATTGGGAGATTAAAACAAATGATTACTTCGGTAAGGTTCGCTAATTCCGACTAGTTTGAATTGATATTCAAAAGTAGATTAAAGAATAAATTCAAGAATTTATCTTTGATAAAATTAATGGGAACCTTTCCCTATGAATGTGAAATTCAGAAACTAACTGTCGGTTAGCTAAGCAGAATGGTTTCCTGGATATTGATCTGATGTTGGTTTCGGCCTTCGGGGTTAATATTTGGGGAATTATTCTCTTGATTAATTTACGGTTAGTAACTGATGAATTGGAATGAGGCGTATGTTGTGTTTGTCTAGCACTTATTTAAAATATACGCGAGTTATTCGGAAAGTCCGGGTTTATCCCATTCTGAATAACTGATACGACGATAAGTCGAAGATGAAGACGATGGTCGAAGACCGGAGGTCTTCACGTCGTTTGGGTAATTAGTGATGATCTTGATTGGGTTGTACACCCAAGAAGATGGAAACAGTTAGTGATCGTCCAGACGTACTTGGAGATCGATGGATATGCGGGGTACTAGGTGCCTCCGGTTTCGTTCAGACCCAGAACGGACTTGTAAATGGACTGTGTGTCTGACATTGGATTTTAGTCCGTGTGATTGATCTCTATTAAATATATATCGGTTTGGCGGCGGAGAATTTATTTTCTTGCTCAACGCCCTTCTCTGAGACGTACGAGCTCAGGGGTTATATATTGATGGATATCAATCGCATGGAGTGAATTGCCTGTGTGGCATGCCTAAGTGGCAAATGATCAAGGCTTCTGTTGAAAAGCAAAGTCTTGTGGTTGATGATCGAAGCACGGCCTTTGTGGCGTAGCTTTGTGTAACGTTGATTCGCGAGTATCACACCCGGTATGAATCAAAAACGGGAGACGGACCTCAGGGAGGGCATGCGTTTCTTTCTAGTTATGAGTGGCGTCAGTGCTTGAACTGGCTGACGAGTTTGACTCATGTGGATGTTACTTATTATTACTTGCTGAAAAGCGAGGCGCCTCGTGATATCGGTTTCGGCCGATGCTTCTGGTTGGCTGACGGGCCAGATTTACGCCCCAAAGGGCGGAGAAACGTATTGTTCAGGCATTATAATCCACATCGGTGGACCGGCCCTGACGATCCAAGGGGCAGTTGCGGCTGTTCCTAGACATGGGCTAGATTGTCTAAAATCGGTAGAGGATCTTGCCCCTAGCCTCGGTTCATACCATAAATGATAACCCAACTTCCAATACGTCGTCTTGCGGTTTTGATTGTAAACTTATATATGGCGACATAGTGTTATGGGCCATTCATGCCGCCTATGATTGATACTTATGATTTGAAGTGTTTTATACACTATGCACTTATAATAGTATCAAATGATTTGTTTTAAAACGTATCAAGCATTCTTTGGCTGTTATAAGGGAAAACCCTATCCTCGACTGCGTTGCATTGTGTGATGGGACCTGGGTCTTATAACAGCTTCATTTTTCTTTATTTAGCATTGCGCTGTTTGTTTTATGCACTGGTATTCTTGGGAGGAAACCCGTTCCGTGTTATACGGCGTGGTCCCTTGATTTACCTAGCTTTAAAAATAAAGATTAACTGTTTTAGTTCTCACACCAGTCACATGACTGACCTGGAGTTTATTGTTTTAACCTAAACTCTGGGTGCCCTTATTTTGACACGGGCAGCTAGTAGTTTTGGTTTTGCAGATTTATATTCACAGGATCCTGGTTTACAGCTGGAACGATATCCGGAAAGCTTTGTATCCGTATATCTTCTTCTAGTTGTGTATTGTATTATTTTCCGCTGCTATGTTTTAAATGTAATTTTAAATCTCTGATATTTCTGTGTAATAATATTCTTTTGTACTCTGTATATTCTTGTAATCTGATGCATTGTTAATATATACAATGAAACGTTCTTCTGTATGCGTTCTGTTTTGTCGTGTTCTCAAACGATAGGGCATTTCGAACGGCCTGGATCGGTTTAGCGACTGGTTCGGACCGAGCGAGATTTCTTGCCGTCACAAGAATTCTCACCTCGTTACTGGGTTCTTCGAGGTTCAGACCCAAAATTTGGCAAAAATTCGACTTCTTCAGAATCAGGTCTAATTAGTTTCACTGCGAAGATCTCGTTCTCAGGATCGTGGCTCACCTGAAATCGTTCGAATCGGAGTTCGTATGAGTGAGATATCGTTAAATTAAGATTGGACAAAATTGAATTTAAATTAATTAAATAATTAAAGGTTAAAAAAAAGTCAACCTCCCTCCAATTTCCTCTTCAACATTCCAAGCTGTCCCTTTTTCATTTTTGAACCCATAACCTTCAAAACTAGGTTGCCATTTAACTCGAGATTGGTGAAGCTTGAAGACGATCGGAGTGTGGCACATCAGAGAGGAAGGAGAGGGCTACATGTGCCCTAGGTGGTGGAGAGTGCGGTGGGGCCTACAGGGGGCGGTGGGGGTTGTTTGGCCGCGGGTTGAGGGGATGGGTTCGGCCAAATCTCTTGCTTAAATCCGATCATCACCTTATGGAATGGTAGAGGAGGAGAAGAGCTTCGAAATGGTATATAGTTTGTCTTCTAATTCGTAGAGAGGAGGGAGAGATTGAGGGAGGAAGTTTCGGCCATTCTAGGCCATGAAACCTGAAGTGGCGGCTGAGTTTTGGTAGGGAAGGATTAGGGTTGGGATTAAGGAGTATATTTATATTATTATATTCACTAATTAGCCCATTAAGGTCCGATTTGGCCCGAACTCAGAATTAGACATGCTTACTGTCTATCTTAATGTTTTGACATCTTCTAAATGCGATGGGACATGTTTCGAGGCCCAATTTTGAAGTTTACAGCGTTATTTATTTATTTTTAATATAAATCCTTTAATTTTTTTATTCAACCGTACATGAAAATGCACCGGGGTCACAAATTAACTTCAAAAATTCCCGAAAAATATATTTAGCTATGTTTTGACGCTGTGGACCTAGAAAAATTAATTTCATTCAATTCTGAGCTCGTATGAATTTTTAATGAATTTTTAAAGTAAAAAATTGTCCGTTTACACTGAAAAATCAATTATAATTATATATTAATTGTAAAAATTATGAAAAATTAAACTTAACCATATTTTGACATTCCGGTTCCAACAAAAGTGGTTTCGTCGAAAACGGAGGTCGTTTGAAAAATGGCTATTTTTAAGGCGTATATATTAAATATTAAAAATACATTTTTAAACAAATAATTTTCGAAACTCGAAATATATAAGTGTTTATAGTTTTTCAATGCAGAAACGTCATTCTGAACTCAATGGAAGTGATTTCGAGTTCAAATTCCTTTGTATGCAAAAAGTAGTGTTTTTGACCTTTGTAAATTTCCTAGCGACCTTTCTAAATTTTAATTTGGGCATAACTTTTGATTCCCGCTATGAAATTTCAATTTTTCAGATTCGTTAGAAAGATATTTTTAAATAGATTCTAATATTTTTGGTTTCACTAAAATCCGTTAAATTTTGCATCCTGTACGATCAGTCAAAGTTCAAGTTTGACTTTTCAAACTACCGCGTTGTTTCTAACACTTTTTATAATTAAAATTAAATTATTCTTTCTAACTTCGATTTAAATAAATTTTCAATCATTATTATTTTAAATAAATTATTTTAAATATCAAAAACTCATTAAAATTAGTTAAAAAATAAAATTTTAAATTTACCCCAAAATTCAAGGTTGTTACATTATACCCCCGGCAAGGGTACTGTAGTGGGAACACGTTGAGTAGGCAGAGGATGACCTTGAGTCCTCTATTCGTAGAGAGGAGGAGCTTGGAGTTTATACAGACCTTCTATTTTAGGCCATCTATGGATTTTACACCTGATTTGTTAGCATCGATGAGAGTACAGCTTACTCTCATTGAACATATTGGATCCATACAGCGAAAGGACCCAAAGATAGCAGACATTATGGACATGCTTAGTAGAGGAGAGACCTCTAGTCACCTTAGTTGGTACTCGTTGGATGATAAAGGTTGGCTACAACGAGATGGAAGGCTTTGTGTTCTTCGAGATAGAGATTTGTTGAGTACAGTCCTTGAGGAGGCTCATCATTCTCGGATGTCTATCCATCCGGGCAGCGATAAGATGTATCGAGGCATGAAGAGAGTTTTCTTTTGGATTGGTATAAGAAAGGACATGCGGAAATTGTTGCTCAATGTTTGACTTGCCAGTAAGTAAAGGTTGAACAAAGAAAACCTGGCGGATTGCTGTAGCCCTTGGATGTCCCACAGTGGAAGTGGAAGAGCATCTTTATGGACATCATTGATGGACTTCCCAAATTGAGGAAGGTAAACACCAGTATTTGGGTGATAATAGACAGATTTACGAAGAGCGCTCACTTTATTATTGTCAAGAGTAAGAGGACGATGGCTCTGCTAGCATCGGTATACCTTCGAGAGATAGTCTGACTTCATGGAGTACCTTCCAACATAGTAAGTGTTGGAATGGAATGTTGATGATGTTTTGATGACGATAACCTTGTTTCAATCATTATTGATTGTAAAATATATACTTACACCTTTATCCAAAATATATATATTTGTGCAGGATTTATATGCAGGAAATAAATATTGAAGACTGCACAGTTTAAGAAATTCAAGATTTCAAAGGAGATTCAAGACTCATGAGTATCAAGATTTCAATAAATCAAGATTTCAATAAATCAAGATTATCGGAGTAATATAGTCTAGTTAGTATGTAAAAACTTTGGTTAGCACCCTCAAATTCTGTTTTCAAATTATTCTTTTAAAATTGATTTCAAATTATTTCAAACTCCTTTCAAAATGATTTTAAATCATCCAAAGATTTTTTTTACTTATAATTTCAAATATATATAAGTTTATTATATAGTTTATATTATAAAGTTATTTAATTATATTATATATGGTTTATAATTATATTATATAGTTTATATCATTTATATATAGTTTTTAAAATATATGGTTAAATACTATTTTATATGTTTTTATACTTTAGAAATTATATTTTAAACAAGTAGTTTTGTTTCAAGAATTTCTAGAATACAAATTATCTTAAATACTCTAAAAATGATTTAAAATTCAAATACATAAGTCGACATACAAGAAATGACATGTCGACATATAACTGTCACAAATTTTAAATTTAAGAAGATGTGTTTTTCATATTTAAAACATTCCTGGAATGGTTGTGTCCCTTGGAACACTATATAAAGGTTCTGAATTCAACTTTTTTTATAATATATCTTCTCCTTCTTCCTCCTTTTGTCAAACCACCATTATTCTACTTAATTTTCTAAGTTTCTGCACTTATACTCTGCCGATTTCAGTACAAGTTATATCATTCTTCTTCCATTCACAATCTCTATCAAATACTCTTTGTTTGGAAGTGATACTCAAGAGTTCTAGGGCAATTGTAATTGATAAGGAAAGGGTGTGTTCCTTGTAGCTTGTAAACAAGGAAAAGGAGCGGTGTTAACCTTGTAGCCGTGAAATCCAAGGTGTTGAATCGATGTTAACCTTGTAGCCATGAAATCAAGGGTGTTGAATCGGTGTTAACCTTATAGCCAAGAAATCAAGGGGGTAGTAATTGGATACTGATATTAATAAAACTATGCACAATCCAGTGTTAGGTGGGACTGGACGTAGGAGTAATCCGAACCAATATAAAATCCGGTGTATTTTTTTCTTTACTGCATTTTATTTTTGTTTATATCTGCATCTATGATTTGTTCTGTTGTGATATTCATTCTGTGATTCATATAGTTGTTTGAGTAATTGTTAATTGTTTAAGATTTCTATAAGTTCTTCAAAATACTATTCACCCCCTTCTAGTGTTAGTTTTGCCTTAAGATCTGTGATTCCCATCCTTAAAAATTGGTATCAGAGCAAAGGTTTTCAAAATTCCATCATCTGAATTTTGGAAATAATAAATGGCAATTTTTAACACTACTCTTCATATGGATATGTCAAAGAATTATCATGATGTTATTATTTGAAATTACAATTAGTTATTTTGAAAACTCACTTAATTCTTTGAAAAGATGTATTGTTTTGTAGGGGAAGAGTTATGTCAGATGACTACTAGCCAAAAGACACCAAGATGATCGTTCATCAATCAAGAAGAAAAAGATGGATATCTAATTGACAATCTATAGTGAAATGGGTACCTGATCTACACAACTATTTTTAATGCTATACTTCAGTTCATCTTCTCCGCAATGCTTCTGGTTTCGTGCAAATCCGTCAAGAAATAACAAGGTTATGATCAAATGAAGTTTTGGTGCACAAAGTAAAAAAACCAAAACTATCACGGATATTCTTCATATTTCACTCAGATATTTGAAATATTTCATCCCAACTCCTTTCACAGATTGAATTCCTTGTTCTCGAGGTCGTTTTGATGATCCAATTTCGATCTAAATTGAATGAGGTATGGTTGGAGTGTCTCATTTTCAACCAACCTATGACCAGTTGTACTATGTAAGTACTATTACATTATCTAATTAAAATCTGTCATAATAAATAAATGATTGTAGTTAGTTTAGTCGCACTTGAACAAGTGAATGTCTTATGTTCTAGTATAATATCATTAATAAATCTAAATATTATATATGAGTTTATTGTCTATTTGTGAACATTATATGAGTTTATGATGCATAAATTATACTAAAACACAAACAATGACATAAAACTCAAGACAATTCAAAATATCAATATTTGATTTGATTTCTATTTGGTGGAACTGTTTTAAATAAGTTCTTGCTATTTGTAAATAGAACGACATCAATTATTTTGTTAATGATAATGTTAAGTAACATCCATCTTTTAAAGAGTAAATAATTTAGTGTAGATCATGGTTCATGTGCTTTTTTATACAGCCATGTCTCTCATCCCTAGGAATGACGAGTTTTGGTATATTAACTTAGTTGTAACTTCAAGCTATCCTAATAAATTCTACCTTGATAACATGATTTTTTGTGTATAAATGATCACATCCATGAACTGAAATCTGAAACGGTGCGAAAAATTATTTGTTTTCTGGCTTTGTTGATGTGCATGGCTATTTCTCATATCAAATTTACAGCTATATTTGTTTTGTTTTTCAGACTCTGTATAATGTGCATGGCTAGCTGGACGAAGCTAACACTCGACTTGTTAATGGATGCTACATACGTCGTCAGCAATAGCTTATGTGGTTCACAGTTAAAGTTGTCTCATGTAATTTATATGTAGTATGGTATTTAATGTGTACTGTATATTGACTTGGATATGACAAGATATTGTATTTTGAGGTAGCGATAATTGTTGTGTTATGACTTGGGTATGTGCGAGTATGTGAACATTTCGGTTACGTGAATGAATGATACATATTGTGAATTGATTTGTTGAAGTATACTTGTTTTGCATGGTACTTTTTATTGGTATAGTTACTGGCCTGTGATATTTTATGATGTGAACATTTTGTATTCGTATATTAGCTTGCCAATATTAATGTCCATGATCCTATGATGTGCCATATTTGTTTGCCTGGTTTCAGCTACCACGTAGGAAGACAACGTGCAAGATTTATAAACCACGTAGTAAGAAAACGAGGTTAACATTTTAATCGCGTACAAATAATGTGTGAGTACTATTTTTATCATGTACTGCTTGAACAACCTGGAACGTGAATCTCTCTGGCACAGCACATGGGAGGTTGGCATTTCGTTTACAAGTCAGTACGATGTAGCCTACATGGAAAAAAATATGAGATATGCAATACTAGCCATGGATATGGCACCTCCTATGTAGAATAAAAACGCGGTTAACATTTTTTTTCACGTTGTCTCCCTACGTGCTGTAACGACACGGATTTCTCCCTGACCTAATCGATCGCTAAACCGACCAAGACCGTTCGAATCCCGCATACGCTAATTCTGGGTATACAACACATCAGAACAAATAATAGAAGACTTTTATAAACATCATAATAATGTTACATCAGAGTATAGAATATCAGAGTATATGGAAAATAATACAGTTGAAGATTAATTTTACAATAAATGTAATACAATGCACAGCGGAAATATAAACTACACAGCGGAAGACTGTAAATGCCTGGACACAGCTTAAAGCGTCAATCCAGAATCCTGCTCAATACATTTTCAAAATAAAACTACTTGACCGCCCGTGTGGAAAACAGGGGCACCCGAGTTTGCAAGGGAAAAGCAAACTACAGGTCAGTCATGGGACTGGTGTGAGAAACTCTAAACAGTTATAATTAACTTATTTAATAATATGTCATATCACGGGACCGCGCCGCTAACGCGGAACAGGTTTACCCCCATGAATGCCAGTGTATAAACAACAACCAATATAGATATATGGATCTACTATGCATCAATCAACATGCAATATCCCAATCTACCCATTTAGATTAATCACCACACTTAGATTTTCCAAATCCAATTCAATTTACAAAAATTATTCCTTTGGATTTTATTCCCGATTTCTTATTTCAAATCATTTGAAATACATATCTAACTTCTATATCAAAATAGATTTTACTTCGGGATCTCAAATCAAATCGTCTGGAAATATGAATTCGAAAACATAACAATGCATACAAACAAGTATGCAACCAAATATCGTGCTCCCCATCGACAAGGCAAAGGGTACGCACCTCGCAACTCGATATACATAAATGTGCACCTACACCACATAGGAGCAGGCTACACCGACGATGCACCTCCCACACATGGAGAGCACACACCGCCTTCTCACCCATACTTTTAGTCTCAGGGCTACCCGACTCTTTAGCCACATACTAAATCATTTCATATCCCGAAGTAGGGAAAATCATTTCACAACATAATAATCACAAGTACTTTCAAAATATAGTACTTCATATCAGTAATTCACACATATGATCAGTCATTATTAATCACATAACCTTTGAGCTCGTACGTCTCAAAGAAGGGTGTTAAGCAAGAGAATAAATTCTCCGCCACCAAACAGATACATCATTAATAGTAACTAATCGAATATGTGATGAACCACAATGTAACACATAATACATTTCTAAATCATTTTAGAAATCATCTGGTTTTGGGCCTCGAAATCCTTTCTATTTTATAAAACATTCCCTCTCTAAAATCGGGAATATATTTCTTTTCACTTAAGGAGAATATCATTTCAAAATCATTCATTAAACTTGAAATGAACTCAACATCGCTAAACACCTTATCGTCAAATCGTGAAGTGTTTCACAAGGTGTTAACACACAGATATTTCTACCCAACCCAATGCTAAATGTAAAGGCATATTCAGCTCATAAACTGGTCGAGCACCATCCAGACAATCAATCAACCACAATCAATATCAACAACTAAGTAAATTTGGTTTAATCACATCACATGTTTTGGTAAATTTAATCACCATTCATTCATCCAAATCTAATTAAAGATTTATTCAAACCCCAATTGGTTTCATCTCTAAAATCATTTCATATTGATTGTTGTACTTTTTGGAAATTAATCCTGCTTTTATGCGGGTTAAAGAACTGATGTCATTTAAACACAGTTCACGACAAACCCCAAATCCAATTTGATATTAAACACAAGGCTCTGAATAGAAAATAGTATCGGCTTATATTCAACATCAAATTCTGAAACCAACAAATATCGTACTGGAAATAACGATATTAATATATCTTTCAAATTTCCACAACCATATCTGTATAATCACGAAATCCAACATTGAAATATTCCGAAGATAATTTCTATTCAAATCCATTCCAATTCATATATTGGAAATTCTGGTTATTTTTAAAACCATTTCAAATCCAATTTATTTATTAAAAAATAAATAAATTATTATTCTAGTTCAAAACTAGTTCATAAAGACAATTTTGACTCAAATCCATTCCAATTCATATATTATGATTTTACACTAATTATTAATATTTTTAATAATTTTATCAAGGCTCGTACAGTCGATTTCCAATAACGGTCATCGAACTGCACTTACATCGACCTTTTCTGAAATTGATTTGGACATAATTCCAAATCCAACCATTAGATTTCTAATTTCTCATATTCGTTGGAAAGATCTTTTCGATACGAACCAAAACGGTTCTGGTTTCAGGAGAATCCGACGGTCGGATCTCCCGTAATGTCCGTTCGAAGTCAATGGTCGAAAGTCGCGAACTGCCGCAGCGCGGCGCGTTCTATTCAGGCCATTATATTATATATATAATATATATTTGATCGATTTCCTTTTTAAAACATATTTTATAATTTGTTTTCAAAACGATTTCAACTTCATATTCAATTTCGAATCAAAATTGAATATTCCATATACACGACAATTTTATACAGTGTATGTATATGTTAAAAATTATATTTTTAACAATCAAATCATTTTCACATTTCATATATATATATATATCGTTTTCATTTCATATATACATCGTTTTCATATTTCATATGTATATCGTTTTCATTTCATATATACGTCGTTTTCATTTCATATATATATCGTTTTCACATTTCATATATATATATATATATATATATATATATATATATATATATATATATATATCGTTCTCACATTTCATATATATATATATATCGTTTTCATTTCATATATACATCGTTTTCATTTCACATATATATCATTTTCACATTTCATATATATATATATATATTATTTCCACCTTTCATATATATATATATATATATATATATATATATATATATATAATATTTTCACTTTTCAATACATACAGTATTTTCTCTTTCAATATATATACGATATTTTCACTTTCAATATATATACGATATTTATTTCATTTCACATCATGATCAATTTTCACACAAAATACAATCAAACAAGTCGTCCATGGTCTGTGGACGACGGGGAACAGTTCATATATGCAGTTACAAAATAAATAATTGTACAGAAAATTTAAAGTGAGAGAATTCTCACATTGGTTTTTATTTCTGAATTTCTATTCGCATTCAAATTTCTCTGAAATTCTAAAGTGCTCCATTTCCATTCTAGTCTTTTCCATGCTGTAGTGCTCTTCTAAAGGATTTCAACGGATCTAGGTTTGTTGAATTCTGACACTGTATGACAAAGTTACAGTATTTTAAACATTTAACAATTTCTGAAGATAATTAAATTTAATTAATTACCCTAATTATCACTAATCCCTTTAATCCCCCTGTTACTCCATCTTCCCTGTCGAACCCCTAAACCCATCGGCTGCTCCCTTTTCCTGAATCGCGCGCCCACCAAAAAAGGCTGGACCCCCATTAGATTTCACGCCATCGAAGCTCGGAACGTCGCCTTCCTCCTCCTGATGGCGCAACCAGTTCAGCGCCTCCATCTGCAAGGAAACACCTCATGAAATCGGTGCCTTTGAGCACATAAATCGAGCAAGATACTTCATATTATCAGATGAAACGACCCAAACTTCCCAGTAAAGGAGAGCCTAGATTGCTTTGAGAACAATACACATCAGAACATAAAATGAAGAACATTTTATTGCTGATTACAACAATAACATCAGAGTACAAGAAAATTACAGAGTATGAATACTTATTACACAATAGAAATACAATATTATCAGAGATTTAGATTACATTTAAATAGCAGCGGAACATAATACAAATATACAACTGAAAGGAATACACAGATACAGAGCTTTCCGAATACCGCTTCAGCTGTAAACCAGGATCCTGTAAATATATCTGCAAAAAGCTACTCGACTGCCCGTGTGGAAAATATGGGCACCCGAGTTTGCCAGTGAAACAAACTACAGGTCAGTCATGGGACTGGTATGAGAAATCTTAACTAGACTTATCTAATAAAAAGGCTAATCACAGGACCACGCTGCTAACGCGGAACGGGTTTACTCCATTGGATTGCCAGTGCATAAAATAAGGTAAATCGTTAAATAACGCCATGCTTTTTAGAAAAAATGAAACCATTATAAGACCCATATCCCATCACACAATGCAACCCAAACCGGAGGATAGGGTTTTACCTTATAATGGTCAAGAGATGCTTGATACGATAAAAAAGATTTGATATTAGTGAGTATATGTTTTAAAAACCATTTCAATCATAATATATCAATCATAGACGGCATGGGTACCATATATCATGTCGCCATACTAGTTCTACAATCAAAACCGCAAGGTCGTATTGGAAATTGGATTTCCATCATGAGTCGAGGCTAGGGGCAAGCTCCTCTCCGATTCGAGACACTCTAGCAAATGCCTCAGGATCCCTCGCAGTGAACCCTTGGAGCGGTAGGGTCGGTCCCCGCCTATCGGCAGTGGATTGGTTATGCCTGAACACATGCTTCCCGGTCCCTTTGGACCTATAGTATGACCACTAACGGCCTATAAAAATCCGAGGCGCCTCAAAATCCATCATCCACATAAGTAAAATGCCAGCCAGTTTAAGCACTGACACTACCCCTAGCTAGAAAGAAACGTGTGCACTCCCTACAGTCCATATCCCGTTTTTGACTCATACCGGGGTGTGAGGCTCGCGAAGTCACGATATACACAAAGCTATGCCGTAATAGGCTATACTTTGATCATCCCACAAGGCCCTACTTTTCAACAAAAGCCTTGATCATTTGCATCTTGGCGTGCCACATTGACAATTCACGCCATGTGATCAATCACTATTAATATATACCAGGGTGTTAAGTAGAGAATAAATCCTCCACCACCAAACAGACATACATTAATAGAAATCGATTTAATTCACATGGAACGAAATCCAATGTCAGACACGCATCCATTTACTAGCTTATGCTCTGGGTCTGAGCAAAAACCAAACCCGAACAATCAACAATAGTCCGGACGGCCACCACTGAAGCCCCTTCAAGGTAGCTACTCCAATCAAGGGTCTCTGTAGCAACACATCCATTCCATGTGAAGATCGTCGGTCTTCAGTCACCGTATTCATGTTCAACTCTTCATCGTCGTAGAAATTATCCAGAATGGGTTAAACTCGGTCTTCCCGAATAACTCACGTATTTTATAATTAAAAATCAATTACTATAAAAACACATCCAACGCCTCATTCCAATTCAGAATATTCTTCTAATAAAATGTTCGCATTATTATATCAAAGATAAATTCTTTACTTTATTCTTAAATCTTTCTTTAAAGATTAATTAAGAAACCAATCAATTTGGTTTTATATATCAAAAATCATTATTCAATGATTAATTAAATTTAAGAAATTAATCTTATCTTTAACTGGGTTAAAGAACTAATGTCATTTTAAAACGCCGTTCACGATAAACCCAAAATCATCTTTCATAAAATATGGAATCTTCACAGAAATCAAATCAATATATAATCGTTATAAATTTCTGTATCCGACCAATAATATAAATGGAATAACGGCAAAGCCTTTTAAATTCCATATGTAGTATCGATCTTCTTTTACAGAAGCTTATCTCGGTTATTATTAATTCAAATTCCATTCGACTCCAATTAAATATATTAAATTGGAAAAACTATACTTTTGGGAAAATTCCCATTTAAATCTTAATAAAAGATTTATAAATCCCAAATCATATTTTCACTATCTGTTGGGTTAAAGAACACATGTCACTTAAAAACATGGTTCACAATAAACCGAACTCACATTTCATCTTATTTCAATTACTAAATAAAAATTGAAAAACCTTTAATAATCTTAAGTAAAAAGATTTATTCTTTTCAACTGGGTTTAAGAAAGGTGTTATTGGAGACACCATTCACGACAAACCCAAAATCCAATTTATTTAATTTTATTTCAATTAAATATTCACCAATCGGAAAACTTCATTAAATCTTAATTTAATGATTTATTCTACTTGATAACTAGTTCATTCAATAAAAATATATTTTTCTAAAATATATTCCTTTTCCTAAAATATTATTTATCTAAAACATTTTCTAAAATATTCTTTATTGGAATGTGACTCACTCAACAACCATATATTGCATGAAATCAACAAGCATGACAAATAATTATTAAACATCCAAACGATGACCAAAGTGGAATTTATAACTGTGTGAGCATTAAAGTAAATAACTAACGCTCATCACAGACTGTCAATCCATCGATTGACAGATAACTAAATATTGGGATTAGTGTGTATTTAATATCATCCCAATACCCGTGTGGGGTTTCATCCATCAAACAAATAGTAAATTATTTGTGTGCTTGGGCGATGTGTGAAAATAGTTGTCCCAATCACATAAACAAGTCGGGTAACTTGTAAATGGAAGTGTAATATTCAGCTTGAATATACTAACGTTATGTTTAACACATCCAACATTCCGACATCACAGACATATATCTCAATTATTTTATTGTGAACAAATGACAATAGAAATCTAGCCTTTTATTCCCATTCTTTTTATTGTTAACAAGTAACAATAAAATCTTAACTTTTATTTCTAATCTTTCGTGTAATCCTTTTTCAATGACTAAAAATGAATATTTTTGGTGAAATCCTTTTAAGTGACAAGAATGTCCTTTTCATTTTAATTTACATTTTCTAATAGAAATGTACTTTTTATTCTAATCTTCATTTTCTAGCAAAAATGTACTTTTTGTTCTAATATACATTTTCTAGCAAAAATGTACTTTTTAAAGTGACAAAAATTGTAATTTTGTCTATTTCCTTTTTAATGTACAAAATATGATACTTTTGTTAAATTCTTTTCAACGTAAACGAAAATGTCATTTTTGTCTTCATTCTTTTAAAGTAAACAAAAATGCTAACTTTTCTTTAATCCTTTTTGATGATCAAAATGTAATCTTCCTTCTAAATGGACAAAAATGTATGATTTGGTTAAACTCTTTTAATGCATAGAAATGTTTATTTTCATTTGATCCTTCTTAATACATAAAATGTTCATTTTATGTAATCCTTTCTCACTAATCAAGTTTTGACCAAAAATGTCATTTTTATTTAAACAAAATATGATAGTATTGTTTAATCTATCTCTATTCAACAAAAATATGATTTTTTTCACTGGTTTTCTATACCACAAAAATGAGTATTTTTGAAAATTCTTTATTAAATGACCCAGAATAAATGTTTTGGTTTCATTCCTTATAAATGACAAAATGTGTATTCTTACTCATTCTTTTTAGGGATGGCAATGGGGCGGTTCTAGGGTCCAAACCCGCTTGACCCGCCCCTGTTTTGACCCATTTAGACCCGCCCCATAGGGTCTTCGGGGCGGGTAGACCCGCGACCCGCTTTTGGAGGTCCGGGTCTAGGGTCGGGTCTGGGGCATGGCTAACCCGCCCCAACCCGACCCGCATGATCGAAACATCATTCAAACACTTTATAACTATAACTATTACTTGTTAATTTTCTTAGATTTACATGGTTATAACTTGAATATTATATTCTTTCAATTGACAAACTATAAAATTTTCATTGTATTAAGTTGCATCAATGATAATTATACAATAACAAATGCATATATTTTGAACTATTATCTTACAACTCATTTTAGAATATTCTCTTGTCATTGTGAACACATTATAATATGCATATAATTTATCACTTAGTGATAAAAATATATAAATATATAAATTTGTGTACACTTGAACATAATATCACCGGGTCGCGGGGCGGGTCGGGTCTACCCTGACCCGTACGGGTTTCGGGTATGGGGCGAAATTCCAGACCCGCACAGGGTCTACGGGGCGGGTCTGGGGCGGGGTTTAAAAAGTCCGGGTCGGGTCTGGGGCACGAGAAACCCGCCCCAATCCGCCCCATTGCCATTCCTAATTCTTTTTAATGTGACCAAAGTGTCCATTACTAATTCATTATTTTCAATGTATAAAAAAATATACATTTTTAACTCATTCTCTTTAATGTATGAAGATATACATTTTTAATTCATTCTTTTAAAATGACCAAAACTGATAATTTTGTCTGATCCTTTTTAATGTAATCAAAATGACAAATTTGTCTAATTCTTTTAATGTAAACTAAATGTGATGATTTGGTCTAATATTTTTATGTAAACAAAATGTGATGATTTTGTCCAATCTTTTAAAATAAACAAAAATGTGAGTTCTTGTTTAAACTTTTTAAATAAACAAAATATGATATTTTTCTTCACTAATCATGTTTTACACAAAATGATATTTTAATTTGCAAAACCCATTTCTAACAAAAATGTGGTTTTATTTATATGACAACTTTCAAATCAAAATGTCATTTTTATATGCATAATACATTTCAAATAAAAATGTTGATTTTATTTACATAACAAGTTTCTAAAAAAATGCCATTTTATTTGCATAACACATTTCAAATAAAAAGATTGTTTTTAGTTAATTAACATTTTCTACCAAATTGCACTTTTAGTTCTAATTCTTTTAAAGTGACAAAAATTGTAATTTTGTCTAATTCCTTTTAATGTACAAAATAAGGTACTTTTGTTAAATCCTTTTCAATGTAACAAAATATGATAATTTTGTCTAATCTTTTCAATGTAAACATAAATGTCATTTTTGTCTTCATTCTTTTAAAGTAAACAAAAATGCTAATTTTTCTTTAATCTTTTTTTTTATTAATGACCAAAATGTGATCTTTCTTATAAATGAACAAAAAATGTAAATTTTTGTTCTAATCCTTATTAATGACAAAAATGTGATTTTTACTTCGTTCTTTTTAATATGACAAAAATGTCCATTTTAATCATATTAACATTTTATAAACAAAATGTCCTTTTTAAGCATATTAACATTTTATCAACAAAATTGCTGATTTAACAAATTATCAAAACTCTGTGTTACACGTATGTTGAAAATTTCTAATTCAATATATTTACAACATTTGGTGTGGTACACATTTGATTCTTTTTATATAAACAAAAATGGTGTATTTTTGTTTAAACCAATTTCTAATTTGCAGAAATATTTCAATTTCGATAGTACAACAAACAAAATGATAATTCTGTTTAGTCTAATTCAAATTAACAGAAAAGTTAATTTTGACAATAAAATGAACAAAATAATAAATTTGTTTCAATCTAATTCTAATCAACAGATATGTAACTTTTAACAACTCTATCGCCACAATCAACATCAAACAAACAGATGTGTATTTACGATTAACACAGAATAATAACAGTATGAATTAACTACAAATTTATAACAATAATTTCAGAATTTATTTCAATTATAAAGGAAAGAAATAAAATAGATTTCTCACCTTGGTTTTAATTCAGATCTGAAATTTGGCCAATTTTCGATCTGCTCAGAATTGTCTCTAGTCTGTCCCATGATGTAGCGTTTTCTGTTACGAGCGCAATGCATTTTGTTTCGTTGAATTCTGGTAAGATTTGCAGAAGTTATAATAGTTTGAACTCTAATTACATAATTATTAATTAAAAATTAATTACTTAATTACATCAGAAAGTCACGGCTACTCTTTCTCCTTCCTTCGTTGATACCCAATTCGAAAAAACCCAACTCGTCACTTCCATTCCTCCCTGGCGCACGCCGTATGTAACACCCCGCCTCCGCTAGGGTCACTCGCAAGGGAATGCACTAGCTTTAGAGGGGCATTATTGGTAAACATGCACAGAAATATCACAAGACAGAACATATAAAATAGCGGAAGTAAAATCAAACTTTCATAACATGAATAAATAAGGTCTAAAGCCTTTTACATCAAAGTACATCAAAACCTGTCTTGCAATAGTAAAGAAGCATAAAGCCATTTTCGAAAATTATTCCCCAAGTAAAACAGTAAAGTAGCCATAGCCAAGAAAAGTCCAAGCCATCCATGATGACCTTCAAGCAGAAGAAGTCCGAATTAAACAACAGTATTTCCTCCCTGTAACCTGGGGGGGAAACGGAAGACAAGAAGCGAAACAAAACGGGTCAGTCAAAAAGACTGAGTAAGCCCTATCTACTATCAGCATAAAAACTAGTAAAGTTAACTGATATGAGAAACTGAGATGAACATAAGCATGATGACAAGATAGATAAGCTAAATCAAAATAACAGAATGAACTACTGAATTCAGATAAACTAAGGTGTCATGATAAATTACGATGTCAAGATAAAACAAGGTATCCCATCGTCAGGTTCCTATCAAGTATAATATCCCCAAGATATCTATCACGTATAACGTCCCATGGTATCTATCCTGTATTTTAGCTCTGCACCTACCATACTAGTATCCCCACCGTATCATGTGTTAACCATGAATGACCCTTACTCAAAAGTCGTGTAATGGTTCATGTCAACCTAATCTTTCGCATTTATAGGTTACTCAACTCGTATGTTTCTTTCCATGTAAATGTCCAGTTCCTTGCCGTAGACCGTACGGGCTTTCCCATGAGGTTCTATACTACTCCAATGTAATTCCATGATCCTTAAGCTCGTTTGGACTGTTACCCTAGACCTAGCTAGGCTTTCCCAACATGAATCATCGTTTGTGCAACTTGGACTTATGCCACCTAGGGCCACTAGTGATTATGCTTACCTATTGCACGTTTTCGTATTTCGGTTTAGGTTCAACCACCCAGGGCCACTAGGAATTACGCTAACCGTCAACCGCGCCCTTTTTCCCACGCATTCATCGTGAATCGTTTTTCCATGACTGTATGCACATGTATCACATCGTGCCGTCCGAGTCCTGTCACAGGGCAGATCAAGAAATACAGGACTCGGTCGGGAGCTTTCGATTTATCTGCCGATGCAGATGCTAAGGTCTGTTTTTCCTATACGTGGCTATGGTCCCACGAGACCACTCCCTCAACTAGTGAAAGACAAGACAGGATAAATCCTGTATGAGAACACACTACTGGCCAACCCACAATCCTAGCCTTACCGCAACCATAATTAGATAGCAATTATGGTCTTTTGGGTGTTCTCTGCCTTTCCGTACGTACACACTTGACCAAAGATGGTAGGTAGCCTGACGACATGCTATCTAAGGCACGACCGTGTATCGTCGACTATCCCCTATCCATCCCCGTCTTTAGGTCGCTCGTATAGCAACCAAGGCATACTCTTGGTTCTTCTAACGCAGACCTTAACCTCTCATGAGCCTAGTATGATCACCTGGCAGCTCACAGAGGGATACCAAGAATATCCTCACGTTCCCCGAAGCCGCTGCTTCGTTACCCAGTTCGCTGGAGCCTTTATCTAAATCAGATAACTTGCTCCTACTCGTGTGCTTAAACGATGACCTACCGTATCAGGTTACTCATCTATCTATGAACTGGTCTAAAATTCCTTGACTAAGAATTATTACTTAGTTATTCTTCAACTAAGGTTTACCACTTAGCCTCATTCCCGTTATCCCTGTTAATTACGGTTTATCCACCTAATTCTCTGAACTAGGGTTTATATAATGGATTAAGTGTCACTTAAGTTCATGACTTAATCCGTCTACAAATCATGTCAAAATTGGCTAAGTATCCAAGTCCAAGACTTAACCCTACAAACCATGCTCAAGTTGGTTAAGTATGTATTAACTTGACCCTATCAAATTACTGAGTCAAATTGGTCAAGTGTATTCAAACGATTCGTGACTTAGCCTTATCATGTTATCACGTTAGATTGGTTAAGTATTGGTTAACTTAACCTTATCAAATAACCGAGTTGGAGTGTTTAAGTATAGGTTACTTAATCACTTCAAAATTACCGGGTTAGATTGGTTAAGTGTTGGTTAACTTAACCACTTCAAAATCACCGAATTGGATGGGTTAAGTCTAGGTTAACTTAACCACATCCCCTAACTGTATTATACGGTTAAGTGTAATTAGGAAAGCTTAATTAACCGCATCAAATTCACGTGTTGGTTTGGTTAAGTGTTGGTTAACTTAACCCCGTCCACTAGTCGTATCAAAATGGTTAAGTGTCATTAGGAAAATCAAGTTACTTAACCTACCCAACCTTGTCATGTTTTGTTAAGTATCGTTAGCCTAATCAAATTACTTAACCCATTTGTCCATGTCATATTTGGTTAAGAGTCATTAATCAAATTAACTTAACCCTATCATGTGGCATTAATTACTTAATGCACCTCAACCTCTCACATTAGACTTTGTTGTGGTTACTAGTTAAGCCGGTCGGTTCCGGGTAGCTTTACACCACAACTTGGTCTAACCTCGGGTTCAAGCACAACATGACCAACTTCTCACATTGGGTCCTATTGTTTGCAACTACTAGTTAGGCCGGTCGGTTCCGGGTAGTTTTACGTTGCAAACTCAACCCAACCTCGAGTTGGTCACTTTCATGTTTAGTCTAGTGTCATGTTCATATTCATGTTTTTAAGAATATGGGTAGACCTAACTCAATAGGTAAATTCCCAATTCCATAGTATGGGTAGACCTAACTTAATAGGTAAATTCCCAATTTCATATTTTCAAACATACTCACATGTCAACTTCCATGTTATATTTCAAGTCATGTTTTCAAGTTGTATTTTCATGTCATTAGAAATTACCCATAACATAACCCAACGCTTTTAAACTCGCATATACGTTCGCAACAACGTAATGGATTAAAAGAAGAGACTTGGCAAAGGCATGACAAAAATGGATATTAAGCCACAAGTTAATCATGGTGGCAAATGAGGCACAAATGTGTTCATTAACTTGCATGTTACATTCTTAAGCCTCAAAAACATGCATAAACCCAAACTTGGCACATAAGCGAATCATGGTGACAAAAGACATGGAATGATGACTAGTAACTCGCATATACCATCATATAAGGGTTATGACTTCATATGCAAGTTGACATAAAGGTTATGAAGGTTCTCATGTTGCATAATGCAACATTTCAACATAAAGGTTGTAGCTTTTAGCCCACAAGATCAAGATAATGACTTCATAAACTTGCATGACATGATAGCATTTATCATACTTAATGATCAAACCCAAACTTGCAACATGAACATTTAACTTCATAGTTAATATCTAAGAGTAGGGAAAGGGCTTACATTGCTATGAAGGCACAAATCGAAATGCAAAACAAAGATTGAGACGAAGCTCTTATGCAATCGAATAAACCCAATATGAAAGCTCCAAATCAATAAAAACCCTTGCTTTATGATGTAAATATGGAAACTTGACTTGAATGCAAGCTAATGATGCTCATACAAGCTTGAAAACACTTGTATGCATGGAAAATATCTCATAGAAATTTATTTAGGAATTTTATGAAGAGAGTGGAGGCCATGAGAGGAATGATTTTGCCATAGTTTAGTTGCATGAATGAATAATGAGGATTTAGGGGTAAGTTAGGGGCTTATTTATAGAGATTAGGATTAGTTAGGACCCTTAGATTAACCCTAGGATCAACCTGAACCATCAGATTTCGAACCAGGCCCAAAACCCTAGCCAAAACAGAAAACAGGTGCACCAGGCAAAACTGCCCGGCCACCATAAGTCGACACCCAAGTCGACAGGGCTGTCGACTTGGGTCAAGCCATGTCGACTCCCAAGTCGACAGGGCTGTCGACTTGGGGTACCTGGCGGGAATTTTTCCCGCCTAGCCTTCCAGCCCTAATTTTCAAAATTAGAACTCGTTTTTGAACTTGAATTTTCTGAAAACTTCGTCGGACCATAACTTGGTCATACGGACTCCGATTCTCGAAAACTCAGACTCTATTTCGCGTATTTTTCCGAGACGAACGCAATGGCATAGCCCGTTTTACTTGATTCAGAATTTAAAATTAAATTCTGCCTTGATTCTCGTCTTAACATGTTATCGAAATACGGGTTGTTACATTCTCCCCACCTTTTAGGATTTCGTCCCCGAAATCTCCAAGTTAGGAAGAACATATCCTACCATCCATCATTCATCTACTCAAAACATCATCCACAAGCAACCATTGTCCTTAGATGATTTCTAATGCTGTAAGAATATATGCAAAACGCGTGTGTACATGTTCCTTAGCTAATGCTAATGATCAGGCCTGAATAATCTTTCTAATGCAAAATATGTATAGTGCCATGAATCCAACATGTATGCAAATAGTCCTAGTCATATAGATACTATATGCGTGCACAATCATTCATTCATATGCAACAACCGCATGATAATACTTTCGATTTCATCCATAAACAAGTGTAAATACTCGTGCATATGCAATATGAAATGTGACCGAGTCGAGCTAGTATCTAATGTGTATTCGCGCATCCACGGGCAACCACTTGCAACCATATCAATCATAACATGTTTCAAATACATGTTTACATCCATAGGGTTCTACCTAGGATTCCCTGAAACAGGGTCGAGAAGATAAACAAGACAAACTCCTTACGGGGTTTGTAACAGAAAATAGGACCGAGAGGATGTCCACAAAAGATAGCCTACAAGTAAGCTCTACAGAAAACAGGGATCAAGGATATACTCCCAAAAAGAGATATCATGCGTGTATCTAGTCTTTGACCATCAAAGTCGTATTTCCTTGAGCTTAATTCCATGGTGCCTTGACAGTCTTTTAACTTCGCGATTTCGTTGCTTCTTATTTCCTGTTTCCATAACATGAGCTGGAACTCATTTCTTCGTCGCCTCTCTTTCTACTTGCAGTTATCCTTTTTCTAGAATACTTGGCGCAAACATGACTGCGTACTCAAGATCTCATGCAAGCTTTCCAAAATTCACGAGTGAATCTTGGATCTCGTTTATATACTATAAGGTATTCCATGTAGAAGAACTTTCTCTTGAAAGTAAACAGATGTCAACCAGGTTATCAAGCGCACTTACTAGGGTGATCTCTATAACCCATGCATGAATGAAGTAAACCATCCGTCTTATCGGCGAACACCACTCGATCGGGCTTCAAATTTCCAATAAAGGCATCAAGGGATTCTAAGTAACTAGTCATGACAGAACCTCAAAAAGGTTACACGATACTTCGAGGGTATTACCAAGGCTAGTCAAAAGGTCTAACTACCCTCCTATCAAAACCGAGAGTGGCACCCCCTACTGGATAACCACTTCATCCCTAGAATCCATCCATAGCTTAAAAACATAAGCATTATTTCCAAACTCAACACTTGGCATAGACATTCTCAAATCCAAACAAGTCATGTATAAATGGACTGATTCTCCAATAGGACTTCGAGACAAAAATGGGATTCTCTATTACGCTATTACTTAAGGTGTAGAGACTCAACTATCGAAGCAGACTTAAATGATACGAAAAACGAAGTCCTAACGGGGTGATAGAGAAGAAAAGCTAAACCTTTAACAAGATCATTACCCTCCTTCCGAGGTACCCTAGAAATGAGAGCATACTATTGCCCTCCCGATGATCTTGTCCTTGTCCCATAATACTTAACTATCCGCCCCGTTTTACCATGCCAAAGGTACTCTCTCGTCATGGGTTTCATTGTTCATCTTTCTCCCTCCTTTGAGGACTAAGCCATACCAACAAGTTGCTCATCCTTAAGCTCGTATCCTTTATCCTCTTTCTCACTATCCTTTCTTATAACGCGGCCACTGGTCTCTCGAGGACCACCTCCATCGTATGGAAAGCACTTTCGTAGATAGAAAAGACTAGTCACAGTTAAAACCACTGTGACTACAGATGGAGGAAAGAAAGGAAAAGAGATTCAATTAAGGAAACAAGGATAGTGCTAATGGCCTTTGGGGAATAGCCTTTTTCTTTTTAAAAGAAAATTTTCTTGAAAAATGCTTCTTTGTAAACGATTTTCAAATAGTTTTCAGAAGGTCTTTAAAAACTTTTTGCCCAGTCTGGTAACCTTCTGCTCTGATACCACGTGTAACACCCCGCCTCCGCTAGGGTCACTCGCAAGGGGTGCACTAGCTTTAGAGGGGCATTATTGGTAAACATGCACAGAAATATCACAAGACAGAACATATAAAATAGAGGAAGTAAAATCAAACTTTCATAACATGAATAAATAAGGTCTAAAGCCTTTTACATCAGAGTACATCAAAACCTGTCTTGCAATAGTAAAGAAGCATAAAGCCATTTTCGAAAATTATTCCCCAAGTAAAACAGTAAAGTAGCCATAGCCAAGAAAAGTCCAAGCCATCCATGATGACCTTCAAGCAGAAGAAGTCCGAATTAAACAACAGTATTTCCTCCCTGTAACCTGGGGGGGGGGGGAAACGGAAGACAAGAAGCGAAACAAAGTGGGTCAGTCAAAAAGACTGAGTAAGCCCTATCTACTATCAGCATAAAAACTAGTAAAGTAAACTGACATGAGAAACTGAGATGAACATAAGCATGATGACAAGATAGATAAGCTAAATCAAAATAACAGAATGAACTACTGAACTCAGATAAACTAAGGTGTCATGATAAATTACGATGTCAAGATAAAACAAGGTATCCCATCGTCAGGTTCCTATCAAGTATAATATCCCCAAGATATCTATCACGTATAACGTCCCATGGTATCTATCCTGTATTTTAGCTCTGCACCTACCATACTAGTATCCCCACCGTATCATGTGTTAACCATGAATGACCCTTACTCAAAAGTCGTGTAATGGTTCATGTCAACCTAATCTTTCGCATTTATAGGTTACTCAACTCGTATGTTTCTTTCCATGTAAATGTTCAGTTCCTTGCCGTAGACCGTACGGGCTTTCCCATGAGGTTCTATACTACTCCAATGTAATTCCATGATCCTTAAGCTCGTTTGGACTGTTACCCTAGACCTAGCTAGGCTTTCCCAACATGAATCATCGTTTGTGCAACTAGGACTTATGCCACCTAGGACCACTAGTGATTATGCTTACCTATTGCACGTTTTCGTATTTCGGTTTAGGTTCAACCGCCCAGGGCCACTAGGAATTACACTAACCGTCAACCGCGCCCTTTTTCCCATGCATTCATCGTGAATCGTTTTTCCATGACTGTATGCACATGTATCACATCGTGCCATCCGAGTCCTGTCATAGGGCAGATCAAGAAATACAGGACTCGGTCGGGAGCTTTCGATTTATCTGCCGATGCAGATGCTAAGGTCTGTTTTTCCTATATGTGGCTATGGTCCCACGAGACCACTCCCTCAACTAGTGAAAGACAAGACAGGATAAATCCTGTATGAGAACACACTACTGGCCAACCCACAAACCTAGCCTTACCGCAACCATAATTAGATAGCAATTATGGTCTTTTGGGTGTTCTCTGCCTTTCCGTACGTACACGCTTGACCAAAGATGGTAGGTAGCCTGACGAAATGCTATCTAGGGCACGACCGTGTATCGTCGACTATCCCCTATCCATCCCCGTCTTTAGGTCGCTCGTATAGCAACCAAGGCATACTCTTGGTTCTTCTAACGCAGACCTTAACCTCTCATGAGCCTAGTATGATCACCTGGCAGCTCACAGAGGGATACCAAGAATATCCTCACATTCCCCGAAGTCGCTGCTTCGTTACCCAGTTCGCTGGAGCCTTTATCTAAATCAGATAACTTGCTCCTACTCGTGTGCTTAAACGATGACCTACCGTATCAGGTTACTCATCTATCTATGAACTGGTCTAAAATTCCTTGACTAAGAATTATTACTTAGTTATTCTTCAACTAAGGTTTACCACTTAGCCTCATTCCCGTTATCCCTGTTAATTACGGTTTATCCACCTAATTCTCTGAACTAGGGTTTATATAATGGATTAAGTGTCACTTAAGTTCATGACTTAATCCGTCTACAAATCATGTCAAAATTGGCTAAGTATCCAAGTCCAAGACTTAACCCTACAAACCATGCTCAAGTTGGTTAAGTATGTATTAACTTAACCCTATCAAATTACTGAGTCAAATTGGTCAAGTGTATTCAAACGATTCGTGACTTAGCCTTATCATGTTATCACGTTAGATTGGTTAAGTATTGGTTAACCTAACCTTATCAAATAACCGAGTTGGAGTGTTTAAGTATAGGTTACTTAATCACTTCAAAATTACCGAGTTAGATTGGTTAAGTGTTGGTTAACTTAACCACTTCAAAATCACCGAATTGGATGGGTTAAGTCTAGGTTAACTTAACCACATCCCCTAACTGTATTATACGGTTAAGTGTAATTAGGAAAGCTTAATTAACCGCATCAAATTCACGTGTTGGTTTGGTTAAGTGTTGGTTAACTTAACCCCGTCCACTAGTCGTATCAAAATGGTTAAGTGTCATTAGGCAAATCAAGTTACTTAACCTACCCAACCTTGTCATGTTTTGTTAAGTATCGTTAGCCTAATCAAATTACTTAACCCATTTGTCCATGTCATATTTGGTTAAGAGTCATTAATCAAATTAACTTAACCCTATCATGTGGCATTAATTACTTAATGCACCTCAACCTCTCACATTAGACTTTGTTGTGGTTACTAGTTAAGCCGGTCGGTTCCGGGTAGCTTTACACCACAACTTGGTCTAACCTCAGGTTCAAGCACAACATGACCAACTTCTCACATTGGGTCCTATTGTTTGCAACTACTAGTTATGCCGGTCGGTTCCGGGTAGTTTTACGTTGCAAACTCAACCCAACCTCGAGTTGGTCACTTTCATGTTTAGTCTAGTGTCATGTTCATATTCATGTTTTTAAGAATATGGGTAGACCTAACTCAATAGGTAAATTCCCAATTCCATAGTATGGGTAGACCTAACTTAATAGGTAAATTCCCAATTTCATATTTTCAAACATACTCACATGTCAACTTCCATGTTATATTTCAAGTCATGTTTTCAAGTTGTATTTTCATGTCATTAGAAATTACCCATAACATAACCCAACGCTTTTAAACTCGCATATACGTTCGCAACAACGTAATGGATTAAAAGAAGAGACTTGGCAAAGGCATGACAAAAATGGATATTAAGCCACAAGTTAATCATGGTGGCAAATGAGGCACAAATGTGTTCATTAACTTGCATGTTACATTCTTAAGCCTCAAAAACATGCATAAACCCAAACTTGGCACATAAGCGAATCATGGTGACAAAAGACATGGAATGATGACTAGTAACTCGCATATACCATCATATAAGGGTTATGACTTCATATGCAAGTTGACATAAAGGTTATGAGGGTTCTCATGTTGCATAATGCAACATTTCAACATAAAGGTTGTAGCTTTTAGCCCACAAGATCAAGATAATGACTTCATAAACTTGCATGACATGATAGCATTTATCATACTTAATGATCAAACCCAAACTTGCAACATGAACATTTAACTTCATAGTTAATATCTAAGAGTAGGGAAAGGGCTTACATTGCTATGAAGGCACAAATCGAAATGCAAAACAAAGATTGAGACGAAGCTCTTATGCAATCAAATAAACCCAATATGAAAGCTCCAAATCAATAAAAACCCTTGCTTTATGATGTAAATATGGAAACTTGACTTGAATGCAAGCTAATGATGCTCATACAAGCTTGAAAACACTTGTATGCATGGAAAATCTCTCATAGAAATTTATTTAGGAGTTTTATGAAGAGAGTGGAGGCCATGAGAGGAATGATTTTGCCATAGTTTAGTTGCATGAATGAATAATGAGGATTTAGGGGTAGGTTAGGGGCTTATTTATAGAGATTAGGATTAGTTAGGACCCTTAGATTAACCCTAGGATCAACTTGAACCATCAGATTTCGAACCAGGCCCAAAACCCTAGCCAAAACAGAAAACAGGTGCACCAGGCAAAACTGCCCGGCCACCATAAGTCGACACCCAAGTCGACAGGGCTGTCGACTTGGGTCAAGCCATGTCGACTCCCAAGTCGACAGGGCTGTCGACTTGGGGTACCTGGTGGGAATTTTTCCCGCCTAGCCTTCCAGCCCTAATTTTCAAAATTAGAACTCGTTTTTGAACTTGAATTTTCTGAAAACTTCGTCGGACCATAACTTGGTCATACGGACTCCGATTCTCGAAAACTCAGACTCTATTTCGCATATTTTTCCGAGATGAACGCAATGGCATAGCCCGTTTTACTTGATTCAGAATTTAAAATTAAATTCTGCCTTGATTCTCGTCTTAACATGTTATCGAAATACGGGTTGTTACACCGTACGAGGCATTGGACCTCGATCCGAGTCTGCCACCCTGAAGCCCCTCGCGAGCTCCTCTGCCGCTGGTGAGGACAGCCACCTCGGCTCCCCCTTTGCCCCAAAAGATCCTCCAAACGTGCCCCATTCAACCTCAGAAATCGAGATGAAGACACCACAAAAACCGATCACAACCGTATCATTTCGTCGAGCTCGTCGAACTTTGGAATCTTTGCCTTATAAATCTCTGAAATTAATGAGAGGATTGAGAGTTTTTATCAAATTTAATTTGGTGTTTCTGGCCATTCATCAAAGCATGGCGGCGGATGTATTGGAGCATTAGGGTTTTGAATTTTTTAATGGATATTTATATTATTATATTATTAATTCTCTTAGTTAATGAATCCTAGCCCATTAGTCCATTTCAGCCCCAATTTCAACCCAGTGAAAGTTGTTCCTAGGCAAATACCCATGTTTCGGACGCAATGGAACACGTTTCGTAACCCAATTCGGCTGTTACGATATGTTTTTCTTTAAATTAAATTATAAATCCTTTAATTATTAAATTCAAACGTACATTTTAAATTACCGAGGCTATATACGGACTCTAAAAATTACAGAAAAATTATTTTTAGTTATGTTTTGACGATACGATTCTAACAAGGCTAATTTCGTTGAATTCTGAGACCGTTCGAAAAATGGCCATTTTCAAGTCGATTAAATTTGACTGAAATGAACAAAACACATTTTCTTTCGCCACGCTCACATATTAATTCAAAAAATTATGAAAATTGAAACTTAGCAATAATTTGAAATTCCGGTTCCAACAAAAGTGGTTTCGTCTAAAACCGAGGTCGTTGGAAACATGACTATTTTTAAGGCCAATATATTATATTAAAATATATATAAATTCTACAGCGACTTTTCTAAATTTTAAACTGGACATAACTTTTGCTTTTTAAAGTGAAATTTCAATTTTTCAGATTCGTTAGAAAGATATTGTTAAACAGATTTAAATATTTCTTGTTTCGTTCAATTCTAATTTAAAATGAATTATGTACTGTCAGTTAAAGTTCAAACTCAAATTTTCAAACTGCAGCGCTGTTTTAAACTCCTTATATAATTAAATTGAATTTATTCGTTTTAAAATAAATTTTTAGTCGTTCTTATAAATTATTTTAAATATCCTAAATTCACTAAAATTTCTAAAATAAAAATTTTAAATTGGCCCCAAAATTCCGGGTCGTTACATCAGATCTCGACCATTCTATTCAGAGATCGTAGAGGGTTCTACGATTTTCCCTCAAGAAGATGCATGAATTATTGAATGAATTTGACGAATTTTTGAGATGAAATCAGGATAAATCTGACCATTCGTTTTTCAATTGGCGGCGGCGCTGTATTAACTGGAATGGCTAGGGTTTCTTTGAATGGGATTATTTATATAGATTTATAATAATATTTTATTCTTTATTTGTTTAATTATGGAATTTTAATACCGAACTCCAAACGAAACCCAACGAATGTCGCCTTCAGCTAAATACCCCCATTCCGAACACAATGGGATATGTTTCGTAGGCCAATTCGACTGTTACAGTCAGTTATTCTTCAAATTAAAATATAAAACATTCAATATTCGATTTGAACGTACATTTCAATTTGCCAGGGCCACAAACTAATTCGAAAAATTCCAGAAAAATAAATCTAGCTATGTTTTGACGATACGGTCCCAACAAAGCTAGTTTCGTCGAATTCTGAGATCGTTTGAAAATGGTCATTTTCTGGTCGATCCAATTTAACTAAAATCAACCAAACACATTTTCCTTCGCCACGCTCACATATTAAATTCAAAAATTATGGAATTTGAAATCTAGCAATAATTTGACATCCTGGATCCAACAAAAGTGGGTTCGTCGAAAACGAAGGTCATTTGCAAAATTTCCATTTTTAAGGGCTTTATACGTATTAAAAATATATATATTCCACAGCAACTTTTCTGAATTTTAAACTGGACATATCTTTCAACTTCTAAAGTGAAATCTCAGTTTCATACCATTGTTAGAAAGATATCATTAAACAGATTCAAATATTTCTTGTTTCATTCAATTCTGACTTAAAGCGAATTCTGTATATTCATTTGAAATTCGAAATCGAATTTTCGAACTACGGCACCATTTCAGGCTCATTATATAATTAAAACAAATTTATTCATTTTAACTTCATCGAAAATAAATTTTTCGTCGTTATTATTTAAAATAATCCATTTTAAATAACCAAAATCCATAAAATTTGCCAATTTAAAATTTTTAAATTGGCCTAGATTTCCGCGTTGTTACAATCTCCCCCACATAAAATTTTTCGTCCCCGAAAAGGAACGAAGCCAAAAGTTGTTTAACGAATCAACTCAATATTCATTATTTTCTTTATGGCTTAAGTTCTTCAACTTTTCAGTTTCTAAGAACTTCTCAAATTTTTCAAAAATTTGGCTAACACCCTAAATTTTCGAAAAATTTCGCCATAACCTCCCCTGCACCGGGAACTTCGGGATATTTCATATAGCCTCCCATGGACTTCTTCAATCCAAAAGAAAAAGAAAAAGCCAAGTGGCTAGCCAATCGGCTCATAAAATCATCCAAACCCAAAGAAATACAATAAACGTGTACCTATTTGTCGGGCAAACAATTTCATTCCTCTTCTCTAGCCTCCTTGCTATGACCTGTTTAATGTATATACATGTATATGCATGCATTTTCAAATAAATTTCAACTCAGCCCAATATTTGATTCGATTTGGCTAAATTTACTTTCCATTCAAATGTTGATTTTATTAGTTAACTAATAATCAAACAACATAACCAACAATCAATTAATTGATTATCTTTTCAAATATATAGCTTTATATATACTTAAAAATCATATTTTGAAAACCAGATTATATATAATCACAAATACGTTATTTATAAACTGTAATGACCCGCACTTGCAGAGGTATTATAATTAATTAATTTAATTATATAGATGGTGATATAGTGAATTAAATGGTGGTTTAATTAAAGAATGGCGAATATTTAATTAAAATAATAAATTAAATAATATGTTTAATTCTGAAATAATCAGAATTGGCTGAAATGGCGATATGGTGTGAACCGGATCATTTGTGATATTTAATTCAGCTTGGAATTTAATTTGAATAATGAATATATTCAATCATCGACAGTTGAACGTATAATTTATAATATAATTATAAACGAGCTCGAAATGGCGCTGCAGTTCGTAAATTGGCGATTCGAACTTCAACTGAATGTACAGGATTCGTTTTAAGCCGGATTTCTGTGAAACAAGAAACGTGTGGAGCTGGTGGAGTATATCTTTCTAGTGGAAGAGAAAAATCGAGATTTCGTTGTGTAGATTTTGATTTATGTCCAAATCAAATTTTAGAAAAGTCGTTGTGGAATTCCTTTATAATTTATAAAGGAATTATTTATATTTTAAAAAGGAATTTTAATATAAATCGAATATCGGGTTGACCTAGATTTGAAATATCAGGTTAGAAATTCATATAGAGTTTATTCTGAGCTGTATGGTATTCCTCTATGAATATAGACGATAATATTTATTTTTAAATATTAAATTTAATTATATTTAAATATATTTATATATTTAAATAGGCCATTTAGAGCTGTAAAAATAAGCCACTTTTGCAAACGAAGTCAGAATTCGACGAAACTAATTTTGTTGGATCCGCAATGTCAAATAGTTGTGAGATTTCCAGTTTCGTGATTTTTAGAGTCACTGTGTGGTCGTACGGATTTATAGAGTGAAAAACAGTCAGTATTTTGATAGTTAAAAATACGCTGTGTGAGCATACGAACTCGAAATTCGACGAAACCAGTTTCCTTGGGACCGTAATGTCGAACTCTAGATACATGTCCAGTTTGGTGATTTTTGGGTATCGTTTGTGATCACAGGAATTTTAGAGGAAAGAGAAAAATAGTGTTTGCTTATAAATTAATATATATATATATATACGAATAAAAAAAAAATCTAAATCCTACTCACTATAAATGGCCAAGAGTTTTGGGAGCAGGTCACGACATTTCTTGGTTTGGGGGAGATGAAGTGAAGTTCGGGTCTGGTACTTTTAAAGGATAATGGGCCGGCAAAGTGAAGTTAAGCCCATTTAATTTAGTCGAGTTTTATTTTAAATTAGTTCAAACTTTAAAACTGTATATCTATCTCATACGATATCAGATTGACGAACCGTAAGTTGCGTTGGGACCGTATGGACGAGAGCTTCACTATGAAGTTGACTAGAAGTGGATTGGGGACCATATGAATTTATGGCGAAATAAATTGTTTGATTCAAATCAAACAACAGTTTATTGTTCTTTAATGATGAACTGCAAATGTGAGTAAATCTCACTAACTCTGAACAGTTTATAATTTCATGTTGTATTTTTAGAACTGTTAAATATTGGCTGATTGACTGTGTGTTGACTGTTTGATTGAACTGCTAGTCAGTTAGTTGAATTTCTATATTGATTCTGTTTAACAGAATATATCATATGGAACTGAAAGTGATGTTATCTATATTGTTTAACATCTGTGATGCAGGGAAACAGGTTGGAGGAATCCAACTGGATTCCTCAACATTTATTTTACTGTGATTCATATATTGTGATATATGATGTGATATATAATCTGTTGTCGATTATATGTGTTTGGACGATTTTGATCATCATGATTTGATATGTTGAATACCATAACATACTGAATGTTGATAAAGGAATATTTTCAAAGTGTATTTTGAAAATGAATTATTTATATAAAATCGATGGATTTTATATAGAAAAGGACAAGGATTTTTATAAAAGAAATAATTATAAAATCAAAGGATAAATTAGAATAAAAGGAAATCATTTGTAAAGTGAAGAACCGTTACTAAAAGTAAATCTTTATAAATGAATAGTTTATTCGAAAAGGAGTTAATCGAATTTGTTATTCGAATAGAATAAAGGAAGTTATCAAATAAAGTCAAAAGGAGGTATTCAAATATAGTTTAGCCAAAAGGAGTTATTCGATCACAATTCAACGAATAGAATAAATTGATTAGAGTAAATCAAACAGAGTTAATCAGTTAGGGTTAACCAATTAGAGTTAATTGGTTAGAGTACATCAGTTAGGTTAAACCATTAGGGTTAACCAGTTAGAGTTAATTGGTTAGGGTAAACCAGTTAGAGTTAACAGTTAGTGTTAATCAGTTAAAGTAAATCGATAGAGTTATATCGAACTAGAATTATTTGATTAGAGTTAAAGTAAAAGGAGTTAATCGATGTTAGTTAATCGATTAGAGTTAAAGTAAAAGGAATTAATTGATGTTAGTTTAATCGATTAGAGTTAAAGTAAAAGGAGTTAATCGATGTTAGTTTAATCGATTAGAGTTAAAGTAAAAGGAGTTAATCGATGTTAGTTTAATCGATTAGAGTTAAAGTAAAAGGAGTTAATCGATGTTAGTTTAATCGATTAGAGTTAAAGTAAAAGGAGTTAATCGATGTTAGTTTAATCGATTAGAGTTAAAGTAAAAGGAGTTAATCGATGTTAGTTTAATCGATTAGAGTTAAAGTAAAAGGAATTAATCGATGTAAGTTTAATCGATTAGATTTAAAGTAAAAGGAGTTAATCGAATATATAGTTCATTCAAATAGAATTAAAAGAGTTATCGAATATAGTTTATTCGATAGGAGTTAAGTGAATAGAGTTAAAGTTAAATCAAAAAGAGTTAAGTGAATAGAATAAATTGAATAGGATTATCGAATATACCTTATCGAAGGAAAGAATTATCGAATAGAAAAGATTTGAAAGAGAGTTAAGTAAGAAAGTTAGTAAAAGGAATATAAAGTGAACTTTGCCTATTTCAAAGTTAGAAATGTTGTTCAGTTAAGATCTGAGAGGTAGTTCTACCCCAACTTGATTGGCTTCGTTTTTAACTAAGGAATAGTTAAGGTTCGGCAGTAAAGGAAATGGTTTGAGTTGGCATCGCGATGGTTTGTTTAAACATCTGTCTAAGTCCAATGAAGAAGCTTTGGAAACGTTTTACAAATAAGAAACCAGAAATGTTTTCTAATAAAGGAAACAAGAAATGGAAATGTTTTCCATTGTTAATAACATATATTTTCCAAATTTAGAAAACAAGAAATATTGAATATAGGGAAACAGAAGATAAGTAAATTTATGAAATAAAGAGATAAATGTTGAATGATGTTTGATCGATATAAATTTCCATTTGGAAATAATATCGTTGTTTGCACACTTGTTTTATTCAATAGTTAAATCACAGACTATCGAAGTTTTGACCATTTTAACGTTGTTAATATGGAGAGACCGGTTGGATTATTATCCAAAGAACCACTCTGTATTGGCATAAGCATTGCGAATCATATATGCCAAAGGAAATTGAAGACGGAGTTATGCAAGGGCTATCCTGTTTACAGAATAGTGCCTTCGGTTCATCCTGTTCCTGGATGACTTGTATGGACGGATGTCTGACAGAGTATTTCCAGACGATCACGTATATTGATTTCTCCAACCGTACCAAGAGTGCAAGCGGAGAAGGAAACTTCTTTTAGCTAACACATAATGTATGGTTGAAGACGTCAATCGGTGATTTGATGGATTTGACGATGTGACATTCAAAGTGAATCTGGTGTGATGATAAAGCGTAGCTTCTAGCCTCGCATCCGGTAAATGACAGAAATCGGGCAGGCAGCATGGCTAAGTCGGTCGCACCGAAGTAGGGTGTATAATCACCTGATCTAGAGTTTCATTTACTTCTAAAAATCTATTGTTGATGCTGTCCCATTCGGGAAACGGTTGCTGATCCCAACCGTTGGTGATATACATTCGATACACTCAAGCGAAATGAGTGGTCGGCCATGTGCGTCCGGGTTGCAAGATGTTCTTGTTGAACCCAATGTATTCCTCTCTAGAGGTACACTAGCGAAAGGTGGTTCCATACCTTTTTATAGTTGGAAATCCATTACCCAATACGTGCTTGCGGTTTTGATTGTATACTATATATGTAGAACGTGAGATGAAAGCGTTTCTGCTAGATGATTATTATATTGTGTTGATAGACATTATTATAATATCAAAAGGTTTTTGATATAAAAGATATTTTTGATTTTCATAAGGGAAAAACCCGTTCCGTTATACGGCGTGGTCTTATGAGATATCATTTACCTGTTTGAACTGTTTTACTCATACCAGTCCCATGACTGACCCGGAATTTATTTTATTTTGTTTTCCCTAAACTCTTGGGTGCCCAATTTTGTACGGGCAGTCAAGTAGTCGCGATTTACAGATACTTGAAGAGCTGGACCAGGAGGCTTCAGAAATCATATAGCTATAGTTATTTCCGCTGTGTTGTAAGTGTTGTACTCTGATAATGTATTGTATATATATATATATATATAACTGCTTTACTTAAAAGTTATGTTATATGTTATTCATTCCGCTGTGAGATTCGTGTTACTCTGATGTTGTGTTCTTCTTCTTCTTCTATTCTAAGTTTCTATCTTATCTTTCCTCACCCTCTAATTTCTTTCATTAACTTTCTAGTACTTTTCGATGTTTGGTTAGTCATCATTGAGTTTATGGCGATAACTAAAGTCGACAAAATCCGGGTCGTTACATTTGGTATCAGAGCTTAAGTTAAGTGAATTACCTTGGCTCTGTGGCGTGACTCAGTAGAGATGGGTTAGTAATACCCTAGATAGAGTTTGAGTGTATATATACGAGTGAACGTATTTGTTATTGATATAAAAATATGTTTTATATTGTGGAGATTTATTGGTTGAGTTGTTTATGAGTTCTGGTCGATCAGTTTGATCCACTGTATCGGTAGGAGTTACTAAACACTCGAATACGATGGGTCGGCACGGTATGTTTTGAAAAGAGGGTAAAATAAAATAAGTTTACCCAAGGTATATCTTGATATAGAGAAGATATATATATACCAAAATTATAATATAGTGGATATATTGGGTGTTATTATAATCGAGTAAGATTATAAATTAAATGGTTATTTAAATAACCAATCTGAATTCATATAAGTGAAATGCGTGAATCAGATGAGTTAAGTCTGAAATTTAAACCAGAAAGTAAATTAAAACTCTGGAGAAATTGATAAGTGTTTGTAAATGGATTTGAACTGAAAATAAGGAAAATTTAAGATCCTGGGAGATTTTAAATTGTTTTACAAGCAGTGTGAATTATATTTTGAAATGAATTTCAAAGTGAAAATGTTTAGAAATGGTTTATAGTATTGAACTCACTTCGATCGCTGGAAAATAGATTCTGATGATGACAGCTGCATCATCAGTATTCATTTTTGAGTTGTAAGTGACGAATTACTACCAGAGATACTGTTTTGAATTTGTTTTGGGAAAGACAAGTTGTGTTGAATTTCAAAATGGGATGTATAAAATAGAATTGAAATAGAAATTCAAAGGGAGATTGAATATATGAAATTCAATGGAAGTGATATAGAATTTGAATATAGAAATTCAAATGGAATTTAAACTATAAAATTTGATAATAGATTTGAATAATAGAAGTGATGTAAAATTTGAATAGAAATTGAATTGAATTAACTAAGTCGAAGAGGAATTAGTTAATCGAGTTTTGAATTTGAAGTTGAACTTTGAAAGGTGAATTGGATTTGTAAATGGATATTCGAAATCGAATATAGAACTTAAATTTGAAATTTGGATTCAAATTAATTAATAAGCAAGTTAAAAATTTATTTGAACATGTCATGTTCAAATATAAAAGTGAAATAGACTAAAGAGTTAATTAACAAATTAATTAACGAAATGAGTTAAAACAATCAGGTATAGTTAAAATAGATTGGGCAGGTATAAATATACATGAGATAGGTATGGATAAAGTATGAAGGTATATAAATAGAATGCTCGACGAAAAGGTATGTATTTAATTCATATATGGGATTTTATGCGCCGTATCGGCTAGCCGCTTGGCTTTTTCTTTTTCTTTTGGATTGGTGAGGGCCATGGGAGGCTATTTGAAATATAGCGATGCTCCTGGTACAAAGGAGGTTATGGTGAATTTTTCCGGAAATTTAAGGAGTTAGAATATTTTTAAGATAATTTGATAGTTAGAAATCTATGTATCGATATATATAGAAGTCGATAAGGAAACGAACTTAGAAATAGAATAGTAAAATAAAAAAGGAAGACTAAAAATAAAATCTAGTGAGAATAGAAAGAGGAAGCGTATACGTGTTTAAAGGTGAATTAGTAGTTGTATGTTATTGATTATTCGAGTAAGTAGTCATATCTGTTTTGACATTATAAATGTTATTCAGTCAAGGTCTGAGAGGTAGTTATACCCCAACTTGATTGGTTTCATTATTAACAAATAAACAGTAAGATTTCAGGCTCGAAGATCAATGTTGAATAAGAGTTAGTTGAATATAGTATTTGGGTTGTCGTAACGATGTTTTACACAACATCCGTTTTAACCCAAATAAGTGTAAGCTTGGAAATATAATAAAGAATATTTCCTAAGTATAGAAATAAACGAGATCGGAAAGAGATAAGTAATTGGAATATTTTCCAATTATAAATAGCATATAGTTTCTAAAGTTTAGAAAATAAAGGAAGGCGATATTCGGAAATGTTTTCCAAATAACATAAAAGAATAATATGGTAATTGAAAGTATTTGGTTAACAAATATTGATAAAGAAATAGAGAAGTTATTTAACTAATGGAATATTAATTAAGGGCTCAGTGACATGTTCAAAAAGGAAAAATTGATTTTTGGAAAGAGTAAACTGTTTAAAAACTCTCAGGGGAAGACTGTTTGAATTAAAAACAAATTTAACATAAACATGTGAAAGCAAATTGGGATTTAAAATAAGGTCAGTTAAGTGGTAACTGAAGTTGAATTGAAATCGAATAAGATTGGATTTGTGAAATTAGAATCCGAAATGGTATTCGATTGAGGAGTTAAGGAATTGAAAATCAAGAATTGAACTTGAGTTGAAATGGGATTTGGCTTGGTTAAAAACGAATGGTTGTGTTGGAGATAAAAGTGATTTCAGAATTTGATTGGGATAACATTGGTATATGCTGAGTTGATAGCATATGGAATTGATAGAGTTGATATGCCCGACAAAAAGGTACAAGTTTATATTTCATATGGCATGAGATTTTGATGAGCCTAATTGGCAAGCCGCTTGGCTGTTTGATTTTCTTTTTGGTTGGAGATGGCCCAGAGAAGCCAGTTGGAGTTTGACCTATCGACCAGTACAAAGGATGTGCTGGCGAAATTTTTCGAAAAGTTAAGGAGTTAGAAAATTTTCAGGATTTTTGAAAATTTTCGTTGATAAGAATTAATTAATATTTTAATTAAAATTAAATTGGTTCAGTTGAAACTGAAGTTGAGAAGTGAACAAATATGTTCTAACCAGTCGATAGGGTCGTCCTCTACCTTAGCAATTTCGAGGACGAAATTATTTTAAGTGGGGAAGAATGTAATGACCCGCATTTGCAGAGGTATTATAATTAATTTATTTAATTATATAGATGGTGATATAGTGAATTAAATAGTGGTTTAATTAAAGAATGGCGAATATTTAATTAAAATAATAAATTAAATAATATATTTAATTCTGAAATAATCAGAATTGGCTGAAATGGCGATATGGTGTGAACGGATCATCTGTGATATTTAATTCAGCTTGGAATTTAATTTGAATAATAAATATATTCAATCATCGACAGTTGAACGTATAATTTATAATATAATTATAAACGAGCTCGAAATGGCGCTGCAGTTCGTAAATTGGCGATTCGAACTTCAACTAAATGTACAGGATTCGTTTTAAGCCGGATTTCTGTGAAATAAGAAATGTGTGGAGCTGGTGGAGTATATCTTTCTAGTGGAAGAGAAAAATCAGGATTTCGTCGTGTAGATTTTGATTTATGTCCAAATCAAATTTTAGAAAAGTCGCTGTGGAATTCCTTTATAATTTATAAAGGAATTATTTATATTTTAAATAGGAATTTCAATATAAATCGAATATCGGGTTGACCCAGATGTGAAATATCAAGTTAGAAATTCATATAGGATTTATTCTGAGCTGTATGGTATTCCTCTGTTAATATAGACGATAATATTTATTTTTAAATATTAAATCTAATTATATTTAAATATATTTATATATTTAAATAGGCCATTTAGAGCTGTAAAATAAGCCACTTTTGCAAACGAAGTCAGAATTCGACGAAACTAATTTTTTTGGATCCGCAATGTCAAATAGTTGTGAGATTTCAAGTTTCGTGATTTTTAGAGTCACTGTGTGGTCGTACGGATTTTTAGAGTGAAAAACAGTCAGTAGTTTGATGGTTAAAAATACGCTGTGTGAGAATACGAAGTCGGAATTCGACGAAACCAGTTTCGTTGGGACCATAATGTCGAACTCTAGATACATGTCCAGTTTGGTGATTTTTGGGTATCGTATGTGATCACAGGAATTTTAGAGGACAAAGAAAAATAGCGTTTGCTTATAAATTAATATATATATATTCGAATAAAAAAAATATCTAAATCCTACTCACTATAAATAACAGTTAACTACCACCCTTAAAACCTAACTCTCAACTCCTGTAGTCAAAGAAAAATGCGCCGCTGTTATTTTCCTCTTTCAGTAAACTATCGATCTTCAAAAAAATTCCAGGAAATCAAAACAAATACTATAAATTATAAAACTTATATACTTTGGTTCCATGAGGGTTTCTCTTCAGTTTGGTACTGCTTTTGGGTAGTGCGATGCATGCTTGAAGAAGTCGGAAATTTACAGCGTGCGTTTCTTCAATCCTAGGGTTTGAGAAATCAAAGGAAGTAAGCATTCGCACTCGTATTGGTTATTAGTTTTGGATCGAGAATGTAAACCCGGGTTTGGTTGCAAAGTTTTGGGGTAGATGGTGAATACTTCGTTCGGTTATTTCCCTGTACCTGCGACGAAAGCCATGAACGACGGGATCCTCAAATGGCGAACGAGTTATACGAAATTGATATGGGGATGGAGTATTTTGAATGAGAAGTATTTTGGTGATTTTTGTTTGGGGATTTGTTGATCGATGGAGGAGAACGATGGGATCGAAGTTGCAAAAATGGCCAGGAGTTTTGGGAGCAGGTCACGACATTTCTTGGTTTGGGGGAGATGAAGTGAAGTTCGGGTCTGGTACTTTTAAAGGATAATGGGCCGGCAAAGTGAAGTTAAGCCCATTTAATTTAGTCGAGTTTTATTTTAAATTAGTTCAAACTTTAAAACTGTATATCTATCTCATACGATATCAGATTGACGAACCGTAAGTTGCGTTGGGACCGTATGGACGAGAGCTTCACTATGAAGTTGACTAGAAGTGGATTGGGGCCCATATGAATTTATGGCGAAATAAATTGTTTGATTCAAATCAAACAACAGTTTATTGTTCTTTAACGATGAACTGCAAATGTGAGTAAATCTCACTAACTCTGAATAGTTTATAATTTCATGTTGTATTTTTAGAACTGTTAAATATTGGCTGATTGACTGTGTGTTGACTGTTTGATTGAACTGCTAGTCAGTTAGTTGAATTTCTATATTGATTCTGTTTAACAGAATATATCATATGGAACTGAAAGTGATGTTATCTATATTGTTTAACATCTGTGATGTAGGGAAACAGGTTGGAGGAATCCAACTGGATTCCTCAACATTTATTTTACTGTGATTCATATATTGTGATATATGATGTGATATATAATCTGTTGTCGATTATATGTGTTTGGACGATTTTGATCATCATGATTTGATATGTTGAATACCATAACATACCGAATGTTGATAAAGGAATATTTTCAAAGTGTATTTTGAAAATGAATTATTTATATAAAATCGATGGATTTTATATAGAAAAGGACAAGGATTTTTATAAAAGAAATAATTATAAAATCAAAGAATAAATTAGAATAAAAGGAAATCATTTGTAAAGTGAAGAACCGTTACTAAAAGTAAATCTTTATAAATGAATAGTTTATTCGAAAAGGAGTTATTCGAATAGAATAAAGGAAGTTATCAAATAAAGTCAAAAGGAGGTATTCAAATATAGTTTAGCCAAAAGGAGTTATTCGATCACAATTCAACGAATAGAATAAATTGATTAGAGTAAATCAAACAGAGTTAATCAGTTAGGGTCAACCAGTTAGAGTTAATTGGTTAGAGTACATCAGTTAGGTTAAACCATTAGAGTTAACCAGTTAGAGTTAATTGGTTAGGGTAAACCAGTTAGAGTTAACAGTTAGTGTTAATCAGTTAAAGTAAATCGATAGAGTTATATCGAACTAGAATTATTCGATTAGAGTAAAAGTAAAAGGAGTTAATCGATGTTAGTTAATCGATTAGAGTTAAAGTAAAAGGAATTAATCGATGTTAGTTTAATCGATTAGAGTTAAAGTAAAAGGAGTTAATCGATGTTAGTTTAATCGATTAGAGTTAAAGTAAAAGGAGTTAATCGATGTTAGTTTAATCGATTAGAGTTAAAGTAAAAGGAGTTAATCGATGTTAGTTTAATCGATTAGAGTTAAAGTAAAAGGAGTTAATTGATGTTAGTTTAATCGATTAGAGTTAAAGTAAAAGGAGTTAATCGATGTTAGTTTAATCGATTAGAGTTAAAGTAAAAGGAATTAATCGATGTAAGTTTAATCGATTAGAGTTAAAGTAAAAGGAGTTAATCGAATATATATTTCATTCAAAAAGAATTAAAAGAGTTATCGAATATAGTTTATTCGATAGGAGTTAAGTGAATAGAATTAAAGTTAAATCAAAAAGAGTTAAGTGAATAGAATAAATTGAATAGGGTTATCAAATATACCTTATCGAAGGAAAGAATTATCGAATAGAAAAGATTTGAAAGAGAGTTAAGTAAGGAAGTTAGTAAAAGGAATATAAAGTGAACTTTGCCTATTTCAAAGTTAGAAATGTTGTTCAGTTAAGGTCTGAGAGGTAGTTCTACCCCAACTTGATTGGCTTCATTTTTAACTAAGGAATAGTTAAGGTTCGGCAGTAAAGGAAATGGTTTGAGTTGGCATCGCGATGGTTTGTTTAAACATCTGTCTAAGTCCAATGAAGAAGCTTTGGAAATGTTTTACAAATAAGAAACCAGAAATGTTTTCTAATAAAGGAAACAAGAAATGGAAATGTTTTCCATTGTTAATAACATATATTTTCCAAATTTAGAAAACAAGAAATATTGAATATAGGGAAACAGAAGATAAGTAAATTTATGAAATAAAGAGATAAATGTTGAATGATGTTTGATCGATATAAATTTCCATTTGGAAATAATATCGTTGTTTGTACACTTGTTTTATTCGATAGTTAAATCATAGACTATCGAAGTTTTGACCATTTTAACGTTGTTAATATGGAGAGACCGGTTGGATTATTATCCAAAGAACCACTCTGTATTGGCATAAGCGTTGCGAATCATATATGCCAAAGGAAATTGAAGACGGAGTTATGCAAGGGCTATCCTGTTTACAGAATAGTGCCTTCGGTTCATCCTGTTCCTGGATGACTTGTATGGACGGATGTCTGACAGAGTATTTCCAGACGATCACGTATATTGATTTCTCCAACCGTACCAAGAGTGCAAGCGGAGAAGGAAACTTCTTTTAGCTAACACATAATGTATGGTTGAAGACGTCAATCGGTGATTTGATGGATTTGACGATGTGACATTCAAAGTGAATCTGGTGTGATGATAAAGCGTAGCTTCTAGCCTCACATCCGGTAAATGACAGAAATCGGGCAGGCAGCATGGCTAAGTCGGTCGCACCGAAGTAGGGTGTATAATCACCGGATCTAGAGTTTCATTTACTTCTAAAAATCTATTGTTGATGCTGTCCCATTCGGGAAACGGTTGCTGATCCCAACCGTTGGTGATATACATTCGATACACTTAAGAGAAATGAGTGGTCGGTCATGTGCGGCCGGGTTGCAAGATGTTCTTGTTGAACCCAGTGTATTCCTGTCTAGAGGTACACTAGCGAAAGGTGGTTCCATACCTTGTCATAGTTGGAAATCCATTACCCAATACGTGCTTGCGGTTTTGATTGTATATTATATATGTAGAACGTGAGATGAAAGCGTTTCTGCTAGATGATTATTATATTGTGTTGATAGACATTATTATAATATCAAAAGGTTTTTGATATAAAAGATATTTTTGATTTTCATAAGGGAAAAACCTGTTCCGTTATACGGCGTGGTCTTATGAGATATCATTTACCTGCTTGAACTGTTTTACTCATACCAGTCCCATGACTGACCCGGAGTTTATTTTATTTTGTTTTCCCTAAACTCTTGGGTGCCCAATTTTGTACGGGCAGTCAAGTAGTCGGGATTTACAGATACTTGAAGAGCTGGAGCAGGAGGCTTCAGAAATCATATAGCTATAGTTATTTCCGCTGTGTTGTAAGTGTTTTACTCTGATAATGTATTGTATATATATATATAACTGTTTTACTTAAAAGTTATGTTATATGTTATTCATTCCGCTGTGAGATTCGTGTTACTATGATGTTGTGTTCTTCTTCTTCTTCTATTCTAAGTTTCTATCTTATCTTTCCTCACCCTCTAATTTCTTTCATTAACTTTCTGGTACTTTTCGATGTTTGGTTAGTCATCATTGAGTTTATGGCGATAACCAAAGTCGACAAAATCCGGGTCGTTACATAAACATATAACACTCAACTCATTCTGGGGCATTACTAACCCCATCTCTAATGAGTCACTCGTTCGAGAATGCTACCGATTCTATCTCTAATGAGGATTCTTCAATAGGATATTACTAATCCAATCTCAGATGAGTCTTTTGTTCAGTTCTAACGAATTGTACCCCAAATATTTGAGTTGACCATAGCTTTGATACCAGCTGTAACGACACGGATTTCGCCCGGACCTAATCGATCGCTAAACCGATCAAGACCGTTCGAATCCCGCATACGCTAACTCTGGGTATACAAAACATCAGAACAAATAATAGAAGACTTTTATAAACATCATAATAATGTTACATCAGAGTACAGAATATCAGAGTATATCGAAAATAATACAGCGGAAGATTAATTTTACAATAAATGTAAAACAATGCACAGCGGAAATATAAACTACACAGTAGAAGACTGTAAATGCCTGGACACAGCTTAAAGCGTCAATCCAGAATCCTGCTCAATACATCCGCAAAATAAAACTACTCGACTTCCCGTGTGGAAAATAGGGGCACCCGAGTTTGCAAGGGAAAAGCAAACTGCAGGTCAGTCATGGGACTGGTGTGAGAAACTCTAAACAGTTATAATTAACTTATTTAATAATATGGCATATCACGGGACCACGCCGCTAACGCGGAACGGGTTTACCCCCATGAATGCCAGTGTATAAACAACAATCAATATAGATATATGGATTTACTATGCATCAATCAACATGCAATATCCCAATCTACCCATTTAGATTAATCACCACACTTAGATTTTCCAAATCCAATTCAATTTACAGAAATTATTCCTTTGGATTTTATTCTCGATTTGTTATTTCAAATCATTTGAAATACATATCTAACTTTCTATATCAAAATAGATTTTACTTCAGGATCTCAAATCAAATCGTCTGGAAATATGAATTCCAAAACATAACAATCCATACAAACAAGTATGCAACCAAATATCGTGCTCCTCATCGACAAGGCAAAGGGTACACACCTCGCAACTCGATATATATAAAAGTGAACCTACCCCATATAGGAGCAGGCTACACCGACGATGCACCTCCCACACATGGAGAGCATACACCGCCCTCTTACCCATACTTTTAGACTCAGGGTTACCCGACTCTTTAGCCACATACTAAATCATTTCATATCCCGAAGTAGGGAAAATCATTTCACAACATAATAATCACAAGTACTTTCAAAATATAGTACTTCACATCAGTAATTCACACATATGATCAGTCACTATTAATCACATGACCTTTGAGCTCGTACGTCTCAAAGAAGGGTGTTAAGCAAGAGAATAAATTCTCCGCCACCAAACAGATATATTATTAATAGTAACTAATCGAATATGTGATGAACCACAATGTAACACATAATACATTTCTAAATCATTTTAGAAATCATCTGGTTTTGGGCCTCGAAATCCTTTCTGTTTTATAAAACATTCCCTGTCTAAAATCGGGAATATATTTCTTTTCACTTAAGGAAAATATCATTTCAAAATCATTCATTAAACTTGAAATGAACTCAACATCGCTAAACACCTTATCATCAAATCGTGAAGTGTTTCACAAGGTGTTAACACACAGATATTTCTACCCAACCCAATGCTAAATGTAAAGGCATATTCAGCTCATAAACTGGTCGAGCACCATCCAAACAATCAATCAACCACAATCAATATCAACAACTAAGTAAATTTGGTTTAATCACATCACCCGGTTTGGTAAATTTAATCACCATTCATTCATCCAAATCTAATTAAAGATTTATTCAAACCCCAATTGGTTTCATCTCTAAAATCATTTCATATTGATTGTTCTATTTTTTTTGGAAAGTAATCCTGCTTTTACGCGGGTTAAAGAACTGATGTCATTTAAACACAGTTCATGACAAACCCCAAATCCAATTTGATATTAAACACAAGGCTCTGAATAGAAAATAGTATCAGCTTATATTCAACATCAAATTCTGAAACCAACAAATATCGTATTGGAAATAACGATATTAATATATCTTTCAAATTTCCATAACCATATCTGTATAATTACGAAATCCAACATCGAAATATTCCGAAGATAATTTCGATTCAAATCCATTCCAATTCATATATTGGAAATTCTGGTTATTTTTAAAATCATTTCAAATCCAATTTATTTATTTAAAAATAAATAAATTATTATTCTAGTTCAAAACTAGTTCATAAAGACAATTTTGATTCAAATCCATTCCAATTCATATATTATGATTTTACACTAATTATTAATATTTTTAATAATTTTATCAACGCCCATACAGTTGATTTCCAACAACGATCATCGAACTGCACTTACAGCGACCTTTTCTGAAATTGATTTGGACATAATTCCAAATCCAGCCATTAGATTTCTAATTTCTCATATTCGTTGGAAATCTCTTTTCGATACGAACCCAACGGTTCCGGTTTCAGGAGAATCCGACGGTCGGATCTCCTGTAATGTCCGTTCGAAGTCAATGGTCGAAATTCGCAAACTACCGCAGCGCGGCGCGTTCTATTCAGGCCATTATATTATATATATAATATATATAATATATATTTCGTCGATTTCCATTTTAAAACGTATTTTATAAATTGTTTGAAATTCGTTTTCAAAACGATTTTAACTTCATATTCAATTTCGAATCAAAATTGAATATTCCACATACGCGACAATTTTATACAGTGTATATATATGTTAAAAATTATATTTTTAACAATCAAATCATTTTCACATTTCATATATATATATATATATATATATATATATCGTTTCATATATACATCGTTTTCACATTTCATATATATATCGTTTTCATTTCATATATACATCGTTTACATTTCATAAATATATATCGTTTTCACATTTCATATATATATATCATTTTCACATTTCGCATATATATCGTTTTCATTTCATATATACATCGTTTTCATTTCATATATATATCGTTTTCACATTTCATATATAAATATATATATATATCGTTTTCATTTCATATACACATCGTTTTCACATTTCATATATATATATATATTATTTCCACCTTTCATATATATATATATATATATATATATATATATAATATTTTCACTTTTCAATACATACGATATTTTCACTTTCAATATATACACGATATTTTCACTTTCAATATATATACGATATTTTCACTTTCAATATATATATACGATATTTATTTCATTTCACATCACGATCAATTTTCACACAGAATACAATCAAACAAGTCGTCCATGGTCCGTGAACGACGGGGAACAGTTCATATATGCAGTTACAAAATAAATAACTGTACAGAAAATTTAAAGTGAGAGAATTCTCACATTGGTTTTTATTTCTGAATTTCTATTCGCGTTCAAATTTCTCTGAAATCCTAAATTGCTCCATTTCCATTCTGGTCTTTTCCATGCCGTAGTGCTCTTCTAGAGGATTCCAACGGATCTGGGTTTGTTGAATTCTGACACCGTATGACAAAGTTACGGTATTTTAAACATTTAACAATTTCTGAAGATAATTAAATTAAATTAATTACCCTAATTATCACTAATCCCTTTAATCCCCCTGTTAGTCCATCTTCCCCGTCGAACCCCTAAACCCATCGGCTACTCCCTTTTCCTGAACCGCGCGCCCACCAGAAAAGGCCGGACCCCCATCGGATTTCACGCCATCGAAGCCTGGGACCTCGCCTTCCTCCTCCTGACGGCGCAACCAGTTCAGCACCTCCATCTGCAAGGAAACATCTCATGAAATCGGTGCCTTTGAGCACACAAATCGAGCAGGATACTTCATATTATCAGTTCTCGACCGTTCTATTCAGAGATCGTAGAGAGTTCTACGATTTTCCCTCAAGAAGATGCATGATTTATTGAATGAATTTGACGGATTTTTGAGATGAAATCAGGATTAATCTGGCCATTCGTTTTTCAATTGGCGACGGCGCTGTATTAACCGGAATGGCTAGGGTTTCTTTGAATGGGATTATTTATATAGATTTATAATAATATTTTATTCCTTTATTCGTTTAATTATGAAATTTTAATACCAAACTCCAAACGAAACCCAACGACTATAACCCCAGCTAAATACCCCCATTCCGAACACAACGGGATATGTTTCGTTGGTTAATTCGATTGTTACAGTCAGTTATTCTTTAAATTAAAATATAAACCATTCAATATTCGATTTGAACGTACATTTCAATTTGCCAAGGCCACAAACTGATTCGAAAAATTCTAGAAAAATAAATCTAGCTATGTTTTGATGCTACGGTCCCAACAAAACCAGTTTCGTCGAATTCTGAGATCATTTGAAAATGGCCATTTTCTGGTCGATCCAATTTAACTAAAATCAACCAAACACATTTTCCTCCGCCACACTCACATATTAACTTCAAAAATTATGGAATTTGAAACCTAGCAATAATTTGACATCTCGGATCCAACAAAAGTGGTTTCGTCGAAAACGAAGGTCGTTTGCCAAATTTCCATTTTTAAGGGCTTTATACATATTAAAAATATATATAAATTCCACAACGACTTTTCTGAATTTTAAACTGGACATATCTTTCAACTTCTAAAGTGAAATCTAAGTTTCTTACCTTCGTTAGAAAGATATCATCAAACAGATTCAAATATTTCTTGTTTCGTTCAATTCTGACTTAAAACGAATTTTGTATATTCATTTGAAATTCGAAATCGCATTTTCGAACTACAGCGCCATTTCAGGCTCGTTATATAATTAAAATAAATTTATTTGTTTTAACTTCATCGAAAATAAATTTTTCATCGTTATTATTTAAAATAATCCATTTTAAATAACCAAATTCCGTAAAATTGCCAATTTAAAAATTTTAAATTGGCCCTGATTTCCGGGTTGTTACACGTAATAAATTGAAGCGATGCTAAATATATTCAATGTAATATCTAATTTAGTTACAAACTTCATTAAAACTTAGATGAGCTACAAACTTCACTAAAACTTTGAATCAACTACAACATGGGAAAACATATCAACGTACAAACTTCATTAAAACATGATCAACATACAGACTTCATTAAAACTTTATTAGAACTTAATCAACAAACAGACTTCATTAAAACTTGATCAATTTAGAACTTGAGTTACGAACTTGATTACAAGTTGATTTTACAAGTGATCAACTTGAATTACAAACTTCAACTCAACAAATTGCATGTGCAATCAATACAACGTTCAAGTACTAAGTGAATCCGATCACATCAAACACATATACATTAACTCCATTTAGCGTATTCATTTCTTTCATCCCATGCTTTTCTTCGTTGATGTAAATGTATTCCCATCTACTTGCATCCATATCACGAGCTACGAACCATTTAAAATAAATTGGTGGTACCAAATGTTTAGTCTCTAGTTTTACCTGCGAATGGTAGTGTGTATTTAAACTTAAATTAAAAGAAATGAAATAATTTAGAATTTTCAAAAAAAAAATGTAATTTGCATGTGCAACGCTTTCCGAATAGCGTAAAGCAGATATAACTTGTAAGTACTAGCACTGGTAAGATAAGATAGTATCCAACATTTTATATATATTAGTTCTAACTCGTACGAGAAGTATACTCCTAACATTTAAATCTATATTATATTCAAGGCATGAATGTTACCTATGCATTACTGTGAATATCATTTTCGTTATATCACTGTTTCTCCTCCAAACAATCGTGTGAGCCATGTCTCATTTTCCACAATTTTCTATCATGAATCATATTGTTTGTTATTATTCCTTTTTTATTGTTTTAAACCTTCTTGTCCATGTTAGATATAAGTAATTTTGAGTGCTAGCTGAAGAGGGTCAGATATTTGATGTCAGAGGGAAGTAGTTAGAGTATATAGTTCACAATCAGAGCTTGGCTGAAATATAGTGCAAATCCTTAGGATTTCAATGAAATCACCTAAAACTCCTCTCAAAAAGTCTATCAATTATTATGTAAAACTATAAAGGTTTACCATTTACTAGGTAAGTATGAAAAATTCATGTGTAATTTGAAATATTATTTGTATTTACCTTAAGGCAATTGAATATTCCAGCATGTGTTTGTTTCATTCAACAATTCAAAATAATTAGACAAAATGTCGAGTCTTGCATGTGACTGCACAGTATTGCATTGAGTTCTAACTTTGTTATCCTTATTGCAGGCTTTATTCTACAATGAATTAATAGTACACTTATCAAATATCTATGTGTTGGCATGAAGTCCTTTTGGGTCTATCAGAGGCATTAATACACTAAAAAGTGTCTCGTCTATGAATAAGTTTGTGTACTATCACAAACATTAATTCCTTAACATAATGATATTACATTGCATTCTTATGCTGAATGACTGATATTTTACATTACATAACACTATAGATTTCAGGTTATTCATATATCAGTGATGTTGTTTTGACCGATTGTTCACAAACTTGTATATGCTTACTTCTTATTTTCATACAATGTGGATTTTATGAATCTGAACTACAAATCTAAGATCTACAGTTCAGTCGTCATTGCTTAAGACTACAGGTGACTTAGTTCTCTGCTTTGCCATCTATGTTTAAAACACATATGAAAAGCTTAAATTAGCCCAGTTGTTAACAAACAATTATCTAAATGTGTCAACTGAATATCTTTTAGCATAGATGAAAGTTGTCTAGTTACGTAGTCCTTGTCTACTTTAACTTATTGTGGCATTGGCTTTGTTATTACTTGCATTATTCTTATGTATTCTTAGTGTTTGAATTTGCACTATATATGCTCATGCAAGATGCTACGTTGGCTTTCCATTATCTTGGAACTGTTTATTTATTTATGTACACCGTGTACTATATTCTTTCTTATACCAACAAAAATTTAACCATTAATGAAATAGTTCTAATTTGTCCTTTTTGGTATTTGTTTCCCTCGAAGAACTTAGCAAAATCTATTGGTGCATTGGAGTTGGAGACACTACTTCATCAATATGGTCCTTTCATGACATGTAAGTTAATTTTGATGAGAATGGTTACAAAAAACAATTCGGATTTGTTCAAATGGACAATGTGCTTTAAGCCACTACAATAGTAGTATTCCTGAATGGATCCTTCCATTAGCAATGATTTGTTAGAATTCTCTCTTTTTTATGATTATATTGATTACTGGTCTACTTTAGCCTGCGTTCCTTAATTGCTTGGTAGGTACTAGATTATAGTACTCTGATCACCATCACATCTGTATATGTATTAGGTATGTTGCAAGATTTTCATTTACATATATATATATATATATGTATATGTATGTATATATATGTATTAGGTATGTTGCACAAGTAAATGTTTGAAAGTTGTATATATTGGATTATATTGTGTATATAGGATTGCATGTGTATGGTTTGAGTTGAGTATTATGTCTAGGTATATATGCAATTATTATTAATGTATATATCCAATATGTGTCTTGGTATATATCCAATATGTATTAGGTATGTTGCAATATTTAAGAATAAGCATCTAAGATAGGCATTGCCCAATAAAAGAAAATACAATAATCTTTATATCAAGAATCAAGAACAGGATGTAACCTATGACTTTCTTCGTTCCAAGTTCTCTGGATTTGGTCAGATCTTCAGTGTTGTTGTTATAAAATACGAAGATGGGGACTCTAAAGGCTTTGGGTTTTTCTATTCTGAATCATTTGAACAAGCAACTGCAGTAATGAAGGCCCTAGATAATACTTTATTTGGTTAGTTTTTTATATTAAATGCTCTCTTAGAACAACACCATTTTCCCTTAACTTAATTGAGTTGATCATGGTTTCAGGAAATAACACAATCATCATGAGATATGCTTAGGAAAAGGTCGATCGTGAAGTTCTCTTAAAGCTTCGATTAAATAAGAATAACAAGGTTATAACTTTTGCTTTATAACTTTCAGCGTAACATATATCAGTAGGATATGTGGTTGATATAAGCTGTGATTTATCTTGGTTTGAATGTGTTTGTGAACAATCTGGATAGAGTTGTGAATGATAAACTACTAGCAGAGTTGTTCAGCAAATGTGGGCAGGTTAAGATAGCTAAAGTGATAACGTATCATTACAGTGAGAGTAACACGTGACCATTTTGGAGCTGACACTCTCTTGGAGCTGCTATAAAGAATTATTCAAGCACTGAGGTAATAATTTATATGACATCTGTAACGTTCCAGATTTTTTGACAGTTGAGGTTAATATTTTGAAACGGTTTTAATTTGTTGTTTTAGAATTTAATTAGCTTGAATTCAAAATTTTTGATTATTTTATTAGTATAATATAATAATAATTTAATTGTCATCCATCTAAAAACATTGCCTATGATTTTATATCCTGTCCATACAATCGAACTAAACTTTGAAATCAGTTCCTACATGTCTAAAATAACTGCTAAGGCTAAGAACGACGATCGCAACATTTTAACAGGGTGTTTGTAACCGAGGGTTATTTTATAACGGTCATCTTCCACAGTTCGTTTTCGTATTTTTAAAATCTCAGCGTTTCACTTTCGAAAATCTCATAAGATCTGCTGTAAATATTTACTACTGGCAAATCAAACCATTTTCAAACCGATAGAGATTTCAAACGTGTAGCGTTTTGTTTTCATCTTTCGCACATGGCATTCGCAGTGGAAAATATGTGGCATCGTACAAAGTAAACACATCGTTTGTCCTTATTAAACAAAAAAATGTTAGATTTTTCTCCCTTACTATAGAACCATGTGAAATCTACATTGCGCCTTTTCTGAAATCATTTATAATTTGAGATGACAAAGCGAAAGTGGCACATGCTATGTCTAAATTTTCCAGCTATCCTACCAATAGCTTGACTCTACGTAATTAAACAAAAATATCATTTCCAAAATCAAACCATAATCTGTACAAATTAGAAAGTCAAAACATGGTGTCGGCCATATTTTGCTGTAAGCATGTGAATGAAACAAAACTTCACTTTGAAAAAATATCTGGGTGCAATGTCAACCCTCGTTTTCTTATGTGAAATAAATGTTAGCACATGCAAATGAATCTAAACAAAATCCTACATAAAGTATGCTGCAACTTTTTCAAAGAATTCAGCTGATTGAAACGACCCTATACTAAATAAAATGTATACATATGCATATAATATATATATGCCATTTCCATCTGTAATCGAGCCTACAAACGAAGAAAATATCCCTGCACCACTTTCTACCCGCACATGGATTGATCAGCGAAATGTATGCGAAGCACGTGCTTTTGTTCCTGTTTCTTTCCGACCAAACAGGAAAACTCACATGACATCCTAGTTCTTCCTCTATATATAAGACTGCAACATTACTCTTTTTCTCACCTACAATCTCTTCCCTCCTTCGATTCAGACAATATATTTTCTTCATTTACTCCATCCCAACAACGACAGCTATAAACCAAAGGATTTAAACCCTCGCAAAAAAATTTCTTTGAACAAAAAAAAGAGAACGTATTTTCTGCCTCATGCAAACAATGCATCAAAATCGAAAACCAACAGAAATTCGAACATGGGTTCGACCCCTTAGTTTCCTCGATTCGCTAACGCACGTCCTTCAGGGACTTGGTGATGTCAGTATCCATTCGCGTGTCCTATTTCCAAGTAGAGCGTTGACCGTGGATATCAATGACATAGGAAAGTGGAGGTCAGACCCATCATCAATGATAGCAGAGAAACGCTGGTAGCTAAAAGGAGATATGGTGATGGCGGATTGAATGAAGTTAGATGGAAGTCTCGAGCATAGCCTTGGTAAGAAAGCTTCACCCAGGATCAAATATGTGATAGAGATACTTGCAGCGGTGAGAAGAACCATTGTGATGGCGGTAAGCATGTTGTGATGTGGTTTGATTGGAGGGGACACTGGGGACAGGGGATTTAGGTACAGAAGAATTGGTCTCTGCATGAAGATATGTATGCAGTGAAATAAAGAAAAAGAAGAAACGAAAGAAGGAATAATGGGCATGAGAGTTGGGGAAATAGGAAGTGGAAAGCAGAAATGCGAACTCTGTATTGGGGAAGAAGGCACGGTAAGCGGGCTGGACAAATTTATGATGGGCCTTCGGCCTTATACAATATATAAAAAGAAGGAAAGCATGGAGAATGGATGGGCTAAATGCTGCATGAATGGTTCATCAGTTTAAAGAACTATGGTGTGATTAGTTATAATTAAGGTATTAAATAATTATAATTAGTTCATTTTCACTACACCATATCAGCGAATTTGGCACACAGAGCTATAAGCCGTATCAAATTTGATAGTGATAGAATCCGTATCAAACTACGTTTTGTGATCCACACCACCCCCAAACACCATTAATCTGACCGTCCATCAACGAAGTCTTGGATCAGTTCATTTGATATGGCTTTTGACTGTATGAAATTCATATCACATTTTTGCCCCCGTACCTCCACACAGGCACAATCGGTTTTGCCACATCAAATCTTTCGGCCGAATAATCCCTCTTTTTATTTTGCAATGGCGACCACCGAATACCCAAATTAGGGTTTGGTACTCAACCGACTTCCTTTGTCAATAAGCCATCCACCGCAGTCCATGAGTTATCGTCAGCTCGCGCTACCATCAGCTGACTGGCGAAGCCTCAGTCCACCGTTGTTCATCCTTCTCGTCGCCTCTGGAGTTGAGTACTAGATCACGGTTAAATTTAAATATGAATTGGGTTTAATTTGAATTCGAATTGGGTTTAAAGTGGGTTTAATTTGTATTTCCATGTTTTAGTTCAAAAATATGAATGATAGATAGTTACATGTGCTTGTCTACCTAGAATTCATGTTGCTGTTGTGTTTAAATTGGGTATTATCCCCAGTATTATAGTGTTGCTGTGTATTTGCTATCATTTACTTGTGCTATATTTGTCTACGTTGAATTCAGACACTTTTACTTATGTTGCCCTACTCATTTGTGTGTATTATTTCACCATGTACACTGGTCCTTATAACTGATCAAAAGTGCATGTGTAAGATTTGATTTGAGAACTAAAGCATACTAGTTCTGTTGACTGAGCTGCATGTATCTGGTAATTGATATTGGGAAAGTTGTGTGATTGAGTAAAAATGCCGGTGATGGATGCATGAATGAAAATAGAATGGCATTTATAGGTTGAGATTTAGTCAATTTGTTTGGTGTGTCATGTGTGTCACACTGCGTGTGAGTAAAGGCGTAAAATTGCTTTTCCATTTATGACTTGCTGCCTCGAACCAAGTTGCTTTGTGCTCATGTAACCAATCATTTTTGTTAGTCAACCCATGGCAAAGATAGTAGCTGAATATTATAACATGTGTGTGCAGCAGCCTCCGTCATTTGGATGAAGCTAATAAGCATGAATTTGAGTGTGTTGATCTAAACTTTAGGTAATATCTCGCTTTTTTCCATCCCCTCATCTTGGATACACTACATTAGATAAGGGTGATTGAATAGAAAGGGAAAGGCTATAGCAATGTTATATCTACATTGCAGCCAAGTGACAAGGAGAATTAAAATAATGTGGACATATCCTCTATATTGCTCTTTAATTAGGCTATAACAACTGTCTTTAATCGAGACTCGGTCTCAACTGAACAAGTAAAAATGTTGTAGACTTGCAATATTCAGCTACTAATGAAAATAATAATGTGGACGTATTCTATCCTAAACTATGCGGTTTGCACTTTTTTACATGTCTTTGTAGTGTACACGCTATATGTTATCCAAGCTAACTTATTACCAGGCCTCTTGACGTTTTCTTAGATCTGAGTAGTTCTTTGAGAGATTTGAGTGTGTTGATCTTCCTGAAGGGTTCCTTCATGTCTTCGATAGAATGCAATGTTGCTTGGCTGGTTTATGATCTTTTGTCTATTATGGAGGATGTTTATCTTGAATGAAGCATTGATTCAACAGGTGTCTGCACTTTAGCTCACGACGCCGGTTCGGGTATTTATCCCTGCTTAGTGTAATGTAACATTATGTATCTTCTTTAATGTAATGAAACAACGTGTATCTTATATATTGTAATGTAATCAAATAGCATGTATCATTATATATTGTAATGTAATGAAATATTACATACAATTGTTTCGTTTACTGTTAGAATTAGTGTATCATACGCTATATATGCATTGTGTTACAAATAATATGTGCCGCAGTTTCTGCTTATATATATAATACATATATACATAAGATATAGTTTATAGCCGTATCTACTTACACTTTAGATATGGCCAGTAGCCTTATGTTATCACATTGGGATACAATTTTAAGCCGTATCTAAAAATTTAACATGCCATTTTTTGATACAGCTTTTTGTCATGCCTACATGCGTTAGATACGGCTAAAAACACAGCCTAATTAGCATATATGGTGTATTGTTTAGCTATTCAAACTTGTAACCATTATATCTGATCCATACATATTCAGAATCGCGCGAAATTGGAGCTGATGGAATCGTATCGATGGTGGCAACGCGATAAAGCTGATTTGGAGAAGTTCAAAGCTCGTCGGAATTTCGGGTTTAAATTATATGAAACAAACGTTGAAACCGTCGAATCGAAAATAAGGTGAGTTAACTCTCACACTTTTTTTGAATTCTAGGATGTGCTAAATTCACATAACTATAATTCACAATTAATTGGTTAATTGGATGCTATGATTGCTCTTTGTTTGTTAATGGTTGGTTGTGTTAGTTTAAATTATTGCTTCATATGTTGTTATAAATTATATTATGATTGGATATGCAGGGAAGAACAGGTTGGAGGAATCCGACCAAATTCCTCAAATAAATTGTATATTATTGATTGTTCATATTATTCAGATATAAATTATTTATCCCAAATGATGTTATAACCTGTTTGGATGTTGATGGTTGAATGAATGTTAGTCATTGAACTTATATTCAACAATTGTTATGCTTAAATCAATAGACAATATTGATTGAGTAATTGGCAGCAGATGGCCTAATATCCATCGTTTAAAACGTCGTTTGTTGTTAGGCGAATTAACAGAGTTTTGAGATATAAAATATACTTTTATAACTAAATTGAAGTACTTGAATTTATTTTATAAAAGTTATTTAAATAAAATGTTTATAAAAAAAGATTTGTGAGAATATTAAGTTTTTAATGAGATTTTCCCTAGTGAACTAAAATGAATGTAAATGAAATGAGATTGATTAATGAATCGGTGTAAGGGGTTTTGGTAATGGATTTAGTAATGGAATCCAAATTTAGTTTTATAATATAATAAAGGTTTTGGGTGAAGTATAAATAGATGGATTATAGTGCAAGATATAAATGAAATCATATAAAAAGATTTTAAGAAAAGAAGCAGTAAATAATTTACTTAATTAATAAATTAAGTAAAAGGAATTAGAATACAAAGTGGGTTTTCGAATGAAGAAAATGGTTTATAAAACCATATTTAAATTGTATAGTAAATGGAAATGGGGATAATATACTGGATTTTTAAATTTCAATCTGTTATTATCTTAAGATAAGAACGTTGTCGATCATGGTCTGAGAGGCAATTATAATACCCCAGCTTGAACGGCTTTACTATTATCGAGGGATAATATTAGTTTGAAATGGTAAAGGATTTAAATTAAGAATAATATTAGAAGTCTAAGTTTAATGAAACCAATCGGATTATATAATAACGAAAATGGCGCTTGACATTGTTATGGCCGTGCAAGAATTAATAATTGGAGTTATACCATCAAGCGGATAATATATCGATATTTTCCGAAGTAAAGTTAAAAGGGGATTTTGAAGAATATAAAGGAATATTTCGAAGATAAAGAAAATGAAAAGGTTTTTATGATACGGTAACGATACTAAATCGATATAATGGTTTAAATGAATGGTTTTTATCAAAGGGTCTAAGCTACAAATGTACTTCACAATATTGTTGACATTAATAGTTAAAACACCAACTATCAATGAAACATTCTATTGGACCTTTTCACATGTTTTTTCGAAGAGACCGGGATGGGAACTAGACCCAAAACCACTTCGAATCAATGTTGCGTATGAGACTAACTTGCAGCAGATGAAGATGGAGCAACTGAAGACCGTAGATCTTCATGAAACGGAAGAAGTACTTATAATCTCTGGGTCGCTCCCGGAGATAAACTGTGGCTATGTCGTGATTGAAACCTACGAATTTGCAAGGACTACTCGCTACTGATCTATAGGGTGATTCCTAGGATGCGGTAGGAGAGTGCCTTCGGTTCATCCTGTTACTGGATGACTTGTATGGACAAATGTTTGACAGAGTATTTTCTGAGGGTCACATACATTCATTTTTACAAATATACTAAGTATTATGGTGGAGCATTTCTCTTGCTTAACACCCAGAGTGTATTTGTGGGCGTCAATTAGTGATTTGACGGATCTAACGATGTGACATTCAAAGATATCGAGATGTTCTCTAAAAAGATAAACATGACCTCAAGTCTCATTAACCGGGAAATGACAAAAATCGGGCAGGCGGCATGGCTAGGTCAGTCATACCAAGCAGGGTGTATTGTCACCAATCTAGAGAAATTCCTTATTGTTCTTTTTTCGATTCTGTATCTCCGCGGATGTGAGGTGGGCCCTTAAAACCTCGGGGTGACAATATATTCGATACACTCAAGCTAAATGAGTGGTCGGTCATGTGTAGTCGGGTAGCAAGATGTTCTTGTTGAACCCCAGTGTATACCCTCTAGAGTACACTGATCGGAAGGTGGTCCCATACCTTATCATAGTTGGAATCCAATCTCCAATAAGCGCCATGCAGTTTTCAATTTTATATTAAATATGTAGAGCGTAAGATGCAAGCGTTCTACTAGATGATTATTTATTTGTGGTTTGATAGACACTATTATAATATCACTAGATTTTGTTATATCAAAAATTGTTTTGGATTGTAGTATGGTAAAAACCGTCCGGGTTTATGTGTAGGCTGGTCTTACTATTATACTTTTCTTTCAAAAAGGGATTTCCAAAGTTAAACAAGTTGTTTGTTGTGAATTTATCACTGAAAAGTATTCCAGACTGATTCGGGTGAATTTTATTTTAAATCAAATGTGCTCGGGTCAGGCCGAGTATATTTACAGATTCGGTTCCGCTTGGAGTCCAAGAGCTGGAAGCAGGAGGCTTCACTGTTAGTTATCTAGAGTTTATTTCTGCTGTGTTGATACATGATGTACTTTGATGATTGGTATGTGTATACAGATTCTTTTGTATGAAGAGATTTGTTATATTATATTTTATTTGTTCCGCTGTGAGATTCTGTTGTGTTGATCTTCTTTCTCTTATATTCTAACATTTCTTTCTTTCTACTTCTCATCCTTTAATTTCTTTCTACTTAAGATTCATAGATTCGTGCAATTTGGGTTGGATGTAAGTTGTAATTTGTCAGCTCAAATGGTACGAATTTACGGGCCTTTACAGTTAGTATCAGAGCGTAGGGTTTAGTGATAACCTTGGCTCTGTGGCGTAACTCAATAGAGATGAGGTTAGTAATGCCCTAGATTGAGTTTGAGTGTATTTATACGAGAGCGCGTATTTGTAATTTGATATAAAATTATTTTTAAACTTTTTGGCCAATGTATTTTGTAAAAGTATTTTTTTTCAAATTATTATAATATCAATCGACTAATGTTGATTTTTATTCAAAGTGAATTATGAAATATGTAAATGAAAATTTTAAATTAACTTATGTTAAGTTAAAATATTATAAGTTGGAATCAAAACAGAATTTTGAATGGTATTTGAAAGGTAGGAATGGATCCAAATTAATGAACCAAATGTTTGGAAACTGGTTGGATTGTATGATTGGTTGCAGGGATATAAATTTGAAGGTAAATGAATTTGGTTGAGAACCAATGAATGAACGACGTCAAACTAAAAGAAATCAGAATGGAAAATAATGGATAGTTGAATTGTTTGAACCTATGTTGTATAAAAATGAGTCTTCATCTAAGTTTAAAAAGAAGTGCAGGGGATAATTCTTCTTTTAGCTAAACTGGTTAAGTTCTAGAGCTAATTAAACTCATTCTGATTAGAGCTACATAATAATTGAGCAAGCTCGAACAGTTTATCGCTAAATAATGCTTGTAAAAAGGTACGCCTATGCAAAATATAAATTTTTGGTCTTTGATTTGGGTTTTGAATTGAATTTTCCGACCGTGTGGGTCGATGTATATCTTTCTATTGTTCCTGCAATATAGCAAAAGTATCTCTGTATAAGGGAGACTCTGCCAATTTTTTTTCCAAAATTTGAAGTAATGATGAAAAATCAAATCTTTTTGGAAGTCTTTGGTAATTGTTTTCTATAGAAATTAGTTGGTTTTTCGATTAAAACTAATTGTTTTAGTGGAAGTGAAGTTTTTAGTTAATTGGATTGTGGTTACTGGGTTTGTTGCTTTTTTCCTACCTTAGTAATTGCGGGGATGAAATTCTTTTAAGGGGAAAGGAATGTAACAGTCCAGAATTTTTAACAGTTGAGGTTAATATTTTAAAACGGTTTTAATTTGCTGTTTTAGAATTTAATTAGCTTGAATTTAAAAAAATTTATTTTTTTAATTAGTATAATATAATAATAATAATTTAATTGTAATCCATCTAAAATCATTGACTATAATTTTATATCCTGTCCATACAATCGAACTAAACTTTGAAATCAGTTCCTCCATGTCTAAAATAACTGTTAAGGCTAAAAACGACGATCGCGACATTTTAACAAGGAGTTTGTAACCAAGGGGTATTTTATAACGGTCATCTTCCAAAGTTCGTTTTCATATTTTTGAAAGCTCAGCGTATCATTTTCGAAAATCTCATAAGATCTGCTACAAATATTTACTACTAGCAAATCAACCCATGTTCAAACCGACAGAGATTTCAGACGCGTAGCGTTTTGTTTTCAACCTTCGCACATGGCATTTGCAGTGGAAAATATATGGCACCGTACAAAATAAACACATCGTTTGTCCTTATTAAAATAAAAAAATATGTTAGATTTTACTTCCTTACTATAGAACCATATGAAATCTACGTTGCGCCTTTTCTGAAATCATTTATAATTTGAGATGACAGAGCGAAAGTGGCACATGCTTTGTCTAAATTTTCCAGCTATCCTACTAATAGCTTGACTCTACGTAATTAAACAAAAATATCATTTCCAAAATCAAACCATAATCTGTACAAATTTGAAAGTCAAAACATGGTGTCGGCCATATTTCGCTGTAAGCATGTGAATGAAACGACAATTTACCTTGAAAAATAACTGGGTGCAATGTCAACCCTCGTTTTCTTATGTGAAATAAATGTTAGCACATGCAAATGAATCTAAACAAAATCCTACATAAGGTATGCTACTAGAATTCGGCTGATTGAAAACGACTCTATACTAAATAAAATGTATACAAATGCATTATATATATATACACATGCCATTGTCATCTGTAATCGAGCCTGCAAACGAAGAAAATATCCCTGCACCACTTTCTACCTGCACATGGATTGATCAGCGAAATGTATGCGAAGCACGTGCTTCTGTTGCTATTTCATTCCGACCAAACATGCAAACCCACGTGACATCCTGGTTCTTCCTCTATATATAAGAATGCGACATTACTCTTTTTCTCACCAACAATCTCTTCCCTCCTTCGATTCAGACAATAATTTTTTTTTCGTTTACTCCATCCCAACAATGGTAGCTATAAACCAAAGGATTTAAACCCTCGCAAAAACTTTTTCTTTAAACAAAAAAAAGAGAATGTATTATCTGCCTCATGCAAACACTGCATCAAAATTGAAAACCTACATAAATTCGAACATTGGTTCGACCCCTTAGTTTCCTCGGTTCTATTCGCTGACGCTCATCCTTTAGGGACTTGGTGATGTCAGTATCCATTCACGGGTCCTATTTCCGAGTAGAGCTTTGGCCGTGGATATCAATGACATGGGAAAGTGGAGGTCGGAGCCATCATCGGTGATAGCAGAACAACGCCGGTAGCTGAAAGGAGATATGGTGATGGCGGATTGAACGAAGTTAGATCGAAGTCTCGAGCATGGACTCGGTAAGAAAGCTTCACGCAGGATCAAATATGTGAAGGAGGTACTTGCGGCGGTGAGAAGAACCATTGTAATGGCGGTAAGCATGCTGTGATCTGGTTTCAGTGATTCACGTGGATGGTTTACTGGGTAAATGAAGTGGGTTTCCTGATGGCGTACTGTCGTAGGGTTGGTGAACGTTGAAGTCGAGAATGCGGAGGAGGAAAATGCAGCGTAGAAGAGGACTTGGTTCATGAAATAAGGAGCATGGTGTGGCTTTTATTTTAGGAGGAACGGTGGATTTTTTAGAGGAGTTAGATCGTTTGAAGGTGTGGGAAGTTTTGGACAGTAAGATGGTGAAGGAGAGGAGCACAATCGGTTTTGTTTGAATATAAGACACTGGAGCTGTTCTGCGTGGGGGGAGAAGATGTTTGGGGGAGATGGAAGGTTTTAGGAGAAATAAGATAGATAGGGAGATAAGTTGGCTTCCAAATGGTGCATGCTTGAGGATGTATATACAGTGAAGTGAAGAAAAAGAAAATAAGAAAGAAGGAATAATGGGCGTGAGAGTTGGGGAAACAAGAAGTGGAAAGCAGAAATGCGAACTCTATATTGGGGAAGAAGGCATGGTAAGCAGGCTGGACAAATTTATGATGGGCCTTCGGCCTTATACAATATATAAAAAAGAAGGAAAGCATGGAGAATGGATGGTCTAAACGCTGCGTGAATGGTGCGTCAGTTTAAAGAACTATGGTGTGATTAGTTATAATTAAGTTAATAAATAATTTAATTAATTATAATTAGTTCATTTTAGCTATTCAAACTTGTAATCGTTATATCTAATCCATACGTATTCAGAATCGTGCGAAATTAGAGTTAATGGAATCGTATCAATGGTGGAAATGCGTTAAAGCTGATTTGAAGAAGTTCAGAGCTCGTCGGAATTTCGGGTTTAAATTATATGAAAAAAACGCTGAAACCGTCGAATCGAAAATAAGGTGGATTAACTCTCACACATTTCTGGAATTCTAGGATGTGCTAAATTCACATAACTATAATTCACAATTAATTGGTTGATTGGATGCTATTATTGCTCGTTGTTTGTTAATGGTTGGTTGTGTTAGTTTAAATTATTGCTTCATATGTTATTATAAATTATATTATCATCGGATATGCAGGGAAGAACAGGTTGGAGGAATCCGACCGGATTCCTTAAATAAATTGTATATTATTGATTATTCATATTATTTAGATACAAATTATTTATCCTAAATGATGTTATAAACTGTTTGGATGTTGATGGTTGAATGGATGTTAATCGTTGAACTTATGTTCAACGATTGTTATGCTTAAATCAATAGACAATATTGATTGAGTAATTGGCAGCAGATAGCCTAATATCCATCGTTTAAAACGTCGTTTTGCTGTTAGGTGAATTAACAGAGTTTTGAGATATAAAATATACTTTTATAACTGAATCGAAGTACTTGAATTTATTTTGTAAAAGTTATTTAAATAAAATGTTTATAAAAAAAGATTTGTGAGAATATTAAGTTTTTAATGAGATTTTCCCTAGTGAAGTAAAATGAATGTAAATGAAATGAGAATTTCAAACGGGATTGATTAATGAATTGGTATAAGGGGTTTTGGTAATGGATTTAGTAACGGAATCCAAATTTAGTTTTATAATATGATAAAGGGTTTGGGTGAAGTATAAATAGATGGATTATAGTCCAAGATATAAATGAAATCGTATAAAAAGATTTTAAGAAAAGGGGTAGTAAATAATTTACTTAATTAACAAATTAAGTAAAAGGAATTAGAATAAAAGTGGGTTTCCGAATGAAGAAAATGGTTTATAAAACCATATTTAAATTGTATAGTAAATGGAAATAGGGATAATATACTGGATTTTTAAATTTCAATATGTTATTATCTTAAGATAAGAATGTTGTCGATCAAGGTTTGAGAGGTAATTATAATACCCCAACTTGAACGGCTTCACTATTATCGAGGGATAATATTAGTTTGAAATGGTAAAGGATTTAAATTAAGAGTAATATTAGAATTCTAAGTTTAATAAAACCAATCGGGTTATATAATAATGAAAATGGCACTTGACATTGTTATGGCCGTGCAAGAATTAATAATTGGAGTTATACCATCAAACGGATAATATATCGATATTTTCTGAAGTAAAGTTAAAAGTAATTTTGAAGAATTAAAAGGAATATTTCCCAGACAAAGAAAATGAAATGCTTTCTATGATATTGTAACGATACTAAATCGATATATTGGTTTGAATGAATGGTTTTTATCAAAGGGTCTGAGCTGCCAATGTACTTCACAATATTATTGACATTGATAGTTAAAACACCGACTATCAATGAAACATTCTATTGTACCTTTTGTCGTGTTGTTTCGAAGAGACCGAGATGGGAACTAGACCCAAAACCACTTCGAATCAATGTTGCCTATGAGACTAACTTGCAACAGATGAAGATGGAGCAACTAAAGACCGTAGATCTTCATGAAATGGAAGTAGTACTTATAATCTCTAGATCGCTTCCGGAGATAAACTGTGGTTCTATCATGATTGAAATCTATGGATTTGCATGGACTATTCGCTACTGATCTACAAGGTGATTCCTAGGATGTGGTAGGAGAGTGCCTTCGGTTCATCCTGTTACTGGATGACTTGTATGGACAAATGTTTGACAGAGTATTTTCTGAGGGTCACGTACATTGATTTTTACAAATATACCAAGTTTGGTGGCTGAGAAATCCTCTTGCTTACAACCTAGGGTGTATTTGTTGGCGTCAATTAGTGATTTGATGGATTTGACGATGTGACATTCAAAGATATCGAGATGTTCTCTGAAAAGATAAACATGACCTCAAGCCTCATCAATCGGAAAATGACAAAAATCGAGAAGGCAACATGGCTAGGTGGGTCATCCCCAAGCAGGGTGTATTGTCACCGATCTAGAAAAATTCCTTATTGTTCTTCTTTTGATTTTGTATCTCCGCGGATGTGAGGTGGGTCCTTAAAACCTCGGGGTGACAATATATTCGATACACTCAAGCTAAATGAGTGGTCGGTCATGTGTGGTCGGGTTGCAAGACGTTCTTGTTGAACCCCAGTTTATACCTACTAGAGTACACTGATCGGAAGGTAGTCTCATACCTTTTCATAGTTGGAATCCAATCTCCATTAAGCGCCATGCGGTTTTCAATTTTATATTAAATATGTAGAGCGTGAGATGCAAGCATTCTACTAGATGATTATTTATTTGTGGTTTGATAGACACTATTATAATATCACTGCATTTTGTTATATCAAAAATTGTTTTGGATTATAGTAAGGTAAAAACCGTCCGTTTTATGTGTGGGTTGGTCTTACTATTATCATTTTTTTTTCGAAAAGGGATTTCCAAAGTTAAACAAGTTGTTTGTTGTGAATTTATCACTGAAAAGTATTCCAGACTGATTCGGGTGAATTTTATTTTAAATCAAATATGCTCGGGTCAGGCCGAGTATATTTACAGGTTCGGTTCCGCTTGGAGTCCAAAAGCTGGAAGCAGGAGGCTTCACCGTTAGTTATCTAGAGTTTATTTCCGCTGTGAGTTTATTTTAAATCAAAGACCCTAAGACCTAGCCTAAATCATACTATTTCATTTTAGCACTCATGCAGCCGCCATTAAACCTAGAACTCTAAATTAAAAATACAAAGAACAAAATTAAAGAAGACGAAGGATGATTCTTGAAGGCTACAACTAGAAGCTACAACAACTACGACGCTTTAGACAATGGATTTGGGGCTATTTGATTTAAAGTTTTGATTTGGATTGCTTGCTTCATATTGTAAGTTCTATGTCACTTTTAGGCAAAAAATAAAATAACATGGACATGCTATGAATTGAAACCGGATTTAAGAACTATTATTAATCCATGTTTATATTGTTTAACTTTGAATAAAATTTGGGAATATTGCTATGTTAATGTTGCAAGTTAAATTTATCATGATGTTGATGTTGTTATGAATCACTTGGGCTTAATTTTATTGCAAGTTGAACAAATACATGTCCATGGAATCATTATGTTCATTGAAATCCTCATGTTGATTAAACCATGCCTATGATGCTAATTAAACCATGTCCATGATATTAATGAAACTATGCCTGTGATGTTAATATGCCTATCATGTTAAATTGGGAATCGCTAGGTTATGATGAAAAGTTGGAATCATTATGTTTATAATGCTAGATGAGAATCATTATGTTAAAAATACTAAATTGGAATCCACTATGCCTATTAGAATTACCATGCCTTTAATGTTTCATGTTTGTAATAAAATTATTATTATGCACGCAATGATTATTATGCCTATGATGTTAAGTTGAATTCATCTTGTTGAACTAAGTTGGAACCATTACTATGCCAAGTTATCATCATGCTAGTATCGAAACCATGTGATATGTTATAGCCTGTTTATTATGCAAGTGATGGTGGAATTGTCACATATGCCTATCACATGTTTGGTGTTATTCCCCTTTATCTCTTGAATTGTTTATGCTTGTGAACGAAGTACGTTTATATGCGTTGGGGATATGATTGGGTAGAATAGGCAAAACTTGAATTGGTTATAATCATAAACCATGAAATTTGGCATAAGTAGAACATGAAATATGGAACGAAAAACTTGACTTGAATATTCTATGACTTGACTTGAAACATGCCTTAGTTGGGTACGAAATTGACATATGAACATGCTATGAAAATAGCACGAATCTGATAAGAATATGGGCATGACTTTAGAAAACAAGAAAGTGGCCAACTCGAGGTTGGGTTGAGTTTGTAGTGTAAATCTGCCCGGAACCGCCCGGCAAATCCAGTTGCTACAAACAATAGGATCCAATGTGGGTAGTTGGTCACATCGCGCTTGAAACCCGAGGTTGGGTTGAGTTCGTAGCGTAAACCTGCCCGGAACTGCCCGGCAAATCCAGTGGCTACGAACAATAAGATCCAATGTGAGTGGTTCGGTGCATTAAAGAACCAATTAATGCCAGTTAGGATTAAGTCATGAACATGAAAAGACAACTTAACCAACTTAGGGCTAAGTCATGGACTTGAAACGACAACACTTAGCCAACTTGACATGACACGTAAGCGGGTTAAGTCACGAATTTAAATGACATACTTAACCATCTTGACACGACTAGACTGGAAAAGGATTAAGTCACGAATTACATGACTTAATCGGTTAGGCGGGTTAGGTCACGAATTACATGACCTAATCTGTTAGGCGAAACCCTAGACACGACCCTTTTCAGCAGTAACCCTCTAGATGTATCAAGGTACCCTGGGGCTAGGCCGGGTGGGGCACGATTACTGGGCTGATTGTAAGAGGTGAACGACGGCAGTGGGGTACGCCAGTGTAGGTTCGGTGGGCTACGGTCGTGCACGTATTCCGGGGCAGACACTGGGTATCCGTAGATTTATCTGTGCATCTTGAATCGTGTCAGGGGTTGACACCCTAGGGCTGATACACCCGAAGGTGGACCCAGCACAGGTGACTACATTCGTGATTAGCCGTATGACACGGACACTTGACGAGCTAGAACTTGTAGGGAGCCGATCGACTAGATAATCGCTCCGTAGGACCCCGTACTTGGGTCAGTCCCCGTTTCAGGGTCATTTCATGATATTGGGCCGTGGGATTTATTTCGTGATTAACTTGTGATATGGGCTTAGTATACTAGTACAGTCGATGCAACGAATCTTGAACATGTGATGCTTTACTTGACTTGTCTTGGCTTATCCTGATCGCCTTAGTCTATCTTGTTCACCTTGACACCATTCTTAAGTTTAATTCCAGTTCATACATGACAGGTTGTTTTAATCGTTTTTACACTGAAAGTCACTAGGACTTACTCAGTCTTTATGACTGACCCTTTTCCTTTCGCCTCTTTTTCTTTCGTTCCCCCCCCCCCCAGGTTCTCAGGGAGGAAACACTAGCTCTTAGCTTGGATATCACTTGCTTTGGCTCAGCATGTACGGTTTGCTATGGCTGCTTCATTTTACTGCACTTGGGGAATAAGCTGTTTTTCTGTTTTTAAGTTATTGCTTCTTTGGCTATTATTACAAGACAGTTGTAATGAAGTTACTTGAAATGTTTGTAAAAGACATGGTTTATTTTGGAATGAAATGAAGTTCTGTTTTGCTCAGAAATTCTTCCGCTGTTAACTTAATTATTTATTTATGTTCTGTCTTGTGATAATTCTGTGATGTTATCTCGATAATACCTCTCCAAAACTAGTGCATTCCCTTTGTGAGTGACCCTAGCGGAGGTGGGGTGTTACACTTGGATACATGATGTACTCTGATGATTGGTATGTGTATACAGATTATTTTGTATAAATAGATTTGATATATTATATTTTGTTCGTTCCGCTGTGAGATTCTGTTGGGTTGATCTTCTTTCTAAACTATTCTAACATTTCTTTCTTTTTACTTCTCATCCTCTAATTTCTTTCTATTTATGATTCGTAATTTTGTGCAATTTGGGTTGGACGTGAGTTGTAATTCGTCAGCTCAAATGGTACGGATTTACGGGCCTTTACAACATCGTTAACTAGAAAAGTTTGAGTACGACCAATATGAGATTCTTAAGTATACTGTTTTATTTCTATTTCATGAATTTTATATATAAATGCTAGTTTTATGATTTGAAGTGATGGTGTAACAACCCTAATATTGCAGAGATCCACATTGGTCTTATTGATTTAGGCATGAGATAACTTGCATGCTTTCTTGCTTTGATGTGCTACTTCTTCATTCCGTTATTAATCTCCTTCAATTTATTCCTAGGGTTATGAGGGAAGTTTCAAACTAGTGGGTTGTGAATGGTAGTTTAGCTTTAAGGTCAAATCTACTGATGTTTCTAAGCAACTTGATATAAAATGGTTTACTAGCTCAATTTTCTTCTTTCTTCTTCCCTACCATTTATCCATATTTATGTTGTATTATAGTGCTTAGCTTATTGGTTGCCTCAAATGCTACAACATAATACGTATAATTTGATTAATAAATCATATGTTTTTTTTTCAACTAGAGCTCCATCAATACATATTGTTCTATTATTATATATAGTCATGCATTTGAAGATTTCAAAGAAAAGATAAAGATTGAGGGAACAATGTTACGTGAAGATGTGTGGTTGTTTATATTGTTTATATAACTAGTTCGCTTATTTATGACTATTTTAATGAATGAATGCCGAGAAAGAATTCTGGATCAGTACATATTTCCAACTTATATCCATATTAAAAAACTAAAGCAGTATTAATATGAGCATGATATGTAGTTTAGGATGTTGTATGAGTATCAACTTAGTTGTTGTAGAGCATTATGATTGAATTGCTAATGGCTTATACTGACAGTTTGATTTGTAATTATTGCAGCTAAGAAGTTTGAAGTAACTGGAATTTCAAAGAACACAATGAACCACTTCAAGAGGTTAGTTTTTTACTTCGTAAAAACCGAAGATAAACGTGCCATTATAGTAAAAGCTAACGATGTTTGATTTTTTTATCTAGTATAAATTCAAGCTTCATACATATAATAAATTTTAGTTTTGTTAAAATTCTCTCAAGTTGTAGCCGAGACGATTGAAGGAGCAGTAGACCAAAGTATAGAGCGCCTTCGTGTATTTTAGGTTAATTTCCTTTTTCAATATAATACAATCACGTTTGGGATGTCTTATAGGAATATGTGATAAACTAGTTTTTGGTCATTTTAAAATAAAATAGCCTTATTTTCTTATAATTCATTGTTGTTTAGTGCCATGAGTGTATGCATATATGTTATATTATTAAAATATTATTGATCTTTTTGGTGTGTTACTCATGTTATGATCATATATTATTTATATATATATTCCTAATTTGAGATATTTGCTTTGAATTGTAAACTTAGGAAGTGTTGCATTTACGAATCTGAAACACCTATCATGTTTTGCAATTTATCAATTCGAAATACCTAATAAGGGATTAAGATTTTCGATTTGAAACACTTATTAAGTGTTGCAATTTATCAATCTGAAACACCTAATAAGTGTGCAATTTATCAATCTGAAAGACCAAATAAGTGTTTTAGATTTTCAATTTGAAACACTTATTAAGTGTTGCAGTTTATCATTGAAACACCATTTAAGTGTTGCTGATTATCAACTTGAAACACTTAATAAGTTTTTTAGTTTATTAATTTGAAACACTTAGCAAGTGTTTTAAAGTTCTGCAACATACAAATCTGCAACACTTAAAATTTGTTTCTAAAATTTTAGCAATAATTTATTACCGTTTCTATTAGCTCGTTCTGGTGTTGCGTTATTTACTAGAGAATTTTGTAGGAGTCTTCAAGAAGCGTTGGGAACGACGCTAAGTTTAAGCACAGCCTATCATCCGCAAACAAACGGTCAGATGGAGAGGGTTAATAGAGTTTTAGAGGATCTTCTCAAAGCTTGCATAATTGCCTTTGGAGGAGCATGGGATCAACACTTACCTTTTGTCGAGTTTTCATATGATACAGTTACCAAGTGACGATTGGTATGGCCCCTTCGAAGCTTTGTACTGGCGGCCATGCAAATCGCCAACTTGTTGGACGGAAATTACCGACAAGGCTTTACATGGACCTGACCTTATCCATGAGTCCACAGATATCATCGCTTTGATTCGGCAGAGAATGAAGGTTGCCCAAGACCGGCAAAAGTCGTATGAGGTTAGGAGGAGGAGAGAAATGGAATTTAATGGAGATTTGGTATTTGTCAAGGTTTCTCCTCTTAAGAAGACAGTTCGGTTTGGGAAGATTGGGAAGTTAACTCCGAGGTTTATTAGGCCTTTTCGGATTTTGGATAGGATCGACAAGGTGACTTACCGTGTGGTGACTTACCGTGTGCAGCTTCCCAAGCGTTTATTGGGGGTCCATAATGTTTTCCATGTTTTCCATCTTCGCCAATGCCTTTATGATTCAACCGACAAACTCGAGCTTGACGCTATTGGGGATATAGAAAGCCTCGAGTTAGAGTCTAAGGTGCCCCATGTCATCGCAAGGATCGTGGAGCATAGAATTAAACAACTCCACAAAAAATCTATTCGACTTGTCTGAATTCAATGGGGAGATAACCCTACGGAGAATACATAGGAAATTGAGGAGAAAATTAAACATACTCATCCAGAGCTTTCCTTGGGTAATTATCTTCCCCGAATTTATAGATTTCGGTTGCATCGTTGTTTCTAGATTGGATGTTAGGATATGAATGTAACACAAATGCACTTTGCACGCATATATAATTAAATGCATGTTAGGGTGTTTTCCATGCATACTGCATCACTTGTTACACTTACACGTTAGGACTGAGCTCGTTATTAGCAAGTCTGCATTTATAATCACTATGAGTTATGGATGTTTTAAAAATAACATGGGTGTACAACATGGTTGTTTAGAGAGAGTTGTGTTCTTTGCCCCTTTAAAATATTTTGGGATGAAATCTCTAATAAGGGGGAGAACGTAACACTCCATAAAATATACTGAATTTAGACAAAGGTTAATTTAATTTAAAATAAACAGTAGCAGTTAATAATATATTAGTAGGCTGAAAATGGAATTTTGGACAATTGGGAATTGGCCATGAAATTATGGTAGTTTGGGTTCATGGTGAGATTTTGATCCGTTTTCATATTTTATTTACTGAAAATGGAGTCTGTATGCAAAAGTTATTAGTCAATCAAGTTGTACGTATATATTAATGTATAAAAGTTTGAATTTCAAATAAATATATATACAAGCTGTTAGTATATTAAATTTTATAACCATGAAAAGAGTACTCCTTTTTATTTCAAACTTATGCATATATATCACTCACAGTAGGGGACGAGAATAAGTTAATTAAGGTAAGAAATAAAGTGAATTAATTAACAAACGATCAAAAAGTAACGTTCTTGAGGAAATTCCTCTTGGGCTTGACCCCAGAAGGGGGTTCGACCTCCCCTCTATGAGGGGTATCGACGCCCTCCTAGGGGGTGTCGACCGCCGTCTTGTAGGGAAACCCAACGAGGGTTGTTTTATGTAGGGACTTATTTATAATTTATTTCAAATGGACTGCTTAGATTAAATCAAACTAATATAACAGTTCATACACATGATAAAAACTATAAATAGACCCTTAATTCCTCATTCTAAACCCTACAGCAATTTTTCTATACGCCTCCATGGTGCCTTTCTTTTATCTCTAATTCCAGAAAGCTTAAAGGATGTAGGTTTCTTCTATTTCTCTAAAACTATTATATCTTCTATGTCTTATTTTGACATAGATATAGGATTCATCTGACATTTATATTCTTACATATATATATATATAAGATTCTAATGGTGATTCTTATATATATATATATATATATATATATATATGAAAGGATTGGAGCATGCGCTCGTTCTTGAAGGCCAAATCCAATTTCTGTTCTATTCAAGCTTGTTACTATTCTTCCTAATAGCTTTGTGAGTGAAATCCATCTGAGTTACTATTTTCTGTAATTCGATAGTTATAGATTCGGATTGTTGTGCCTTGGAAGATTTGGGATATACGAAAAGAAAACATGATTGAACCCCTCAAATCCTTCGTTTTTTAATTGTTCGTAGAAATGATCGGTCGGCTTATATTTGTGGTTTTGGGTTGTTGTAATAATAAAAGAAAAACATTGTATGATTTTCTATATTGTTTGGATTGCTTTTTGTTCTATTTTCATGTAAATTCATATGTTTGATTTTTCCTACAAAAGGTTAAAATTTGGGTAACTTTGTAAATCTAATAAGTTTGAAACTTTATTTCTCAAAATAGAAAATTTGAACATATTATTTACAATATATCTAAATATTAAGGTTTTGCATATAAACAAACATATGAAAAGGAATCTATTCAAAAATAGGAATTTTAAGCATATATATTTGATGTTATGTTTATCTTTTATTGTTGCAATAATCATGTCAAAATCTGAGTTGCTAGTTTGAATATTTATGTGATTGTTTTTCTCATTTTATTGTCATATGTTAATACGTACATTTATGTTATGGTCGAGGAAAATATGGAAAATGACTTGTACGCCTTTAAATTTTTAATAAGGATTAACATTTCAAAAGCGTTGGAAGGACGTTAACCTCATTCGCTTGATTTATGTCAATATATATATATATATATATATATATATATATTGCGACAACAAAAACCCCCCGTACCACGAAAGAAAGGATAATCAGTGGAATATAACACATTAATCAACATTAGCAGATTACAGATAATAGCATAAACATGAAATAGAATAATTTACATCAATATGACAGCGGAATCATAAAATGTCATAACCATCAGAGTTGCACAGTTATAGGATACAACTTAGTACATAAAAGAAATAATTAGTCTACATCGAGATCAACGGTACATATACATAAGATAGTACATGCGGTATTGTCAATAGTCCAAAATACATATAAAAGCTAGTCTTCACCTTCAGCCAAAAGTGCACTCCAAGCTATAGTGCTAAGCCAAAATAAATCCCGCTACCTGTTGCTTGGCTGCCCGTGTAAAAACAGGGGTACTCGAGTTTGCAAGTGAAACAAACTACGAGTCAGTCATGGGACTGATATGAGAAATCTACTTAACTAGTATAATAATAATAAGGCAGGTCATATGACCACGCCGCTAACGCGGAACGGGTTTACTCCATTGATTGCCAGTGCATGAAATAAAGTAAATCTTTTAAACAACGCAATGTTTTTTATAAAAATGAAGCCATTATAAGACTAAGGTCCCATCACACAATGCAACGCAAGTCACATGATAGAGTTTTACCTTATAATGGCCAAAATATGCTTGATACGTATAAAACAAAATAATTTAATATTATCACTAGTGCATACATTTTTCAAACAAAATTTCAATCATAATGTATCAATTATAGACGACATGAGCGTCCTATGCCACTATGCCGCCATATAGGTTTACAATCAAAACTGAAAAGTCACGTATTGGAAATTGGATTCCATCATGAGTCGAGGCAAGGAATCATCCTCACTGGCTTCGAGACACTCTAACAAATGCCTTAGGATCCCCCGCAGTGAACCCTGGTTAGCAACAGAGCTGGTCCACCCTTACTTTTGTGGATTAATATTCCTGAACACACGTTTTTCGGTCCTATAGGACCTATCGCTTGGCCACTAGGGACCAATATCTGAGGCGCCTCGCATTCCATCATCCACACAGGTAAAAATAAATAAATGTCTGGTTCTATACCATGGCACCACCCATAGCTAGAAAGAAACATCGTGTCCTCCCTGCCGTCCTCATTCCGTTTTTGACTCATACCGGGGTGTGGGGCTCGCGAATTAACGCTATACACAAAGCTATGCTATTTAAAGCCGTAGTTTGATCATCAACCACAAGACTCTGCTTTTCAACAAAAGCCTTGATCATTTGCATCTCAGCATGCCACACTGACAATTCATGCCATGCGACTGATATCTACCAATACATAACCTCTAAGCTCATACGTCTTAGAGAAGGGTGTTAAGCAAGAGAATAAATTCTCCTCCACCAAATAAATATATATTTAACAAAAATCAATCAACATGGAACGAAATCCAATGTCATACACACATCCATATACAAATCCATTCTGGGTCTGAACGAAACTGGAGGCACCTTATTCCTCGTTCCATATGTCCAATACGGAAGAGAGGTCCTCGCATATCCGGACAATCAACAAATACGTCCAGACCACTACCACTGTAACCTCATCAAGGGAGCTACCTATATCAGAGGCATTAGTAGTAATCCATTTGATGTGAAGATTATCGGTCTTGCACCATCTTCATTTCCTTTGACTTTTAATCATCGTTCAATTTTTTGAAATGAGATTTAACTCGACCTTTTCAAATAATTTCCGAATATATATAATTCAAATCATTTCTTTTCTTGGTCAAATTCAATTCAATTCTATAGATTAATGTCAAATGAATCTAACCGCCCATATTACTTTATAAACCAAGTGAAATTGGTTTATTTCCACTCCATATTGTTTATAATATTTTATAACGATTTGTCGCTATTTTTATTTATATAAAGATAGCCCATTTAATTCGAACGACGTTTCAGGTCATTACGCGGCCCTGGCTTTGTTTTTATTCAAATTTGAATTACATATTTCTCAAAATCTCACCGTTGGATCTTAAAAAATTTAATGTCGTTAGAAAGATCTTTCCAAAGCAAACCCAACGATTCCGGTTTCGGGAAAATCCGACGGTCGGATCTCTCGGTATAATCGTTTAAAATTACGATTTCAAAACGCGAACTACTGCGCGCGATTCGCTTAATTATAATTTATATTATATATAAATTATATAATTTATTCGACGACTTCGAAACCATTTAATTCTTCAAATAATTGGGTAACGCCTTTAAATTTCGAAAAGTTTCGCCATAACCTCCTTTGTTAGGGAGGGGTCTGAAAAATTTATTCGGCTGTATTAGGTACCTAATAAATCCAGAAAAAGCATACACAGTTTTTAGTGACCTATCTATGCCCAAGGGAGAGTGTAAGATCGCATCTCAGCACCTTGTCCAGTGTTGAAAATAAATAATCGATGTGTCGTATCTAAAATCAAGAGAGACGTGGATTATTGTCATCTCCAGACCCATGTGGGGTTTTTCTATTAATTCCTGCAATTTACTGTTGTATTTTATTTAGTCCATATCAGTCCTCAGCTCAACCTGTAATTCAGTTATCGCCATACAAATGTCTCGCTCGTATGGTAATCTCAACCTCGTCGTATAAGCACCTATTGCTTATATGGAATATGATATGATATGACATCAATAATCCGTCTTTGGTTCAACCTGAAATGTAGTCATCGCCATACAAGCCTCTCGCTTGTATGGTAATTCCAACCTCGTCATATAAGCTCCAAATGCTTATATGGAATATGATAGGATATGGTGTCTTCATTTAGTATGCCATGTGATAGAGTTCATAATTTATTTGTTGCTATCCTATGGCGTTGTTTATAATCTCACACAGAACAACCATCACATTGCATCCAATTTCATTCATAGGAGTTTATATAATAATAAAATTGCGTATCCAACTCATTAAGGTGTACCTATTTGTCGGGCATGCAAATAAATTCTTTACTCAACAGCGAATCCATTTACCTGTTTAGCATGTGTATATATATGCATATCTAAGCTAAAAATAATATTATTAGCGAATAAATATTTACTTCAACACATGGTTATTTTTAACACTTCATATACATGTTAAAAATAATGTTTTTAATGAACAAACATTTATTTCAACACATGGTTATTTTTAACACTTCATATACATGTTACAAACAATATTTTTGGTGAACAAAAATATATTTCAACACATGACTATTTTTATTATTTACATACATGTTAAAAATAATATTTTTGGCGAACAAAAATATATTTCCACACATGACTATTTCTATTACTTTACATACATGTAAAAATAATATTTTTGGTGAAAAAGATATGTTTCCACACATGACTATTTTTAGTACTTCACATATATGTTAAAAATAATATTTTTGGTAAACAAAAATATATTCAAACACATGACTATTTTTATTACTTTACATACACTCTAAAAATAATATTTTTGGCAAACAAAAATATATTTCCACACATGACTATTTTTAGTACTTTACATACATGTTAAAAAAAATATTTTTGGTGAATAAATATTTATTTCAACACATGAATATTTTTAATGGTTCATACATACAATAAAATTGATATTTTTATTGTTCAAACATTTTATAATATTTTTAATGGTTCATACATACAATAAAAATGATATTTTTATTGTTCAAACATTTTATTCAACACATGAATATTTTATATAGTTCATTCATACAATAAAAATGATATTTTTATTGTTCAAACATTTTATTCAAATGAATATTTTTAATGGTTCATACATACAACAAAAATGATATTTTTATTGTTCAAAGAATTTATTCAACACATGAATATTTTTAATGGTTTATATATACAATAAAAATGATATTTTTATTGTTCAAAGAATTTATTCAACACATGAATATTTTATATAGTTCATTTTAGAAAATTTTGGCATTATAACAGAATGGTGTTGTAGTACCGGCATAGTGTCTGAGCACTACTCCTCTTCTAACCTTGGCTTGCACCATACAAAATCATTCCATTCAATAATTCCACAATTCAATCCAACAGTTCATCACAGCCATTATCAATCAATCCAAATTTTATACAAAACATATGTGTATTTTATATAACGTATACATATTTTTAATATCACAATCACAATCAATTTCCACAACACAATCATCCATGGTTTAACAGAAAGTAGTGACAGGAGCTACTAAGCCCCATTTGCAACCTACTATATTTTTCTCCATTTTATTTGAATTTAGAAATCTCACATTGGGTTCTACTCCTCCTTAATTGATGGCTAGCTCTAAAATTCCTCCGGTCACTTCTAGAATGTAGTGTACGATGTCACGGTCCCAATGCTTCCTATTTCATCGGATTTCGACATCGTATCAAAATGATATGATTTTTAGAAAGGTTAAGTGACATTTTAATTAATATAATAATTAATTAAAAGAATAGCCACCTTCTTCTTTCAAATACACAGCCGCGGTTTTTCACTTCCTGTTCAAAACTAGGTTTCAATTTTTGGCACAATCCGTGTAGCTAGAAGACGATCGGCTTGCACCACGTTGAAGAGCTTGGAGAGGCGCGCCTAAGAGTCCCACCCTCGTCGAACTCAGTAGAGACTGGAGGGTGCAACTCGACGGCGAGCGGCGCAAGTTTGAGGGGCAATTCCGATCCAAATATACAACTCCAGATATTGAAACCCGTACGGATTTGAAGAGCAAAGAGAGTACTACAAAATTGCCTTAAGAATCGAACGATTCCATTGTGTGGATTAAGAGTTATTGAGGAGAGAAGATTTGTGCTGTTTTCCGCCGTAATCGGGTTTGAACGATAGCTGTTTGGATAAAGTGAATTAGGGTTTGGCGAGATCTGATTGGCCCAATTATTTATATTTTAATTTGTTTAATTTTTTTAATTTCGAAAATACCCATTAATCAATATAAACTCCAAATCAAACCCAACGACTGTCTTCCCTAGCTAAATACCCCCATTCCGGACACAATGGAATATATTTCGTAAGCCCATTCGACTATTTCAGTCAGTTTTTCTATAAATTAAAATATATAACATTCAATATTAGATTTGAACATACATTTTAATTTACCGGGGCCACATACTGATTCCAAAAATTCCCGAAAAATAAATCTACTATGTTTTGACGATACGGTCCTAACAATACTAATTTCGTTGAATTTGGAGACCATTTGAAAAATGTCCTTTTTACTGGTCGATCCAATTCAATTGAAATTACCAAACGCGTTTTAATTTACCCTGCTCTCATATTAATTCCAAAAATTATGGAAATTTAAATCTAGCAATAATTTGACATTTTGGATCCAACAAAAGGGGTTTCGTCGAAAATGGAGGTCGTTTGCAAAATGGCTATTTTTAAGGGTTATATTCTAATTTAAAAATCAAAATTTTAAATTCTGACAAAATTACCTTAAAATAAATTTTTTAAATTGGTTCTGCTTTTCCGGGTTGTTACATATATAACGTAATCAAAGTATATTAGTATGTATTAAGTGCGCAATAAACACGATTAAATTAGGAATAGAATTTGAATGTCCCCATAGGAATTTGTATGTTTGTATGTGTGTGCGTTAATGGCTTAATTAATATTAATGACACATAGGCCCGAGGTTAATCGTTACTTGTAGTAGAAGTTTGCCCGAAATTAACCGGCATATCCAGCACATACATGTTAATCTGGTTAAATCTGAGAGGTTTAGGCGCCAAGGGCCATTATAATTAGTATGCTACGATGCGAGGTTAGGCCCAACTTGTAGTAGAAGCCTGCCCAGAACCGCCCAGAAAATCCGGCATCTACAAGTGGTAGGCCTAATGAGAGATGTCTAGTGTGCATATATATACAAGTGTGTGTGTGTGTGTGTGTATATACATATGTATATATGTTGTGTGTGCGGATTAGACCTACCTTATGAAAAAGGTATTAAGTGGTTGACCTATCTCTTATTGGATATTAAGTGGTTAGGACTACGTTCATTCCTAAGGTTCACTCCTTTGTTCAAAACCTAAGTGTTTGGGCCCGCCTTTCGAGAATTAAATGGTTATCAGGTCCACCTTTCTCCTATAAGGTATTAAATGGCCGTAGTAGACGATAACTTGTGTAAGGTAGTTCTCCAAGTAATGTCCGCTTCTTATCTAGGAGCTAGTGAGGGCTGACCTAGGGACGGATTATGTATACATGGCCTAAGGAACCACTGTCTAAGGGAAGAATTAAGTGAGTAGGAATTCACCCGTAGGGCAGTTAGATAGTAACAAGAGGATTCACCAAGGGGGTTCTTCTTAAAAGAAGTCGTGTTCCTGACCCTAATCCTGGTAGTAAGTAGCTGTTAATATTTCTCGCCCTACAAGGAGAGTTACCATTTATAACGATTAACGTTAGAACGGGGTCTTATGTGGCTTGAGGTCCGTCATTGGTATTAAGTAACTAGAGCGATGTCCACCCTAAATAAACTAAAATATGGTATTAAGTGAGCATAAAAGTGTCCGCCCTTAAATTAGCTTTAGTGTATTAAGTGACTTCTAGGACGTCTGCCTCATATGTTTGTGTTGTGTATTTGTTACATAGACATAACTTGAAAATTTTACAACCGCCAAATATAGGAAATAGCCTTCTTAACATACATGCATTTCATTCATCAGAGCTTTATGTTTTGACCTTCTTCCTTTGAACATTAATAATACAATAGGTTAGACAAGTGATTAAGGATGGAAAACGATCTTCTGGAGGAGGAGCCTCTTGAAGATCTTATTGTTATGGCCATTGCTTATTTACTATTATTGCTATGTAATTGGGACAAATGACGACGTACCTTGTAGTTTGAGACATGTTGTATTTCTGAATTCTGGTTTTTAATAATTGGTACATCTTATATTTATGCTATTACATTTTGTCCCTTCCGCAGTGTGAAATTTTGATATTTTCATTTTAGACTTTTCTGTATACCTGTTTAAGTTAATCCTTATAGGAACCAACGATCCATTTAGAGTGGCTCTAATTTCCGATGGGCCTTTTATAAGTCGGAATTTAGGCCCATTCCGGGCGCGTTGTTACAGTAAGTATGAATTTTAAACTAGTATAAATTTTACTGTTATTTTATATTACATCTCAAAAGGATGCATCCGTCCATATTGCATTGGAGCTCAAAGAATTACTTCAGATGGAAGAAGAATATGTAAATGCTTTATTACGTCAAAGGAATATAAAGGAAATAATTTTTTCCAGTTTGCAAAGCAATAATGAGATTTCTACTTCAAGTTTACGTAGATGGTTGGTTTTAATATTGTCGAATAAAGATGTTCATAAAATAGTCTTACCTTTGCTGTAACAGTCGACACTTTTACAGGCAACAGTTCTTTGAACACCACTGGTAATAAATATTCCTTCATGATATGACAATCATGACTTTTCATCCAACACAATTTATTGTTTTTCAAGTCAATGCATCTACGTAGAACAGAAGAAATCCCATTGGGAAATTTCATTCCTTCAACCCTGTAACAACCCGTATTTTCAATAACCAGTTATAACATAAATCGAGGCAGAATTTAATTTAAAAATCTGAATCAAGGGAAACGGGCTATGCCATTGCGTTCGTCTCGAAAAAATACGCGAAATAGAGTCCGAGTTTTCGAAAATCGGAGTCCGTATGACCCGATTAAGGCCCAACGAAGTTTTCAGAAAATTTCAAAGTAAAAATAGATTTCAAATTCAAGTTTGAATTTGGATATTTGGGCCAGGCGGGAAAATTCCTGCCAGAGCACCCAAGTCGACAGCCCTGTCGACTTGGGAGTCGACTTGGTTGACCCAAGTCGACAGCCCTGTCGACTGGGCTGTCGACTTGGTCCAGCCGGGCAGTTCTGCCTGGTGCACCATTTTGGGTTTGTGTTGAGCTTGGGGGCCAGATTCGATTTTAAGGGCTGAGATTGGAACTAGGGTTTAATCCTAAGGCTAGAACTAGTCCTAATCTCTATAAATAAGGCCCTAACCTAACCCTAAATCATCATTATTCATTCTAGTAACTAAACTATGGCAAAATCAATCCTCTCATGGCCTCCACTCTCTTCATAAAATTCCTAAATAAATTTCTAAGTGATTTTTCATGCATACAAGTGTTTTCAAGCTTGTATGAGCATCATTAGCTTGCATTCAAGTCAAGTTTCTATATTTGCATCATAAAGAAAGGGTTTTGATCATTTTGGCTCAAGGGTTTTTATGTTAGAGCTTGCATTTTGGGTCTATTTGATTGCATAAGGGCTTTGTCATATCTTTTGTGCCTTCATAAGTATTGTAAGCCCTATTCTACTTTCATACTTAAACTCTAAAGTTAAATGTATGATATGCAAGTTTACTATGCTATGATATGCAAGTTTATCATGTATGATATGCAAGTTTATATGCAAGTTTACTATGCTATGAAATTCAAGTTTATCAAGTTATGTTATGCAAGTTTGATATGCAAGTTTGTCATATGATATGCAAGTTTATATGCAAGTTTACTATGCTATGAAATGCAAGTTTATCAAGTTATGTTATGCAAGTTTAATATGCAAGTTTGTCATATGATATGCAAGTTATGTTATGCAAGTTTGATATGCAAGTTTGTCATATGATATGCAAGTTATGTTATGCAAGTTTGATATGCAAGTTTGTCATATGATATGCAAGTTATGTTATGCAAGTTTGAGATGCAAGTTTGTCATATGATATGCAAGTTATGTTATGCAAGTTTGATATGCAAGTTTGTCATATGATATGCTATCATGTTATGCAAGCTTATCTTGGGTTTATGAACATAAAGCTTCAAGCTTTATGCCAAAGGTTGCATTTTGGCAACATGTAAGTTATCATATCTCTTATGATAACTTGCATGTGAGGCTAGATGCGAACTTATGGCCATTTCTACATGTCATTTAGCACCATGTATCACCAATATGCCAAGTTTGGTTTTATGCATGCTTTTGAGGCCTAAAAATGTAGTATGCAAGTATATGAACATATGTCCATTTCATATGCCACCATGTTGAACTTGTGGCTTCAACACCTTTATGTCGTGATTATGCCAAGTTCCCTCTTTCTATCCTTTATGCGCTATGGCGATATGTAAGCGATGGGATTGCGTTTGGGGTTGGGTAAACTTAAAAGACATAAAACATAAGCTTGGGAATTTACCTATTAAGTTAGGTCTACCCATTGGGAATTTACCTATTAAGTTAGGTCTACCCAATTGCTTGAAAATTTGTAACATGTTTTGGAAACATGATGGACATGACACTTAGAAAAGATAAGTGTGACCAACTCGAGGTTGGGTTGAGTTTGTAGCGTAAACCTACCCGGAACCGACCGGCTTAACTAGTTGCTACAAACAATAGGACCCAATGTGAGAAGTTGGCCATGTTGTACCTTGAACCCGAGGTTAGACCAAGTTGTGGTGTAAAGCTACCCGGAACCGACCGGCTTAACTAGTAACCACAACAAGGTCTAATGTGAGAGGTTAAGGCGCAGTAAATTAACTAATGCCTCGTGATTAGGGTTAAGTCATGGTCCACTTAATACTTAACCAATTTGGGCTTGGTAGATTAGTCAGGGTTAAGTCGTGAACTCATCGTTACACTTAACCAAGTTAATCCATGATTATCAAGAGGGTTAAACCGTACTTAACCCACTAGAAAAATCCTAGCAATGGGGGCCCACTCCAGCAGTAATCCCAGTTTGTATCATTAAAGCCCTAGGGACTAGGCTAGGGAGGGGGAACGATTACTGGGCTGGAGGTAAGCGACCAAATAAACGACGGCCGGGTGGTACGCCGATGTAGTTCCGGACGGACTATAGTCGTGCACGTAGTCCGTATTTGGAGAAGTCACCCATGGGTACCAGTAGATCGAGACTATGCACTCATGTTTATGGTGTCCAGGGGTTGGCACCCTAGGGCTTGATACACCCGAAGGGTGGACCCGGCACGGTTCGACTACAATTATGTTTGGGCCGTATTGACACCAACACATGACAAGTTAGGCTTAGGGAGCCGATCGACTAGACCATTTGGTTAGACCTTGTATTAGGGTCATTTCATGTTATTGGGCCAAAGCTTGGGCCAACGGATCAATACTTGTTTATTCAAGTCATGTTAGTATACTAGTACACCTGTGGTGCAAAACCTTAATCCTGATTATGCGATGACACCTTTATCTACCTTGTTAGTTAATCAGCATGCTAGTATGTTGTTATCCTTATGTTCATCCCTGCTTCTCATGCCAGTTAACTTTATCAGTTTACATTGATTGTAGTAGGGCTTACTCAGTCTTTTTGACTGACCTGTTTTCTTTCGCCTCTTTTCTTCCGTTCCCCCCCCCCCCCAGGTTCTCAGGGTGGGAATATTGGAGCTTAGCTTGGATTTCTGATCGCTTGCTTGTGGGATTTTAGCTCATGTACGGTCTTGACATGAAGCTAGCTATGGTTATCACTTATTTTGGGGATAGTACTTATGTATTTCAGTTTTTCAGTAATGTTGTTTTTATCTAGACTTGTGTATTTGGAAAATTGACATTATGTTGTACCAGACTTGTTTTGAAATGGTTTGAAATCTTCCGCTGTTTTATCTATGTTATTTACTCTGTTTACATATATACATATGTTCTTGTTCTGCCTTGATATATCATTATGCATGTTTACCTGATTCAAACGCCCCTCCAAAGTCAGAGTGCTTGCAAGAGACACCCTGGCGGAGGTGGGGTGTTACATTTGGTATCAGAGCATATGGTTTACGAGAAGGAACAAAAAGGTTTTTAGAAAACTTTTGGAAAACTATTTTCAAAACCAAGTATAAAGTATTTTCCAAAGAAAAGTCTAGTTTATTTTAAAGGCTGTTCCCCAAAAAGCCATTAGCAAAATTCCTTCGTTTTTCTCCATTCTGAATCTATCTTTTTCTTCGTTTTCAGTATGGCCAATAACTTTGCCATTCCGGAGGGAGTACACGTACCTGTTTGGTATAGGAGACTTTTGGAGGCTAGGGCGACCGAAGCCGGCCCCGCAAATATTACTCCTCCTCCGGTAGTTGATGTTCCTCCTCCTCCTGTCACTGAGGTTCCTCTTCCTCCTCCCCCTCAGCATCCACAAAAGGATTTCGTGGAGATTTGCAAAGACTTTAGGGCGATGGGTTGCAAGAATTTCATTGGAACCGAGACTTTCGTAGAGGCCAGGAATTGGTTGAAAGAAACCGAAGTTCTTTTTGCCTTCTTTGATATAGATGACTGTAGGAAGGTTTTATTAGCAGTGTGGTTGCTAAAGGAAGAAGCTGCACGTTGGTGGGTGGTCTCCACCGCTACTAGGCCAATTGAGACTTGGGATGACTTTCGGGGAAAGTTTGGACTAAGGTTCCTATCACTGAAGCAAGGGGACATGACTATTAGGGAATACATAGATAAGTTTAATCAACTGGCTCGGGTCGGTTTAGACTTGGTCAACACAGCTCAGAAGAAGGCCCTATACTTTGCCCTAGGATTAAACGAGCCATTACATGGTTTAGCCATGACTCATATACCCTTGGGGGCAACTTTCGAAAGTTTGGTGAATATGGCCCTACTCAATGAAGAGAATAGGAGTGACAAGAAAGAGATCAAGATGAATGATACTCAAGCCAAGAAGACGGATTCCCAGTGGAAAGGAAATCAGGGTAATCCAAGTGGTCAGAGCAGTCAAGGCAATAAGAACAAGAACATAAGTCAAGGTAACAAGGGGAACAACAACAATGGCAATAACAAAAAGGGAAAGTGCTATTATTGCGGTTTAGTTGGGCATCTTATTAAGGATTGTAAGAAGAGGAAAAGGAAGGATGGCGAATGCTTTCATTGTGGTGAGTTTGGACATTTCAGTAAGGATTGCCCGAAGAAGCAAGGGCAAGGCCAAGGTCAGACTCAGCGTGCTGGACCTTCAGGAGGGCAAGTTCATGCTCTCAATGTCGCTCCAGTTCCCGATCGAGGTAGTATTTCTGTTGAAAGTCTTGTTTATATTTCTGATTTTCCAGTTCGTACCTTGTTTGATTCTGGTGCATCGCATAGCTATATCTCATCTGATCTTGTTGCTAGTTTGCACCTAAGTACTAGTCTAGTTAATGATCCCGTGTGTGTTTCAAATCCAATTGGGGGTTCCGCCCATTTGTCTATTATCTACGTGGATTTGAATTCTCGCGTGATGCTTATATTCTCGGTTTCATGGGGTATGGGTTGATTTTGACCATGGATTGGTTGTCCAGTTTTGGAGCCATTCTTGATTTTTGAGCATAGGGTTGTGAGGCTCATGACTCGCCTCGGTAATACCCTAAGAATTTCTAGTAACCCTATGAGTCCCGTCATGTTGTGTTGTCTTGAATCCCTCAACTCGTCTATCGATAGTTTGTAATCGGTGAGGGTGGTCCGAGAATATCCTGATATCTTGGGTGAAGTGAAGGGGGTTACCCCTAAACGAGAGATAGATTTCCGCATTTATCTGGATGATAATGCCAAGAAAGTTTCGTGGCCGGTAAGGCACATGGCCCCGCAAGAAGAGAGTTAAGAAAGCAAGTCAAGGAGTTGCTTGAGAAGAACTTCATTAGATGAAGTATATCTGAATGGGGAGCGCCTGTAGTATTTACTACCAAGGCAGATGGTTCTCTTCGACTTTGTGTTGATTATCGTGAGTTAAACAAGGAGAATAGACAACCATTGCCAAGGATCGATGATTTGTTTGATCAGCTTGTAGGAACATCTGTTCCATCAGCTCAGAATAGCTGAAGATAGTATAGACAAGACTGCGTTCAGAACTCCGGATGGATTCTTAGAATGGCTGGTCATGCCATTCGGTTTGACTAATGCACCCGCCTACTTCGTGGACTTGATAAGTAGGGTGTCTAGGGAGTTCCTGAACGAGTTTGTGGTAATCTTTATAGATGATATTCTGATCTTCTCTAAGGATGAGGAAGAGCATACTAGACATCTCAAGGAGGTGATGGATACGCTTAGAGCGCATCAGTTGAAAGCCAAGTCCTCCAAATGTCATTTTGGAGAAAAAGGAGTTAGATTTCTTGGGCACATAGTTTCTAAGCAAGGCTTAGTGGTGGATCCCGCTAAAGTGGTCGCGGTTCAAAACCGAAAAGCTCCGACGAGGACAATTGAAGTAAGAAGTTCTCTCAGTTTAATTGGTTAGCGTCCCTTGAGTTTAGACCTACCCTTTTGGATCAAGTAGGGACTTCACAGAAAGAAGACCCGCAGTTAATCGAGATCATGGACAAGTTGATTAGAGGCGAGATGATAAGTCACCTCGCTATAGATGACAAGGGATGGTTAAGACGCGATGAGAGAAAGAAGGTTCTTAAAGATGCACCTCACCCGAGGAGGTGGCCGAGTTTGTCCCAAGGTGCATGTTGTAGGCCGAGTCATAGAAGCCCGGTGGGCTATTAAATCCATTGGAGGTCCCCGCAATGGAAGTAGTAAAGCGTCACGAAGGATTTCGTGGATGGACTGCCTAGGTCAAGGAAAGAGAATACGAGCATGTGGGTCATAGTAGGTAGACTCACGAAGAGTGCTCATTTCACTCCGGTAAAGAGCGAAAGGACTGCATCATAGCTAGAGACAGTTTACTTTCAAGAAATAAAGCGGTTGCACAAGGTTCCCTAAAGTATAGTTAGTAACCATGACTCAATCTTCACTAGCCAGTTTTGGGATAGTCTACGGGAAGTCATGGGCAAGTAACTGAATCTAAGTACGACCTATCATTCGCAGGCGGATGGTTCATTTCGTTCAAGCATGAGTTATAGAAAATCACGTTAGTAAGAGCAATTGGCAACGTGGATTGGTATTTTCAAGAAAAGTTCTGCTGCGTGGAATACTTTATGGTAAGTAAACGAGATCCAGGATTCACTAGTGAATTTTGGAGAGCTTGCATGAAACCATGAGGTCATAGTTATGTTTAAGCCAAGTATGTTAGAAGAGTAAGTGAAAAAGGAAGACGAGAGACGACAATGAAATGGGTTCCAACTCATATTTGGAAATAAGAGTTAAGAAGCTAAGAAATCATGAGGTAAAAGACGGTCAAAGCACAGTGGAGTTAAGCTCAAGGAAACGTGACTTAGAAGATTGAAGGCTAGATACGCGCATCATATCTCTTTCTAAGAGTATATCCTTGATCTTTGTTTTCCTGTGGAACTTGCTCGCATGTTATCTTTTTATGTATATCCTCTCGGTCCCATTGTCGGTCCTATTTCTATCGGAAGGTATGACTTATTGGCTAGTAATACATGACAGGGTTTGAAGGGGTCCGTTAGGTTGACTAAACCTTTTGGGCTTTTATAGAATATGGGATGGATTAGGAAGGGATTTCTTGTAATCCAAAAGGAGTATATCTTGCTTATCTTCCCGATCTCTTTGTAGCATATCTTTTGCTATCATGTTGGTCTTGATCATCTAGTTTATCGTGTTAATCTCGTCATGAGAACCTTAGGTAGAAACCCTTTGGATGAAACATGTGTTTGAAACATGTTATGATTGATGTTTGCAAGTGGTTGCAAGTGTTTGCAAGTGGTTACTCGTGGATGCATTATACACGTTAGGCACTAGATCGGCTCACACACTCCTCATATTGCATATGCATGAGTGTTTACGCTTATTCATGGATGGAAATTTTTGTGTTATCACATGGATGTTGCATATGGATGTATGTGATGTGCACACATATAGATGTTATACATTATGTTAGGAATTGCATACATATGGATTCATTTCACTAACATAATTCGCATTGATGATATTTGCATTAGATAAGTACATATACACACACCTTTGCATATGTTCATACAACATTTAGAATCTTGTAAGGACAATGATTGCTCGTGGATGATGTTTTGAGTAGATGGATGTTGGATGGTAGGATACGTTCTTCCTAACTTGGAGATTTCGGGGACGAAATCCTTTAAGGAGGGGAGAATGTAACAACCCGTATTTTCAATAACCAGTTATAACATAAATCGAGGCATAATTTAATTTAAAAATCTGAATCAAGGGAAACGGGCTATGCCATTGCGTTCGTCTCGGAAAAATACGCGAAATAGAGTCCGAGTTTTCGAAAATCGGAGTCCGTATGACCCGATTAAGGCCCAACGAAGTTTTCAGAAAATTTCAAAGCAAAAACAGATTTCAAATTCAAGTTTGAATTTGGATATTTGGGCCAGTTTGGGCCAGGCGGGAAAATTCCCGCCAGAGCACCCAAGTCGACAGCCATGTCGACTTGGGAGTCGACTTGGTTGACCCAAGTCGACAGCCCTGTCGACTGGGCTGTCGACTTGGTCCAGCCGGGCAGTTCTGCCTAGTGCACCATTTTGGGTTTGTGTTGAGCTTGGGGGCCAGATTCGATTTTAAGGGCTGAGATTGGAACTAGGGTTTAATCCTAAGGCTAGAACTAGTCCTAATCTCTATAAATAAGGCCCTAACCTAACCCTAAATCATCATTATTCATTCTAGTAACTAAATTATGGCAAAATCAATCCTCTCATGGCCTCCACTCTCTTCATAAAATTCCTAAATAAATTTCTAAGTGATTTTTCATGCATACAAGTGTTTTCAAGCTTGTATGAGCATCATTAGCTTGCATTCAAGTCAAGTTTCTATATTTGCATCATAAAGAAAGGGTTTTGATCATTTTGGCTCAAGGGTTTTTATGTTAGAGCTTGCATTTTGGGTCTATTTGATTGCATAAGGGCTTTGTCATATCTTTTGTGCCTTCATAAGTATTGTAAGCCCTATTCTACTTTCATACTTAAACTCTAAAGTTAAATGTATGATATGCAAGTTTACTATGCTATGATATGCAAGTTTATCATGTATGATATGCAAGTTTATATGCAAGTTTACTATGCTATGAAATGCAAGTTTATCAAGTTATGTTATGCAAGTTTGATATGCAAGTTTGTCATATGATATGCAAGTTTATATGCAAGTTTACTATGCTATGAAATGCAAGTTTGTCAAGTTATGTTATGCAAGTTTGATATGCAAGTTTGTCATATGATATGCAAGTTTGATATGCAAGTTTGTCATATGATATGCAAGTTATGTTATGCAAGTTTGATATGCAAGTTTGTCATATGATATGCAAGTTATGTTATGCAAGTTTGAGATGCAAGTTTGTCATATGATATGCTATCATGTTATGCAAGCTTATCTTGGGTTTATGAACATAAAGCTTCAAGCTTTATGCCAAAGGTTGCATTTTGGCAACATGTAAGTTATCATATCTCTTATGATAACTTGCATGTGAGGCTAGATGCGAACTTATGGCCATTTCTACATGTCATTTAGCACCATGTATCACCAATATGCCAAGTTTGGTTTTATGCATGCTTTTGAGGCCTAAAAATGTAATATGCAAGTATATGAACATATGTCCATTTCATATGCCACCATGTTGAACTTGTGGCTTCAACACCTTTATGTCGTGATTATGCCAAGTTCCCTCTTTCTATCCTTTATGCGCTATGGCGATATGTAAGCGATGGGATTGCGTTTGGGGTTGGGTAAACTTAAAAGACATAAAACATAAGCTTGGGAATTTACCTATTAAGTTAGGTCTACCCATTGGGAATTTACCTATTAAGTTAGGTCTACCCAATTGCTTGAAAATTTGTAACATGTTTTGGAAACATGATGGACATGACACTTAGAAAAGATAAGTGTGACCAACTCGAGGTTGGGTTGAGTTTGTAGCGTAAACCTACCCGGAACCGACCGGCTTAACTAGTTGCTACAAACAATAGGACCCAATGTGAGAAGTTGGCCATGTTGTACCTTGAACCCGAGGTTAGACCAAGTTGTGGTGTAAAGCTACCCGGAACCGACCGACTTAACTAGTAACCACAACAAGGTCTAATGTAAGAGGTTAAGGCGCAGTAAATTAACTAATGCCTCGTGATTAGGGTTAAGTCATGGTCCACTTAATACTTAACCAATTTGGGCTTGGTAGATTAGTCAGGGTTAAGTCGTGAACTCATCGTTACACTTAACCAAGTTAATCCATGATTATCAAGAGGGTTAAACCGTACTTAACCCACTAGAAAAATCCTAGCAATGGGGGCCCACTCCAGCAGTAGTCCCAGTTTGTATCATTAAAGCCCTAGGGACTAGGCTAGGGAGGGGGCACGATTACTGGGCTGGAGGTAAGCGACCAAATAAACGACGGCCGGGTGGTACGCCGATGTAGTTCCGGATGGACTATGGTCGTGCACGTAGTCCGTATTTGGAGAAGTCACCCATGGGTACCAGTAGATCGAGACTGTGCACTCATGTTTATGGTGTCCAGGGGTTGGCACCCTAGGGCTTGATACACCCGAAGGGTGGACCCGGCACAGTTCGACTACAATTATGTTTGGGCCGTATTGACACCAACACGTGACGAGTTAGGCTTAGGGAGCCGATCGACTAGACCGTTTTGTTAGACCTTGTATTAGGGTCATTTCATGTTATTGGGCCAAAGCTTGGGCCAAGGGATCAATACTTGTTTATTCAAGTCATGTTAGTATACTAGTACACCTGTGGTGCAAAACCTTAATCCTGATTATGCGATGACACCTTTATCTACCTTGTTAGTTAATCATCATGCTAGTATGTTGTTATCCTTATGTTCATCCCTGCTTCTCATGCCAGTTAACTTTATCAGTTTACATTGATTGTAGTAGGGCTTACTCAGTCTTTTTGACTGACCTGTTTTCTTTCGCCTCTTTTCTTCCGTTCCCCCCCCCCCCCCCCAGGTTCTCAGGGTGGGAATATTGGAGCTTAGCTTGGATTTGACCGCTTGCTTGTGGGATTTTAGCTCATGTACGGTCTTGACATGAAGCTAGCAATGGTTATCACTTATTTTGGGGATAGTACTTATGTATTTCAGTTTTTCAGTAATGTTGTTTTTATCTAGACTTGTGTATTTGGAAAATTGACATTATGTTGTACCAGACTTGTTTTGAAATGGTTTGAAATCTTCCGCTGTTTTATCTATGTTATTTACTCTGTTTACATATATACATATGTTCTTGTTCTGCCTTGATATATCATTATGCATGTTTGCCTGATTCAAACGCCCCTCCAAAGTCAGAGTGCTTGCAAGAGACACCCTGGCGGAGGTGGGGTGTTACAAACCCATTTCAACACGATTTTATTTTGCTTGTTATATAGTTCATAACATGTTTTGAATGATATAAGTTTTCTATCCCATGTCATGAATTGAGGTCATCCTTTGTTTTCCCTTTAACATTCAAAATTGTATTAAATACATAATCAAACATTTTTTTATCGTGCATCTCATCAATATTATGTCAAAGTAGGAGATCTTTCCAATAAGGTAGCTCCCAAAATGTAATTTGTTTGCACCAAGTATAAATGTCAGATTTTTTGGCAATTTCAGTCCATACTCTAGTCTCATGTATCTTAAGATAGTACTTTACAATTTCATATATTTATTTGTTTGACCAGATCTTTGGTTCATGCATATTCTCTTCCATGTTAGCTTTGAAGTTTTTTTTATCTCCTCTAAAAGTATGATTGGGATGGAGTTAAAACTGGCAACAATCAAACCGATTTTTTTCCCTTCCATACCATAAGTAAAATGCTCATGTTTCTTCCGTGCAATGATGACAAGCTAGACGATCGGTTGTACACCAACCTGAAAGCATCTCATATGCAGAAAAATCATTAATATACTTTGTAACAAAGAAGCGATCATATGGAAGTTTTTTTAGTGTTAGATGTTTCAAGTTCGTCAACCTGTATTGTTTTCAACTCTTCGATTAATAGTTGTAGATAAATATCGATGCCTCGTGTTGGATTATTAGGGTAAGGAATGACAATAGTGATAAACATATATGAAGTTCTTGTACACATCCACAAAGGTGAATTATAAGGAGTAATGATAATAGGCTAAAATGAATATTTACTACCAAACTTAAAGATTGTTGAAAACTCATCCATACATAAACCAAGTCTGACATGGCAGGATAATCGGGTACAACAGTAGAAGCTCCCAACGGGCAACCCTTTCCTACTCCTCCAATAACAGGCTTGTCCCTAGCAGCATGTCTTAAAGTTTGACAACTCATTCTTAAACTGAAATTAGAATGCCCAATCTACGTTAGAGAAAGCTGCAATGGTGTTCAAGTGCTTACTATCCTACTAAACTATATATTATTATATAGTAATCATCCATTAGAAATTACAAGTACGTATCTCATACGCTTTTACGCTCGCGAACTTTGAATAAAATCGATTAACTAAAGCTCTAATACCAAATGTAACGACCGCCCTATATCTCATGCACCGAACTAAGGAAAAGTGTGTTGTATGACGTACCAGGCCAATATGAAATGATCATCAATGAATAATGACTCGAAATAAATCTATCGTATAACTCATAGCGCACTTAGGATGACATATAATAGAAAGTATACAATAGGATATAGTAGTAAAGCAAAACCAAACATAAAATCAAATCTCATAACACCTCAGAGTCACTAATACAAAACACAAGTGAAAGTGAATATTTGTACATCAAGCCTCACTGCATATCATTCAGCGTCTCAAAAATCATTAACACATAGCAGAATCAACAAGTACAATTATAGTAGAAAATAATACACCAGCCTCCAGCTCGTCATAGCACAGCCATCGACACCAAACCGATCACCTGCTATCTCAGTCTACTCACCAACAACATCAATGAGCCGCCCAAGGTAATAAGAGGAAACATAAAATCTTGAGTCAGACAACTGTCTTAGTGAGTGATAAAATAACAATTAACAGTTACACAGGATATATGGGTATAAACAGTTCAACCATCTAATCTATCTCAACGACCAAAGGATTAGCACTGTATAACAGTCTATCATATGTCACTCCAGAATATGAAAGGACATCCGACAATTCCACTTCTCTTCGACGACCTATAGTGATAGCCTACCCAAAGAATTAAGAGAAGAAAGCACATAAAGAACCATAGCTTCCATAGCTACCAATATCCTAGCTATTATTGACTAAAGCCTTGAATACATCAATCATCGAATGACCGACCATTGCCCTCCGTCATGGGCAAATGAAAAAAACCTCATTTTTAGTCAGACTACTGTACATCTGTCTTGTATATGTTTGCCTCTGACTGAGACAACTAGATCACTCTTAGAGCTCGATCAAGGGTACACGACCCGTTTGGTTCTAATGGACATCCCCACGATACCCCTGCTTTGAACCTGCTAGAACCTATGATAATTAACGATCCCTTAGTACTTCAAACTGTCTAGCCTTTCCTCTCGTTCCATTTTTTAGTTCAAGCGACTTTACAAACCAATTTTGGTATCATCAATGATCAGCTCCATCTAAGTCAACCCATCATCATACTGAATCATGTATCATCCCATGACCAGTATCGCATAAATCCAGCTTTGACCACTCCAGCTTGTGTTCACAATCGAAGCACTATCTTTCTTTGAGTTGTACATCAACCATCTGAAGTCCGGTCAACACCAAACTTCTTCAGCAACCCCTATAAGACATCATAACCTAGCTCACAAAATTTGAGCCCCAAATAATCTAATCCAATGGATCGATATTGGTCCGTGCACTTAGTCAATATTCGACTAAGTGATGGATCTGCATCATCTCATCTTTAAGCACTTCCTATTGGTCCATCCTTGAACCTAAATTCCTCTCTGATGAATCTTCCTATCAGTCCACTCACCAATGCTCGAACAATCATCTTAAATCCATCTCAAATCACTTCCAAATCTCTCAAAAAAATTCATGCAGCCTGTAACAACCCGTATTTTGAATAACATGTTATAACATAAATCAAGGCAGAATTAAATGATAAAATCTGAATCAAGGGAAACGGGCTATGCAATTGCGTTCGTCTCGGAAAAATATGCGAAATAGAGTCTGAGTTTTCGGAAATCGGAGTACATATGACCAAGTTATGGCCCGTCAAAGTTTTCAGAAAATTTCAGGTTCAAAAACAGTTCAAATTTGAATTCAGAATTCAAATTCAGCCAAGCGGGACATGCGGGAAAATTCCCGCCACCCCCAAGTCGACTTGGGAGTCGACACACCCCAGGTGGTGTCGACTGCCCAGTCGACACCCCTGTCGACTTGGGTGGTCGGCCAGTTTGGCCTAGGTGTACCTGACTTGTTCCTCAAGACATGCTTTAGGGCTGGTGATGGATTTTAATGGCTCAGATCTGAATTTGGGTTAATCCTATGGCCTAAACTAACCTAAACTTCTATAAAAGGACCCTAATACCTAGCCTAAACCATCATAAATCAAACCTACAACTAGGTTATGCCAAAATGTTTAATCATGGCCACCACCCTCTTGTCATAGTCTCCATCTTCATTCATATGAGAGTTCCTAAGCTTGTTTGAGAGTTTCTAAGTTTGATTCAAGGCCAAAGTTCAATCTTTCTTCATCAAAGCAAGGATCTTCTTCTTATTTCTCAAGGGTTTTCATTGGATCTTATTTGGGGGGTTTTAGAGTTGCTAGTGGCTTCGTCTGAATCTTATTTTATTTTATAAGTCTTCATAGCATTGTAAGCCCTATTCTACTTTTAGATTCTAACTATGAAGTTAAATATGACATGTTGCAAGTTTGAGTTTGGGCCTAAGTATGATTTGTGCTTTGATTCAAACATGTTATGCATAGATTTATTCTGTGCATGTTTGTAAAGCTATCACCTTGACTTTGTGCATAGAAAGCTATGAGCTTTGATTTGAAATGTTGCATAAAGCAACATAGGAACTCTCATAACCCTTATGTCATTTTGCATATGATGTTATATGTGAATCACTAGCTATCATCCTATGTCATTTATGACCATGTTTCACCTATTTTGCTAAAGTTTGATATCATGCATGTTTTGAGGCTTATAATGTAATATGCAAGTTTATGAACACATTTGCCTCATATGCCACCATTTTTAACTTGTGGCCAAACCTTATTAATTATGTCATGCTTTTAAGTTCCCTCTTTGAGATCTATTTGCATTTATGCGAACTTACATGCGATGGGGTTACGTTATGGGTAAACTAAAATGACATAAAAACATGACTCGAAAAGATGACATGAAATATGACATGTGATTATGCTTGAAACATGAACATGAACTTGGACATGACTTCTAGAAAACATGAGAATGACTAACTCGAGGTTGGGTTGAGTTTGTAGCATAAATTTACCCAGAACCGACCGGCTTAACTAGTGGCTACAAGCAATAGGACCCAATGTGAGTAGTTGGTCATGTCGCACTTGAAACCCGAGGTTAGACTAAGTTGTGGTGTAAAGCTACCCGGACCCGCCCGGCTTAACTAGTAACCACAACAAGGTCTAATATGAGAGGTTGGGTGCATTAAATTAATTAATGCCACATGATAGGGTTAAGTCATGAACCACTTGAATACTTAACCAATTAAACATGATGGGTTGGTAGGGTTAAGTCATGAACCTTGGGTACGCTTAACCAACTTGATACTTGATTGGATAGGGTTAACCACGCTTAACCCGATTGAAACCCTAGTTACGTGGTCCTTTTCACCAGTAACCCTCTCGGTTGTATCATGATACCCTAGGGACTAGGCTAGGGTGGGGCACGATTACTGGGATGACATGTAAGCGACCAAAACGACGGCTGAGTAGGTGCGCCGGTGTAGGTTCAGGCGGACTATGGTCGTGCACATAGTCCGGAGTTGAAAAAGCAGACACGGGCACCAGTAGGTTTAGACTGTGTGTGCTTGACTTGTGTCCGTGGTTGGCACCCTAGGGCTTGATACACCCTAGGGTGGACCTAGCACAGTTTGACTACACTTCGTGATTGGGCCGTATGACACCGACACTTGACGGGTTAGGCTTTTAGGGAGCCGATCGACTAGACCGTGTTGTTGGACCTTGATTTAGGTCATCTCGTGATATAGGGCCAAGATTGGGCCAAGGGATCACTTCTTGTTTATACTTGACATGGGTGGGAATACTAGTACACTTGGTGCAAAAACTTAACCTTGTATATGCGATGCCACACTTGATCTATCTTGTTAACTTTTCACCATGCCAGTTATCATCCTATGTTTCATCTCTGTTTTACATGTCCAGTTAACTTTATTAGTTTTTATACTAATAGTAGGTACGACTTACCAGTCTTTTGACTGACCCATTTTCTTTCGCCTCTTTTCTTTCGTCCCCCCCCCCCCTCCCAGGTTTTCAGGGAGGGAACACTAACACCTAGCTTGGATCTTTAGCTGCTTTTCTGGATAGCTCATGTACGGTTTGGACTTGAGCTGGCTATGGCTTTATTCCACTTTGGGGATAGTTACTTTATGTTTTTTTTCCAGTTTTCAGTTTATGTTTCTAGACTTTGTTTTGTGGGAAAATAATGACCAAGTACTTTGATGTAACTTGACTATGGTTTTGAAATGTTAGTTTTTACCCGCTGCTTTATTTACTCTGTTTCTACTTATATGTTCTGTCTTGTGATATCTGCATGCATGTTTACCTTGTTTAACGCCCCTCCAAAGCTAGTGTGCTTGCAAGAGTGACATTGGCGGAGGTGGGGTGTTACATTTGGTATCAGAGCATAAGGTTTTACTAGACCGGACAAAAGTTTTAAAACTTTTTTTAAAAAAAAAAAACTATTTTCAAAACCAATTAAGTATTTTCCAAGAAAAGTCTAGTTTATTTTAAAAGGCTATTCTCCAAAAGCCATTAGCACTATCCTTTGTTTCCTCGTTCTAAATCTATCTTTTCCTTTTTTCCAGCATGGCCGATCTTAACCTTCCCGAGGGAGTAACCATTCGCGGATGGTTCCGGAGGTACTTGGAAGCTAGGGCCAACGATGTGGGCCCAGCAAACACCCCCACCGTAACTGAGGTTCCTCCTCCTCCTCCTCAGCATCCACAAGCAGATTTCGCAAAGGTTTGCAAAGACTTTAAGGCGATGGGTGGCAAGAATTTTATTGAGACAGAGACTTTTGTTGAGGCGAGAAATTGGTTAAAAGAAACTGAAGATCTCTTCGCCATCTTTGATGTGGAAGACCGTAGAAAAGTTCTATTGGCAGTATGGCTATTGAAAGTGGAAGCCGCTTATTGGTGGGAGGTCACCAACGCTACTAGGCCTATAGAGACTTGGGCCGACTTTAGGATGAGGTTTCGGCTTAAGTTTCTATCATCTGCTGAGGAGAATCTCCAAATGGAGAAGTTTATATCTTTGAAGCAAGGGGACATCACAGTGAGGGAGCATGTGAATAAGTTTAACCAGCTTGCTCGATTCGGTTTGGACATGGTTAATACTCCCCAGAAGAAGGCTTTACGCTTTGCACGAGGGTTGAATGAGCCATTACAAGGTTTAGCCATGTCTCATATACCCATGGGGGCCACTTTTGAAAGCCTAGTGGACATGGCATTGCTTCAAGGAGACGATAAGAATGGCAAGAAAGAAGTCAAGCCTAATGAGACTCAAACCAAGAAGAACTTAGTCTTTGCATGGGACTTAGAGTGTGAGCTTGCTTTTCAAAGGCTCAAGAGGACCCTCACCACAGCTCCAGTTTTGGCATTACCCGATGGCGGTAAGATGTTTACCGTGTACACCGATGCATGTGGCACGGGGTTAGGTGTTGTTCTAATGCAAGAAGGAAGAGTGATATGTTATGGGGGTAGGCAACTTAAGGCTCATGAGAAGAATTATCCCACTCATGATTTGGAGTTGGCGGCGATCGTCTTCGCACTCAAATCCTGGCACCACTATCTTCTAGGCGAAAGGTTTGAGTTATATACTGATCACAAGTCGCTCAAGTACCTCTTCTCGTAGAAAGATCTGAATCTAAGGCAGCAAAGGTGGATGTAATTCTTGGCATCATATGACTTCGAAATAGCTTATACCCCTGGCAAGGGTAATGTTGTGGCAGATGCACTAAGCAGAAGAAGGTTGACTTTGAGTCCCTTGTTTGTTGAGATGAAGAGCCTAGAGTTCTTGGCAACCTTTGAGTTCACAACGGCTGTTGAGTCGATGCCGGGTTCGTTTGCATCTCTTGAGCTTAGACCTACACTTCTTGATCAAGTAGGGACTTTGCAGAAGGAAGACCCGCAGATAGTCGAGATCATGGACAAGTTGATTCGTGGTGAGACGTCTAGTCACCTTGCTAGATATACTATTGATGACAAGGGTTGGCTAAGGCGTGATGGAAGGCTATGCGTTCCACAAGTGGGAGACTTGGTGCATAAAGTTCTCGAAGAAGCACATCACTCGAAGATGACTATACATCCTGGAGGAGATAAGATGTAGAGGGATATGAAGCGCATTTTCTTTTGGGCTGGAATGAAGAAGGATGTGGCAGAGTATGTTTCAAAGTGCATGGTGTGCCAACAAGTGAAAGTCGAGTCAAAGAAACCCGGTGGGCTATTACATCCATTGGAGGTCCCGCAATGGAAGTGGGAAAGTATCTCTATGGATTTTGTGGATGGATTGCCTAGGTCAAGGAAAGGGAATACGAGCATATGGGTCATAGTTGATAGACTTACGAAGAGTGCTCATTTCATTCCAGTAAAGATCAAGAGGACCGCATCATGGCTAGCATCTATTTATCTTCGAGAGATAGTGCGATTGCATGGAGTTCCTTCTAGCATAGTTAGCGATCGTGACCCAATCTTCACTAGACAGTTCTGGAATAGTTTGCAAGAAACGATGGGTACGCGATTGAATCTAAGTACAGCCTATCACCCCCAGACGGATGGCCAAACCGAAAGAGTGAATAGAGTGCTAGAAGATCTTTTGAGGCTTTGTGTTCTTGACTTTGGTGGTACTTGGGAAGACCACCTTCCTCTTGTAGAGTTTGCTTATAATAATAGCTATCAAGCTAGCATAGGGATGGCACCATTTGAAGCTTTGTATGGGAGGCCGTGTAGGTCACCATCTTGTTGGTGGGAGACAACGGATAGGCTTATACTTGGGCCCGATATGATACGGGACACATCCGAGAAAGTTGAATTGGTGAGAAAACGGATGAAAACGGCCCAAGACAGACAGAAATCCTATGCTGACAAGCGAAGGACAGATTTGGAATTCGAAGTTGGAGATATGGCTTTCGTGAAGGTTTCTCCTTTACGTAATGTGGTTCGTTTTGGAGCAGTTGGGAAGCTGGCACCAAGGTTCGTAGGACCCTTCCCTATCATAGAGAGAATTGGGAAGATGGCTTATAAGGTGGAATTGCCCGAGAAGCTGGCCGGAGTGCATAATGTCTTTCATGTCTCGCATCTCCGAAAGTGCCTACATGAGTCCGCTGAGGTGGTTGAACCTAGCATCCTTGAAGACGTGGAGGTAGAGAAAGAGGCAACCTTGAGGAGAGCTCTGATTCGTATCTTGGGAACGGAGATCAAGAAGCTAAGGAATCGAGAAGTCAAATTGGTGAAGGTTCAGTGGAGTGAGGCCGAAGAGGATGCAACTTGGGAAACCGAGGAGAAGATGCGTGGGCTTTATCCATTTCTTTTTTAGGGTACATTCTCGGTCTCTTTTCCTTTTTAGCATATCTTTCTTTTGCTATCCATGTTTATCCTGTTTATCTTGTAACTCCGTCAATCTTGTCATGAGAACCTTAGGTAGAAACCCTTTGGATGAAACATGTATTTGAAACATGTTATGCTTGATGTTTGCCAGTGGTTGCAAGTGTTTGCAAGGGGATACTCGTGGATGCATGATACACATTAGGCACTAAGATCGGCTCACACACTTTCATATTGCATATGCATGAGTGCTTATACTTATTCATGGCTGAAACTTGTTATGCTATCACGTGGATGTTGCATAGGGATGAATGTTATGTGCACTCATATAGAGATTATGAATTATGTTAGGAATTTGCATACATATGGACTCATTACACTAACATACATATGCATTAAGTAGGTTTACTGAATCAGTAACCACCTGATTTTCGCATTAGATAAGTACATATACACACACCTTTGCATATGATCATACAGCATTTTGAATTTGTTAAGGACAATGGTTACTTGTGGATGATGTTGCGAGTAGATGGATGATGGATGGTAGGATACATTCTTCCTAACTTAGAGATTTCGAGGACGAAATCCTTTAAGGAGGGGAGAATGTAACAACCCGTATTTTGAATAACATGTTATAACATAAATCAAGGCAGAATTTAATGATAAAATCTGAATCAAGGGAAACGGGCTATGCCATTGCGTTCGTCTCGGAAAAATACGCGAAATAGAGTCCGAGTTTTTGGAAATCGGAGTCCGTATGACCAAGTTATGGCCCTTCAAAGTTTTCAGAAAATTTCAAGTTCAAAAACAGTTCAAATTTGGATTCAGAATTCAAATTCAGCCAAGCAGGACAGGCGGGAAAATTCCCGCCACCCCCAAGTCGACAGGGGATTCGACTTGGGAGTCGACACACCCCAGGTGGTGTCGACTGCCCAGTCGACACCCCTGTCGACTTGGGTGGTCGGCCAGTTTGGCCTAGGTGTACCTGACTTGTTCCTCAAGACATGCTTTAGGGCTGGTGACGGATTTTAATGGCTCAGATCTGAATTAGGGTTAATCCTATAGCCTGAACTAACCTAAACTTCTATAAAAGGACCCTAATACCTAACCTAAACCATCATAAATCAAACCTACAACTAGGTTATGCAAAAATGTTTAATCATGGCCTCCACCCTCTTGTCATAGTCTCCATCTTCATTCATATGAGAGTTCCTAAGCTTGTTTGAGAGTTTCTAAGTTTGATTCAAGGCCAAAGTTTAATCTTTCTTCATCAAAGCAAGGATCTTCTTCTTATTTCTCAAGGGTTTTCATTGGAGCTTATTTGGGGGTTTTTAGAGTTGTTAGTGGCTTCGTCTCAATCTTATTTTATTTTATAAGTCTTCATAGCATTGTAAGCCCTATTCTACTTTTAGATTCTAACTATGAAGTTAAATATGACATGTTGCAAGTTTGAGTTTGGGCCTAAGTATGATTTTTGCTTTGATTCTATCATGTTATGCATAGATTTATTCTATGCATGTTTGTAAAGCTATCACCTTGACTTTGTGCATAGAAAGCTATGAGCTTTGATTTGAAATGTTGCATAAAGCAACATAGGAACTCTCATAACCCTTATGTCATTTTGCATATGATGTTATATGCGAATCACTAGCTATCTTCCTATGTCATTTATGACCATGTTTCACCTATTTTGCTAAAGTTTGATATCGTGCATGTTTTGAGGCTTATAATGTAATATGCAAGTTTATGAACACATTTGCCTCATATGCCACCATGTTTAACTTATGGCCAAACCTTATTAATTATGTCATGCTTTTAAGTTCCCTCTTTGAGATCTATTTGCATTTATGCGAACTTACATGCGATGGGGTTACGTTATGGGTAAACTAAAATGACATAAAAACATGACTCGAAAAGATGACATGAAATATGACATGTGAATATGCTTGAAACATGAACATGAACTTGGACATGACTTCTAGAAAACATGGAAATGACTAACTGTAACGACCCAGAAAATCTGAACCAATTTAAAAATTTTAAATTGGCTAAAATAATGGATTTTAAATATTTAAAATAAATATTTTAAATAATGGCGATGAAAATTGAGTTTGAATCGACATTTGAAAACCAATATAATTAATTATAATTATATATAGAATTGAAAATGGCGTGGTATTTCGATAATTCGATTTCAAACTTCAATTGAATATACCGGGTGCAAAACAATCCGGATCTTAGTGAAACCAAAAATAATAGAATCTAATTGATGATATCTTTCTAACGAATCCGACCAATCGAAATTTGATAGCGGGAATCAAAAGGTATGTCCAGTTGAAAATTCTGAATAGTCGCTATGGAATTCAGGCCCTTAAAAATGGATATTTTGCAAATGACCTCGGATTTCGACGAAACCACTTTTGTTGGATCCGTGATGTCAAATTATTGCTAGGTTTCAAATTTCATAATTTTTCGAATCAATATGTGAGCGTGGCAAAGGAAAACGCGTTTGACCGGTTTCAGTTGATTTTAATCGACTGGAAATTGGCCGTTTTTCAAACGGTCTCAGAATTCGACGAAACTAGTTTTGTTAGGACCGTATCGTCAATACGAAGCTAGAAAATATTTTTCTGGAATTTTTCTAGTTAGTATGTGACCCCGGTAATTTGAAATGTGCGTTTAAAATTCAATATAGTGATTTAAATGAAAATTCAAAAGGAAACTGATTGTAACGATCAAATCAGCTTGCGATACATATCCCATTGTGTTCGGAATGGGGGTGAAACGCTATGGACGACAGGCGGTGGGCCTCGTTTCGAGGTCGTACGTAAAAGTCAACTCTTTGCTAAATTAAATAATTAAATAATAATAAAAAAAATTCCCTCCCTTTATCTTCGTTCTGCCCCCCCCCCCTTTTCATTTCGATTTCAAACGGATTAGAAAAAAAAAAACCCTAGCGACCTATCGACAGCCCCCCCCCCCCCCCTTGAGACATCGCCGACGAAGACCCCGCTCCTCCCTCCATCGCGTTCGAACCCCGAGCCGCCGCCTCGAAGCCAGAAGCCTCCATCGCGTTCAAACCCCGAGCGCCACCCTCGAGAGCTCCTGCCGCCGACGAAGACGAGCCGCGCTTCCCCCCCCCCCTTCGCAGCTACATCGGTGAGCATTTTCTATTTTTTTTTATTATTTATTTATTTTCTTTTTTATTTATTCCTTAAAAACTGATTATTATAAAAGATTTTAAAACTGATTTTTTTAAGGATTTATAAACTGATTTTAATTAGGTTTCTAAAACTGAATTGATTTTTAAAGAATGTAAAAACTGAATTGATTTTTAAAGAATGTAAAAACTGAATTGATTTTTAAAGAATTCAAAACTGATTTTATGTAAAAGTTAAAACTGATTTTATGTAAAAAGTATTTAAACTGATTTTTTTTAAAATGAAGTAAAAACTGATTTTGAAATAAAGTAAAAACTGATTTTTTTTATAAAAGTAAAAACTGAATTTTAATTAGTTTAAAACTGATTTTCTTTTTAGGATAAAACTGATTTTGAAATAAAGTAAAAACTGATTTTTAAAGCAATTAAAAACTGATTTTGAAAAGGGATTAAAAACTGATTTTTTATAAAAAGAAAAACTGATTTTTAAAAGCAAAGAAAACTGATTTTTGAAGAAAATAAAAACTGACTTTTTATATAAAGAAAAACTGATTTCTTTAGGAAGAAAAAATCAGATTTTTATATATTGAATAGCGAAGTCAAAATTCGATTTTTATATATTGAATAGCGAAGTCAAAATTCGATTTTTATATATTGAATAACATAGTAAAAATTCGATTTTTACATATGTAGAGAATACGGGCGAAAGCGACAAAGGGCGAGGATTTCTATAAAGGAAGAGTCGTGGTACTGGATAGCTATTGGTGAGATTTCTGATTTAAAAATATTATATATGTGTGAAGTAAAAGTGAATTGCTATATAAATATATATATATATATATATATATATATACGCCCCTCGTCCACAAACCATGGACGATATTTATTGATTGAAATTGTTGTGATAATTGGTTGATAGCGAATGATTGTTTGGGATTGATATTGGTTGATTGTGGTTGAAAAATACCCATTTGTGGTTGTGAAATATTTGGTTGAAACCACTTAGGATTAGTTTGTGGAAATGAAATAAATATATACATGCCGCCTGCGTGCGAACTAGATGCATGAACCCCATTGTCAAAAACCGCGAGGTTTTAAGGTAGAGCGAGGAGCCGTACTAGGGACGGTGCCGGTGTAACTACCCTGCCGTTATGCTGCCGAAATTTTGAATAATATTTGTGTGTTTGAATTATTTTCATATGCTTAAACTATATTTATTCATTGTATAGAAAACATTCATGTGTTGAATTGATATTCATTCGTTGTTTAGAAATTCATGTGTTGAATGGTATTCATATTTTGAAATAAATCGTTCGATAATAAAAATCACATTTTTATCTATATATAAAACTATTGAAAACATTCATGTGTTGAATTGATATTCATTCGTTGTTTAGAAATTCATGTGTTGAATGGTATTCATATTTTGAAATAAATCGTTCGATAATAAAAATCACATTTTTATCTATATATAAAACTATAGAAAACATTCATGTGTTGAATTGATATTCATTCGTTGTTTAGAAATTCATGTGTTGAATGGAATTCATATTTTGAAATAAATCGTTCGATAATAAAAATCACATTTTTATCTATATATAAAACTATTGAAAACATTCATGTGTTGAATTGATATTCATTCGTTGTTTAGAAATTCATGTGTTGAATGGTATTCATATTTTGAAATAAATCGTTCGATAATAAAAATCACATTTTTATCTATATATAAAAACTATAGAAAACATTCATGTGTTGAATTGATATTCATTCGTTGTTTAGAAATTCATGTGTTGAATGGAATTCATATTTTGAAATAAATCGTTCGATAATAAAAATCACATTTTTATCTATATATAAAAACTATTGAAAACATTCATGTGTTGAATTGATATTCATTCGTTGATTAGAAATTCATGTGTTGAATGGAATTCATATTTTGAAATAAATCGTTTGATAATAAAAATCACCTTTTATCGACTATATGAACTATATAGAAAAGTAGTGTTTTGAAATGAATCGTTTTACAATAAAAATCGCATTTTTATTGTATGCATAAATCGTTGAAATGTGAAGTGTTAAAAATAGCCACTTGTTCGAAATAAACATATATGAGATGAAATATTCATTAATTAGCTAATGAAATGATTTGCACCTATTTATGTAACATTAGAATGAATGGTGTTTTTAAACCAAATTGAAATCAAATATGAAGTCGAATAGAAAATGATAAATGATAAGAACTGTATATATATGTACATGCATATTCATTGAACAGGTTATAGCAAAGGGGCTAGAGAAGAGGAATAAAATTTTGTGCCCGACAAATAGGTACACATTTACTGATTTGTTTGGGTGATGATTTTGAGCCTGTTGGCTAGCCGCTTGGCTTTTTCTTTTTCTTTTTGAGATTAGAAGGACCGGGAACGCTATTTGCGATTTCCCGATGCTCCCGGTGCAGGGGAGGTTATGGCGAAATTTTTCCAAAATTTAAGGCGTTAGAAAAATATTTGAAGTGAAAACGATATTGAAATTGTTGAATGAACTATATTTATATAAATATATAAATATAAATAAAATTAAAACGAAACGAGGCCGTGCAGTTCGTTTTTTGAAACCGTGATTTCAAACGACTAGTGCGGGAAATCCGACCATTGGATTTTCCCGAAATCTCAACCGTCGGGTTCGCCTTGGAAATATCTTTCCAACGGCACCAACCTTGTAAAAATCCAACGGTTGGATTGTCTGGAATGTTTAATTCAAATCTGAAGAAAAACAGCGCCAGAAACGATTATATTTATTTATATATATAAACATAATTATATTAAATCGAATAACGACGCTGCTGTTCGTATTTTGAAATCGAAATTTCAAACGATTGTACCGGGAGATCCGACCGTCGGATTTTCCCGAAACTGGAACCGTTGGGTTCGTTTTGAAAAGACCTTTCTAATGATGTAAATTTTGTGAAGATCCAACGGTTAGATTTTCAGATATGTGTAAATCAAATCTGAAGAAAAACAGCGCCACGGCCGCCTTATGGCCCGAATCGTCGTTTTGAATAAATTAGCTATTTTAAAATAAATAAAAATAGCGATAAATAGTTATAAAATATCATGAGCGATATGGAATGGAAATAAACTGAATTTGCTTGATTTATGTGATATTTGATGGTTGAATGTGTTTGGTGTGAAAATTACATTAAAGAACAAAATTGGTGTTGTCGAATAATTTAACCATTGAAATAAATCGAATTGAAATTCTAAATATACGTGAATTATTTGAAAAGGCCGAGTTAATTCTCATTTCGAATAATTGACCGACGATTGAAATTCGAAGATGAAGACGGTGGTCGAAGACCGGAGATCTTCACCTCGTTTGGATGGTAACCGAGGTCCTGATTGGGAGGCATCCCGAAATATGGATAATGAGTGGTGATCGTCCAGACGTACGTGGTGATCGAAGGGTTTGCGAGGTATTTAGTGCCTCCGGTTTTGTTCAGACCCAGAACGGACTTGTAAATGGACTGTGTGTCTGACATTGGAGTTTATTCTGTGTTGATTGATTTCTGTTAAATATACATCTGTTTGGCGGCGGAGAATTTATTCTTTTGCTTAACGCCCTTCTCTGAGACGTACGAACTCAGGGGTTGTATATCGATGGACATCAATCGCATGGCGTGAATTGCCTGTGTGGCATGCTAAGATGCAGTGATCAGGGCTTCTGTTGAAAAGCAAAGTCTTGTGGTGATGATCAAAGCACCGCCTGTGTGGCGTAGCTTTGTGTATAACGTGAATTCGCGAGCCTCACTCCCCGGTATGAACCTAAAACGGGAGAAGGACCTCAGGGAGGGCCTGCGTTTCTTTCTAGCTAGGGTGGTGTCAGTGACCTACCAGCCCTGACATTTATATACTTTTCACCTATGTGGTTGTTGCTGTTGCGAGGCACCTCGGTTTGATCGGACGATCCGGGTCCGATGGACTCATTCGTTGGCTCGTTTACGCCCCAAAGGGCGGAGAAACGTAGTGTTCAGGCATAATAATCCACATCGGTGGACCGGCCCTGACGATCTAAAGGGTTGATGCGTTCTGATCCTGAGACATGGGCTAGATTGTCTCGAATTCGGTAAGGACTATCTTTTGCCTTGGTTCATGACGGAAATCCAATTTCCAAATACGTGATCGTGCGGTTTTGATTGTATATATATATGGCGACATGATATATGGTACCCATGCCGTCTATGATTGATAGTTATGATTTGAAATTGTTTTCAAAAACATATAAACACTAGCAATAATATCAATTGCCTTTGTTTTATTCGTATCAATCATATTTTGGCCATTATAAGGTAAAACTCTATCCTCCGGCTTGCGTTGCATTGTGTGATGGGAACTGAGTCTTATAATGGCTTCATTTTTATAAAAAGCATAGCGATGTTTAAAAGAAAGATTTGTTTTAAAGCACTGGCAATCCAATGGAGTAAACCCGTTCCACGAAAGTGGCGTGGTCCTGTGATTAGCCAATTATATATGTGTTGAGTGGATTTCTCATACCAGTCCCATGACTGACTCGTAGTTTGTTTCACTCTCAAACTCGGGTGCCCCTTTTTCTACACGGGCAGCCTTGTATTCAGGTTTAGCTGGTTCTTTCTGGATAGCTGGAGCTGAAGATGGATTCTATCATTTATTTCTTTTTATGCTGTTCAGCTCCTATTGTACATATTTTGTTTATTTCCGCTGTAGACATTTATGTATAGCTGAACTGTATTTGTACTAAGTAAGATCCTGTATACTGTGTAACTCTGATGATTACTTTTATCCAGTATATTTTGTTGTTCATTCTGGTGTATTTATTTAATTCTGTTCTGCTATTATATGTTTCTGTGTTATATTCCAAAGATAACCTTGTTTCCGTGAGAACGGGAAATCGGGTCGTCTCACTAACTCGAGGTTGGGTTGAGTTTGTAGCATAAATCTACCCGGAACCGACCGGCTTAACTAGTGGCTATAAGCAATAGGACCCAATGTGAGTAGTTGGTCATGTCGCACTTGAAACCCGAGGTTAGACTAAGTTGTGGTGTAAAGCTACCCGGACCCGCCCGGCTTAACTAGTAACCACAACAAGGTCTAATGTGAGAGGTTGGGTGCATTAAATTAATTAATGCCACATGATAGGGTTAAGTCATGGACCACTTGAATACTTAACCAATTAAACACGATGGGTTGATAGGGTTAAGTCATGAACCTTGGGTACGCTTAACCAACTTGATACTTGATTGGATAGGGTTAACCACGCTTAACCTGTTAGAAACCCTAGTTACGTGGTCCTTTTCACCAGTAACCCTCTCGGTTGTATCATGATACCCTAGGGACTAGGCTAGGGTAGGACTTACCAGTCTTTTGACTGACCCATTTTCTTTCGCCTCTTTTCTTTCGTTTCCCCCCCCCCCCTAGGTTTTCAGGGAGGGAACACTAACACCTAGCTTGGATCTTTAGCTGCTTTTCTGGATAGCTCATGTACGGTTTGGACTTGAGCTGGCTATGGCTTTATTCCACTTTGGGAATAGTTACTTTATGTTTTTTTTTCAGTTTTCAGTTTATGTTTCTAGACTTTATTTTGTGGGAAAATAATGACCAAGTACTTTGATGTAACTTGACTATGGTTTTGAAATGTTAGTTTTTACCCACTGCTTTATTTACTCTGTTTCTACTTATATGTTATGTCTTGTGATATCTGCATGCATGTTTACCTTGTTTAACGCCCCTCCAAAGCTAGTGTGCTTGCAAGAGTGATATTGGCGGAGGTGGGGTGTTACACAGCCTCAATTTAATATCATGATGCCACGATTCAAAAATCATCATCATCCAATCAGCCGGCATGGATCGATACCAGTCCATCGGGTATGGAACGATACTGGTCCATGTACTTAACGAGATTTGACACGAAATTTATTGTGTCGCCTCCCTTCGTCTTCCAGAGCTCCTTCGCCAATTTTCGTCTGAATCTGATCATCTAAACTCCCGATTTGCTATGTTCTTTAAACCTAATATCTATGACACACAATTCTAATAAACAATTCAAGCAATGCATTCAGTCCAATGAAAACTGACAGCGATACATCAAATCTTACAGACATGCAATATCATAAACATATCATGAAACAATAGATCTAACATAATTTGGATCAAAACATATTCAAGAACATGATTAATCTAACTTCTTGTTTGTTTATATGATTAAATTAGATAATCCTTATATGTCTAAATCTAAATTAAACATATATGATCAGACCTAAGGTGAATTTAACATGTATGATGTGAATTAATCCAAATTTAATCCATATAATCCATAGTTTCAATGTAAGATATATCTATCACTTACCTAATCCTTGATCCAATGCAATTTAATGAAATCAGATCTGGACAGCGATGATAAGACGACCCTTTCTCCCGGTACCCAGAAGAACAGATAGCCTTTAGGATATAACACATCATATATAACAGCAGAAAGTAAACATTACATAATATCATCAAAATTGCATCATATATTACATCAGAGTTTTCACCAGAACAAATACTTCCCAACGGATCCAAATATTGTACATTACAAGGAAAATTAGAAAACAAGCGCATAGCGGAATTAAAGATAGATTATGACAGAATACTATGGAGAGTACAAAAGAAATTCCTACTCTAGCTCCAAACCCAAAATCAGCTTTCCTAGATAGCTTCCATATATAGAGAGACATAGCTTCAAAAGTTGATCTAACTTAACCTGTTTACTAGGCTACCTGTGTACTATATAGGCACCCGAGTTTGCAAGGGAAAAATAAACTGTGAGTCAGTCCTAGGACTGGTATGAGAAACTCTAATAAGTTATTATTAATTTTTGAAAAAGTAAGGCATATCACGGGTGCACGCCGTATAACACGGAATAGGTTTTTTCTACAGGAATACCAATGCATAAAATTTTAAGATGCTTTTTAGAAAAATGGAACCATTATAAGACTCAAGTCCCATCACAAAATGCAACGCATACTGGAGGATAGAATTTTACCTTATAATGGTTAAACATGCTTGATACGAGAAAATGTTTAGGAAAAAATATATTATTATTAGCATCCAAGTACGGAAATCACTTTCGAAATTAAATGTATAAGTCTTAACTCGCATAATGCCTCATCCCATTATGTTGACATATAATTTACAACTGAAAACGCAAAGGCATTTATTGGAAATTGGATTCCATCAATGAACCAAGGCAAAGGATCTTCCTTATTCGTTCGGAATAGCTCTAGCGACATGTTTGAGACTCATACGTATGTGATCCTTTGGAGTGGCAGAGCCGACCCACCAATTCCCAATGAGTTCGGTTTCGCTTGAACATAACGTTCCCTGGTCATACCTGACCATCAACCTGGTCCGTTTGACCAACATCCGAGGCGCCTCAAACCATCATCCACATAAGTAAACATGTTTTAGGCTCCATATCATGGCATCACTTTTAGCTAGAAGGAAACATTAGTCCTTACTCTACGGTCCATAATTCTGTTTTCGGCTCATTCCGGTGTGTGAGTCCCTAAAGTCAACATCTACAAAGCTCTTCTTTTCAATAGAAGCCTCGATCAATCTACTAGCAGCACTAACATACCACACCATCAATTTACAACATATGATCAGTGTCTATTAATATATAACCCTCTGAATACCCGAAGTATTAGAGGAGGGTGTTAAGCTAAGAGAATAAATTCTTCGCTACCAACTGATATAACATCAATAGAAACCAATCGTTTACATTATGAAATATAAGGTCAGATACACGTCCATTTACAAGTCTGTTCTGGGTTTGAATGGAACCGAAGGCGCCTTATTCCTCGTCCAATTACGGAGAGAGGCCCTTGCACATTTGGACAATCAACAAGTACGTCCGGACTGCTGCCACTATAACCCTTCAATAGGAGCAAACCATTTCAAGGCATCATCAAGCAATCCATTTGATGTGAAGATTTCCGATCTTCGACCATTAAGTGTCATATAATTATTTAAAATGGGTCGAACCTGGTCTTTTCGAAATAACTAGCGTTTAAACAAAAATCCTTATCAAACTATCAGCCCTTCAGTTAAGTCCCCTTAAATTGGAAATCATCTTTACAGTTTCACTAACTTTATAAAAGGTTTATCAAAAGATTAGATTCATTTTAAGAATCCAAAAAAAATCATTTTCTCAAATCATTTCTTAAAAACAGTTATATAAAAGCGTTGAAAAAATAGCTGATTTCTACTTAACATATTTTTATCATATAAAACCATGTATATTTGGTTCTAACCTCTTTCTAATCGTTTATTATAATTTATAATGATTTTCCCTATTTTTATTTATTTTAAAAATAGGTTGTTTCAGTCCGACGACGCTTCGGGTCATCGGGCTACACTTGCGTTGTTTTTATTGAAACTTGATTTGGACATACTTTAAGATCTTACTGTTGGATTTCTAGACTCCACCTATCATTTGAAATCTCTTTTCATTTTTAATTCAACGTTTCCAGTTTTGGGAAAATCCGACGGTCGATCTCCCGGTATATTATCAGCTTGAAGTTACAGGTCAACGTTCGCGAAATGTCACTGCGCGACGAGCTCTATACTGACCATAACTCAACTCATATTATAAACTACTTCAAACGGATTTAAAAATAGTTTAATAATTATATAAAATATGTATAATAATTTCAAAAACAATATTTTCAAATTTTCACTTCAAAATCGAATATCCCTATTATAATATTATTTTATTATTAAAATAATATTAATTTTCCAACTTAATTATTTTAAACCCAATTTTTCCTAACGTCCATAATAAAAATAAATAAGAAAGTTTCGTAAAAGGAATTGTGTCAAAACCTTTCCGGGATACCCTAACCGAACTTCACTTTTTCTAGTTAATATTCATTTTAAAATAAAAACTTCGACAGACCCTAACTAATTGAAAATTATTTCAAATCCATTTCTACCATTTGCATAAGTTTATCGTAAGAATTATATTTTACGTGCATCCGAAATCAAACGTCAAATTTTGACTTTTATTTTTCACCTATTATTATATTAATATAATATTCATTAAAAATCATTTTTATAAATGGAGACTTAACCGATGGGCTAATAATTATAAATTTTAGCCACATACAACCATGATAATCACATATCATATTGTTATCAATTTTGATAACATTAATCACGTATATCGTGATACTGTTTACAACATACATGTTTAAACAATACAAGACTACTTGTTTTGGTCAGTCAACTTACCAATGGCAACACATCAACACATGTATTCAATGTTAATGGGGTTCATACCCATATTCAACAATCTCATAACAAGTTAATGTCCATATCCATGACCATTTAAGGTTTAACCCATCCCAACGTTCATAATAACAGTTCAAGGTGTTATATATGCAAGTGTCATTATGAAATCCACTTAAAGATCAAATCTTTTTCATCGTACGCCACATTAGACCACCCAACATTGTCATACAACAACATGAACTTATATATTACATCATAAGTTATAATATATGCAAACAAGTTCATACATACAAGTTAATAATTAACTAACCCAGTTTAAGTTCAACGTTTCTCATCATGGTTTCCACTCCACCTAACTTTGATTGTAAGATGTTCTAGAGATTCAAGAAAAATTCTGCAGCGTTTCAGCGTCACTGAATTATTTCTGGAGAAAATTGTGCAGGGGTTCAACGCAATTTGATTTCAGGTTTTCGAACGAATAGATGGGTGGCTATAACTTGGTTTTTCGGACGAGCGGAGTATAATTTCGGGGAAACAGAGCTTTAGCTTGAGGAGGTGGGGCCTGGGGATGGTGGTGCATGTGGGTTAAGCTAGGGGAATGCCGTTGGAGGCTGGTTGGGTTAGGAATGGGATGGAGTGCTGTTTTGGTGGTTTTAAGGGTGGAAATGGTGTTTAAACGGAAGTTTAGGGTGGTAGGAAGTATTTAGGAGGAGGAGGGGCCCACGACCACTTAGGTAGATGTGGAGGGGGCTCGAGAGTGCGGTGGAAGCTGGTGTAGTAAGAGGGCGGTAGAAATGGGGAAGGAGGAAGAAAGTAAGTAAGAAAAGAAATGAATGTAGAGTGGAAAAATGGAGTGAAAGGGTTTGGTATTTATAGGCAAATATTGAGTACATGGATTAGTGAGGTGTCATTAATCCAAGCCAATGGAGAATGCACACATTAAGCCATATGACACGACAACTCTAAACTAACACAAATAGTAATTAGCTAGATCAAGGTGTGAACGCATCTTAAGGCACAAGTAGTTAATCTTTAAGCTATTTAATCGTGCGATCACACACTTACTCTGTTGTCGACAAAATTTGGAATCCTAACATATTTTTACAATACGGTTCCAAAGAAACTGATTTCGTCAAATTTTGAGTTTGTTTGCTCAAAGATTGCCGTTCGAGCTAAATTTAAATTAGCGATCGTTTTAAACTAAAAATTCACCAAATTTCATATCAACTCTGAATGACGCGAAATTTGGAACCCTACCATTTTTCGACGTTCCGGATCCAATAAAAGCGGTTTCATAAGATTTCGAAGTTGTTTGCAAAAAATTATTTTCTAGGCTATCAGAAATATTATCAAAATATTGATTTTAAGTAGTCTAAAATCCTTAAATCACCAATTTAAACTTGGAATTAAAAAAAATTAATTGGTTCCAAAAATTTGGGTCATTACAGCCTCCCCTACTCACCTAACACAAGACGGTTTCCAGACTCAATCCAACATACTGGCGATCTGCATGGTCGACCATATAACGCTTCGAAAGGTGACATCTTAATACTTGCCTAGAAGCTATTATTATAAGAGAACACCACCAGATGCAAGTGATCTTCCCATGATCCTCCAAAATCAAGAATACAAGCTTGCGTTTGGGGTTATAAGTAGTGCTAAGACTCGGCTTTGTCCCCAACATTGATTGAAATGCTTCTCAGAATCTACTAGTAAAGATCAGATCTCGATCACTTATAATATTACTGGGTATTCCATGTAGAAGAACTATCTCTTTTACATATAACTGAGCTAAACTATCGGCTGTTCTTGTTGGTCTTACTTGAATAAAATGGGCGCTCTTTATTAGACGATCAACAATAACCCAAATACCTTCATTACCTTTTCTCATTTGAGGTAAGCCAACGATAAAATCCATCGATATATGATCCCATTTCCCTTCAGGAATTTCCAAGGACTGCATTATTCCAGTGACCTTCTGTTGATCGCTCTTAATCTGTTAGCAAGTTCGTCACCTGCTAACATATATTGAGATATCTCGCTTCAATGATTTCCATCAGAATGTACACTTCAAGTCTCGATACATCTTATGAACACCTAGACGAATACTAATTTTGGACTTATGACACTCATCCAGCACTTCTCTTTTGAGCTCCGGGATATCCAAAACACAAATTTGACCATTTAATCTCAGAACTCCTTTATCAATCTTGAAGTTTGAGACTTCTCCTTGGAAATTAGACCCAACCCGGCAGATCTCAGTTCTAGAGGGTCGGTTTTGTTGGGTTTGGACTGTACATTTGAAAAATCTGAACCCGACCTGACCCGAGCTTCGGTTCGGGTCGGGTCGATTCGGGTTCGGTTGAATAATCACACTGAAAATTCATATATTTCACTGCTTTTTGATCGGGTCTTTCGAGTCGGGTCAATGCGGGTCGGGTTTGATTAGGTCTTAATTGTATTTTTCATCACCTAAACCTGAACTGAGACCCATCGGGTTCGGTTCGGGTTCTGGTCTTTTCGGGTCGGTTTGGGTTTTCGGTTTTCGATTCTAATTGCCAACCCTATCGTAACCTTTTACAGATTTTTTGAATGAACTCATTATCCTTCTATTGAACAGAAATCTTCTCAATCAGGGTGGGTGTAATAATCATATGAGCAACAATAACATGCTTCCTATTGAGCGCATCAGTTACAACATTGGATTTTCCTAGAGTGTAGAGAATGTCCATATCATATGCTGCTACAAAATCTGACCAACGTTGTTGACTCATATTCAAATCCTTCTGAGTAAAAAGATACTACAGCAACTTATGATCAGTATAGAATTCAAACTTCTCGCCTAGCAAATAATGCCTTCAAATCTTCAGAGCAAATATGACTACAAGCAATTCCAAGTCATGACTGGCTAAGTTATTCTCATGCGGTTTCAACTACCTGCTTGCTTAAGCAATCACCTTTTGTTTCTGCATCAATAATGCACCAACTCCTTCTCCAGAAGCAGTCCGTATAGACGGCCAGATCTTGATTATCATCTATAATTGTTAATACTGGGGCAGTTGTCAGCCTTTCCTTTAACTTTTAGAAAGCTTCTTCACACTTGGGGTCTAAATAAACTTATCATGCTTCTTGGTCAGTTTTGTTAGAGGATAAGACAACTTCGAAAATTCCTTCATGAATTTTCACTAATAACTGGCTAACCAAAGAAAGCTTTTGACTTCAGCAGGGGTCCTTGGTTGATTCCAAGTATGAATTGCAATTTGCAACAATCTTTCTCGAATCTACTGAGATTCCCTTCTCCGATACTATATGCCTAAGAAACTTTACTTCTCTCTACCAGAAATGACATTTGAAAAATTTGGAAATACATTCCTTCTTAGAATTTGCAGGACCGCTTCCAAATGCTCTACGTGCTCTTTCTCTATCTTAGAGAAGATAAGGATGTCATCAATAAAGACTAGCAAGAACTTGTTTAACACGTCTCGAAATACTCGATTCATCAAACCTACGAAATAATCAGGGGTGTTGCATAGTCCGAAAAGCATCACTAACCATTCGTAAAACAAGTTGGGCCCACTGAAAGCTGTTAAAAGAACACAATCTTCTGCAATCCTTAACTGATGGAAACCTATAGCTAGGTCCATCATCGAAAATACTCGAGCTCCATTCAAATGAACCAACAAATCATCAATAGGAGGGAAAGGATATTCATTTTTAAGGGTTTGTTTGTTGAGATCACATAATCCACACAAAGTCTAAGTGAGCCATCAAACTTTGGGATGAATACCACCGCTGCACCCTAGCTTGAGAAAGTTGGCCTAATCAGACCCTTCCACAAAAGTTGCTTAGTTTGCTCATCCAACTTTTCTCTCTCTTTTGTTGTCATCCTCTGAATTGCATTCACGACTGGCCTTGAATTCGGGACCAAATCAATTCTAAAGTCGATCTCCCTTTTCAGAGGAAGTCTCTCTACTTCTTCAAACACATTCGTAAACCTTTTGACAATCGGGATGGTCTTTAGGGGAATGAGGGAAACATCAAGAGAATACCAAAACTTATCGCTATCTAGATTTGGGCCTTCGAATGGTATTTATATAAATATTTCCAAATTTGGTCCTTATTCTAATGATTCTTTCTGCGCACTTAACATCCTCTTCGTATAGAATCATCCAATCCATTCTGAGTATAAAATTGAACTCAGTGAAATACAAGACAATCAATTTGAAAGGAATTTGATAACATGAATAACAGATGGGCACTTTACAATATAAATAATGGTTGATTGTGCCTCTTATTGGACTTCTAACACAAATAGGTTCTTAAACATACTTGAATTCTAGATCTAGTTCTTTAGTCATCTTACTTGAAATGAAACTACGCAACGCACCAGTATCAAACAGTACTATAATTGGAATATTTTTTATGGTAAGTGTACCTTCATGAACTTCTGAACCTGTCCCACCAGCTAGGGGTGCTGGAACATTTTCCTTGGAATAGACATGAGAGACTTCTCCCTTCTTCAATAATGGACAATTCGATTTACTATGCCCATCCTGTGGTTGTTGTAGCATTTTATGTTAAGCTGAGATCTCCTGTTGGGCCCAGACATTCCTCCTTTGTTGTTTTGGAGCTTTACAGTCTGACAAAAGTGCCCTTTTTGGTGGCAATTGAAGCACGTGATGGTCTTCAACCATTCCTCCTTGGGTTGATTTCCCTTGTTGCTTGCTTCCGGTTTATTTCTCTCGAAATTCCTTTTCTTACCATAATTTCCCTTCTCTTTGTCCTCCAAAGAATTATGCATGTTTATAGCCTCATAGCGATTTTCCATCTCTACCATTTTTGCAAACAAAAGCTTTAAGTGAGCAGTTATCTAATTCCTGTACCCCCTTTGCAGACCATTAATAAACCTCTCATTCATCTTTACTGGAGCTTGAATTAGTTCGGGTCCAAAGCAGGACAACTGTTGAACTTATTCAGATATTCTTGAATAGTTCCATCTCCTTGTTTCAGATTGGAGAATGCGTAATACAGACATGATATTGCTTCATTAGGGATAAACTTTTCTTCGAAGATTTCCTTAAAACGATCCCAAGGAAAAATTGCTTCTGGAGTTCCCATAGTAACTGTCTCCCACCAAATTAGAGCTTCATCTTTCGATAACCAGGAGGCAAGTACCTCTTCTGCTTTCCAATCAATCTCAAACTAGTGAAAATCCTTTCGCAAGATCGCAGCCAGGCTTGCGCTTCAATCATATATTCCTTTCATAAGAACGGTTGCCCACCAAAAAAAATTATTTCTTAGCTAGTCGAGTTCTTGTTGAGGTGGCACAATTGCCTCATTAGCTGCTCTGATAGGGTTTTGTTGTGGAACCTCAGCGTTACCCCTTCCTCTTCCTGCCTCGTTTACAGCTTCCATGGGGTATGGTTGTTCAATTGCAGCATTGCCTCTTCCTCTACCTCTTCCGCGTATGTTACTCATTTTCTAATATATTTGCAAATAGCAAGAAAAGAGTTAGGTAAGAAAAAATAATATCTTAAGGGAGTTATAAAACATAAAGACATAAATGAACAGAAATGTGTTTGTCAGGTGTGTTATTCTGCTGTACTCATCCTAGGGCATTGCTATCCCTATCTCAAATGAGTCTTTCATCCTAGGATACTACTGATCCTATCTTTGATGAGTTCGATATTGCATTATATCCCAGAACTAAGTCTAACCCTAAGCTCTGATACCAAGTGAGATGACTCGTTCTATCTGTACCTGGAAGAACAAATGGCCTTTAGAATATAACACATCATATATAACAGCATAAAGTAAACATTGCATAATATCATCAGAATTGCATCAAATATTACATCAGAGTTTTCAATAGAATAAATACTTCCCAATGGATCCAAATATTTTACATTACAAGGAAAATTAGATAACAAAATCACAGCGGAATTAAAGATAGATCTTGATGGAGTCCAATGGAGAGTCCAAAAGAAATTCTTATTCCTGCTCCAACTCCAAATCCAAGACCAGCTTTCCCAAATAGCTTCCATATATATATAAATATATATATATATAAATATTTATATATATATATATATATGAAGACATAGCTTCTAAAATTTGGTTTAATTAAACCTGTTTACTGGGCTACCCATGTAATAATATGGGCATCCGAGTTTGTAAGGGAAAAACAAACTGTGAGTCAGTCATGGGACTGGTATGAGAAACTCTAATAAGTTATTATTAATTTTTGAAAAAGTAAGGCATATCACAGGACCACGTCGTATAACACGGAACAGATTTGCTCCACACGAATACCAGTGCAAAAAACTTCGAGATGCTTTTTAGAAAAATGAAACCATTATAAGATTCAAGGCCCATCACACAATGCAACGCATACCGGAGGATAGAGTTTTACCTTATAATGGTTAAACATGCTTGATACAAGAAAATGTTTTGTAAATGATATTATTATTAGTGTCTAAGTGTGGAAATCACTTTCGAAATTAAATGTATAAATCTTAGCTCGCATAATTCCCCATCCCATTATGTTGGCTATATAATTTACAACCGAAAACGCAAAGGCACTATTGGAAATTGGATTCCGTCTATGAACCAAGGCAAAGGATCTTCCTTATCCATTCGGACAACCCCTAACAAGGTGTCCATACCTCACACACATGTGATCCTTCGGAGTGGCAGAGATGACCCACCAATTCCCGGTGAGTTCGTGTTTCTCCTAAATATAACGTTCCCCAGTCATATCTGACTGCCAACCTGGTTTGTCTGAATAACATCCGAGGAGCCTCAATCCATCATCCACATAAGTAAACATGCTTGGCCTATATACCATGACATCACTTTTATCTAGAAGGAAACGTTATTCCTCACTCTATAGTTCGTAATCCTGTTTTTGGCTCATTCCGAGGTGTGATGCCCTAGAGTCAACGTCCACGAAGCTATGCTTTTCAACAGAAGCTTCGATCTACCTACCAGCAACACTTAGCATGCCACACCATCAATTCACAACATATGATTGGTGTTTATTAATATATAACCCTCTGAATACCCAAAGTATTAAAGGAGGGTGTTAAGCTAAGAGAATAAATTCTTAGCCACCAACTGATATAACATCAATAGAAACCAATCGTTTACGTTGTGAAATATAACGTCAGACACACGTCCATTTACAAGTCTATTCTGGGTCTGAATGGAACCGAAGGAACCTTATTCCTCGTCCAATTAAGGAGAGAGGCCCTTGCACATCCGGACAATCAACAAGTACATCTGGACTACTACCACTATAACCCTTCAATGAGAGCAAAACATTTCAAGGCCTCAGCAAGCAATCCATTCAATTTGAAGATTTCCGGTCTTCCACCATCTTCGACCTTTAAGTCGTCATATAGTTATTCGAAATGGGTTGAACATGGTCTTTTCGAAATAACTAGCGTCTAAATAAAAATCCTTATCGGGTTATCAACACTCCAGTTAAGTCCCCTTGAATTGGAAATCATCTTTATAGTTTCACTTACCTTACAAAAGCTTTATTAAAAGATTAGATTCGTTTTAAGAATCCAAAAAACCCTTATCTCAAATCATTTCTTAATAATTGTTACATAGAATCATTGCAAAAATAGTTGATTTCTACTTAACACGTTTTTATCATTTAAAACCATGTATATTTGGTTCTATACTCTTTCTAATAATTTATTATAATTTAAAATGATTTTTCCTTATTTTTCCTTATTTTTATTTATTTTAAAAATAGGTCGTTTCAGTCTGATGACATTTTGGGCCATCGAGTGAAACGACCCAAACTTCCGCTTACGGGAAAGCCCGAACTGAGATGAGAACACGACTAATCAGAATGCAAATAGAAGAACATTTCATTACTATTACAACAATTGACATCAGAGTACAAGAATATCTCAGAGTATGAACAAATATTACACATCAGAAAATATCAAAGATTTAAAATACATCGAAGCGGAAATAAAATGTATAAATACAAAGCATAGCGGAAAATAACAACTGACACAACCAAAAGAGATATACGGATACAAAGCTTTTTGAACATAGCTCCAGCTGTAATCCAGGATCCTGTGAAAAGAAGTAATCTGCAAAACCAAAACTACTAGCTGCCCGTGTGGAAGATATGGGCACCCAGAGTTTAGGTAGAAACAATAAACTCCGAGTTAGTCATGGGACTGGTGTGAGAACTAAAACAGTTATTGGCTTTTTATTTTAAATTTAGGTAAATCATGGGACCACGCCGTATAACATGGAACGGGTTTATCCCCCATGAATACTAGTGCATAAAAATAACAGTGCAATGCTAAAGAGAAAAATGAAGCTATTATAAGACTCAGGTCCCATCACACAATGAACGCAGTCGAGGATAGAGTTTTCCCTTATAATAGCCAAATATGCTTGATACGTGAAATTTCATCTTTTATTATTACTATAAGTGAAGAAATCAACTTCAAATATAAGTGTATCAATCATAGGCGGCGTAGGTACCATTATATTATGTTGCCATAAATATATTTACAACTAAAATCGTGAAATCACGTATTGGAAATTGGATTTCCATCTATGGACCAAGGCAAAGGATACTCCTTCCGGTTTCGAGACACACTAGCAATGCCTTTGGGGTACACACTTTGCCCAACCTTTGGGATCCTGTAGGGCCGGTCAACTGTTGATGATTGGCAATACCACAAACTGGAGAATTGAGCCATACCGAAGCAATCATTTATTTATTAATTGCTAAATTTCAATTCAATTCCAATTAAATATTAATTAATTGGTAAATTTCCCTAAATCTTAATTAAAAGACTTATTCTTTTCTCATCAGGGTTTAAGAATAGTGTTAATAAAGACATCTTTCACGACAATCCTAAAATCCAATTTAATATTAAATACAAGGCTCTGAATAGAAATTATACCGGCTTATATTCAATATCAAATTCTGAAACCAACAAATATCATATTGGGAATAACGATATATATATCTTCCAAATTCCTCCACAATATCTGTATAATCATGGAATCCAATATCGAAATATTTTGAAGATTATTTCCATTCCAAATCCCTTCCAATTTATTCATTGGAAAACTCTAGTTGTTTTAAAACCAATTTCAAATCCAATTTATTTATTTCTAAAAATAATTGGATTATTATTCTAGTTATTAACTAGTTCATTTCGGTAAAAATATATTTTTATCTTTTCAAACATGGAATATTTCATCCAAAATTATTCCAAATCATTTATTATGATTTACAAAAAATTTCCATATTTTTAATAATTTTAATATCGCCCGTACAGTCGGTTTTCAATATCGACCACCGAACTGCATCCATAGCTACCTTTTCTGAAATTGGTTTAGGCATAATTCCAAATCCAACCATTCAAATTTAAATCTCTTATATTCATTGGAAAGCACCTTTCGATATGAACCCAACGGTCCGATTTTAGGAGAATCTGACGGTTGGATCTCCCATAATTTCAATTCGAAGTCAATGGTCAAAATTAGCAAACGGTCGCAGCGCGAAACGTTTTATTCAAACCATTTATATATAATACATATTTCGTTCAAAATGTATTTTATATATTCGTTTTAAAAATGATTCCCACTTTCATTTCAATTTTAAATCAGAATTGAATACTCCTTATCATTATAATATTCAAATGATAATATTTTCAAAATATCAGATTTCGAAATCATTTCCTTTTCGATATTCATTATAAAAATGAATAAAATCGATATAAATATCGTTCGCATTAAAATGGCGCATATCTAATCAACACAGCTTCACATACTTCAATATTTTCGTGTCCATCCAAAATCGGACATCAAATTCACATTTTAGTCCTTTACGGAACATTATTTTAAAATATTTGTTATTTTAAAATATTTGTTATTTTAAAATATTCGTTATTCCTGAATTAGAATCAGACCCAATCAATTACCATATAATGTTATTTTTTTGGATTTCATACATCACATGTACACAACAACAATGATACACAATCATCCATCATCCAGAGTGCTTTACGCAACTGCATAAGCATTAAATATAAATAATTAACGCTTACAACAGTCTGTCAACCAATCGACTGACATACAACTAAACAATTGGGATTAGTGCATGTCAAATATCATCCCAATACCCATGTGGGGTTTCAATCAACAAACACTGATTATTATTTGTGCAGTTGGGCTATGTGTAAAATTTACCGTCCCAATCAATATCAATTAAATGGTTGTACATAAACAAATCGTCCTATTTGCAAATGAATATTTATTTTAGGAGAATTTTATGTCGTTCATATATACGTTAAAAATTATATTTTTAATGTTTAAATAATTATTTCAAAACATAACTATTTTATATAGTTCGTTTACACATTAAAAATGACATTTTTAACAAACACATTTATTTCAGAAAATTTCGGCATTATAACGGCGCGATATTAGATCCGAAGTAATGTTTAGCATTACCCCTCTCCTGATATTGGCTTGCGGCATACACAATCACCAATCACAATCAATGTGCCATAATATAATCTATAACCACAATACAATCAATTTCACCACAATTCAATCTAAACAAACATCCATGGTTTGTACAATAAATAGTGACAGGAGCTACTAAGCCCCATTTACATCCTAGTATATTTTAACTGTAAAATAATTTGAGTGAGAATGTGTTCTCACATTGGGATCCACTCCTCCTTAATTTTGTAGAGAGCTCCAAATGCGTTCTAGTCTCTTCTAGAATGTAGAATACGTTGTCACGATCACAATGTTACATGTTTCATGTGTTTTCGACATCGTATGAGCAAGGTACGATTTTTATTGTGTTAATGACATTATTGGATTAATTACCGATGTAATTAACTAAATAATATCATCACCTTCCTTTAGAAAGCTCGATAGACCCTTGTTCGACGTGCTTCAAAACTAGGTCAGCAATTTTCTTCCAATCCGCGAAGCTAGGGAACAATCGAACACTGCCACGTTATCAAACTCCGAAATCCGCGCCTGCGCCTTTGATGGCGTCCAACCTGACAGTGGCACGGTGGCGGATTCTGACGGCGAACGGCGGCACTTTGAGGACTCGGTTCACACAAAATACTCAACGATAGAAGACCAAACTAGTATGGATTTGAAGAGGGTGGAATTCTCTACAAAATTGCTTTAGAAATTTCTTGAATCGATTGAGTGGATTAAAAGTTATGGAGAAAGAACGATTGGAGCAATATTCACCGTCGTTTTTGACTGGAGGCGCAGGTTTGAAAAGTGAATTAGGTTTTACGGAAATTCTGTGATTGGTTGATATTTATATTTTAATTATTTAATTCATTTAATTCCAAAAATATCTGTTTTCACATCCGAACTCCAAATCAAACCCAAGGGACTATCGTCCCTAGCTAAATACCCCCATTCTGGATACAGTGGAATATGTTTCGCAAGCCAGATCGACTGTTTTGATCGGCTTTTTTTTCTTTGAATCAAAATTTAAATCAGTATATTGAACTTTAAACATACATTTTAATTTTCCGGGGCCACATACTAACTCCAAAATTTACAAAAAAAATATATCTAGCTATGTTTTGATGATACGGTCCTAACAAAACTAATTACGTCAAATTTGGAGACCGTTTGAAAAATGGCCATTTTCCAGTCGATTAAATTTAAACTGAAATTGCAAACACGTTTAAAATTACTATGCTCACATACTAATTCCAAAAATTATGAAAATTGGAAATAACAACAATAATTTGACATTACGGATCCAACAAAAGTGGTTTCATCGAAAACGGAGGTCATTTGCAAAATGGCTATTTTTAAGGGTTATATATTATATTAAAATATATATAGATTCCATAGCGACTATTTTGAATTTTAAATTGGACATAACTTACAATTTATATTATGATATCTCAATTTCTTACATTTGTTAGAAAGATATAGTTAAACAGATTCAAATGTTTCTTGTTTTACTAAAATCCGATTTATTTTGAATCTAATACATTCATTTGAAATTAGAAATCGAATTTTCAAACACCTCGCCATTTCGAGTTCATTTTATAATTAAAATAAATTTATACATTCTAACTTTGATTTAAATAAATTTTAAATTGTTAATATTCAAAATAAATCATTTTAAATATTCAAAATCCATTAAAATAGGTAAAATAAAATTTTAAATTAGTCCAGAATTTCTGGGTTGTTACAATCTCCCTCACTTAAAATCTTTTCGTCCGCGTAAAGGAACGAAGCTGAAAGTTGTTTAACTAACCAACTCAACTTTCATTCTTCAACTTTTTAGTTTCTATGAATTTTCTAATTTTTCAAAAATTTGGCTCACCCTAAATTTTCGAAAAATTTCGCCATAACCTCCTTTGTACGGGCTGATCGATAAATCCGCAACTCGCCTCATAGGGCCCTCATGAATCCAAAATAAAAAGAAATAGCAAAGCGACTAGCCAATCGGCTCATAAAATCATCAAACCCCAATCAATACAGTAAACATGTACCTATTTGGCAGGCATACAATTTTATTCCTCTTCTTAGCTCTCATGCTATGACCTGTTCATTATGTATACATGTATATGCATGCAATTTCAATCAATTTCAATTCAGTTCAATATTTTGATTTAATAAGGCTAAATTTACCTTCCACTCACACATTAGTTTGATCATTCCAATCTTTTAATTAGTCAAACTAATAATCACACAACACAACCAAAAATCAATTAGTTGATTAAATTTTCAAACATATATCTTTCTATATATACTTAAAAAAAAATTTAGTGCCAAATCACAACAATAACCCTAAATAATTTTGGTCCTCACACCAGTCAATTGGAAATATATAGATATCACACTTTCGAAACTCGAACATAAATACTGATGATGATATATCAATCATCAGAATTATCTCCAGGCGACTAGAGTATGATTTTATATCTATCTAGTATATTTGAGGCTTTGTATACATGTGGATCAGACGTATATTAAAATTTCTATATACCCGATAGTCCAAATCAATTTAAAATAAAATACGTATAATTAGGTTCAAATTTTTCAAAACAAAATTTGTTTTAATTTTAATTTTAAAAATAACACTCTTTGAAACTCATTCTAGGATACTACGGATCCCATCTCTAACGAGCCATTCTCATTGGATATTACTAATCCATCTCTAATGAATTCTTTCGTCCAATGCTACCAGCTGGGGGGAAGCAACTTCCTAGAGATTTAACCCCTCCAAAAAGCACTCCTTCTCACGCCCAATCTTCTAAAAAACACGTCGAGCCAAAGGACAAGGACAAAGATGAGGGCAGGATTATAGAGAAGGGGAAGACGGTTCTTACTTCCTCTGGTGAGCGTGGCATGGACACTACTGCTGAAAGGGATGCTGCCCCCAGTTCTGAGATTACGGCCAGGCTAGAGCGCTTACGAAAACAGTTTCCCGACATTTACTTTGAGAGGATGGTGTTCGTCCCAGATCTTGAACCGATCCCCGAGGATTGGGACACAGAGGTGATAGGGTATGTGTGCCATGTAGCTAAACAATACGGGGTAGTGAAGAAGCATGCTGCAACACTCTCTACTATCATCCGCCGGATGGAGACGGACGCAGCCAGGGCCAAAGTCAAGATTGACAATGATGCTAGGGCTAGGTGCAAAATGGACAAAGAACTGGAGGATGCACAGGCCCAACTGGCTTTAGCTCGGCGAGACGCAGAGAATTACAAGTCCAAGTTGGAGAGTTCCAGGGAGCGTTTTCGCAATGAGCTTGACTTAAATAGCCAGGAACGGGTGGCCCTGAGGAAGGAAATAGAGGATCTTAGGGCGGTTAACACTGAACTGAAGACAGTACAGGATCGCTTTTTTGCTGAGAAAGGGGCTTGGGAGAAAGAGAGGGCGAGCTTAAAAAATGACCTTGCCCTTGCCAAGAAGGAGAAGGAGGTTCTAAATGATCAACTCGCTCAAGCTGAGGAGCGTGCAGCTGTCGCCGAAAGCAATGCCAATAGCGCTCTTGAGTCAGCAGCTGCAGCGGCTGATAAGCTTGCCGAAAAAGAGAAGGATATAGATAGCTTTGAAGAATTGTTGTTCGATTTCTTTGGTCAAGTTATCAAGCACCGAGACATCTCTTGGATTCCAGACTACCATGTTACCTTGGCCAATATATGGGACGCAATTGTCGAGGGCGAGAAGCGGCGACTGGGGGTCGACGAAATTGACGAGCACCAGCTGATGCAAACCTTTCTCAAAGGTAAAGCGCCAGAGGTTTTGGAGGAAGGCAGACGCCTTATCCACGAGGAAATGGAGAGGGAGAAGAGCAGGCTCAAGGGTAAGGATAAGGTTGGCGAGAGTTCGAGCTCGGTGGTAGAGCCCAAATCTTCTGAGGTTGATGGCCCGCCCCGCACCAGCCTGCATTTCCTCCGAAGGTGCGCTGTACACATGTCCGACTAGCACGGAACGGTCGCCAAAGAAAGGAAAGAAGAGAATGAACTAATCGAAAACCTGTAGAATATCTCACAGTGCATGGATCAAAATATAATAATAATGTACTTGACATAAAACAGGCAAGACAGTGCATAAGCTGATAACTAAAACCAACATCAACATCAGAGTAGCGGAAGTCTAAATACAGCTTATTACAACTTTTCAAATTACTGTTTCTAAACAAAAGAAAGGAAGAGTGCACTACTAGTGCCCAAAGTAGTGACCAGCAGCGACACAGGGAGAATATCTATATATGTATCATACGTGGAAGCCTCCTGCTCGTCTCCGGTACAGCTACTCGTGCATCACCAGCTAACCTGTCTCTAGTCTGCTCGTGAGAGCACCTAGAGTAATAAGAAGAGACATAAAACTCTGGGTCAGACAAAAAGTCTGTTATGAGCGATAAGCAGCTAAACAGAACAATAACAGGTATACTAAACCATACCTGAACCTGGACCTGCAACCAAATAGTTAGCACTACATATTGTACAATACTCTGAGGTGCCACTAACATACGGTGTAAAGAATACGGGGGTGGGGGTGTGCATGTCATAATGAAGGCAAACAAATCAACCATAGCAACCATCCTCACATCTCTCACTCAGTGCGTAAAGCATACAATATCCACCACTTTGATCACTAGACCCATCGAAGTAGTGACGGAGTTCGACTTGTACAACTACTGCTACTACCAAGCTCACCACATGGAGTCATGACCAAACATTTACAAATGACCCCACTTTATTGGTCTGTAGCTCTTTAGTCGTACCTAGGCCACTGTGGCCCTGAATCCGTTCACGTACTCCCTACACATAGCGATCCAAAGTTATAGACATCGACAACCCCTTAGCACACGTCCCATAGCAAAGCCCAACTCATGAAGTCGACTCGTTGGTTCCCATCTGGATCCTGAGTTCTACTTCCTATTGGACTTCCTTTGCATCTTGGGTTTAGGTCACCATCTCCGGATCGGTCTTCATTCAGTTCGTGATCATCATCTAGACTTGGGTTCATATCGGTTCGTAGCACCCTCTCCAGATCGGTTTAGATCGTAGTGACCTTCCTCCAGCGGTTCGGATCGGGGTCCACACCTCCAGGCTTCATGGAAAACTCCTCTGGTTCGGTCCTTCTTCCCAAGTACCCCGGATCGGGTCGGGTCTCGCAAGCTTCCCCATGGTGCATCGGTTCGGGTCGGAGTGGCACACGAGAGGCGGATCGGGTCGTGGGTTCGGGTTCAGATCGTCTCATGGATACAACAGCTTGGTGGGGCGGTTCGGTTCGCGGAGAGGTCTCTTGGTCGGTTCGGTTCGGGCTCCTTCCTCCGATCTGATCCGGATCGGCCAAATTCCTGCACTTCTTTCTAGCGACTGTTTACACCATTCGACGGCGTTTTCGACCAATCTAACTATTCTAAACAATCACAATTCATACCAAACAGTCATAGGAACATATAACATCAACCACAAACATCAAAACAATAACTTGATAGGTTAAAATAGATCAAACATAGCCAAAACCCCATATTTTCCCTTAAGCATGCTTAAGCAAAACTAATGATAGGATTAACAAAACCTAACCAAATTAGCTAAATTTTCTAACAGAGGTCTAAAACAATATTTCCGAATTTATGAATATTTTTCCCAATTTTTTTATCATGTCTAATTTCATTCATCTTCACTAATTACCCTTAATTAACCGTATTAGTGCAAAACTATGCAAATCACTTACCTTGGCCACAAATAAGACCTTTAGAACTGAAACTCTACTGTTTGGGCACGAATACCAATACAACATAGCAGCTCTACCTCGATTCTTGTACTAATCCGCCTTGATTTGATGTTGCTAAGCTAATCCTTGACTAGAAAGTGATTTGGAGGTGTTTTAGAGGTTGGAGGCCATTGTTAGGGTTTCTAAGAGGTAAGTGACGGCTAGAAAACTGAAATAGAATGAAAACCTAACTCATTTCAGCCTCCCCATAACCCTAATCCCGAAATGGGTTATGGGCTCATTCACTAGTCACCCTATTTGGCCCGGTTAAGCAATTTTTCACCTTCCAAACTTTATTTCAGTCATATCTCCCAAACGGTAAGTCCGTTTTTCACATGTGACCACTCTATGGAAAGGTAAACCATCATCCGAAGCCAATGGAAGTGGTTTCAGGTCAAAACTCCTTTCCAATCAAAAGTTATGGCCAAAACAAGATCAGCTAGTTGCAAAACGGTCATTTAAAAATCGGGAAAAACCATGAAGATGGGAAATGACCCCAATAGTCATCTCCTAAAGTTACATGACCATACGACTTCGTATGTGAAGGAAATGAATATTCTACGATCATTCGATGCGTAGAATGCGGGTCGTTACACTCTCCCCCCTTAAGAAATTTCGTCCTCGAAATTCCTTAACCCAAAACATACAAAGGATCCCGCATGCCTACCAATCATACATAACAATCAAACATGCAAAACAAACAAAACAACCTATCCTAGCATGCGGAAAGATTAAATCAAAACTAAAATCTTACCAGGCGAAGAGTTCTGGATACGTCTTCCTAATGCTCTCCTCTGTCTCCCAAATACAGTCATTCTCATTCTCGCCCCACTGAACTTTGACTAGATTTACAGCTTTCCTTCGAAGTTGCTTTGTATCATTCCCAACAATATGCATAGGCTTGCGGTTCCCAACCGCCTCGGGTTCAACTTCGATATCATCCAACTAATCAGGTGAAATAGTCACATCTTGGTCGTGTGCGAACTTCCTTAACTGGGAAACATGAAATACGTTGTGAACTCCTGCCATCTTCTCTGGTAATTCAACTTTGTATGCCAAATTCCCAATTTGCTCAAGAACTGGGAATGGACCAACAAATCTTGGTGCTAAGTTGCCTCTCCTGCTAAATCGTATCACGCTCTTCAAACGGAGAAATCTTCACAAACACCGAGTCGCCAATGGAAACTTTAATTCTTTTCTCCTCTTATCAGTATAACTCTTCTTCCTATCTTGGGCAGCCTTCATTCGTTGTTGGATAACTTTAATCTTAGCTGAAGTTTCTCTTATCACATCTGGTCCAAGCACAAACTTCTCACCAGTTTCTAACCAACATGACGGTGAGTTGCACGGTCTTCCGTACAAAGCTTCAAATGGAGCCATACCGATACTGGATTGATAACTATTATTATATGCAAACTCTACTAGATGCAAGTGGTCATCCCATGATCCACTAAAATCCAGTACACAAGCTCTCAAGAGATCTTCTAATACACGATTCACCCTCTCTGTCTATCTGTCGATTTGAGGATGATACGTGGTACTGAGATGTAGTTCTGATCCTAACGCCTCTTGTAAGCTCTTCCAAAATACACTAGTGAACAACGGATCTCGGTCACTCACAATGCCTTTGGGTATTGCATGAAATCTCACTACCCACTTTATATACAGTTCCGCTAAATTAGTTGCCGTCCTGTTTGAATTGACGGGTATAAACCTTGCACTCTTAGTCAATCGGTCCACAATCACCCAAATGCTATCATGACCCGATCTAGTCCTTGGTAACCCATCAGTGAAATCATTTGACACTTGTTCCCATTTCCATTCTGGAATTTCTAATGGTTGTAACAAACCACTAGGCTTCTTTTGCTCAGCTTTATCTAGCTGGCAATTCATGCATTTGGATATAAATTTCCCAACGTCTCTTTTCATCCCTTCCCAGTAGTAGGTCTGCTTGATGTCTCGGTACATCTTGTTACCACCGGGATGTATAGTCAGTTTTGAGTGATGACATTCTCTAAGCACTTCATCTCTCAATCCATTGACATTGGGTACAACTAGTCTTCCATTCTTCCTAAGCCATCCATCTCGATCAAGCCCATACTTGTTCATCTCTCCGTCGATTCTCATCTCTAACTTTGAGATGATTTCCAATAGGTTAGGATCGTTCCTCTGGCTGGAACCAATCCGCTCCATCAAAGTGGGTCTGATCGTCAAAATTGCTAACATTTCTGGATCCAATTCGCACTTTGGTCTGAAATCATACCCAGCGATGTACTCCAGTTGCTTCCATTCTAGAAACATAACCCATAAACTGGCATGTCTTCTACTCAACGCATCAGCCACCGCATTGCCTTTTCCTGGTGTGTATGCGATATCGAAATCATAGGAAGCTAAGAATTCTAACCACCTTTGTTGTCGGAGATTTAGATCCATTTGAGAGAAAAGATACTTTAACGATTTATGATCGGTAAACAAATCGAATCTTTCTCCCAAGAGATAATGTCTCCACATCTTCAATGCAAACACGTTCGCTGCTAATTCCAAATCATGGTAGGGTATCTTTTCTCATGCGGTTTCAGTTGCCGACTTGCATAAGCTACAACCCTACCTCCTTGCATCAATACAGCACCTAGTCCGGTACCACATGCATCTGTATATACCGTCATTTCTTCATTCCCCTTAGGAATGACTAACACTAGTGCACATGTCAACTTTTCCTTTAGGCTCTTAAATGCATTCTCGCACTTTTCATCCCAGACGAAAGCTTGATTCTTCTTGGTTAACTGAGTCAACGGTGCTGCTATCTTGGAGAAGTCTTGGATAAACTTACGATAATATCCGGCTAATCCCAAGAAACTTCTTATGTCCATTGCATTCTTGGGCGTAGACCAATCCTGTACCATATCCACCTTCGCAGGATCCACGGCAATAGCATTCTCTGAAACAACATGGCCCAAGAATCTCACTTCCCTCCTCTAGAAGTGACACTTAGAAAACTTTGTTTTCAATTGGTGTTTTCTCAACACCACCAACACTATTCTTAAATGTTCCTTGTGTTCTTCCTGTGTCCTAGAATAGACCAAAATATCATCCACGAACACAAGGACAAACTTATTCAACTGATCTTTGAATACCCTATTCATAAGATCCACAAAGTATGCTGGGGCATTGGTTAGCCCGAATGGTATGACCAACCACTCATAAAATCCAGACGGTGTCCGAAATGTCATTTTAGCTATACTCTTAGCTTCCACTCTAAGCTAATGAAAACCTGTCGCGAGATCCAACTGAGAGAATACTCTCGCGCCACTCAGCTGATCAAACAAATCATCTATCCACAGTACAGGATACTTTTTCTTCCTCGTCACTTTATTCAATTCGCGGTAGTCTGCACACAAACGAAGGAAACCATCTGCCTTGGTAGCAAACACAACTGGTGCTCCCCATTCAGAAACACTCCTTCTGATAAATCCCTTCTTCAAAAGATCGCTGACTTGCACCCCGAGCTCTCGCTGCTCCCTTTGTGCCATACGACGAAGTGGCATCACTATAGGTCTGGCATCTTTCACTAAATCAATACGGAACTCAATCTCTCGGTGTGGTGGAAGCCCGGTCACTTCCTCGAAGACGTCCGGATACTGTCCAACCACGGGCAAACCTGACAACTCACTATGTGGGATGTCGAGGGAATTTAGGAAACTAGCCGTTACCCCATCACCGGGTGGACCACCAAACACTACCCTCTGCCCATCATCCACTCTAGCTATTACCAAAAAGCCCTCACAGTCTACCACCACCCCATATCTTTGGAGCCAATCGACTCCCAAAATAATGCCAAACCTAGTAAAGCCCAAAACAAAGCAATCACAAACAAATATGCATCCATGACTCGATAAGACCACATTACGACAAATCATGCTAAGGTATTCCAACCACCAATCGGGTTCGTCACTACTAAAGGTCTATCGACAATCTCAGGCTCCAATCCCAACCTATCTACCAGGTCACTAGATATGAAAGAACTGGAAGCCCCGGTATCAAACAAAAATCTAACAAGAACATCATAAACAGAAAGCATACCTTGAACATCAACATTCTTTCCTTTCTCCGCCGCAGTTGGGGCATTCGACGAAGAAGGAATATCATTAAGGGCATATGCTTTCACTGCCTGCTTTTCTTTAGGGGATTGCAGACACTTGTCCTTGTGATGTCCCACTTGGCCACAGTTGAAGCACTTCCTATCCACTGGCTTGGCCCGACAATTACTAGCATAATGGCACTTCTTACCACAGCTGAAGCACTCAACATCTTTCTTATTCTTTTTCTGGCCATCCTTATTCTGGTTCTGCTTCCTCTTATTCTGAGGACCACTCTTGCCTCCACCACTTGCTTGTGGTTTTGGCTCCTCTGCAGATGCAACCTCAGTCTTCGACTTAGGGTAAAGACTCTCGGACCTCAACGCTTTTCCCACAATCGACTCAAACGTCTCATCGATGTGGTTAATAAGCCTTTCCCCCAAGTATCCATCCAAGCCAGTTATGAACTTCTCATTCTTCTTCTCGGCAGTATCAATAAGAGATAGTCCATACTTCGATAAAGTATCGAATTCTGCAATATACTCCGAGACAGCTCTGCCATTCTGCTTGAGCTCCAAGAATGTCTTAAACAGCACTGACTTCTGAGCAGCTGGAATGAACTTATTGCTAAAGCGAGCCTTAAACTGCTCCCAAGTAATCTGATCCTCAGGAGTAGCTGCCTTTATAGCATTCCGCCAATTCATTGCCCATCCTTGCAGCTGACGGGATGCTAACCTTCTTTTCATCGCATCCTCGATACCCAAGTCTTCAAAGATACGCTCGCAGCTATCCAACCAATCCTGAACATCCGTACCCGACCCCGTTCCGTGGAACGGCTTCCCACCAAGACTAGTATAATCCTTATTCAGCTTGGCGAAATCGGCCCTGGGCGCCTGCACTATTGGACCACCACCATTACCATTGTTGGGAGCTACCCTCTGCACATCCCTCAGCATCTCTCTCATGAGGTCAGTAAACATCGTCCTCATGTCAGCAGCATTCCCATTATTGGCTCCTCTACCGGGACCTCTTGCGTATCGGCTCATCGTTCAATCTGTAAAGAGAAAACGATTAACCATCTCCATAGTGGTGCTAGTGCAGTGCGAATTCATCCTTAGCTATACTAATAGTATATATATATCTTTTGAAAACCAAAATAATCACAAATACGCGCTTGATGACTTCCCTAGGTTAACTACGCAACCTAGAGCTCTGATACCACGTGTGATGGCCCGCCCCACACCAGCCAGCATTTCCTCCGAAGGTGTGTTGTACACATGCCCGACTAGCACAGAACGGTCGCCAAAGAAAGGAAAGAAGAGAATGAACTAATCGAAAACCTGTAGAATGTCTCACAGCGCATGGATCAAAATTTAATAATAATGTACTTGACATAAAACAGACGAGACAGTGCATAAGCTGATAACTAAAACCAACATCAACATCAGAGTAGCGGAAGTCTAAATACAGCTTATTACAACTTTTCAAATTACTGTCTCTAAACAAAAGAAAGGAAGAGTGCACTACTAATGCCCAAAGTAGTGACCAACAGCGACACAGGGAGAATATCTATATATGTATCATACGTGGAAGCCTCCTGCTCGTCTCCGGTACAACTACTCGTGCATCACCAGCTAACCTGTCTCTAGTCTGCTCGTGAGAGCACCCAGAGTAATAAGAAGAGACATAAAACTCTGTGTCAGACAAAAAGTCTAGTATGAGCGATAAGCAGCTAAACAGAACAATAACAGGTATACTAAACCATACCTGAACCTGGACCTGCAACCAAAGAGTTAGCACTACATACTGTGCAATACTCTGAGGTGCCACTAACATACGGTGTAAAGAATACGGGGGTGGGGGTGTGCATGTCATAATGAAGGCAAACAAATCAACCATAGCAACCATCCTCACATCTCTCACTCAGTGCGTAAAGCATACGATATCCACCACTTTGATCACTAGACCCATCGAAGTAGTGACGGAGTTCGACTTGTACAACTACTGCTACTACCAAGCTCACCACATGGAGTCATGAACAAACATTTACAAATGACCCCACTTCATTGGTCTACAGCTCTTTAGTCGTACCTAGGCCACTGTGGCCCTGAATCCGTTCACGTACTCCCTACACATAGCGATCCAAAGTTATAGACATCGACAACCCCTTAGCACACGTCTCGCTGCAAAGCCCAACTCATGAAGTCGACTTGTTGGTTCCCATCTGGATCCTGAGTTCTACTTCCTATTTGGATTTCCTTTGCATCTCGGGTTTTGGTCACCATCTCCGGATCGGTCTTCATTCAGTTCGTGATCATCATCTAGGCTTGGGTTCATATCGGTTCGTAGCACCCTCTCCAGATCGGTTCGGATCGTAGTGACCTTCCTCCAGCGGTTCGGATCGGGGTCCACACCTCCTGGCTTCATGGAAAACTCCTAGGGTTCGGTCCTTCTTCCCAAGCACCCCGGATTGGGTCGGGTCTCTCAAGCTTACCCTTTGTGCATCGGTTCGGGTCGGAGTGGCACACGAGAGGCCGATCGGGTCGTGGGTTCGGGTCCAGATCGTATCGTGGATACAACAGCTTGGAGGGGCGGTTCGGTTCGCGGAGAGGTCTCTTGGTCGATTCGGTTCGGGCTCCTTCCTCCGATCCGATCTGGATCAGCCAAATTCCTGCACTTCTTTCCAGCGACTGTTTACGCCATTCGACGGCGTTTTCGACCAATCTAACTATTCTAAACAATCACAATTCATACAAAACAGTCATAGGAACATATAACATCAACCACAAACATCAAAACAATAACTTGATAGGTTAAAATAGATCAAACATAGCCAAAACCTTATATTTTCCCTTAAGCGTGCTTAAGCAAAACTAATGATAGGATTAACAAAACCTAACCAAATTAGCCAAATTTTCTAACAGAGGTCTAAAACAATATTTCTGAATTTATGAATATTTTTCCAATTTTTTTATCATGTCTAATTTCATTAATCTTCACTAATTAACCGTAATTAGTGCAAAACTATGCAAATCACTCACCTTAGCCACAAATAAAACCTTTAGAACTGAAACTCTACTGTTTGGGTGCGAATACCAATACAACACAGCAGCTCTACCTCGATTCTTGTGCTAATCCGCATTGATTTGATGTTGCTAAGCCTAATCCTTGATTAGAAAGTGATTTGAAGGTGTTTTAGAGGTTGGAGGCCATTGTTAGGGTTTCTAAGAGGTAAGTGGCGGCTAGAAAACTGAAATAGAATGAAAACCTAACTCATTTCAGCCTCCCCATAAACCTAATCCCGAAATTGGTTATGGACCCATTCACTAATCACCCTATTTGGCCAGGTTAAGCAGTTTTTCACCTTCCAAACCTTATTTCAGCCATATCTCCCAAACGGTAAGTCCGTTTTCACATGTGACCACTCTATAGAAAGGTAAACCATCATCCGAAGCCAATGGAAGTGGTTTCAGGTCAAAACTCCTTTCCAATCAAAAGTTATAGCCAAAACAAGATCAGCTAGGGGCAAAATGGTCATTTAAAAATCGGAAAAAATCGTGAATATGAGAAATGACCCCAATAGTCGTCTCCCAAAGTTACATGACCATATGACTTCGTATGTGAAGGAAATGAATATTCTACGATCCTTCGATGCGTAGAATGCGGGTCGTTACAAAAGCTTTGATACCAAACTGAAAAGTCCCAAACTTCCCCTTATGGGAAAGCCCGGACTGAGTTGAGAACAAGACAAATCAAAACGCAAATAGAAGAACATTTCCTTGCCATTACAACAATTTACATTAGAGTATAAGAATATCTCAAAGTATGAATAATTATTACACAGCGGAAAATATCAAAGATTTAAAATACAATGCAGCGGAAATAAAATGTATAAATACAAAGCGTAGTGGAAAATAACAACTGATACAACCGAAAGAGATATATGGATATAAAGCTTTCTGAATATAGCTCCTGCTGTAATCCAGGACCCTGTGAAAAGAAATAATCTACAAAACCAAAACTACTAGCTGCCCGTGTGGAAGATATGGGCACCCAGAGTTTAGGTAGAAACAATAAACTTCAAGTCAGTCATAGGACTGGTGCGAGAACTAAAACAATTATTAGCTTTTTATTTTAAAGTTAGGTAAATCACTGGACCACGCCGTATAACACGGACCTTGTTTATCCCCCATGAGTACTAGTGCATAAAAATAACAGTGCAATGCTAAATAGAAAATTGAAGCTATTATAAGACTCAGGTCCCATCACACAGTGAATGCAGTCGAGGATAGAGTTTTCCCTTATAGTAGCCAAATATGCTTGATACGCGAAATTTCATCTTTTATTATTATTATAAGTGAAGAAATCAACTTCAAATATAAATGTATCAATCGTAGGTGGCGTAGGTACCATTATATTACGTTGCCTTATATATATTTACAACTAAATCGTGAAATCATGTGTTGGAAATTGGGTTTCCATCTATAAACCAAGGCAAGGGATATTCCTTCCGGTTCCAAGACACACTAGCAATGCCTCTGTGGTACACACTCTGGGAAACCTTTTGGATCCTGCAGGGCCGGTCATCCGTCGATGATTGGCAATACCATAAACTATATGTTAGTCGGCTCTATCGAGCCTCCAAAATGGGTTAGTAATGTCGACCACTCTAGAGCCACTAAGGACTCAAATCATATCCGAGGTACCTCGCTTTCCATCAGTAAAGTTTTCCAACATCCACATGAGTAAACATTCTGGGCTCCAACATGACGTTACTCGTAGCTAGAAACTAACATATGTCCACTTCCCTGCACTCCTTAATCCCGTTTTAGGTTCATATCGGAGAGTGAAGCTCACGAAATAACGCTACACAAAGCTATGTTAATTAAAGCTGTGCTTTGATCATCAACCACAAGACTCTGCTTTTCAACAAAAGCCTTGATCCATGCAACTCAGCATGCCACACTGTCAAGCTATGTAGTACCACTGATTTCCAGTAATATATAACCTCTAAGCTCGTACGTCTCAGATAAGGGTGTTAAGCAAGAGAATAAATTCTCCGCCACCAAACAGATATATATTTAGCAGAGATCAACGAATACAGTATAAAGGAATACAATGTCGGACACACTATCTATTTGCAAGTCCATTTTAGTTCTGAACAAAACCGAAGGCACCTTATTCCTCCTCCCATATGTCCAATCGGTAGAGAGGCCCTCGCATATCCGGTCGATCTCCAAGTACGTATGGACGATCACCACTTATTACCTTGTCTTGGGTGTACATCCCAATCAAGACATCACTAATCATCCAAATGATGTGAAGATCTCCGGTCTTCAACCACCGTCTTCATATCTTCGACATTTAGTCGCCGTATCAGTTATTCAGAATGGGTTAAACTCGGTCTTCCCGAATAACTCGCGTATCTTATAATCAAGTGCTATAAAAACACATCATACGCCTCATTCCAATTCAAAATATTATTTTATTCAAATATTCACATCTTTAGGGAAAGGTTCCCATTAATTTTATCAAAGATAAATTCTTTCAAATTCTCTCTTTAATCTTCCTTTCGATATCAATTTCAAAAGATTTTATTTTATCTTTCCACAATTCTAAACCAAATTAAGGTTTATAAAAATAGTCTGGATTATTGAGCCATACCAAAGTAATCGTTTATTTATTAATCTCAATGCCAACCTATTCATCCCATGGAGCAAAACTGGCAGTACCCTATATCTAGCACCCACGGTGTTATCGGTAAATTTAATTACCATTTCACGTTCAAATCTAATTAAAGGTTTAACTATCGCCTGGAGTAAAACTGGTGGTACACCATTTTCGATCATTTCATGAATTCGATAAATTTAATTATCCCATCTCATTCCAATCTAATTAAAGATTCATTAAAAATCTAATTCATTTTTAATGTCAAAAACCATTACTTAATTATTATTCAAATTTAAGAAATTAATCTTATCTTTAACTGGGTTAAAGAACTGTAACGACCAAGTCATCGGCCTAATTTTATTATCTATAATGTATAGATTATAATGGTGGTTGATTAAATTAAATATAGTTTCGATTTATATATCTGGAGAGTATTAGAGTAAAATTTAATTTAATATAAATAAGATTTATATATTTGGAAATTTTCAAGAAAATTCCAATTAAATATATTTTTGGATGGCTCAAAATTCTGTAATCAATATATTGGTAAATTAACCTCCAATAACCAATGTATGCAATTATTGTTGTACTTTTAATTTGTTTTAGAACTCATATGAATATAAGGTTCTATGTGTATATGAAAAGAAAATTTGATTACTTCCTAAATCAACACATTTAATGGTGATATTATACACAAAAATCTGACATAAGTTTGATTAATGCATATAAGAAGATATTCATTGAGTGCAAGTTATTAATTTAATTTGAGAAGGTTGATAAAATAAAACTCGTTTAAATAATAAATCTTTAGTATCATGTGTGTATTAGCTAGTCGTGGTCATTTATATATATTTAAGCTAGTAAATGTTGTTTGAACTTTTTTGTTTACATAAAACTTGCTTTTATCTCATAAATATAGAAATTTCCTATGTAACTAATGAGATATATTTGAAATAAAATATCGTCTTCTTCACATGTAAGTGTATATGTTAGAGATATGATTTTCACTACAAAGATCATGGATACTAAATACATAGAGACTTGCATTTCCATGATGTAATTAGGCTGATTTGCTTTAGTGTTAAGATTGAGGGCATTTAAAACATTGAGTACATGTGTACATCTAAGATCATGGACATAAACGAGATTGATTTTCCTTGGAGGCCAAGGTTAGTCAGTTAGAAGATAAAGTACATGTACATGTGTATGTATTGCATCAAGCACATGGTTGTGATGCAAGTTTCACTGCAAATAAAAGTAGATGTTCCTGGCTCGTTGATATTTCCAATCAGCACGTATATATGCCCATGTGCATATATGTACAACAAGACCATAGCTTTATACTTAGGAGCAAAGTTTGTCAATATTTAAAGTAATGTAAAATCGTACTTTCTCATAAAGCTGAAACAACAAATCACTCTCAAACTGTTGCACATAACACTTCACATCACCTTTCATTTTCAATTGGCAGTAGCATGTATGCCTCCAATCAAACGTATAGCCATCCTACAATACCTTCTACCCAAAAACCTAGTCTCTAGAACATGTAACACAAGCGTGTACACATATGCACCTCATCATATGGCTGGCCACAGCCTGTAAGAATAAGATAGAGAAGACTAAACCACACCTCATTTCAATCAAGCATCACCTCATTTCAATCAAGAATCACCTCATAAATAAGCTGTTACAACCCACACCCTATACCCTCGGTAGCTAGCTGACTCTAGCCTTAGTTTTCCACCTATAAATACACGGCAAAATCACACACAAGTTCACTTTAAAACGAATGAAAACAATGAGAAGAAACTAGAATTGGAAATGGCCGAAAACATTAGGCAACACAAGGGTAAACAGAGTACTAAATCTGGAACAAAAACTAGGTAAAGAAAAATGGAAAGACTGGAGCTATATGGTGATTAAAACCCTGAAAAACTTCTTTACTGTTTATATATTCAATCCTGGTAGCTTCAAACCATATGTGTAAGTTGATGTGTTTAGAAGACTAATCTCGGCAAGTAACTAGATTTAGATTTGAGTAACCTGAGAATGAAAATACAGTAGAAAATAATATACTTTTGTTAGTAAACAACTAAATTTCCCTTTACTGTTTTTATCTAGTTCCAGTACATTCGAGTTCTATGTTTGTGTTGATGTGCATCTACAATATTTGATTTCAATATATTGTTATTATTTAAAAGGTTTATCTCTGCAACTTGTTAAAAACACGACTGTAAGGATGGGAAAAACCTGGAAAAAAAACAAAATACAATATAATGCAGTAGTATAAACATGTGAACAAACCTTACTTCTTTTATTCTAAATACATGAGTATATGTGTGACAACAAGGAATTTCGCTCGATCTGAATCAGTCGCTAAACCGATCTAGACCTTTCGAAACGCCTGATTGTTTTGAGAACACGACAAAATAGAACGCAGACAGAAGAACATTTCATTGTATATTACAACAATTCCATCAAAATACAAGAATATACAGAGTATGAATTAATATTACACAGAAAATATCAGAGATTTAAATTACATTTAAATACATCGCAGCGGAAAAACAATACAAAACACAACTAGAAGAGATATATGGATACAGAGCTTTCTGGATATCGTTCCAGCTGTAAATCAGGATCCTGTGAATATAAATCAGCAAAACCAAAACTACTAGCTGCCCGTGTGGAAAATAGGGGCACCCAGAGTTTAGGTTAAAACAATAAACTCCAGGTCAGTCATGTGACTGGTGTGAGAACTAAAACAGTTATTAATCTTTGTTTTTAAAGTTAGGTAAATCGAGGGACCACGCCGTATAACACGGAACGGGTTTCCTCCCAAGAATACCAGTGCATATAACAAACAGCGCAATGCTAAATAAAGAACAATGAAGCTATTATAAGACTCAGGTCCCATCACACAATGCAACGCAAGCCGTAGGATAGGGTTTTCCCTTATAATAGCCAAATATGCTTGATACGTGAAATTTCATCTTATATTATTACTACAAGTGAAGAAAACAACTTCAAATATAAATGTATCAATCATAGACGGCATGGGTACCATATATCATTCGCCAATACTAGGCTCTACAATCAAAACCGCAAAATGTCATATTTGGAAATTGGATTTCCATCATGGTGGCTCCTGATCCGAAAGATCGATCGCGTAGTGCCATCTACAACGGCTTACGTCTCAGCTAGAGAAAACACCGTAATGCACATCCGCACTTTTGGGAAATCGAGTATCACTGCGGCTTACGTCTCAGCGAGAGAAAACACCGCTTACCCTACCCCTCTGAGCACTAAGCTCAATCTCGGTCGACCGAATCTACGACACCACGAAGGTGCCCATCCTCTAAAAAGCATACTGATCAAACCATCAGTTTACCACCATACCGGGGTGTGAGGCTTGCGAATCAACGCTATACACAAAGCCGTGCTATATTAAAGCTACGCTTTGATCATCATCCACCAAACTTTGCTTTTCAACAAAAGTCTGGATCACTACATCTCAGCATGCCACACTATCAATCCATATCATACCACTGATTTCTGCTAATATATAACCTCTGAGCTCATATGTCTCAGAGAAGGGCGTTAAGTAAGAGAATAAATTCTCCGCCGCCAAACAGATATATATTTAGCAGAGATCAACGAATACAATATAAAGGAATACAATGTCAAACACACCAACCATTTACAAGTCCGTTCTAGGTCTGAACGAAACCGGAGGCACTTTCCTCGCATATCCGTCGACCTCCAAGCACGTCCGGACGACTACTACTTTAGCCCCCTTCAAGGTAGCTACTCCCATCGTGAGCATCAGTAGCACCCATCCATTCGATGTGAAGATCGTCGGTCTTGCACCGTCTTCAATCTCTTCGACTCGTCGTTGAATCGGTTATTCAGAATGGGTATAGACCCGGCCTTTCTGAATAACCCACGTATGTAATAAACACTTGTTACGTAAACACGACATACGCCTCATTCCAATTCAGAATATTCTTTTATTCAGATATTCCTACTCCTAGGGAACGGTTCCCATTAATTTTATCAAAGATAAATTCTTTTAAATTTATTCTTTAATCTTCCTTTGGATATCATTTCAAACCATATTATGGTTTTCCAAACTAGTCGGGATTAGCGAACCACACCGAAGTAATTATTTATTTTATTTCCCAATCCCAACCTATTTATCCCATGGAGCAAAACTGTTATTACCCCATAACTAACACCACGGTGTTATCGGTAAATTTAATTACCATTTCACGTTCAAATCTAATTAAAGATTTAACTATCGCTAGGATCAAAACTGGTGATACTCCCCTTTCGATCATTTCCAAATTTTGATGATTTAAATTACCAATTCTCATTTCAATCTAATTAAAGATTCATTAAAACTCCTTTTACTGGGTTAAAGAACTGATGTCATTTAAAACACAGTTCACGATAAACCCAAATCACATTCTATTTCAATTCCAATAAAATATATTAGAAATTCTGGTTATTTAAAACCCATTTCAAATTCAATTTATTTATTTCAAAAATAAATTGATTTTAATTCTAGTTCAAAACTAGTTCATTTCGATAAAAATCTATTTTTATCTTTTCAAATATGGAGTTTTCCATCCCAGTTTTTCTCCAAATCATTTCTTATGATTTTAAACAAATTATAGATATTTTTAATTATTTTATCAAGGCTCGTACAGTCGGTTTTCAATAACTACCACCGAACTGCACTTACAGCGACCTTTTCCATATTTGATTTGGACATAATTCCAAATCCAACCGTTAGATTTCAAATTTCTAATATTCATTGGAAAGCTCTTTTCGATACGAACCAAACGGTTCCAGTTTTAGGAGAATCCGACGGTCAGATCTCCCGTAATGTCCGTTCGAAGTCAATGGTCGAAATTCGCGAACTGCCGCGGTGCGGCGCGTTCTATTCAGGTTATTATATTATATATATATGTTATATATAATATATACTTCGTCGATTTCTATTTAAAACGAATTTTATAAATCGTTTTAAATTCGTTTTCAAAACGATTCAACTTCATTTCAGATTCAAATCAAAATTGAATTTTCCCCAATATAAATTCGTTTTAAATTCATTTCAAATTGATTTCAATTCAAATTCAATTCTATTCAATTCCAATTCGAATTCATTTCTATTCAATTTCAATTCGAATTCGTTTTATATTCAATTCAATTCGAATTCACTTTATATTCAATTCGAATTTGTTTTATATTCAATTCAATTCGAATTCACTTTCTATTCAATTTCAATTCGAATTCGTTTTATATTCAATTCAATTCGAATTTGTTTTATATTCAATTCAATTCGAATTCACTTTATATTCAATTCAATTCGAATTTATTTTCTATTCAATTCTATTCATTTCAAATTCATTTCAAATTCATTTTAAAAACGAATATAATCGATATCAATATCGTTCGCGTCAAAATAGCGCATCTCTAATCAACACGGCTTTATATTATTCAATAACTTCATTATTCTATTCAACAAATGAATATTCATTCTATTCAACACATGAATCTATATTTCTTTCACCACATGACTAATCTCAACAAATGAGTACTGTCAACACGTTAATCTTTATTTTAAAATATTCTTTATTTTCACAATTGGAATGAGGCCCAATCAATTACCATATAATGTTAATTATATGGATTCCATACAACACATGTATATAATAGAAACAATAAATAATCAACCATCATCCAAAGTGCACAACACAACTGCATAAGCATTAAACATATATAATCAACGCTTACACAGTCTGTCGACCAATCGATCGACATACAATTAAATAATTGGGATTAGTGTATGCCAAATATCATCCCAACACCCATGTGGGGTTTCAAACAATCAAACACAGATTTTATTTGTGCAGTTGGGCGATGTGTAAAATTTATCGTCCCAATCAATATCAGTCAAATCAGTGTATATAAATAAATCATCTGATTTGTTTATAAATATATATTTCATTTAATATACACGTTAAAAATTATATTTTTAACTATATAAATATTTTATTTCATTCCACAACACACTTTCAATTTTCACAACAACATCAATCTAACAAACAAGCCGTCCATGGTCTGTGGACGACGGGTGTCGGGTGCTGCTAAGCACCGTCTGCATCCTAGTATATATATTAACTAGAAATTTAAAATAAAAGTGAGGAGTTCTCACCAATTGCTAATCCAAACGCCGCGACTCTTCTTATGTAGGAAATCTTCATCGTTCTTCTAACGAGATCTGTTTCACGTAGTCGATATTAAAAATCACATTTTTAATTCGCTATACAAATAAAAATCATATTTTTATTTCTTCTACTTTATAAAAATCATATTTTTATTTTCGCTACTATATAAAGATCATATTTTTATCCTTTCTATATTATAAAAATTATATTTTTAACCTTTCTATATTATAAAAACTATATTTTTAACCTTTCTATATTATAAAAATATACTCTTGTCATATTTAAAAATCAAATCTTTATGATATTAAAATCATACTTTTTGTTTTCAAAGCTCATCTCTTTTTGTTTTCAAAGGTCCTTTCTTTTTGTTTCTCTACACCATATATAAAAATCTAATTTTTATCTCCCTAATCTTTTAATGTTTGAAATCAATTCTTTTAGGGTTTAAAAATCAATTCTTTTAGGGTTTAAAAATCAATTCTTTTAAGGTTTAAAAATCAATTCTTTTTCCACATAAAAATCGAACCTTTACTCTTCATAAAAAAACAAATTTTTTTATTACTCTAACATATATTTAAAAATCAGATTTTAAAACCATATAAATTATATTTTTCAGCTGAAACTAAAAAGGGTTAAAAATAAATAAATAAGGGGACTCACTGTACATCCATCGTTCCTACTCCAGGTTAAAATCGAAGAAGCTCAGCCCCGTAGGGCTCGAAATCGCTACACTGGAGTTGACCGAACTCCGATCTGGAGTCACCCCTAGATGCGTTGGAGCGCCCCTCGCTGTCGCCTGGAGTGCCGGTCAGTGCGGCATCGACGGAGGGAGGGAGGACTGAGAGAGGCGCTGGTTTCTTGGAACGAGGAGGGATGGCGTGCGTCGGTCTCGTGGAAGAAGGGAGGAGGATCGATGCGGGAAGGAGAAGAGGAGGAGGGAGATCGGATCGAGGCGGAGGGCGGATGAAGGTGGAGGAGGGTGGCGGATCGCGACGAGGTGGATGGTGGTTAGGGCAGCGACGGGTTTAGTTTAGGTTTTTTTTATTTATTATCGTTCTGAAGTCAACAAAAGGGAAGGGGGTGGCTGAGTAAAGAGGCTAAGGGGAAGGGTTATTTTATTAATTAATTATATTTTATTCTCCATAAGGTAACTTTAAAAATTCGAACTCAAAATTGAGCCCACCGACTGTCGTCCCTAGCGTTTTACCCCTATTCCGAACACAATGGGATATGTATCGTAGGCCAATTCGATCGTTACAATCAGTTTCCGTTGAATTTAAAATATAAATATTTATATATTCAATTTAAACGCACATTTCAAATTACCGGGGCCACATACAGTCTCTAAAAATTCCCGAAAAATATTTCTAGCTTCGTATTGTCGATGCGGTCCCAACAAAACTAGTTTCGTCAAATTCTGAGACCGTTTGAAAAATGGCCATTTTCCAGTCGATTAAAATCAACTGAAACTGGTCAAACGCGTTTTCCTTTGCCACGCTCACATATTGATTCAGAAAATTACAAAATTTGAAACCTAGCAATAATTTGACACTGCGGATCCAACAAAAGTGGTTTCGTCGAAAACCGAGGTCGTTTGCAAAATGATTATTTTTAAGGGCCTGAATTTCATAGCGACTATTCAGAATTTTCAACTGGACATATCTTTTGATTCCAGCTATGAAATTTCAATTTGTCGGATTCGTTGGAAAGATATTATCAAATAGATTCAAATAATTTTGGTTTCGTTAAAATCCGGTTTATTTTGCACCCGGTACATTCAATTGAAGTTTGAAATCGAATTATCGAACTACCGCGCCATTTTCAATTCCTTTTATAATTTAAAATAAATATTTATATTCTAACGACGATCTATATAATATATACGTTCGAATTATATTCAAAATAAATTTCTTGTCGATATTATTTAAAATAATTCATTTTAAATATTCAAAATTCGCTAAATCCGCCAAAATAAAAATTTTAAACTGGCCCAGCTTTTACGGGTTGTTACAATATGTTTTTACATAGGATTGTGCTTCCATTTCATGCGATTAAACATCATGAAAGCACTTGGAAGGAATCACACTAAACAATTGAAATGGTCTGCATGTTTAGTCAATGAGGATGTAGGCTGTCTTTACATAATTTACGAATTTCGTCGAAGCACTTGACATAAAGGCTGATCGAAAGGAAAAAGAGATAAAGATGCAATAGGTCATTTACTTAAAGGAAGTAGTTAAAAATAAATAAATAAATAAAATAAGAATGTCTGAATTTATCGAGATACCAGGATAACAGGAATTATTGATGAAAACAGAGTTAAGTGATGTTCTGTGAGGTAGTAATAACAAGCATCTAATTCAAGCATCGACTGGAAATTTCAAGAATAACTAGAAGAAAAATGGAAAATTTAATCGAACAAAGTAAAGCTAAGGGTCGCTAATTAGCAACTCAGAAAAATTAATAAACTAAATTAAAAGGAAGAAAAAGAAACAATATTGGTAATGGAAATAAATTGCAGAAAGTAAAATAAGAATGTAAACTATTTTGGTCGAAAAAGGCAATGAATTGGAAAGAAAGACTGCGTTGCTAACAATGAAGGCTTGTATCTTATTTGATCACCTTTTCAGCACACTCCTTAGATCTCAGTGGCTTAGCTGAGAATAATTCAAGCACTGGATCTACTACCAACGCAATGTCATGACTGGGAGACTGAGAACTAGGAGGTTCACGCAAGATCATGACTGGGAACAAGGAGGCTCACGGGGATATTGCACGGAATTGGGCTTAGTTGTTCCAAATGAGAAAACTACAAGAAATTCACGTGGAGAATGGAATGTAGTTAGCTTAGGTAACCCATGTTGTTTAACTCAATAAGTGTTGATATAATTATAATAATAAATGTCTTAATAGAAGTGAATAAGAAAGAGGAAAAAATAGTGTAAGAGGAAGAAAGAGGAAGGATGATCGGATCATGCGAATTCTTGTTTGATGATGCCAACTTTGCGTTTTGGCTTGGATTCATCACTGGCGTGACAAAAGGAGGATCTCTAGTTGGCAGGAGCATGGAAAAAGGAGGAAGTTGGACAAAATAAACAAATAAATACAGGCCGATTCTATAACATATAAGCATCAGTCCTGAACGTGTTTATGTGGCGAACACATTGAAGATAGTGCATGCATGCACATCTTTTATAAGCAGGAAAGACAGCATTGAAGGGTAGACGTGGAGCTTTGAAGTGGAGCTTAGAAGTGTAAATAAAGGGCAGGAAGTGGAGCTTTGAAGTGTGGACGAGGAGGGTTCCACACGAAGATTCCATGGTCACCAGTGAACTCAGTAGGGTGAGCTGGCATATGAGGGTTTTAAGTTATATAGGGTATTTGTAGATTTAAATAGAAGGGGTTGGACTGGATTTTTGTTACGCGGGTGTTAAGGTTGTAAAATACTCAGCACATGTTTGCTTTTATGATTTCCACACACTACAAACTACCAGTTCCCAACTATACTCTTTAGTCCTCAAAACTCAAAATGGAAATCAATTGAAATTATCTTATATGTAGATGTACAGTGACCAATAGTGATACCAAGGCAAGCACGGTAGTATGGTGCTTGTTTTTATTTTACCTAAGAAAGAAAACAAAGAACGATGAATTGAATTTTGTTCTTACATGAAAATTTGGCTGTAATGGATCGAGAAAATTCGTGATATGTAACAAAAATCAATTGTAACAACAAATTGATTTTTTACAAAAGTAAAAGATACATTTCTATAAATAAATAAATAAATGAAAGGACTGGGAAGCCATGTCGTAATTACAGAAATAAACTAAGTTATATATATAAAGATTTTTTTGCTGTTAATTACCCGATATTAATAAAACTGAAAGTGTAAGAGAAAGGTATATAAATAAAAATAAGTACGAACCATGAAGTCATTGAATTATATCATAATGGCAAATGGACGTCGTCATCTAAACTTAAGCTCGAACCTCCATTATCCATATATACTACATGTAGACTATTGGAAACAAGAATAAATGTTTATGTAAAATTGATGTATTTATTTCCAAGGAATTTGGAATAAATATGACATAAAACTGGTTGTTACCCAAGATCACGTATTTCAAACTGTTAATAGTTTGAAATGAGACGTTAGAACATTGTTGTCTGTTATTAGTGCGTTGAATGATTGTTGTAAATTATTGGTTATGCTATGAATTAATCAATCGAATCTAAATTTGTTAAAATAAAACGTTGACACATTTTATTATATCTTATCTTGTGTTGGTTGTTGTTCTGCAATTAGAAATGAGATTGTTCATGTTAATTAAAGTGAATAGGCACGATATAAACATTATATGAATGAAAATAATTTGTATAACTAGTTTACTTATCTACACTATTTAAATTTGATAACTAAAACACCGACTATCAAAGAAATATTCCCTATGCGTTAGTTCGAAGAGACCGGGATGGGAACTAGACCCAAAACCACTTCGAATCGATTTTACGTAAACTAACTTGCAGGATACTTATATAAATGATAAAATTGAAGACCGTAGATCTTCATGAGCAAAAGAACTACTTGTTTAAATTCTCTGGTGGACACTAGAGTTATTCTAACTTGTGGTTCTCTTGTGATTGAAATCTTTGGATACTACAAGGAATTTGCTACTAATCCATGGGGTGATTCCTATATTGGATGCAGTAGGAAAGTACCTTCGGTTCATCCTGTTCTAGGATGACTTGTATGGACGAATGTCTGACAGAGTATTTCCTAAAAACCACGCACGTTGATTTTTACAAATACATTGCGTTGATGGCAAAGGAGGGCACTTCTTTTACATCCAGAGTATATTTGTGGACGTCAGTTAGTGGTTTGATGGACCTGACAATGTGGCATTCTGAGTAAATGGTGGCCAGATGTTCTAAAGGTAAATTCTAAACCTCAAGCCTTACCAACTGGGAAATGACCAAAATCAGGCAGGTAGCATGGCTATGTGGGTCGCTCCCATTAGGGTGTATAATCACCTATCTAGAGAAATTCCACTTCCTTTTTGAATCTATTCGATGTTGTACCTTTCGGGAAACGGCGGTCTAAGACCAACCATTGGTGATATACATTCGATACACTCAAGCGAAATGAATGGTCGGTCATGTGTGGGCCGGATTGCAAGACGTTCTTGTTGAACCCTGTGTATTCCCCTTTAGAGATACACTATCGGCAGGTGGTTCCATACCTTGTCATAATCGGAATCTAATCTCCAATAAGCACCCACAATTTTGTTTGTATACTATATATTTGGAGCATGAGATGCAAGCGTTCCTCTAGATTGATATTTATTTGTATTTAGACATTATTATAATACCACAAAAGATATGATTTCAAAAATGGTTTGGGTTATCGTACGGTAAAAACCATCCGCGTTTATGTGTGGATCGGTCTTACGATTATCATTTATTTCAAAAAGATTTTTAAACGTTAAATCAAGCTATTTTAAAACCGTTTACTCACACCAGTCCCATGATTGACCCAGAGTTTATTTTTCTGTGTTTTCCCTAAACTCTTGAATGCCCAAATTTGTATTGGTAGTCAAGTACTCCAGGATTTTACAGATTCACTTGAAGAAGCTTGGTGCAGGAATTTTCGCATTAGACATATAGAGTTATCTCCACTGTAATGTTTACGAATTGTACTCTGATGATATATGTAAGTAAATATCAATTTGTATATTATATATTGTTATATAATATATTTTATTCAGTTTCACTGTGAAATTCGTCATACTCTGATTTTGTTGTAATCTGTCCTTCCTTTTCTTCTATTCTACTTTCTTTCTTTCTATTTCTCACCCTCTAACTTCTTTCTGTTAATGATCTGTTAATTTCTAATGCTTGATTTGTCGATATGTGATACAAGAAACATATTAGTATCGATAATCAGGATCGGACTTTTTCAGGTTGTTACAGTTGGTATCAGAGCGATGGTTTAGTAATAACCTTGGCTCTATGGCATAACTCGATAGAGATGGGGTTAGTAACACCCTAGATTGAGTTTGAGTGTATATGTATATATGAGCGCGTGTTTTTTAATTGATATCAAAACCGTTTTATATTGTGTTGATTAGTTTGTTGAGTAGTTTATGAATTCTGATTGGTACGATTGTATAAACTGTATCGATAAGTGTTTCAAAATTCTTGAATAGAGTAATTCGACACAGTATCACTTTAGTTGGGTAAATGAAATAATTTTACTCAAAATTATATTTTGACATAAAAAGAATTTTTTTCCTAAGTTATTGGTTGTGTTGGTTGATATTATAATCTGGTTTCATATTATAAAAATTGAAATGATTATAAAATGAACGAAATTGAATTTGTATAAGGAATGAAATATACAAATAGGAAAAATTGGAGAAGTAGTTGAGAAAAACAAAAGGTTTTTGGGAAAATTTGAAAGGGTTTGAATTTAAAATGAAATAGAGATGTGTAATTTCAAACTTTGTAACATGAAATAAAGGAGTTAGGATTTTGGATTCGAGAATTCAACTAGAACAATATTGGAATAGTATAGTTAAGTTGAAACAGATAGAAGTATTTGAACGGATTTAATTCGAATTAATGGAGTGACAAGATTTGAAACATATTTTCCAAATATAATCTAGGATATTGTTAACTAGAAAATGGGGTAATACGAATATGGAATTAAGAAATTGGAACAGAGTTGGAGATTGGTTGAGTTAAATGATTTTCTGAGTGTTGATCTGATGTTGATTTCGGTCTTTAGGGTTGTACTTAGAGTTTATTTTCTTACCAATTTACGGTCAGGAACTGATGGATGTTGAAAAATGATAACGTATAAATATATATATATATATATATATGTTTTTCAAATGTAATAATAGATATTTCTATTTATGGAAATGACTGTGGTTGATAGTTAATAACTTATATATTGAATCTTTTGATTTCTATGAAATGTTTGGTAGATGACATGCGCGTTTTGGATACCTTGGTTGCTATGATTATTAGGGAATGACCTATAAATGTGTTAATATAAGTCTATGATTTGAATATAACTATATTCTCCTCGCTACTCCTTAATTTCGAGGACGAAATTGTTTTAAGGGGAGTAGATTGTAACCGGCCAGTTTTTGGGCTAATTTTATAATCTATAATGTATAGATTATAATGGTGGTTGATTAAATTAAACATAGTTTCGATTTATATATCTGGAGAGTATTAAAGTTAAATTTAATTTAACATAAATAAGATTTGGAAATTTAGAAATTTTCAGGAAAATTCCAATTAAATATATTTATGGATGGTGCAAAATTCTGTAATCAATATATTGATAACTTAACCTCCTATACCCAATGTATGTGATTAATGTTGTATCATCTTGTTGTACTTTTAATTTGTTTTAGAACTCATATGAATATAAGGTTATCTAAGTGTATATGAAAAGAAAATTTGATTACTTCATAGATCAACACATTTAATGGTGATATTGTATACAAAAATCTGACATATGTTTGATTAATGCATATAAGAAGATATTCATTGAGTGCAAGTTATTCATTTAATTTGAGAAGGTCGATAAAATCAAACTCATTTAAATAATAAATCTTTAGTATCATGTGTGTATTAGCTAGTCGTGGTCATTTATATATATTTAAGCTAGTAAATGTTGTTTGAACTTTTTTGTTTACATAAAACTTGCTTTTATCTCATAAATATAGAAATTTCCTATGTAACCGATGAGATATATTTGAAATAAAATATCGTCTTCTTCACATGTAAGTATATATGTTAGAGATATGATTTTCAGTACAAAGATCATGGCTACTAAATACATAGAGACTTACATTTCTATGATGTAATTAGGCTGATTTGTTTTAGTGCTAAGATTGAGGGCATTTAAAACATTGAGTACATGTGTACATCTAAGATCATGGACATAAACAAGATTGATTTTCCTTGGAGGCCAAGGTTAGTCAGTTAGAAGATAAAGTACATGTACATGTGTATGTATTGCATTAAGCACATGGTTGTGATGCAAGTTTCACTGCAAATAAAAGTAGATGTTCCTGGCTCCTTGATATTTCTGATCAGCACGTATATATGCCCATGTGCATATATGTACAACAAGATCATAGCTTTATACTTAGGAGCAAAGTTTGTCAATATTTAAAGTAATGTAAAATCACACTTTCTCATAAAGCTGAAACTACAAATCACTCTCAAACTGATGCACATAACACTTCACATCAACTTTCATTTTCAATTGGCAGCAGCATGTATGCCTCCGATCAAACATGTATAGCCATCCTACAATACCTTCTACCCAAAAGCCTAGTCTCTAGAACATGTAACACAAGTGTGTACACATCTGCACCTCATCATATGGCTGGCCACACCTCATTCAATCAAGCATCACCTCATAAATAAGCTGTTACAACCCACACCCTATACCCTCGGTAGCTAACTGACTCTAGCCTCGGTTTTCCACCAATAAATACACTGCAAAATCACATACAAGTTCACTTTAAAACCAGTGAAAATAATGAGAAGAAACTAGAATTGGAAATGGCCGAAAACAATGGGCACACCAGGGTAAACAAAGCACTAAATCTGGAAAAAAAAAACTGGGTAAAGAAAAATGGAAAGACAGGAGCTATATAGTGAGTAAAACACTGAAAAAATTCTTTACTGATTATATAGTCAATCCTGATAGCTTCAAACCATAAGTGTAGGTTGATGTGCTTAGAAGAATAATCTTGGCAAGTAACTAGATTTAGATTTGAGTAACCTGAGAATGAAAATGCAGTAGACAGTAATATACTTTTGTGAGTAAACAACTAAATTTCCCTTTACTGTTTTTATCTAGTTCCAGTACATTCGAATTCTATGTTTGTGCCGATGCGCATCTACAATATTTGATTTCAATATATTGTTATTATTTAAAAGGGTCATCTCTGCAACTTGTTAAAATACGACTTGAAGGGCGGGGAAAACCTGAAAAAAAAATACAATATAAAGTAGTAGTATAAACATGTGAACAAACCTTACTTCTTTTATTCCAAATACATGAGTATATGTTTATACATGGGATTGTGCTTCCATTTAATGCGATTGAACATCATGAAAGCACCTAGAAGGAATCATAGTAAATAATTGAAATGGTCCGTAAGTTTAGTCAGTGAGGATCTGGGCGGTCTTTACACAATTTACGAATTTCATCGAAGCACTTGACATAAATGCTGATCGAAAGGAAAAAGAGATAAAGATGTAGTAGGCCATTTACAAAGGAAGTAGTTAAAAATAAATAAAAAATTAACTAAGTCTGAATTTATCGGGACACCAGGATAACAGGGGTTATTGATGGAAACAGAGTTAAGTGATGTTCTGTGAGGTAGCAATAACAAGCATCTAATTCAAGCGTCGACTGGAAATTTCAAGAATAACTGGAAAAAAATGGAAAATTTAAGCGAACAAAGTAAAGCTAAGGATCACTAATTAGAAACTCAGAAAAATTAATAAATTAAATTAAATGGAAGAAAAAGAAACAATATTAGTCATGGAAATAAATTGCAGGAAGTAAAATAAGAATGTAAACTATTTTGATTGAACAAGGCAATGAACTGGAAAGAAATACTGCATTGTTAACAATGAAGGCTTGTATCTGATTTGATCACCTTTTCAGCACACTCCTTAAATCTCAGTGGCTTAGCTGAGAATAATTCAAGCACTGGATCTACTACCAACGCAATGTCATGACTGAGAGACTGAGAACTAGGAGGTTCACGCAAGATCATGATTGGGAACAAAGAGGCTCACGGGGATATTGCACGGAATTGGGCTTAGTTGTTCCAAACGAGAAAACTACAAGAAATTCACATGGAGAATGGAATGTAGTTAGCTTAGGTAACCCATGTTGTTTAACTCAATAAGTGTTGATATAATTATAATAATAAATGTCTTAATGGAAGTGAATAAGAAAGAGGAAAAAATAGCGTAAGAGGAAGAAAGAGGAAGGATGATCGGATCATGCGAATTCTTGTTTAATGATGCCAACTTTGCGTTTTGGCTTGGATTCATCACTGGCGCGACAAAAGGAGGATCTCTAGTTGGCAGGAGCATGGAAAAAGGAGGAAGTTGGACAAAATAAACAAACAAATACAGGCCGGTTCTATAACATATAAGCATCAGTCCTGAATGTGTTTATGTGGCGAACACATTGAAGATGGTGCATGCATGCACATCTTTTATAAGCAGGAAAGACAGCATTGAAGGGTAGACATGGAGCTTTGAAGTGGAGCTTAGAAGTGTAAATAAAGGGCAGGACATGGAGCTTTGAAGTGTGGATGAGGAGGGTTCCACACGAAGATTCCATGGTCACTTGTGAACTCAGTAGGGTGAGCTGGCATATGAGGGTGTTAAGTTATATAGGGTATTTGTAGATTTAAATAGAAGGGGTAGGACTGGATTTTTGTCGTGCGGGTGTTGAGGTTGTAAAATACTCAGCACATGTTTGATTTTATTATTTCCACACACTACAAACTACCAGTTCCCAACTATACTCTTTAGTCTTCAAAACTCAAAATGGAAATCAATTGAAATTGTCCTATATGTAGATGTACAGTGATCAATAGTGATACCAAGGCAAGCACGATAGTATGATGCTTGTTTTTATTTTTCCCAAGAAAGAAATCAAAGAATGACGAATTGAATTTTGTTCTTACATGAAAATTTGACTGTAATGGATCAAGAAAATGCGTGATATATAACAAAAATCAATTGTAACAACAAATTGATTTTTTACAAAAGTAAAGATACATTTCTATAAATAAATAAATGAAAGGACCAGGAAGCCATGTCGTAATTACAGAAATAAACTAAGTTATGTGTATAAAGATTTTTTTGCTGTTAAATTACCCGATATTAATAAAACTAAAAGTAAAAGAGAAATGTATATAAATAAAAATAAGTACGTACCGTGAAGTTATTGAATGATATCATAATGGCAAATGGACGTCGTCATCTAAACTTAAGCTTGAACCTCCATTATCCGTGTATACTATATATAGACTATGGGAAACAAGAATAAATGTTTATGTAAAATTGATGTATTTATTTCCAAGGAATTTGGAATAAATATGACATAAAACTGGTTGTTATCCGAGATCACGTATTTCAAACTGTAAATAATTTGTAATGAAATGTCAAAACATTGTTGATTTTTATTGGTGAATTGAATGATTATTGTAAATTATTGGTTATGCTATGAATTAATCAGTTGAATCTAAATTTGTCAAAATAAAACGTTGACACATTTTATTATATCTTATCTTGTGTTGATTGTTGTTTTGAAATTAGAAATGAGATTGTACATGTTAATTAAAGTGAATAGGCACATTATAAACATTATTTGAAAGAAAATAATTTGTATAACTAGTTTACTTATCTACACTGTTTAAATTTGATAGTTAAAACACCGACTATCAAAGAAATACTCCCTACGCGTTAGTTCGAAGAGATTGGGATGGGAACTGGACCCAAAACCACTTCGAATCGATTTTACATAAACTAACTTGCAAGATACTTATACAAATGATAAAATTGAAGACTATAAATCATCATGAGAAAAAGAACTACTTGTTTAAATTCTCTGGTGGCCACCAGAGTCTTTCTAACTTGTGGTTCTCTTGTGATTGAAATCTTCGGATATTGCAAGGAATTCGCTACTGATCCATGGGGTGATTCCTATATTAGATGCAGTAGGAAAGTACCTTCGGTTCATCCTGTTCCTGGATGACTTATATGGATGAATGTCTGATAGAGTATTTCCTAAAAACCACGCACGTTGATTTTTACAAATATACCGAGTTGATGGCAAAGGAGGGAACTTATTATACATCCAGAGTATATTTGTGGACGTCAATTAATGGTTTGACGGATTTGATAATGTGGCATTTAAAGTAAATGGTGGCCAGATGCTCTAAAGGTAAATTCTAAACCTCAAGCCTCACCAACCGGGAAATGACAAAAATCGAGCAGGCAGCATGGCTATGTGGGTCGCTCCCGTTAGGGTGTATAATCACCTATCTAGAGAAATTCCATTTCCTTCTTAAATCAATTTGATGTTGTCCCTTTCGGGAAACAGTGGTTTGAGCCTAACCATTGGTGATATACATTTGAAACACTCAAGCGAAATGAGTGGTCGGTCATGTATGGGCCGGGTAGCAAGACATTCTTGTTGAACCCAGTGTATTCCCCTCTAGAGATACACTATCGACAGGTGGTTCCATACCTAGTCATAGTCGGAATCCAATCTCCAATAAGCGCCCGCGATTTTGTTTGTATTCTATATATATGGAGCATGAGATGCAAGTGTTCCGCTAGATTGATATTTATTTGTATTTAGACATTATTATAATACCACAAAAAGACATGATTTCAAAAATGGTTTGGGTTATCGTAAGGTAAAAATCATCCGTGTTTATGTGTGGATCGGTCTTACGATTATCATTTATTTCAAAAAGATTTTTAAACGTTAAATCAAGTTGTTTTAAAATCGTTTGCTCACACCAGTCCTATGACTGCCCAGAGTTTATTTTTCTGTGTTTTCCCTAAACTCTTTGAAACACCCCACCTCCATTAAGGTCACTCACAAAGGGAATGCCTTAACTTTGGTGGAGGTTTATAAGTAAAAGCCACAGATGAACTCAAGACAGATATAAATACACATATTTTAAACAGCGGAAACCAAACAAACTTTTATTTCATCAATACGTGTATCAAACAAAGATTTCCATAATTGTCTCAAAATACTTTCAACATTACAACCTCATAACTGCCTTGATTATTAAAGAAGCATGAAAACATAAATAAAGTGACAAAAATCCCCATAGTGATATCCAAAGCCATTATCCGAGCAAGAAAGATCCAAATCTTACATCTACGTTCTTGGTGCTTGTAAAGAGCCTGACTGAGTTGAGCTGTTTCCTCCCTGTGGACCTGGGGGGGAACGAAAGAAAAGAAGACGAAAAGAAAATAGGGTCAGACATAAAGCCTGAGTAAATCTAGTAACTCTTCAATATGTGAATAAGAAAAGGATATGATGGATATAAACTAAAAATAGGAAAGTGTCACAAGCTAAGGAAGTGTCGAATGCACTATCACACCTATACAATATCTCTGCACCTACTTGAATTTATTCTAACTGACACCCCATGGTGAGGGTGAAGTGATCCCCATTCTTGTTAAAGATCGGCTCCTACTCGCGTTAACATGTGTCATACGGCCCCCAAGAATTGTAGATACCTATGCTGGTCCCACCATGGGGTGTATCAAGACCCATGGTGGCGACCCCGACACAAAACTAGAAGACATAGGTTATACTACTGGTGTCCCCAGTGCCCTGGTCGTCTGCTCCGGAGTGTGTGTACGCCCGCACCCCGTTAGACCTGCACTGTGCACCCACCGTCGTCGTTTGACCGCTTACAATCAGCCCAGTAATCGTGCCCCACCCTGCCTAGTTTCAGGGTACCGTTGATACCTAACTTTGGGTTACTGCTGAAACGGGTCCCTCGTTACCAGGATTTTCTAGTCAAACATGTTAAGTGGTTAAGTGTCTGTATTTACCTAACCCCACCCATCAATTCTTGTTAACATGTTGAATTTGGTTAAGTGTTATAGTTGACTTAACCCTACCATCTGTCCTTAGCCTCTTAGGAGCACCAGACCACTCACATTAGACAGGTATTGCGACGGTTACTGGATACGCCGGTCGGTTCCAGGCAGGTTTACACCGTAGCTCAGTCTAACCTCGGGTCCTTATTGGGCTCAATGCTTAACTACCCACATTGGATAGGTATTGTTGTGACTACTGGACAGCCGGGCGGGTCCGGGCAGGTTTACATCACAACTCAATCCAACCTCGGGTTAAGCATATCGTGTTTTCTAAATTTACATATTTGTCTTTATTACTGAATATATGTAAATTTGTCAACAATTAAATATTATGGCCCACATTCCAAGTTTAACATTTTTGGTATAAGGATTTATACCATTTAAATGCCACCAATTTTGGCATGTGACAAACATGCCAATTCAATATATTTTTATGTCAAGTTTTCAAATATTCCCAACGTTCCCCCGTTTAAACATTAGGCTAACAAATCTTAGCCTAATATTCGTTCGCCTAGTTTTTAACATATAATATTAGGCTAAAACTTAGCCTAATTTAGCGCACACAAATAAGCATAAGGGAATTCATAAACGTAAATGAGACATAGGTGTAAACTTGGCATTTTTGGCATAATCAATATGAACATGTAATACATAAAGGTGTATGGCGCATGAACTTGCAATTTGGAGATTCAACTAACATATAACATGGGTCATGTGAACTTGCATTCAAATCAAAGTATGACTAAGTAGGTGACATATGAAATGGCATAGTTTAGGCAAATACAAGCTTGTGTTTAAACATGTTAACCTGGCATAATATCGACCACAAAACTAGCATGTTATATATTCATCAAAATGTACAATTTTTACATCTAATCATATAGCCTATTTCAACATGAACTTGCATAGTTTATGAAGCCCAAACGATGTTTGACATAGAACCAATTATATTTTGCAAATAAACATGAACTTACATAGTTTATGAAACATAGATCCAATTATACTTGCAAACATAGATCTAATTATACTTGCCAATAAACATAAGGATGATATCATAGGTTTTGGGTCATGTAGGCATAAAAGGTCTATAACATGTTTACACAAATTCTAATTTAAACTAAGGGAATATACATAGTCCATGCCATCGACATATACAAAAAGGGATAAATTTCTAGTTTTTGCCACAAGCTTGCAAGTGCCATTGTTTTTCATATACCATTGTTCAATAGGCTTGCATCAATTAATTTATGCCACAAACATCAATACACAAGTCATGATAGAACCATCACAATACACAAAGATTATAACAACACGATTCTATTTTCATTTACATCGAATCACATCACAGTTTTTATTCATATTTTGAAAGGTCACTATACTTACAACGTGTGATGAATTCTTGTTTTCTGATTTCTGTTATTCTTATTTGGAGATGCTCTCCTTTGGGTAGCAAAGTTGCGTTGAATGATTTGATTAAGCTTTGATCTTCTTTTAATTTGATTCATCTCTTAGGCTTGTTGGCTTGTCTCTAGGCTTTCTAATTGACGGTCATTCCTAGTTCCTCTCCAGCAGCATGACGGCTTTTGTATTCTATTATTTGTGTGAATTTAGGGTTAGACTTGAGTTGTATTTATAGAATTTTAAATTGTTTTGAGCCATCGGATGAAGGTAGGAGGAATCTAGACCATACAAAGTTCAAAGAGCCACTCAAAAGGTGACACGTAAGCCCTAGTGACTCAGCCAAGCATCAGAATTCGACCAGACCCTGACCAGGCCAGCCAGGACCTGACCAGCAGGTCATTCTGACCTGGGCGCACTTGGCAGGTGCGCCAGGCCAAAAAATGTACTGGCGCACTTCCCAAGTGCGCCAGTTCATTTCTGTTCTGGCGCACTTCCCTAGTGCGCCAGTGCATTCTGACCCGTTTTCTGGTTTTTCGCCCAACTTCGTTCGTCCATATCTTCTTCATACGATATCCGTTTTACGCAAACTTGGACTCTATCTCAAGCAGAATTTCGAGACGAACGCAATGGCGCAACCCATTTCCCTTGATTTCATCATTTATAATTAATTATACTTTAATTCGTGAAGCTTAACGTTATAGAATTCACGGGGTGTTACACTCTTGTGTGCCCAAATTTGTACGGGCAGTCAAGTAGTTCAGGATTTTACAGATTCACTTGAAGAAGCTTGGTGCAGGAAGCTTCGGCATTAGACGTATAGAGTTATCTAACTGTAATGTTTATGAATTGTACTCCGATGATATATGTAAGTAAATATCAGCTTGTATATTATATATTGTTATATAATATATTTTATTCAGTTTCGCTGTAAGATTCGTCATACTCTGATTTTGTTGTATTCAGTCCTTCTTTTTCTTCAATTCTAACTTTCTTTCTTTCTATTTCTCACCCTCTAACTTCTTTCTATTAACGTCTGTTAATTTCTGGTGCTTGATTTGTCATCTCTTCACTGTTAATTGGATTAAAAACAATTGTTATTTAAAGCACCGTTCACAATAAACCCAAAATCCCATTTCAATTCAATTCTAATTAAATATTAATTAATTGGTAAATTTCTCTAAATCTTAATTAAAAGATTTATTCTTTTCACCTCGGGGTTTAAGAACAGTGTTAATAAAGACACCATTCACGACAAACCCAAAATCCAATTTAATATAACAAACAAGGCTCTAAATAGAAATTATATTGACTTATATTCAATATCAAATTCTGAAACCAACAAATATCGTATTGGGAATAACGATATATATATCTTCCAAATTCCTCCATAATCTCCGTATAATCACGGAATCCAATATCAAAATATTCCGAAGATTATTTCCATTCCAAATCCATTGCAGTTCCATTCCAATTTATTCATTGGAAAACTCTAGTTATTTTAAAACCAGTTTCAAATCCAATTTATTTATTTCTAAAAATAATTGGATTAATATTCTAGTTATTGACTAGTTCATTTCAGTAAAAATCTATTTTTATCTTTTCAAATATGGAATTTTTCATCCAAAATCTTTCCAAATCATTTATTATGATTTTACATAATTTTTCCATATTTTAATAATTTTAATATCGCCCGTACAGTTGGTTTTCAATATTGACCACCGAACAACATCCACGACGACCTTTTCTGAAATTGATTTGGACATAATTCCAAATCCAACCGTTCAAATTTAAATCTCTTATATTTGTTGGAAAACTCTTTTCGATATGAACCCATCGGTTCCGGTTTTAGGAGAATCCGACGGTTGGATCTCCCGTAATGTCAATTCGAAGTCAATGGTCGAAATACATGAACGGTTGCGGCGCGAAAATTCAAACCATTTATATATATATATAATATATATTTTGTTCAAAACATATTTTATAAATTCGTTTTAAAAACGATTCCCACTTTCATTTCAATTTTAAATCAAAATTGAATACTCCTTATCATTATAATATTTAAATGGTAATATTTTCAAAATATTAGATTTTGAAATCATTTCCTTTTCAATATTCATTATAAAAATGAATAAAATCGATATAAATATCGTTAGCGTTAAAATGGCGCATATCTAATCAACACGGCTTCACATACTTCGATATTTTCGCGTCCATCCAAAATCGGACATCAAATTCACATTTTAGTTCTTACGGAATATTATTTTAAAATATTCGTTATTTTAAAATATTCGTTACTCCTGAATTAGAATCAGACCCAATTAATTACCATATAATGTTATTTATATGGATTTCATACATCACATGTACACAACAACAATGATACACAATCATCCATCATCCAGAGTGCATTACACAACTGCATAAGCATTAAATATAAATAATTAACGCTTACAACAGTCTGTCAACCAATCGATTGACATACAACTAAAAAAATTGGACTAGCGCATGTCAAATATCATCCCAATACCCGTGTGGGGTTTCAGTCAACAAACACTGATTATTATTTGTGCAGTTGGGCGATGTGTAAAATTTATCATCCCAATCAATATCAGTTAAATGGGCGTACATAAACAAATCGTCCGATTTGTAAATGAATATTTATATCAGGAGAATTTTATGCCATCCATATATACGTTAAAAACATATTTTTAACGTTTAAATATTTATTTCAACACATGACTATTTTATATAGTTCGTTTACACATTAAAAATGACATTTTTAACAAACACATTTATTTCAGAAAATTTCGGCAATATAACAGCACGATATTAGAACCGGAGTAATGTCTAGCATTACCCCTCTCCTGATACTGGCTCGCGCCATATACAATCACCAATCACAATCAAAGTACCACAATACAATCAATAACCATAATACAATCAATTTCACCACAATTCAATCCAAACAAACATCCATGGTTTGTACAATAAATAGTGACAGGAGCTACTAAGCCCCATTTACATCCTAGTATATATTTAACTGTAAAATAATTTGAGTGAGAAGGTGTCTCACATTGGGATCCACTCCTCCTTAATTTTGTAGAGAGCTCCAAATGCGTTCTAGTCTCTTCTAGAATGTGGAATACGTTGTCACGATCACAATGTTTCATGTGTTTTCGACTTCGTATGAGCAAGATACGATTTTTATTGTGTTAATTACATTATTGGATTAATTAACGATGTAATTAACTAAATAATATCATCACCTTCCTTCCGAAAGCTCGACAGTCCCTTGTTCGACGTGCTTCAAAACTAGGTCAGCAATTTTCTTCCAATCCGCGAAGCTAGGTGACGATTGACCACTACCACATTGTCAAGCTCCGAAATCCGCGCCTGCGCTTCTGACGGCATCCAGCTCGACGGCGGCATGGTGACGAATTCTGACAGCGAACGACGGTGTTTTAAGGACTCGGTTCACACAAAATACTCAACGATAGAAGACCAGGCCGGTATGGATTGAAGAGGGTGGAATTCCCTACAAAATTGCTTCAGAAAATTCTTGAATCCATTGATTGGATTAAAAGTTTCGGAGGAAGAACGGTTGGAGCAATATTCACTATCGCTTTTGACTGGAGGCGCGAGTTTGAAAAGTGAATTAGGTTTTACGGATATTTAGTGATTGGTTGATATTTATATTCTAATTATTTAATTCATTTAATTCCAAAAATATCTGTTTCACATCCTAACTCCAAATCAAACCCAACGACTATTGTCCCTAGCTAAATGCCCCCATTCCGGACACAATGGAATATGTTTCGCAGGCCAATTCGACTATTTTGATCAGTTTTTTCTTTAAATCAATATATTGAATTTTAAACGTACATTTTAATTTATTGGGGCCACATACTAACTATAAAAATTACAAAAAAATTATATCTAGCTATGTTTTGACAATACGGTCCGAACAAAAATAATTCATCAAATTTGGAGACCATTTGAAAATGGTCATTTCCTAGTCGATTAAATTTAAACTGAAATTGCAAACACATTTAAATTTACTATACTCACATACTAATTCCAAAAATTATGAAAACTGGAATATAACAATAATTTGACATTCCAGATCCAACAAAAGTGGTTTCTTCGAAAACGGAGGTCGTTTGCAAAATGGCTATTTTAAGGTCTATATATTATATTAAAATATATATAAATTTCATAGCGACTATTTTGAATTTTAAACTGGACATAACTTACAATTTATATTATGAAATCTCAGTTTTTTACATTCGTTAGAAAGATATAGTTAAACATATTTAAATGTTTCTTGTTTTACTGAAATCTGATTTATTTTGAATCATATACATTCATTTGAAATTAGAAATCAAAATTTCAAACTACCACAACACCAAAACAGGTGATTGCCAACGAGTATAACTGTTGCAAACAATTTCCGCAACGCTTATTAGTGTTGCTAGAGGGGGGCAATGTAGTAGCAACGCTTATAAGCGTTGGTAGATTTTCTCTCCCAACGCTTATAAGCATTGGTATATTTTCATTCGCAACGCTTATAAGCGTTGGTAGTTTTTTGTTTGCAATGCTTATACATGTTACAATATTTCTGTTTGCAACGCCTATACATGTTACAAAATTTAAATTCACAACAAATATAAATTTTAATAATAACAAAAATATGTACTAGCAACTCACATATTCTAATATTAATAGTCAATTAATAACCAACATGACGATAATATAGACGATATTTAATATGAATCAAAAACTAATATTAAACTCAATGCATACCAATAGACAACATTCATAATCAAATAACGACATAGAATACCAGTTAACAACAAACAAGCATGATACATAATTAAGTTGTCAAATTCAATACATAATTAGTTTGCTAAATTCAATACATAAATGAGATTCTACAAATACCGAATATGAAAATCTGGCCATATAACGAAGCCTCCATCTGAAAATTCACATAACTTGTACATTCCATTTTGAGGACCATCATAAATTGGTGCATCGATCATCTACTGCACTATTAGAACTACCATCCAATTTTCTCTTTTCTTCCGCTGCCTCTAGAAGTGCCTGCATTCATTGAATGCTACATTAAATTGAAAATTTCAGTTCTTTGTTAAAAACAGAAAAACATGAGTTTGCATCGCACAAAATAATATTAAAAACAGAAAAACATGAGCCTAAACTAAGCCGAACGGCTCAGTATACTGAGTCTATATCGGCTCGGTATTACTGAGCCGTAAGGCTCGGTATTTTTTTTAATTTAAAAAAAAGGTAGAATGGCAAACCATCATATTAACCTGTTTTGCATATGAAGTAGATGGATGAATAGAAAATATTGCAATGGAAGGAAGTTTTGGTTAATGCATATTGATAATAATGTGTCTTATACATGGAAATTAATATTGCGTCTATGAACAGAAAATAAGCAATCTCTAAGTAAAAGGAGTGGGCTTGATAACTCACTTTGGTTTGAACCACTGGTCAGTTGCAAGTGCTTGGTTGATCTTCTAAGCTATAACATATAGCAGGCAATCAACAACTCTGGGGATTTAGTTAACTTGATAATGCAGGGTAGTGATCTTAATTCTTCAATGGATCTAGCCTCCAGAGAAATAGCATCCGAATTTTCCAGCAAATTAGGACTCTGTTGCATATCAAAGAATAAGCCAATGCAAAATTTTCGAAAACTGTTTGCCTTGTGTCTTCTACTATAAAAACACAAAACCATTTGGGTACACAAGCTTTGATGGATCTAGATTAACCCTAGAGGGGGGGTGAATAGGGTTTATCACAGTTTTTCGCTGAGTTAAAAATCTAACGGGATATTAAATAATAAACAGATCACAGAATGTAGCAGAAATAAAAAGCAGAAAGAAAACAACACACAGAGATACCCAGCTTCGGCAAAATCCTGCCTACTGCTGCATTCCTAAGGTTTCTACTAGGTGATAGAATAGATCCCGCATACAAGACCATGTACACTCGCGACTCTCGCTCCTATTCTAACCCTACGCTCAAAACCCTAGACTGACCGATATCCACTCGATCAGATTTCCCTGTTTACGACTCCGTAACCAGTAATCCAGATTTTACAGACTCTGTCAACTGCCAGCCAACACCCTGACAGGATCCCTAGAATTTTACAGACTCTAGAACTATTAAGAATTGTTTTACAACTCGAAATAAAAACAATACAAACTAAAGAAACCAAGAAAAAAATAGAAAAACCCTAGGATATAACTAAGGGGTCATCCCCTTTTCATTTGAACACTTGGCCGGCCCTTTTCAAATTAGTTCAGCCCGTTCTCTTTTGCTCTGGAACTCAAAAATGGCGGCCTCGATAGAAAACTAGGGTTTTCTGCTTCGTCCCCAAATCGATCTATGAATTGATGTTGATCTCGATTTCTTTCTGATGCTGGAAACTATGTGGCTTTATCCTTGTCTTCGACTGGGAACTCTGATGGCTTTCGATCGAAACCCTGCTGAAACTTGTGAGTTGCTCCTGAATTTATTTAATTCTTGCTTTGAAAAAAATGGTTGAATTGATTTTTGTGGGTTTCGATCTCTCTGCCTGTGATGTAAATGTGTTTATAAATAGGGTAAATGAAAAAACCCTAGTCTCTGATTTCGTCGTATGATCTTGATCTGATTGTCCCTGATTTTTCGTGTTTCCCTTATTGACAAATTTGGTTTAAAACCCTCGGCTTGATTGGTTAATTGCTTTAATGTCGTGATTGATTTGTGAACCTTGTTTGATTGATGGAATTTTGGTCTTCTTGCTGAGTTTTTGTGATGACTCTTGGACATGCTTTCATACATCGATTTCTGGCATGATTTATTTCTCAAATTCGGATTGTGATTTTCTGGAAATAAAAACCTTGCACTTGCCAAGTATATTTGTCCCACTTGAATTTGTTGCCCAAGAATACTTGACTACCTCGGCATTTAATTGATGAATGAGGTTGCCTTGTTTGAATGCAATTTAATTGAAACTTAAATCTTCCCATGAATGACTTTCCTTGCCAAAATCTGGAAAGAATAATCTCCTGCCGTTTAAACTGTTGCTTTTGAATTTACTGATATGTTTTCTTTGGTCCACTGTATGATTAAAAATCTGGAAATAAATTAGTAGCTTGCCATGTATATGTTTGCTGTAATCTCTTATCCCATGCCATACGTTGATTCTATGATAATCAACTCGAACTTATTTTTCTGGAATCATTAAACATAATTACTGGAATGTGCTGATTCATATATATATTGAGATGCCCTGTGCATTGATTTGTTACCATAAAAAAATTGTTAACTTGTTGATTCCCTGGTATAGCTGAATGCACTTGTATCTATGAATCAGTGCCATGCCACTATGCTTCATTTATTTGTGAACTGCACCATCTATGCTTGCACTTGAATATTTCATTTGTAATTGAAGATCTGTGTTGACATGTATCCTTGCTTGTGTATGAATTTACACCATGTGCTCAACCATGATTATACTCCTTGACTTTCTTGTGCTTGTGCCATGAGCATGCTTTGACTTTTTGAAAAAGCTCCACCATGTTGCACTTCACTAAGCACATGCCATGTCCACTGCCATGCCATTTGTCCATGCATTTATGTCATTGCTGCATCATTTGAAACATGCTCATTTTCCACTGAACATACTTGTAGTTGCTGCCCTATTTCTGAAAGTCTCTTGCACATGTACACTGACCTTGTACACTTCATCACCATACATAGTACCTCTTCACCATACATGAGTTGCTGTTTTGCTTCTTTGTAAATGAAAAACTGAACTGCTCCATCCATGTATATTGTGTTAGCTCCTTGGTTCATGCTGACTTGTGCTAAAATTGTCTTCATACAAGGCTCGACCATGTAGTCATTTGGCTTGATCCATTTCTTTGCTGGTTTGACATAAATTTGCATGGCTCGACACATTTTTACTCTTTGCTGGCTTGAATCATGCTTTGTTGACTTTAACATTTGCACTATGTCGAGCTTGGTCCATGTGACTGCTCCACAGCTGTATACGTTGATTGGCGAGGCAGTGCACACGTGTATATTTATACACGTGTGTATTTGCAGCCATCAGAAAATTTCTTGTCCCTGTACTATATATATACTGTCTAAACACAGTCGGATTAACAAATCAGATCAAGTCAGAAAAATGATGAGAAACACACCAGAAAACTGAGGCAAATAAAATTTTAAAAATAAAATTTATATTCGCATATATTCAATTTAAATTCTATTGCAGTGTATTGTGTGTGTTTCTATTTTATTTGACAGGTAAGCAGAGGATGACTGGACTGACAGTGAAGTGCTGTGAAGACTGAAGACTGAAGACAGAAGCTGACAGTGAAAAATATACAAAAACATCTGTATATGTGTGCAAGTCTGAAACTGTATATGTGAATATGAAAATGTAAATTGAGTGAATGTATGAGTGAGGAGCTGTGTGTGTATATATATGAATTGTACTGATGTTTGTAATAAACAAGTTTGATTGAAATAAAATATTATTTTATTGTTGTCAAACAAACTTGTTTATTTTATTTTGTTTACCTATAAGTACAATATTCCGTGAGATGAAAAAATAGAGGAGTTATAAGAAATTGTAATGTTTGTATGTTTGAAATATAATATTAAATTTAAATAAAATACTGTGTGAATATATGAAATTCTATACAGTCGTATTCTATTTAAATATAAATATTATATTCATGTCTGTGATGTTATATATCAGTACAATAACAAACACATTTAAAATAAAATATATTTGTTTGTTATTATCAAACAAAAATCATATAATTGTGTATACAACACCGTTATATACAACAATCTCCCCCTTTTGATGATGACAAACAAATATGAAGATTTTGAATATAATAAATGTGTTTGACAGTGAATATTGAACTCCCCCTATTTGAAAGCTCCCCCTACAACAAAAACTCCCCCTATAACTGTGCATGAAAGAAGAAACATGAAAATTGAATGAATTTTCAAAATTAAAAATATTTATAAAATATTCACTCATAAATCAAAATCTCAACCCATTCTCCCCTTTTTGTTATCATCAAAAGGATACAGAACTTAAAATCTAGATGAAAAATGACTAAATAATATAATTTCAGCTCAAGAGGAAGAACGGTCATCATAAATCTCAATCAGTCAAACAAAAAATCATAATAAACTGAGAACTGGTGGCATATTTCACATTGTAGAAAATGATGGATTTACGATGAATTATATATATTATGGGGAGAGTTTCAAAAACATATGTTTTCAATTATTTTCCAAAAGATTTTTATAAAAAATAAAGCACAAAATACAGTGATGGATTAGGACTATAATTATAAATTCAACTTAAATGACAAAATTAAATAGTCCCAAATCCCAGTAGCTATCAATCAACAAATCATAATACTTCATAAGATATTAATACATTTCACAGATTGGAAGATGGATTGATAGGCTAGTTTTTATACTCAGAGGAGAATTTCAAATTTATTTCTATTTTTAGCACTTTATTTTCTTTTTTTTTATTTAAGAGAACACTGACCACGCATAACCAGAGCTTGGATTTTTAAATGGGATCAGTCGCAGCTTAAATTATAAGATGTCTCGTAACCATGCATAACCAAAGCTTGGATTTTTAAATGAGGTTAGGGACACTCTTATATATTAATTATATTTTTATCATTTTCAGCTTTATAAAAAAAACTCCTCGGTATATGAAACCAATATGGATGATAGAAATGTGGTAGGTACAGAAATGGACTATGAAATAAATTTCTAAATTAATTATATTATGAAATAAGCTCGACTGTACCGGGATTATTGAAAATTTTCAATTATCACAAATTCTGAATAATAATATAGTCCCATTTCTATCGCACATAATTTTCACTATTTTAAAACAAGATGATTAAAAAAAATAAGCTCTCCACATTAATATAAAAAAAATGATGGATGGCAGAACGATGAAAGGTAATGAAGATGGTCGTGAAATAATTGCCAGTTCAAAGATATTATAATAAACGTTCAACCATCATGAAAAAAATTAAATCAAATCCTCTCTTGTTGTGAAATATACTGCAGTCACAATTTCATCATAATTTCAAATTCTGATAATATGTTTTGATGAATTATAAATACAGTTCAATTTGGATATTGATTTCAATTTCTGAATGAATAATCATTAAATAATTTTAAAATTGAAAATCAATTACAAGAGGAAATCAAACAGATTTATAAAAAAAATTGAATCTATATAGGGTGATAATAAAAAAAACAGATGAGTGAAAAAGGATGATACCAATTGTAGTCTCCTATATCGAGGAATTTAATTACACCCTGATGGACTATCATGGACATCTCAGACCAAAGAAATTTAAACACAAACCCAACCAGACAAATTTAGCACATTTATTTGTATAAGGCAAAAAAAATGTATGGATCTATACAGGGTGAAAATTTGAATCTCATTACAGATGGGTGAAACAAATATAGGCACTTCTGATACCACTTGGTGTCTTTATTCACAAAGACCAAACATACAGACTTAACAAATTTGCACATTTTTCAAAACTACAGACAAGAACAAGCAATTATTTGAAAAACAGTATCAGAGCAGCAAACAATTCTTCTCAATACAAGCAGTCATTTAGAGCATTTTAACACCAGTATCAGAGCGGCACAAAAATCGTTTCAAAGCACACTTGTCAAGACATTTCTGATGGTCACAGAATATGATTCATGATCCAAGATTAAAAGTACTGTTTATTTGAAATCATTTGATGGAAGATGAAGATATCAGGATTCAATGAATCGATCACACTAGATTGTATTTTTTTATATATTCGAGATATGTGTGAGATTCAGTAAATCTATAAATTCAAATGATTTTAAACAAACAGATATTCAAACCAAATAATCATGGAATAACATAGAATTTTAAGACCAGTTTTACAAAAGAAATTTTCACAAGTATCTCTGACAAGTGTGGGATTAAATTCAGATCATTTACATCAAATTTGAGAGGTATTCATGAACTAGAAAATTAAAGTAATTTATTTGAAATCACTTGGATCAATGTCAAGTTCTGGAATATAATGGATCAGTCACACAAGGTTGATAATTTCAAATTTAGGAGGTGTGTGAGATTCAAAATATCAGGAATTTCAGATGATTTCAAACAAACTAATTTCAACTGTACTAATCACGAATAAAAATGAATTTTAAGATGTATCACTGAGACAAGGTATTTAAAAAAAAATATTCAAGCCAATCTGAAAATTACTGGAATTATCACAACTGATAAATAACAGTGTGCTGTAATGAGTATAATATCTTGAGCTTTTCTAAAATGAATTAGAATAAACTTAGAATAGCAAAGGTGTGTGAATTTCCATATAATTTTCAGATCTTCAAAACAATTTAGAATTCAGATTAACAGTGTTCAAGATATAACAAGAATACGTCAACACCGTTAGGAATTCAGAAAACAAAGAAAAACTTCAAAACAATTGCAAAAAATAATTTAGTATTTGGACATGATTAAAAGTATCAGAGTTCTATACACACAAAATAAATTTCCAGAATATCATGAATACTGCAATTCAAGAAGCACAAAAAAAATATGGCAGTGATAAATCAAATCAGAATAGACAGAAGAAAGAGATAGAAGGGAGAAGAAGAAGAAATAAACAAAAGAAAAAAAAATAAAACAGAAAATATTTACAGAGGTGAGTTTAGAGATCATACCAGAATCCAGTGTAAATCAGATTCTCTAACACAACAGTCTTGGCTAAGGAACTGTGAATAACCTGATGATATGACGCAGTTTGAATTCAGTTTCTCTTTAACAAAGCAATTCCTCAGCCTCCTCCGGTACCTAACAGTTTAGAGGGTTAAGTGGTGTAACAAAATTTGTAAAACCACTCTGAAATGTGTTTACTACTTTTGGTACCCAAACTTGTCTGTATAACAAACCATCTGAATCTACCTTTGTACCCTTAGGAACCCAACTCTGTTTTAGTTTAACAAAGCCCGTCTTATTTCCTTTTGGGATCGAAGAACGTATAAATGGTTTATTATAAAACAAGTTCTCATATCTGTTGTGACTTAAAAATCTTTTCGAATTTTCAAAATTCAAATTTTCAGAACGACCCTTCTTGAAGCAATTCGAAGGATTTTTAGAAACAAAAGAATTTAAATTTTCAAAAACACTTGTCTTTCCAAAACCAAGACCTTGTTTATGACTAACCGAAAATTGGTTTTGTAACAGCATATTCAACGATTTTTCCCCATTAGAAAATTTATCCAAAGTTGATTCTAATCGTTGAATTTTGGATTTAAGATCAGAATTTTCTTTTATCAGATTTGAACAACGATTAATGCTGATCTTCCTCCTTTCAGTATCATTTTGTTTCAGAAACAAATTTTCGTTTTCAAGAAGTTTGACTTTGGTCTTGGACTCAAGGATTTCAGATTCAAATTTAATTTGTTTTTCAAATTCAAGTTTCTTAAAATTTTCAATCTCTTTTTCAAGCTCGTTTAAAATTAAATCACTTTTCAACAAGCTTTCTTTTTCAGCAATTTCATGTTTGGAATTCTTGATGGCCTTAAAATTATTAAATTCTTTTTGCAAAGAATTGTTTGAATTTTTTAGCTCAACCTCATTATCTTTTAAAATCAAAATTTCCTCTTTAAGCCTTTGAATATTTTTATTGAGATGAACGAGGTCAGTTTTCAATTTCAAACAACCTTCACAGTCAGAATTTTCTAATTTCATGACATTTGTAAATTCTGATTCCAAATAGTTAATTTTGCTATTTAACTCATGATTTTTTGATTTTAAAGATTTGTTTTTACGATGGAGTTTATCAACGATTTTTGTTAAATCAATACACATATAAACCAACTCTTCATATGAGAAGCTCTCAGTCTCATTGTCTGTTGAGTCTCCATCGTCTGATCTACTTGAATTTTCATTTGTTTCTTCTCCTGAGCATAGATCTGAATCTGAGTTGTCCATTTTGGATTTTGAGCTGCTGTTGTCAATCTTTCCATACTTCGTATCGAGAAAATTCCATATTTCCTGCGCAGTCAAGCAATGAGAGATGAGGTTATATTGGACATCATCAATATAAGAATACAAAGTGTGAATAGCACGAGAATTAAATCCAATATCGTTTCTATTGACCATATCATAACCATTAATAACAGTATCCCAACATTTCATATCAATAGATTTTAAATATAATTCCATTTCTAATTTCCAATTTAAAAAATTGGTACCACTGAAAATAAATGGAATACGACTGGACTGATCCTCAGAAGACTGACAGCTAGTGAACACCATTTCTCTAGAGTTAAACAGAATACCCGCTCTGATACCACTTGATGGATCTAGATTAACCCTAGAGGGGGGTGAATAGGGTTTACCACAGTTTTTCGCTGAGTTAAAAATCTAACGGGATATTAAATAATAAACAGATCACAGAATGTAGCAGAAATAAAAAGCAAAAAGAAAATAACACACAGAGATACCCAACTTCGGCAAAATCCTGCCTACTGCTGCATTCCTAAGGTTTCTACTAGGTGATAGAACAGATCCCGCATACAAGACCATGTACACTCGCGACTCTCGCTCCTATTCTAACCGTACGCTCAAAACCCTAGACTGACTGATATCCACTCGATCAGATTTCCCTGTTTACGACTCCGTAACCAGTAACCCAGATTTTACGGACTCTGTCAACTGCCAGCCAACACCCAGACTGGATCCCTAGAATTTTACAGACTCTAGAACTGTTCAGAATTGTTTTACAACTCGAAATAAAAACAATACAAACTAAAAAAAACAAGAAAAGAAAAAAAATAGAAAAACCCTAGGATATAACTAAGGGGTCATCCCCTTTTCATTTGAACACTTGGCCGGCCCTTTTCAAATTAGTTCAGCCCGTTCTCTTTTGCTCTGGAACTCAAAAATGGCGGCCTCGATAGAAAACTAGGGTTTTCTGCTTCGTCCCCAAATCGATCTATGAATTGATGTTGATCTCAATTTCTTTCTGATGCTGGAAACTATGTGGCTTTATCCTTGTCTTCGACTGGGAACACTGATGGCTTTCGATCGAAACCCTGCTGAAACTTGTGAGTTGCTCCTGAATTTATTTAATTCTTGCTTTGAAAAAAATGTTGAATTGATTTTTGTGGGTTTCGATCTCTCTATCTGTGATGTAAATGCGTGTATAAATAGGGTAAATGAAAAAACCCTAGTCTCTGATTTCATCGTATGATCTTGATCTGATTGTCCCTGATTTTTCGTGTTTCCCTTATTGACAAATTTGGTTTAAAACCCTCGGCTTGATTGGTTAATTGCTTTAATGCCGTGATTGATTTGTGAACCTTGTTTGATTGATGGAATTTTGGTCTTCTTGCAGAGTTTTTGTGATGACTCTTGGACATGCTTTCATACATCGATTTCTGGCATGATTTATTTCTCAAATTCGGATTGTGATTCTCTGGAAATAAAAACCTTGCACTTGCCAAGTATATTTGTCCCACTTGAATTTGTTGCCCAAGAATACTTGACTACCTCGGCATTTAATTGATGAATGAGGTTGCCTTGTTTGAATGCAATTTAATTGAAACTTAAATCTTCCCATGAATGACTTTCCTTGCCAAAATTTGGAAAGAATAATCTCCTGCCGTTTAAACTGTTGCTTTTGAATTTACTGATATGTTTTCTTTGGTCCATATGATTAAAAATCTGGAAATAAGTTAGTGGCTTGCCATGTATATGTTTGTTGTAATCTCTTATCCCTTGCCATACATTGATTCTATGATAATCAACTCGAACTTATTTTTCTGGAATCATTAAACATAATTACTGGAATGTGCTGATTCATATATATATTGAGATGCCCTGTGCATTGATTTGTTACCATAAAAAAATTGTTAACTTGTTGATTCCCTGGTATAGCTGAATGCACTTGTATCTATGAATCAGTGCCATGCCACTATGCTTCATTTATTTGTGAACTGCACCATCTATGCTTGCACTTGAATATTTCATTTGTAATTGAAGATCTGTGTTGACATGTATCCTTGCTTGTGTATGAATTTACACCATGTGCTCAACCATGATTATACTCCTTGACTTTCTTGTGCTTGTGCCATGAGCATGCTTTGACTTTTTGAAAAAGCTCCACCATGTTGCACTTCACTAAGCACATGCCATGTCCACTTCCATGCCATTTGTCCATGCATTTATGTCATTGCTGCATCATTTGAAACATGCTCATTTTCCACTGAACATACTTGTAGTTGCTGCCCTATTTCTGAAAGTCTCTTGCACATGTACACTGACCTTGTACACTTCATCACATTGCATTGTACCTCTTCACCATACATGAGTTGCTGTTTTGCTTCTTTGTAAATGAAAAATTGAACTGCTCCATCCATGTATATTGTGTTAGCTCCTTGGTTCATGCTGACTTGTGCTGAAATTGTCTACGTACATGGCTCGACCATGTAGTCATTTGGCTTGATCCATTTCTTTGCTGGTTTGACATAAATTTGCATGGCTCGACACATTTTTACTCTTTGCTGGCTTGAATCATGCTTTGTTGACTTTAACATTTGCGCTGTGTCGAGCTTGGTCCATGTGACTGCTCCACAGCTGTATACGCTGATTGGCGAGGCAGTGCACACGTGTATATTTATACACGTGTGTATTTACAGCCATCAGAAAATTTCTTGTCCCTGTACTATATATATACTGTCTAAACACGGTCGGATTAACAAATCAGATCAAGTCAGAAAAATGATGAGAAACACACCAAAAAACTGAGGCAAATAAAATTTTAAAAATAAAATTTATATTTTCATATATTCAGTTTAAATTCTATTACAGTGTACTGTGTGTGTTTCTATTTTATTTGACAGGTAAGCAGAGGATGACTGGACTGACAGTGAAGTGCTGTGAAGACTGAAGACTGAAGACAGAAGCTGACAGTGAAAAATATACAAAAACATCTGTGTATGTGTGCAAGTCTGAAACTGTATATGTGAATGTGAAAATGTAAATTGAGCGAATGTATGAGTGAGGAGCTGTGTGTATATATATTTGAATTGTACTGATGTTTGCAATAAACAAGTTTGATTGAAATAAAATATTATTTTATTGTTGTCAAACAAACTTGTTTATTTTATTCTGTTTACCTATAAGTACAATATTCTGTGAGATGAAAAAATAGAGGAGTTATAAGAAATTGTACTGTTTGTATGTTTGAAATATAATATTAAATTTAAATAAAATACTGTGTGAATATATGAAATTCTGTACAGTCGTATTCTATTTAAATATTAATATTATATTCCTGTCTGTGATGTTATATATCAGTACAATAACAAACACATTTAAAATAAAATATATTTGTTTGTTATTATCAAACAAAAATCATATAATTGTGTATACAACACCGTTATATACAACAAGCTTTACTATTTCTATGCTTGCAGCAGCTCCATGCAATCATTAACAAATCCACTGAATCTGACATTCTTTTGCAGCTCACGGGCTGAATAGAGATGAAGCATAAGCATAATAAGTTAGCTCTTATCATAGTGGAATTCCGGAAAAACCCATAACTTTTGCGACCAGTGCATATCTTCATATTATAAGCCAATTCCGTTGCATACACTCTTAATATCAGGTATTATCCCGCTGTTGCAGTTTTCAACAATGTTACTCTCAGCGCAATCTCTTAATAACTGAACAGGATCTTTAGCGCCGCCATGTTGCAGTAACTTGGTTCTAATAACAGTTCCTGCATTCCTTGATAAAGGATCTTCACTACATATCTCATCCCATATGGTTGCAGCAAAACATTTCCCATATAAGTAGCTGTAATATCCTACATGGTTTAGCAGATAAAAATTTTAAGTCAGCAGAAAAAATAATTAATTAGATTGTTTCTTAACCTGTGTATTTTCAACGTACCCCAAGTCCCTAGACAAATTATGAAATTGGTAAACTTTAAATTTCTGCATTAAGATTGGGCATATCAGATACCTGTGCCATAATTTACAAGATGGGTAAATCGGGTATGCCAACTAGTTCCTTTTACATGTCTCCAACTGGTATATTTTGTTTTCAGGTCAGCTACAATTGATGTAGTATCCATAGTGCCAGTTGAATGCTCTCCAAACAACATAAGATCAACAAGTGAAAAGTATATCTAAACAAAGAAAATTCAATAAAGAATATAGTAAGCTGAGCATTAAAGATAATCTTATATCAAATGGGAGCAACTTTATTTCAGTTAATTACATGAACCTGACGCTGTAGTTCTGTAGCAGCAAACATATTTCTAACAGAGTTCATGGAATTAACTAATTTTTCTGGAGTCACCTCTCCAGTAGAATAGTGCTTTGCAAATGTTTACAAGACACGATAGTCCCATGCAAAGTGTCTGATTATAAAAGCAGCCAAATTATATCAGAGTTAGGAAGGCAAAAGATCATACAAGAAAACGAAAAATTACTGGCAATAGTGCCTATAACACAACTTCTAGTAGAAAAGAGATGGTGCTATTATTAACATTATCGAGTATCAAAACAAAAAAAATTGTACGATGGTACTACTCATAAAAATCAAGCTGAACTTACCGTCCCCCCTCTGCTATCGCCTGCAAACAACCACCATCATGTCATTAAATCAACTCTTTAACCATCTTTCCCAGTTTACAAACCCATTCCTAAAAACTTGTACTTACCATCGCCACTTCCTGCACCTAAATCCAAACCCAAATTGCCTGAATCCAACTCAAGATTTCCAAATTGCAATTTTTGTTTTTTTCATGAATGAATTTCATTAGTTATTCCAAAACTTGTTATATAAAAACACATGAGTAGTAAACTCAGTAGTTATCCAAGTTGTACCAAGTGTTGATATTCAAATCTATAGTTGTGAAAAAAAGGGTTGCCAAATGACCATTGTGCTGATCGGTGCAGTAAAACTGAGCCTAAGGTTCAGTAATACTGAGCTGTTCGGCTCGTAAATCTGCGTCGAAAACATGTAAAGCAAATGATACATTCATGTATGATAAATCACCTATCCAGTTTTCTAAACGTGTAAAGCAGACCAACAACAATATTAATAATAATATATAACATGGCAGATCATATAATATGAAAATGGGATCAGGGTAACATTAACAAATGTAAACAAATGGCCATTTTTGTACAGGAACCCTTTTTGTACAGGTATGGTGCTTTAAAAACTGGATGAATTGAATCCAAATATGAGCACTACAGTAGCAAAACTCACATGTTTGAAGATAAATTTGAATGTACTAAACAAAACTTAATGGAAGCATGACAAAGGTTAGAAGACTACTGTGAGTACATAGTGTATTATTTTGGAATGTAAAACAATAACAAAGAAAGGAAATTAAATATTGCTACATAAAATTTATGTTCATATTTTAGTTGGGCACGATAAACAACAAAAAAGACCCCAGCATGTTGTTTTTTAGTAACCCAACTGCAATAGAATACTCAATGCACGTGTTTTCCTAAAGTCTACAAGATGAAAAAAAAATTGGATCTTTTAGTGCAAAACTAATACACACGTTTGTAGCACGTTTCATTATAAGGAAAATAGACGAAGAGGAAAACGGCTAGACGTTCAGTAATATGAAACATTGAAGTAATATTCATTGACCCTTCAGTCTAAGAATTTTTTAAGAAATTTTACCTTACAATATAACCGCACGCTTTTTGGATGGAGATGTTGCTTTGTTTGTTCCAAAAGTGAATCCTGCAAGATCCAATGAACTAAATGTCAAATTTGAATGGCAGTTATCCATTTTGTAAAAGTATAATCAATAAGTTCAATCAATGAACGACCCAATCAACCTGAGTAGGATTTTTCCTATGCACGACAATCAAGAAGGGCTCAATAATTGAGGCCATAGTTATAACAATAGTGTCTGAATGATGATGAGTTTGTGTGATATACTCATAAAAATGGGATGGGTCATCCAAAAGTACCCCAGCCGCTGAGAGAGAAATTGTTCCTGACCTGAGCTATCCACCAGATATATTAGTTCTACAATTGCAGAAGAATCATAAAATTTGAATAATCATTTTTCAAATGTCATACCTGACCATTTAAGGTGTAGTGATTTCAAATAACTTACCGCCTCATCATTTTTCATTTGACCCCCCACCTTTGCTCGTCGCTGATTTTACCTCCTTCCACATGCGCCGCCTGTGCTCCACTGCCTCCAGTTTTTCCACTGCCATTTCCATCTCTCCTTTCTGCCTTCTAATAAAAAAACTGCTTCAACTCACGCTGCCACCATCCCATGCTCACTACCTCTACCATACATCAACAGCTACACCTCCACCATCGCCAACAAAAACTCCAATGTGCAAACTGCCGAGCCTCCCTCTATCTATAAACCATATTTCTACATCAAAAATTATAGAATTAATACATACAAACATGGAACTAACACTTTCTACGTAATGATACATTCAAGGACAGAAAGGAAAAATCAATGTTAAAAGAATGGAGCACACATATATTGGAAACAAAATCATCTATCAGATCTTCTTCGCACGTGAAAACAAATTGTAAATATAGACATACAAAAAACAACAAAATTTAATGTTAGAGTTATATAATACTATTAGATGCAACACTGATCTTTATGTCCCTAGTCATATATGCAGAACTGCAGGAAAGAGTAGTAGGGAAAGAGCGGCAACCCCCGAGGTTTAAGAACTAAACATTTCAGATGGATTAAAGGAAAGTTTGTAAAACATCCTTATTATCTTTCGAAACAAATGGATCATTCATCCAAACTATATAAACCCCCCTTCTTTTCTAAATGGATATTGCTATTTACACGCATCTAACATCTCACTCACACATTTATCCTCTCATCCAGTCAAATATTTCATTATCCCACTCACACGCATCTAACATCTAATAATTCATCAATACATATGAACTCGACTAATCTGATTGTGGTTAACCTATTTTCAAGGTTAATATATACAAAGATTTTTCTTATCAATAGATCGCATAAACCTAAATAAGACTAACATAGTACTAGAAATCGAACTGTACATGAAATCGTATAAACCTAAATAAGACTAACAGAGATTTTCCTTATTGTAACGACCCAGAAAATCTGAACCAATTTAAAAATTTTAAATTGGCTAAAATAATGGATTTTAAATATTTAAAATAAATATTTTAAATAATGGCGATGAAAACTGAGTTTGAATCGACAATTGAAAACGAATATAATTAATTATAATTATAAACAAGGCCTGAAATGGCGTGGCAGTTTCAAAAATTGAATTCAAACTTTGTCGGACTGTACCAGGTGCAAAACAATCCGGATTTTAGTGAAACCAAAAATATTTAAATCTGTCAGTGAATATCTTTCTAACGAATCCGACCAATCGAAATTTGATAGCGGGAATCAAAAGATATGTCCAGTTGAAAATTCTGAATAGTCGCTATGGAATTCAGGCCCTTAAAAATGGACATTTTGCAAATGACCTCGGATTTCGATGAAACCACTTTTGTTAGATCCGCAGTGTCAAGTTATTGTTAGGTTTCAAATTTCATAATTTTTCGAATCAATATGTGAGCGTGGCAAAAGAAAACGCGTTTGACCAGTTTCAGTTGATTTTAATCGACTGGAAATTGGCCATTTTTCAAACGGTCTCAGAATTTGACGAAACTAGTTTTGTTAGGACCGTATCGTCAATACGAAGCTAGAAAATATTTTTCGAGAATTTTTCTTGTTAGTATGTGACCCCAGTAAATTGAAATGCGCGTTCAAATTCAATATATAGAGTTATATGTTGATTTTGACGAAAACAGCCAAATCAGCTTACGATACATATCCCATTGTGTTCGGAATGGGGGTAATTAGCTATGGACGACAGGCGGTGGGTTTGATTGCGTGTTCGAATGAAAGGGGTGGTTTATAGGATTCAAAAATTAAATTAAATAGTAAAATAATTATATATATTTCCCTTCTAACCCTCTCTCCCTCGTTGACTTCACAGAAGGAAAAAAAAAAAACCAAATCGCGGCCCCCCTTTTTCTCCTAGTCGATCATGCCCCACCGCCCAGGCGGACGTCGCTCGCCGTCTCCTCCCTCCGTCACCTCGGCCAAACCCTCCTCAACTCCTCCGTCACCTCACGCAACCCTCTCCTCCCTCGATTTGAAGCCCTCCGCACAGAAACTCGCAGGCGCCCTACTCCTCCTACCCACGACGATCCTCCATCCCTTCGCCCTACTGAAGCCCGACGTCGACATCCACCTCCCCGCGATTGACTGCGGCATCTTCTCCCCCCCCCCCCCTTCGCAGCTAATCGGTGAGTATTTTATTTATTTTTATTATTATTTTATTCTGCAAATTCTGATTTTAAAAATAATTTAAAAACTGATTTTTCAATTATAGTAAAACTGATTTTTCAATTATAGTAAAACTGATTTTTCAGTTATAGTAAAGCTGTTTTTTTTAGGTTAAAACTGGTTTTTTTTAAAAAGGTTTAAACTATTTTTTTAAAAAGGTTAAAACTGAATTTTAAAAAGGTTTTAAAACTGATTTGATTTTAAAACTTGAAAGGGAAAAAGGTTTAAACTTTAAAAGGAAAAAGATTTAAACTTTAAATAGAAAAAGGTTTAATCTTTTTAAAGAAAAAGATTTGAACTTTTAAAAGAAAAAGATTTGAACTTTTAAAAGAAAAAAATTTGAACTTTAAAAGGAAAAAGATTTAAACTTTAAATAGAAAAAAGATTTAATCTTTTTAAAGAAAAAGATTTGAACTTTTAAAAGAAAAAGATTTGAACTTTTAAAAGAAAAAAATTTGAACTTTGAATAGAAAAAGATTTGAACTTGGAAAAAAATAAAGATCATATTTTTAAAAAAGTAAAGACGGAAATTTTATTAAGTAGAAGGAGTAAGATATGATTTTTGTATTTTTAAAGTAATAAAAATATAATTTTTACATCATAGGAATATTAAAAATATAATCTTTATTTTTAAAATATGATCTTTATATATTGAATAGCGAAGTCAAAATCAGATTTTTATATATTGGATAACATAGTCAAAATTCGATTTTTACATATGTAGAGAGTACGGGCAACGAGAGCGACAAAAGGCGAGATTGGCGAAGATTTCTCTAAGGAAGAGTCGTAGTAGTTGGATAGCTATTGGTGAGATTTCTGATTTAAAAATATATATATGTGTGTGAAATAAAAGTAAATTGCTATATATAAATATATATATAAATATATATATAAATATATATATATATACGCCCCTCGTCCACAAACCATGGACGATATTTATTGATTGAAATTGTTGTGAAAATTGATTGATAGCGAATGATTGTTTGGGATTGTTTGTGATTGATATTGGTTGATTGTGGTTGAAAAATACCCATTTGTGGTTGAGAAATATTTGGTTGAAACCACATAGGATTAGTTTGTGGAAATGAAATAAATATATACATGCCGCCTGCGTGCGAACTAGATGCATGAACCCCTTTGTCAAAAACCGCGAGGTTTTAAGGTAGAGCGAGGAGCCGTACTAGGGACGGTCCCGGTTTTAACTACCCTGCCGTTATGCTGCCGAAATTTTGAATAATATTCGTGTGTTTGAATTATTTTCATATGCTTAAACTATATTTATTCATTGATTAGAAAACATTCATGTGTTGCATTGATATTCATTCGTTGATTAGAAATTCATGTGTTGAATGGTATTCATATTTTGAAATAAATTGTTTGATAATAAAAATCACATTTTTATATATATATAGAAACTATAGAAAACATTCATGTGTTGGATTGATATTCATTCGTTGATTAGAAATTCATGTGTTGAATGGTATTCATATTTTGAAATAAATTGTTTGATAATAAAAATCACCTTTTATCGACTATATGAACTGTGTAAAATAATCTCGTTTTAAAAGAAATTGTTTTATGATAAAAATCCTATTTTTATCACCTATATGAAATATATAGAAAAATAGTGTTTTGAAATGAATTGTTTTACAATAAAAATCACATTTTTATTGTATGCATAAATCGTTGAAATGTGAAGTGTTAAAAATAGCCACTTGTTCAAAATAAACATATATGAGTTGAAATATTCATTAATTAGCTAATGAAATGATTTGCACCTATGTATGTAACATTAGAATAAATGGTGTCTTTAAACCAAACAGAAGTCAAATATGAAGTTGAATAGAAAATGATAAATGATAAGAACTGTATATATATGTACATGCATATTTATTGAACAGGTTATAGCAAAGGGGCTAGAGAAGAGGAATAAAATTTTGTGCCCGACAAATAGGTACACATTTACTGCTTTGTTTGGGTGATGATTTTATGAGCCTGTTGGCTAGCCGCTTGGCTTTTTCTTTTTCTTTTTGAGATTAGGAGGACCGGGAAAGCTATTTGCGATTTCCCGATGCTCCCGGTGCAGGGGAGGTTATGGCGAAATTTTCCAAAATTTTAAGGTGTTAGAAAAATATTTGAAGTGAAAACGATATGGAAATCATTGAATGAACTATATTTATATAAATATATAAATATAAATAAAATTAAAACGAAACGAGGCCGTGCAGTTCGTATTTTGAAACCGTGGTTTCAAACAACTAGTGCGGGAAATCCGACCATTGGATTTTCCCGAAACCTCAACCGTCGGGTTCGCCTTGGAAAGATCTTCCCAACGGCACCAACCTTGCAAAAATCCAACGGTTGGATTGTCTGGAATGTTTAATTCAAATCTGAAGAAAAACAGCGCCAGAAGCGATTATATTTATATATATATATAAATATAATTATATATTTAATCGAATAACGACGCTGCAGTTCGTAATTTGAAATCGAAAATTCAAACGATTGTACCGGGAGATCCGACCGTCGGATTTTCCCGAAACTGGAACCGTTGGATTTGTTTTGAAAAGACCTTTCTAATGATGTAAATTTTGTGAAGATCCAACGGTTAGATTTTCAGATATGTGTAAATCAAATCTGAAGAAAAACAGCGCCACGGCCGCCTTATGGCCCGAAGCGTCGTTTTGAATAAAATGGCTATTTTAAAATAAATAAAAATAGTGATAAATAGTTATAAAATATCATAAGTGATATGGAATAGAAATAAACTGAATTTGTTCGATTTATGTGGCTTTTGATGGTTGAATGTGTTTGGTGTGAAAATTACATTAAAAGAACACAATTGGTGTTGTCGAATAATTTAACCATTGAAATAAATTGATTTGAAATTCTAAATATACGTGAATTATTTGAGAAGGCCGAGTTAATTCTCATTTCAAATAATTGACCGACGATTGAAAGTCGAAGATGAAGACGATGGTCGAAGACCGGAGATCTTCACCTCGTTTGGATGGTAACCGAGGTCCTGATTAGGAGGCATCCCGAAATATGGATAATGAGTGGTGATCGTCCAGACGTATGTGGTGATCGATGGGTTTGCGAGGTATTTTGTGCCTCCGGTTTCGTTCAGACCCAGAACGGACTTGTAAATGGACTGTGTGTCCGACATTGGATTTTATTCTGTGTTGATTGATCTCTGTTAAATATACATCTGTTTGGCGGCGGAGAATTTATTCTTTTGCTTAACGCCCTTCTCTGAGACGTACGAGCTCAGAGGTTGTATATCGATGGACATCAATCGCATGGCGTGAATTGCCGGTGTGGCATGCTAAGATGCAGTGATCAGGGCTTCTGTTGAAAAGCAAAGTCTTGTGGTGATGATCAAAGCACCGCTTGTGTGGCGTAGATTTGTGTATAACGTGAATTCGCAAGCCTCACACCCCGGTATGAACCTAAAACGGGAGAAGGACCTCAGGGAGGGCATGCGTTTCTTTCTAGCTAGGGTGGTGTCAGTGACCTACCAGCCCTGACATTTATATACTTTTCACCTATGTGGTTGTTGTTGTTGCGAGGCGCCTCGGTTTGATCGGACGATCCGGGTCCGATGGAGTCATTCATTGGCTCATTTACGCCCCAAAGGGCGGGGAGACGTATTGTTCAGGCATAATAATCCACATCGGTGGACCGGCCCTGTCGCTCCAAGGCTTGCCTGCGCGCTTGCCTGAGACATGGGCTAGATTGTCTCGAATTCGGTAAGGACTATCTTTTGCCTTGGTTCATGACGGAAATCCAATTTCCAAATACGACATCGTGCGGTTTTGATTGTATACCTATATATGGCGACATAGTGGTATGGGGCATTAATGCCGTCTATGATTGATAGTTATGATTTGAAATTGTTTTCAAAACATATAAACACTAGCAATAATATTAAATGCCTTTGTTTTATTCGTATCAAGCATATTTGGCCGTTATAAGGTAAAAACTCTATCCTCCGGTTTGCGTTGCATTGTGTGATGGGAACTGAGTCTTATAACGGCTTCATTTTTATAAAAAGCATAGCGATGTTTAAAAGAAAGATTTGTTTTTAAAGCACTGGCAATCCAATGGAGTAAACCCGTTCCACAAAAGTGGCGTGGTCCTGTGATTAGCCAAATTATATATATGTGTTGAGTAGATCTTTCATACCAGTCCCATGACTGACTCGTAGTTTGTTTCACTTTCAAACTCGGGTGCCCCTTTTTCTACACGGGCAGCCTTGTATTCAGGTTTAGCTGGTTCTTTCTGGATAGCTGGAGCTGAAGATGGATTCTATCATTTATTTCCTTTTATGCTGTTCAGCTCCTATTGTACATATTTTGTTTATTTCCGCTGTAGACATTTATGTATAGCTGAACTGTATTTGTACTAAGTAAGATCCTGTATACTGTGTAACTCTGATGATTACTTTATCCAGTATATTTTATTGTTCATTATCTGGTGTATTTATTTAATTCTGTTCTGCTATTTTCTGTTTTTGTGTTATATTCCAAAGATAGCCCTGTTTCCGTCTGAACGGGATTTCGGGTCGTCACATCGTGGTATCAGAGCTTTGGTTAAGCTTAGTTCTGGAATATAATATGTGAACGAACTCGTCAGAAATAGAACCAGTAGTGTTCTAGGACAGGCAACTCTAAACAGATAGGATCAGCAATATCCTAGTATGAGTATAGTAGAATCAGAACAACTCGTTAGAGATGGGGTCAGAAGTGCCTCAGAACGAGTCGAGGGTAATATGTTTTTGAATAACGTATTTGTGATTATATATATAGTCTGGTTTTAGGAATATAATTTTTGAATATATAAAAGATATATATTTGAAAAGTTAAAAAGGCTAAAACAATTGGATTGGTTGTTGTGTTGTGTGATTGTAGATTTATCAAACCACTTTCGACTTTGTTCCTTTTCGGGGACGAAAAGTTTTAAGTGGGGGAGATTGTAACGACCCAGAAAATATGAACCAATTTAAAATTTTTAAATTGGCTAAAATAATGGATTTTAAATATTTAAAATAAATATTTTAAATAATGGCGATGAAAACTGAGTTTGAATCGACAATTGAAAACGAATATAATTAATTATAATTATAAACAAGGCCTGAAATGGCGTGGCAGTTTCAAAAATTGAATTTAAACTTTGTCGGACTGTACCAGGTGCAAAACAATCCGGATTTTAGTGAAACCAAAAATATTTAAATCTGTTAGTGAATATCTTTCTAACGAATCCGACCAATCGAAATCTGATAGCGGGAATCAAAAGATATGTCCAGTTGAAAATTCTGAATAGTCGCTATGGAATTCAGGCCCTTAAAAATGGACATTTTGCAAATGACCTCGGATTTCGATGAAACCACTTTTGTTAGATCCGCAGTGTCAAGTTATTGTTAGGTTTCAAATTTCATAATTTTTCGAATCAATATGTGAGCGTGGAAAACGAAAACGCGTTTGACCAGTTTCAGTTGATTTTAATCGACTGGAAATTGGCCATTTTTCAAACGGTCTCAGAATTTGACGAAACTAGTTTTGTTAGGACCGTATCGTCAATACGAAGCTAGAAAATATTTTTCGAGAATTTTTCTTGTTAGTATGTGACCCCAGTAAATTGAAATGCGCGTTCAAATTCAATATATAGAGTTATATGTTGATTTTGACGAAAACAGCCAAATCAGCTTACGATACATATCCCATTGTGTTCGGAATGGGGTAATTAGCTATGGACGACAGGCGGTGGGTTTGATTGCGTGTTCGAATGAAAGGGGTACTTTATAGGATTCAAAAATTAAATTAAATAGTAAAATAATTATATATATTTCCCTTCTAACCCTCTCTCCCTCGTTGACTTCACAGAAGGAAAAAAAAACCAAATCGTGGCCCCCCTTTTTCTCCTAGTCGATCGTGCCCCACCGCCCAGGCGGACGTCGCTCGCCGCCTCCTCCCTCCGTCACCTCGGCCAAACCCTCCTCAACTCCTCCGTCACCTCACGCAACCCTCTCCTCCCTCGATTTGAAGCCCTCCGCGCAGAAACTCGCAGGCGCCCTACTCCTCCTACCCACGACGATCCTCCATCCCTTCGCCCTACTGAAGCCCGACGTCGACATCCACCTCCCCGCGATTGATTGCGGCATCTTCTCCCCCCCCCCACCCCTTCGCAGCTAATCGGTGAGTATTTTATTTTTTTTTATTTTTTTTTATTCTGCAAATTCTGATTTTAAAAATAATTCAAAAACTGATTTTTCAATTATAGTAAAACTGATTTTTCAATTATAGTAAAACTGATTTTTCAATTATAGTAAAGCTGTTTTTTTTAGGTTAAAACTGGTTTTTTTAAAAAGGTTAAAACTGTTTTTTTAAAAAGGTTAAAACTGAATTTTAAAAAGGTTTTAAAACTGATTTGATTTTAAAACTTGAAAGGGAAAAAGGTTTAAACTTTAAAAGGAAAAAGATTTAAACTTTAAATAGAAAAAGGTTTAATCTTTTTAAAGAAAAAGATTTGAACTTTTAAAAGAAAAAGATTTGAACTTTTAAAAGAAAAAAATTTGAACTTTAAAAGGAAAAAGATTTAAACTTTAAATAGAAAAAGGTTTAATCTTTTTAAAGAAAAAGATTTGAACTTTTAAAAGAAAAAGATTTGAACTTTTAAAAGAAAAAAATTTGAACTTTGAATAGAAAAAGATTTGAACTTGGAAAAAAATAAAGATCATATTTTTAAAAGAGAAAAGACGGAAATTTTATTAAGTAGAAGGAGTAAGATATGATTTTTGTATTTTTAAAGTAATAAAAATATAATTTTTACATCATAGGAATATTAAAAATATAATCTTTATTTTTAAAATATGATCTTTATATATTGAATAGCGAAGTCAAAATCAGATTTTTATATATTGGATAACATAGTCAAAATTCGATTTTTACATATGTAGAGAGTACGGGCAACGAGAGCGACAAAAGGCGAGATTGGCGAAGATTTCTCTAAGGAAGAGTCGTAGTAGTTGGATAGCTATTGGTGAGATTTATGATTTAAAAATATATATATGTGTGTGAAATAAAAGTAAATTGCTATATATATAAATATATATATATATATATATACGCCCCTCGTCCACAAACCATGGACGATATTTATTGATTGAAATTGTTGTGAAAATTGATTGATAGCGAATGATTGTTTGGGATTGTTTGTGATTGATATTGGTTGATTGTGGTTGAAAAATACCCATTTGTGGTTGAGAAATATTTGGTTGAAACCACATAGGATTAGTTTGTGGAAATGAAATAAATATATACATGCCGCCTGCGTGCGAACTAG